>OY998185.1:64679953-66006048 GCA_963921935.1 Galeruca laticollis | reverse complement strand
TCTGTTGTCCTGATACCAAATCCTAATTTCGTTAAATGAACGAAAACTTAGTATTTTTGAGATATAATTTAAGATATTCCAATAAGAATCCGATTTTGTATTAGGATAACAGAAACGCGAGGAGGTATACAAATTATCAGGAGCAATTGATAGTATACCTCTTCGCTCTTCTGTTACCCTGATACCAAATTCTAATTTCGTTGAATAAACGAAAACTTCGTATTTTTAAGAAGTAATTTACTATATTTCAGTAAAAATCCGATTTTGTATTAGGATAACAGAAACGCGAGGAGGTATACAAATTATCAGGACCAATTGATAGTATACCTCTTCGCTCTTCTGTTATCCTGATACCAAATCGTAATTTCGTTAAATTAACGAAAACTTAGTATTTTTAAGAAATAATTTACTATATTTCAGTAAAAATCCGATTTTGTATTAGGATAACAGAAACGCGAGGAGGTGTACAAATTATCAGGAGCAATTAATAGTATACCGCTTCGCTCTTATGTTGTCCTGATACCAAATCCTAATTTCGTTAAATGAACGAAAACTTAGTATTTTTGAGATATAATTTAAGATATTCCAATAAGAATCCGATTTTGTATTAGGATAACAGAAACGCGAGGAGGTTTACAAATTATCAGGAGCAATTGATAGTATACCTCTTCGCTCTTCTGTTACCCTGATACCAAATGCTAATTTCGTTAAATAAACGAAAACTTCGTATTTTTAAGAAATAATTTACTATATTTCAGTAAAAATCCGATTTTGTATTAGGATAACAGAAACGCGAGGAGGTATACAAATTATCAGGAGCAATTGATAGTATACCTCTTCGCTCTTCTGTTGTCCTGATACCAAATCCTAATTTCGTTAAATGAACGAAAACTTAGTATTTTTGAGATATAATTCAAGATATTCCAATAAGAATCCGATTTTGTATTAGGATAACAGAAACGCGAGGAGGTATACAAATTATCAGGAGCAATTGATAGTATACCTCTTCGCTCTTCTGTTACCCTGATACCAAATGCTAATTTCGTTAAATAAACGAAAACTTCGTATTTTTAAGAAATAATTTACTATATCTCAGTAAAAATCCGATTTTGTATTAGGATAACAGAAACGCGAGGAGGTATACAAATTATCAGGAGCAATTGATAGTATACCTCTTCGCTCTTCTGTTATGCTGATAGCAAATCCTAATTTCGTTAAATTAACGAAAACTTAGTATTTTTAAGAAATAATTTACGATATTTCAGTAAGAATCCGATTTCGTATTAGGATAACAGGAACGCGATGAGGTATACAAATTATCAGGAGCAAATGATAGTATACCTCTTCGCTCTTCTGTTATCCTGATACCAAATCCTAATTTCGTTAAATTAACGAAAACTTAGTATTTTTAAGAAATAATTTACGTTATTCCAGTAAGAATGCTATTTTGTATTAGGATAACAGAAACGCGAGGAGGTATACAAATTATCAGGGGCAATTGATAGTATACCTCTTCGCTCTTCTGTTATCCTGATACCAAATCCTAATTTCGTTAAATTAACGAAAACTTAGTATTTTTAAGAAATAATTTACGATATTCCAGTAAGAATGCTATTTTGTATTAGGATAACAGACACGCGAGGAGGTGTACAAATTATCAGGAGCAATTGATATTTTTAAGAAATAATTCACGATATTCCAGTAAGAATCCGATTTCGTATTAGGATAACAGGAACGCGAGGAGGTATACAAATTATCAGGAGCAAATGATAGTATACCTCTTCGCTCTTCTGTTATCCTGATACCAAATCCTAATTTCGTTAAATTAACGAAAACTTAGTATTTTTAAGAAATAATTTACGATATTCCAGTAAGAATGCTATTTTGTATTAGGATAACAGAAACGCGAGGAGGTATACAAATTATCAGGGGCAATTGATAGTATACCTCTTCGCTCTTCTGTTATCCTGATACCAAATCCTAATTTCGTTAAATGAACGAAAACTCAGTGTTTTTAAGAAATAATTCACGATATTTCAGTAAGAATCCGATTTTGTATTAGGATAACAGAAACGCGAGGAGGTATACAAATTATCAGGGGCAATTGACTGTATACCTCTTCGCTCCTCTGTTATCCTGATACTAAATCCTAATTTCTTTGAATGAACGAAAACTTAGTATTTTTAAGAAATAATTTACTATATTTCAGTAAGAAATCGATTTTGTATTAGGATAACAGAAACGCGAGGAGGTATACAAATTATCAGGAGCAATTGATAGTATACCTCTTCGCTCTTCTGTTATGCTGATAGCAAATCCTAATTTCGTTAAATTAACGAAAACTTAGTATTTTTAAGAAATAATTTACGATATTTCAGTAAGAATCCGATTTTGTATTAGGATAACAGAAACGCGAGGAAGTATACAAATTATCAGGGGCAATTGATAGTATACCTCTTCGCTCTTCTGTTATCCTGATACAAAATCCTAATTTCGTTAAATCAACGAAAACTTAGTATTTTTAAGAAATAATTTACGATATTCCAGTAAGAATCCGATTTTGTATTAGGATAACAGAAACGCGAGGAGGTGTACAAATTATCAGGAGCAATTGATAGTATACCTCTTCGCTCTTCTGTTATCCTGATACAAAATCCTAATTTCGTTAAATCAACGAAAACTTAGTATTATTAAGAAATAATTTACGATATTTCAGTAAGAATCCGATTTTGTATTAGGATAACAGAAACGCGAGGAGGTGTACAAATTATCAGGAGCAATTGATAGTATACCTCTTCGCTCTTCTGTTACCCTGATACCAAATGCTAATTTCGTTAAATAAACGAAAACTTAGTATTTTTAAGAAATAATTTACGATATTCCAGTAAGAATGCTATTTTGTATTAGGATAACAGAAACGCGAGGAGGTATACAAATTATCAGGGGCAATTGATAGTATACCTCTTCGCTCTTCTGTTGTCCTGATACCAAATCCTAATTTCGTTAAATGAACAAAAACTTAGTATTTTTGAGATATAATTTAAGATATTCCAGTAAGAATCCGATTTTGTATTAGGATAACAGAAACGCGAGGAGGTATACAAATTATCAGGAGCAATTGATAGTATACCTCTTCGCTCTTCTGTTACCCTGATACCAAATGCTAATTTCGTTAAATAAACGAAAACTTAGTATTTTTAGGAAATAATTTACTATATTTCAGTAAAAATCCGATTTTGTATTAGGATAACAGAAACGCGAGGAGGTATACAAATTATCAGGAGCAATTGATAGTATACCTCTTCGCCCTTCTGTTATCCTGATACCAAATCCTAATTTCGTTAAATTAACGAAAACTTAGTATTTTTAAGAAATAATTTACGATATTCCAGTAAGAATCCGATTTTGTATTAGGATAAAAGAAACGCGAGGAGGTGTACAAATTATCAGGAGCAATTGATATTTTTAAGAAATAGTTCACGATATTCCAGTAAGAATCCGATTTCGTATTAGGATAACAGGAACGCGAGGAGGTATACAAATTATCAGGAGCAATTGATAGTATACCTCTTCGCTCTTCTGTTATCCTGATACCAAATCCTAATTTCGTTAAATGAACGAAAACTTAGTATTTTTATGAAATAATTTACTATATTTCAGTAAGAATACGATTTTGTATTAGGATAACAGAAACGCGAGGAGGTATACAAATTATCAGGGGCAATTGACTGTATACCTCTTCGCTCTTCTGTTATCCTGATACCAAATCCTAATTTCGTTAAATGAACGGAAACTTAGTATTTTTAAGAAATAATTCACGATATTTCAGTAAGAATCCGATTTTGTATTAGGATAACAGACACGCGAGGAGGTGTACAAATTATCAGGAGCAATTGATATTTTTAAGAAATAATTCACGATATTCCAGTAAGAATCCGATTTCGTATTAGGATAACAGGAACGCGAGGAGGTATACAAATTATCAGGAGCAAATGATAGTATACCTCTTCGCTCTTCTGTTATCCTGATACCAAATCCTAATTTCGTTAAATCAACGGAAACTTAGTATTTTTAAGAAATAATTTACGATATTCCAGTAAGAATACGATTTTGTATTAGGATAACAGAAACGCGAGGAGGTATACAAATTATCAGGGGCAATTGACTGTATACCTCTTCGCTCTTCTGTTATCCTGATACCAAATCCTAATTTCGTTAAATGAACGGAAACTTAGTATTTTTAAGAAATAATTCACGATATTTCAGTAAGAATCCGATTTTGTATTAGGATAACAGAAACGCGAGGAGGTGTACAAATTTTCAGGAGCAATTGATAGTATACCTCTTCGCTCTTCTGTTATCCTGATACAAAATCCTAATTTCGTTAAATGAACGAAAACTTAGTATTTTTAAGAAATAATTCACTATATTTCAGTGAAAATCCGATTTTGTATTAGGATAACAGAAACGCGAGGAGGTGTACAAATTATCAGGAGCAATTGATAGTATACCTCTTCGCTCTTCTGTTATCCTGATACAAAATCCTAATTTCGTTGAATTAACGAAAACTCAGTAGTTTCAAGAAATAATTTACGATATTCCAGTAAGAATGCTATTTTGTATTAGGATAACAGAAACGCGAGGAGGTATACAAATTATCAGGAGCAATTGATAGTATACCTCTTCGCTCTTCTGTTATCCTGATACAAAATCCTAATTTCGTTAAATTAACGAAAACTTAGTATTTTTAAGAAATAATTTACGATATTCCAGTAAGAATCCGATTTTGTATTAGGATAACAGAAATGCGAGGAGGTATACAAATTATCGGGAGCAATTGATAGTATACCTCTTCGCTCTTCTGTTATCCTGATACCAAATACTAATTTCGTTAAATGAACGAAAACTTAGTATTTTTAAGAAATAATTTACTATATTTCAGTAAAAATCCGATTTTGTATTAGGTTAACAGAAACGCGAGGAGGTGTACAAATTATCAGGAGCAATTGATAGTATACCTCTTCGCTCTTCTGTTGTCCTGATACCAAATCCTAATTTCGTTAAATGAACGAAAACTTAGTATTTTTAAGATATAATTTAAGATATTCCAGTAAGAATCCGATTTTGTATTAGGATAACAGAAACGCGAGGAGGTATACAAATTATCAGGAGCAATTGATAGTATACCTCTTCGCTCTTCTGTTATCCTGATACAAAATCCTAATTTCGTTAAATCAACGGAAACTTAGTATTTTTAAGAAATAATTCACGATATTTCAGTAAGAATCCGATTTTGTATTAGGATAACAGAAACGCGAGGAGGTGTACAAATTTTCAGGAGCAATTGATAGTATACCTCTTCGCTCTTCTGTTATCCTGATACAAAATCCTAATTCCGTTAAATGAATGAAAACTTAGTATTTTTAAGAAATAATTCACTATATTTCAGTGAAAATGCGATTTTGTTTTAGGATAACAGAAACGCGAGGAGGTATACAAATTATCAGGAGCAATTGATAGTATACCTCTTCGCTCTTCTGTTATCCTGATACAAAATCCTAATTTCGTTAAATTAACGAAAACTTAGTATTCTTAAGAAATAATTTACGATATTCCAGTAATAATGCTATTTTGTATTAGGATAACAGAAACGCGAGGAGGTATACAAATTATCAAGGGCAATTGATAGTATACCTCTTCGCTCTTCTGTTATCCTGATACCAAATCCTAATTTCGTTAAATGAACGAAAACTTAGTATTTTTAAGAAATAATTCACTATATTTCAGTAAAAATGCGATTTTGTTTTAGGATAACAGAAACGCGAGGAGGTATACAAATTATCAGGAGCAATTGATAGTATACCTCTTCGCCCTTCTGTTATCCTGATACAAAATCCTAATTCCGTTAAATGAACGAAAACTTAGTATTTTTAAGAAATAATTTACTATATTTCAGTAAAAATCCGATTTTGTATTAGGATAACAGAAACGCGAGGAGGTATACAAATTATCAGGAGCAATTGATAGTATACCTCTTCGCCCTTCTGTTATCCTGATACAAAATCCTAATTCCGTTGAATGAACGAAAACTTAGTATTTTTAAGAAATAATTCACTATATTTCAGTAAAAATGCGATTTTGTTTTAGGATAACAGAAACGCGAGGAGGTATACAAATTATCAGGAGCAATTGATAGTATACCTCTTCGCTCTTCTGTTATCCTGATACAAAATCCTAATTTCGTTAAATTAACGAAAACTTAGTATTTTCAAGAAATAATTTACGATATTCCAGTAAGAATGCTATTTTGTATTAGGATAACAGAAACGCGAGGAGGTATACAAATTATCAAGGGCAATTGATAGTATACCTCTTCGCTCTTCTGTTATCCTGATACCAAATCCTAATTTCGTTAAATGAACGAAAACTTAGTATTTTTAAGAAATAATTTACTATATTTCTGTGAAAATACGATTTTGTATTAGGATAACAGAAACGCGAGGAGGTGTACAAATTATCAGGAGCAATTGATAGTATACCTCTTCGCTCTTCTGTTATCCTGATACAAAATCCTAATTTCGTTAAGTTAACGAAAACTTAGTATTTTTAAGAAATAATTTACTATATTTCAGTAAAAATCCGATTTTGTTTTAGGATAACAGAAACGCGAGGAGGTATACAAATTATCAGGAGCAATTGATAGTATACCTCTTCGCTCTTCTGTTATCCTGATACAAAATCCTAATTTCGTTAAATTAACGAAAACTTAGTATTTTTAAGAAATAATTTACGATATTCCAGTAAGAATGCTATTTTGTATTAGGATAACAGAAACGCGAGGAGGTGTACAAATTATCAGGAGCAATTGATAGTATACCTCTTCGCTCTTCTGTTATCCTGATACAAAATCCTAATTTCGTTAATTTAACGAAAACTTAGTATTTTTAAGAAATAATTCACTATATTTCAGTGAAAATCCGATTTTGTATTAGGATAACAGAAACGCGAGGAGGTATACAAATTATCAGGAGCAATTGATAGTATACCTCTTCGCTCTTCTGTTATCCTGATACAAAATCCTAATTCCGTTAAATGAACGAAAACTTAGTATTTTTAAGAAATAATTCACTATATTTCAGTAAAAATCCGATTTTGTATTAGGATAACAGAAACGCGAGGAGGTATACAAATTATCAAGGGCAATTGATAGTATACTTCTTCGCTCTTCTGTTATCCTGATACCAAATCCTAATTTCGTTAAATGAACGAAAACTTAGTATTTTTAAGAAATAATTTACGATAATCCAGTAAGAATGCTATTTTGTATTAGGATAACAGAAACTCGAGGAGGTATACAAATTATCAAGGGCAATTGATAGTATACCTCTTCGCTCTTCTGTTATCCTGATACCAAATCCTAATTTCGTTAAATGAACGAAAACTTAGTATTTTTAAGAAATAATTTACTATATTTCAGTAAAAATCTGATTTTGTATTAGGATAACAGAAACGCGAGGAGGTATACAAATTATCAGGAGCAATTGATAGTATACCTCTTCGCCCTTCTGTTATCCTGATACCAAATCCTAATTCCGTTAAATTAACGTAAACTTAGTATTTTTAAGGAATAATTTACTATATTCCAGTAAAAATCCGATTTTGTATTAGGATAACAGAAACGCGAGGAGGTATACAAATTATCAGGAGCAATTGATAGTATACCTCTTCGCCCTTCTGTTATCCTGATACCAAATCCTAATTTCGTTAAATTAACGAAAGCTCAGTATTTTTAAGAAATAATTTAAGATATTCCACTAAGAATCCGATTTTGTATTAGGATAACATAAACGCGAGGAGGTGTACAAATTATCAGGAGCAATTGATATTTTTAAGAAATAATTCACGATATTCCAGTAAGAATCCGATTTCGTATTAGGATAACAGGAACGCGAGGAGGTATACAAATTATCAGGAGCAATTGATAGTATACCTCTTCGCTCTTCTGTTATCCTGATACCAAATCCTAATTTCGTTAAATGAACGAAAACTTAGTATTTTTAAGAAATAATTTACTATATTTCAGTAAAAATCCGATTTTGTATTAGGTTAACAGAAACGCGAGGAGGTGTACAAATTATCAGGAGCAATTGATAGTATACCTCTTCGCTCTTCTGTTGTCCTAATAGCAAATCCTAATTTCGTTAAATGAACGAAAACTTAGTATTTTTAAGATATAATTTAAGATATTCCAGTAAGAATCCGATTTTGTATTAGGATAACAGAAACGCGAGGAGGTATACAAATTATCAGGAGCAATTGATAGTATACCTCTTCGCTCTTCTGTTATCCTGATACAAAATCCTAATTTCGTTAAATCAACGGAAACTTAGTATTTTTAAGAAATAATTTACGATATTCCAGTAAGAATACGATTTTGTATTAGGATAACAGAAACGCGAGGAGGTATACAAATTATCAGGGGCAATTGACTGTATACCTCTTCGCTCTTCTGTTATCCTGATACCAAATCCTAATTTCGTTAAATGAACGAAAACTTAGTATTTTTAAGAAATGATTCACGATATTTCAGTAAGAATCCGATTTTGTATTAGGATAACAGAAACGCGAGGAGGTGTACAAATTATCAGGAGCAATTGATAGTATACCTCTTCGCTCTTCTGTTATCCTGATACAAAATCCTAATTTCGTTAAATCAACGGAAACTTAGTATTTTCAAGAAATAATTTACGATATTCCAGTAAGAATACGATTTTGTATTAGGATAACAGAAATGCGAGGAGGTATACAAATTATCAGCGGCAATTGACTGTATACCTCTTCGCTCTTCTGTTATCCTGATACCAAATCCTAATTTCGTTAAATGAACGAAAACTTAGTATTTTTAAGAAATAATTCACTATATTTCAGTGAAAATCCGGTTTTGTATTAGGATAACAGAAACGCGAGGAGGTGTACAAATTATCAGGAGCAATTGATAGTATACCTCTTCGCTCTTCTGTTATCCTGATACAAAATCCTAATTTCGTTAAATTAACGAAAACTTAGTATTTTTAAGAAATAATTTACGATATTCCAGTAAGAATTCGATTTTGTATTAGGATAACAGAAATGCGAGGAGGTATACAAATTATCGGGAGCAATTGATAGTATACCTCTTCGCTCTTCTGTTATCCTGATACCAAATACTAATTTCGTTAAATTAACGAAAACTTAGTATTTTTATGAAATAATTTACTATATTTCAGTAAAAATCCGATTTTGTATTAGGATAACAGAAACGCGAGGAGGTATACAAATTATCAGGAGCAATTGATAGTATACCTCTTCGCCCTTCTGTTATCCTGATACCAAATCCTAATTTCGTTAAATTAACGTAAACTTAGTATTTTTTAGAAATAATTTACTATATTTCAGTAAAAATCCGATTTTGTATTAGGATAACAGAAACGCGAGGAGGGATACAAATTATCAGGAGCAATTGATAGTATACCTCTTCGCTCTTCTGTTATCCTGATACAAAATCCTAATTTCGTTAAATTAACGAAAACTTAGTATTTTTAAGAAATAATTTACGATATTCCAGTAAGAATCCGATTTTGTATTAGGATAACAGAAATGCGAGGAGGTATACAAATTATCGGGAGCAATTGATAGTATACCTCTTCGCTCTTCTGTTATCCTGATACCAAATACTATTTTCGTTAAATTAACGAAAACTTAGTATTTTTAAGAAATAATTTACTATATTTCAGTAAAAATCCGATTTTGTATTAGGATAACAGAAACGCGAGGAGGTATACAAATTATCAGGAGCAATTGATAGTATACCTCTTCGCCCTTCTGTTATCCTGATACCAAATCCTAATTTCGTTAAATTAACGTAAACTTAGTATTTTTTAGAAATAATTTACTATACTTCAGTAGAAATCCGATTTTGTATTAGGATAACAGAAACGCGAGGAGGTATACAAATTATCAGGAGCAATTGATAGTATACCTCTTCGCTCTTCTGTTATCCTGATACAAAATCCTAATTTCGTTAAATTAACGAAAACTTAGTATTTTTAAGAAATAATTTACGATATTCCAGTAAGAATGCCATTTTGTATTAGGATAACAGAAACGCGAGGAGGTATACAAATTATCAAGGGCAATTGATAGTATACCTCTTCGCTCTTCTGTTATCCTGATACAAAATCCTAATTTCGTTAAATTAACGAGAACTTAGTATTTTTAAGAAATAATTTACGATATTCCAGTAAGAATCCGATTTTGTATTAGGATAACAGAAATGCGAGGAGGTATAAAAATTATCGGGAGCAATTGATAGTATACCTCTTCGCTCTTCTGTTATCCTGATACCAAATATTAATTTCGTTAAATCAACGAAAACTTAGTATTTTTAAGAAATAATTTACTATATTTCAGTAAGAATGCTATTTTGTATTAGGATAACAGAAACGCGAGGAGGTATACAAATTATCAAGGGCAATTGATAGTATACCTCTTCGCTCTTCTGTTATCCTGATACCAAATCCTGATTTCGTTAAATGAACGAAAACTTAGTATTTTTAAGAAATAATTTACTATATTTCAGTGAAAATCCGATTTTGTATTAGGATAACAGAAACGCGAGGAGGTGTACAAATTATCAGGAGCAATTGATAGTATACCTCTTCGCTCTTCTGTTATCCTGATACCAAATACTAATTTCGTTAAATTAACGAAAACTTAGTATTTTTAAGAAATAATTTACTATATTTCAGTAAAAATCCGATTTTGTATTAGGATAACAGAAACGCGAGGAGGTATACAAATTATCAGGAGCAATTGATAGTATACCTCTTCGCTCTTCTGTTATCCTGATACAAAATCCTAATTTCGTTAAATTAACGAAAACTTAGTATTTTTAAGAAATAATTTACGATATTCCAGTAAGAATGCTATTTTGTATTAGGATAACAGAAACGCGAGGAGGTATACAAATTATCAAGGGCAATTGATAGTATACCTCTTCGCTCTTCTGTTATCCTGATACCAAATCCTAATTTCGTTAAATGAACGAAAACTTAGTATTTTTAAGAAATAATTTACTATATTTCAGTGAAAATCCGATTTTGTATTAGGATAACAGAAACGCGAGGAGGTGTACAAATTATCAGGAGCAATTGATAGTATACCTCTTCGCTCTTCTGTTATCCTGATACAAAATCCTAATTTCGTTAATTTAACGAAAACTTAGTATTTTTAAGAAATAATTTACTACATTTCAGTAGAAATCCAATTTTGTATTAGGATAACAGAAACGCGAGGAGGTATACAAATTATCAGGAGCAATTGATAGTATACCTCTTCGCCCTTCTGTTATCCTGATACCAAATCCTACTTTCGTTAAATTAACGTAAACTTAGTATTTTTAAGAAATAATTTACTATATTTCAGTAAAAATCCGATTTTGTATTAGGATAACAGAAACGCGAGGAGGTATACAAATTATCAGGAGCAATTGATAGTATACCTCTTCGCTCTTCTGTTATCCTGATACCAAATCCTAATTTCGTTAAATGAACGAAAACTTAGTATTTTTAAGAAATAATTTACTATATTTCAGTGAAAATCCGATTTTGTATTAGGATAACAGAAACGCGAGGAGGTGTACAAGTTATCAGGAGCAATTGATAGTATACCTCTTCGCTCTTCTGTTATCCTGATACCAAATACTAATTTCGTTAAATTAACGAAAGTTTAGTATTTTTAAGAAATAATTTACTATATTCCAGTAAAAATCCGATTTTGTATTAGGATAACAGAAACGCGAGGAGGTATACAAATTATCAGGAGCAATTGATAGTATACCTCTTCGCCCTTCTGTTATCCTGATACCAAATCCTAATTTCGTTGAATTAACGTAAACTTAGTATTTTTAAGAAATAATTTACTATATTTCAGTAAAAATCCGATTTTGTATTAGGATAACAGAAACGCGAGGAGGTATACAAATTATCAGGAGCAATTGATAGTATACCTCTTCGCTCTTCTGTTATCCTGATACAAAATCCTAAATTCGTTAAATTAACGAGAACTTAGTATTTTTAAGAAATAATTTACGAAATTCCAGTAAGAATGCTATTTTGTATTAGGATAACAGAAACGCGAGGAGGTATACAAATTATCAAGGGCAATTGATAGTATACCTCTTCGCTCTTCTGTTATCCTGATACCAAATCCTAATTTCGTCAAATGAACGAAAACTTAGTATTTTTAAGAAATAATTTACTATATTTCAGTGAAAATCCGATTTTGTATTAGGATAACAGAAACGCGAGGAGGTGTACAAATTATCAGGAGCAATTGATAGTATACCTCTTCGCTCTTCTGTTATCCTGATACAAAATCCTAATTTCGTTAAGTTAACGAAAACTTAGTATTTTTAAGAAATAATTTACGATATTCCAGTAAGAATCCGATTTTGTATTAGGATAACAGAAATGCGAGGAGGTATACAAATTATCGGGAGCAATTGATAGTATACCTCTTCGCTCTTCTGTTACCCTGATACCAAATCCTAATTTCGTTAAATGAACGAAAACTTAGTATTTTTAAGAAATAATTTACTATATTTCAGTGAAAATCCGATTTTGTATTAGGATAACAGAAACGCGAGCAGGTGTACAAATTATCAGGAGCAATTGATAGTATACCTCTTCGCTCTTCTGTTATCCTGATACAAAATCCTAATTTCGTTAAATTAACGAAAACTTAGTATTTTTAAGAAATAATTTACGATATTCCAGTAAGAATCCGATTTTGTATTAGGATAACAGAAATGCGAGGAGGTATACAAATTATCGGGAGCAATTGATAGTATACCTCTTCGCTCTTCTGTTACCCTGATACCAAATCCTAATTTCGTTGAATGAACGAAAACTTAGAATTTTTAAGAAATAATTCACGATATTCCAGTAAGAATCCGATTTCGTATTAGGATAACAGGAACGCGAGGAGGTATACAAATTATCAGGGGCAATTGATAGTATACCTCTTCGCTCTTCTGTTATCCTGATACCAAATCCTAATTTCGTTAAATGAACGAAAACTCAGTATTTTTAAGAAATAATTCACGATATTTCAGTAAGAATCCGATTTTGTATTAGGATAACTGAAACGCGAGGAGGTATACAAATTATCAGGGGCAATTGATAGTATACCTCTTCGCTCTTCTGTTATCCTGATACCAAATCCTAATTTCGTTAAATGGACGAAAACTCAGTATTTTTAAGAAATAATTCACGATATTTCAGTAAGAATCCGATTTTGTATTAGGATAACAGAAACGCGAGGAGGTGTACAAATTTTCAGGAGCAATTGATAGTATACCTCTTCGCTCTTCTGTTATCCTGATACAAAATCCTAATTTCGTTAAATCAACGAGAACTTAGTATTTTTAAGAAATAATTTACGATATTCCAGTAAGAATCCGATTTTTTATTAGGATAACAGGAACGCGAGGAGGTATACAAATTATCAGGGGCAATTGATAGTATACCTCTTCGCTCTTCTGTTATCCTGATACAAAGTCCTAATTTCGTTAAATCAACGAAAACTTAGAATTTTTAAGAAATAATTCACGATATTCCAGTAAGAATCCGATTTCGTATTAGGATAACAGGAACGCGAGGAGGTATACAAATTATCAGGGGCAATTGATAGTATACCTCTTCGCTCTTCTGTTATCCTGATACCAAATCCTAATTTCGTTAAATGAACGAAAACTCAGTATTATTAAGAAATAATTTACGATATTTCAGTAAGAATCCGATTTTGTATTAGGATAACAGAAACGCGAGGAGGTGTACAAATTATCAGGAGCAATTGATAGTATACCTCTTCGCTCTTCTGTTATTCTGATGCCAAATCCTAATTTCGTTAAATGAACGAAAACTTAGAATTTTTAAGAAATAATTCACGATATTCCAGTAAGAATGCTATTTTGTATTAGGATAACAGAAACGCGAGGAGGTATACAAATTATCAGGGGCAATTGATAGTATACCTCTTCGCTCTTCTGTTATCCTGATACCAAATCCTAATTTCGTTAAATGAACGAAAACTCAGTATTATTAAGAAATAATTTACGATATTTCAGTAAGAATCCGATTTTGTATTAGGATAACAGAAACGCGAGGAGGTGTACAAATTATCAGGAGCAATTGATTGTATACCTCTTCGCTCTTCTGTTATTCTGATGCCAAATCCTAATTTCGTTAAATGAACGAAAACTTAGTATTTTTAAGAAATAATTTACTATATTTCAGTAAAAATCCGATTTTGTATTAGGATAACAGGAACGCGAGGAGGTATACAAATTATCAGGAGCAATTGATAGTATACCACTTCGCTCTTCTGTTACCCTGATACCAAATCCTAATTTCGTTAAATGAACGAAAACTCAGTATTATTAAGAAATAATTTACGATATTTCAGTAAGAATCCGATTTTGTATTAGGATAACAGAAACGCGAGGAGGTATACAAATTATCAGGAGCAATTGATAGTATACGTCTTCGCTCTTCTGTTATCCTGATACAAAATCCTAATTTCGTTAAGTTAACGAAAACTTAGTATTTTTAAGAAATAATTTACGATATTCCAGTAAGAATGCTATTTTGTATTAGGATAACAGAAACGCGAGGAGGTATACAAATTATCAAGGGCAATTGATAGTATACCTCTTCGCTCTTCTGTTATCTTGATACCAAATCCTAATTTCGGTAAATGAACGAAAACTTAGTATTTTTAAGAAATAATTTACTATATTTCAGTGAAAATCCGATTTTGTATTAGGATAACAGAAACGCGAGGAGGTGTACAAATTATCAGGAGCAATTGATAGTATACCTCTTCGCTCTTCTGTTATCCTGATACAAAATCCTAATTTCGTTAATTTAACGAAAACTTAGTATTTTTAAGAAATAATTTACTACATTTCAGTAAAAATCCAATTTTGTATTAGGATAACAGAAACGCGAGGAGGTATACAAATTATCAGGAGCAATTGATAGTATACCTCTTCGCCCTTCTGTTATCCTGATACCAAATCCTACTTTCGTTAAATTAACGTAAACTTAGTATTTTTAAGAAATAATTTACTATATTTCAGTAAAAATCCGATTTTGTATTAGGATAACAGAAACGCGAGGAGGTATACAAATTATCAGGAGCAATTGATAGTATACCTCTTCGCTCTTCTGTTATCCTGATACCAAATCCTAATTTCGTTAAATGAACGAAAACTTAGTATTTTTAAGAAATAATTTACTATATTTCAGTGAAAATCCGATTTTGTATTAGGATAACAGAAACGCGAGGAGGTGTACAAGTTATCAGGAGCAATTGATAGTATACCTCTTCGCTCTTCTGTTATCCTGATACCAAATACTAATTTCGTTAAATTAACGAAAGTTTAGTATTTTTAAGAAAT
Organism: Galeruca laticollis; assembly: GCA_963921935.1. NCBI lineage: Eukaryota > Metazoa > Arthropoda > Insecta > Coleoptera > Chrysomelidae > Galeruca > Galeruca laticollis. The sequence continues at coordinate 65,990,546 of OY998185.1, read as the reverse complement.
AATTTACTATATTCCAGTAAAAATCCGATTTTGTATTAGGATAACAGAAACGCGAGGAGGTATACAAATTATCAGGAGCAATTGATAGTATACCTCTTCGCCCTTCTGTTATCCTGATACCAAATCCTAATTTCGTTGAATTAACGTAAACTTAGTATTTTTAAGAAATAATTTACTATATTTCAGTAAAAATCCGATTTTGTATTAGGATAACAGAAACGCGAGGAGGTATACAAATTATCAGGAGCAATTGATAGTATACCTCTTCGCTCTTCTGTTATCCTGATACAAAATCCTAAATTCGTTAAATTAACGAGAACTTAGTATTTTTAAGAAATAATTTACGAAATTCCAGTAAGAATGCTATTTTGTATTAGGATAACAGAAACGCGAGGAGGTATACAAATTATCAAGGGCAATTGATAGTATACCTCTTCGCTCTTCTGTTATCCTGATACCAAATCCTAATTTCGTCAAATGAACGAAAACTTAGTATTTTTAAGAAATAATTTACTATATTTCAGTGAAAATCCGATTTTGTATTAGGATAACAGAAACGCGAGGAGGTGTACAAATTATCAGGAGCAATTGATAGTATACCTCTTCGCTCTTCTGTTATCCTGATACAAAATCCTAATTTCGTTAAGTTAACGAAAACTTAGTATTTTTAAGAAATAATTTACGATATTCCAGTAAGAATCCGATTTTGTATTAGGATAACAGAAATGCGAGGAGGTATACAAATTATCGGGAGCAATTGATAGTATACCTCTTCGCTCTTCTGTTACCCTGATACCAAATCCTAATTTCGTTAAATGAACGAAAACTTAGTATTTTTAAGAAATAATTTACTATATTTCAGTGAAAATCCGATTTTGTATTAGGATAACAGAAACGCGAGCAGGTGTACAAATTATCAGGAGCAATTGATAGTATACCTCTTCGCTCTTCTGTTATCCTGATACAAAATCCTAATTTCGTTAAATTAACGAAAACTTAGTATTTTTAAGAAATAATTTACGATATTCCAGTAAGAATCCGATTTTGTATTAGGATAACAGAAATGCGAGGAGGTATACAAATTATCGGGAGCAATTGATAGTATACCTCTTCGCTCTTCTGTTACCCTGATACCAAATCCTAATTTCGTTGAATGAACGAAAACTTAGAATTTTTAAGAAATAATTCACGATATTCCAGTAAGAATCCGATTTCGTATTAGGATAACAGGAACGCGAGGAGGTATACAAATTATCAGGGGCAATTGATAGTATACCTCTTCGCTCTTCTGTTATCCTGATACCAAATCCTAATTTCGTTAAATGAACGAAAACTCAGTATTTTTAAGAAATAATTCACGATATTTCAGTAAGAATCCGATTTTGTATTAGGATAACTGAAACGCGAGGAGGTATACAAATTATCAGGGGCAATTGATAGTATACCTCTTCGCTCTTCTGTTATCCTGATACCAAATCCTAATTTCGTTAAATGGACGAAAACTCAGTATTTTTAAGAAATAATTCACGATATTTCAGTAAGAATCCGATTTTGTATTAGGATAACAGAAACGCGAGGAGGTGTACAAATTTTCAGGAGCAATTGATAGTATACCTCTTCGCTCTTCTGTTATCCTGATACAAAATCCTAATTTCGTTAAATCAACGAGAACTTAGTATTTTTAAGAAATAATTTACGATATTCCAGTAAGAATCCGATTTTTTATTAGGATAACAGAAACGCGAGGAGGTGTACAAATTATCAGGAGCAATTGATAGTATACCTCTTCGCTCTTCTGTTATCCTGATACAAAGTCCTAATTTCGTTAAATCAACGAAAACTTAGAATTTTTAAGAAATAATTCACGATATTCCAGTAAGAATCCGATTTCGTATTAGGATAACAGGAACGCGAGGAGGTATACAAATTATCAGGGGCAATTGATAGTATACCTCTTCGCTCTTCTGTTATCCTGATACCAAATCCTAATTTCGTTAAATGAACGAAAACTCAGTATTATTAAGAAATAATTTACGATATTTCAGTAAGAATCCGATTTTGTATTAGGATAACAGAAACGCGAGGAGGTGTACAAATTATCAGGAGCAATTGATAGTATACCTCTTCGCTCTTCTGTTATTCTGATGCCAAATCCTAATTTCGTTAAATGAACGAAAACTTAGAATTTTTAAGAAATAATTCACGATATTCCAGTAAGAATGCTATTTTGTATTAGGATAACAGAAACGCGAGGAGGTATACAAATTATCAGGGGCAATTGATAGTATACCTCTTCGCTCTTCTGTTATCCTGATACCAAATCCTAATTTCGTTAAATGAACGAAAACTCAGTATTATTAAGAAATAATTTACGATATTTCAGTAAGAATCCGATTTTGTATTAGGATAACAGAAACGCGAGGAGGTGTACAAATTATCAGGAGCAATTGATTGTATACCTCTTCGCTCTTCTGTTATTCTGATGCCAAATCCTAATTTCGTTAAATGAACGAAAACTTAGAATTTTTAAGGAATAATTCACGATATTCCAGTAAGAATCCGATTTCGTATTAGGATCACAGGAACGCGAGGAGGTATACAAATTATCAGGGGCAATTGATAGTATACCTCTTCGCTCTTCTGTTATCCTGATACCAAATCCTAATTTCGTTAAATGAACGAAAACTCAGTATTATTAAGAAATAATTTACGATATTTCAGTAAGAATCCGATTTTGTATTAGGATAACAGAAACGCGAGGAGGTGTACAAATTATCAGGAGCAATTGATAGTATACCTCTTCGCTCTTCTGTTATTCTGATGCCAAATCCTAATTTCGTTAAATGAACGAAAACTTAGAATTTTTAAGAAATAATTCACGATATTCCAGTAAGAATCCGATTTCGTATTAGGATAACAGGAACGCGAGGAGGTATACAAATTATCAGGAGAAATTGATAGTATACCTCTTCGCTCTTCTGTTATCCTGATGCCAAATCCTAATTTCGTTAAATGAACGAAAACTTAGAATTTTTAAGAAATAATTCACGATATTCCAGTAAGAATCCGATTTCGTATTAGGATAACAGGAACGCGAGGAGGTATACAAATTATCAGGAGCAATTGATAGTATACCTCTTCGCTCTTCTGTTATCCTGATACCAAATCCTAATTTCGATAAATTAACGGAAACTTAGTATTTTTAAGAAATAATTTACTATATTTCAGTAAAAATCCGATTTTGTATTAGGATAACAGAAACGCGAGGAGGTGTACAAATTATCAGGAGCAATTGATAGTATACCTCTTCGCTCTTCTGTTGTCCTGATACCAAATCCTAATTTCGTTAAATGAACGAGAACTTAGTATTTTTAAGAAATAATTTACGATATTCCAGTAAGAATCCGATTTTGTATTAGGATAACAGAAATGCGAGGAGGTATACAAATTATCGGGAGCAATTGATAGTATACCTCTTCGCTCTTCTGTTACCCTGATACCAAATCCTAATTTCGTTGAATGAACGAAAACTTAGTATTTTTAAGAAATAATTTACTATATTTCAGTGAAAATCCGTTTTTGTATTAGGATAACAGAAACGCGAGCAGGTGTACAAATTATCAGGAGCAATTGATAGTATACCTCTTCGCTCTTCTGTTATCCTGATACAAAATCCTAATTTCGTTAAATAAACGAAAACTGAGTATTTTTAAGAAATAATTTACGATATTCCAGTAAGAATGCTATTTTGTATTAGGATAACAGAAACGCGAGGAGGTATACAAATTATCAGGGGCAATTGATAGTATACCTCTTCGCTCTTCTGTTATCCTGATACCAAATACTAATTTCGTTAAATTAACGAAAGTTTAGTATTTTTAAGAAATAATTTACTATATTCCAGTAAAAATCCGATTTTGTATTAGGATAACAGAAACGCGAGGAGGTGTACAAATTATCAGGAGCAATTGATAGTATACCTCTTCGCTCTTCTGTTATCCTGATACAAAATCCTAATTTCGTTAAATTAACGAAAACTTAGTATTTTTAAGAAATAATTTACGATATTCCAGTAAGAATCCGATTTTGTATTAGGATAACAGAAATGCGAGGAGGTATAAAAATTATCGGGAGCAATTGATAGTATACCTCTTCGCTCTTCTGTTATCCTGATACCAAATACTAATTTCGTTAAATTAACGAAAACTTAGTATTTTCAAGAAATAATTTACTATATTTCAGTAAAAATCCGATTTTGTATTAGGATAACAGAAACGCGAGGAGGTATACAAATTATCAGGAGCAATTGATAGTATACCTCTTCGCCCTTCTGTTATCCTGATACCAAATCCTAATTTCGTTAAATTAACGTAAACTTAGTATTTTTTAGAAACAATTTACTATATTTCAGTAAAAATCCGATTTTGTATTAGGATAACAGAAACGCGAGGAGGTATACAAATTATCAGGAGCAATTGATAGTATACCTCTTCGCTCTTCTGTTATCCTGATACAAAATCCTAATTTCGTTAAGTTAACGAAAACTTAGTATTTTTAAGAAATAATTTACGATATTCCAGTAAGAATCCGATTTTGTATTAGGATAACAGAAATGCGAGGAGGTATAAAAATTATCGGGAGCAATTGATAGTATACCTCTTCGCTCTTCTGTTATCTTGATACCAAATCCTAATTTCGTTAAATGAACGAAAACTTAGTATTTTTAAGAAATAATTTACTATATTTCAGTGAAAATCCGATTTTGTATTAGGATAACAGAAACGCGAGGAGGTGTACAAATTATCAGGAGCAATTGATAGTATACCTCTTCGCTCTTCTGTTATCCTGATACAAAATCCTAATTTCGTTAATTTAACGAAAACTTAGTATTTTTAAGAAATAATTTACTACATTTCAGTAAAAATCCAATTTTGTATTAGGATAACAGAAACGCGAGGAGGTATACAAATTATCAGGAGCAATTGATAGTATACCTCTTCGCCCTTCTGTTATCCTGATACCAAATCCTAATTTCGTTAAATTAACGTAAACTTAGTATTTTTTAGAAACAATTTACTATATTTCAGTAAAAATCCGATTTTGTATTAGGATAACAGAAACGCGAGGAGGTATACAAATTATCAGGAGCAATTGATAGTATACCTCTTCGCTCTTCTGTTATCCTGATACAAAATCCTAATTTCGTTAAATTAACGAAAACTTAGTATTTTTAAGAAATAATTTACGATATTCCAGTAAGAATCCGATTTTGTATTAGGATAACAGAAATGCGAGGAGGTATAAAAATTATCGGGAGCAATTGATAGTATACCTCTTCGCTCTTCTGTTATCCTGATACCAAATACTAATTTCGTTAAATTAACGAAAACTTAGTATTTTCAAGAAATAATTTACTATATTTCAGTAAAAATCCGATTTTGTATTAGGATAACAGAAACGCGAGGAGGTATACAAATTATCAGGAGCAATTGATAGTATACCTCTTCGCCCTTCTGTTATCCTGATACCAAATCCTAATTTCGTTAAATTAACGTAAACTTAGTATTTTTTAGAAACAATTTACTATATTTCAGTAAAAATCCGATTTTGTATTAGGATAACAGAAACGCGAGGAGGTATACAAATTATCAGGAGCAATTGATAGTATACCTCTTCGCTCTTCTGTTATCCTGATACAAAATCCTAATTTCGTTAAGTTAACGAAAACTTAGTATTTTTAAGAAATAATTTACGATATTCCAGTAAGAATGCTATTTTGTATTAGGATAACAGAAACGCGAGGAGGTATACAAATTATCAAGGGCAATTGATAGTATACCTCTTCGCTCTTCTGTTATCTTGATACCAAATCCTAATTTCGTTAAATGAACGAAAACTTAGTATTTTTAAGAAATAAATTACTATATTTCAGTGAAAATCCGATTTTGTATTAGGATAACAGAAACGCGAGGAGGTGTACAAATTATCAGGAGCAATTGATAGTATACCTCTTCGCTCTTCTGTTATCCTGATACAAAATCCTAATTTCGTTAATTTAACGAAAACTTAGTATTTTTAAGAAATAATTTACTACATTTCAGTAAAAATCCAATTTTGTATTAGGATAACAGAAACGCGAGGAGGTATACAAATTATCAGGAGCAATTGATAGTATACCTCTTCGCCCTTCTGTTATCCTGATACCAAATCCTACTTTCGTTAAATTAACGTAAACTTAGTATTTTTAAGAAATAATTTACTATATTTCAGTAAAAATCCGATTTTGTATTAGGATAACAGAAACGCGAGGAGGTATACAAATTATCAGGAGCAATTGATAGTATACCTCTTCGCTCTTCTGTTATCCTGATACCAAATCCTAATTTCGTTAAATGAACGAAATCTTAGTATTTTTAAGAAATAATTTACTATATTTCAGTGAAAATCCGATTTTGTATTAGGATAACAGAAACGCGAGGAGGTGTACAAGTTATCAGGAGCAATTGATAGTATACCTCTTCGCTCTTCTGTTATCCTGATACCAAATACTAATTTCGTTAAATTAACGAAAGTTTAGTATTTTTAAGAAATAATTTACTATATTCCAGTAAAAATCCGATTTTGTATTAGGATAACAGAAACGCGAGGAGGTATACAAATTATCAGGAGCAATTGATAGTATACCTCTTCGCCCTTCTGTTATCCTGATACCAAATCCTAATTTCGTTGAATTAACGTAAACTTAGTATTTTTAAGAAATAATTTACTATATTTCAGTAAAAATCCGATTTTGTATTAGGATAACAGAAACGCGAGGAGGTATACAAATTATCAGGAGCAATTGATAGTATACCTCTTCGCTCTTCTGTTATCCTGATACAAAATCCTAAATTCGTTAAATTAACGAAAACTTAGTATTTTTAAGAAATAATTTACGAAATTCCAGTAAGAATGCTATTTTGTATTAGGATAACAGAAACGCGAGGAGGTATACAAATTATCAAGGGCAATTGATAGTATACCTCTTCGCTCTTCTGTTATCCTGATACCAAATCCTAATTTCGTCAAATGAACGAAAACTTAGTATTTTTAAGAAATAATTTACTATATTTCAGTGAAAATCCGATTTTGTATTAGGATAACAGAAACGCGAGGAGGTGTACAAATTATCAGGAGCAATTGATAGTATACCTCTTCGCTCTTCTGTTATCCTGATACAAAATCCTAATTCCGTTAAGTTAACGAAAACTTAGTATTTTTAAGAAATAATTTACGATATTCCAGTAAGAATCCGATTTTGTATTAGGATAACAGAAATGCGAGGAGGTATACAAATTATCGGGAGCAATTGATAGTATACCTCTTCGCTCTTCTGTTACCCTGATACCAAATCCTAATTTCGTTGAATGAACGAAAACTTAGTATTTTTAAGAAATAATTTACTATATTTCAGTGAAAATCCGATTTTGTATTAGGATAACAGAAACGCGAGCAGGTGTACAAATTATCAGGAGCAATTGATAGTATACCTCTTCGCTCTTCTGTTATCCTGATACAAAATCCTAATTTCGTTGAATGAACGAAAACTTAGAATTTTTAAGAAATAATTCACGATATTCCAGTAAGAATCCGATTTCGTATTAGGATAACAGGAACGCGAGGAGGTATACAAATTATCAGGGGCAATTGATAGTATACCTCTTCGCTCTTCTGTTATCCTGATACCAAATCCTGATTTCGTTAAATGAACGAAAACTCAGTATTTTTAAGAAATAATTCACGATATTTCAGTAAGAATCCGATTTTGTATTAGGATAACTGAAACACGAGGAGGTATACAAATTATCAGGGGCAATTGATAGTATACCTCTTCGCTCTTCTGTTATCCTGATACCAAATCCTAATTTCGTTAAATGGACGAAAACTCAGTATTTTTAAGAAATAATTCACGATATTTCAGTAAGAATCCGATTTTGTATTAGGATAACAGAAACGCGAGGAGGTGTACAAATTTTCAGGAGCAATTGATAGTATACCTCTTCGCTCTTCTGTTATCCTGATACAAAATCCTAATTTCGTTAAATCAACGAAAACTTAGTATTTTTAAGAAATAATTTACGATATTCCAGTAAGAATCCGATTTTTTATTAGGATAACAGAAACGCGAGGAGGTGTACAAATTATCAGGAGCAATTGATAGTATACCTCTTCGCTCTTCTGTTATCCTGATACAAAGTCCTAATTTCGTTATATCAACGAAAACTTAGAATTTTTAAGAAATAATTCACGATATTCCAGTAAGAATCCGATTTCGTATTAGGATAACAGGAACGCGAGGAGGTATACAAATTATCAGGGGCAATTGATAGTATACCTCTTCGCTCTTCTGTTATCCTGATACCAAATCCTAATTTCGTTAAATGAACGAAAACTCAGTATTATTAAGAAATAATTTACGATATTTCAGTAAGAATCCGATTTTGTATTAGGATAACAGAAACGCGAGGAGGTGTACAAATTATCAGGAGCAATTGATAGTATACCTCTTCGCTCTTCTGTTATTCTGATGCCAAATCCTAATTTCGTTAAATGAACGAAAACTTAGAATTTTTAAGAAATAATTCACGATATTCCAGTAAGAATGCTATTTTGTATTAGGATAACAGAAACGCGAGGAGGTATACAAATTATCAGGGGCAATTGATAGTATACCTCTTCGCTCTTCTGTTATCCTGATACCAAATCCTAATTTCGTTAAATGAACGAAAACTCAGTATTATTAAGAAATAATTTACGATATTTCAGTAAGAATCCGATTTTGTATTAGGATAACAGAAACGCGAGGAGGTGTACAAATTATCAGGAGCAATTGATAGTATACCTCTTCGCTCTTCTGTTATTCTGATGCCAAATCCTAATTTCGTTAAATGAACGAAAACTTAGAATTTTTAAGAAATAATTCACGATATTCCAGTAAGAATCCGATTTCGTATTAGGATCACAGGAACGCGAGGAGGTATACAAATTATCAGGGGCAATTGATAGTATACCTCTTCGCTCTTCTGTTATCCTGATACCAAATCCTAATTTCGTTAAATGAACGAAAACTCAGTATTATTAAGAAATAATTTACGATATTTCAGTAAGAATCCGATTTTGTATTAGGATAACAGAAACGCGAGGAGGTGTACAAATTATCAGGAGCAATTGATAGTATACCTCTTCGCTCTTCTGTTATTCTGATGCCAAATCCTAATTTCGTTAAATGAACGAAAACTTAGAATTTTTAAGAAATAATTCACGATATTCCAGTAAGAATCCGATTTCGTATTAGGATAACAGGAACGCGAGGAGGTATACAAATTATCAGGAGAAATTGATAGTATACCTCTTCGCTCTTCTGTTATCCTGATGCCAAATCCTAATTTCGTTAAATGAACGAAAACTTAGAATTTTTAAGAAATAATTCACGATATTCCAGTAAGAATCCGATTTCGTATTAGGATAACAGGAACGCGAGGAGTTATACAAATTATCAGGAGCAATTGATAGTATACCTCTTCGCTCTTCTGTTATCCTGATACCAAATCCTAATTTCGATAAATTAACGGAAACTTAGTATTTTTAAGAAATAATTTACTATATTTCAGTAAAAATCCGATTTTGTATTAGGATAACAGAAACGCGAGGAGGTGTACAAATTATCAGGAGCAATTGATAGTATACCTCTTCGCTCTTCTGTTGTCCTGATACCAAATCCTAATTTCGTTAAATGAACGAAAACTTAGTATTTTTAAGAAATAATTTACGATATTCCAGTAAGAATCCGATTTTGTATTAGGATAACAGAAATGCGAGGAGGTATACAAATTATCGGGAGCAATTGATAGTATACCTCTTCGCTCTTCTGTTACCCTGATACCAAATCCTAATTTCGTTGAATGAACGAAAACTTAGTATTTTTAAGAAATAATTTACTATATTTCAGTGAAAATCCGTTTTTGTATTAGGATAACAGAAACGCGAGCAGGTGTACAAATTATCAGGAGCAATTGATAGTATACCTCTTCGCTCTTCTGTTATCCTGATACAAAATCCTAATTTCGTTAAATAAACGAAAACTTAGTATTTTTAAGAAATAATTTACGATATTCCAGTAAGAATGCTATTTTGTATTAGGATAACAGAAACGCGAGGAGGTATACAAATTATCAGGGGCAATTGATAGTATACCTCTTCGCTCTTCTGTTATCCTGATACCAAATCCTAATTTCATTAAATGAACGAAAACTCAGTATTTTTAAGAAATAATTCACGATATTTCAGTAAGAATCCGATTTTGTATTAGGATAACAGAAACGCGAGGAGGTGTACAAATTTCCAGGAGCAATTGATAGTATACCTATTCGCTCTTCTGTTATCCTGATACAAAATCCTAATTTCGTTAAATCAACGAAAACTTAGTATTTTTGAGAAATAATTTACGATATTCCAGTAAGAATCCGATTTTGTATTAGGATAAAAGAAACGCGAGGAGGTGTACAAATTATCAGGAGCAATTGATAGTATACCTCTTCGCTCTTCTGTTATCCTGATACAAAATCCTAATTTCGTTAAATCAACGAAAACTTAGTATTATTAAGAAATAATTTACGATATTTCAGTAAGAATCCGATTTTGTATTAGGATAACAGAAACGCGAGGAGGTGTACAAATTATCAGGAGCAATTGATAGTATACCTCTTCGCTCTTCTGTTATCCTGATGCCAAATCCTAATTTCGTTAAATGAACGAAAACTTAGAATTTTTAAGAAATAATTCACGATATTCCAGTAAGAATCCGATTTCGTATTAGGATAACAGGAACGCGAGGAGGTATACAAATTATCAGGAGCAATTGATAGTATACCTCTTCGCTCTCCTGTTATCCTGATACCAAATCCTAATTTCGATAAATTAACGAAAACTTAGTATTTTTAAGAAATAATTTACTATATTTCAGTAAAAATCCGATTTTGTATTAGGATAACAGAAACGCGAGGAGGTGTACAAATTATCAGGAGCAATTGATAGTATACCTCTTCGCTCTTCTGTTGTCCTGATACCAAATCCTAATTTCGTTAAATGAACGAAAACTTCGTATTTTTGAGATATAATTCAAGATATTCCAGTAAGAATCCGATTTTGTATTAGGATAACAGAAACGCGAGGAGGTATACAAATTATCAGGAGCAATTGATAGTATACCTCTTCGCTCTTCTGTTACCCTGATACCGAATGCTAATTTCGTTAAATAAACGAAAACTTCGTATTTCTAAGAAATAATTTACTATATTTCAGTAAAAATCCGATTTTGTATTAGGATAACAGAAACGCGAGGAGGTATACAAATTATCAGGAGCAATTGATAGTATTATTCCTCGCTCTTCTGTTATCCTGATACAAAATCCTAATTTCGTTAAATTAACGAAAACTTAGTATTTTTAAGAAATAATTTACTATATTTCAGTGAAAATCCGATTTTGTATTAGGATAACAGAAACGCGAGGAGGTGTACAAATTATCAGGAGCAATTGATAGTATACCTCTTCGCTCTTCTGTTATCCTGATACAAAATCCTAATTTCGTTAAGTTAACGAAAACTTAGTATTTTTAAGAAATAATTTACGATATTCCAGTAAGAATCCGATTTTGTATTAGGATAACAGAAATGCGAGGAGGTATACAAATTATCGGGAGCAATTGATAGTATACCTCTTCGCTCTTCTGTTACCCTGATACCAAATCCTAATTTCGTTGAATGAACGAAAACTTAGTATTTTTAAGAAATAATTTACTATATTTCAGTGAAAATCCGATTTTGTATTAGGATAACAGAAACGCGAGCAGGTGTACAAATTATCAGGAGCAATTGATAGTATACCTCTTCGCTCTTCTGTTATCCTGATACAAAATCCTAATTTCGTTAAATTAACGAAAACTTAGTATTTTTAAGAAATAATTTACGATATTCCAGTAAGAATCCGATTTTGTATTAGGATAACAGAAATGCGAGGAGGTATACAAATTATCGGGAGCAATTGATAGTATACCTCTTCGCTCTTCTGTTACCCTGATACCAAATCCTAATTTCGTTGAATGAACGAAAACTTAGTATTTTTGAGAAATAATTTACGATATTCCAGTAAGAATGCTATTTTGTATTAGGATAACAGAAACGCGAGGAGGTATACAAATTATCAGGGGCAATTGATAGTATACCTCTTCGCTCTTCTGTTATCCTGATACCAAATCCTAATTTCGTTAAATGAACGAAAACTTAGTATTTTTAAGAAATAATTTACGATATTCCAGTAAGAATCCGATATTTTATTAGGATAACAGAAACGCGAGGAGGTGTACAAATTATCAGGAGCAATTGATAGTATACCTCTTCGCTCTTCTGTTATCCTGATACAAAGTCCTAATTTCGTTAAATCAACGAAAACTTAGAATTTTTAAGAAATAATTCACGATATTCCAGTAAGAATCCGATTCCGTATTAGGATAACAGGAACGCGAGGAGGTATACAAATTATCAGGGGCAATTGATAGTATACCTCTTCGCTCTTCTGTTATCCTGATACCAAATCCTAATTTCGTTAAATGAACGAAAACTCAGTATTATTAAGAAATAATTTACGATATTTCAGTAAGAATCCGATTTTGTATTAGGATAACAGAAACGCGAGGAGGTGTACAAATTATCAGGAGCAATTGATAGTATACCTCTTCGCTCTTCTGTTATTCTGATGCCAAATCCTAATTTCGTTAAATGAACGAAAACTTAGAATTTTTAAGAAATAATTCACGATATTCCAGTAAGAATGCTATTTTGTATTAGGATAACAGAAACGCGAGGAGGTATACAAATTATCAGGGGCAATTGATAGTATACCTCTTCGCTCTTCTGTTATCCTGATACCAAATCCTAATTTCGTTAAATGAACGAAAACTCAGTATTATTAAGAAATAATTTACGATATTTCAGTAAGAATCCGATTTTGTATTAGGATAACAGAAACGCGAGGAGGTGTACAAATTATCAGGAGCAATTGATAGTATACCTCTTCGCTCTTCTGTTATTCTGATGCCAAATCCTAATTTCGTTAAATGAACGAAAACTCAGTATTATTAAGAAATAATTTACGATATTTCAGTAAGAATCCGATTTTGTATTAGGATAACAGAAACGCGAGGAGGTGTACAAATTATCAGGAGCAATTGATAGTATACCTCTTCGCTCTTCTGTTATTCTGATGCCAAATCCTAATTTCGTTAAATGAACGAAAACTTAGAATTTTTAAGAAATAATTCACGATATTCCAGTAAGAATGGTATTTTGTATTAGGATAACAGAAACGCGAGGAGGTATACAAATTATCAGGGGCAATTGATAGTATACCTCTTCGCTCTTCTGTTATCCTGATACCAAATCCTAATTTCGTTAAATGAACGAAAACTCAGTATTATTAAGAAATAATTTACGATATTTCAGTAAGAATCCGATTTCGTATTAGGATAACAGGAACGCGAGGAGGTATACAAATTATCAGGGGCAATTGATAGTATACCTCTTCGCTCTTCTGTTATCCTGATACCAAATCCTAATTTCGTTAAATGAACGAAAACTCAGTATTATTAAGAAATAATTTACGATATTTCAGTAAGAATCCGATTTTGTATTAGGATAACAGAAACGCGAGGAGGTGTACAAATTATCAGGAGCAATTGATAGTATACCTCTTCGCTCTTCTGTTATTCTGATGCCAAATCCTAATTTCGTTAAATGAACGAAAACTTAGAATTTTTAAGAAATAATTCACGATATTCCAGTAAGAATCCGATTTCGTATTAGGATAACAGGAACGCGAGGAGGTATACAAATTATCAGGAGCAATTGATAGTATACCTCTTCGCTCTTCTGTTATCCTGATGCCAAATCCTAATTTCGTTAAATGAACGAAAACTTAGAATTTTTAAGAAATAATTCACGATATTCCAGTAAGAATCCGATTTCGTATTAGGATAACAGGAACGCGAGGAGGTATACAAATTATCAGGAGCAATTGATAGTATACCTCTTCGCTCTTCTGTTATCCTGATACCAAATCCTAATTTCGATAAATTAACGGAAACTTAGTATTTTTAAGAAATAATTTACTATATTTCAGTAAAAATCCGATTTTGTATTAGGATAACAGAAACGCGAGGAGGTGTACAAATTATCAGGAGCAATTGATAGTATACCTCTTCGCTCTTCTGTTGTCCTGATACCAAATCCTAATTTCGTTAAATGAACGAAAACTTAGTATTTTTAAGAAATAATTTACGATATTCCAGTAAGAATCCGATTTTGTATTAGGATAACAGAAATGCGAGGAGGTATACAAATTATCGGGAGCAATTGATAGTATACCTCTTCGCTCTTCTGTTACCCTGATACCAAATCCTAATTTCGTTGAATGAACGAAAACTTAGTATTTTTAAGAAATAATTTACTATATTTCAGTGAAAATCCGTTTTTGTATTAGGATAACAGAAACGCGAGCAGGTGTACAAATTATCAGGAGCAATTGATAGTATACCTCTTCGCTCTTCTGTTATCCTGATACAAAATCCTAATTTCGTTAAATAAACGAAAACTTAGTATTTTTAAGAAATAATTTACGATATTCCAGTAAGAATGCTATTTTGTATTAGGATAACAGAAACGCGAGGAGGTATACAAATTATCAGGGGCAATTGATAGTATACCTCTTCGCTCTTCTGTTATCCTGATACCAAATCCTAATTTCATTAAATGAAGGAAAACTCAGTATTTTTAAGAAATAATTCACGATATTTCAGTAAGAATCCGATTTTGTATTAGGATAACAGAAACGCGAGGAGGTGTACAAATTATCAGGAGCAATTGATAGTATACCTCTTCGCTCTTCTGTTATTCTGATGCCAAATCCTAATTTCGTTAAATGAACGAAAACTCAGTATTATTAAGAAATAATTTACGATATTTCAGTAAGAATCCGATTTTGTATTAGGATAACAGAAACGCGAGGAGGTGTACAAATTATCAGGAGCAATTGATAGTATACCTCTTCGCTCTTCTGTTATTCTGATGCCAAATCCTAATTTCGTTAAATGAACGAAAACTTAGAATTTTTAAGAAATAATTCACGATATTCCAGTAAGAATGCTATTTTGTATTAGGATAACAGAAACGCGAGGAGGTATACAAATTATCAGGGGCAATTGATAGTATACCTCTTCGCTCTTCTGTTATCCTGATACCAAATCCTAATTTCATTAAATGAAGGAAAACTCAGTATTTTTAAGAAATAATTCACGATATTTCAGTAAGAATCCGATTTTGTATTAGGATAACAGAAACGCGAGGAGGTGTACAAATTTCCAGGAGCAATTGATAGTATACCTATTCGCTCTTCTGTTATCCTGATACAAAATCCTAATTTCGTTAAATCAACGAAAACTTAGTATTTTTGAGAAATAATTTACGATATTCCAGTAAGAATCCGATTTTGTATTAGGATAACAGAAACGCGAGGAGGTGTACAAATTATCAGGAGCAATTGATAGTATACCTCTTCGCTCTTCTGTTATCCTGATGCCAAATCCTAATTTCGTTAAATGAACGAAAACTTAGAATTTTTAAGAAATAATTCACGATATTCCAGTAAGAATCCGATTTCGTATTAGGATAACAGGAACGCGAGGAGGTATACAAATTATCAGGAGCAATTGATAGTATACCTCTTCGCTCTTCTGTTATCCTGATGCCAAATCCTAATTTCGTTAAATGAACGAAAACTTAGAATTTTTAAGAAATAATTCACGATATTCCAGTAAGAATCCGATTTCGTATTAGGATAACAGGAACGCGAGGAGGTATACAAATTATCAGGAGCAATTGATAGTATACCTCTTCGCTCTTCTGTTATCCTGATACCAAATCCTAATTTCGATAAATTAACGAAAACTTAGTATTTTTAAGAAATAATTTACTATATTTCAGTAAAAATCCGATTTTGTATTAGGATAACAGAAACGCGAGGAGGTGTACAAATTATCAGGAGCAATTGATAGTATACCTCTTCGCTCTTCTGTTGTCCTGATACCAAATCCTAATTTCGTTAAATGAACGAAAACTTCGTATTTTTGAGATATAATTTAAGATATTCCAGTAAGAATCCGATTTTGTATTAGGATAACAGAAACGCGAGGAGGTATACAAATTATCAGGAGCAATTGATAGTATACCTCTTCGCTCTTCTGTTACACTGATACCAAATGCTAATTTCGTTAAATAAACGAAAACTTCGTATTTTTAAGAAATAATTTACTATATTTCAGTAAAAATCCGATTTTGTATTAGGATAACAGAAACGCGAGGAGGTATACAAATTATCAGGAGCAATTGATAGTATTATTCCTCGCTCTTCTGTTATCCTGATACAAAATCCTAATTTCGTTAAATTAACGAAAACTTAGTATTTTTAAGAAATAATTTACGATATTCCAGTAAGAATGCTATTTTGTATTAGGATAACAGAAACGCGAGAAGGTATACAAATTATCAGGGGCAATTGATAGTATACCTCTTCGCTCTTCTGTTATCCTGATACAAAATCCTAATTACGTTAAATTAACGAAAACTTAGTATTTTCAAGAAATAATTTACGATATTCCAGTAAGAATCCGATTTTGTATAAGGATAACAGAAATGCGAGGAGGTACACAAATTATCGGGAGCAATTGATAGTATACCTCTTCGCTCTTCTGTTACCCTGATACCAAATCCTAATTTCGTTAGATGAACGAAAACTTAGT
This sequence comes from Galeruca laticollis, assembly GCA_963921935.1. Taxonomy (NCBI): domain Eukaryota; kingdom Metazoa; phylum Arthropoda; class Insecta; order Coleoptera; family Chrysomelidae; genus Galeruca; species Galeruca laticollis. Next base: position 65,973,659 of record OY998185.1, on the reverse strand, counting down.
ATTTTTAAGAAATAATTTACTATATTTCAGTGAAAATCCGATTTTGTATTAGGATAACAGAAACGCGAGGACGTGTACAAATTATCAGGAGCAATTGATAGTATACCTCTTCGCTCTTCTGTTATCCTGATACAAAATCCTAATTTCGTTACATTAACGAAAACTTAGTATTTTTAAGAAATAATTTACGATATTCCAGTAAGAATGCCATTTTGTATTAGGATAACAGAAACGCGAGGAGGTATACAAATTATCAGGGGCAATTGATAGTATACCTCTTCGCTCCTCTGTTATCCTGATACCAAATCCTAATTTCGTTGAATTAACGAAAACTTAGTATTTTTAAGAAATAATTCACGATATTCCAGTAAGAATCCGATTTTGTATTAGGATAACAGAAACGCGAGGAGGTATACAAATTATCAGGAGCAATTGATAGTTTACCTCTTCGCTCTTCTGTTATCCTGATACAAAATCCTAATTTCGTTAAATTAACGAAAACTTAGTATTTTTAAGAAATAATTTACGATATTCCAGTGAGAATCCGATTTTGTATTAGGATAACAGAAATGCGAGGAGGTATACAAATTATCGGGAGCAATTGAAAGTATACCACTTCGCTCTTCTGTTACCCTGATACCAAATCCTAATTTCGTTGAATGAACGAAAACTTAGTATTTTCAAGAAATAATTTACTATATTTCAGTGAAAATCCGATTTTGTATTAGGATAACAGAAACGCGAGCAGGTGTACAAATTATCAGGAGCAATTGATAGTATACCTCTTCGCTCTTCTGTTATCCTGATACAAAATCCTAATTTCGTTAAATTAACGAAAACTTAGTATTTTCAAGAAATAATTTACGATATTCCAGTAAGAATGCTATTTTGTATTAGGATAACAGAAACGCGAGGAGGTATACAAATTATCAGGGGCAATTGATAGTATACCTCTTCGCTCTTCTGTTATCCTGATACCAAATCCTAATTTCGTTAAATGAACGAAAACTCAGTATTTTTAAGAAATAATTCACGATATTTCAGTAAGAATCCGATTTTGTATTAGGATAACAGAAACGCGAGGAGGTGTACAAATTTTCAGGAGCAATTGATAGTATACCTCTTCGCTCTTCTGTTATCCTGATACAAAATCCTAATTTCGTTAAATCAACGAAAACTTAGTATTTTTAAGAAATAATTTACGATATTCCAGTAAGAATCCGATTTTGTATTAGGATAACAGAAACGCGAGGAGGTGTACAAATTATCAGGAGCAATTGATAGTATACCTCTTCGCTCTTCTGTTATTCTGATGCCAAATCCTAATTTCGTTAAATGAACGAAAACTTAGAATTTTTAAGAAATAATTAACGATATTCCAGTAAGAATCCGATTTCGTATTAGGATAACAGGAACGCGAGGAGGTATACAAATTATCAGGAGCAATTGATAGTATACCTCTTCGCTCTTCTGTTATCCTGATGCCAAATCCTAATTTCGTTAAATGAACGAAAACTTAGAATTTTTGAGAAATAATTCACGATATTCCAGTAAGAATCCGATTTCGTATTAGGATAACAGGAACGCGAGGAGGTATACAAATTATCAGGAGCAATTGATAGTATACCTCTTCGCTCTTCTGTTATCCTGATACCAAATCCTAATTTCGATAAATTGACGAAAACTTAGTATTTTTAAGAAATAATTTACTATATTTCAGTAAAAATCCGATTTTGTATTAGGATAACAGAAACGCGAGGAGGTGTACAAATTATCAGGAGCAATTGATAGTATACCTCTTCGCTCTTCTGTTGTCCTGATACCAAATCCTAATTTCGTTAAATGAACGAAAACTTAGTATTTTTAAGAAATAATTTACGATATTCCAGTAAGAATCCGATTTTGTATTAGGATAACAGAAATGCGAGGAGGTATACAAATTATCGGGAGCAATTGATAGTATACCTCTTCGCTCTTCTGTTACCCTGATACCAAATCCTAATTTCGTTAAATGAACGAAAACTCAGTATTTTTAAGAAATAATTCACGATATTTCAGTAAGAATCCGATTTTGTATTAGGATAACAGAAACGCGAGGAGGTGTACAAATTTTCAGGAGCAATTGATAGTATACCTATTCGCTCTTCTGTTATCCTGATACAAAATCCTAATTTCGTTAAATCAACGAAAACTTAGTATTATTAAGAAATAATTTACGATATTTCAGTAAGAATCCGATTTTGTATTAGGATAACAGAAACGCGAGGAGGTGTACAAATTATCAGGAGCAATTGATAGTATACCTCTTCGCTCTTCTGTTATCCTGATGCCAAATCCTAATTTCGTTAAATGAACGAAAACTTAGTATTTTTAAGAAATAATTTACTATATTTCAGTAAAAATCCGATTTTGTATTAGGATAACAGAAACGCGAGGAGGTGTACAAATTATCAGGAGCAATTGATAGTATACCTCTTCGCTCTTCTGTTACCCTGATACCAAATGCTAATTTCGTTAAATAAACGAAAACTTCGTATTTTTAAGAAATAATTTACTATATTTCAGTAAAAATCCGATTTTGTATTAGGATAACAGAAACGCGAGGAGGTATACAAATTATCAGGAGCAATTGATAGTATACCTCCTCGCTCTTCTGTTATCCTGATACAAAATCCTAATTTCGTTAAATTAACGAAAACTTAGTATTTTTAAGAAATAATTTACGATATTCCAGTAAGAATGCTATTTTGTATTAGGATAACAGAAACGCGAGGAGGTATACAAATTATCAGGGGCAATTGATAGTATACCTCTTCGCTCTTCTGTGATCCTGATACCAAATCCTAATTTCGTTAAATGAACGAAAACTTAGTATCTTTAAGAAATAATTTACTATATTTCAGTGAAAATCCGATTTTGTATTAGGATAACAGAAACGCGAGGAGGTGTACAAATTATCAGGAGCAATTGATAGTATACCTCTTCGCTCTTCTGTTATCCTGATACAAAATCCTAATTTCGTTAAATGAACGAAAACTTCGTATTTTTGAGATATAATTTAAGATATTCCAGTAAGAATCCGATTTTGTATTAGGATAACAGAAACGCGAGGAGGTATACAAATTATCAGGGGCAATTGATAGTATACCTCTTCGCTCTTCTGTTATCCTGATACAAAATCCTAATTACGTTAAATTAACGAAAACTTAGTATTTTCAAGAAATAATTTACGATATTCCAGTAAGAATCCGATTTTGTATTAGGATAACAGAAATGCGAGGAGGTACACAAATTATCGGGAGCAATTGATAGTATACCTCTTCGCTCTTCTGTTACCCTGATACCAAATCCTAATTTCGTTAGATGAACGAAAACTTAGTATTTTTAAGAAATAATTTACTATATTTCAGTGAAAATCCGATTTTGTATTAGGATAACAGAAACGCGAGGACGTGTACAAATTATCAGGAGCAATTGATAGTATACCTCTTCGCTCTTCTGTTATCCTGATACAAAATCCTAATTTCGTTACATTAACGAAAACTTAGTATTTTTAAGAAATAATTTACGATATTCCAGTAAGAATGCCATTTTGTATTAGGATAACAGAAACGCGAGGAGGTATACAAATTATCAGAGGCAATTGATAGTATACCTCTTCGCTCCTCTGTTATCCTGATACCAAATCCTAATTTCGTTGAATTAACGAAAACTTAGTATTTTTAAGAAATAATTCACGATATTCCAGTAAGAATCCGATTTTGTATTAGGATAACAGAAACGCGAGGAGGTATACAAATTATCAGGAGCAATTGATAGTTTACCTCTTCGCTCTTCTGTTATCCTGATACAAAATCCTAATTTCGTTAAATTAACGAAAACTTAGTATTTTTAAGAAATAATTTACGATATTCCAGTGAGAATCCGATTTTGTATTAGGATAACAGAAATGCGAGGAGGTATACAAATTATCGGGAGCAATTGATAGTATACCACTTCGCTCTTCTGTTACCCTGATACCAAATCCTAATTTCGTTGAATGAACGAAAACTTAGTATTTTCAAGAAATAATTTACTATATTTCAGTGAAAATCCGATTTTGTATTAGGATAACAGAAACGCGAGCAGGTGTACAAATTATCAGGAGCAATTGATAGTATACCTCTTCGCTCTTCTGTTATCCTGATACAAAATCCTAATTTCGTTAAATTAACGAAAACTTAGTATTTTCAAGAAATAATTTACGATATTCCAGTAAGAATGCTATTTTGTATTAGGATAACAGAAACGCGAGGAGGTATACAAATTATCAGGGGCAATTGATAGTATACCTCTTCGCTCTTCTGTTATCCTGATACCAAATCCTAATTTCGTTAAATGAACGAAAACTCAGTATTTTTAAGAAATAATTCACGATATTTCAGTAAGAATCCGATTTTGTATTAGGATAACAGAAACGCGAGGAGGTGTACAAATTTTCAGGAGCAATTGATAGTATACCTCTTCGCTCTTCTGTTATCCTGATACAAAATCCTAATTTCGTTAAATCAACGAAAACTTAGTATTTTTAAGAAATAATTTACGATATTCCAGTAAGAATCCGATTTTGTATTAGGATAACAGAAACGCGAGGAGGTGTACAAATTATCAGGAGCAATTGATAGTATACCTCTTCGCTCTTCTGTTATCCTGATACAAAATCCTAATTTCGTTAAATCAACGAAAACTTAGTATTATTAAGAAATAATTTACGATATTTCAGTAAGAATCCGATTTTGTATTAGGATAACAGAAACGCGAGGAGGTGTACAAATTATCAGGAGCAATTGATAGTATACCTCTTCGCTCTTCTGTTATTCTGATGCCAAATCCTAATTTCGTTAAATGAACGAAAACTTAGAATTTTTAAGAAATAATTCACGATATTCCAGTAAGAATCCGATTTCGTATTAGGATAACAGGAACGCGAGGAGGTATACAAATTATCAGGAGCAATTGATAGTATACCTCTTCGCTTTTCTGTTATCCTGATGCCAAATCCTAATTCCGTTAAATGAACGAAAACTTAGAATTTTTAAGAAATAATTCACGATATTCCAGTAAGAATCCGATTTCGTATTAGGATAACAGGAACGCGAGGAGGTATACAAATTATCAGGAGCAATTGATAGTATACCTCTTCGCTCTTCTGTTATCCTGATACCAAATCCTAATTTCGATAAATTGACGAAAACTTAGTATTTTTAAGAAATAATTTACTATATTTCAGTAAAAATCCGATTTTGTATTAGGATAACAGAAACGCGAGGAGGTGTACAAATTATCAGGAGCAATTGATAGTATACCTCTTCGCTCTTCTGTTGTCCTGATACCAAATCCTAATTTCGTTAAATGAACGAAAACTTAGTATTTTTAAGAAATAATTTACGATATTCCAGTAAGAATCCGATTTTGTATTAGGATAACAGAAATGCGAGGAGGTATACAAATTATCGGGAGCAATTGATAGTATACCTCTTCGCTCTTCTGTTACCCTGATACCAAATCCTAATTTCGTTAAATGAACGAAAACTCAGTATTTTTAAGAAATAATTCACGATATTTCAGTAAGAATCCGATTTTGTATTAGGATAACAGAAACGCGAGGAGGTGTACAAATTTTCAGGAGCAATTGATAGTATACCTATTCGCTCTTCTGTTATCCTGATACAAAATCCTAATTTCGTTAAATCAACGAAAACTTAGTATTATTAAGAAATAATTTACGATATTTCAGTAAGAATCCGATTTTGTATTAGGATAACAGAAACGCGAGGAGGTGTACAAATTATCAGGAGCAATTGATAGTATACCTCTTCGCTCTTCTGTTATTCTGATGCCAAATCCTAATTTCGTTAAATGAACGAAAACTTAGAATTTTTAAGAAATAATTCACGATATTCCAGTAAGAATCCGATTTCGTATTAGGATAACAGGAACGCGAGGAGGTATACAAATTATCAGGAGCAATTGATAGTATACCTCTTCGCTCTTCTGTTATCCTGATGCCAAATCCTAATTTCGTTAAATGAACGAAAACTTAGAATTTTTAAGAAATAATTCACGATATTCCAGTAAGAATCCGATTTCGTATTAGGATAACAGGAACGCGAGGAGGTATACAAATTATCAGGAGCAATTGATAGTATACCTCTTCGCTCTTCTGTTATCCTGATACCAAATCCTAATTTCGATAAATTGACGAAAACTTAGTATTTTTAAGAAATAATTTACTATATTTCAGTAAAAATCCGATTTTGTATTAGGATAACAGAAACGCGAGGAGGTGTACAAATTATCAGGAGCAATTGATAGTATACCTCTTCGCTCTTCTGTTGTCCTGATACCAAATCCTAATTTCGTTAAATGAACGAAAACTTAGTATTTTTAAGAAATAATTTACGATATTCCAGTAAGAATCCGATTTTGTATTAGGATAACAGAAATGCGAGGAGGTATACAAATTATCGGGAGCAATTGATAGTATACCTCTTCGCTCTTCTGTTACCCTGATACCAAATCCTAATTTCGTTAAATGAACGAAAACTCAGTATTTTTAAGAAATAATTCACGATATTTCAGTAAGAATCCGATTTTGTATTAGGATAACAGAAACGCGAGGAGGTGTACAAATTATCAGGAGCAATTGATAGTATACCTCTTCGCTCTTCTGTTATTCTGATGCCAAATCCTAATTTCGTTAAATGAACGAAAACTTAGAATTTTTAAGAAATAATTCACGATATTCCAGTAAGAATCCGATTTCGTATTAGGATAACAGGAACGCGAGGAGGTATACAAATTATCAGGAGCAATTGATAGTATACCTCTTCGCTCTTCTGTTATCCTGATGCCAAATCCTAATTTCGTTAAATGAACGAAAACTTAGAATTTTTAAGAAATAATTCACGATATTCCAGTAAGAATCCGATTTCGTATTAGGATAACAGGAACGCGAGGAGGTATACAAATTATCAGGAGCAATTGATAGTATACCTCTTCGCTCTTCTGTTATCCTGATACCAAATCCTAATTTCGATAAATTGACGAAAACTTAGTATTTTTAAGAAATAATTTACGATATTCCAGTAAGAATGCTATTTTGTATTAGGATAACAGAAACGCGAGGAGGTATACAAATTATCAGGGGCAATTGATAGTATACCTCTTCGCTCTTCTGTGATCCTGATACCAAATCCTAATTTCGTTAAATGAACGAAAACTTAGTATCTTTAAGAAATAATTTACTATATTTCAGTGAAAATCCGATTTTGTATTAGGATAACAGAAACGCGAGGAGGTGTACAAATTATCAGGAGCAATTGATAGTATACCTCTTCGCTCTTCTGTTATCCTGATACAAAATCCTAATTTCGTTAAATGAACGAAAACTTCGTATTTTTGAGATATAATTTAAGATATTCCAGTAAGAATCCGATTTTGTATTAGGATAACAGAAACGCGAGGAGGTGTACAAATTATCAGGAGCAATTGATAGTATACCTCTTCGCTCTTCTGTTATCCTGATACAAAATTCTAATTTCGTTAAATCAACGAAAACTTAGTATTATTAAGAAATAATTTACGATATTTCAGTAAGAATCCGATTTTGTATTAGGATAACAGAAACGCGAGGAGGTGTACAAATTATCAGGAGCAATTGATAGTATACCTCTTCGCTCTTCTGTTATCCTGATGCCAAATCCTAATTTCGTTAAATGAACGAAAACTTAGAATTTTTAAGAAATAATTCACGATATTCCAGTAAGAATCCGATTTCGTATTAGGATAACAGGAACGCGAGGAGGTATACAAATTATCAGGAGCAATTGATAGTATACCTCTTCGCTCTTCTGTTATCCTGATACCAAATCCTAATTTCGATAAATTAACGAAAACTTAGTATTTTTAAGAAATAATTTACTATATTCCAGTAAAAATCCGATTTTGTATTAGGATAACAGAAACGCGAGGAGGTGTACAAATTATCAGGAGCAATTGATAGTATACCTCTTCGCTCTTCTGTTGTCCTGATACCAAATCCTAATTTCGTTAAATGAACGAAAACTTCGTATTTTTGAGATATAATTTAAGATATTCCAGTAAGAATCCGATTTTGTATTAGGATAACAGAAACGCGAGGAGGTATACAAATTATCAGGAGCAATTGATAGTATACCTCTTCGCTCTTCTGTTACACTGATACCAAATGCTAATTTCGTTAAATAAACGAAAACTTCGTATTTTTAAGAAATAATTTACTATATTTCAGTAAAAATCCGATTTTGTATTAGGATAACAGAAACGCGAGGAGGTATACAAATTATCAGGAGCAATTGATAGTATTATTCCTCGCTCTTCTGTTATCCTGATACAAAATCCTAATTTCGTTAAATTAACGAAAACTTAGTATTTTTAAGAAATAATTTACGATATTCCAGTAAGAATGCTATTTTGTATTAGAATAACAGAAACGCGAGAAGGTATACAAATTATCAGGGGCAATTGATAGTATACCTCTTCGCTCTTCTGTTATCCTGATACAAAATCCTAATTACGTTAAATTAACGAAAACTTAGTATTTTCAAGAAATAATTTACGATATTCCAGTAAGAATCCGATTTTGTATTAGGATAACAGAAATGCGAGGAGGTACACAAATTATCGGGAGCAATTGATAGTATACCTCTTCGCTCTTCTGTTACCCTGATACCAAATCCTAATTTCGTTAGATGAACGAAAACTTAGTATTTTTAAGAAATAATTTACTATATTTCAGTGAAAATCCGATTTTGTATTAGGATAACAGAAACGCGAGGACGTGTACAAATTATCAGGAGCAATTGATAGTATACCTCTTCGCTCTTCTGTTATCCTGATACAAAATCCTAATTTCGTTACATTAACGAAAACTTAGTATTTTTAAGAAATAATTTACGATATTCCAGTAAGAATGCCATTTTGTATTAGGATAACAGAAACGCGAGGAGGTATACAAATTATCAGGGGCAATTGATAGTATACCTCTTCGCTCCTCTGTTATCCTGATACCAAATCCTAATTTCGTTGAATTAACGAAAACTTAGTATTTTTAAGAAATAATTCACGATATTCCAGTAAGAATCCGATTTTGTATTAGGATAACAGAAACGCGAGGAGGTATACAAATTATCAGGAGCAATTGATAGTTTACCTCTTCGCTCTTCTGTTATCCTGATACAAAATCCTAATTTCGTTAAATTAACGAAAACTTAGTATTTTTAAGAAATAATTTACGATATTCCAGTGAGAATCCGATTTTGTATTAGGATAACAGAAATGCGAGGAGGTATACAAATTATCGGGAGCAATTGATAGTATACCACTTCGCTCTTCTGTTACCCTGATACCAAATCCTAATTTCGTTGAATGAACGAAAACTTAGTATTTTCAAGAAATAATTTACTTTATTTCAGTGAAAATCCGATTTTGTATTAGGATAACAGAAACGCGAGCAGGTGTACAAATTATCAGGAGCAATTGATAGTATACCTCTTCGCTCTTCTGTTATCCTGATACAAAATCCTAATTTCGTTAAATTAACGAAAACTTAGTATTTTCAAGAAATAATTTACGATATTCCAGTAAGAATGCTATTTTGTATTAGGATAACAGAAACGCGAGGAGGTATACAAATTATCAGGGGCAATTGATAGTATACCTCTTCGCTCTTCTGTTATCCTGATACCAAATCCTAATTTCGTTAAATGAACGAAAACTCAGTATTTTTAAGAAATAATTCACGATATTTCAGTAAGAATCCGATTTTGTATTAGGATAACAGAAACGCGAGGAGGTGTACAAATTTTCAGGAGCAATTGATAGTATACCTCTTCGCTCTTCTGTTATCCTGATACAAAATCCTAATTTCGTTAAATCAACGAAAACTTAGTATTTTTAAGAAATAATTTACGATATTCCAGTAAGAATCCGATTTTGTATTAGGATAACAGAAACGCGAGGAGGTGTACAAATTATCAGGAGCAATTGATAGTATACCTCTTCGCTCTTCTGTTATCCTGATACAAAATCCTAATTTCGTTAAATCAACGAAAACTTAGTATTATTAAGAAATAATTTACGATATTTCAGTAAGAATCCGATTTTGTATTAGGATAACAGAAACGCGAGGAGGTGTACAAATTATCAGGAGCAATTGATAGTATACCTCTTCGCTCTTCTGTTATTCTGATGCCAAATCCTAATTTCGTTAAATGAACGAAAACTTAGAATTTTTAAGAAATAATTCACGATATTCCAGTAAGAATCCGATTTCGTATTAGGATAACAGGAACGCGAGGAGGTATACAAATTATCAGGAGCAATTGATAGTATACCTCTTCGCTCTTCTGTTATCCTGATGCCAAATCCTAATTTCGTTAAATGAACGAAAACTTAGAATTTTTAAGAAATAATTCACGATATTCCAGTAAGAATCCGATTTCGTATTAGGATAACAGGAACGCGAGGAGGTATACAAATTATCAGGAGCAATTGATAGTATACCTCTTCGCTCTTCTGTTATCCTGATACCAAATCCTAATTTCGATAAATTGACGAAAACTTAGTATTTTTAAGAAATAATTTACTATATTTCAGTAAAAATCCGATTTTGTATTAGGATAACAGAAACGCGAGGAGGTGTACAAATTATCAGGAGCAATTGATAGTATACCTCTTCGCTCTTCTGTTGTCCTGATACCAAATCCTAATTTCGTTAAATGAACGAAAACTTAGTATTTTTAAGAAATAATTTACGATATTCCAGTAAGAATCCGATTTTGTATTAGGATAACAGAAATGCGAGGAGGTATACAAATTATCGGGAGCAATTGATAGTATACCTCTTCGCTCTTCTGTTACCCTGATACCAAATCCTAATTTCGTTAAATGAACGAAAACTCAGTATTTTTAAGAAATAATTCACGATATTTCAGTAAGAATCCGATTTTGTATTAGGATAACAGAAACGCGAGGAGGTGTACAAATTTTCAGGAGCAATTGATAGTATACCTATTCGCTCTTCTGTTATCCTGATACAAAATCCTAATTTCGTTAAATCAACGAAAACTTAGTATTATTAAGAAATAATTAACGATATTTCAGTAAGAATCCGATTTTGTATTAGGATAACAGAAACGCGAGGAGGTGTACAAATTATCAGGAGCAATTGATAGTATACCTCCTCGCTCTTCTGTTATCCTGATACAAAATCCTAATTTCGTTAAATTAACGAAAACTTAGTATTTTTAAGAAATAATTTACTATATTTCAGTAAAAATCCGATTTTGTATTAGGATAACAGAAACGCGAGGAGGTGTACAAATTATCAGGAGCAATTGATAGTATACCTCTTCGCTCTTCTGTTACCCTGATACCAAATGCTAATTTCGTTAAATAAACGAAAACTTCGTATTTTTAAGAAATAATTTACTATATTTCAGTAAAAATCCGATTTTGTATTAGGATAACAGAAACGCGAGGAGGTATACAAATTATCAGGAGCAATTGATAGTATACCTCCTCGCTCTTCTGTTATCCTGATACAAAATCCTAATTTCGTTAAATTAACGAAAACTTAGTATTTTTAAGAAATAATTTACGATATTCCAGTAAGAATGCTATTTTGTATTAGGATAACAGAAACGCGAGGAGGTATACAAATTATCAGGGGCAATTGATAGTATACCTCTTCGCTCTTCTGTGATCCTGATACCAAATCCTAATTTCGTTAAATGAACGAAAACTTAGTATCTTTAAGAAATAATTTACTATATTTCAGTGAAAATCCGATTTTGTATTAGGATAACAGAAACGCGAGGAGGTGTACAAATTATCAGGAGCAATTGATAGTATACCTCTTCGCTCTTCTGTTATCCTGATACAAAATCCTAATTTCGTTAAATGAACGAAAACTTCGTATTTTTGAGATATAATTTAAGATATTCCAGTAAGAATCCGATTTTGTATTAGGATAACAGAAACGCGAGGAGGTATACAAATTATCAGGGGCAATTGATAGTATACCTCTTCGCTCTTCTGTTATCCTGATACAAAATCCTAATTACGTTAAATTAACGAAAACTTAGTATTTTCAAGAAATAATTTACGATATTCCAGTAAGAATCCGATTTTGTATTAGGATAACAGAAATGCGAGGAGGTACACAAATTATCGGGAGCAATTGATAGTATACCTCTTCGCTCTTCTGTTACCCTGATACCAAATCCTAATTTCGTTAGATGAACGAAAACTTAGTATTTTTAAGAAATAATTTACTATATTTCAGTGAAAATCCGATTTTGTATTAGGATAACAGAAACGCGAGGACGTGTACAAATTATCAGGAGCAATTGATAGTATACCTCTTCGCTCTTCTGTTATCCTGATACAAAATCCTAATTTCGTTACATTAACGAAAACTTAGTATTTTTAAGAAATAATTTACGATATTCCAGTAAGAATGCCATTTTGTATTAGGATAACAGAAACGCGAGGAGGTATACAAATTATCAGGGGCAATTGATAGTATACCTCTTCGCTCCTCTGTTATCCTGATACCAAATCCTAATTTCGTTGAATTAACGAAAACTTAGTACTTTTAAGAAATAATTCACGATATTCCAGTAAGAATCCGATTTTGTATTAGGATAACAGAAACGCGAGGAGGTATACAAATTATCAGGAGCAATTGATAGTTTACCTCTTCGCTCTTCTGTTATCCTGATACAAAATCCTAATTTCGTTAAATTAACGAAAACTTAGTATTTTTAAGAAATAATTTACGATATTCCAGTGAGAATCCGATTTTGTATTAGGATAACAGAAATGCGAGGAGGTATACAAATTATCGGGAGCAATTGATAGTATACCACTTCGCTCTTCTGTTACCCTGATACCAAATCCTAATTTCGTTGAATGAACGAAAACTTAGTATTTTCAAGAAATAATTCACTATATTTCAGTGAAAATCCGATTTTGTATTAGGATAACAGAAACGCGAGCAGGTGTACAAATTATCAGGAGCAATTGATAGTATACCTCTTCGCTCTTCTGTTATCCTGATACAAAATCCTAATTTCGTTAAATTAACGAAAACTTAGTATTTTCAAGAAATAATTTACGATATTCCAGTAAGAATGCTATTTTGTATTAGGATAACAGAAACGCGAGGAGGTATACAAATTATCAGGGGCAATTGATAGTATACCTCTTCGCTCTTCTGTTATCCTGATACCAAATCCTAATTTCGTTAAATGAACGAAAACTCAGTATTTTTAAGAAATAATTCACGATATTTCAGTAAGAATCCGATTTTGTATTAGGATAACAGAAACGCGAGGAGGTGTACAAATTTTCAGGAGCAATTGATAGTATACCTCTTCGCTCTTCTGTTATCCTGATACAAAATCCTAATTTCGTTAAATCAACGAAAACTTAGTATTTTTAAGAAATAATTTACGATATTCCAGTAAGAATCCGATTTTGTATTAGGATAACAGAAACGCGAGGAGGTGTACAAATTATCAGGAGCAATTGATAGTATACCTCTTCGCTCTTCTGTTATCCTGATACAAAATCCTAATTTCGTTAAATCAACGAAAACTTAGTATTATTAAGAAATAATTTACGATATTTCAGTAAGAATCCGATTTTGTATTAGGATAACAGAAACGCGAGGAGGTGTACAAATTATCAGGAGCAATTGATAGTATACCTCTTCGCTCTTCTGTTATTCTGATGCCAAATCCTAATTTCGTTAAATGAACGAAAACTTAGAATTTTTAAGAAATAATTCACGATATTCCAGTAAGAATCCGATTTCGTATTAGGATAACAGGAACGCGAGGAGGTATACAAATTATCAGGAGCAATTGATAGTATACCTCTTCGCTCTTCTGTTATCCTGATGCCAAATCCTAATTTCGTTAAATGAACGAAAACTTAGAATTTTTAAGAAATAATTCACGATATTCCAGTAAGAATCCGATTTCGTATTAGGATAACAGGAACGCGAGGAGGTATACAAATTATCAGGAGCAATTGATAGTATACCTCTTCGCTCTTCTGTTATCCTGATATCAAATCCTAATTTCGATAAATTGACGAAAACTTAGTATTTTTAAGAAATAATTTACTATATTTCAGTAAAAATCCGATTTTGTATTAGGATAACAGAAACGCGAGGAGGTGTACAAATTATCAGGAGCAATTGATAGTATACCTCTTCGCTCTTCTGTTGTCCTGATACCAAATCCTAATTTCGTTAAATGAACGAAAACTTAGTATTTTTAAGAAATAATTTACGATATTCCAGTAAGAATCCGATTTTGTATTAGGATAACAGAAATGCGAGGAGGTATACAAATTATCGGGAGCAATTGATAGTATACCTCTTCGTTCTTCTGTTACCCTGATACCAAATCCTAATTTCGTTAAATGAACGAAAACTCAGTATTTTTAAGAAATAATTCACGATATTTCAGTAAGAATCCGATTTTGTATTAGGATAACAGAAACGCGAGGAGGTGTACAAATTTTCAGGAGCAATTGATAGTATACCTATTCGCTCTTCTGTTATCCTGATACAAAATCCTAATTTCGTTAAATCAACGAAAACTTAGTATTATTAAGAAATAATTTACGATATTTCAGTAAGAATCCGATTTTGTATTAGGATAACAGAAACGCGAGGAGGTGTACAAATTATCAGGAGCAATTGATAGTATACCTCTTCGCTCTTCTGTTATTCTGATGCCAAATCCTAATTTCGTTAAATGAACGAAAACTTAGAATTTTTAAGAAATAATTCACGATATTCCAGTAAGAATCCGATTTCGTATTAGGATAACAGGAACGCGAGGAGGTATACAAATTATCAGGAGCAATTGATAGTATACCTCTTCGCTCTTCTGTTATCCTGATGCCAAATCCTAATTTCGTTAAATGAACGAAAACTTAGAATTTTTAAGAAATAATTCACGATATTCCAGTAAGAATCCGATTTCGTATTAGGATAACAGGAACGCGAGGAGGTATACAAATTATCAGGAGCAATTGATAGTATACCTCTTCGCTCTTCTGTTATCCTGATACCAAATCCTAATTTCGATAAATTGACGAAAACTTAGTATTTTTAAGAAATAATTTACTATATTTCAGTAAAAATCCGATTTTGTATTTGGATAACAGAAACGCGAGGAGGTGTACAAATTATCAGGAGCAATTGATAGTATACCTCTTCGCTCTTCTGTTGTCCTGATACCAAATCCTAATTTCGTTAAATGAACGAAAACTTAGTATTTTTAAGAAATAATTTACGATATTCCAGTAAGAATCCGATTTTGTATTAGGATAACAGAAATGCGAGGAGGTATACAAATTATCGGGAGCAATTGATAGTATACCTCTTCGCTCTTCTGTTACCCTGATACCAAATCCTAATTTCGTTAAATGAACGAAAACTCAGTATTTTTAAGAAATAATTCACGATATTTCAGTAAGAATCCGATTTTGTATTAGGATAACAGAAACGCGAGGAGGTGTACAAATTTTCAGGAGCAATTGATAGTATACCTATTCGCTCTTCTGTTATCCTGATACAAAATCCTAATTTCGGTCAATCAACGAAAACTTAGTATTATTAAGAAATAATTTACGATATTTCAGTAAGAATCCGATTTTGTATTAGGATAACAGAAACGCGAGGAGGTGTACAAATTATCAGGAGCAATTGATAGTATACCTCTTCGCTCTTCTGTTATCCTGATGCCAAATCCTAATTTCGTTAAATGAACGAAAACTTAGTATTTTTAAGAAATAATTTACTATATTTCAGTAAGAATCCGATTTTGTATTAGGAAAACAGAAACGCGAGGAGGTGTACAAATTATCAGGAGCAATTGATAGTATACCTCTTCGCTCTTCTGTTATTCTGATGCCAAATCCTAATTTCGTTAAATGAACGAAAACTTAGAATTTTTAAGAAATAATTCACGATATTCCAGTAAGAATCCGATTTCGTATTAGGATAACAGGAACGCGAGGAGGTATACAAATTATCAGGAGCAATTGATAGTATACCTCTTCGCTCTTCTGTTATCCTGATGCCAAATCCTAATTTCGTTAAATGAACGAAAACTTAGAATTTTTAAGAAATAATTCACGATATTCCAGTAAGAATCCGATTTCGTATTAGGATAACAGGAACGCGAGGAGGTATACAAATTATCAGGAGCAATTGATAGTATACCTCTTCGCTCTTCTGTTATCCTGATACCAAATCCTAATTTCGATAAATTGACGAAAACTTAGTATTTTTAAGAAATAATTTACTATATTTCAGTAAAAATCCGATTTTGTATTAGGATAACAGAAACGCGAGGAGGTGTACAAATTATCAGGAGCAATTGATAGTATACCTCTTCGCTCTTCTGTTGTCCTGATACCAAATCCTAATTTCGTTAAATGAACGAAAACTTAGTATTTTTAAGAAATAATTTACGATATTCCAGTAAGAATCCGATTTTGTATTAGGATAACAGAAATGCGAGGAGGTATACAAATTATCGGGAGCAATTGATAGTATACCTCTTCGCTCTTCTGTTACCCTGATACCAAATCCTAATTTCGTTAAATGAACGAAAACTCAGTATTTTTAAGAAATAATTCACGATATTTCAGTAAGAATCCGATTTTGTATTAGGATAACAGAAACGCGAGGAGGTGTACAAATTTTCAGGAGCAATTGATAGTATACCTATTCGCTCTTCTGTTATCCTGATACAAAATCCTAATTTCGTTAAATCAACGAAAACTTAGTATTATTAAGAAATAATTTACGATATTTCAGTAAGAATCCGATTTTGTATTAGGATAACAGAAACGCGAGGAGGTGTACAAATTATCAGGAGCAATTGATAGTATACCTCTTCGCTCTTCTGTTATTCTGATGCCAAATCCTAATTTCGTTAAATGAACGAAAACTTAGAATTTTTAAGAAATAATTCACGATATTCCAGTAAGAATCCGATTTCGTATTAGGATAACAGGAACGCGAGGAGGTATACAAATTATCAGGAGCAATTGATAGTATACCTCTTCGCTCTTCTGTTATCCTGATGCCAAATCCTAATTTCGTTAAATGAACGAAAACTTAGAATTTTTAAGAAATAATTCACGATATTCCAGTAAGAATCCGATTTCGTATTAGGATAACAGGAACGCGAGGAGGTATACAAATTATCAGGAGCAATTGATAGTATACCTCTTCGCTCTTCTGTTATCCTGATACCAAATCCTAATTTCGATAAATTGACGAAAACTTAGTATTTTTAAGAAATAATTTACTATATTTCAGTAAAAATCCGATTTTGTATTTGGATAACAGAAACGCGAGGAGGTGTACAAATTATCAGGAGCAATTGATAGTATACCTCTTCGCTCTTCTGTTGTCCTGATACCAAATCCTAATTTCGTTAAATGAACGAAAACTTAGTATTTTTAAGAAATAATTTACGATATTCCAGTAAGAATCCGATTTTGTATTAGGATAACAGAAATGCGAGGAGGTATACAAATTATCGGGAGCAATTGATAGTATACCTCTTCGCTCTTCTGTTACCCTGATACCAAATCCTAATTTCGTTAAATGAACGAAAACTCAGTTATTTTAAGAAATAATTCACGATATTTCAGTAAGAATCCGATTTTGTATTAGGATAACAGAAACGCGAGGAGGTGTACAAATTTTCAGGAGCAATTGATAGTATACCTATTCGCTCTTCTGTTATCCTGATGCCAAATCCTAATTTCGTTAAATCAACGAAAACTTAGTATTATTAAGAAATAATTTACGATATTTCAGTAAGAATCCGATTTTGTATTAGGATAACAGAAACGCGAGGAGGTGTACAAATTATCAGGAGCAATTGATAGTATACCTATTCGCTCTTCTGTTATCCTGATGCCAAATCCTAATTTCGTTAAATGAACGAAAACTTAGTATTTTTAAGAAATAATTTACTATATTTCAGTAAGAATCCGATTTTGTATTAGGATAACAGAAACGCGAGGAGGTGTACAAATTATCAGGAGCAATTGATAGTATACCTCTTCGCTCTTCTGTTATTCTGATGCCAAATCCTAATTTCGTTAAATGAACGAAAACTTAGAATTTTTAAGAAATAATTCACGATATTCCAGTAAGAATCCGATTTCGTATTAGGATAACAGGAACGCGAGGAGGTATACAAATTATCAGGAGCAATTGATAGTATACCTCTTCGCTCTTCTGTTATCCTGATGCCAAATCCTAATTTCGTTAAATGAACGAAAACTTAGAATTTTTAAGAAATAATTCACGATATTCCAGTAAGAATCCGATTTCGTATTAGGATAACAAGAACGCGAGGAGGTATACAAATTATCAGGAGCAATTGATAGTATACCTCTTCGCTCTTCTGTTATCCTGATACCAAATCCTAATTTCGATAAATTGACGAAAACTTAGTATTTTTAAGAAATAATTTACTATATTTCAGTAAAAATCCGATTTTGTATTAGGATAACAGAAACGCGAGGAGGTGTACAAATTATCAGGAGCAATTGATAGTATACCTCTTCGCTCTTCTGTTGTCCTGATACCAAATCCTAATTTCGTTAAATGAACGAAAACTTAGTATTTTTAAGAAATAATTTACGATATTCCAGTAAGAATCCGATTTTGTATTAGGATAACAGAAATGCGAGGAGGTATACAAATTATCGGGAGCAATTGATAGTATACCTCTTCGCTCTTCTGTTACCCTGATACCAAATCCTAATTTCGTTAAATGAACGAAAACTCAGTATTTTTAAGAAATAATTCACGATATTTCAGTAAGAATCCGATTTTGTATTAGGATAACAGAAACGCGAGGAGGTGTACAAATTTTCAGGAGCAATTGATAGTATACCTATTCGCTCTTCTGTTATCCTGATACAAAATCCTAATTTCGTTGATTTAACGAAAACTTAGTATTTTTAAGAAATAATTTACGATATTCCAGTAAGAATCCGATTTTGTATTAGGATAACAGAAACGCGAGGAGGTGTACAAATTATCAGGAGCAATTGATAGTATACCTCTTCGCTCTTCTGTTATCCTGATACAAAATCCTAATTTCGTTAAATCGACGAAAACTTAGTATTATTAAGAAATAATTTACGATATTCCAGTAAGAATCCGATTTTGTATTAGGATAACAGAAACGCGAGGAGGTGTACAAATTATCAGGAGCAATTGATAGTATACCTCTTCGCTCTTCTGTTATTCTGATGCCAAATCCTAATTTCGTTAAATGAACGAAAACTTAGAATTTTTAAGAAATAATTCACGATATTCCAGTAAGAATCCGATTTCGTATTAGGATAACAGGAACGCGAGGAGGTATACAAATTATCAGGAGCAATTGATAGTATACCTCTTCGCTCTTCTGTTATCCTGATGCCAAATCCTAATTTCGTTAAATGAACGAAAACTTAGAATTTTTAAGAAATAATTCACGATATTCCAGTAAGAATCCGATTTCGTATTAGGATAACAGGAACGCGAGGAGGTATACAAATTATCAGGAGCAATTGATAGTATACCTCTTCGCTCTTCTGTTATCCTGATACCAAATCCTAATTTCGATAAATTGACGAAAACTTAGTATTTTTAAGAAATAATTTACTATATTTCAGTAAAAATCCGATTTTGTATTAGGATAACAGAAACGCGAGGAGGTGTACAAATTATCAGGAGCAATTGATAGTATACCTCTTCGCTCTTCTGTTGTCCTGATACCAAATCCTAATTTCGTTAAATGAACGAAAACTTAGTATTTTTAAGAAATAATTTACGATATTCCAGTAAGAATCCGATTTTGTATTAGGATAACAGAAATGCGAGGAGGTATACAAATTATCGGGAGCAATTGATAGTATACCTCTTCGCTCTTCTGTTACCCTGATACCAAATCCTAATTTCGTTAAATGAACGAAAACTCAGTATTTTTAAGTATTGTATTAGGATAACAGAAACGCGAGGAGGTGTACAAATTTTCAGGAGCAATTGATAGTATACCTATTCGCTCTTCTGTTATCCTGATACAAAATCCTAATTTCGTTAAATCAACGAAAACTTAGTATTATTAAGAAATAATTTACGATATTTCAGTAAGAATCCGATTTTGTAATAGGATAACAGAAACGCGAGGAGGTGTACAAATTATCAGGAGCAATTGATAGTATACCTCTTCGCTCTTCTGTTACCCTGATACCAAATGCTAATTTCGTTAAATAAACGAAAACTTCGTATTTTTAAGAAATAATTTACTATATTTCAGTAAAAATCCGATTTTGTATTAGGATAACAGAAACGCGAGGAGGTATACAAATTATCAGGAGCAATTGATAGTATACCTCCTCGCTCTTCTGTTATCCTGATACAAAATCCTAATTTCGTTAAATTAACGAAAACTTAGTATTTTTAAGAAATAATTTACGATATTCCAGTAAGAATGCTATTTTGTATTAGGATAACAGAAACGCGAGGAGGTATACAAATTATCAGGGGCAATTGATAGTATACCTCTTCGCTCTTCTGTGATCCTGATACCAAATCCTAATTTCGTTAAATGAACGAAAACTTAGTATCTTTAAGAAATAATTTACTATATTTCAGTGAAAATCCGATTTTGTATTAGGATAACAGAAACGCGAGGAGGTGTACAAATTATCAGGAGCAATTGATAGTATACCTCTTCGCTCTTCTGTTATCCTGATGCCAAATCCTAATTTCGTTAAATGAACGAAAACTTAGAATTTTTAAGAAATAATTCACGATATTCCAGTAAGAATCCGATTTCGTATTAGGATAACAGGAACGCGAGGAGGTATACAAATTATCAGGAGCAATTGATAGTATACCTCTTCGCTCTTCTGTTATCCTGATACCAAATCCTAATTTCGATAAATTGACGAAAACTTAGTATTTTTAAGAAATAATTTACTATATTTCAGTAAGAATCCGATTTCGTATTAGGATAACAGGAACGCGAGGAGGTATACAAATTATCAGGAGCAATTGATAGTATACCTCTTCGCTCTTCTGTTATCCTGATGCCAAATCCTAATTTCGTTAAATGAACGAAAACTTAGAATTTTTAAGAAATAATTCACGATATTCCAGTAAGAATCCGATTTCGTATTAGGATAACAGGAACGCGAGGAGGTATACAAATTATCAGGAGCAATTGATAGTATACCTCTTCGCTCTTCTGTTATCCTGATACCAAATCCTAATTTCGATAAATTGACGAAAACTTAGTATTTTTAAGAAATAATTTACTATATTTCAGTAAAAATCCGATTTTGTATTTGGATAACAGAAACGCGAGGAGGTGTACAAATTATCAGGAGCAATTGATAGTATACCTCTTCGCTCTTCTGTTGTCCTGATACCAAATCCTAATTTCGTTAAATGAACGAAAACTTAGTATTTTTAAGAAATAATTTACGATATTCCAGTAAGAATCCGATTTTGTATTAGGATAACAGAAATGCGAGGAGGTATACAAATTATCGGGAGCAATTGATAGTATACCTCTTCGCTCTTCTGTTACCCTGATACCAAATCCTAATTTCGTTAAATGAACGAAAACTCAGTATTTTTAAGAAATAATTCACGATATTTCAGTAAGAATCCGATTTTGTATTAGGATAACAGAAACGCGAGGAGGTGTACAAATTTTCAGGAGCAATTGATAGTATACCTATTCGCTCTTCTGTTATCCTGATACAAAATCCTAATTTCGGTCAATCAACGAAAACTTAGTATTATTAAGAAATAATTTACGATATTTCAGTAAGAATCCGATTTTGTATTAGGATAACAGAAACGCGAGGAGGTGTAGAAATTATCAGGAGCAATTGATAGTATACCTCTTCGCTCTTCTGTTATCCTGATGCCAAATCCTAATTTCGTTAAATGAACGAAAACTTAGTATTTTTAAGAAATAATTTACTATATTTCAGTAAGAATCCGATTTTGTATTAGGAAAACAGAAACGCGAGGAGGTGTACAAATTATCAGGAGCAATTGATAGTATACCTCTTCGCTCTTCTGTTATTCTGATGCCAAATCCTAATTTCGTTAAATGAACGAAAACTTAGAATTTTTAAGAAATAATTCACGATATTCCAGTAAGAATCCGATTTCGTATTAGGATAACAGGAACGCGAGGAGGTATACAAATTATCAGGAGCAATTGATAGTATACCTCTTCGCTCTTCTGTTATCCTGATGCCAAATCCTAATTTCGTTAAATGAACGAAAACTTAGAATTTTTAAGAAATAATTCACGATATTCCAGTAAGAATCCGATTTCGTATTAGGATAACAGGAACGCGAGGAGGTATACAAATTATCAGGAGCAATTGATAGTATACCTCTTCGCTCTTCTGTTATCCTGATACCAAATCCTAATTTCGATAAATTGACGAAAACTTAGTATTTTTAAGAAATAATTTACTATATTTCAGTAAAAATCCGATTTTGTATTAGGATAACAGAAACGC
Source organism: Galeruca laticollis (assembly GCA_963921935.1). Classification (NCBI taxonomy): domain Eukaryota; kingdom Metazoa; phylum Arthropoda; class Insecta; order Coleoptera; family Chrysomelidae; genus Galeruca; species Galeruca laticollis. Next base: position 65,950,979 of record OY998185.1, on the reverse strand, counting down.
GAGGAGGTGTACAAATTATCAGGAGCAATTGATAGTATACCTCTTCGCTCTTCTGTTGTCCTGATACCAAATCCTAATTTCGTTAAATGAACGAAAACTTAGTATTTTTAAGAAATAATTTACGATATTCCAGTAAGAATCCGATTTTGTATTAGGATAACAGAAATGCGAGGAGGTATACAAATTATCGGGAGCAATTGATAGTATACCTCTTCGCTCTTCTGTTACCCTGATACCAAATCCTAATTTCGTTAAATGAACGAAAACTCAGTATTTTTAAGAAATAATTCACGATATTTCAGTAAGAATCCGATTTTGTATTAGGATAACAGAAACGCGAGGAGGTGTACAAATTTTCAGGAGCAATTGATAGTATACCTATTCGCTCTTCTGTTATCCTGATACAAAATCCTAATTTCGTTAAATCAACGAAAACTTAGTATTATTAAGAAATAATTTACGATATTTCAGTAAGAATCCGATTTTGTATTAGGATAACAGAAACGCGAGGAGGTGTACAAATTATCAGGAGCAATTGATAGTATACCTCTTCGCTCTTCTGTTATTCTGATGCCAAATCCTAATTTCGTTAAATGAACGAAAACTTAGAATTTTTAAGAAATAATTCACGATATTCCAGTAAGAATCCGATTTCGTATTAGGATAACAGGAACGCGAGGAGGTATACAAATTATCAGGAGCAATTGATAGTATACCTCTTCGCTCTTCTGTTATCCTGATGCCAAATCCTAATTTCGTTAAATGAACGAAAACTTAGAATTTTTAAGAAATAATTCACGATATTCCAGTAAGAATCCGATTTCGTATTAGGATAACAGGAACGCGAGGAGGTATACAAATTATCAGGAGCAATTGATAGTATACCTCTTCGCTCTTCTGTTATCCTGATACCAAATCCTAATTTCGATAAATTGACGAAAACTTAGTATTTTTAAGAAATAATTTACTATATTTCAGTAAAAATCCGATTTTGTATTTGGATAACAGAAACGCGAGGAGGTGTACAAATTATCAGGAGCAATTGATAGTATACCTCTTCGCTCTTCTGTTGTCCTGATACCAAATCCTAATTTCGTTAAATGAACGAAAACTTAGTATTTTTAAGAAATAATTTACGATATTCCAGTAAGAATCCGATTTTGTATTAGGATAACAGAAATGCGAGGAGGTATACAAATTATCGGGAGCAATTGATAGTATACCTCTTCGCTCTTCTGTTACCCTGATACCAAATCCTAATTTCGTTAAATGAACGAAAACTCAGTTATTTTAAGAAATAATTCACGATATTTCAGTAAGAATCCGATTTTGTATTAGGATAACAGAAACGCGAGGAGGTGTACAAATTTTCAGGAGCAATTGATAGTATACCTATTCGCTCTTCTGTTATCCTGATACAAAATCCTAATTTCGTTAAATCAACGAAAACTTAGTATTATTAAGAAATAATTTACGATATTTCAGTAAGAATCCGATTTTGTATTAGGATAACAGAAACGCGAGGAGGTGTACAAATTATCAGGAGCAATTGATAGTATACCTATTCGCTCTTCTGTTATCCTGATGCCAAATCCTAATTTCGTTAAATGAACGAAAACTTAGTATTTTTAAGAAATAATTTACTATATTTCAGTAAGAATCCGATTTTGTATTAGGATAACAGAAACGCGAGGAGGTGTACAAATTATCAGGAGCAATTGATAGTATACCTCTTCGCTCTTCTGTTATTCTGATGCCAAATCCTAATTTCGTTAAATGAACGAAAACTTAGAATTTTTAAGAAATAATTCACGATATTCCAGTAAGAATCCGATTTCGTATTAGGATAACAGGAACGCGAGGAGGTATACAAATTATCAGGAGCAATTGATAGTATACCTCTTCGCTCTTCTGTTATCCTGATGCCAAATCCTAATTTCGTTAAATGAACGAAAACTTAGAATTTTTAAGAAATAATTCACGATATTCCAGTAAGAATCCGATTTCGTATTAGGATAACAAGAACGCGAGGAGGTATACAAATTATCAGGAGCAATTGATAGTATACCTCTTCGCTCTTCTGTTATCCTGATACCAAATCCTAATTTCGATAAATTGACGAAAACTTAGTATTTTTAAGAAATAATTTACTATATTTCAGTAAAAATCCGATTTTGTATTAGGATAACAGAAACGCGAGGAGGTGTACAAATTATCAGGAGCAATTGATAGTATACCTCTTCGCTCTTCTGTTGTCCTGATACCAAATCCTAATTTCGTTAAATGAACGAAAACTTAGTATTTTTAAGAAATAATTTACGATATTCCAGTAAGAATCCGATTTTGTATTAGGATAACAGAAATGCGAGGAGGTATACAAATTATCGGGAGCAATTGATAGTATACCTCTTCGCTCTTCTGTTACCCTGATACCAAATCCTAATTTCGTTAAATGAACGAAAACTCAGTATTTTTAAGAAATAATTCACGATATTTCAGTAAGAATCCGATTTTGTATTAGGATAACAGAAACGCGAGGAGGTGTACAAATTTTCAGGAGCAATTGATAGTATACCTATTCGCTCTTCTGTTATCCTGATACAAAATCCTAATTTCGTTGATTTAACGAAAACTTAGTATTTTTAAGAAATAATTTACGATATTCCAGTAAGAATCCGATTTTGTATTAGGATAACAGAAACGCGAGGAGGTGTACAAATTATCAGGAGCAATTGATAGTATACCTCTTCGCTCTTCTGTTATCCTGATACAAAATCCTAATTTCGTTAAATCGACGAAAACTTAGTATTATTAAGAAATAATTTACGATATTCCAGTAAGAATCCGATTTTGTATTAGGATAACAGAAACGCGAGGAGGTGTACAAATTATCAGGAGCAATTGATAGTATACCTCTTCGCTCTTCTGTTATTCTGATGCCAAATCCTAATTTCGTTAAATGAACGAAAACTTAGAATTTTTAAGAAATAATTCACGATATTCCAGTAAGAATCCGATTTCGTATTAGGATAACAGGAACGCGAGGAGGTATACAAATTATCAGGAGCAATTGATAGTATACCTCTTCGCTCTTCTGTTATCCTGATGCCAAATCCTAATTTCGTTAAATGAACGAAAACTTAGAATTTTTAAGAAATAATTCACGATATTCCAGTAAGAATCCGATTTCGTATTAGGATAACAGGAACGCGAGGAGGTATACAAATTATCAGGAGCAATTGATAGTATACCTCTTCGCTCTTCTGTTATCCTGATACCAAATCCTAATTTCGATAAATTGACGAAAACTTAGTATTTTTAAGAAATAATTTACTATATTTCAGTAAAAATCCGATTTTGTATTAGGATAACAGAAACGCGAGGAGGTGTACAAATTATCAGGAGCAATTGATAGTATACCTCTTCGCTCTTCTGTTGTCCTGATACCAAATCCTAATTTCGTTAAATGAACGAAAACTTAGTATTTTTAAGAAATAATTTACGATATTCCAGTAAGAATCCGATTTTGTATTAGGATAACAGAAATGCGAGGAGGTATACAAATTATCGGGAGCAATTGATAGTATACCTCTTCGCTCTTCTGTTACCCTGATACCAAATCCTAATTTCGTTAAATGAACGAAAACTCAGTATTTTTAAGTATTGTATTAGGATAACAGAAACGCGAGGAGGTGTACAAATTTTCAGGAGCAATTGATAGTATACCTATTCGCTCTTCTGTTATCCTGATACAAAATCCTAATTTCGTTAAATCAACGAAAACTTAGTATTATTAAGAAATAATTTACGATATTTCAGTAAGAATCCGATTTTGTAATAGGATAACAGAAACGCGAGGAGGTGTACAAATTATCAGGAGCAATTGATAGTATACCTCTTCGCTCTTCTGTTACCCTGATACCAAATGCTAATTTCGTTAAATAAACGAAAACTTCGTATTTTTAAGAAATAATTTACTATATTTCAGTAAAAATCCGATTTTGTATTAGGATAACAGAAACGCGAGGAGGTATACAAATTATCAGGAGCAATTGATAGTATACCTCCTCGCTCTTCTGTTATCCTGATACAAAATCCTAATTTCGTTAAATTAACGAAAACTTAGTATTTTTAAGAAATAATTTACGATATTCCAGTAAGAATGCTATTTTGTATTAGGATAACAGAAACGCGAGGAGGTATACAAATTATCAGGGGCAATTGATAGTATACCTCTTCGCTCTTCTGTGATCCTGATACCAAATCCTAATTTCGTTAAATGAACGAAAACTTAGTATCTTTAAGAAATAATTTACTATATTTCAGTGAAAATCCGATTTTGTATTAGGATAACAGAAACGCGAGGAGGTGTACAAATTATCAGGAGCAATTGATAGTATACCTCTTCGCTCTTCTGTTATCCTGATACAAAATCCTAATTTCGTTAAATGAACGAAAACTTCGTATTTTTGAGATATAATTTAAGATATTCCAGTAAGAATCCGATTTTGTATTAGGATAACAGAAACGCGAGGAGGTATACAAATTATCAGGAGCAATTGATAGTATACCTCTTCGCTCTTCTGTTACCCTGATACCAAAAGCTAATTTCGTTAAATAAACGAAAACTTCGTATTTTCAAGAAATAATTTACTATATTTCAGTAAAAATCCGATTTTGTATTAGGATAACAGAAACGCGAGGAGGTATACAAATTATCAGGAGCAATTGATAGTATACCTCCTCGCTCTTCTGTTATCCTGATACAAAATCCTAATTTTGTTAAATTAACGAAAACTTAGTATTTTTAAGAAATAATTCACGATATTCCAGTAAGAATCCGATTTTGTATTAGGATAACAGAAATGCGAGGAGGTATACAAATTATCAGGGGCAATTGATAGTATACCTCTTCGCTCTTCTGTTATCCTGATACCAAATCCTAATTTCGTTAAATGAACGAAAACTTAGTATCTTTAAGAAATAATTTACTATATTTCAGTGGAAATCCGATTTTGTATTAGGATAACAGAAACGCGAGGAGGTGTACAAATTATCAGGAGCAACTGATAGTATACCTCTTCGCTCTTCTGTTATCCTGATACAAAATCCTAATTTCGTTAAATTAACGAAAACTTAGTATTTTTAAGAAATAATTTACGATATTCCAGTAAGAATCCGATTTTGTATTAGGATAACAGAAATGCGAGGAGGTATACAAATTATCGGGAGCAATTGATAGTATACCTCTTCGCTCTTCTGTTACCCTGATACCAAATCCTAATTTCGTTAAATGAACGAAAACTTAGTATTTTTAAGAAATAATTTACTATATTTCAGTGAAAATCCGATTTTGTATTAGGATAACAGAAACGCGAGGAGGTATACAAATTATCAGGAGCAATTGATAGTATACCTCTTCGCTCTTCTGTTATCCTGATACAAAATCCTAATTTCGTTAAATGAACGAAAACTCAGTATTTTTAAGAAATAATTCACGATATTTCAGTAAGAATCCGATTTTGTATTAGGATAACAGAAACGCGAGGAGGTATACAAATTATCAGGGGCAATTGATAGTATACCTCTTCGCTCCTCTGTTATCCTGATACCAAATCCTAATTTCGTTGAATTAACGAAAACTTAGTATTTTTAAGAAATAATTTACGATATTCCAGTAAGAATCCGATTTTGTATTAGGATAACAGAAATGCGAGGAGGTATACAAATTATCGGGAGCAATTGATAGTATACCTCTTCGCTCTTCTGTTACCCTGATATCAAATCCTAATTTCGTTAAATGAACGAAAACTTAGTATTTTTAAGAAATAATTTACTATAATTCAGTGAAAATCCGATTTTGTATTAGGATAACAGAAACGCGAGGAGGTATACAAATTATCAGGAGCAATTGATAGTATACCTCTTCGCTCTTCTGTTATCCTGATACAAAATCCTAATTTCGTTAAATGAACGAAAACTCAGTATTTTTAAGAAATAATTCACGATATTTCAGTAAGAATCCGATTTTGTATTAGGATAACAGAAACGCGAGGAGGTATACAAATTATCAGGGGCAATTGATAGTATACCTCTTCGCTCCTCTGTTATCCTGATACCAAATCCTAATTTCGTTGAATTAACGAAAACTTAGTATTTTTAAGAAATAATTCACGATATTCCAGTAAGAATCCGATTTTGTATTAGGATAACAGAAACGCGAGGAGGTATACAAATTATCAGGAGCAATTGATAGTATACCTCTTCGCTCTTCTGTTATCCGATACCAAATCCTAATTTCGTTAAATTAACGAGACCTTAGTATTTTTAAGAAATAATTTACGATATTCCAGTAAGAATCCAATTTTGTATTAGGATAACAGAAACGCGAGGAGGTATACAAATTATCAGGGGCAATTGATAGTATACCTCTTCGCTCCTCTGTTATCCTGATACCAAATCCTAATTTCTTTGAATGAACGAAAACTTAGTATTTTTGAGAAATAATTTACGATATTTCAGTAAGAATCTGATTTTGTAATAGGATAACAGAAACGCGAGGAGGTGTACAAATTATCAGGAGCAATTGATAGTATACCTCTTCGCTCTTCTGTCATCCTGATACAAAATCCTAATTTCGTTAAATTAACGAAAACTTAGTATTTATTAGAAATGATTTACGATATTCCAGTAAGAATCCGATTTTATATTAGGATAACAGAAACGCGAGGAGGTATACAAATTATCAGGAGCAATTGATAGTTTACCTCTTCGCTCTTCTGTTATCCTGATACAAAATCCTAATTTCGTTAAATCAACGGAAACTTAGTATTTTTAAGAAATAATTAACGATATTCCAGTAAGAATCGGATTTTGTATTAGGATAACAGAAACGCGAGGAGGTATACAAATTATCAGGGGCAATTGACTGTATACCTCTTCGCTCCTCTGTTATCCTGATACTAAATCCTAATTTCTTTAAATGAACGAAAACTTCGTATTTTTAAGAAATAATTTACTATATTTCAGTAAGAAATCGATTTTGTATTAGGATAACAGAAACGCGAGGAAGTGTACAAATTATCAGGAGCAATTGATAGTATACCTCTTCGCTCTTCTGTTATCTTGATACAAAATCCTAATTTCGTTAAACTATCGAAAACTTAGTATTTTTAAGAAATAATTTACGATATTCCAGTAAGAATCCGATTTTGTATTAGGATAACAGAAACGCGAGGAGGTGTACAAATTTTCAGGAGCAATTGATAGTATACCTCTTCGCTCTTCTGTTATCCTGATACAAAATCCTAATTTCGTTAAATCAACGAAAACTTAGTATTATTAAGAAATAATTTACGATATTTCAGTAAGAATCCGATTTTGTATTAGGTTAACAGAAACGCGAGGAGGTGTACAAATTATCAGGAGCAATTGATAGTATACCTCTTCGCTCTTCTGTTATCCTGATGCCAAATCCTAATTTCGTTAAATGAACGAAAACTTAGAATTTTTAAGAAATAATTCACGATATTCCAGTAAGAATCCGATTTCGTATTAGGATAACAGGAACGCGAGGAGGTATACAAATTATCAGGAGCAATTGATAGTATACCTCTTCGCTCTTCTGTTATCCTGATACCAAATCCTATTTTCGTTAAATGAACGAAAACTTAGTATTTTTAAGAAATAATTTACTATATTTCAGTAAAAATCCGATTTTGTATTAGGTTAACAAAAACGCGAGGAGGTGTACAAATTATCAGGAGCAATTGATAGTATACCTCTTCGCTCTTCTGTTGTCCTGATACCAAATCCTAATTTCGTTGAATGAACGAAAACTTAGTATTTTTAAGATATAATTTAAGATATTCCAGTAAGAATCCGATTTTGTATTAGGATAACAGAAACGCGAGGAGGTATACAAATTATCAGGAGCAATTGATAGTATACCTCTTCGCTCTTCTGTTATCCTGATACAAAATCCTAATTTCGTTAAATCAACGGAAACTTAGTATTTTTAAGAAATAATTCACGATATTTCAGTAAGAATCCGATTTTGTATTAGGATAACAGAAACGCGAGGAGGTGTACAAATTTTCAGGAGCAATTGATAGTATACCTCTTCGCTCTTCTGTTATCCTGATACAAAATCCTAATTTCGTTAAATCAACGAAAACTTAGTATTTTTAAGAAATAATTTACGATATTCCAGTAAGAATCCGATTTTGTATTAGGATAACAGAAATGCGAGGAGGTATACAAATTATCGGGAGCAATTGATAGTATACCTCTTCGCTCTTCTGTTATCCTGATACCAAATCCTAATTTCGTTAAATTAACGAAAACTTAGTATTTTTAAGAAATAATTTACTATATTTCAGTAAAAATCCGATTTTGTATTAGGATAACAGTAACGCGAGGAGGTGTACAAATTATCAGGAGCAATTGATAGTATACCTCTTCGCTCTTCTGTTATTCTGATGCCAAATCCTAATTTCGTTAAATGAACGAAAACTTAGAATTTTTAAGAAATAATTCACTATATTCCAGTAAGAATCCGATTTCGTATTAGGATAACAGGAACGCGAGGAGGTATACAAATTATCAGGAGCAATTGATAGTATACCTCTTCGCTCTTCTGTTATCCTGATGCCAAATCCTAATTTCGTTAAATGAACGAAAACTTAGAATTTTTAAGAAATAATTCACGATATTCCAGTAAGAATCCGATTTCGTATTAGGATAACAGGAACGCGAGGAGGTATACAAATTATCAGGAGCAATTGATAGTATACCTCTTCGCTCTTCTGTTATCCTGATACCAAATCCTAGTTTCGATAAATTAACGAAAACTTAGTATTTTTAAGAAATAATTTACTATATTTCAGTAAAAATCCGATTTTGTATTAGGATAACAGAAACGCGAGGAGGTGTACAAATTATCAGGCGCAATTGATAGTATACCTCTTCGCTCTTCTGTTGTCCTGATACCAAATCCTAATTTCGTTAAATGAACGAAAACTTAGTATTTTTAAGAAATAATTTACCATATTCCAGTAAGAATCCGATTTTGTATTAGGATAACAGAAATGCGAGGAGGTATACAAATTATCGGGAGCAATTGATAGTATACCTCTTCGCTCTTCTGTTACCCTGATACCAAATCCTAATTTCGTTGAATGAACGAAAACTTAGTATTTTTAAGAAATAATTTACTATATTTCAGTGAAAATCCGATTTTGTATTAGGATAACAGAAACGCGAGCAGGTGTACAAATTATCAGGAGCAATTGATAGTATACCTCTTCGCTCTTCTGTTATCCTGATACAAAATCCTAATTTCGTTAAATGAACGAAAACTCAGTATTTTCAAGAAATAATTCACGATATTTCAGTAAGAATCCGATTTTGTATTAGGATAACAGAAACGCGAGGAGGTGTACAAATTTTCAGGAGCAATTGATAGTATACCTATTCGCTCTTCTGTTATCCTGATACAAAATCCTAATTTCGTTAAATCAACGAAAACTTAGTATTTTTAAGAAATAATTTACGATATTCCAGTAAGAATGCTATTTTGTATTAGGATAACAGAAACGCGATGAGGTATACAAATTATCAGGGGCAATTGATAGTATACCTCTTCGCTCTTCTGTTATCCTGATACCAAATCCTAATTTCGTTAAATGAACGAAAACTCAGTATTTTTAAGAAATAATTCACGATATTTCAGTAAGAATCCGATTTTGTATTAGGATAACAGAAACGCGAGGAGGTGTACAAATTTTCAGGAGCAATTGATAGTATACCTATTCGCTCTTCTGTTATCCTGATACAAAATCCTAATTTCGTTAAATCAACGAAAACTTAGTATTTTTGAGAAATAATTTACGATATTCCAGTAAGAATCCGATTTTTTATTAGGATAACAGAAACGCGAGGAGGTGTACAAATTTTCAGGAGCAATTGATAGTATACCTCTTCGCTCTTCTGTTATCCTGATACAAAATCCTAATTTCGTTAAATCAACGAAAACTTAGTATTATTAAGAAATAATTTACGATATTTCAGTAAGAATCCGATTTTGTATTAGGTTAACAGAAACGCGAGGAGGTGTACAAATTATCAGGAGCAATTGATAGTATACCTCTTCGCTCTTCTGTTATCCTGATGCCAAATCCTAATTTCGTTAAATGAACGAAAACTTAGAATTTTTAAGAAATAATTCACGATATTCCAGTAAGAATCCGATTTCGTATTAGGATAACAGGAACGCGAGGAGGTATACAAATTATCAGGAGCAATTGATAGTATACCTCTTCGCTCTTCTGTTATCCTGATACCAAATCCTATTTTCGTTAAATGAACGAAAACTTAGTATTTTTAAGAAATAATTTACTATATTTCAGTAAAAATCCGATTTTGTATTAGGTTAACAAAAACGCGAGGAGGTGTACAAATTATCAGGAGCAATTGATAGTATACCTCTTCGCTCTTCTGTTGTCCTGATACCAAATCCTAATTTCGTTGAATGAACGAAAACTTAGTATTTTTAAGATATAATTTAAGATATTCCAGTAAGAATCCGATTTTGTATTAGGATAACAGAAACGCGAGGAGGTATACAAATTATCAGGAGCAATTGATAGTATACCTCTTCGCTCTTCTGTTATCCTGATACAAAATCCTAATTTCGTTAAATCAACGGAAACTTAGTATTTTTAAGAAATAATTCACGATATTTCAGTAAGAATCCGATTTTGTATTAGGATAACAGAAACGCGAGGAGGTGTACAAATTTTCAGGAGCAATTGATAGTATACCTCTTCGCTCTTCTGTTATCCTGATACAAAATCCTAATTTCGTTAAATGAACGAAAACTTAGTATTTTTAAGAAATAATTTACGATATTCCAGTAAGAATCCGATTTTGTATTAGGATAACAGAAATGCGAGGAGGTATACAAATTATCGGGAGCAATTGATAGTATACCTCTTCGCTCTTCTGTTATCCTGATACCAAATCCTAATTTCGTTAAATTAACGAAAACTTAGTATTTTTAAGAAATAATTTACTATATTTCAGTAAAAATCCGATTTTGTATTAGGATAACAGTAACGCGAGGAGGTGTACAAATTATCAGGAGCAATTGATAGTATACCTCTTCGCTCTTCTGTTATTCTGATGCCAAATCCTAATTTCGTTAAATGAACGAAAACTTAGAATTTTTAAGAAATAATTCACTATATTCCAGTAAGAATCCGATTTCGTATTAGGATAACAGGAACGCGAGGAGGTATACAAATTATCAGGAGCAATTGATAGTATACCTCTTCGCTCTTCTGTTATCCTGATGCCAAATCCTAATTTCGTTAAATGAACGAAAACTTAGAATTTTTAAGAAATAATTCACGATATTCCAGTAAGAATCCGATTTCGTATTAGGATAACAGGAACGCGAGGAGGTATACAAATTATCAGGAGCAATTGATAGTATACCTCTTCGCTCTTCTGTTATCCTGATACCAAATCCTAGTTTCGATAAATTAACGAAAACTTAGTATTTTTAAGAAATAATTTACTATATTTCAGTAAAAATCCGATTTTGTATTAGGATAACAGAAACGCGAGGAGGTGTACAAATTATCAGGAGCAATTGATAGTATACCTCTTCGCTCTTCTGTTGTCCTGATACCAAATCCTAATTTCGTTAAATGAACGAAAACTTAGTATTTTTAAGAAATAATTTACCATATTCCAGTAAGAATCCGATTTTGTATTAGGATAACAGAAATGCGAGGAGGTATACAAATTATCGGGAGCAATTGATAGTATACCTCTTCGCTCTTCTGTTACCCTGATACCAAATCCTAATTTCGTTGAATGAACGAAAACTTAGTATTTTTAAGAAATAATTTACTATATTTCAGTGAAAATCCGATTTTGTATTAGGATAACAGAAACGCGAGCAGGTGTACAAATTATCAGGAGCAATTGATAGTATACCTCTTCGCTCTTCTGTTATCCTGATACAAAATCCTAATTTCGTTAAATGAACGAAAACTCAGTATTTTTAAGAAATAATTCACGATATTTCAGTAAGAATCCGATTTTGTATTAGGATAACAGAAACGCGAGGAGGTGTACAAATTTTCAGGAGCAATTGATAGTATACCTATTCGCTCTTCTGTTATCCTGATACAAAATCCTAATTTCGTTAAATCAACGAAAACTTAGTATTTTTAAGAAATAATTTACGATATTCCAGTAAGAATGCTATTTTGTATTAGGATAACAGAAACGCGATGAGGTATACAAATTATCAGGGGCAATTGATAGTATACCTCTTCGCTCTTCTGTTATCCTGATACCAAATCCTAATTTCGTTAAATGAACGAAAACTCAGTATTTTTAAGAAATAATTCACGATATTTCAGTAAGAATCCGATTTTGTATTAGGATAACAGAAACGCGAGGAGGTGTACAAATTTTCAGGAGCAATTGATAGTATACCTATTCGCTCTTCTGTTATCCTGATACAAAATCCTAATTTCGTTAAATCAACGAAAACTTAGTATTTTTGAGAAATAATTTACGATATTCCAGTAAGAATCCGATTTTGTATTAGGATAACAGAAACGCGAGGAGGTGTACAAATTATCAGGAGCAATTGATAGTATACCTCTTCGCTCTTCTGTTATCCTGATACAAAATCCTAATTACGTTAAATCAACGAAAACTTAGTATTATTAAGAAATAATTTACGATATTTCAGTAAGAATCCGATTTTGTATTAGGATAACAGAAACGCGAGGAGGTGTACAAATTATCAGGAGCAATTGATAGTATACCTCTTCGCTCTTCTGTTATCCTGATGCCAAATCCTAATTTCGTTAAATGAACGAAAACTTAGAATTTTTAAGAAATAATTCACGATATTCCAGTAAGAATCCGATTTCGTATTAGGATAACAGGAACGCGAGGAGGTGTACAAATTATCAGGAGCAATTGATAGTATACCTCTTCGCTCTTCTGTTATCCTGATACCAAATCCTAATTTCGATAAATTAACGAAAACTTCGTATTTTTGAGATATAATTTAAGATATTCCAGTAAGAATCCGATTTTGTATTAGGATAACAGAAACGCGAGGAGGTGTACAAATTATCAGGAGCAATTGATAGTATACCTCTTCGCTCTTCTGTTATCCTGATACCAAATCCTAATTTCGATAAATTAACGAAAACTTCGTATTTTTGAGATATAATTTAAGATATTCCAGTAAGAATCCGATTTTGTATTAGGATAACAGAAACGCGAGGAGGTATACAAATTATCAGGAGCAATTGATAGTATACCTCTTCGCTCTTCTGTTACCCTGATACCAAATGCTAATTTCGTTAAATAAACGAAAACTTCGTATTTTTAAGAAATAATTTACTATATTTCAGTAAAAATCCGATTTTGAATTAGGATAACAGAAACGCGAGGAGGTGTACAAATTTTCAGGAGCAATTGATAGTATACCTATTCGCTCTTCTGTTATCCTGATACAAAATCCTAATTTCGTTAAATCAACGAAAACTTAGTATTTTTAAGAAATAATTTAGGTGTACAAATTATCAGGAGCAATTGATAGTATACCTCTTCGCTCTTCTGTTATCCTGATACAAAATCCTAATTTCGTTAAATCAACGGAAACTTAGTATTTTTAAGAAATAATTCACGATATTTCAGTAAGAATCCGATTTTGTATTAGGATAACAGAAACGCGAGGAGGTGTACAAATTTTCAGGAGCAATTGATAGTATACCTCTTCGCTCTTCTGTTATCCTGATACAAAATCCTAATTTCGTTAAATGAACGAAAACTTAGTATTTTTAAGAAATAATTTACGTATATTCCAGTAAGGATCCGATTTTGTATTAGGATAACAGAAATGCGAGGAGGTATACAAATTATCGGGAGCAATTGATAGTATACCTATTCGCTCTTCTGTTATCCTGATACCAAATCCTAATTTCGTTAAATTAACGAAAACTTAGTATTTTTAAGAAATAATTTACTATATTTCAGTAAAAATCCGATTTTGTATTAGGATAACAGAAACGCGAGGAGGTGTACAAATTATCAGGAGCAATTGATAGTATACCTCTTCGCTCTTCTGTTATTCTGATGCCAAATCCTTATTTCGTTAAATGAACGGAAACTTAGAATTTTTAAGAAATAATTCACGATATTCCAGTAAGAATCCGATTTCGTATTAGGATAACAGGAACGCGAGGAGGTATACAAATTATCAGGAGCAATTGATAGTATACCTCTTCGCTCTTCTGTTATCCTGATGCCAAATCCTAATTTCGTTAAATGAACGAAAACTTAGAATTTTTAAGAAATAATTCACGATATTCCAGTAAGAATCCGATTTCGTATTAAGATAACAGGAACGCGAGGAGGTATACAAATTATCAGGAGCAATTGATAGTATACCTCTTCGCTCTTCTGTTTTCCTGATACCAAATCCTAATTTCGTTAAATGAACGAAAACTTAGTATTTTTAAGAAATAATTTACGATATTCCAGTAAGAATCCGATTTTGTATTAGGATAACAGAAATGCGAGGAGGTATACAAATTATCGGGAGCAATTGATAGTATACCTCTTCGCTCTTCTGTTACCCTGATACCAAATCCTAATTTCGTTGAATGAACGAAAACTTAGTATTTTTAAGAAATAATTTACTATATTTCAGTGAAAATCCGATTTTGTATTAGGATAACAGAAACGCGAGCAGGTGTACAAATTATCAGGAGCAATTGATAGTATACCTCTTCGCTCTTCTGTTATCCTGATACAAAATCCTAATTTCGTTAAATCAACGAAAACTTAGTATTTTTAAGAAATAATTTACGATATTCCAGTAAGAATGCTATTTTGTATTAGGATAACAGAAACGCGATGAGGTATATAAATTATCAGGGGCAATTGATAGTATACCTCTTCGCTCTTCTGTTATCCTGATACCAAATCCTAATTTCGTTAAATGAACGAAAACTCAGTATTTTTAAGAAATAAGTCACGATATTTCAGTAAGAATCCGATTTTGTATTAGGATAACAGAAACGCGAGGAGGTGTACAAATTTTCAGGAGCAATTGATAGTATACCTATTCGCTCTTCTGTTATCCTGATACAAAATCCTAATTTCGTTAAATCAACGAAAACTTAGTATTTTTAAGAAATAATTTACGATATTCCAGTAAGAATCCGATTTTGTATTAGGATAACAGAAACGCGAGGAGGTGTACAAATTATCAGGAGCAATTGATAGTATACCTCTTCGCTCTTCTGTTATCCTGATACAAAATCCTAATTACGTTAAATCAACGAAAACTTAGTATTATTAAGAAATAATTTACGATATTTCAGTAAGAATCCGATTTTGTATTAGGATAACAGAAACGCGAGGAGGTGTACAAATTATCAGGAGCAATTGATAGTATACCTCTTCGCTCTTCTGTTATCCTGATGCCAAATCCTAATTTCGTTAAATGAACGAAGACTTAGAATTTTTAAGAAATAATTCACGATATTCCAGTAAGAATCCGATTTCGTATTAGGATAACAGAAATGCGAGGAGGTATACAAATTATCGGGAGCAATTGATAGTATACCTCTTCGCTCTTCTGTTACCCTGATACCAAATCCTAATTTCGTTGAATGAACGAAAACTTAGTATTTTTAAGAAATAATTTACTATATTTCAGTGAAAATCCGATTTTGTATTAGGATAACAGAAACGCGAGCAGGTGTACAAATTATCAGGAGCAATTGATAGTATACCTCTTCGCTCTTCTGTTATCCTGATACCAAATCCTAATTTCGTTAAATGAACGAAAACTCAGTATTTTTAAGAAATAATTCACGATATTTCAGTAAGAATCCGATTTTGTATTAGGATAACAGAAACGCGAGGAGGTGTACAAATTATCAGGAGCAATTGATAGTATACCTCTTCGCTCTTCTGTTATTCTGATGCCAAATCCTAATTTCGTTAAATGAACGAAAACTTAGAATTTTTAAGAAATAATTCACGATATTCCAGTAAGAATCCGATTTCGTATTAGGATAACAGGAACGCGAGGAGGTATACAAATTATCAGGAGCAATTGATAGTATACCTCTTCGCTCTTCTGTTATCCTGATGCCAAATCCTAATTTCGTTAAATGAACGAAAACTTAGAATTTTTAAGAAATAATTCACGATATTCCAGTAAGAATCCGATTTCGTATTAGGATAACAGGAACGCGAGGAGGTATACAAATTATCAGGAGCAATTGATAGTATACCTCTTCGCTCTTCTGTTATCCTGATACCAAATCCTAATTTCGATAAATTAACGAAAACTTAGTATTTTTAAGAAATAATTTACTATATTCCAGAAAAAATCCGATTTTGTATTAGGATAACAGAAACGCGAGGAGGTGTACAAATTATCAGGAGCAATTGATAGTATACCTCTTCGCTCTTCTGTTATCCTGATGCCAAATCCTAATTTCGTTAAATGAACGAAAACTTCGTATTTTTAAGAAATAATTCACGATATTCCAGTAAGAATCCGATTTTGTATTAGGATAACAGAAACGCGAGGAGGTATACAAATTATCAGGAGCAATTGATAGTATACCTCCTCGCTCTTCTGTTATCCTGATACAAAATCCTAATTTCGTTAAATTAACGAAAACTTAGTATTTTTAAGAAATAATTTACGATATTCCAGTAAGAATCCGATTTTGTATTAGGATAACAGAAATGCGAGGAGGTATACAAATTATCGGGAGCAATTGATAGTATACCTCTTCGCTCTTCTGTTACCCTGATACCAAATCCTAATTTCGTTAAATGAACGAAAACTTAGTATTTTTAAGAAATAATTTACTATATTTCAGTAAGAATCCGATTTTGTATTAGGATAACAGAAACGCGAGGAGGTATACAAATTATCAGGGGCAATTGATAGTATACCTCTACGCTCTTCTGTTATCCTGATACAAAATCCTAATTTCGTTAAATTAACGAAAACTTAGTATTTTTAAGAAATAATTTACGATATTCCAGTAAGAATCCGATTTTGTATTAGGATAACAGAAATGCGAGGAGGTATACAAATTATCGGGAGCAATTGATAGTATACCTCTTCGCTCTTCTGTTACCCTGATACCAAATCCTAATTTCGTTAAATGAACGAAAACTTAGTATTTTTAAGAAATAATTTACTATATTTCAGTGAAAATCCGATTTTGTATTAGGATAACAGAAACGCGAGGAGGTATACAAATTATCAGGAGCAATTGATAGTATACCTCTTCGCTCTTCTGTTATCCTGATACAAAATCCTAATTTCGTTAAATGAACGAAAACTCAGTATTTTTAAGAAATAATTCACGATATTTCAGTAAGAATCCGATTTTGTATTAGGATAACAGAAACGCGAGGAGGTATACAAATTATCAGGGGCAATTGATAGTATACCTCTTCGCTCCTCTGTTATCCTGATACCAAATCCTAATTTCGTTGAATTAACAAAAACTTAGTATTTTTAAGAAATAATTCACGATATTCCAGTAAGAATCCGATTTTGTATTAGGATAACAGAAACGCGAGGAGGTATACAAATTATCAGGAGCAATTGATAGTATACCTCTTCGCTCTTCTGTTATCCTGATACCAAATCCTAATTTCGTTAAATTAACGAGACCTTAGTATTTTTAAGAAATAATTTACGATATTCCAGTAAGAATCCAATTTTGTATTAGGATAACAGAAACGCGAGGAGGTATACAAATTATCAGGGGCAATTGATAGTATACCTCTTCGCTCCTCTGTTATCCTGATACCAAATCCTAATTTCTTTAAATGAACGAAAACTTAGTATTTTTGAGAAATAATTTACGATATTTCAGTAAGAATCTGATTTTGTAATAGGATAACAGAAACGCGAGGAGGTGTACAAATTATCAGGAGCAATTGATAGTATACCTCTTCGCTCTTCTGTCATCCTGATACAAAATCCTAATTTCGTTAAATTAACGAAAACTTAGTATTTTTAAGAAATGATTTACGATATTCCAGTAAGAATCCGATTTTATATTAGGATAACAGAAACGCGAGGAGGTATACAAATTATCAGGAGCAATTGATAGTTTACCTCTTCGCTCTTCTGTTATCCTGATACAAAATCCTAATTTCGTTAAATCAACGGAAACTTAGTATTTTTAAGAAATAATTCACGATATTCCAGTAAGAATCCGATTTTGTATTAGGATAACAGAAACGCGAGGAGGTATACAAATTATCAGGGGCAATTGACTGTATACCTCTTCGCTCCTCTGTTATCCTGATACTAAATCCTAATTTCTTTAAATGAACGAAAACTTCGTATTTTTAAGAAATAATTTACTATATTTCAGTAAGAAATCGATTTTGTATTAGGATAACAGAAACGCGAGGAAGTGTACAAATTATCAGGAGCAATTGATAGTATACCTCTTCGCTCTTCTGTTATCTTGATACAAAATCCTAATTTCGTTAAACTATCGAAAACTTAGTATTTTTAAGAAATAATTTACGATATTCCAGTAAGAATCCGATTTTGTATTAGGATAACAGAAACGCGAGGAGGTGTACAAATTATCAGGAGCAATTGATAGCATACCTCTTAGCTCTTCCGTTATCCTGATACAAAATCCTAATTTCGTTAATTTAACGAAAACTTAGTATTTTTAAGAAATAATTTACGATATTCCAGTAAGAATCCGATTTTGTATTAGGATAACAGAAACGCGAGGAGGTGTACAAATTTTCAGGAGCAATTGATAGTATACCTCTTCGCTCTTCTGTTATCCTGATACAAAATCCTAATTTCGTTAAATCAACGAAAACTTAGTATTATTAAGAAATAATTTACGATATTTCAGTAAGAATCCGATTTTGTATTAGGTTAACAGAAACGCGAGGAGGTTTACAAATTATCAGGAGCAATTGATAGTATACCTCTTCGCTCTTCTGTTATCCTGATGCCAAATCCTAATTTCGTTAAATGAACGAAAACTTAGAATTTTTAAGAAATAATTCACGATATTCCAGTAAGAATCCGATTTCGTATTAGGATAACAGGAACGCGAGGAGGTATACAAATTATCAGGAGCAATTGATAGTATACCTCTTCGCTCTTCTGTTATCCTGATACCAAATCCTATTTTCGTTAAATGAACGAAAACTTAGTATTTTTGAGAAATAATTTACGATATTTCAGTAAGAATCCGATTTTGTATTAGGATAACAGAAACGCGAGGAGGTGTACAAATTATCAGGAGCAATTGATAGTATACCTCTTCGCTCTTCTGTTGTCCTGATACCAAATCCTAATTTCGTTGAATGAACGAAAACTTAGTATTTTTAAGATATAATTTAAGATATTCCAGTAAGAATCCGATTTTGTATTAGGATAACAGAAACGCGAGGAGGTATACAAATTATCAGGAGCAATTGATAGTATACCTCTTCGCTCTTCTGTTATCCTGATACAAAATCCTAATTTCGTTAAATCAACGGAAACTTAGTATTTTTAAGAAATAATTCACGATATTTCAGTAAGAATCCGATTTTGTATTAGGATAACAGAAACGCGAGGAGGTGTACAAATTTTCAGGAGCAATTGATAGTATACCTCTTCGCTCTACTGTTATCCTGATACAAAATCCTAATTTCGTTAAATGAACGAAAACTTAGTATTTTTAAGAAATAATTTACGATATTCCAGTAAGAATCCGATTTTGTATTAGGATAACAGAAATGCGAGGAGGTATACAAATTATCGGGAGCAATTGATAGTATACCTCTTCGCTCTTCTGTTATTCTGATGCCAAATCCTAATTTCGTTAAATGAACGAAAACTTAGTATTTTTAGGAAATAATTTACTATATTTCAGTAAAAATCCGATTTTGTATTAGGATAACAGAAACGCGAGGAGGTGTACAAATTATCAGGAGCAATTGATAGTATACCTCTTCGCTCTTCTGTTATTCTGATGCCAAATCCTAATTTCGTTGAATGAACGAAAACTTAGAATTTTTAAGAAATAATTCACGATATTCCAGTAAGAATCCGATTTCGTATTAGGATAACAGGAACGCGAGGAGGTATACAAATTATCAGGAGCAATTGATAGTATACCTCTTCGCTCTTCTGTTATCCTGATGCCAAATCCTAATTTCGTTAAATGAACGAAAACTTAGAATTTTTAAGAAATAATTCACGATATTCCAGTAAGAATCCGATTTCGTATTAGGATAACAGGAACGCGAGGAGGTATACAAATTATCAGGAGCAATTGATAGTATACCTCTTCGCTCTTCTGTTATCCTGATACCAAATCCTAATTTCGATAAATTAACGAAAACTTAGTATTTTTAAGAAATAATTTACTATATTTCAGTAAAAATCCGATTTTGTATTAGGATAACAGAAACGCGAGGAGGTGTACAAATTATCAGGAGCAATTGATAGTATACCTCTTCGCTCTTCTGTTGTCCTGATACCAAATCCTAATTTCGTTAAATGAACGAAAACTTAGTATTTTTAAGAAATAATTTACGATATTCCAGTAAGAATCCGATTTTGTATTAGGATAACAGAAATGCGAGGAGGTATACAAATTATCGGGAGCAATTGATAGTATACCTCTTCGCTCTTCTGTTACCCTGATACCAAATCCTAATTTCGTTGAATGAACGAAAACTTAGTATTTTTAAGAAATAATTTACTATATTTCCGTGAAAATCCGATTTTGTATTAGGATAACAGAAACGCGAGCAGGTGTACAAATTATCAGGAGCAATTGATAGTATACCTCTTCGCTCTTCTGTTATCCTGATACAAAATCCTAATTTCGTTAAATCAACGAAAACTTAGTATTTTTAAGAAATAATTTACGATATTCCAGTAAGAATGCTATTTTGTATTAGGATAACAGAAACGCGAGGAGGTATACAAATTATCAGGGGCAATTGATAGTATACCTCTTCGCTCTTCTGTTATCCTGATACCAAATCCTAATTTCGTTAAATGAACGAAAACTCAGTATTTTTAAGAAATAATTCACGATATTTCAGTAAGAATCCGATTTTGTATTAGGATAACAGAAACGCGAGGAGGTGTACAAATTTTCAGGAGCAATTGATAGTATACCTATTCGCTCTTCTGTTATCCTGATACAAAATCCTAATTTCGTTAAATCAACGAAAACTTAGTATTTTTAAGAAATAATTTACGATATTCCAGTAAGAATCCGATTTTGTATTAGGATAACAGAAACGCGAGGAGGTGTACAAATTATCAGGAGCAATTGATAGTATACCTCTTCGCTCTTCTGTTATCCTGATACAAAATCCTAATTTCGTTAAATCAACGAAAACTTAGTATTATTAAGAAATAATTTACAATATTTCAGTAAGAATCCGATTTTGTATTAGGATAACAGAAACGCGAGGAGGTGTACAAATTATCAGGAGCAATTGATAGTATACCTCTTCGCTCTTCTGTTATCCTGATGCCAAATCCTAATTTCGTTAAATGAACGAAAACTTAGAATTTTTAAGAAATAATTCACGATATTCCAGTAAGAATCCGATTTCGTATTAGGATAACAGGAACGCGAGGAGGTATACAAATTATCAGGAGCAATTGATAGTATACCTCTTCGCTCTTCTGTTATCCTGATACCAAATCCTAAATTCGATAAATTAACGAAAACTTCGTATTTTTGAGATATAATTTAAGATATTCCAGTAACAATCCGATTTTGTATTAGGATAACAGAAACGCGAGGAGGTATACAAATTATCAGGAGCAATTGATAGTATACCTCTTCGCTCTTCTGTTACCCTGATACCAAATGCTAATTTCGTTAAATAAACGAAAACTTCGTATTTTTAAGAAATAATTTACTATATTTCAGTAAAAATCCGATTTTGAATTAGGATAACAGAAACGCGAGGAGGTGTACAAATTATCAGGAGCAATTGATAGTATACCTCTTCGCTCTTCTGTTGTCCTGATACCAAATCCTAATTTCGTTAAATGAACGAAAACTTCGTATTTTTGAGATATAATTTAAGATATTCCAGTAAGAATCCGATTTTGTATTAGGATAACAGAAACGCGAGGAGGTATACAAATTATCAGGAGCAATTGATAGTATACCTCTTCGCTCTTCTGTTACCCTGATACCAAATGCTAATTTCGTTAAATAAACGAAAACTTCGTATTTTTAAGAAATAATTTACTATATTTCAGTAAAAATCCGATTTTGAATTATGATAACAGAAACGCGAGGAGGTATACAAATTATCAGGAGCAATTGATAGTATACCTCCTCGCTCTTCTGTTATCCTGATACAAAATCCTAATTTCGTTAAATTAACGAAAACTTAGTATTTTTAAGAAATAATTTACGATATTCCAGTAAGAATGCTATTTTGTATTAGGATAACAGAAACGCGAGGAGGTATACAAATTATCAGGGGCAATTGATAGTATACCTCTCCGCTCTTCTGTTATCCTGATACCAAATCCTAATTTCGTTAAATGAACGAAAACTTAGTATCTTTAAGAAATAATTCACTATATTTCAGTGAAAATCCGATTTTGTATTAGGATAACAGAAACGCGAGGAGGTGTACAAATTATCAGGAGCAATTGATAGTATACCTCTTCGCTCTTCTGTTATCCTGATACAAAATCCTAATTTCGTTAAATTAACGAAAACTTAGTATTTTTAAGAAATAATTTACGATATTCCAGTAAGAATCCGATTTTGTATTAGGATAACAGAAATGCGAGGAGGTATACAAATTATCGGGAGCAATTGATAGTATACCTCTTCGCTCTTCTGTTACCCTGATACCAAATCCTAATTTCGTTAAATGAACGAAAACTTAGTATATTTAAGAAATAATTCACTATATTTCAGTAAGAATCCGATTTTGCATTAGGATAACAGAAACGCGAGGAGGTATACAAATTATCAGGAGCAATTGATAGTATACCTCTTCGCTCTTCTGTTACCCTGATACCAAATGCTAATTTCGTTAAATAAACGAAAACTTCGTATTTTTAAGAAATAATTTACTATATTTCAGTAAAAATCCGATTTTGAATTAGGATAACAGAAACGCGAGGAGGTGTACAAATTATCAGGAGCAATTGATAGTATACCTCTTCGCTCTTCTGTTGTCCTGATACCAAATCCTAATTTCGTTAAATGAACGAAAACTTAGTATTTTTAAGAAATAATTTACTATATTTCAGTGAAAATCCGATTTTGTATTAGGATAACAGAAACGCGAGGAGGTGTACAAATTATCAGGAGCAATTGATAGTATACCTCTTCGCTCTTCTGTTATCTTGATACAAAATCCTAATTTCGTTAAATTAACGAAAACTTAGTATTTTTAAGAAATAATTTACGATATTCCAGTAAGAATGCCATTTTGTATTAGGATAACAGAAACGCGAGGAGGTATACAAATTATCAGGAGCAATTGATAGTATACCTCTTCGCTCTTCTGTTATCCTGATACAAAATCCTAATTTCGTTAAATGAACGAAAACTCAGTATTTTTAAGAAATAATTCACGATATTTCAGTAAGAATCCGATTTTGTATTAGGATAACAGAAACGCGAGGAGGTATACAAATTATCAGGGGCAATTGATAGTATACCTCTTCGCTCCTCTGTTATCCTGATACCAAATCCTAATTCCGTTGAATTAACGGAAACTTAGTATTTTTAAGAAATATTTCACGATATTCCAGTAAGAATCCGATTTTGTATTAGGATAACAGAAACGCGAGGAGGTATACAAATTATCAGGAGCAATTGATAGTATACCTCTTCGCTCTTCTGTTATCCTGATACCAAATCCTAATTTCGTTAAATTAACGAGACCTTAGTATTTTTAAGAAATAATTTACCATATTCCAGTAAGAATCCAATTTTGTATTAGGATAACAGAAACGCGAGGAGGTATACAAATTATCAGGGGCAATTGACTGTATACCTCTTCGCTCCTCTGTTATCCTGATACTAAATCCTAATTTCTTTAAATGAACGAAAACTTCGTATTTTTAAGAAATAATTTACTATATTTCAGTAAGAAATCGATTTTGTATTAGGATAACAGAAACGCGAGGAAGTGTACAAATTATCAGGAGCAATTGATAGTATACCTCTTCGCTCTTCTGTTATCTTGATACAAAATCCTAATTTCGTTAAACTATCGAAAACTTAGTATTTTTAAGAAATAATTTACGATATTCCAGTAAGAATCCGATTTTGTATTAGGATAACAGAAACGCGAGGAGGTGTACAAATTATCAGGAGCAATTGATAGCATACCTCTTAGCTCTTCTGTTATCCTGATACAGAATCCTAATTTCGTTAATTTAACGAAAACTTAGTATTTTTAAGAAATAATTTACGATATTCCAGTAAGAATCCGATTTTGTATTAGGATAACAGAAACGCGAGGAGGTGTACAAATTTTCAGGAGCAATTGATAGAATACCTCTTCGCTCTTCTGTTATCCTGATACAAAATCCTAATTTCGTTAAATCAACGAAAACTTAGTATTATTAAGAAATAATTTACGATATTTCAGTAAGAATCCGATTTTGTATTAGGATAACAGAAACGCGAGGAGGTGTACAAATTATCAGGAGCAATTGATAGTATACCTCTTCGCTCTTCTGTTATCCTGATGCCAAATCCTAATTTCGTTAAATGAACGAAAACTTAAAATTTTTATGAAATAATTCACGATATTCCAGTAAGAATCCGATTTCGTATTAGGATAACAGGAACGCGAGGAGGTATACAAATTATCAGGAGCAATTGATAGTATACCTCTTCGCTCTTCTGTTATCCTGATACCAAATCCTATTTTCGTTAAATGAACGAAAACTTAGTATTCTTAAGAAATAATTTACTATATTTCAGTAAAAATCCGATTTTGTATTAGGTTAACAGAAACGCGAGGAGGTGTACAAATTATCAGGAGCAATTGATAGTATACCTCTTCGCTCTTCTGTTATCTTGATACAAAATCCTAATTTCGTTAGACTATCGAAAACTTAGTATTTTTAAGAAATAATTTACGATATTCCAGTAAGAATCCGATTTTGTATTAGGATAACAGAAACGCGAGGAGGTGTACAAATTATCAGGAGCAATTGATAGCATACCTCTTAGCTCTTCTGTTATCCTGATACAAAATCCTAATTTCGTTAATTTAACGAAAACTTAGTATTTTTAAGAAATAATTTACGATATTTCAGTAAGAATCCGATTTTGTATTAGGATAACAGAAACGCGAGGAGGTATACAAATTATCAGGGGCAATTAATAGTATACCTCTTCGCTCCTCTGTTATCCTGATACCACATCCTAATTTCTTTGAATGAACGAAAACTTAGTATTTTTGAGAAATAATTTACGATATTTCAGTAAGAATCCGATTTTGTATTAGGATAACAGAAATGCGAGGAGGTATACAAATTATCGGGAGCAATTGATAGTATACCTCTTCGCTCTTCTGTTATCCTGATACCAAATCCTAATTTCGTTAAATTAACGAAAACTTAGTATTTTTAAGAAATAATTTACGATATTCCAGTAAGAATCCGATTTTGTATTAGGATAACAGAAACGCGAGGAGGTGTACAAATTATCAGGAGCAATTGATAGTATACCTCTTCGCTCTTCTGTTATCTTGATACAAAATCCTAATTTCGTTAGACTATCGAAAACTTAGTATTTTTAAGAAATAATTTACGATATTCCAGTAAGAATCCGATTTTGTATTAGGATAACAGAAACACGAGGAGGTGTACAAATTATCAGGAGCAATTGATAGCATACCTCTTAGCTCTTCTGTTATCCTGATACAAAATCCTAATTTCGTTAATTTAACGAAAACTTAGTATTATTAAGAAATAATTTACGATATTTCAGTAAGAATCCGATTTCGTATTAGGATAACAGGAACGCGAGGAGGTATACAAATTATCAGGAGCAATTGAAAGTATACCTCTTCGCTCTTCTGTTATCCTGATACCAAATCCTATTTTCGTTAAATGAACGAAAACTTAGTATTCTTAAGAAATAATTTACTATATTTCAGTAAAAATCCGATTTTGTATTAGGTTAACAGAAACGCGAGGAGGTGTACAAATTATCAGGAGCAATTGATAGTATACCTCTTCGCTCTTCTGTTGTCCTGATACCAAATCCTACTTTCGTTGAATGAACGAAAACTTAGTATTTTTAAGATATAATTTAAGATATTCCAGTAAGAATCCGATTTTGTATTAGGATAACAGAAACGCGAGGAGGTATACAAATTATCAGGAGCAATTGATAGTATACCTCTTCGCTCTTCTGTTATCCTGATACAAAATCCTAATTTCGTTAAATCAACGGAAACTTAGTATTTTTAAGAAATAATTCACGATATTTCAGTAAGAATCCGATTTTGTATTAGGATAACAGAAACGCGAGGAGGTGTACAAATTTTCAGGAGCAATTGATAGTATACCTCTTCGCTCTTCTGTTATCCTGATACAAAATCCTAATTTCGTTAAATGAACGAAAACTTAGTATTTTTAAGAAATAATTTACGATATTCCAGTAAGAATCCGATTTTGTATTGGGATAACAGAAATGCGAGGAGGTATACAAATTATCGGGAGCAATTGATAGTATACCTCTTCGCTCTTCTGTTATCCTGATACCAAATCCTAATTTCCTTAAATTAACGAAAACTTAGTATTTTTAAGAAATAATTTACTATATTTCAGTAAAAATCCGATTTTGTATTAGGATAACAGAAACGCGAGGAGGTATACAAATTATCAGGAGCAATTGATAGTATACCTCTTCGCTCTTCTGTTATCCTGATACCAAATCCTAATTTCGTTAAATTAACGAAAACTTAGTATTTTTAAGAAATAATTCACGATATTCCAGTAAGAATCCGATTTTGTATTAGGATAACAGAAATTCGAGGAGGTATACAAATTATCGGGAGCAATTGATAGTATACCTCTTCGCTCTTCTGTTAGTATTTTTAAGAAATAATTTACTATATTTCAGTAAAAATCCGATTTTGTATTACGTTAACAGAAACGCGAGGAGGTGTACAAATTATCAGGAGCAATTGATAGTATACCTCTTCGCTCTTCTGTTGTCCTGATACCAAATCCTACTTTCGTTGAATGAACGAAAACTTAGTATTTTTAAGATATAATTCAAGATATTCCAGTAAGAATCCGATTTTGTATTAGGATAACAGAAACGCGAGGAGGTATACAAATTATCAGGAGCAATTGATAGTATACCTCTTCGCTCTTCTGTTATCCTGATACAAAATCCTAATTTCGTTAAATCAACGGAAACTTAGTATTTTTAAGAAATAATTCACGATATTTCAGTAAGAATCCGATTTTGTATTAGGATAACAGAAACGCGAGGAGGTGTACAAATTTTCAGGAGCAATTGATAGTATACCTCTTCGCTCTTCTGTTATCCTGATACAAAATCCTAATTTCGTTAAATGAACGAAAACTTAGTATTTTTAAGAAATAATTTACGATATTCCAGTAAGAATCCGATTTTGTATTAGGATAACAGAAACGCGAGGAGGTGTACAAATTATCAGGAGCAATTGATAGTATACCTCTTCGCTCTTCTGTTATCTTGATACAAAATCCTAATTTCGTTAGACTATCGAAAACTTAGTATTTTTAAGAAATAATTTACGATATTCCAGTAAGAATCCGATTTTGTATTAGGATAACAGAAACACGAGGAGGTGTACAAATTATCAGGAGCAATTGATAGCATACCTCTTAGCTCTTCTGTTATCCTGATACAAAATCCTAATTTCGTTAATTTAACGAAAACTTAGTATTATTAAGAAATAATTTACGATATTTCAGTAAGAATCCGATTTCGTATTAGGATAACAGGAACGCAAGGAGGTATACAAATTATCAGGAGCAATTGAAAGTATACCTCTTCGCTCTTCTGTTATCCTGATACCAAATCCTATTTTCGTTAAATGAACGAAAACTTAGTATTCTTAAGAAATAATTTACTATATTTCAGTAAAAATCCGATTTTGTATTAGGTTAACAGAAACGCGAGGAGGTGTACAAATTATCAGGAGCAATTGATAGTATACCTCTTCGCTCTTCTGTTGTCCTGATACCAAATCCTACTTTCGTTGAATGAACGAAAACTTAGTATTTTTAAGATATAATTTAAGATATTCCAGTAAGAATCCGATTTTGTATTAGGATAACAGAAACGCGAGGAGGTATACAAATTATCAGGAGCAATTGATAGTATACCTCTTCGCTCTTCTGTTATCCTGATACAAAATCCTAATTTCGTTAAATCAACGGAAACTTAGTATTTTTAAGAAATAATTCACGATATTTCAGTAAGAATCCGATTTTGTATTAGGATAACAGAAACGCGAGGAGGTGTACAAATTTTCAGGAGCAATTGATAGTATACCTCTTCGCTCTTCTGTTATCCTGATACAAAATCCTAATTTCGTTAAATGAACGAAAACTTAGTATTTTTAAGAAATAATTTACGATATTCCAGTAAGAATCCGATTTTGTATTGGGATAACAGAAATGCGAGGAGGTATACAAATTATCGGGAGCAATTGATAGTATACCTCTTCGCTCTTCTGTTATCCTGATACCAAATCCTAATTTCCTTAAATTAACGAAAACTTAGTATTTTTAAGAAATAATTTACTATATTTCAGTAAAAATCCGATTTTGTATTAGGATAACAGAAACGCGAGGAGGTATACAAATTATCAGGAGCAATTGATAGTATACCTCTTCGCTCTTCTGTTATCCTGATACCAAATCCTAATTTCGTTAAATTAACGAAAACTTAGTATTTTTAAGAAATAATTCACGATATTCCAGTAAGAATCCGATTTTGTATTAGGATAACAGAAATTCGAGGAGGTATACAAATTATCGGGAGCAATTGATAGTATACCTCTTCGCTCTTCTGTTAGTATTTTTAAGAAATAATTTACTATATTTCAGTAAAAATCCGATTTTGTATTACGTTAACAGAAACGCGAGGAGGTGTACAAATTATCAGGAGCAATTGATAGTATACCTCTTCGCTCTTCTGTTGTCCTGATACCAAATCCTACTTTCGTTGAATGAACGAAAACTTAGTATTTTTAAGATATAATTCAAGATATTCCAGTAAGAATCCGATTTTGTATTAGGATAACAGAAACGCGAGGAGGTATACAAATTATCAGGAGCAATTGATAGTATACCTCTTCGCTCTTCTGTTATCCTGATACAAAATCCTAATTTCGTTAAATCAACGGAAACTTAGTATTTTTAAGAAATAATTCACGATATTTCAGTAAGAATCCGATTTTGTATTAGGATAACAGAAACGCGAGGAGGTGTACAAATTTTCAGGAGCAATTGATAGTATACCTCTTCGCTCTTCTGTTATCCTGATACAAAATCCTAATTTCGTTAAATGAACGAAAACTTAGTATTTTTAAGAAATAATTTACGATATGCCAGTAAGAATCCGATTTTGTATTAGGATAACAGAAATGCGAGGAGGTATACAAATTATCGGGAGCAATTGATAGTATACCTCTTCGCTCTTCTGTTATCCTGATACCAAATCCTAATTTCGTTAAATTAACGAAAACTTAGGAAAACTTTAAGAAATAATTTACTATATTTCAGTAAAAATCCGATTTTGTATTAGGATAACAGAAACGCGAGGAGGTATACAAATTATCAGGAGCAATTGATAGTATACCTCTTCGCTCTTCTGTTATCCTGATACCAAATCCTAATTTCGTTAAATTAACGAAAACTTAGTATTTTTAAGAAATAATTTACGATATTTCAGTAAGAATCCGATTTTGTATTAGGATAACAGAAACGCGAGGAGGTATACAAATTATCAGGGGCAATTAATAGTATACCTCTTCGCTCCTCTGTTATCCTGATACCACATCCTAATTTCTTTGAATGAACGAAAACTTAGTATTTTTGAGAAATAATTTACGATATTTCAGTAAGAATCCGATTTTGTATTAGGATAACAGAAATGCGAGGAGGTATACAAATTATCGGGAGCAATTGATAGTATACCTCTTCGCTCTTCTGTTATCCTGATACCAAATCCTAATTTCGTTAAATTAACGAAAACTTAGTATTTTTAAGAAATAATTTACGATATTCCAGTAAGAATCCGATTTTGTATTAGGATAACAGAAATGCGAGGAGGTATACAAATTATCGGGAGCAATTGATAGTATACCTCTTCGCTCTTCTGTTATCCTGATACCAAATCCTAATTTCGTTAAATTAACGAAAACTTAGTATTTTTAAGAAATAATTTACGATATTCCAGTAAGAATCCGATTTTGTATTAGGATAACAGAAATGCGAGGAGGTATACAAATTTTCAGGAGCAATTGATAGTATACCTCTTCGCTCTTCTGTTATCCTGATACAAAATCCTAATTTCGTTAAATGAACGAAAACTTAGTATTTTTAGGAAATAATTTACGATATTCCAGTAAGAATCTTTTGTATTAGGATAACAGAAATGCGAGGAGGTATGCAAATTATCGGGAGCAATTGATAGTATACCTCTTCGCTCTTCTGTTATCCTGATACCAAATCCTAATTTCGTTAAATTAACGAAAACTTAGTATTTTTAAGAAATAATTTACTATATTTCAGTAAAAATCCGATTTTGTATTAGGATAACAGAAACGCGAGGAGGTATACAAATTATCAGGAGCAATTGATAGTATACCTCTTCGCTCTTCTGTTATCCTGATACCAAATCCTAATTTCGTTAAATTAACGAAAACTTAGTATTTTTAAGAAATAATTTACTATATTTCAGTAAAAATCCGATTTTGTATTAGGATAACAGAAACGCGAGGAGGTATACAAATTATCAGGAGCAATTGATAGTATACCTCTTCGCTCTTCTGTTATCCTGATACAAAATCCTAATTTCGTTAAATTAACGAAAACTTAGTATTTTTAAGAAATAATTTACGATATTCCAGTAAGAATGCTATTTTGTATTAGGATAACAGAAACGCGAGGAGGTATACAAATTATCAGGGGCCATTGATAGTATACCTCTTCGCTCTTCTGTTATCCTGATACCAAATCCTAATTTCGTTAAATGAACGAAAACTTAGTATTTTTAAGGAATAATTTACTATATTTCAGTGAAAATCCGATTTTGTATTAGGATAACAGAAACGCGAGGAGGTGTACAAATTATCAGGAGCAATTGATAGTATACCTCTTCGCTCCTCTGTTATCCTGACACCAAATCCTAATTTCGTTAAATTAACGAAAACTTAGTATTTTCAAGAAATAATTTACTATATTTCAGTAAAAATCCGATTTTGTATTAGGATAACAGAAACGCGAGGAGGTATACAAATTATCAGGAGTAATTGATAGTATACCTCTTCGCTCTTCTGTTATCCTGATACAAAATCCTAATTTCGTTAAATAAACGAAAACTTAGTATTTTTAAGAAATAATTTACGATATTCCAGTAAGAATGCTATTTTGTATTAGGATAACAGAAACGCGAGGAGGTATACAAATTATCAGGAGCAATTGATAGTATACCTCTTCGCTCTTCTGTTATCCTGATACAAAATCCTAATTTCGTTAAATTAACGAAAACTTAGTATTTTTAAGAAATAATTTACGATATTCCAGTAAGAATGCTATTTTGTATTAGGATAACAGAAACGCGAGGAGGTATACAAATTATCAGGGGCAATTGATAGTATACCTCTTCGCTCTTCTGTTATCCTGATACCAAATCCTAATTTCGTTAAATGAACGAAAACTCAGTATTTTTAAGAAATAATTCACGATATTTCAGTAAGAATCCGATTTTGTATTAGGATAACAGAAACGCGAGGAGGTATACAGATTATCTGGGGCAATTGATAGTATACCTCTTCGCTCCTCTGTTATCCTGATACCAAATCCTAATTTCGTTGAATTAACGAAAACTTAGTATTTTTAAGAAATAATTCACGATATTCCAGTAAGAATCCGATTTTGTATTAGGATAACAGAAACGCGAGGAGGTATACAAATTATCAGGAGCAATTGATAGTATACCTCTTCGCTCTTCTGTTATCCTGATACCAAATCCTAATTTCGTTAAATTAACGAGACCTTAGTATTTTTAAGAAATAATTTACGATATTCCAGTAAGAATCCGATTTTGTATTAGGATAACAGAAACGCGAGGAGGTATACAAATTATCAGGTGCAATTGATAGTATACCTCTTCGCTCTTCTGTTATCCTGATACCTAATCCTAATTTCGTTAAATGAATGAAAACTTAGTATTTTTAAGGAATAATTTACTATATTTCAGTGAAAATCCGATTTTGTATTAGGATAACAGAAACGCGAGGAGGTGTACAAATTATCAGGAGCAATTGATAGTATACCTCTTCGCTCCTCTGTTATCCTGACACCAAATCCTAATTTCGTTAAATTAACGAAAACTTAGTATTTTCAAGAAATAATTTACTATATTTCAGTAAAAATCCGATTTTGTATTAGGATAACAGAAACGCGAGGAGGTATACAAATTATCAGGAGCAATTGATAGTATACCTCTTCGCTCTTCTGTTATCCTGATACAAAATCCTAATTTCGTTAAATTAACGAAAACTTAGTATTTTTAAGAAATAATTTACGATATTCCAGTAAGAATGCTATTTTGTATTAGGATAACAGAAACGCGAGGAGGTATACAAATTATCAGGAGCAATTGATAGTATACCTCTTCGCTCTTCAGTTATCCTGATACAAAATCCTAATTTCGTTAAATTAACGAAAACTTAGTATTTTTAAGAAATAATTTACGATATTCCAGTAAGAATGCTATTTTGTATTAGGATAACAGAAACGCGAGGAGGTATACAAATTATCAGGGGCAATTGATAGTATACCTCTTCGCTCTTCTGTTATCCTGATACCAAATCCTAATTTCGTTAAATGAACGAAAACTCAGTATTTTTAAGAAATAATTCACGATATTTCAGTAAGAATCCGATTTTGTATTAGGATAACAGAAACGCGAGGAGGTATACAGATTATCTGGGGCAATTGATAGTATACCTCTTCGCTCCTCTGTTATCCTGATACCAAATCCTAATTTCGTTGAATTAACGAAAACTTAGTATTTTTAAGAAATAA
This sequence comes from Galeruca laticollis, assembly GCA_963921935.1. Taxonomy (NCBI): domain Eukaryota; kingdom Metazoa; phylum Arthropoda; class Insecta; order Coleoptera; family Chrysomelidae; genus Galeruca; species Galeruca laticollis. Next base: position 65,917,570 of record OY998185.1, on the reverse strand, counting down.
TTCACGATATTCCAGTAAGAATCCGATTTTGTATTAGGATAACAGAAACGCGAGGAGGTATACAAATTATCAGGAGCAATTGATAGTATACCTCTTCGCTCTTCTGTTATCCTGATACCAAATCCTAATTTCGTTAAATTAACGAGACCTTAGTATTTTTAAGAAATAATTTACGATATTCCAGTAAGAATCCGATTTTGTATTAGGATAACAGAAACGCGAGGAGGTATACAAATTATCAGGTGCAATTGATAGTATACCTCTTCGCTCTTCTGTTATCCTGATACCTAATCCTAATTTCGTTAAATGAATGAAAACTTAGTATTTTTAAGAAATAATTTACGATATTCCAGTAAGAATCCGATTTTGTATTAGGATAACAGGAACGCGAGGAGGTATACAAATTATCAGGAGCAATTGATAGTATACCTCTTCGCTCTTCTGTTATGCTGATAGCAAATCCTAATTTCGGCAAATTAACGAAAACTTAGTATTTTTAAGAAATAATTTACGATATTTCAGTAAGAATCCGATTTTGTATTAGGATAACAGAAACGCGAGGAAGTATACAAATTATCAGGGGCAATTGATAGTATACCTCTTCGCTCTTCTGTTATCCTGATAGCAAATCCTAATTTCGTTAAATTAACGGAAACTTAGTATTTTTGAGAAATAATTTACGATTTTACGATATTCCAGTAAGAATCCGATTTTGTATTAGGATAACAGAAACGCGAGGAGGTATACAAATTATCAGGGGCAATTGATAGTATACCTCTTCGCTCCTCTGTTATCCTGATACCAAATCCTAATTTCTTTTAATGAACGAAAACTTAGTATTTTTATGAAATGATTTACGATATTCCAGTAAGAATCCGATTTTGTAATAGGATAACAGAAACGCGAGGAGGTGTACAAATTATCAGGAGCAATTGATAGTATACCTCTTCGCTCTTCTGTCATCCTGATACAAAATCCTAATTTCGTTAAATTAACGAAAACTTAGTATTTTTAAGAAATGATTTACGATATTCCAGTAAGAATCCGATTTTATATTAGGATAACAGAAACGCGAGGAGGTTTACAAATTATCAGGAGCAATTGATAGTTTACCTCTTCGCTCTTCTGTTATCCTGATACAAAATCCTAATTTCGTTAAATCAACGGAAACTTAGTATTTTTAAGAAATAATTTACGATATTCCAGTAAGAATCCGATTTTGTATTAGGATAACAGAAACGCGAGGAGGTATACTAATTATCAGGGGCAATTGACTGTATACCTCTTCGCTCCTCTGTTATCCTGATACTAAATCCTAATTTCTTTAAATGAACGAAAACTTAGTATTTTTAAGAAATAATTTACTATATTTCGGTAAGAAATCGATTTTGTATTAGGATAACAGAAACGCGAGGAAGTGTACAAATTATCAGGAGCAATTGATAGTATACCCTTTCGCTCTTCTGTTATCTTGATACAAAATCCTAATTTCGTTAAATTATCGAAAACTTAGTATTTTTAAGAAATAATTTACGATATTCCAGTAAGAATCCGATTTTGTATTAGGATAACAGAAACGCGAGGAGGTGTACAAATTATCAGGAGCAATTGATAGCATACCTCTTAGCTCTTCTGTTATCCTGATACAAAATCCATATTTCGTTAATATGACGAAAACTTAGTATTATTAAGGAATAATTTACGATATTTCAGTAAGAATCCGATTTTGTATTAGGATAACAGAAACGCGAGGAGGTGTACAAATTATCAGGATCAATTGATAGTATACCTCTTCGCTGTTCTGTTATCCTGATGCCAAATCCTAATTTCGTTGAATGAACGAAAACTTAGTATTTTTAAGAAATAATTTACGATATTCCAGTAAGAATGCTATTTTGTATTAGGATAACAGAAACGCGAGGAGGTATACAAATTATCAGGGGCCATTGATAGTATACCTCTTCGCTCTTCTGTTATCCTGATACAAAATCCTAATTTCGTTAAATGAACGAAAACTTAGTATTTTTAAGAAATAATTTACGATATTCCAGTAAGAATCCGATTTTGTATTAGGATAACAGAAATGCGAGGAGGTATACAAATTATCGGGAGCAATTGATAGTATACCTCTTCGCTCTTCTGTTATCCTGATACCAAATCCTAATTTCGTTAAATTAACGAAAACTTAGTATTTTTAAGAAATAATTTACTATATTTCAGTAAAAATCCGATTTTGTATTAGGATAACAGAAACGCGAGGAGGTATACAAATTATCAGGAGCAATTGATAGTATACCTCTTCGCTCTTCTGTTATCCTGATACAAAATCCTAATTTCGTTAAATTAACGAAAACTTAGTATTTTTAAGAAATAATTTACGATATTCCAGTAAGAATGCTATTTTGTATTAGGATAACAGAAACGCGAGGAGGTATACAAATTATCAGGGGCCATTGATAGTATACCTCTTCGCTCTTCTGTTATCCTGATACAAAATCCTAATTTCGTTAAATGAACGAAAACTTAGTATTTTTAAGAAATAATTTACGATATTCCAGTAAGAATCCGATTTTGTATTAGGATAACAGAAATGCGAGGAGGTATACAAATTATCGGGAGCAATTGATAGTATACCTCTTCGCTCTTCTGTTATCCTGATACCAAATCCTAATTTCGTTAAATTAACGAAAACTTAGTATTTTTAAGAAATAATTTACTATATTTCAGTAAAAATCCGATTTTGTATTAGGATAACAGAAACGCGAGGAGGTATACAAATTATCAGGAGCAATTGATAGTATACCTCTTCGCTCTTCTGTTATCCTGATACCAAATCCTAATTTCGTTAAATTAACGAAAACTTAGTATTTTTAAGAAATAATTTACTATATTTCAGTAAAAATCCGATTTTGTATTAGGATAACAGAAACGCGAGGAGGTATACAAATTATCAGGAGCAATTGATAGTATACCTCTTCGCTCTTCTGTTATCCTGATACAAAATCCTAATTTCGTTAAATTAACGAAAACTTAGTATTTTTAAGAAATAATTTACGATATTCCAGTAAGAATGCTATTTTGTATTAGGATAACAGAAACGCGAGGAGGTATACAAATTATCAGGGGCCATTGATAGTATACCTCTTCGCTCTTCTGTTATCCTGATACCAAATCCTAATTTCGTTAAATGAACGAAAACTTAGTATTTTTAAGGAATAATTTACTATATTTCAGTGAAAATCCGATTTTGTATTAGGATAACAGAAACGCGAGGAGGTGTACAAATTATCAGGAGCAATTGATAGTATACCTCTTCGCTCCTCTGTTATCCTGACACCAAATCCTAATTTCGTTAAATTAACGAAAACTTAGTATTTTCAAGAAATAATTTACTATATTTCAGTAAAAATCCGATTTTGTATTAGGATAACAGAAACGCGAGGAGGTGTACAAATTATCAGGAGCAATTGATAGTATACCTCTTCGCTCCTCTGTTATCCTGACACCAAATCCTAATTTCGTTAAATTAACGAAAACTTAGTATTTTCAAGAAATAATTTACTATATTTCAGTAAAAATCCGATTTTGTATTAGGATAACAGAAACGCGAGGAGGTATACAAATTATCAGGAGCAATTGATAGTATACCTCTTCGCTCTTCTGTTATCCTGATACAAAATCCTAATTTCGTTAAATTAACGGAAACTTAGTATTTTTGAGAAATAATTTACGATTTTACGATATTCCAGTAAGAATCCGATTTTGTATTAGGATAACAGAAACGCGAGGAGGTATACAAATTATCAGGGGCAATTGATAGTATACCTCTTCGCTCCTCTGTTATCCTGATACCAAATCCTAATTTCTTTTAATGAACGAAAACTTAGTATTTTTATGAAATGATTTACGATATTCCAGTAAGAATCCGATTTTGTAATAGGATAACAGAAACGCGAGGAGGTGTACAAATTATCAGGAGCAATTGATAGTATACCTCTTCGCTCTTCTGTCATCCTGATACAAAATCCTAATTTCGTTAAATTAACGAAAACTTAGTATTTTTAAGAAATGATTTACGATATTCCAGTAAGAATCCGATTTTATATTAGGATAACAGAAACGCGAGGAGGTTTACAAATTATCAGGAGCAATTGATAGTTTACCTCTTCGCTCTTCTGTTATCCTGATACAAAATCCTAATTTCGTTAAATCAACGGAAACTTAGTATTTTTAAGAAATAATTTACGATATTCCAGTAAGAATCCGATTTTGTATTAGGATAACAGAAACGCGAGGAGGTATACTAATTATCAGGGGCAATTGACTGTATACCTCTTCGCTCCTCTGTTATCCTGATACTAAATCCTAATTTCTTTAAATGAACGAAAACTTAGTATTTTTAAGAAATAATTTACTATATTTCGGTAAGAAATCGATTTTGTATTAGGATAACAGAAACGCGAGGAAGTGTACAAATTATCAGGAGCAATTGATAGTATACCCTTTCGCTCTTCTGTTATCTTGATACAAAATCCTAATTTCGTTAAATTATCGAAAACTTAGTATTTTTAAGAAATAATTTACGATATTCCAGTAAGAATCCGATTTTGTATTAGGATAACAGAAACGCGAGGAGGTGTACAAATTATCAGGAGCAATTGATAGCATACCTCTTAGCTCTTCTGTTATCCTGATACAAAATCCATATTTCGTTAATATGACGAAAACTTAGTATTATTAAGAAATAATTTACGATATTTCAGTAAGAATCCGATTTTGTATTAGGATAACAGAAACGCGAGGAGGTGTACAAATTATCAGGATCAATTGATAGTATACCTCTTCGCTGTTCTGTTATCCTGATGCCAAATCCTAATTTCGTTGAATGAACGAAAACTTAGAATTTTTAAGAAATAATCCACGATATTCCAGTAAGAATCCGATTTCGTATTAGGATAACAGAAACGCGAAGAGGTATACAAATTATCAGGAGCAATTGATAGTATACCTCTTCGCTCTTCTGTTATCCTGATACCAAATCCTAATTTCTTTAAATGAACGAAAACTTAGTATTTTTAAGAAATAATTTACGATATTCCAGTAAGAATCCGATTTTGTATTAGGATAACAGAAACGCGAGGAGGTGTACAAATTTTCAGGAGCAATTGATAGTATACCTCTTCGCTCTTCTGTTATCCTGATACAAAATCCTAATTTCGTTAAATCAACGAAAACTTAGTATTATTAAGAAATAATTAACGATATTTTAGTAAGAATCCGATTTTGTATTAGGATAACAGAAACGCGAGGAGGTGTACAAATTATCAGGAGCAATTGATAGTATACCTCTTCGCTGTTCTGTTATCCTGATGCCAAATCCTAATTTCGTTGAATGAACGAAAACTTAGAATTTTTAAGAAATAATCCACGATATTCCAGTAAGAATCCGATTTCGTATTAGGATAACAGAAACGCGAAGAGGTATACAAATTATCAGGAGCAATTGATAGTATACCTCTTCGCTCTTCTGTTATCCTGATACCAAATCCTAATTTCGTTAAATGAACGAAAACTTTGTATTTTTAAGAAATAATTTACTATATTTCAGTAAAAATCCGATTTTGTATTAGGTTAACAGAAACGCGAGGAGGTTTACAAATTATCAGGAGCAATTGATAGTATACCTCTTCGCTCTTCTGTTGTCCTGATACCAAATCCTAATTTCGTTAAATGAACGAAAACTTAGAATTTTTAAGAAATAATTAACGATATTCCAGTAAGAATCCGATTTTGTATTAGGATAACAGAAACGCGAGGAGGTATACAAATTATCAGGAGCAATTGATAGTATACCTCTTCGCTCTTCTGTTATCCTGATACAAAATCCTAATTCCGTTAAATCAACGGAAACTTAGTATTTTTAAGAAATAATTTACGATATTCCAGTAAGAATACGATTTTGTATTAGGATAACAGAAACGCGAGGATGTATACAAATTATCAGGGGCAATTGACTGTATACCTCTCCGCTCTTCTGTTATCCTGATACCAAATCCTAATTTCGTTAAATGAACGAAAACTTAGTATTTTTAAGAAATAATTTACGATATTCCAGTAAGAATCCGATTTTGTATTAGGATAACAGAAACGCGAGGAGGTGTACAAATTATCAGGAGCAATTGATAGTATACCTCTTCGCTCTTCTGTTATTCTGATGCCAAATCCTAATTTCGTTAAATGAACGAAAACTTAGAATTTTTAAGAAATAATTCACGATATTCCAGTAAGAATCCTATTTCGTATTAGGATAACAGGAACGCGAGGAGGTATACAAATTATCAGGAGCAATTGATAGTATACCTCTTCGCTCTTCTGTTATCCTGATGCCAAATCCTAATTTCGTTAAATGAACGAAAACTTAGAATTTTTAAGAAATAATTCACGATATTCCAGTAAGAATCCTATTTCGTATTAGGATAACAGGAACGCGAGGAGGTATACAAATTATCAGGAGCAATTGATAGTATACCTCTTCGCTCTTCTGTTATCCTGATACCAAATCCTAATTTCGATAAATTAACGAAAACTTAGTATTTTTAAGAAATAATTTACTATATTTCAGTAAAAATCCGATTTTGTATTAGGATAACAGAAACGCGAGGAGGTGTACAAATTATCAGGAGCAATTGATAGTATACCTCTTCGCTCTTCTGTTGTCCTGATACCAAATCCTAATTTCGTTGAATGAACGAAAACTTTGTATTTTTGAGATATAATTTAAGATATTCCAGTAAGAATCCGATTTTGTATTAGGATAACAGAAACGCGAGGAGGTATACAAATTATCAGAAGCAATTGATAGTATACCTCTTCGCTCTTCTGTTACCCTGATACCAAATGCTAATTTCGTTAAATAAACGAAAACTTCGTATTTTTAAGAAGTAATTTACTATATTCCAGTAAAAATCCGATTTTGTATTAGGATAACAGAAACGCGAGGAGGTATACAAATTATCAGGAGCAATTGATAGTATACCTCCTCGCTCTTCTGTTATCCTGATACAAAATCCTAATTTCGTTGAATTAACGAAAACTTAGTATTTTTAAGAAATAATTTACGATATTCCAGTAAGAATGCTATTTTGTATTAGGATAACAGAAACGCGAGGAGGTATACAAATTATCAGGGGCAATTGATAGTATACCTCTTCGCTCTTCTGTTATCCTGATACCAAATCCTAATTTCGTTAAATGAACGAAAACTTAGTATCTTTAAGAAATAATTTACTATATTTCAGTGAAAATCCGATTTTGTATTAGGATAACAGAAACGCGAGGAGGTGTACAAATTATCAGGAGCAATTGATAGTATACCTCTTCGCTCTTCTGTTATCCTGATACAAAATCCTAATTTCGTTAAATTAACGAAAACTTAGTATTTTTAAGAAATAATTTAAGATATTCCAGTAAGAATGCTATTTTGTATTAGGATAACAGAAACGCGAGGAGGTATACAAATTATCAGGAGCAATTGATAGTATACCTCTTCGCTCTTCTGTTATCCTGATACAAAATCCTAATTCCGTTAAATTAACGAAAACTTAGTATTTTTTAGAAATAATTCACGATATTCCAGTAAGAATCCGATTTTGTATTAGGATAACAGAAATGCGAGGAGGTATACAAATTATCGGGAGCAATTGATAAAATACCTCTTCGCTCTTCTGTTACCCTGATACCAAATCCTAATTTCGTTAAATGAACGAAAACTTAGTATTTTTAAGAAATAATTTACTATATTTCAGTGAAAATCCGATTTTGTATTAGGATAACAGAAACGCGAGGAGGTGTACAAATTATCAGGAGCAATTGATAGTATACCTCTTCGCTCTTCTGTTATCCTGATACAAAATCCTAATTTCGTTAAATGAACGAAAACTCAGTATTTTTAAGAAATAATTCACGATATTTCAGTAAGAATCCGATTTTGTATTAGGATAACAGAAACGCGAGGAGGTATACAAATTATCAGGGGCAATTGATAGTATACCTCTTCGCTCCTCTGTTATCCTGATACCAAATCCTAATTTCATTGAATTAACGAAAACTTAGTATTTTTAAGAAATAATTCACGATATTCCAGTAAGAATCCGATTTTGTATTAGGATAACAGAAACGCGAGGAGGTATACAAATTATCAGGAGCAATTGATAGTATACCTCTTCGCTCTTCTGTTATCCTGATACCAAATCCTAATTTCGTTAAATTAACGAGACCTTAGTATTTTTAAGAAATAATTTACGATATTCCAGTAAGAATCCGATTTTGTATTAGGATAACAGAAACGCGAGGAGGTATACAAATTATCAGGGGCAATTGATAGTATACCTCTTCGCTCCTCTGTTATCCTGATACCAAATCCTAATTTCTTTAAATGAATGAAAACTTAGTATTTTTAAGAAATAATTTACGATATTCCAGTAAGAATCTGATTTTGTAATAGGATAACAGAAACGTGAGGAGGTGTACAAATTATCAGGAGCAATTGATAGTATACCTCTTCGCTCTTCTGTCATCCTGATACAAAATCCTAATTTCGTTAAATTAACGAAAACTTAGTATTTTTGAGAAATGATTTACGATATTCCAGTAAGAATCCGATTTTATATTAGGATAACAGAAACGCGAGGAGGTATACAAATTATCAGGAGCAATTGATAGTTTACCTCTTCGCTCTTCTGTTATCCTGATACAAAATCCTAATTTCGTTAAATCAACGGAAACTTAGTATTTTTAAGAAATAATTTACGATATTCCAGTAAGAATCCGATTTTGTATTAGGATAACAGAAACGCTAGGAGGTATACAAATTATCAGGAGCAATTGATAGTATACCTCTTCGCTCTTCTGTTATCCTGATACAAAATCCTAATTTCGTTAAATTAACGAAAACTTAGTATTTTTAAGAAATGATTTACGATATTCCAGTAAGAATCCGATTTTGTAATAGGATAACAGAAACGCGAGGAGGTGTACAAATTATCAGGGGCAATTGATAGTATACCTCTTCGCTCCTCTGTTATCCTGATACCAAATCCTAATTTCATTGAATTAACGAAAACTTAGTATTTTTAAGAAATAATTCACGATATTCCAGTAAGAATCCGATTTTGTATTAGGATAACAGAAACGCGAGGAGGTATACAAATCATCAGGAGCAATTGATAGTATACCTCTTCGCTCTTCTGTTATCCTGATACCAAATCCTAATTTCGTTAAATTAACGAGACCTTAGTATTTTTAAGAAATAATTTACAATATTCCAGTAAGAATCCGATTTTGTATTAGGATAACAGAAACGCGAGGAGGTATACAAATTATAAGGGGCAATTGATAGTATACCTCTTCGCTCCTCTGTTATCCTGATACCAAATCCTAATTTCTTTAAATGAATGAAAACTTAGTATTTTTAAGAAATAATTTACGATATTCCAGTAAGAATCTGATTTTGTAATAGGATAACAGAAACGCGAGGAGGTGTACAAATTATCAGGAGCAATTGATAGTATACCTCTTCGCTCTTCTGTCATCCTGATACAAAATCCTAATTTCGTTAAATTAACGAAAACTTAGTATTTTTAAGAAATGATTTACGATATTCCAGTAAGAATCCGATTTTATATTAGGATAACAGAAACGCGAGGAGGTATACAAATTATCAGGAGCAATTGATAGTTTACTTCTTCGCTCTTCTGTTATCCTGATACAAAATCCTAATTTCGTTAAATCAACGGAAACTTAGTATTTTTAAGAAATAATTTACGATATTCCAGTAAGAATCCGATTTTGTATTAGGATAACAGAAACGCTAGGAGGTATACAAATTATCAGGAGCAATTGATAGTATACCTCTTCGCTCTTCTGTTATCCTGATGCCAAATCCTAATTTCGTTAAATGAACGAAAACTTAGTATTTTTAAGAAATAATTTACTATATTTCAGTAAAAATCCGATTTTGTATTAGGATAACAGAAACGCGAGGAGGTGTACAAATTATCAGGAGCAATTGATAGTATACCTCTTCGCTCTTCTGTTGTCCTGATACCAAATCCTAATTTCGTTAAATGAACGAAAACTTCTTATTTTTGAGATATAATTTAAGATATTCCAGTAAGAATCCGATTTTGTATTAGGATAACAGAAACGCGAGGAGGTATACAAATTATCAGAAGCAATTGATAGTATACCTCTTCGCTCTTCTGTTACCCTGATACCAAATGCTAATTTCGTTAAATAAACGAACACTTCGTATTTTTAAGAAGTAATTTACTATATTTCAGTAAAAATCCGATTTTGTATTAGGATAACAGAAACGCGAGGAGGTATACAAATTATCAGGAGCAATTGATAGTATACCTCCTCGCTCTTCTGTTATCCTGATACAAAATCCTAATTTCGTTGAATTAACGAAAACTTAGTATTTTTAAGAAATAATTTACGATATTCCAGTAAGAATGCTATTTTGTATTAGGATAACAGAAACGCGAGGAGGTATACAAATTATCAGGGGCAATTGATAGTATACCTCTTCGCTCTTCTGTTATCCTGATACCAAATCCTAATTTCGTTAAATGAACGAAAACTTAGTATCTTTAAGAAATAATTTACTATATTTCAGTGAAAATCCGATTTTGTATTAGGATAACAGAAACGCGAGGAGGTGTACAAATTATCAGGAGCAATTGATAGTATACCTCTTCGCTCTTCTGTTATCCTGATACAAAATCCTAATTTCGTTAAATTAACGAAAACTTAGTATTTTTAAGAAATAATTTAAGATATTCCAGTAAGAATGCTATTTTGTATTAGGATAACAGAAACGCGAGGAGGTATACAAATTATCAGGAGCAATTGATAGTATACCTCTTCGCTCTTCTGTTATCCTGATACAAAATCCTAATTTCGTTAAATTAACGAAAACTTAGTATTTTTAAGAAATAATTCACGATATTCCAGTAAGAATCCGATTTTGTATTAGGATAACAGAAATGCGAGGAGGTATACAAATTATCGGGAGCAATTGATAGTATACCTCTTCGCTCTTCTGTTACCCTGATACCAAATCCTAATTTCGTTAAATGAACGAAAACTTAGTATTTTTAAGAAATAATTTACTATATTTCAGTGAAAATCCGATTTTGTATTAGGATAACAGAAACGCGAGGAGGTGTACAAATTATCAGGAGCAATTGATAGTATACCTCTTCGCTCTTCTGTTATCCTGATACAAAATCCTAATTTCGTTAAATTACCGAAAACCTAGTATTTTTAAGAAATAATTTACGATATTCCAGTAAGAATGCTATTTTGTATTAGGATAACAGAAACGCGAGGAGGTATACAAATTATCAGGGGCAATTGATAGTATACCTCTTCGCTCTTCTGTTATCCTGATACAAAATCCTAATTTCGTTAAATTAACGAAAACTTAGTATTTTTAAGAAATAATTCACGATATTCCAGTAAGAATCCGATTTTGTATTAGGATAACAGAAATGCGAGGAGGTATACAAATTATCGGGAGCAATTGATAGTATACCTCTTCGCTCTTCTGTTACCCTGATACCAAATCCTAATTTCGTTAAATGAACGAAAACTTAGTATTTTTAAGAAATAATTTACTATATTTCAGTGAAAATCCGATTTTGTATTAGGATAACAGAAACGCGAGGAGGTGTACAAATTATCAGGAGCAATTGATAGTATACCTCTTCGCTCTTCTGTTATCCTGATACAAAATCCTAATTTCGTTAAATTACCGAAAACCTAGTATTTTTAAGAAATAATTTACGATATTCCAGTAAGAATGCTATTTTGTATTAGGATAACAGAAACGCGAGGAGGTGTACAAATTATCAGGAGCAATTGATAGTATACCTCTTCGCTCTTCTGTTATCCTGATACAAAATCCTAATTTCGTTAAATTACCGAAAACCTAGTATTTTTAAGAAATAATTTACGATATTCCAGTAAGAATGCTATTTTGTATTAGGATAACAGAAACGCGAGGAGGTATACAAATTATCAGGGGCAATTGATAGTATACCTCTTCGCTCCTCTGTTATCCTGATACCAAATCCTAATTTCATTGAATTAACGAAAACTTAGTATTTTTAAGAAATAATTCACGATATTCCAGTAAGAATCCGATTTTGTATTAGGATAACAGAAACGCGAGGAGGTATACAAATTATCAGGAGCAATTGATAGTATACCTCTTCGCTCTTCTGTTATCCTGATACCAAATCCTAATTTCGTTAAATTAACGAGACCTTAGTATTTTTAAGAAATAATTTACGATATTCCAGTAAGAATCCGATTTTGTATTAGGATAACAGAAACGCGAGGAGGTATACAAATTATCAGGGGCAATTGATAGTATACCTCTTCGCTCCTCTGTTATCCTAATACCAAATCCTAATTTCTTTAAATGAATGAAAACTTAGTATTTTTAAGAAATAATTTACGATATTCCAGTAAGAATCTGATTTTGTAATAGGATAACAGAAACGCGAGGAGGTGTACAAATTATCAGGAGCAATTGATAGTATACCTCTTCGCTCTTCTGTCATCCTGATACAAAATCCTAATTTCGTTAAATTAACGAAAACTTAGTATTTTTAAGAAATGATTTACGATATTCCAGTAAGAATCCGATTTTATATTAGGATAACAGAAACGCGAGGAGGTATACAAATTATCAGGAGCAATTGATAGTTTACCTCTTCGCTCTTCTGTTATCCTGATACAAAATCCTAATTTCGTTAAATCAACGGAAACTTAGTATTTTTAAGAAATAATTTACGATATTCCAGTAAGAATCCGATTTTGTAATAGGATAACAGAAACGCGAGGAGGTGTACAAATTATCGGGAGCAATTGATAGTATACCACTTCGCTCTTCTGTTACCCTGATACCAAATCCTAATTTCGTTGAATGAACGAAAACTTAGTATTTTTAAGAAATAATTTACTATATTTCAGTAAAAATCCGATTTTGTATTAGGATAACAGAAACGCGAGCAGGTGTACAAATTATCAGGAGCAATTGATAGTATACCTCTTCGCTCTTCTGTTATCCTGATACAAAATCCCAATTTCGTTAAATTAACGAAAACTTAGTATTTTTAAGAAATAATTTACGATATTCCAGTAAGAATGCTATTTTGTATTAGGATAACAGAAACGCGAGGAGGTATACAAATTATCAGGGGCAATTGATAGTATACCTCTTCGCTCCTCTGTTATCCTAATACCAAATCCTAATTTCTTTAAATGAATGAAAACTTAGTATTTTTAAGAAATAATTTACGATATTCCAGTAAGAATCTGATTTTGTAATAGGATAACAGAAACGCGAGGAGGTGTACAAATTATCAGGAGCAATTGATAGTATACCTCTTCGCTCTTCTGTCATCCTGATACAAAATCCTAATTTCGTTAAATTAACGAAAACTTAGTATTTTTAAGAAATGATTTACGATATTCCAGTAAGAATCCGATTTTGTATTAGGATAACAGAAACGCTAGGAGGTATACAAATTATCAGGAGCAATTGATAGTATACCTCTTCGCTCTTCTGTTATCCTGATACAAAATCCTAATTTCGTTAAATTAACGAAAACTTAGTATTTTTAAGAAATGATTTACGATATTCCAGTAAGAATCCGATTTTGTAATAGGATAACAGAAACGCGAGGAGGTGTACAAATTATCGGGAGCAATTGATAGTATACCACTTCGCTCTTCTGTTACCCTGATACCAAATCCTAATTTCGTTGAATGAACGAAAACTTAGTATTTTTAAGAAATAATTTACTATATTTCAGTAAAAATCCGATTTTGTATTAGGATAACAGAAACGCGAGCAGGTGTACAAATTATCAGGAGCAATTGATAGTATACCTCTTCGCTCTTCTGTTATCCTGATACAAAATCCCAATTTCGTTAAATTAACGAAAACTTAGTATTTTTAAGAAATAATTTACGATATTCCAGTAAGAATGCTATTTTGTATTAGGATAACAGAAACGCGAGGAGGTATACAAATTATCAGGGGCAATTGATAGTATACCTCTTCGCTCTTCTGTTATCCTGATACCAAATCCTAATTTCGTTAAATGAACGAAAACTCAGTATTTTTAAGAAATAATTCACGATATTTCAGTAAGAATCCGATTTTGTATTAGGATAACAGAAACGCGAGGAGGTGTACAAATTTTCAGGAGCAATTGATAGTATACCTCTTCGCTCTTCTGTTATCCTGATACAAAATCCTAATTTCGTTAAATCAACGAAAACTTAGTATTTTTAAGAAATAATTTACGATATTCCAGTAAGAATCCGATTTTGTATTAGGATAACAGAAACGCGAGGAGGTGTACAAATTATCAGGAGCAATTGATAGTATACCTCTTCGCTCTTCTGTTATCCTGATACAAAATCCTAATTTCGTTAAATCAACGAAAACTTAGTGTTATTAAGAAATAATTTACGATATTTCAGTAAGAATCCGATTTTGTATTAGGATAACAGAAACGCGAGGAGGTGTACAAATTATCAGGAGCAATTGATAGTATACCTCTTCGCTCTTCTGTTATTCTGATGCCAAATCCTAATTTCGTTAAATGAACGAAAACTTAGAATTTTTAAGAAATAATTCACGATATTCCAGTAAGAATCCGATTTCGTATTAGGATAACAGGAACGCGAGGAGGTATACAAATTATCAGGAGCAATTGATAGTATACCTCTTCGCTCTTCTGTTATCCTGATGCCAAATCCTAATTTCGTTAAATGAACGAAAACTTAGAATTTTTAAGAAATAATTCACGATATTCCAGTAAGAATCCGATTTCGTATTAGGATAACAGGAACGCGAGGAGGTATACAAATTATCAGGAGCAATTGATAGTATACCTCTTCGCTCTTCTGTTATCCTGATACCAAATCCTAATTTCGATAAATTAACGAAAACTTAGTATTTTTAAGAAATAATTTACTATATTTCAGTAAAAATCCGATTTTGTATTAGGATAACAGAAACGCGAGGAGGTGTACAAATTATCAGGAGCAATTGATAGTATACCTCTTCGCTCTTCTGTTACCCTGATACCAAATGCTAATTTCGTTAAATGAACGAAAACTTCGTATTTTTAAGAAATAATTTACTATATTTCAGTAAAAATCCGATTTTGTATTAGGATAACAGAAACGCGAGGAGGTATACAAATTATCAGGAGCAATTGATAGTATACCTCCTCGCTCTTCTGTTATCCTGATACAAAATCCTAATTCCGTTGAATTAACGAAAACTTAGTATTTTTAAGAAATAATTTACGATATTCCAGTAAGAATGCTATTTTGTATTAGGATAACAGAAACGCGAGGAGGTATACAAATTATCAGAAGCAATTGATAGTATACCTCTTCGCTCTTCTGTTACCCTGATACCAAATGCTAATTCCGTTAAATGAACGAAAACTTCGTATTTTTAAGAAATAATTTACTATATTTCAGTAAAAATCCGATTTTGTATTAGGATAACAGAAACGCGAGGAGGTATACAAATTATCAGGAGCAATTGATAGTATACCTCCTCGCTCTTCTGTTATCCTGATACAAAATCCTAATTTCGTTGAATTAACGAAAACTTAGTATTTTTAAGAAATAATTTACGATATTCCAGTAAGAATGCTATTTTGTATTAGGATAACAGAAACGCGAGGAGGTATACAAATTATCAGGGGCAATTGATAGTATACCTCTTCGCTCTTCTGTTATCCTGATACCAAATCCTAATTTCGTTAAATGAACGAAAACTTAGTATCTTTAAGAAATAATTTACTATATTTCAGTGAAAATCCGATTTTGTATTAGGATAACAGAAACGCGAGGAGGTGTACAAATTATCAGGAGCAATTGATAGTATACCTCTTCGCTCTTCTGTTATCCTGATACAAAATCCTAATTTCGTTAAATTAACGAAAACTTAGTATTTTTAAGAAATAATTTAAGATATTCCAGTAAGAATGCTATTTTGTATTAGGATAACAGAAACGCGAGGAGGTATACAAATTATCAGGAGCAATTGATAGTATACCTCTTCGCTCTTCTGTTATCCTGATACAAAATCCTAATTTCGTTAAATTAACGAAAACTTAGTATTTTTAAGAAATAATTCACGATATTCCAGTAAGAATCCGATTTTGTATTAGGATAACAGAAATGCGAGGAGGTATACAAATTATCGGGAGCAATTGATAGTATACCTCTTCGCTCTTCTGTTACCCTGATACCAAATCCTAATTTCGTTAAATGAACGAAAACTTAGTATTTTTAAGAAATAATTTACTATATTTCAGTGAAAATCCGATTTTGTATTAGGATAACAGAAACGCGAGGAGGTGTACAAATTATCAGGAGCAATTGATAGTATACCTCTTCGCTCTTCTGTTATCCTGATACAAAATCCTAATTTCGTTAAATTAACGAAAACCTAGTATTTTTAAGAAATAATTTACGATATTCCAGTAAGAATGCTATTTTGTATTAGGATAACAGAAACGCGAGGAGGTATACAAATTATCAGGGGCAATTGATAGTATACCTCTTTGCTCTTCTGTTATCCTGATACAAAATCCTAATTTCATTGAATTAACGAAAACTTAGTATTTTTAAGAAATAATTCACGATATTCCAGTAAGAATCCGATTTTGTATTAGGATAACAGAAACGCGAGGAGGTATACAAATTATCAGGAGCAATTGATAGTATACCTCTTCGCTCTTCTGTTATCCTGATACCAAATCCTAATTTCGTTAAATTAACGAGACCTTAGTATTTTTAAGAAATAATTTACGATATTCCAGTAAGAATCCGATTTTGTATTAGGATAACAGAAACGCGAGGAGGTATACAAATTATCAGGGGCAATTGATGGTATACCTCTTCGCTCCTCTGTTATCCTGATACCAAATCCTAATTTCTTTAAATGAATGAAAACTTAGTATTTTTAAGAAATAATTTACGATATTCCAGTAAGAATCTGATTTTGTAATAGGATAACAGAAACGCGAGGAGGTGTACAAATTATCAGGAGCAATTGATAGTATACCTCTTCGCTCTTCTGTCATCCTGATACAAAATCCTAATTTCGTTAAATTAACGAAAACTTAGTATTTTTAAGAAATGATATACGATATTCCAGTAAGAATCCGATTTTATATTAGGATAACAGAAACGCGAGGAGGTATACAAATTATCAGGAGCAATTGATAGTTTACCTCTTCGCTCTTCTGTTATACTGATACAAAATCCTAACTTCGTTAAATCAACGGAAACATAGTATTTTTAAGAAATAATTTACGATATTCCAGTAAGAATCCGATTTTGTATTAGGATAACAGAAACGCTAGGAGGTATACAAATTATCAGGAGCAATTGATAGTATACCTCTTCGCTCTTCTGTTATCCTGATACAAAATCCTAATTTCGTTAAATTAACGAAAACTTAGTATTTTTAAGAAATGATTTACGATATTCCAGTAAGAATCCGATTTTGTAATAGGATAACAGAAACGCGAGGAGGTGTACAAATTATCGGGAGCAATTGATAGTATACCACTTCGCTCTTCTGTTACCCTGATACCAAATCCTAATTTCGTTGAATGAACGAAAACTTAGTATTTTTAAGAAATAATTTACTATATTTCAGTGAAAATCCGATTTTGTATTAGGATAACAGAAACGCGAGCAGGTGTACAAATTATCAGGAGCAATTGATAGTATACCTCTTCGCTCTTCTGTTATCCTGATACAAAATCCTAATTTCGTTAAATTAACGAAAACTTAGTATTTTTAAAAAATAATTTACGATATTCCAGTAAGAATGCTATTTTGTATTAGGATAACAGAAACGCGAGGAGGTATACAAATTATCAGGGGCAATTGATAGTATACCTCTTCGCTCTTCTGTTATCCTGATACCAAATCCTAATTTCGTTAAATGAACGAAAACTCAGTATTTTTAAGAAATAATTCACGATATTTCAGTAAGAATCCGATTTTGTATTAGGATAACAGAAACGCGAGGAGGTGTACAAAATTTCAGGAGCAATTGATAGTATACCTCTTCGCTCTTCTGTTATCCTGATACAAAATCCTAATTTCGTTAAATCAACGAAAACTTAGTATTTTTAAGAAATAATTTACGATATTCCAGTAAGAATCCGATTTTGTATTAGGATAACAGAAACGCGAGGAGGTGTACAAATTATCAGGAGCAATTGATAGTATACCTCTTCGCTCTTCTGTTATCCTGATACAAAATCCTAATTTCGTTAAATCAACGAAAACTTAGTATTATTAAGAAATAATTTACGATATTTCAGTAAGAATCCGATTTTGTATTAGGATAACAGAAACGCGAGGAGGTATACAAATTATCAGGAGCAATTGATAGTTTACCTCTTCGCTCTTCTGTTATCCTGATACAAAATCCTAACTTCGTTAAATCAACGGAAACATAGTATTATTAAGAAATAATTTACGATATTTCAGTAAGAATCCGATTTTGTATTAGGATAACAGAAATGCGAGGAGGTATACAAATTATCGGGAGCAATTGATAGTATACCTCTTCGCTCTTCTGCTACCCTGATACCAAATCCTAATTTCGTTAAATGAACGAAAACTTAGTATTTTTAAGAAATAATTTACTATATTTCAGTGAAAATCCGATTTTGTATTAGGATAACAGAAACGCGAGGAGGTGTACAAATTATCAGGAGCAATTGATAGTATACCTCTTCGCTCTTCTGTTATCCTGATACAAAATCCTAATTTCGTTAAATTAACGAAAACCTAGTATTTTTAAGAAATAATTTAAGATATTCCAGTAAGAATGCTATTTTGTATTAGGATAACAGAAACGCGAGGAGGTATACAAATTATCAGGAGCAATTGATAGTATACCTCTTCGCTCTTCTGTTATCCTGATACAAAATCCTAATTTCGTTAAATCAACGAAAACTTAGTATTATTAAGAAATAATTTACGATATTTCAGTAAGAATCCGATTTTGTATTAGGATAACAGAAATGCGAGGAGGTATACAAATTATCGGGAGCAATTGATAGTATACCTCTTCGCTCTTCTGTTACCCTGATACCAAATCCTAATTTCGTTAAATGAACGAAAACTTAGTATTTTTAAGAAATAATTTACTATATTTCAGTGAAAATCCGATTTTGTATTAGGATAACAGAAACGCGAGGAGGTGTACAAATTATCAGGAGCAATTGATAGTATACCTCTTCGCTCTTCTGTTATCCTGATACAAAATCCTAATTTCGTTAAATTAACGAAAACCTAGTATTTTTAAGAAATAATTTACGATATTCCAGTAACAATGCTATTTTGTATTAGGATAACAGAAACGCGAGGAGGTATACAAATTATCAGGGGCAATTGATAGTATACCTCTTCGCTCTTCTGTTATCCTGATACAAAATCCTAATTTCATTGAATTAACGAGAACTTAGTATTTTTAAGAAATAATTCACGATATTCCAGTAAGAATCCGATTTTGTATTAGGATAACAGAAACGCGAGGAGGTATACAAATTATCAGGAGCAATTGATAGTATACCTCTTCGCTCTTCTGTTATCCTGATACCAAATCCTAATTTCGTTAAATTAACGAGACCTTAGTATTTTTAAGAAATAATTTACGATATTCCAGTAAGAATCCGATTTTGTATTAGGATAACAGAAACGCGAGGAGGTATACAAATTATCAGGGGCAATTGATGGTATACCTCTTCGCTCCTCTGTTATCCTGATACCAAATCCTAATTTCTTTAAATGAATGAAAACTTAGTATTTTTAAGAAATAATTTACGATATTCCAGTAAGAATCTGATTTTGTAATAGGATAACAGAAACGCGAGGAGGTGTACAAATTATCAGGAGCAATTGATAGTATACCTCTTCGCTCTTCTGTCATCCTGATACAAAATCCTAATTTCGTTAAATTAACGAAAACTTAGTATTTTTAAGAAATGATTTACGATATTCCAGTAAGAATTCGATTTTATATTAGGATAACAGAAACGCGAGGAGGTATACAAATTATCAGGAGCAATTGATAGTTTACCTCTTCGCTCTTCTGTTATCCTGATACAAAATCCTAACTTCGTTAAATCAACGGAAACATAGTATTTTTAAGAAATAATTTACGATATTCCAGTAAGAATCCGATTTTGTATTAGGATAACAGAAACGCTAGGAGGTATACAAATTATCAGGAGCAATTGATAGTATACCTCTTCGCTCTTCTGTTATCCTGATACAAAATCCTAATTTCGTTAAATTAACGAAAACTTAGTATTTTTAAGAAATGATTTACGATATTCCAGTAAGAATCCGATTTTGTAATAGGATAACAGAAACGCGAGGAGGTGTACAAATTATCGGGAGCAATTGATAGTATACCACTTCGCTCTTCTGTTACCCTGATACCAAATCCTAATTTCGTTGAATGAACGAAAACTTAGTATTTTTAAGAAATAATTTACTATATTTCAGTGAAAATCCGATTTTGTATTAGGATAACAGAAACGCGAGCAGGTGTACAAATTATCAGGAGCAATTGATAGTATACCTCTTCGCTCTTCTGTTATCCTGATACAAAATCCTAATTTCGTTAAATTAACGAAAACTTAGTATTTTTAAGAAATAATTTACGATATTCCAGTAAGAATGCTATTTTGTATTAGGATAACAGAAACGCGAGGAGGTATACAAATTATCAGGGGCAATTGATAGTATACCTCTTCGCTCTTCTGTTATCCTGATACCAAATCCTAATTTCGTTAAATGAACGAAAACTCAGTATTTTTAAGAAATAATTCACGATATTTCAGTAAGAATCCGATTTTGTATTAGGATAACAGAAACGCGAGGAGGTGTACAAAATTTCAGGAGCAATTGATAGTATACCTCTTCGCTCTTCTGTTATCCTGATACAAAATCCTAATTTCGTTAAATCAACGAAAACTTAGTATTTTTAAGAAATAATTTACGATATTCCAGTAAGAATCCGATTTTGTATTAGGATAACAGAAACGCGAGGAGGTGTACAAATTATCAGGAGCAATTGATAGTATACCTCTTCGCTCTTCTGTTATCCTGATACAAAATCCTAATTTCGTTAAATCAACGAAAACTTAGTATTATTAAGAAATAATTTACGATATTTCAGTAAGAATCCGATTTTGTATTAGGATAACAGAAACGCGAGGAGGTGTACAAATTATCAGGAGCAATTGATAGTATACCTCTTCGCTCTTCTGTTATTCTGATGCCAAATCCTAATTTCGTTAAATGAACGAAAACTTAGAATTTTTAAGAAATAATTCACGATATTCCAGTAAGAATCCGATTTCGTATTAGGATAACAGGAACGCGAGGAGGTATACAAATTATCAGGAGCAATTGATAGTATACCTCTTCGCTCTTCTGTTATCCTGATGCCAAATCCTAATTTCGTTAAATGAACGAAAACTTAGAATTTTTAAGAAATAATTCACGATATTCCAGTAAGAATCCGATTTCGTATTAGGATAACAGGAACGCGAGGAGGTATACAAATTATCAGGAGCAATTGATAGTATACCTCTTCGCTCTTCTGTTATCCTGATACCAAATCCTAATTTCGATAAATTAACGAAAACTTAGTATTTTTAAGAAATAATTTACTATATTTCAGTAAAAATCCGATTTTGTATTAGGATAACAGAAACGCGAGCAGGTGTACAAATTATCAGGAGCAATTGATAGTATACCTCTTCGCTCTTCTGTTATCCTGACACAAAATCCTAATTTCGTTAAATCAACGAAAACTTAGTATTTTTAAGAAATAATTTACGATATTCCAGTAAGAATGCTATTTTGTATTAGGATAACAGAAACGCGAGGAGGTATACAAATTATCAGGGGCAATTGATAGTATACCTCTTCGCTCTTCTGTTATCCTGATACAAAATCCTAATTTCGTTGAATTAACGAAAACTTAGTATTTTTAAGAAATAATTTACGATATTCCAGTAAGAATGCTATTTTGTATTAGGATAACAGAAACGCGAGGAGGTATACAAAGTATCGGGAGCAATTGATAGTATACCTCTTCGCTCTTCTGTTACCCTGATACCAAATCCTAATTTCGTTGAATGAACGAAAACTTAGTATTTTTAAGAAATAATTTACTATATTTCAGTGAAAATCCGATTTTGTATTAGGATAACAGAAACGCGAGCAGGTGTACAAATTATCAGGAGCAATTGATAGTATACCTCTTCGCTCTTCTGTTATCCTGACACAAAATCCTAATTTCGTTAAATCAACGAAAACTTAGTATTTTTAAGAAATAATTTACGATATTCCAGTAAGAATGCTATTTTGTATTAGGATAACAGAAACGCGAGGAGGTATACAAATTATCAGGGGCAATTGATAGTATACCTCTTCGCTCTTCTGTTATCCTGATACCAAATCCTAATTTCGTTAAATGAACGAAAACTCAGTATTTTTAAGAAATAATTCACGATATTTCAGTAAGAATCCGATTTTGTATTAGGATAACAGAAACGCGAGGAGGTATACAAAGTATCGGGAGCAATTGATAGTATACCTCTTCGCTCTTCTGTTATCCTGATACCAAATCCTAATTTCGTTGAATGAACGAAAACTTAGTATTTTTAAGAAATAATTTACTATATTTCAGTGAAAATCCGATTTTGTATTAGGATAACAGAAACGCGAGCAGGTGTACAAATTATCAGGAGCAATTGATAGTATACCTCTTCGCTCTTCTGTTATCCTGACACAAAATCCTAATTTCGTTAAATCAACGAAAACTTAGTATTCTTAAGAAATAATTTACGATATTCCAGTAAGAATGCTATTTTGTATTAGGATAACAGAAACGCGAGGAGGTATACAAATTATCAGGGGCAATTGATAGTATACCTCTTCGCTCTTCTGTTATCCTGATACAAAATCCTAATTTCGTTGAATTAACGAAAACTTAGTATTTTTAAGAAATAATTCACGATATTTCAGTAAGAATCCGATTTTGTATTAGGATAACAGAAACGCGAGGAGGTGTACAAATTATCAGGAGCAATTGATAGTATACCTCTTCGCTCTTCTGTTATCCTGATACAAAATCCTAATTTCGTTAAATCAACGAAAACTTAAAATTATTAAGAAATAATTTACGATATTTCAGTAAGAATCCGATTTTGTATTGGGATAACAGAAACGCGAGGAGGTGTACAAATTATCAGGAGCAATTGATAGTATACCTCTTCGCTCTTCTGTTATCCTGATGCCAAATCCTAATTTCGTTAAATGAACGAAAACTTAGAATTTTTAAGAAATAATTCACGATATTCCAGTAAGAATCCGATTTCGTATTAGGATAACAGGAACGCGAGGAGGTATACAAATTATCAGGAGCAATTGATAGTATACCTCTTCGCTCTTCTGTTATCCTGATACCAAATCCTAATTTCGATAAATTAACGAAAACTTAGTATTTTTAAGAAATAATTTACTATATTTCAGTAAAAATCCGATTTTGTATTAGGATAACAGAAACGCGAGGAGGTGTACAAATTATCAGGAGCAATTGATAGTATACCTCTTCGCTCTTCTGTTGTCCTGATACCAAATCCTAATTTCGTTAAATGAACGAAAACTTCGTATTTTTGAGATATAATTTAAGATATTCCAGTAAGAATCCGATTTTGTATTAGGATAACAGAAACGCGAGGAGGTATACAAATTATCAGGAGCAATTGATAGTATACCTCTTCGCTCTTCTGTTACCCTGATACCAAATGCTAATTTCGTTAAATAAACGAAAACTTCGTATTTTTAAGAAATAATTTACTATATTTCAGTAAAAATCCGATTTTGTATTAGGATAACAGAAACGCGAGGAGGTATACAAATTATCAGGAGCAATTGATAGTATACCTCCTCGCTCTTCTGTTATCCTGATACAAAATCCTAATTTCGTTAAATTAACGAAAACTTAGTATTATTAAGAAATAATTTACGATATTCCAGTAAGAATGCTATTTTGTATTAGGATAACAGAAACGCGAGGAGGTATACAAATTATCAGGGGCAATTGATAGTATACCTCTTCGCTCTTCTGTTATCCTGATACCAAATCCTAATTTCGTTAAATGAACGAAAACTTAGTATCTTTAAGAAATAATTTACTATATTTCAGTGAAAATCCGATTTTGTATTAGGATAACAGAAACGCGAGGAGGTGTACAAATTATCAGGAGCAATTGATAGTATACCTCTTCGCTCTTCTGTTATCCTGATACAAAATCCTAATTTCGTTAAATTAACGAAAACTTAGTATTTTTAAGAAATAATTTACGATATTCCAGTAAGAATCCGATTTTGTATTAGGATAACAGAAATGCGAGGAGGTATACAAATTATCGGGAGCAATTGATAGTATACCTCTTCGCTCTTCTGTTACCCTGATACCAAATCCTAATTTCGTTAAATGAACGAAAACTTAGTATTATTAAGATATAATTTACTATATTTCAGTAAGAATCCGATTTTGTATTAGGATAACAGAAACGCGAGGAGGTATACAAATTATCAGGGGCAATTGATAGTATACCTCTTCGCTCTTCTGTTATCCTGATACAAAATCCTAATTTCGTTAAGTGAACGAAAACTTAGTATTTTTAAGAAATAATTTACGATATTCCAGTGAGAATGCCATTTTGTATTAGGATAACAGAAACGCGAGGAGGTATACAAATTATCAGGAGCAATTGATAGTATACCTCTTCGCTCTTCTGTTATCCTGATACAAAATCCTAATTTCGTTAAATTAACGAAAACTTAGTATTTTTAAGAAATAATTTACGATATTCCAGTAAGAATCCGATTTTGTATTAGGATAACAGAAATGCGAGGAGGTATACAAATTATCGGGAGCAATTGATAGTATACCTCTTCGCTCTTCTGTTACCCTGATACCAAATCCTAATTTCGTTAAATGAACGAAAACTTAGTATTTTTAAGAAATAATTTACTATATTTCAGTGAAAATCCGATTTTGTATTAGGATAACAGAAACGCGAGGAGGTGTACAAATTATCAGGAGCAATTGATAGTATACCTCTTCGCTCTTCTGTTATCCTGATACAAAATCCTAATTTTGTTAAATTAACGAAAACTTAGTGTTTTTAAGAAATAATTTACGATATTTCAGTGAGAATGCCATTTTGTATTAGGATAACAGAAACGCGAGGAGGTATACAAATTATCAGGAGCAATTGATAGTATACCTCTTCGCTCTTCTGTTATCCTGATACAAAATCCTAATTTCGTTAAATTAACGAAAACTTAGTTTTTTTAAGAAATAATTCACGATATTCCAGTAAGAATCCGATTTTGTATTAGGATAACAGAAACGTGAGGAGGTATACAAATTATCAGGAGCAATTGATAGTATACCTCTTCGCTCTTCTGTTATCCTGATACCAAATCCTAATTTCGTTAAATTAACGAGACCTTAGTATTTTTAAGAAATAATTTACGATATTCCAGTAAGAATCCAATTTTGTATTAGGATAACAGAAACGCGAGGAGGTATACAAATTATCAGGGGCAATTGATAGTATACCTCTTCGCTCCTCTGTTATCCTGATACCAAATCCTAATTTCTTTAAATGAACGAAAACTTAGTATTTTTGAGAAATAATTTACGATATTTCAGTAAGAATCTGATTTTGTAATAGGATAACAGAAACGCGAGGAGGTGTACAAATTATCAGGAGCAATTGATAGTATACCTCTTCGCTCTTCTGTCATCCTGATACAAAATCCTAATTTCGTTAAATTAACGAAAACTTAGTATTTTTAAGAAATGATTTACGATATTCCAGTAAGAATCCGATTTTATATTAGGATAACAGAAACGCGAGGAGGTATACAAATTATCAGGAGCAATTGATAGTTTACCTCTTCGCTCTTCTGTTATCCTGATACAAAATCCTAATTTCGTTAAATCAACGGAAATTTAGTATTTTTAAGAAATAATTTACGATATTCCAGTAAGAATCCGATTTTGTATTAGGATTACAGAAACGCGAGGAGGTATACAAATTATCAGGGGCAATTGACTGTATACCTCTTCGCTCCTCTGTTATCCTGATACCAAATCCTAATTTCCTTATATGAACGAAAACTTAGTATTTTTGAGAAATAATTTACGATATTTCAGTAAGAATCTGATTTTGTAATAGGATAACAGAAACGCGAGGAGGTGTACAAATTATCAGGAGCAATTGATAGTATACCTCTTCGCTCTTCTGTCATCCTGATACAAAATCCTAATTTCGTTAAATTAACGAAAACTTAGTATTTTTAAGAAATGATTTACGATATTCCAGTAAGAATCCGATTTTATATTAGGATAACAGAAACGCGAGGAGGTATACAAATTATCAGGAGCAATTGATAGTTTACCTCTTCGCTCTTCTGTTATCCTGATACAAAATCCTAATTTCGTTAAATCAACGGAAACTTAGTATTTTTAAGAAATAATTTACGATATTCCAGTAAGAATCCGATTTTGTATTAGGATTACAGAAACGCGAGGAGGTATACAAATTATCAGGGGCAATTGACTGTATACCTCTTCGCTCCTCTGTTATCCTGATACTAAATCCTAATTTCTTTAAATGAACGAAAACTTCGTATTTTTAAGAAATAATTTACCATATTTCAGTAAGAAATCGATTTTGTATTAGGATAACAGAAACGCGAGGAAGTGTACAAATTATCAGGAGCAATTGGTAGTATACCTCTTCGCTCTTCTGTTATCTTGATACAAAATCCTAATTTCGTTAAACTATCGAAAACTTAGTATTTTTAAGAAATAATTTACGATATTCCAGTAAGAATCCGATTTTGTATTAGGATAACAGAAACGCGAGGAGGTGTACAAATTATCAGGAGCAATTGATAGCATACCTCTTAGCTCTTCTGTTATCCTGATACAAAATCCTAATTTCGTTAATTTAACGAAAACTTAGTATTTTTAAGAAATAATTTACGATATTCCAGTAAGAATCCGATTTTGTATTAGGATAACAGAAACGAGAGGAGGTGTACAAATTTTCAGGAGCAATTGATAGTATACCTCTTCGCTCTTCTGTTATCCTGATACAAAATCCTAATTTCGTTAAATCAACGAAAACTTAGTATTATTAAGAAATAATTTACGATATTTCAGTAAGAATCCGATTTTGTATTAGGATAACAGAAACGCGAGGAGGTGTACAAATTATCAGGAGCAATTGATAGTATACCTCTTCGCTCTTCTGTTATCCTGATGCCAAATCCTATTTTCGTTAAATGAACGAAAACTTAGAATTTTTAAGAAATAATTCACGATATTCCAGTGAGAATCCGATTTCGTATTAGGATAACAGGAACGCGAGGAGGTATACAAATTATCAGGAGCAATTGATAGTATACCTCGTCGCTCTTCTGTTATCCTGATACCAAATCCTATTTTCGTTAAATGAACGAAAACTTAGTATTTTTAAGAAATAATTTACTATATTTCAGTAAAAATCCGATTTTGTATTAGGTTAACAGAAACGCGAGGAGGTGTACAAATTATCAGGAGCAATTGATAGTATACCTCTTCGCTCTTCTGTTGTCCTGATACCAAATCCTAATTTCGTTGAATGAACGAAAACTTAGTATTTTTAAGATAAAATTTAAGATATTCCAGTAAGAATCCGATTTTGTATTAGGATAACAGAAACGCGAGGAGGTATACAAATTATCAGGAGCAATTGATAGTATACCTCTTCGCTCTTCTGTTATCCTGATACAAAATCCTAATTTCGTTAAATCAACGGAAACTTAGTATTTTTAAGAAATAATTCACGATATTTCAGTAAGAATCCGATTTTGTATTAGGATAACAGAAACGCGAGGAGGTGTACAAATTTTCAGGAGCAATTGATAGTGTACCTCTTCGCTCTTCTGTTATCCTGATACAAAATCCTAATTTCGTTAAATGAACGAAAACTTAGTATTTTTAAGAAATAATTTACGATATTCCAGTGAGAATCCGATTTTGTATTAGGATAACAGAAACGCGAGGAGGTGTACAAATTATCAGGAGCAATTGATAGTATACCTCTTCGCTCTTCTGTTATTCTGATGCCAAATCCTAATTTCGTTAAATGAACGAAAACTTAGAATTTTTAAGAAATAATTCACGATATTCCAGTAAGACTCCGATTTCGTATTAGGATAACAGGAACGCGAGGAGGTATACAAATTATCAGGAGCAATTGATAGTATACCTCTTCGCTCTTCTGTTATCCTGATGCCAAATCCTAATTTCGTTAAATGAACGAAAACTTAGA
Organism: Galeruca laticollis; assembly: GCA_963921935.1. NCBI lineage: Eukaryota > Metazoa > Arthropoda > Insecta > Coleoptera > Chrysomelidae > Galeruca > Galeruca laticollis. The sequence goes on along the minus strand of OY998185.1, from coordinate 65,889,008 downwards.
ATTTTTAAGAAATAATTCACGATATTCCAGTAAGAATCCGATTTCGTATTAGGATAACAGGAACGCGAGGAGGTATACAAATTATCAGGAGCAATTGATAGTATACCTCTTCGCTCTTCTGTTATCCTGATACCAAATCCTAATTTCGATAAATTAACGAAAACTTAGTATTTTTAAGAAATAATTTACTATATTTCAGTAAAAATCCGATTTTGTATTAGGATAACAGAAACGCGAGGAGGTGTAGAAATTATCAGGAGCAATTGATAGTATACCTCTTCGCTCTTCTGTTGTCCTGATACCAAATCCTAATTTCGTTAAATGAACGAAAACTTAGTATTTTTAAGAAATAATTTACTATATTTCAGTGAAAATCCGATTTTGTATTAGGATAACAGAAACGCGAGCAGGTGTACAAATTATCAGGAGCAATTGATAGTATACCTCTTCGCTCTTCTGTTATCCTGATACAAAATCCTAATTTCGTTAAATCAACGAAAACTTAGTATTTTTAAGAAATAATTTACGATATTCCAGTAAGAATGCTATTTTGTATTAGGATAACAGAAACGCGAGGAGGTATACAAATTATCAGGGGCAATTGATAGTATACCTCTTCGCTCTTCTGTTACCCTGATACCAAATCCTAATTTCGTTGAATGAACGAAGACTTAGTATTTTTAAGAAATAATTTACTATATTTCAGTGAAAATCCGATTTTGTATTAGGATAACAGAAACGCGAGCAGGTGTACAAATTATCAGGGGCAATTGATAGTATACCTCTTCGCTCTTCTGTTATCCTGATACCAAATCCTAATTTCGTTAAATGAACGAAAACTTAGTATTTTTAAGAAATAATTCACTATATTTCAGTAAAAATCCGATTTTGTATTAGGATAACAGAAACGCGAGGAGGTGTACAAATTATCAGGAGCAATTGATAGTATACCTCTTCGCTCTTCTGTCATCCTGATACAAAATCCTAATTTCGGTAAATTAACGAAAACTTAGTATTTTTAAGAAATGATTTACGATATTCCAGTAAGAATCCGATTTTATATTAGGATAACAGAAACGCGAGGAGGTATACAAATTATCAGGAGCAATTGATAGTTTACCTCTTCGCTCTTCTGTTATCCTGATACAAAATCCTAATTTCGTTAAATCAACGGAAACATAGTATTTTTAAGAAATAATTTACGATATTCCAGTAAGAATCCGATTTTGTATTAGGATAACAGAAACGCTAGGAGGTATACAAATTATCAGGAGCAATTGGTAGTATACCTCTTCGCTCTTCTGTTATCCTGATACAAAATCCTAATTTCGTTAAATTAACGAAAACTTAGTATTTTTAAGAAATGATTTACGATATTCCAGTAAGAATGCTATTTTGTATTAGGATAACAGAAACGCGAGGAGGTATACAAATTATCAGGGGCAATTGATAATATACCTCTTCGCTCCTCTGTTATCCTGACACCAAATCCTAATTTCTTTAAATGAACGAAAACTTAGTATTTTTAAGAAATAATTTACGATATTCCAGTAAGAATCCGATTTTGTATTAGGATAACAGAAACGCGAGCAGGTGTACAAATTATCAGGAGCAATTGATAGTATACCTCTTCGCTCTTCTGTTATCCTGATACAAAATCCTAATTTCGTTAAATCAACGAAAACTTAGTATTTTTAAGAAATAATTTACGATATTCCAGTAAGAATCCGATTTTGTATTAGGATAACAGAAACGCGAGGAGGTGTACAAATTATCAGGAGCAATTGATAGTATACCTCTTCGCTCTTCTGTTATCCTGATACAAAATCCTAATTTCGTTAAATCAACGAAAACTTAGAATTTTTAAGGAATAATTCACGATATTCCAGTAAGAATCCGATTTCGTATTAGGATAACAGGAACGCGAGGAGGTATACAAATTATCAGGAGCAATTGATAGTATACCTCTTCGCTCTTCTGTTATCCTGATACCAAATCCTAATTTCGATAAATTAACGAAAACTTAGTATTTTTAAGAAATAATTTACTATATTTCAGTAAAAATACGATTTTGTATTAGGATAACAGAAACGCGAGGAGGTGTACAAATTATCAGGAGCAATTGATAGTATACCTCTTCGCTCTTCTGTTGTCCTGATACCAAATCCTAATTTCGTTAAATGAACGAAAACTTCATATTTTTGAGATATAATTTAAGATATTCCAGTAAGAATCCGATTTTGTATTAGGATAACAGAATCGCGAGGAGGTATACAAATTATCAGAAGCAATTGATAGTATACCTCTTCGCTCTTCTGTTACCCTGATACCAAATGCTAATTTCGTTAAATGAACGAAAACTTCGTATTTTTAAGAAATAATTTACTATATTTCAGTAAAAATCCGATTTTGTATTAGGATAACAGAAACGCGAGGAGGTATACAAATTATCAGGAGCAATTGATAGTATACCTCCTCGCTCTTCTGTTATCCTGATACAAAATCCTAATTTCGTTGAATTAACGAAAACTTAGTATTTTTAAGAAATATTTTACGATATTCCAGTGAGAATGCTATTTTGTATTAGGATAACAGAAACGCGAGGAGGTATACAAATTATCAGGGGCAATTGATAGTATACCTCTTCGCTCTTCTGTTATCCTGATACCAAATCCTAATTTCGTTAAATGAACGAAAACTTAGTATCTTTAAGAAATAATTTACTATATTTCAGTGAAAATCCGATTTTGTATTAGGATAACAGAAACGCGAGGAGGTGTACAAATTATCAGGAGCAATTGATAGTATACCTCTTCGCTCTTCTGTTATCCTGATACAAAATCCTAATTTCGTTAAATTAACGAAAACTTAGTATTTTTAAGAAATAATTTAAGATATTCCAGTAAGAATGCTATTTTGTATTAGGATAACAGAAACGCGAGGAGGTATACAAATTATCAGGAGCAATTGATAGTATACCTCTTCGCTCTTCTGTTATCCTGATACAAAATCCTAATTTCGTTAAATTAACGAAAACTTAGTATTTTTAAGAAATAATTCACGATATTCCAGTAAGAATCCGATTTTGTATTAGGATAACAGAAATGCGAGGAGGTATACAAATTATCGGGAGCAATTGATAGTATACCTCTTCGCTCTTCTGTTACCCTGATACCAAATCCTAATTTCGTTAAATGAACGAAAACTTAGTATTTTTAAGAAATAATTTACTATATTTCAGTGAAAATCCGATTTTGTATTAGGATAACAGAAACGCGAGGAGGTGTACAAATTATCAGGAGCAATTGATAGTATACCTCTTCGCTCTTCTGTTATCCTGATACAAAATCCTAATTTCGTTAAATTAACGAAAACCTAGTATTTTTAAGAAATAATTTACGATATTCCAGTAAGAATGCTATTTTGTATTAGGATAACAGAAACGCGAGGAGGTATACAAATTATCAGGGGCAATTGATAGTATACCTCTTCGCTCCTCTGTTATCCTGATACCAAATCCTAATTTCTTTAAATGAATGAAAACTTAGTATTTTTAAGAAATAATTTACGATATTCCAGTAAGAATCTGATTTTGTAATAGGATAACAGAAACGCGAGGAGGTGTACAAATTATCAGGAGCAATTGATAGTATACCTCTTCGCTCTTCTGTTATCCTGATACAAAATCCTAATTTCGTTAAATGAACGAAAACTCAGTATTTTTAAGAAATAATTCACGATATTTCAGTAAGAATCCGATTTTGTATTAGGATAACAGAAACGCGAGGAGGTATACAAATTATCAGGGGCAATTGATAGTATACCTCTTCGCTCCTCTGTTATCCTGATACCAAATCCTAATTTCATTGAATTAACGAAAACTTAGTATTTTTAAGAAATAATTCACGATATTCCAGTAAGAATCCGATTTTGTATTAGGATAACAGAAACGCGAGGAGGTATACAAATTATCAGGAGCAATTGATAGTATACCTCTTCGCTCTTCTGTTATCCTGATACCAAATCCTAATTTCGTTAAATTAACGAGACCTTAGTATTTTTAAGAAATAATTTACGATATTCCAGTAAGAATCCGATTTTGTATTAGGATAACAGAAACGCGAGGAGGTATACAAATTATCAGGGGCAATTGATAGTATACCTCTTCGCTCCTCTGTTATCCTGATACCAAATCCTAATTTCTTTAAATGAATGAAAACTTAGTATTTTTAAGAAATAATTTACGATATTCCAGTAAGAATCTGATTTTGTAATAGGATAACAGAAACGCGAGGAGGTGTACAAATTATCAGGAGCAATTGATAGTATACCTCTTCGCTCTTCTGTCATCCTGATACAAAATCCTAATTTCGGTAAATTAACGAAAACTTAGTATTTTTAAGAAATGATTTACGATATTCCAGTAAGAATCCGATTTTATATTAGGATAACAGAAACGCGAGGAGGTATACAAATTATCAGGAGCAATTGATAGTTTACCTCTTCGCTCTTCTGTTATCCTGATACAAAATCCTAATTTCGTTAAATCAACGGAAACATAGTATTTTTAAGAAATAATTTACGATATTCCAGTAAGAATCCGATTTTGTATTAGGATAACGGAAACGCTAGGAGGTATACAAATTATCAGGAGCAATTGATAGTATACCTCTTCGCTCTTCTGTTATCCTGATACAAAATCCTAATTTCGTTAAATTAACGAAAACTTAGTATTTTTAAGAAATGATTTACGATATTCCAGTAAGAATCCGATTTTGTAATAGGATAACAGAAACGCGAGGAGGTGTACAAATTATCGGGAGCAATTGATAGTATACCACTTCGCTCTTCTGTTACCCTGATACCAAATCCTAATTTCGTTGAATGAACGAAAACTTAGTATTTTTAAGAAATACATTACTATATTTCAGTGAAAATCCGATTTTGTATTAGGATAACAGAAACGCGAGCAGGTGTACAAATTATCAGGAGCAATTGATAGTATACCTCTTCGCTCTTCTGTTATCCTGATACAAAATCCTAATTTCGTTAAATTAACGAAAACTTAGTATTTTTAAGAAATAATTTACGATATTCCAGTAAGAATGCTATTTTGTATTAGGATAACAGAAACGCGAGGAGGTATACAAATTATCAGGGGCAATTGATAGTATACCTCTTCGCTCTTCTGTTATCCTGATACCAAATCCTAATTTCGTTAAATGAACGAAAACTCAGTATTTTTAAGAAATAATTCACGATATTTCAGTAAGAATCCGATTTTGTATTAGGATAACAGAAACGCGAGGAGGTGTACAAATTTTCAGGAGCGATTGATAGTATACCTCTTCGCTCTTCTGTTATCCTGATACAAAATCCTAATTTCGTTAAATCAACGAAAACTTAGTATTTTTAAGAAATAATTTACGATATTCCAGTAAGAATCCGATTTTGTATTAGGATAACAGAAACGCGAGGAGGTGTACAAATTATCAGGAGCAATTGATAGTATACCTCTTCGCTCTTCTGTTATCCTGATACAAAATCCTAATTTCGTTAAATCAACGAAAACTTAGTATTATTAAGAAATAATTTACGATATTTCAGTAAGAATCCGATTTTGTATTAGGATAACAGAAACGCGAGGAGGTGTACAAATTATCAGGAGCAATTGATAGTATACCTCTTCGCTCTTCTGTTATTCTGATGCCAAATCCTAATTTCGTTAAATGAACGAAAACTTAGAATTTTTAAGAAATAATTCACGATAATCCAGTAAGAATCCGATTTCGTATTAGGATAACAGGAACGCGAGGAGGTATACAAATTATCAGGAGCAATTGATAGTATACCTCTTCGCTCTTCTGTTATCCTGATGCCAAATCCTAATTTCGTTAAATGAACGAAAACTTAGAATTTTTAAGAAATAATTCACGATATTCCAGTAAGAATCCGATTTCGTATTAGGATAACAGGAACGCGAGGAGGTATACAAATTATCAGGAGCAATTGATAGTATACCTCTTCGCTCTTCTGTTATCCTGATACCAAATCCTAATTTCGATAAATTAACGAAAACTTAGTATTTTTAAGAAATAATTTACTATATTTCAGTAAAAATCCGATTTTGTATTAGGATAACAGAAACGCGAGGAGGTGTACAAATTATCAGGAGCAATTGATAGTATACCTCTTCGCTCTTCTGTTGTCCTGATACCAAATCCTAATTTCGTTAAATGAACGAAAACTTAGTATTTTTAAGAAATAATTTACGATATTCCAGTGAGAATCCGATTTTGTATTAGGATAACAGAAATGCGAGGAGGTATACAAAGTATCGGGAGCAATTGATAGTATACCTCTTCGCTCTTCTGTTACCCTGATACCAAATCCTAATTTCGTTGAATGAACGAAAACTTAGTATTTTTAAGAAATAATTTACTATATTTCAGTGAAAATCCGATTTTGTATTAGGATAACAGAAACGCGAGCAGGTGTACAAATTATCAGGAGCAATTGATAGTATACCTCTTCGCTCTTCTGTTATCCTGACACAAAATCCTAATTTCGTTAAATCAACGAAAACTTAGTATTTTTAAGAAATAATTTACGATATTCCAGTAAGAATGCTATTTTGTATTAGGATAACAGAAACGCGAGGAGGTATACAAATTATCAGGGGCAATTGATAGTATACCTCTTCGCTCTTCTGTTATCCTGATACCAAATCCTAATTTCGTTAAATGAACGAAAACTCAGTATTTTTAAGAAATAATTCACGATATTTCAGTAAGAATCCGATTTTGTATTAGGATAACAGAAACGCGAGGAGGTGTACAAATTTTCAGGAGCAACTGATAGTATACCTATTCGCTCTTCTGTTATCCTGATACAAAATCCTAATTCCGTTAAATCAACGAAAACTTAGTATTTTTAAGAAATAATTTACGATATTCCAGTAAGAATCCGATTTTGTATTAGGATAACAGAAACGCGAGGAGGTGTACAAATTATCAGGAGCAATTGATAGTATACCTCTTCGCTCTTCTGTTATCCTGATACAAAATCCTAATTTCGTTAAATCAACGAAAACTTAGTATTATTAAGAAATAATTTACGATATTTCAGTAAGAATCCGATTTTGTATTAGGATAACAGAAACGCGAGGAGGTGTACAAATTATCAGGAGCAATTGATAGTATACCTCTTCGCTCTTCTGTTATCCTGATGCCAAATCCTAATTTCGTTAAATGAACGAAAACTTAGAATTTTTAAGAAATAATTCACGATATTCCAGTAAGAATCCGATTTCGTATTAGGATAACAGGAACGCGAGGAGGTATACAAATTATCAGGAGCAATTGATAGTATACCTCTTCGCTCTTCTGTTATCCTGATACCAAATCCTAATTTCGATAAATTAACGAAAACTTAGTATTTTTAAGAAATAATTTACTATATTTCAGTAAAAATCCGATTTTGTATTAGGATAACAGAAACGCGAGGAGGTGTACAAATTATCAGGAGCAATTGATAGTATACCTCTTCGCTCTTCTGTTGTCCTGATACCAAATCCTAATTTCGTTAAATGAACGAAAACTTCGTATTTTTGAGATATAATTTAAGATATTCCAGTAAGAATCCGATTTTGTATTAGGATAACAGAAACGCGAGGAGGTATACAAATTATCAGGAGCAATTGATAGTATACCTCTTCGCTCTTCTGTTACCCTGATACCAAATGCTAATTTCGTTAAATAAACGAAAACTTCGTATTTTTAAGAAATAATTTACTATATTTCAGTAAAAATCCGATTTTGTATTAGGATAACAGAAACGCGAGGAGGTATACAAATTATCAGGAGCAATTGATAGTATACCTCCTCGCTCTTCTGTTATCCTGATACAAAATCCTAATTTCGTTAAATTAACGAAAACTTAGTATTTTTAAGAAATAATTTACGATATTCCAGTAAGAATGCTATTTTGTATTAGGATAACAGAAACGCGAGGAGGTATACAAATTATCAGGGGCAATTGATAGTATACCTCTTCGCTCTTCTGTTATCCTGATACCAAATCCTAATTTCGTTAAATGAACGAAAACTTAGTATCTTTAAGAAATAATTTACTATATTTCAGTGAAAATCCGATTTTGTATTAGGATAACAGAAACGCGAGGAGGTGTACAAATTATCAGGAGCAATTGATAGTATACCTCTTCGCTCTTCTGTTATCCTGATACAAAATCCTAATTTCGTTAAATTAACGAAAACTTAGTATTTTTAAGAAATAATTTACGATATTCCAGTAAGAATCCGATTTTGTATTAGGATAACAGAAATGCGAGGAGGTATACAAATTATCGGGAGCAATTGATAGTATACCTCTTCGCTCTTCTGTTACCCTGATACCAAATCCTAATTTCGTTAAATGAACGAAAACTTAGTATTATTAAGATATAATTTACTATATTTCAGTAAGATTCCGATTTTGTATTAGGATAACAGAAACGCGAGGAGGTATACAAATTATCAGGGGCAATTGATAGTATACCTCTTCGCTCTTCTGTTATCCTGATACAAAATCCTAATTTCGTTAAATGAACGAAAACTTAGTATTTTTAAGAAATAATTTACGATATTCCAGTGAGAATGCCATTTTGTATTAGGATAACAGAAACGAGAGGAGGTATACAAATTATCAGGAGCAATTGATAGTATACCTCTTCGCTCTTCTGTTATCCTGATACAAAATCCTAATTTCGTTAAATTAACGAAAACTTAGTATTTTTAAGAAATAATTTACGATATTCCAGTAAGAATCCGATTTTGTATTAGGATAACAGAAATGCGAGGAGGTATACAAATTATCGGGAGCAATTGATAGTATACCTCTTCGCTCTTCTGTTACCCTGATACCAAATCCTAATTTCGTTAAATGAACGAAAACTTAGTATTTTTAAGAAATAATTTACTATATTTCAGTGAAAATCCGATTTTGTATTAGGATAACAGAAACGCGAGGAGGTGTACAAATTATCAGGAGCAATTGATAGTATACCTCTTCGCTCTTCTGTTATCCTGATACAAAATCCTAATTTTTGTTAAATTAACGAAAACTTAGTGTTTTTAAGAAATAATTTACGATATTTCAGTGAGAATGCCATTTTGTATTAAGATAACAGAAACGCGAGGAGGTATACAAATTATCAGGAGCAATTGATAGTATACCTCTTCGCTCTTCTGTTATCCTGATACAAAATCCTAATTTCGTTAAATTAACGAAAACTTAGTTTTTTTAAGAAATAATTCACGTTATTCCAGTAAGAATCCGATTTTGTATTAGGATAACAGAAACGTGAGGAGGTATACAAATTATCAGGAGCAATTGATAGTATACCTCTTCGCTCTTCTGTTATCCTGATACCAAATCCTAATTTCGTTAAATTAACGAGACCTTAGTATTTTTAGGAAATAATTTACGATATTCCAATAAGAATCCAATTTTGTATTAGGATAACAGAAACGCGAGGAGGTATACAAATTATCAGGGGCAATTGATAGTATACCTCTTCGCTCCTCTGTTATCCTGATACCAAATCCTAATTTCTTTAAATGAACGAAAACTTAGTATTTTTGAGAAATAATTTACGATATTTCAGTAAGAATCTGATTTTGTAATAGGATAACAGAAACGCGAGGAGGTGTACAAATTATCAGGAGCAATTGATAGTATACCTCTTCGCTCTTCTGTCATCCTGATACAAAATCCTAATTTCGTTAAATTAACGAAAACTTAGTATTTTTAAGAAATGATTTACGATATTCCAGTAAGAATCCGATTTTATATTAGGATAACAGAAACGCGAGGAGGTATACAAATTATCAGGAGCAATTGATAGTTTACCTCTTCGCTCTTCTGTTATCCTGATACAGAATCCTAATTTCGTTAAATCAACGGAAACTTAGTATTTTTAAGAAATAATTTACGATATTTCAGTAAGAATCTGATTTTGTAATAGGATAACAGAAACGCGAGGAGGTGTACAAATTATCAGGAGCAATTGATAGTATACCTCTTCGCTCTTCTGTCATCCTGATACAAAATCCTAATTTCGTTAAATTAACGAAAACTTAGTATTTTTAAGAAATGATTTACGATATTCCAGTAAGAATCCGATTTTATATTAGGATAACAGAAACGCGAGGAGGTATACAAATTATCAGGAGCAATTGATAGTTTACCTCTTCGCTCTTCTGTTATCCTGATACAGAATCCTAATTTCGTTAAATCAACGGAAACTTAGTATTTTTAAGAAATAATTTACGATATTCCAGTAAGAATCCGATTTTGTATTAGGATAACAGAAACGCGAGGAGGTATACAAATTATCAGGGGCAATTGACTGTATACCTCTTCGCTCCTCTGTTATCCTGATACTAAATCCTAATTTCTTTAAATGAACGAAAACTTAGTATTTTTAAGAAATAATTTACGATATTCCAGTAAGAATTCGATTTTGTATTAGGATAACAGAAACGAGAGGAGGTGTACAAATTTTCAGGAGCAATTGATAGTATACCTCTTCGCTCTTCTGTTATCCTGATACAAAATCCTAATTTCGTTAAATGAACGAAAACTCAGTATTTTTAAGAAATAATTCACGATATTTCAGTAAGAATCCGATTTTGTATTAGGATAACAGAAACGCGAGGAGGTATACAAATTATCAGGGGCAATTGATAGTATACCTCTTCGCTCCTCTGTTATCCTGATACCAAATCCTAATTTCGTTGAATTAACGAAAACTTAGTTTTTTTAAGAAATAATTCACGATATTCCAGTAAGAATCCGATTTTGTATTAGGATAACAGAAACGCGAGGAGGTATACAAATTATCAGGAGCAATTGATAGTATACCTCTTCGCTCTTCTGTTATCCTGATACCAAATCCTAATTTCGTTAAATTAACGAGACCTTAGTATTTTTAAGAAATAATTTACGATATTCCAGTAAGAATTCGATTTTGTATTAGGATAACAGAAACGAGAGGAGGTGTACAAATTTTCAGGAGCAATTGATAGTATACCTCTTCGCTCTTCTGTTATCCTGATACAAAATCCTAATTTCGTTAAATGAACGAAAACTCAGTATTTTTAAGAAATAATTCACGATATTTCAGTAAGAATCCGATTTTGTATTAGGATAACAGAAACGCGAGGAGGTATACAAATTATCAGGGGCAATTGATAGTATACCTCTTCGCTCTTCTGTCATCCTGATACAAAATCCTAATTTCGTTAAATTAACGAAAACTTAGTATTTTTAAGAAATGATTTACGATATTCCAGTAAGAATCCGATTTTATATTAGGATAACAGAAACGCGAGGAGGTATACAAATTATCAGGAGCAATTGATAGTTTACCTCTTCGCTCTTCTGTTATCCTGATACAAAATCCTAATTTCGTTAAATCAACGGAAACTTAGTATTTTTAAGGAATAATTTACGATATTCCAGTAAGAATCCGATTTTGTATTAGGATTACAGAAACGCGAGGAGGTATACAAATTATCAGGGGCAATTGACTGTATACCTCTTCGCTCCTCTGTTATCCTGATACTAAATCCTAATTTCTTTAAATGAACGAAAACTTCGTATTTTTAAGAAATAATTTACTATATTTCAGTAAGAAATCGATTTTGTATTAGGATAACAGAAACGCGAGGAAGTGTACAAATTATCAGGAGCAATTGATAGTATACCTCTTCGCTCTTCTGTTATCTTGATACAAAATCCTAATTTCGTTAATTTAACGAAAACTTAGTATTTTTAAGAAATAATTTACGATATTCCAGTAAGAATCCGATTTTGTATTAGGATAACAGAAACGCGAGGAGGTGTACAAATTATCAGGAGCAATTGATAGCATACCTCTTAGCTCTTCTGTTATCCTGATACAAAATCCTAATTTCGTTAATTTAACGAAAACTTAGTATTTTTAAGAAATAATTTACGATATTCCAGTAAGAATCCGATTTTGTATTAGGATAACAGAAACGAGAGGAGGTGTACAAATTTTCAGGAGCAATTGATAGTATACCTCTTCGCTCTTCTGTTATCCTGATACAAAATCCTAATTTCGTTAAATCAACGAAAACTTAGTATTATTAAGAAATAATTTACGATATTTCAGTAAGAATCCGATTTTGTATTAGGATAACAGAAACGCGAGGAGGTGTACAAATTATCAGGAGCAATTGATAGTATACCTCTTCGCTCTTCTGTTATCCTGATGCCAAATCCTAATTTCGTTATATGAACGAAAACTTAGAATTTTTAAGAAATAATTCACGATATTCCAGTAAGAATCCGATTTCGTATTAGGATAACAGGAACGCGAGGAGGTATACAAATTATCAGGAGCAATTGATAGTATACCTCGTCGCTCTTCTGTTATCCTGATACCAAATCCTATTTTCGTTAAATGAACGAAAACTTAGTATTTTTAAGAAATAATTTACTATATTTCAGTAAAAATCCGATTTTGTATTAGGTTAACAGAAACGCGAGGAGGTGTACAAATTATCAGGAGCAATTGATAGTATACCTCTTCGCTCTTCTGTTGTCCTGATACCAAATCCTAATTTCGTTGAATGAACGAAAACTTAGTATTTTTAAGATAAAATTTAAGATATTCCAGTAAGAATCCGATTTTGTATTAGGATAACAGAAACGCGAGGAGGTATACAAATTATCAGGAGCAATTGATAGTATACCTCTTCGCTCTTCTGTTATCCTGATACAAAATCCTAATTTCGTTAAATCAACGGAAACTTAGTATTTTTAAGAAATAATTCACGATATTTCAGTAAGAATCCGATTTTGTATTAGGATAACAGAAACGCGAGGAGGTGTACAAATTATCAGGAGCAATTGATAGTATACCTCTTCGCTCTTCTGTTATTCTGATGCCAAATCCTAATTTCGTTAAATGAACGAAAACTTAGAATTTTTAAGAAATAATTCACGATATTCCAGTAAGAATCCGATTTCGTATTAGGATAACAGGAACGCGAGGAGGTATACAAATTATCAGGAGCAATTGATAGTATACCTCTTCGCTCTTCTGTTATCCTGATGCCAAATCCTAATTTCGTTAAATGAACGAAAACTTAGAATTTTTAAGAAATAATTCACGATATTCCAGTAAGAATCCGATTTCGTATTAGGATAACAGGAACGCGAGGAGGTATACAAATTATCAGGAGCAATTGATAGTATACCTCTTCGCTCTTCTGTTATCCTGATACCAAATCCTAATTTCGATAAATTAACGAAAACTTAGTATTTTCAAGAAATAATTTACTATATTTCAGTAAAAATCCGATTTTGTATTAGGATAACAGAAACGCGAGGAGGTGTAGAAATTATCAGGAGCAATTGATAGTATACCTCTTCGCTCTTCTGTTGTCCTGATACCAAATCCTAATTTCGTTAAATGAACGAAAACTTAGTATTTTTAAGAAATAATTTACTATATTTCAGTGAAAATCCGATTTTGTATTAGGATAACAGAAACGCGAGCAGGTGTACAAATTATCAGGAGCAATTGATAGTATACCTCTTCGCTCTTCTGTTATCCTGATACCAAATCCTAATTTCGATAAATTAACGAAAACTTAGTATTTTTAAGAAATAATTTACTATATTTCAGTAAAAATCCGATTTTGTATTAGGATAACAGAAACGCGAGGAGGTGTAGAAATTATCAGGAGCAATTGATAGTATACCTCTTCGCTCTTCTGTTGTCCTGATACCAAATCCTAATTTCGTTAAATGAACGAAAACTTAGTATTTTTAAGAAATAATTTACTATATTTCAGTGAAAATCCGATTTTGTATTAGGATAACAGAAACGCGAGCAGGTGTACAAATTATCAGGGGCAATTGATGGTATACCTCTTCGCTCTTCTGTTACCCTGATACCAAATCCTAATTTCGTTGAATGAACGAAGACTTAGTATTTTTAAGAAATAATTCACTATATTTCAGTGAAAATCCGATTTTGTATTAGGATAACAGAAACGCGAGCAGGTGTACAAATTATCAGGGGCAATTGATAGTATACCTCTTCGCTCTTCTGTTATCCTGATACCAAATCCTAATTTCGTTAAATGAACGAAAACTTAGTATTTTTAAGAAATAATTTACTATATTTCAGTAAAAATCCGATTTTGTATTAGGATAACAGAAACGCGAGGAGGTGTACAAATTATCAGGAGCAATTGATAGTATACCTCTTCGCTCTTCTGTTGTCCTGAGACCAAATCCTAATTTCGTTAAATGAACGAAAACTTCGTATTTTTGAGATATAATTTAAGATATTCCAGTAAGAATCCGATTTTGTATTAGGATAACAGAAACGCGAGGAGGTATACAAATTATCAGGAGCAATTGATAGTATACCTCTTCGCTCTTCTGTTACCCTGATACCAAATGCTAATTTCTTTAAATAAACGAAAACTTCGTATTTTTAAGAAATAATTTACTATATTTCAGTAAAAATCCGATTTTGTATTAGGATAACAGAAACGCGAGGAGGTATACAAAGTATCAGGAGCAATTGAAAGTATACCTCCTCGCTCTTCTGTTATCCTGATACAAAATCCTAATATCGTTAAATTAACGAAAACTTAGTATTTTTAAGAAATAATTTACGATATTCCAGTAAGAATGCTATTTTGTATTAGGATAACAGAAACGCGAGGAGGTATACAAATTATCAGGGGCAATTGATAGTATACCTCTTCGCTCTTCTGTTATCCTGATACCAAATCCTAATTTCGTTAAATGAACGAAAACTTAGTATCTTTAAGAAATAATTTACTATATTTCAGTGAAAATCCGATTTTGTATTAGGATAACAGAAACGCGAGGAGGTGTACAAATTATCAGGAGCAATTGATAGTATACCTCTTCGCTCTTCTGTTATCCTGATACAAAATCCTAATTTCGTTAAATTAACGAAAACTTAGTATTTTTAAGAAATAATTTACGATATTCCAGTAAGAATCCGATTTTGTATTAGGATAACAGAAATGCGAGGAGGTATACAAATTATCGGGAGCAATTGATAGTATACCTCTTCGCTCTTCTGTTACCCTGATACCAAATCCTAATTTCGTTAAATGAACGAAAACTTAGTATTTTTAAGAAATAATTTACTATATTTCAGTAAGAATCCGATTTTGTATTAGGATAACAGAAACGCGAGGAGGTATACAAATTATCAGGGGCAATTGATAGTATACCTCTTCGCTCTTCTGTTATCCTGATACAAAATCCTAATTTCGTTAAATTAACGAAAACTTAGTATTTTTAAAAAATAATTTACGATATTCCAGTAAGAATCCGATTTTGTATTAGGATAACAGAAATGCGAGGAGGTATACAAATTATCGGGAGCAATTGATAGTATACCTCTTCGCTCTTCTGTTACCCTGATACCAAATCCTAATTTCGTTAAATGAACGAAAACTCAGTATTTTTAAGAAATAATTTACTATATTTCAGTGAAAATACGATTTTGTATTAGGATAACAGAAACGCGAGGAGGTGTACAAATTATTAGGAGCAATTGATAGTATACCTCTTCGCTCTTCTGTTATCCTGATACAAAATCCTAATTTCGTTAAATTAACGAAAACTTAGTATTTTTAAGAAATAATTTACGATATTCCAGTAAGAATGCCATTTTGTATTAGGATAACAGAAACGCGAGGAGGTATACAAATTATCAGGAGCAATTGATAGTATACCTCTTCGCTCTTCTGTTATCCTGATACAAAATCCTAATTTCGTTAAATGAACGAAAACTCCGTATTTTTAAGAAATAATTCACGTTATTTCAGTAAGAATCCGATTTTGTATTAGGATAACAGAAACGCGAGGAGGTATACAAATTATCAGGGGCAATTGATAGTATACCTCTTCGCTCCTCTGTTATCCTGATACCAAATCCTAATTTCGTTGAATTAACGAAAACTTAGTATTTTTAAGAAATAATTCACGATATTCCAGTAAGAATCCGATTTTGTATTAGGATAACAGAAACGCGAGGAGGTATACAAATTATCAGGAGCAATTGATAGTATACCTCTTCGCTCTTCTGTTATCCTGATACCAAATCCTAATTTCGTTAAATTAACGAGACCTTAGTATTTTTAAGAAATAATTTACGATATTCCAGTAAGAATCCAATTTTGTATTAGGATAACAGAAACGCGAGGAGGTATACAAATTATCAGGGGCAATTGATAGTATACCTCTTCGCTCCTCTGTTATCCTGATACCAAATCTTAATTTCTTTAAATGAACGAAAACTTAGTATTTTTGAGAAATAATTTACGATATTTCAGTAAGAATCTGATTTTGTAATAGGATAACAGAAACGCGAGGAGGTGTACAAATTATCAGGAGCAATTGATAGTATACCTCTTCGCTCTTCTGTCATCCTGATACAAAATCCTAATTTCGTTAAATTAACGAAAACTTAGTATTTTTAAGAAATTATTTACGATATTCCAGTAAGAATCCGATTTTATATTAGGATAACAGAAACGCGAGGAGGTATACAAATTATCAGGAGCAATTGATAGTTTACCTCTTCGCTCTTCTGTTATCCTGATACAAAATCCTAATTTCGTTAAATCAACGGAAACTTAGTATTTTTAAGAAATAATTTACGATATTCCAGTAAGAATCCGATTTTGTATTAGGATAACAGAAACGCGAGGAGGTATACAAATTATCAGGGGCAATTGACTGTATACCTCTTCGCTCCTCTGTTATCCTGATACTAAATCCTAATTTCTTTAAATAAACGAAAACTTCGTATTTTTAAGAAATGATTTACTATATTTCAGTAAGAAATCGATTTTGTATTAGGATAACAGAAACGCGAGGGAGTGTACAAATTATCAGGAGCAATTGATAGTATACCTCTTCGCTCTTCTGTTATCTTGATACAAAATCCTAATTTCGTTAAACTATCGAAAACTTAGTATTTTTAAGAAATAATTTACGATATTCCAGTAAGAATCCGATTTTGTATTAGGATAACAGAAACCCGAGGAGGTGTACAAATTATCAGGAGCAATTGATAGCATACCTCTTAGCTCTTCTGTTATCCTGATACAAAATCCTAATTTCGTTAATTTAACGAAAACTTAGTATTTTTAAGAAATAATTTACGATATTCCAGTAAGAATCCGATTTTGTATTAGGATAACAGAAACGCGAGGAGGTGTACAAATTTTCAGGAGCAATTGATAGTATACCTCTTCGCTCTTCTGTTATCCTGATACAAAATCCTAATTCCGTTAAATCAACGAAAACTTAGTATTATTAAGAAATAATTTACGATATTTCAGTAAGAATCCGATTTTGTATTAGGATAACAGAAACGCGAGGAGGTGTACGAATTATCAGGAGCAATTGATAGTATACCTCTTCGCTCTTCTGTTATCCTGATGCCAAATCCTAATTTCGTTAAATGAACGGAAACTTAGAATTTTTAAGAAATAATTCACGATATTCCAGTAAGAATCCGATTTCGTATTAGGATAACAGGAACGCGAGGAGGTATACAAATTATCAGGAGCAATTGATAGTATACCTCTTCGCTCTTCTGTTATCCTGATACCAAATCCTATTTTCGTTAAATGAACGAAAACTTAGTATTTTTAAGAAATAATTTACTATATTCCAGTAAAAATCCGATTTTGCATTAGGTTAACAGAAACGCGAGGAGGTGTACAAATTATCAGGAGCAATTGATAGTATACCTCTTCGCTCTTCTGTTGTCCTGATACCAAATCCTAATTTCGTTGAATGAACGAAAACTTAGTATTTTTAAGAAATAATTCACGATATTTCAGTAAGAATCCGATTTTGTATTAGGATAACAGAAATGCGAGGAGGTATACAAATTATCGGGAGCAATTGATAGTATACCTCTTCGCTCTTCTGTTACCCTGATACCAAATCCTAATTTCGTTAAACGAACGAAAACTTAGTATTTTTAAGATATAATTTACTATATTTCAGTAAGAATCCGATTTTGTATTAGGATAACAGAAACGCGAGGAGGTATACAAATTATCAGGGGCAATTGATAGTATACCTCTTCGCTTTTCTGTTATCCTGATACAAAATCCTAATTTCGTTAAATTAACGAAAACTTAGTATTTTTAAGAAATAATTTACGATATTCCAGTAAGAATCCGATTTTGTATTAGGATAACAGAAATGCGAGGAGGTATACAAATTATCGGGAGCAATTGATAGTATACCTCTTCGCTCTTCTGTTACCCTGATACCAAATCCTAATTTCGTTAAATGAACGAAAACTTAGTATTTTTAAGAAATAATTCACTATATTTCAGTGAAAATCCGATTTTGTATTAGGATAACAGAAACGCGAGGAGGTGTACAAATTATCAGGAGCAATTGATAGTATACCTCTTCGCTCTTCTGTTATCCTGATACAAAATCCTAATTTTGTTAAATTAACGAAAACTTAGTATTTTTAAGAAATAATTTACGATATTCCAGTGAGAATGCCATTTTGTATTAGGATAACAGAAACGCGAGGAGGTATACAAATTATCAGGAGCAATTGATAGTATACCTCTTCGCTCTTCTGTTATCCTGATACAAAATCCTAATTTCGTTAAATGAACGAAAACTCAGTATTTTTAAGAAATAATTCACGATATTTCAGTAAGAATCCGATTTTGTATTAGGATAACAGAAACGCGAGGAGGTATACAAATTATCAGGGGCAATTGATAGTATACCTCTTCGCTCCTCTGTTATCCTGATACCAAATCCTAATTTCGTTGAATTAACGAAAACTTAGTTTTTTTAAGAAATAATTCACGATATTCCAGTAAGAATCCGATTTTGTATTAGGATAACAGAAACGCGAGGAGGTATACAAATTATCAGGAGCAATTGATAGTATACCTCTTCGCTCTTCTGTTATCCTGATACCAAATCCTAATTTCGTTAAATTAACGAGATCTTAGTATTTTTAAGAAATAATTTACGATATTCCAGTAAGAATCCAATTTTGTATTAGGATAACAGAAACGCGAGGAGGTATACAAATTATCAGGGGCAATTGATAGTATACCTCTTCGCTCCTCTGTTATCCTGATACCAAATCCTAATTTCTTTAAATGAACGAAAACTTAGTATTTTTGAGAAATAATTCACGATATTTCAGTGAGAATCTGATTTTGTAATAGGATAACAGAAACGCGAGGAGGTGTACAAATTATCAGGAGCAATTGATAGTATACCTCTCCGCTCTTCTGTCATCCTGATACAAAATCCTAATTTCGTTAAATTAACGAAAACTTAGTATTTTTAAGAAATGATTTACGATATTCCAGTAAGAATCCGATTTTATATTAGGATAACAGAAACGCGAGGAGGTATACAAATTATCAGGAGCAATTGATAGTTTACCTCTTCACTCTTCTGTTATCCTGATACAAAATCCTAATTTCGTTAAATCAACGGAAACTTAGTATTTTTAAGAAATAATTTACGATATTCCAGTAAGAATCCGATTTTGTATTAGGATAACAGAAACGCGAGGAGGTATACAAATTATCAGGAGCAATTGATAGTATACCTCTTCGCTCTTCTGTTATCCTGATACAAAATCCTAATTTCGTTAAATGAACGAAAACTCAGTATTTTTAAGAAATAATTCACGATATTTCAGTAAGAATCCGATTTTGTATTAGGATAACAGAAACGCGAGGAGGTATACAAATTATCAGGGGCAATTGATAGTATACCTCTTCGCTCCTCTGTTATCCTGATACCAAATCCTAATTTCGTTGAATTAACGAAAACTTAGTTTTTTTAAGAAATAATTCACGATATTCCAGTAAGACTCCGATTTTGTATTAGGATAACAGAAACGCGAGGAGGTATACAAATTATCAGGAGCAATTGATAGTATACCTCTTCGCTCTTCTGTTATCCTGATACCAAATCCTAATTTCGTTGAATTAACGAGACCTTAGTATTTTTAAGAAATAATTTACGATATTCCAGTAAGAATCCAATTTTGTATTAGGATAACAGAAACGCGAGGAGGTATACAAATTATCAGGGGCAATTGATAGTATACCTCTTCGCTCCTCTGTTATCCTGATACCAAATCCTAATTTCTTTAAATGAACGAAAACTTAGTATTTTTGAGAAATAATTCACGATATTTCAGTGAGAATCTGATTTTGTAATAGGATAACAGAAACGCGAGGAGGTGTACAAATTATCAGGAGCAATTGATAGTATACCTCTCCGCTCTTCTGTCATCCTGATACAAAATCCTAATTTCGTTAAATTAACGAAAACTTAGTATTTTTAAGAAATGATTTACGATATTCCAGTAAGAATCCGATTTTATATTAGGATAACAGAAACGCGAGGAGGTATACAAATTATCAGGAGCAATTGATAGTTTACCTCTTCACTCTTCTGTTATCCTGATACAAAATCCTAATTTCGTTAAATCAACGGAAACTTAGTATTTTTAAGAAATAATTTACGATATTCCAGTAAGAATCCGATTTTGTATTAGGATAACAGAAACGCGAGGAGGTATACAAATTATCAGGGGCAATTGACTGTATACCTCTTCGCTCCTCTGTTATCCTGATACTAAATCCTAATTTCTTTAAATGAACGAAAACTTCGTATTTTTAAGAAATAATTTACTATATTTCAGTAAGAAATCGATTTTGTATTAGGATAACAGAAACGCGAGGAAGTGTACAAATTATCAGGAGCAATTGATAGTATACCTCTTCGCTCTTCTGTTATCTTGATACAAAATCCTAATTTCGTTAAACTATCGAAAACTTAGTATTTTTAAGAAATAATTTACGATATTCCAGTAAGAATCCGATTTTGTATTAGGATAACAGAAGCGCGAGGAGGTGTACAAATTATCAGGAGCAATTGATAGCATACCTCTTAGCTCTTCTGTTATCCTGATACAAAATCCTAATTTCGTTAATTTAACGAAAACTTAGTATTTTTAAGATATAATTCAAGATATTCCAGTAAGAATCCGATTTTGTATTAGGATAACAGAAACGCGAGGAGGTATACAAATTATCAGGAGCAATTGATAGTGTACCTCTTCGCTCTTCTGTTATCCTGATACAAAATCCTAATTTCGTTAAATCAACGGAAACTTAGTATTTTTAAGAAATAATTCACGATATTTCAGTAAGAATCCGATTTTGTATTAGGATAACAGAAACGCAAGGAGGTGTACAAATTTTCAGGAGCAATTGATAGTGTACCTCTTCGCTCTTCTGTTATCCTGATACAAAATCCTAATTTCGTTAAATGAACGAAAACTTAGTATTTTTAAGAAATAATTTACGATATTCCAGTAAGAATCCGATTTTGTATTAGGATAACAGAAATGCGAGGAGGTATACAAATTATCGGGAGCAATTGATAATATACCTCTTCGCTCTTCTGTTATCCTGATACCAAATCCTAATTTCGTTAAATTAACGAAAACTTAGTATTTTTAAGAAATAATTTACTATATTTCAGTGAAAATCCGATTTTGTATTAGGATAACAGAAACGCGAGGAGGTGTACAAATTATCAGGAGCAATTGATATTATACCTCTTCGCTCTTCTGTTATTCTGATGCCAAATCCTAATTTCGTTAAATGAACGAAAACTTAGAATTTTTAAGAAATAATTCACGATTTTCCAGTAAGAATCCGATTTCGTATTAGGATAACAGGAACGCGAGGAGGTATACAAATTATCAGGAGCAATTGATAGTATACCTCATCGCTCTTCTGTTATCCTGATGCCAAATCCTAATTCCGTTAAATGAACGAAAACTTAGAATTTTTAAGAAATAATTCACGATATTCCAGTAAGAATCCGATTTTGTATTAGGATAACAGGAACGCGAGGAGGTATACAAATTATTAGGAGCAATTGATAGTATACCTCTTCGCTCTTCTGTTATCCTGATACCAAATCCTAATTTCGATGAATTAACGAAAACTTAGTATTTTTAAGAAATAATTTACTATATTTCAGTAATAATCCGATTTTGTATTAGGATAACAGAAACGCGAGGAGGTGTAGAAATTATCAGGAGCAATTGATAGTATACCTCTTCGCTCTTCTGTTGTCCTGATACCAAATCCTAATTTCGTTAAATGAACGAAAACTTGGTATTTTCAAGAAATAATTTACTATATTTCAGTGAAAATCCGATTTTGTATTAGGATAACAGAAACGCGAGCAGGTGTACAAATTATCAGGAGCAATTGATAGTATACCTCTTCGCTCTTCTGTTATCCTGATACAAAATCCTAATTTCGTTAAATCAACGAAAACTTAGTATTTTTAAGAAATAATTTACGATATTCCAGTAAGAATGCTATTTTGTATTAGGATAACAGAAACGCGAGGAGGTATACAAATTATCAGGGGCAATTGATAGTATGCCTCTTCGCTCTTCTGTTACCCTGATACCAAATCCTAATTTCGTTGAATGAACGGAAACTTAGTATTTTTAAGAAATAATTTACTATATTTCAGTGAAAATCCGATTTTGTATTAGGATAACAGAAACGCGAGCAGGTGTACAAATTATCAGGGGCAATTGATAGTATACCTCTTCGCTCTTCTGTTATCCTGATACCAAATCCTAATTTCGTTAAATGAACGAAAACTTAGTATTTTTAAGAAATAATTTACGATATTCCAGTAAGAATGCTATTTTGTATTAGGATAACAGAAACGCGAGGAGGTGTACAAATTTTCAGGAGCAATTGATAGTATAACTCTTCGCTCTTCTGTTATCTTGATACAAAATCCTAATTTCGTTAAACTATCGAAAACTTAGTATTTTTAAGAAATAATTTACGATATTCCAGTAAGAATCCGATTTTGTATTAGGATAACAGAAACGCGAGGAGGTGTACAAATTATCAGGAGCAATTGATAGCATACCTCTTAGCTCTTCTGTTATCCTGATACAAAATCCTAATTTCGTTAATTTAACGAAAACTTAGTATTTTTAAGAAATAATTTACGATATTCCAGTAAGAATCCGATTTTGTATTAGGATAACAGAAACGAGAGGAGGTGTACAAATTTTCAGGAGCAATTGATAGTATACCTCTTCGCTCTTCTGTTATCCTGATACAAAATCCTAATTCCGTTAAATGAACGAAAACTCAGAATTTTTAAGAAATAATTCACGATATTTCAGTAAGAATCCGATTTTGTATTAGGATAACAGAAACGCGAGGAGGTATACAAATTATCAGGGGCAATTGATAGTATACCTCTTCGCTCCTCTGTTATCCTGATACCAAATCCTAATTTCTTTAAATGAACGAAAACTTAGTATTTTTGAGAAATAATTTACGATATTTCAGTAAGAATCTGATTTTGTAATAGAATAACAGAAACGCGAGGAGGTGTACAAATTATCAGGAGCAATTGATAGTATACCTCTTCGCTCTTCTGTCATCCTGATACAAAATCCTAATTTCGTTAAATTAACGAAAACTAAGTATTTTTAAGAAATGATTTACGATATTCCAGTAAGAATCCGATTTTATATTAGGATAACAGAAACGCGAGGATGTATACAAATTATCAGGAGCAATTGATAGTTTACCTCTTCGCTCTTCTGTTATCCTGATACAAAATCCTAATTTCGTTAAATCAACGGAAACTTAGTATTTTTAAGAAATAATTTACGATATTCCAGTAAGAATCCGATTTTGTATTAGGATAACAGAAACGCGAGGAGGTATACAAATTATCAGGGGCAATTGACTGTATACCTCTTCGCTCCTCTGTTATCCTGATACTAAATCCTAATTTCTTTAAATGAACGAAAACTTCGTATTTTTAAGAAATAATTTACAATATTTCAGTAAGAAATCGATTTTGTATTAGGATAACAGAAACGCGAGGAAGTGTACAAATTATCAGGAGCAATTGATAGTATACCTCTTCGCTCTTCTGTTATCTTGATACAAAATCCTAATTTCGTTAAACTATCGAAAACTTAGTATTTTTAAGAAATAATTTACGATATTCCAGTAAGAATCCGATTTTGTATTAGGATAACAGAAACGCGAGGAGGTGTACAAATTATCAGGAGCAATTGATAGCATACCTCTTAGCTCTTCTGTTATCCTGATACAAAATCCTAATTTCGTTAATTTAACGAAAACTTAGTATTTTTAAGAAATAATTTACGATATTCCAGTAAGAATCCGATTTTGTATTAGGATAACAGAAACGAGAGGAGGTGTACAAATTTTCAGGAGCAATTGATAGTATACCTCTTCGCTCTTCTGTTATCCTGATACAAAATCCTAATTTCGTTAAATCAACGAAAACTTAGTATTATTAAGAAATAATTTACGATATTTCAGTAAGAATCCGATTTTGTATTAGGATAACAGAAACGCGAGGAGGTGTACAAATTATCAGGAGCAATTGATAGTATACCTCTTCGCTCTTCTGTTATCCTGATGCCAAATCCTAATTTCGTTAAATGAACGAAAACTTAGAATTTTTAAGAAATAATTCACGATATTCCAGTAAGAATCCGATTTCGTATTAGGATATCAGGAACGCGAGGAGGTATACAAATTATCAGGAGCAATTGATAGTATACCTCGTCGCTCTTCTGTTATCCTGATACCAAATCCTATTTTCGTTAAATGAACGAAAACTTAGTATTTTTAAGAAATAATTTACTATATTTCAGTAAAAATCCGATTTTGTATTAGGTTGACAGAAACGCGAGGAGGTATACAAATTATCAGGAGCAATTGATAGTATACCTCTTCGCTCTTCTGTTATCCTGATACCAAATCCTAATTTCGTTAAATTAACGAGACCTTAGTATTTTTAAGAAATAATTTACGATATTCCAGTAAGAATCCAATTTTGTATTAGGATAACAGAAACGCGAGGAGGTATACAAATTATCAGGGGCAATTGATAGTATACCTCTTCGCTCCTCTGTTATCCTGATACCAAATCTTAATTTCTTTAAATGAACGAAAACTTAGTATTTTTGAGAAATAATTTACGATATTTCAGTAAGAATCTGATTTTGTAATAGGATAACAGAAACGCGAGGAGGTGTACAAATTATCAGGAGCAATTGATAGTATACCTCTTCGCTCTTCTGTCATCCTGATACAAAATCCTAATTTCGTTAAATTAACGAAAACTTAGTATTTTTAAGAAATTATTTACGATATTCCAGTAAGAATCCGATTTTATATTAGGATAACAGAAACGCGAGGAGGTATACAAATTATCAGGAGCAATTGATAGTTTACCTCTTCGCTCTTCTGTTATCCTGATACAAAATCCTAATTTCGTTAAATCAACGGAAACTTAGTATTTTTAAGAAATAATTTACGATATTCCAGTAAGAATCCGATTTTGTATTAGGATAACAGAAACGCGAGGAGGTATACAAATTATCAGGGGCAATTGACTGTATACCTCTTCGCTCCTCTGTTATCCTGATACTAAATCCTAATTTCTTTAAATAAACGGAAACTTCGTATTTTTAAGAAATGATTTACTATATTTCAGTAAGAAATCGATTTTGTATTAGGATAACAGAAACGCGAGGGAGTGTACAAATTATCAGGAGCAATTGATAGTATACCTCTTCGCTCTTCTGTTATCTTGATACAAAATCCTAATTTCGTTAAACTATCGAAAACTTAGTATTTTTAAGAAATAATTTACGATATTCCAGTAAGAATCCGATTTTGTATTAGGATAACAGAAACCCGAGGAGGTGTACAAATTATCAGGAGCAATTGATAGCATACCTCTTAGCTCTTCTGTTATCCTGATACAAAATCCTAATTTCGTTAATTTAACGAAAACTTAGTATTTTTAAGAAATAATTTACGATATTCCAGTAAGAATCCGATTTTGTATTAGGATAACAGAAACGCGAGGAGGTGTACAAATTTTCAGGAGCAATTGATAGTATACCTCTTCGCTCTTCTGTTATCCTGATACAAAATCCTAATTCCGTTAAATCAACGAAAACTTAGTATTATTAAGAAATAATTTACGATATTTCAGTAAGAATCCGATTTTGTATTAGGATAACAGAAACGCGAGGAGGTGTACGAATTATCAGGAGCAATTGATAGTATACCTCTTCGCTCTTCTGTTATCCTGATGCCAAATCCTAATTTCGTTAAATGAACGGAAACTTAGAATTTTTAAGAAATAATTCACGATATTCCAGTAAGAATCCGATTTCGTATTAGGATAACAGGAACGCGAGGAGGTATACAAATTATCAGGAGCAATTGATAGTATACCTCTTCGCTCTTCTGTTATCCTGATACCAAATCCTATTTTCGTTAAATGAACGAAAACTTAGTATTTTTAAGAAATAATTTACTATATTCCAGTAAAAATCCGATTTTGCATTAGGTTAACAGAAACGCGAGGAGGTGTACAAATTATCAGGAGCAATTGATAGTATACCTCTTCGCTCTTCTGTTGTCCTGATACCAAATACTAATTTCGTTGAATGAACGAAAACTTAGTATTTTTAAGAAATAATTCACGATATTTCAGTAAGAATCCGATTTTGTATTAGGATAACAGAAATGCGAGGAGGTATACAAATTATCGGGAGCAATTGATAGTATACCTCTTCGCTCTTCTGTTACCCTGATACCAAATCCTAATTTCGTTAAACGAACGAAAACTTAGTATTTTTAAGATATAATTTACTATATTTCAGTAAGAATCCGATTTTGTATTAGGATAACAGAAACGCGAGGAGGTATACAAATTATCAGGGGCAATTGATAGTATACCTCTTCGCTTTTCTGTTATCCTGATACAAAATCCTAATTTCGTTAAATTAACGAAAACTTAGTATTTTTAAGAAATAATTTACGATATTCCAGTAAGAATCCGATTTTGTATTAGGATAACAGAAATGCGAGGAGGTATACAAATTATCGGGAGCAATTGATAGTATACCTCTTCGCTCTTCTGTTACCCTGATACCAAATCCTAATTTCGTTAAATGAACGAAAACTTAGTATTTTTAAGAAATAATTTACTATATTTCAGTGAAAATCCGATTTTGTATTAGGATAACAGAAACGCGAGGAGGTGTACAAATTATCAGGAGCAATTGATAGTATACCTCTTCGCTCTTCTGTTATCCTGATACAAAATCCTAATTTTGTTAAATTAACGAAAACTTAGTATTTTTAAGAAATAATTTACGATATTCCAGTGAGAATGCCATTTTGTATTAGGATAACAGAAACGCGAGGAGGTATACAAATTATCAGGAGCAATTGATAGTATACCTCTTCGCTCTTCTGTTATCCTGATACAAAATCCTAATTTCGTTAAATGAACGAAAACTCAGTATTTTTAAGAAATAATTCACGATATTTCAGTAAGAATCCGATTTTGTATTAGGATAACAGAAACGCGAGGAGGTATACAAATTATCAGGGGCAATTGACTGTATACCTCTTCGCTCCTCTGTTATCCTGATACTAAATCCTAATTTCTTTAAATGAACGAAAACTTCGTATTTTTAAGAAATGATTTACTATATTTCAGTAAGAAATCGATTTTGTATTAGGATAACAGAAACGCGAGGGAGTGTACAAATTATCAGGAGCAATTGATAGTATACCTCTTCGCTCTTCTGTTATCTTGATACAAAATCCTAATTTCGTTAAACTATCGAAAACTTAGTATTTTTAAGAAATAATTTACGATATTCCAGTAAGAATCCGATTTTGTATTAGGATAACAGAAACCCGAGGAGGTGTACAAATTATCAGGAGCAATTGATAGCATACCTCTTAGCTCTTCTGTTATCCTGATACAAAATCCTAATTTCGTTAATTTAACGAAAACTTAGTATTTTTAAGAAATAATTTACGATATTCCAGTAAGAATCCGATTTTGTATTAGGATAACAGAAACGCGAGGAGGTGTACAAATTTTCAGGAGCAATTGATAGTATACCTCTTCGCTCTTCTGTTATCCTGATACAAAATCCTAATTCCGTTAAATCAACGAAAACTTAGTATTATTAAGAAATAATTTACGATATTTCAGTAAGAATCCGATTTTGTATTAGGATAACAGAAACGCGAGGAGGTGTACGAATTATCAGGAGCAATTGATAGTATACCTCTTCGCTCTTCTGTTATCCTGATGCCAAATCCTAATTTCGTTAAATGAACGGAAACTTAGAATTTTTAAGAAATAATTCACGATATTCCAGTAAGAATCCGATTTCGTATTAGGATAACAGGAACGCGAGGAGGTATACAAATTATCAGGAGCAATTGATAGTATACCTCTTCGCTCTTCTGTTATCCTGATACCAAATCCTATTTTCGTTAAATGAACGAAAACTTAGTATTTTTAAGAAATAATTTACTATATTCCAGTAAAAATCCGATTTTGCATTAGGTTAACAGAAACGCGAGGAGGTGTACAAATTATCAGGAGCAATTGATAGTATACCTCTTCGCTCTTCTGTTGTCCTGATACCAAATCCTAATTTCGTTGAATGAACGAAAACTTAGTATTTTTAAGAAATAATTCACGATATTTCAGTAAGAATCCGATTTTGTATTAGGATAACAGAAATGCGAGGAGGTATACAAATTATCGGGAGCAATTGATAGTATACCTCTTCGCTCTTCTGTTACCCTGATACCAAATCCTAATTTCGTTAAACGAACGAAAACTTAGTATTTTTAAGATATAATTTACTATATTTCAGTAAGAATCCGATTTTGTATTAGGATAACAGAAACGCGAGGAGGTATACAAATTATCAGGGGCAATTGATAGTATACCTCTTCGCTTTTCTGTTATCCTGATACAAAATCCTAATTTCGTTAAATTAACGAAAACTTAGTATTTTTAAGAAATAATTTACGATATTCCAGTAAGAATCCGATTTTGTATTAGGATAACAGAAATGCGAGGAGGTATACAAATTATCGGGAGCAATTGATAGTATACCTCTTCGCTCTTCTGTTACCCTGATACCAAATCCTAATTTCGTTAAATGAACGAAAACTTAGTATTTTTAAGAAATAATTTACTATATTTCAGTGAAAATCCGATTTTGTATTAGGATAACAGAAACGCGAGGAGGTGTACAAATTATCAGGAGCAATTGATAGTATACCTCTTCGCTCTTCTGTTATCCTGATACAAAATCCTAATTTTGTTAAATTAACGAAAACTTAGTATTTTTAAGAAATAATTTACGATATTCCAGTGAGAATGCCATTTTGTATTAGGATAACAGAAACGCGAGGAGGTATACAAATTATCAGGAGCAATTGATAGTATACCTCTTCGCTCTTCTGTTATCCTGATACAAAATCCTAATTTCGTTAAATGAACGAAAACTCAGTATTTTTAAGAAATAATTCACGATATTTCAGTAAGAATCCGATTTTGTATTAGGATAACAGAAACGCGAGGAGGTATACAAATTATCAGGGGCAATTGATAGTATACCTCTTCGCTCCTCTGTTATCCTGATACTAAATCCTAATTTCTTTAAATGAACGAAAACTTCGTATTTTTAAGAAATAATTTACAATATTTCAGTAAGAAATCGATTTTGTATTAGGATAACAGAAACGCGAGGAAGTGTACAAATTATCAGGAGCAATTGATAGTATACCTCTTCGCTCTTCTGTTATCTTGATACAAAATCCTAATTTCGTTAAACTATCGAAAACTTAGTATTTTTAAGAAATAATTTACGATATTCCAGTAAGAATCCGATTTTGTATTAGGATAACAGAAACGCGAGGAGGTGTACAAATTATCAGGAGCAATTGATAGCATACCTCTTAGCTCTTCTGTTATCCTGATACAAAATCCTAATTTCGTTAATTTAACGAAAACTTAGTATTTTTAAGAAATAATTTACGATATTCCAGTAAGAATCCGATTTTGTATTAGGATAACAGAAACGAGAGGAGGTGTACAAATTTTCAGGAGCAATTGATAGTATACCTCTTCGCTCTTCTGTTATCCTGATACAAAATCCTAATTTCGTTAAATCAACGAAAACTTAGTATTATTAAGAAATAATTTACGATATTTCAGTAAGAATCCGATTTTGTATTAGGATAACAGAAACGCGAGGAGGTGTACAAATTATCAGGAGCAATTGATAGTATACCTCTTCGCTCTTCTGTTATCCTGATGCCAAATCCTAATTTCGTTAAATGAACGAAAACTTAGAATTTTTAAGAAATAATTCACGATATTCCAGTAAGAATCCGATTTCGTATTAGGATATCAGGAACGCGAGGAGGTATACAAATTATCAGGAGCAATTGATAGTATACCTCGTCGCTCTTCTGTTATCCTGATACCAAATCCTATTTTCGTTAAATGAACGAAAACTTAGTATTTTTAAGAAATAATTTACTATATTTCAGTAAAAATCCGATTTTGTATTAGGTTGACAGAAACGCGAGGAGGTATACAAATTATCAGGAGCAATTGATAGTATACCTCTTCGCTCTTCTGTTATCCTGATACCAAATCCTAATTTCGTTAAATTAACGAGACCTTAGTATTTTTAAGAAATAATTTACGATATTCCAGTAAGAATCCAATTTTGTATTAGGATAACAGAAACGCGAGGAGGTATACAAATTATCAGGGGCAATTGATAGTATACCTCTTCGCTCCTCTGTTATCCTGATACCAAATCTTAATTTCTTTAAATGAACGAAAACTTAGTATTTTTGAGAAATAATTTACGATATTTCAGTAAGAATCTGATTTTGTAATAGGATAACAGAAACGCGAGGAGGTGTACAAATTATCAGGAGCAATTGATAGTATACCTCTTCGCTCTTCTGTCATCCTGATACAAAATCCTAATTTCGTTAAATTAACGAAAACTTAGTATTTTTAAGAAATTATTTACGATATTCCAGTAAGAATCCGATTTTATATTAGGATAACAGAAACGCGAGGAGGTATACAAATTATCAGGAGCAATTGATAGTTTACCTCTTCGCTCTTCTGTTATCCTGATACAAAATCCTAATTTCGTTAAATCAACGGAAACTTAGTATTTTTAAGAAATAATTTACGATATTCCAGTAAGAATCCGATTTTGTATTAGGATAACAGAAACGCGAGGAGGTATACAAATTATCAGGGGCAATTGACTGTATACCTCTTCGCTCCTCTGTTATCCTGATACTAAATCCTAATTTCTTTAAATAAACGGAAACTTCGTATTTTTAAGAAATGATTTACTATATTTCAGTAAGAAATCGATTTTGTATTAGGATAACAGAAACGCGAGGGAGTGTACAAATTATCAGGAGCAATTGATAGTATACCTCTTCGCTCTTCTGTTATCTTGATACAAAATCCTAATTTCGTTAAACTATCGAAAACTTAGTATTTTTAAGAAATAATTTACGATATTCCAGTAAGAATCCGATTTTGTATTAGGATAACAGAAACCCGAGGAGGTGTACAAATTATCAGGAGCAATTGATAGCATACCTCTTAGCTCTTCTGTTATCCTGATACAAAATCCTAATTTCGTTAATTTAACGAAAACTTAGTATTTTTAAGAAATAATTTACGATATTCCAGTAAGAATCCGATTTTGTATTAGGATAACAGAAACGCGAGGAGGTGTACAAATTTTCAGGAGCAATTGATAGTATACCTCTTCGCTCTTCTGTTATCCTGATACAAAATCCTAATTCCGTTAAATCAACGAAAACTTAGTATTATTAAGAAATAATTTACGATATTTCAGTAAGAATCCGATTTTGTATTAGGATAACAGAAACGCGAGGAGGTGTACGAATTATCAGGAGCAATTGATAGTATACCTCTTCGCTCTTCTGTTATCCTGATGCCAAATCCTAATTTCGTTAAATGAACGGAAACTTAGAATTTTTAAGAAATAATTCACGATATTCCAGTAAGAATCCGATTTCGTATTAGGATAACAGGAACGCGAGGAGGTATACAAATTATCAGGAGCAATTGATAGTATACCTCTTCGCTCTTCTGTTATCCTGATACCAAATCCTATTTTCGTTAAATGAACGAAAACTTAGTATTTTTAAGAAATAATTTACTATATTCCAGTAAAAATCCGATTTTGCATTAGGTTAACAGAAACGCGAGGAGGTGTACAAATTATCAGGAGCAATTGATAGTATACCTCTTCGCTCTTCTGTTGTCCTGATACCAAATCCTAATTTCGTTGAATGAACGAAAACTTAGTATTTTTAAGAAATAATTCACGATATTTCAGTAAGAATCCGATTTTGTATTAGGATAACAGAAATGCGAGGAGGTATACAAATTATCGGGAGCAATTGATAGTATACCTCTTCGCTCTTCTGTTACCCTGATACCAAATCCTAATTTCGTTAAACGAACGAAAACTTAGTATTTTTAAGATATAATTTACTATATTTCAGTAAGAATCCGATTTTGTATTAGGATAACAGAAACGCGAGGAGGTATACAAATTATCAGGGGCAATTGATAGTATACCTCTTCGCTTTTCTGTTATCCTGATACAAAATCCTAATTTCGTTAAATTAACGAAAACTTAGTATTTTTAAGAAATAATTTACGATATTCCAGTAAGAATCCGATTTTGTATTAGGATAACAGAAATGCGAGGAGGTATACAAATTATCGGGAGCAATTGATAGTATACCTCTTCGCTCTTCTGTTACCCTGATACCAAATCCTAATTTCGTTAAATGAACGAAAACTTAGTATTTTTAAGAAATAATTTACTATATTTCAGTGAAAATCCGATTTTGTATTAGGATAACAGAAACGCGAGGAGGTGTACAAATTATCAGGAGCAATTGATAGTATACCTCTTCGCTCTTCTGTTATCCTGATACAAAATCCTAATTTTGTTAAATTAACGAAAACTTAGTATTTTTAAGAAATAATTTACGATATTCCAGTGAGAATGCCATTTTGTATTAGGATAACAGAAACGCGAGGAGGTATACAAATTATCAGGAGCAATTGATAGTATACCTCTTCGCTCTTCTGTTATCCTGATACAAAATCCTAATTTCGTTAAATGAACGAAAACTCAGTATTTTTAAGAAATAATTCACGATATTTCAGTAAGAATCCGATTTTGTATTAGGATAACAGAAACGCGAGGAGGTATACAAATTATCAGGGGCAATTGATAGTATACCTCTTCGCTCCTCTGTTATCCTGATACCAAATCCTAATTTCGTTGAATTAACGAAAACTTAGTTTTTTTAAGAAATAATTCACGATATTCCAGTAAGAATCCGATTTTGTATTAGGATAACAGAAACGCGAGGAGGTATACAAATTATCAGGAGCAATTGATAGTATACCTCTTCGCTCTTCTGTTATCCTGATACCAAATCCTAATTTCGTTAAATTAACGAGATCTTAGTATTTTTAAGAAATAATTTACGATATTCCAGTAAGAATCCAATTTTGTATTAGGATAACAGAAACGCGAGGAGGTATACAAATTATCAGGGGCAATTGATAGTATACCTCTTCGCTCCTCTGTTATCCTGATACCAAATCCTAATTTCTTTAAATGAACGAAAACTTAGTATTTTTGAGAAATAATTCACGATATTTCAGTGAGAATCTGATTTTGTAATAGGATAACAGAAACGCGAGGAGGTGTACAAATTATCAGGAGCAATTGATAGTATACCTCTCCGCTCTTCTGTCATCCTGATACAAAATCCTAATTTCGTTAAATTAACGAAAACTTAGTATTTTTAAGAAATGATTTACGATATTCCAGTAAGAATCCGATTTTATATTAGGATAACAGAAACGCGAGGAGGTATACAAATTATCAGGAGCAATTGATAGTTTACCTCTTCACTCTTCTGTTATCCTGATACAAAATCCTAATTTCGTTAAATCAACGGAAACTTAGTATTTTTAAGAAATAATTTACGATATTCCAGTAAGAATCCGATTTTGTATTAGGATAACAGAAACGCGAGGAGGTATACAAATTATCAGGAGCAATTGATAGTATACCTCTTCGCTCTTCTGTTATCCTGATACAAAATCCTAATTTCGTTAAATGAACGAAAACTCAGTATTTTTAAGAAATAATTCACGATATTTCAGTAAGAATCCGATTTTGTATTAGGATAACAGAAACGCGAGGAGGTATACAAATTATCAGGGGCAATTGATAGTATACCTCTTCGCTCCTCTGTTATCCTGATACCAAATCCTAATTTCGTTGAATTAACGAAAACTTAGTTTTTTTAAGAAATAATTCACGATATTCCAGTAAGAATCCGATTTTGTATTAGGATAACAGAAACGCGAGGAGGTATACAAATTATCAGGAGCAATTGATAGTATACCTCTTCGCTCTTCTGTTATCCTGATACCAAATCCTAATTTCGTTAAATTAACGAGACCTTAGTATTTTTAAGAAATAATTTACGATATTCCAGTAAGAATCCAATTTTGTATTAGGATAACAGAAACGCGAGGAGGTATACAAATTATCAGGGGCAATTGATAGTATACCTCTTCGCTCCTCTGTTATCCTGATACCAAATCCTAATTTCTTTAAATGAACGAAAACTTAGTATTTTTGAGAAATAATTCACGATATTTCAGTGAGAATCTGATTTTGTAATAGGATAACAGAAACGCGAGGAGGTGTACAAATTATCAGGAGCAATTGATAGTATACCTCTCCGCTCTTCTGTCATCCTGATACAAAATCCTAATTTCGTTAAATTAACGAAAACTTAGTATTTTTAAGAAATGATTTACGATATTCCAGTAAGAATCCGATTTTATATTAGGATAACAGAAACGCGAGGAGGTATACAAATTATCAGGAGCAATTGATAGTTTACCTCTTCACTCTTCTGTTATCCTGATACAAAATCCTAATTTCGTTAAATCAACGGAAACTTAGTATTTTTAAGAAATAATTTACGATATTCCAGTAAGAATCCGATTTTGTATTAGGATAACAGAAACGCGAGGAGGTATACAAATTATCAGGGGCAATTGACTGTATACCTCTTCGCTCCTCTGTTATCCTGATACTAAATCCTAATTTCTTTAAATGAACGAAAACTTCGTATTTTTAAGAAATAATTTACTATATTTCAGTAAGAAATCGATTTTGTATTAGGATAACAGAAACGCGAGGAAGTGTACAAATTATCAGGAGCAATTGATAGTATACCTCTTCGCTCTTCTGTTATCTTGATACAAAATCCTAATTTCGTTAAACTATCGAAAACTTAGTATTTTTAAGAAATAATTTACGATATTCCAGTAAGAATCCGATTTTGTATTAGGATAACAGAAGCGCGAGGAGGTGTACAAATTATCAGGAGCAATTGATAGCATACCTCTTAGCTCTTCTGTTATCCTGATACAAAATCCTAATTTCGTTAATTTAACGAAAACTTAGTATTTTTAAGATATAATTCAAGATATTCCAGTAAGAGTCCGATTTTGTATTAGGATAACAGAAACGCGAGGAGGTATACAAATTATCAGGAGCAATTGATAGTGTACCTCTTCGCTCTTCTGTTATCCTGATACAAAATCCTAATTTCGTTAAATCAACGGAAACTTAGTATTTTTAAGAAATAATTCACGATATTTCAGTAAGAATCCGATTTTGTATTAGGATAACAGAAACGCAAGGAGGTGTACAAATTTTCAGGAGCAATTGATAGTGTACCTCTTCGCTCTTCTGTTATCCTGATACAAAATCCTAATTTCGTTAAATGAACGAAAACTTAGTATTTTTAAGAAATAATTTACGATATTCCAGTAAGAATCCGATTTTGTATTAGGATAACAGAAATGCGAGGAGGTGTACAAATTATCAGGAGCAATTGATATTATACCTCTTCGCTCTTCTGTTATTCTGATGCCAAATCCTAATTTCGTTAAATGAACGAAAACTTAGAATTTTTAAGAAATAATTCACGATTTTCCAGTAAGAATCCGATTTTGTATTAGGATAACAGAAACGCGAGGAGGTGTACAAATTATCAGGAGCAATTGATATTATACCTCTTCGCTCTTCTGTTATTCTGATGCCAAATCCTAATTTCGTTAAATGAACGAAAACTTAGAATTTTTAAGAAATAATTCACGATTTTCCAGTAAGAATCCGATTTCGTATTAGGATAACAGGAACGCGAGGAGGTATACAAATTATCAGGAGCAATTGATAGTATACCTCATCGCTCTTCTGTTATCCTGATGCCAAATCCTAATTCCGTTAAATGAACGAAAACTTAGAATTTTTAAGAAATAATTCACGATATTCCAGTAAGAATCCGATTTTGTATTAGGATAACAGAAACGCGAGCAGGTGTACAAATTATCAGGAGCAATTGATAGTATACCTCTTCGCTCTTCTGTTATCCTGATACAAAATCCTAATTTCGTTAAATCAACGAAAACTTAGTATTTTTAAGAAATAATTTACGATATTCCAGTAAGAATGCTATTTTGTATTAGGATAACAGAAACGCGAGGAGGTATACAAATTATCAGGGGCAATTGATAGTATGCCTCTTCGCTCTTCTGTTACCCTGATACCAAATCCTAATTTCGTTGAATGAACGGAAACTTAGTATTTTTAAGAAATAATTTACTATATTTCAGTGAAAATCCGATTTTGTATTAGGATAACAGAAACGCGAGCAGGTGTACAAATTATCAGGGGCAATTGATAGTATACCTCTTCGCTCTTCTGTTATCCTGATACCAAATCCTAATTTCGTTAAATGAACGAAAACTTAGTATTTTTAAGAAATAATTTACGATATTCCAGTAAGAATGCTATTTTGTATTAGGATAACAGAAACGCGAGGAGGTGTACAAATTTTCAGGAGCAATTGATAGTATAACTCTTCGCTCTTCTGTTATCTTGATACAAAATCCTAATTTCGTTAAACTATCGAAAACTTAGTATTTTTAAGAAATAATTTACGATATTCCAGTAAGAATCCGATTTTGTATTAGGATAACAGAAACGCGAGGAGGTGTACAAATTATCAGGAGCAATTGATAGCATACCTCTTAGCTCTTCTGTTATCCTGATACAAAATCCTAATTTCGTTAATTTAACGAAAACTTAGTATTTTTAAGAAATAATTTACGATATTCCAGTAAGAATCCGATTTTGTATTAGGATAACAGAAACGAGAGGAGGTGTACAAATTTTCAGGAGCAATTGATAGTATACCTCTTCGCTCTTCTGTTATCCTGATACAAAATCCTAATTCCGTTAAATGAACGAAAACTCAGAATTTTTAAGAAATAATTCACGATATTTCAGTAAGAATCCGATTTTGTATTAGGATAACAGAAACGCGAGGAGGTATACAAATTATCAGGGGCAATTGATAGTATACCTCTTCGCTCCTCTGTTATCCTGATACCAAATCCTAATTTCTTTAAATGAACGAAAACTTAGTATTTTTGAGAAATAATTTACGATATTTCAGTAAGAATCTGATTTTGTAATAGAATAACAGAAACGCGAGGAGGTGTACAAATTATCAGGAGCAATTGATAGTATACCTCTTCGCTCTTCTGTCATCCTGATACAAAATCCTAATTTCGTTAAATTAACGAAAACTAAGTATTTTTAAGAAATGATTTACGATATTCCAGTAAGAATCCGATTTTATATTAGGATAACAGAAACGCGAGGATGTATACAAATTATCAGGAGCAATTGATAGTTTACCTCTTCGCTCTTCTGTTATCCTGATACAAAATCCTAATTTCGTTAAATCAACGGAAACTTAGTATTTTTAAGAAATAATTTACGATATTCCAGTAAGAATCCGATTTTGTATTAGGATAACAGAAACGCGAGGAGGTATACAAATTATCAGGGGCAATTGACTGTATACCTCTTCGCTCCTCTGTTATCCTGATACTAAATCCTAATTTCTTTAAATGAACGAAAACTTCGTATTTTTAAGAAATAATTTACAATATTTCAGTAAGAAATCGATTTTGTATTAGGATAACAGAAACGCGAGGAAGTGTACAAATTATCAGGAGCAATTGATAGTATACCTCTTCGCTCTTCTGTTATCTTGATACAAAATCCTAATTTCGTTAAACTATCGAAAACTTAGTATTTTTAAGAAATAATTTACGATATTCCAGTAAGAATCCGATTTTGTATTAGGATAACAGAAACGCGAGGAGGTGTACAAATTATCAGGAGCAATTGATAGCATACCTCTTAGCTCTTCTGTTATCCTGATACAAAATCCTAATTTCGTTAATTTAACGAAAACTTAGTATTTTTAAGAAATAATTTACGATATTCCAGTAAGAATCCGATTTTGTATTAGGATAACAGAAACGAGAGGAGGTGTACAAATTTTCAGGAGCAATTGATAGTATACCTCTTCGCTCTTCTGTTATCCTGATACAAAATCCTAATTTCGTTAAATCAACGAAAACTTAGTATTATTAAGAAATAATTTACGATATTTCAGTAAGAATCCGATTTTGTATTAGGATAACAGAAACGCGAGGAGGTGTACAAATTATCAGGAGCAATTGATAGTATACCTCTTCGCTCTTCTGTTAT
Source organism: Galeruca laticollis (assembly GCA_963921935.1). Lineage (NCBI taxonomy): Eukaryota > Metazoa > Arthropoda > Insecta > Coleoptera > Chrysomelidae > Galeruca > Galeruca laticollis. The sequence goes on along the minus strand of OY998185.1, from coordinate 65,850,181 downwards.
CCTGATGCCAAATCCTAATTTCGTTAAATGAACGAAAACTTAGAATTTTTAAGAAATAATTCACGATATTCCAGTAAGAATCCGATTTCGTATTAGGATATCAGGAACGCGAGGAGGTATACAAATTATCAGGAGCAATTGATAGTATACCTCGTCGCTCTTCTGTTATCCTGATACCAAATCCTATTTTCGTTAAATGAACGAAAACTTAGTATTTTTAAGAAATAATTTACTATATTTCAGTAAAAATCCGATTTTGTATTAGGTTGACAGAAACGCGAGGAGGTGTACAAATTATCAGGAGCAATTGATAGTATACCTCTTCGCTCTTCTGTTGTCCTGATACCAAATCCTAATTTCGTTGAATGAACGAAAACTTAGTATTTTTAAGATATAATTTAAGATATTCCAGTAAGAATCCGATTTTGTATTAGGATAACAGAAACGCGAGGAGGTATACAAATTATCAGGAGCAATTGATAGTATACCTCTTCGCTCTTCTGTTATCCTGATACAAAATCCTAATTTCGTTAAATCAACGGAAACTTAGTATTTTTAGAAACAATTCACGATATTTCAGTAAGAATCCGATTTTGTATTAGGATAACAGAAACGCAAGGAGGTGTACAAATTTTCAGGAGCAATTGTTAGTGTACCTCTTCGCTCTTCTGTTATCCTCATACAAAATCCTAATTTCGTTAAATGAACGAAAACTTAGTATTTTTAAGAAATAATTTACGATATTCCAGTAAGAATCCGATTTTGTATTAGGATAACAGAAATGCGAGGAGGTATACAAATTATCGGGAGCAATTGATAGTATACCTCTTCGCTCTTCTGTTATCCTGATACCAAATCCTAATTTCGTTAAATTAACGAAAACTTAGTATTTTTAAGAAATAATTTACTATATTTCAGTAAAAATCCGATTTTGTATTAGGATAACAGAAACGCGAGGAGGTGTACAAATTATCAGGAGCAATTGATAGTATACCTCTTCGCTCTTCTGTTATTCTGATGCCAAATCCTAATTTCGTTAAATGAACGAAAACTTAGAATTTTTAAGAAATAATTCACGATTTTCCAGTAAGAATCCGATTTCGTATTAGGATAACAGGAACGCGAGGAGGTATACAAATTATCAGGAGCAATCGATAGTATACCTCTTCGCTCTTCTGTTATCCTGATGCCAAATCCTAATTCCGTTAAATGAACGAAAACTTAGAATTTTTGAGAAATAATTCACGATATTCCAGTAAGTATCCGATTTCGTATTAGGATAACAGGAACGCGAGGAGGTATACAAATTATTAGGAGCAATTGATAGTATACCTCTTCGCTCTTCTGTCATCCTGATACAAAATCCTAATTTCGTTAAATTAACGAAAACTTAGTATTTTTAAGAAATGATTTACGATATTCCAGTAAGAATCCGATTTTATATTAGGATAACAGAAACGCGAGGAGGTATACAAATTATCAGGAGCAATTGATAGTTTACCTCTTCGCTCTTCTGTTATCCTGATACAAAATCCTAATTTCGTTAAATCAACGGAAACTTAGTATTTTTAAGAAATAATTTACGATATTCCAGTAAGAATCCGATTTTGTATTAGGATAACAGAAACGCGAGGAGGTATACAAATTATCAGGGGCAATTGACTGTATACCTCTTCGCTCCTCTGTTATCCTGATACTAAATCCTAATTTCTTTAAATGAACGAAAACTTCGTATTTTTAAGAAATAATTTACTATATTTCAGTAAGAAATCGATTTTGTATTAGGATAACAGAAACGCGAGGAAGTGTACAAATTATCAGGAGCAATTGATAGTATACCTCTTCGCTCTTCTGTTATCTTGATACAAAATCCTAATTTCGTTAAACTATCGAAAACTTAGTATTTTTAAGAAATAATTTACGATATTCCAGTAAGAATCCGATTTTGTATTAGGATAACAGAAACGCGAGGAGGTGTACAAATTATCAGGAGCAATTGATAGCATACCTCTTAGCTCTTCTGTTATCCTGATACAAAATCCTAATTTCGTTAATTTAACGAAAACTTAGTATTTTTAAGAAATAATTTACGATATTCCAGTAAGAATCCGATTTTGTATTAGGATAACAGAAACGAGAGGAGGTGTACAAATTTTCAGGAGCAATTGATAGTATACCTCTTCGCTCTTCTGTTATCCTGATACAAAATCCTAATTTCGTTAAATCAACGAAAACTTAGTTTTATTAAGAAATAATTTACGATATTTCAGTAAGAATCCGATTTTGTATTAGGATAACAGAAACGCGAGGAGGTGTACAAATTATCAGGAGCAATTGATAGTATACCTCTTCGCTCTCCTGTTATCCTGATGCCAAATCCTAATTTCGTTAAATGAACGAAAACTTAGAATTTTTAAGAAATAATTCACGATATTCCAGTAAGAATCCGATTTCGTATTAGGATATCAGGAACGCGAGGAGGTATACAAATTATCAGGAGCAATTGATAGTATACCTCGTCGCTCTTCTGTTATCCTGATACCAAATCCTATTTTCGTTAAATGAACGAAAACTTAGTATTTTTAAGAAATAATTTACTATATTTCAGTAAAAATCCGATTTTGTATTAGGTTAACAGAAACGCGAGGAGGTGTACAAATTATCAGGAGCAATTGATAGTATACCTCTTCGCTCTTCTGTTGTCCTGATACCAAATCCTAATTTCGTTGAATGAACGAAAACTTAGTATTTTTAAGATATAATTTAAGATATTCCAGTAAGAATCCGATTTTGTATTAGGATAACAGAAACGCGAGGAGGTATACAAATTATCAGGAGCAATTGATAGTATACCTCTTCGCTCTTCTGTTATCCTGATACAAAATCCTAATTTCGTTAAATCAACGGAAACTTAGTATTTTTAGAAACAATTCACGATATTTCAGTAAGAATCCGATTTTGTATTAGGATAACAGAAACGCAAGGAGGTGTACAAATTTTCAGGAGCAATTTATAGTGTACCTCTTCGCTCTTCTGTTATCCTGATACAAAATCCTAATTTCGTTAAATGAACGAAAACTTAGTATTTTTAAGAAATAATTTACGATATTCCAGTAAGAATCCGATTTTGTATTAGGATAACAGAAATGCGAGGAGGTATACAAATTATCGGGAGCAATTGATAGTATACCTCTTCGCTCTTCTGTTATCCTGATACCAAATCCTAATTTCGTTAAATTAACGAAAACTTAGTATTTTTAAGAAATAATTTACTATATTTCAGTAAAAATCCGATTTTGTATTAGGATAACAGAAACGCGAGGAGGTGTACAAATTATCAGGAGCAATTGATAGTATACCTCTTCGCTCTTCTGTTATTCTGATGCCAAATCCTAATTTCGTTAAATGAACGAAAACTTAGAATTTTTAAGAAATAATTCACGATTTTCCAGTAAGAATCCGATTTCGTATTAGGATAACAGGAACGCGAGGAGGTATACAAATTATCAGGAGCAATTGATAGTATACCTCTTCGCTCTTCTGTTATCCTGATGCCAAATCCTAATTCCGTTAAATGAACGAAAACTTAGAATTTTTAAGAAATAATTCACGATATTCCAGTAAGAATCCGATTTCGTATTAGGATAACAGGAACGCGAGGAGGTATACAAATTATTAGGAGCAATTGATAGTATACCTCTTCGCTCTTCTGTTATCCTGATACCAAATCCTAATTTCGATAAATTAACGAAAACTTAGTATTTTTAAGAAATAATTTACTATATTTCAGTAAAAATCCGATTTTGTATTAGGATAACAGAAACGCAAGGAGGTGTAGAAATTATCAGGAGCAATTGATAGTATACCTCTTCGCTCTTCTGTTGTCCTGATACCAAATCCTAATTTCGTTAAATGAACGAAAACTTAGTATTTTCAAGAAATAATTTACTATATTTCAGTGAAAATCCGATTTTGTATTAGGATAACAGAAACGCGAGCAGGTGTACAAATTATCAGGAGCAATTGATAGTATACCTCTTCGCTCTTCTGTTATCCTGATACAAAATCCTAATTTCGTTAAATCAACGAAAACTTAGTATTTTTGAGAAATAATTTACGATATTCCAGTAAGAATGCTATTTTGTATTAGGATAACAGAAACGCGAGGAGGTATACAAATTATCAGGGGCAATTGATAGTATACCTCTTCGCTCTTCTGTTACCCTGATACCAAATCCTAATTTCGTTGAATGAACGAAAACTTAGTATTTTTAAGAAATAATTTACTATATTTCAGTGAAAATCCGATTTTGTATTAGGATAACAGAAACGCGAGCAGGTGTACAAATTATCAGGGGCAATTGATAGTATACCTCTTCGCTCTTCTGTTATCCTGATACCAAATCCTAATTTCGTTAAATGAACGAAAACTTAGTATTTTTAAGAAATAATTTACGATATTCCAGTAAGAATGCTATTTTGTATTAGGATAACAGAAACGCGAGGAGGTGTACAAATTTTCAGGAGCAATTGATAGTATACTTATTCGCTCTTCTGTTATCCTGATACAAAATCCTAATTTCGTTAAATCAACGAAAACTTAGTATTTTTAAGAAATAATTCACGATATTCCAGTAAGAATCCGATTTTGTATTAGGATAACAGAAACGCGAGGAGGTGTACAAATTATCAGGAGCAATTGATAGTATACCTCTTCGCTCTTCTGTTATCCTGATACAAAATCCTAATTTCGTTAAATCAACGAAAACTTAGTATTATTAAGAAATAATTTACGATATTTCAGTAAGAATCCGATTTTGTATTAGGATAACAGAAACGCGAGGAGGTGTACAAATTATCAGGAGCAATTGATACTATACCTCTTCGCTCTTCTGTTATCCTGATGCCAAATCCTAATTTCGTTAAATGAACGAAAACTCAGAATTTTTAAGAAATAATTCACGATATTCCAGTAAGAATCCGATTTCGTATTAGGATAACAGGAACGCGATGAGGTATACAAATTATCAGGAGCAATTGATAGTATACCTCTTCGCTCTTCTGTTATCCTGATACCAAATCCTAATTTCGATAAATTAACGAAAACTTAGTATTTTTAAGAAATAATTTACTATATTTCAGTAAAAATCCGATTTTGTATTAGGATAACAGAAACGTGAGGAGGTGTACAAATTATCAGGGGCAATTGATAGTATACCTCTTCGCTCTTCTGTTACCCTGATACCAAATCCTAATTTCGTTGAATGAACGAAAACTTAGTATTTTTAAGAAATAATTTACTATATTTCAGTGAAAATCCGATTTTGTATTAGGATAACAGAAACGCGAGCAGGTGTACAAATTATCAGGGGCAATTGATAGTATACCTCTTCGCTCTTCTGTTATCCTGATACCAAATCCTAATTTCGTTAAATGAACGAAAACTTAGTATTTTTAAGAAATAATTTACGATATTCCAGTAAGAATGCTATTTTGTATTAGGATAACAGAAACGCGAGGAGGTGTACAAATTTTCAGGAGCAATTGATAGTATACTTATTCGCTCTTCTGTTATCCTGATACAAAATCCTAATTTCGTTAAATCAACGAAAACTTAGTATTTTTAAGAAATAATTCACGATATTCCAGTAAGAATCCGATTTTGTATTAGGATAACAGAAACGCGAGGAGGTGTACAAATTATCAGGAGCAATTGATAGTATACCTCTTCGCTCTTCTGTTATCCTGATACAAAATCCTAATTTCGTTAAATCAACGAAAACTTAGTATTATTAAGAAATAATTTACGATATTTCAGTAAGAATCCGATTTTGTATTAGGATAACAGAAACGCGAGGAGGTGTACAAATTATCAGGAGCAATTGATACTATACCTCTTCGCTCTTCTGTTATCCTGATGCCAAATCCTAATTTCGTTAAATGAACGAAAACTCAGAATTTTTAAGAAATAATTCACGATATTCCAGTAAGAATCCGATTTCGTATTAGGATAACAGGAACGCGATGAGGTATACAAATTATCAGGAGCAATTGATAGTATACCTCTTCGCTCTTCTGTTATCCTGATACCAAATCCTAATTTTGATAAATTAACGAAAACTTAGTATTTTTAAGAAATAATTTACTATATTTCAGTAAAAATCCGATTTTGTATTAGGATAACAGAAACGTGAGGAGGTGTACAAATTATCAGGAGCAATTGATAGTATACCTCTTCGCTCTTCTGTTGTCCTGAGACCAAATCCTAATTTCGTTAAATGAACGAAAACTTCGTATTTTTGAGATATAATTTAAGATATTCCAGTAAGAATCCGATTTTGTATTAGGATAACAGAAACGCGAGGAGGTATACAAATTATCAGGAGCAATTGATAGTATACCTCTTCGCTCTTCTGTTACCCTGATACCAAATGCTAATTTCGTTAAATAAACGAAAACTTCGTATTTTTAAGAAATAATTTACTATATTTCAGTAAAAATCCGATTTTGTATTAGGATAACAGAAACGCGAGGAGGTATACAAAGTATCAGGAGCAATTGATAGTATACCTCCTCGCTCTTCTGTTATCCTGATACAAAATCCTAATTTCGTTAAATTAACGAAAACTTAGTATTTTTAAGAAATAATTTACGATATTCCAGTAAGAATGCTATTTTGTATTAGGATAACAGAAACGCGAGGAGGTATACAAATTATCAGGGGCAATTGATAGTATACCTCTTCGCTCTTCTGTTATCCTGATACCAAATCCTAATTTCGTTAAATGAACGAAAACTTAGTATCTTTAAGAAATAATTTACTATATTTCAGTGAAAATCCGATTTTGTATTAGGATAACAGAAACGCGAGGAGGTGTACAAATTATCAGGAGCAATTGATAGTATACCTCTTCGCTCTTCTGTTATCCTGATACAAAATCCTAATTTCGTTAAATGAACGAAAACTTAGTATTTTTAAGAAATAATTTACGATATTCCAGTAAGAATCCGATTTTGTATTAGGACAACAGAAATGCGAGGAGGTATACAAATTATCGGGAGCAATTGATAGTATACCTCTTCGCTCTTCTGTTACCCTGATACCAAATCCTAATTTCGTTAAATGAACGAAAACTTAGTATTTTTAAGAAATAATTTACTATATTTCAGTAAGAATCCGATTTTGTATTAGGATAACAGAAACGCGAGGAGGTATACAAATTATCAGGGGCAATTGATAGTATACCTCTTCGCTCTTCTGTTATCCTGATACAAAATCCTAATTTCGTTAAATGAACGAAAACTTAGTATTTTTAAGAAATAATTTACGATATTCCAGTAAGAATCCGATTTTGTATTAGGATAACAGAAATGCGAGGAGATATACAAATTATCGGGAGCAATTGATAGTTAACCTCTTCGCTCTTCTGTTACCCTGATACCAAATCCTAATTTCGTTAAATGAACGAAAACTTAGTATTTTTAAGAAATAATTTACTATATTTCAGTAAAAATCCGATTTTGTATTAGGATAACAGAAACGTGAGGAGGTGTACAAATTATCAGGGGCAATTGATAGTATACCTCTTCGCTCTTCTGTTACCCTGATACCAAATCCTAATTTCGTTGAATGAACGAAAACTTAGTATTTTTAAGAAATAATTTACTATATTTCAGTGAAAATCCGATTTTGTATTAGGATAACAGAAACGCGAGCAGGTGTACAAATTATCAGGGGCAATTGATAGTATACCTCTTCGCTCTTCTGTTATCCTGATACCAAATCCTAATTTCGTTAAATGAACGAAAACTTAGTATTTTTAAGAAATAATTTACGATATTCCAGTAAGAATGCTATTTTGTATTAGGATAACAGAAACGCGAGGAGGTGTACAAATTTTCAGGAGCAATTGATAGTATACTTATTCGCTCTTCTGTTATCCTGATACAAAATCCTAATTTCGTTAAATCAACGAAAACTTAGTATTTTTAAGAAATAATTCACGATATTCCAGTAAGAATCCGATTTTGTATTAGGATAACAGAAACGCGAGGAGGTGTACAAATTATCAGGAGCAATTGATAGTATACCTCTTCGCTCTTCTGTTATCCTGATACAAAATCCTAATTTCGTTAAATCAACGAAAACTTAGTATTATTAAGAAATAATTTACGATATTTCAGTAAGAATCCGATTTTGTATTAGGATAACAGAAACGCGAGGAGGTGTACAAATTATCAGGAGCAATTGATACTATACCTCTTCGCTCTTCTGTTATCCTGATGCCAAATCCTAATTTCGTTAAATGAACGAAAACTCAGAATTTTTAAGAAATAATTCACGATATTCCAGTAAGAATCCGATTTCGTATTAGGATAACAGGAACGCGATGAGGTATACAAATTATCAGGAGCAATTGATAGTATACCTCTTCGCTCTTCTGTTATCCTGATACCAAATCCTAATTTTGATAAATTAACGAAAACTTAGTATTTTTAAGAAATAATTTACTATATTTCAGTAAAAATCCGATTTTGTATTAGGATAACAGAAACGTGAGGAGGTGTACAAATTATCAGGAGCAATTGATAGTATACCTCTTCGCTCTTCTGTTGTCCTGAGACCAAATCCTAATTTCGTTAAATGAACGAAAACTTCGTATTTTTGAGATATAATTTAAGATATTCCAGTAAGAATCCGATTTTGTATTAGGATAACAGAAACGCGAGGAGGTATACAAATTATCAGGAGCAATTGATAGTATACCTCTTCGCTCTTCTGTTACCCTGATACCAAATGCTAATTTCGTTAAATAAACGAAAACTTCGTATTTTTAAGAAATAATTTACTATATTTCAGTAAAAATCCGATTTTGTATTAGGATAACAGAAACGCGAGGAGGTATACAAAGTATCAGGAGCAATTGATAGTATACCTCCTCGCTCTTCTGTTATCCTGATACAAAATCCTAATTTCGTTAAATTAACGAAAACTTAGTATTTTTAAGAAATAATTTACGATATTCCAGTAAGAATGCTATTTTGTATTAGGATAACAGAAACGCGAGGAGGTATACAAATTATCAGGGGCAATTGATAGTATACCTCTTCGCTCTTCTGTTATCCTGATACCAAATCCTAATTTCGTTAAATGAACGAAAACTTAGTATCTTTAAGAAATAATTTACTATATTTCAGTGAAAATCCGATTTTGTATTAGGATAACAGAAACGCGAGGAGGTGTACAAATTATCAGGAGCAATTGATAGTATACCTCTTCGCTCTTCTGTTATCCTGATACAAAATCCTAATTTCGTTAAATGAACGAAAACTTAGTATTTTTAAGAAATAATTTACGATATTCCAGTAAGAATCCGATTTTGTATTAGGACAACAGAAATGCGAGGAGGTATACAAATTATCGGGAGCAATTGATAGTATACCTCTTCGCTCTTCTGTTACCCTGATACCAAATCCTAATTTCGTTAAATGAACGAAAACTTAGTATTTTTAAGAAATAATTTACTATATTTCAGTAAGAATCCGATTTTGTATTAGGATAACAGAAACGCGAGGAGGTATACAAATTATCAGGGGCAATTGATAGTATACCTCTTCGCTCTTCTGTTATCCTGATACAAAATCCTAATTTCGTTAAATTAACGAAAACTTAGTATTTTTAAGAAATAATTTACGATATTCCAGTAAGAATCCGATTTTGTATTAGGATAACAGAAATGCGAGGAGATATACAAATTATCGGGAGCAATTGATAGTTAACCTCTTCGCTCTTCTGTTACCCTGATACCAAATCCTAATTTCGTTAAATGAACGAAAACTTAGTATTTTTAAGAAATAATTTACTATATTTCAGTGAAAATCCGATTTTGTATTAGGATAACAGAAACGCGAGGAGGTGTACAAATTATCAGGAGCAATTGATAGTATACCTCTTCGCTCTTCTGTTATCCTGATACAAAATCCTAATTTCGTTAAATTAACGAAAACTTAGTATTTTTAAGAAATAATTTACGATATTCCAGTAAGAATGCCATTTTGTATTAGGATAACAGAAACGCGAGGAGGTATACAAATTATCAGGAGCAATTGATAGTATACCTCTTCGCTCTTCTGTTATCCTGATACAAAATCCTAATTTCGTTAAATGAACGAAAACTCAGTATTTTTAAGAAATAATTCACGTTATTTCAGTAAGAATCCGATTTTGTATTAGGATAACAGAAACGCGAGGAGGTATACAAATTATCAGGGGCAATTGATAGTATACCTCTTCGCTCCTCTGTTATCCTGATACCAAATCCTAATTTCGTTGAATTAACGAAAACTTAGTATTTTTAAGAAATAATTCACGATATTCCAGTAAGAATCCGATTTTGTATTAGGATAACAGAAACGCGAGGATGTATACAAATTATCAGGAGCAATTGATAGTATACCTCTTCGCTCTTCTGTTATCCTGATACCAAATCCTAATTTCGTTAAATTAACGAGACCTTAGTATTTTTAAGAAATAATTTACGATATTCCAGTAAGAATCCAATTTTGTATTAGGATAACAGAAACGCGAGGAGGTATACAAATTATCAGGGGCAATTGATAGTATACCTCTTCGCTCCTCTGTTATCCTGATACCAAATCTTAATTTCTTTAAATGAACGAAAACTTAGTATTTTTGAGAAATAATTTACGATATTTCAGTAAGAATCTGATTTTGTACTAGGATAACAGAAACGCGAGGAGGTGTACAAATTATCAGGAGCAATTGATAGTATACCTCTTCGCTCTTCTGTCATCCTGATACAAAATCCTAATTTCGTTAAATTAACGAAAACTTAGTATTTTTAAGAAATTATTCACGATATTCCAGTAAGAATCCGATTTTATATTAGGATAACAGAAACGCGAGGAGGTATACAAATTATCAGGAGCAATTGATAGTTTACCTCTTCGCTCTTCTGTTATCCTGATACAAAATCCTAATTTCGTTAAATCAACGGAAACTTAGTATTTTTAAGAAATGATTTACGATATTCCAGTAAGAATCCGATTTTGTATTAGGATAACAGAAACGCGAGGAGGTATACAAATTATCAGGGGCAATTGACTGTATACCTCTTCGCTCCTCTGTTATCCTGATACTAAATCCTAATTTCTTTAAATGAACGAAAACTTCGTATTTTTAAGAAATGATTTACTATATTTCAGTAAGAAATCGATTTTGTATTAGGATAACAGAAACGCGAGGGAGTGTACAAATTATCAGGAGCAATTGATAGTATACCTCTTCGCTCTTCTGTTATCTTGATACAAAATCCTAATTTCGTTAAACTATCGAAAACTTAGTATTTTTAAGAAATAATTTACGATATTCCAGTAAGAATCCGATTTTGTATTAGGATAACAGAAACGCGAGGAGGTGTACAAATTATCAGGAGCAATTGATAGCATACCTCTTAGCTCTTCTGTTATCCTGATACAAAATCCTAATTTCGTTAATTTAACGAAAACTTAGTATTTTTAAGAAATAATTTACGATATTCCAGTAAGAATCCGATTTTGTATTAGGATAACAGAAACGCGAGGAGGTGTACAAATTTTCAGGAGCAATTGATAGTATACCTCTTCGCTCTTCTGTTATCCTGATACAAAATCCTAATTTCGTTAAATCAACGAAAACTTAGTATTATTAAGAAATAATTTACGATATTTCAGTAAGAATCCGATTTTGTATTAGGATAACAGAAACGCGAGGAGGTGTACGAATTATCAGGAGCAATTGATAGTATACCTCTTCGCTCTTCTGTTACCCTGATACCAAATCCTAATTTCGTTAAATGAACGAAAACTTAGTATTTTTAAGAAATAATTTACTATATTTCAGTGAAAATCCGATTTTGTATTAGGATAACAGAAACGCGAGGAGGTGTACAAATTATCAGGAGCAATTGATAGTATACCTCTTCGCTCTTCTGTTGTCCTGATACCAAATCCTAATTTCGTTAAATGAACGAAATCTTAGTATTTTTGAGATATAATTTAAGATATTCCAGTAAGAATCCGATTTTGTATTAGGATAACAGAAACGCGAGGAGGTATACAAATTATCAGGAGCAATTGATAGTATACCTCTTCGCTCTTCTGTTACCCTGATACCAAATGCTAATTTCGTTAAATAAACGAAAACTTAGTATTTTTAGGAAATAATTTACTATATTTCAGTAAAAATCCGATTTTGTATTAGGATAACAGAAACGCGAGGAGGTACACAAATTATCAGGAGCAATTGATAGTATACCTCTTCGCTCTTCTGTTATCCTGATGCCAAATCCTAATTTCGTTAAATGAACGGAAACTTAGAATTTTTAAGAAATAATTCACGATATTCCAGTAAGAATCCGATTTCGTATTAGGATAACAGGAACGCGAGGAGGTATACAAATTATCAGGAGCAATTGATAGTATACCTCTTCGCTCTTCTGTTATCCTGATACCAAATCCTATTTTCGTTAAATGAACGAAAACTTAGTATTTTTAAGAAATAATTTACTATATTTCAGTAAAAATCCGATTTTGCATTAGGTTAACAGAAACGCGAGGAGGTGTACAAATTATCAGGAGCAATTGATAGTATACCTCTTCGCTCTTCTGTTGTCCTGATACCAAATCCTAATTTCGTTGAATGAACGAAAACTTAGTATTTTTAAGAAATAATTCACGATATTTCAGTAAGAATCCGATTTTGTATTAGGATAACAGAAACGCGAGGAGGTGTACAAATTTTCAGGAGCAATTGATAGTATACCTCTTCGCTCTTCTGTTATCCTGATACAAAATCCTAATTTCGTTAAATGAACGAAAACTTAGTATTTTTAAGAAATAATTTACGATATTCCAGTAAGAATCCGATTTTGTATTAGGATAACAGAAATGCGAGGAGGTATACAAATTATCGGGAGCAATTGATAGTATACCTCTTCGCTCTTCTGTTATCCTGATACCAAATCCTAATTTCGTTAAATTAACGAAAACTTAGTATTTTTAAGAAATAATTTACTATATTTCAGTAAAAATCCGATTTTGTATTAGGATAACAGAAACGCGAGGAGGTATACAAATTATCAGGAGCAATTGATAGTATACCTCTTCGCTCTTCTGTTATCCTGATACCAAATCCTAATTTCGTTAAATTAACGAAAACTCAGTATTTTTAAGAAATAATTTACGATATTCCAGTAAGAATCCGATTTTGTATTAGGATAACAGAAATGCGAGGAGGTATACAAATTATCGGGAGCAATTGATAGTATACCTCTTCGCTCTTCTGTTATCCTGATACCAAATCCTAATTTCGTTAAATTAACGAAAACTTAGTATTTTTAAGAAATAATTTACGATATTCCAGTAAGAATCCGATTTTGTATTAGGATAACAGAAATGCGAGGAGGTATACAAATTATCGGGAGCAATTGATAGTATACCTCTTCGCTCTTCTGTTATCCTGATACCAAATCCTAATTTCGTTAAATTAACGAAAACTTAGTATTTTTAAGAAATAATTTACGATATTCCAGTGAGAATCCGATTTTGTATTAGGATAACAGAAATGCGAGGAGGTATACAAATTTTCAGGAGCAATTGATAGTATACCTCTTCGCTCTTCTGTTATCCTGATACAAAATCCTAATTTCGTTAAATGAACGAAAACTTAGTATTTTTAAGAAATAATTTACGATATTCCAGTAAGAATCCGATTTTGTATTAGGATAACAGAAATGCGAGGAGGTATACAAATTATCGGGAGCAATTGATAGTATACCTCTTCGCTCTTCTGTTATCCTGATACCAAATCCTAATTTCGTTAAATTAACGAAAACTTAGTATTTTTAAGAAATAATTTACTATATTTCAGTAAAAATCCGATTTTGTATTAGGATAACAGAAACGCGAGGAGGTATACAAATTATCAGGAGCAATTGATAGAATACCTCTTCGCTCTTCTGTTATCCTGATACCAAATCCTAATTTCGTTAAATTAACGAAAACTTATTATTTTTAAGAAATAATTTACTATATTTCAGTAAAAATCCGATTTTGTATTAGGATAACAGAAACGCGAGGAGGTATACAAATTATCAGGAGCAATTGATAGTATACCTCTTCGCTCTTCTGTTATCCTGATACAAAATCCTAATTTCGTTAAATTAACGAAAACTTAGTATTTTTAAGAAATAATTTACGATATTCCAGTAAGAATGCTATTTTGTATTAGGATAACAGAAACGCGAGGAGGTATACAAATTATCAGGGGCCATTGATAGTATACCTCTTCGCTCTTCTGTTATCCTGATACCAAATCCTAATTTCGTTAAATGAACGAAAACTTAGTATTTTTAAGAAATAATTTACTATATTTCAGTGAAAATCCGATTTTGTATTAGGATAACAGAAACGCGAGAAGGTGTACAAATTATCAGGAGCAATTGATAGTATACCTCTTCGCTCCTCTGTTATCCTGACACCAAATCCTAATTTCGTTAAATTAACGAAAACTTAGTATTTTTAAGAAATGATTTACTATATTTCAGTAAAAATCCGATTTTGTATTAGGATAACAGAAACGCGAGGAGGTATACAAATTATCAGGAGCAATTGATAGTATACCTCTTCGCTCTTCTGTTATCCTGATACAAAATCCTAATTTCGTTAAATTAACGAAAACTTAGTATTTTTAAGAAATAATTTACGATATTCCAGTAAGAATGCTATTTTGTATTAGGATAACAGAAACGCGAGGAGGTATACAAATTATCAGGGGCCATTGATAGTATACCTCTTCGCTCTTCTGTTATCCTGATACCAAATCCTAATTTCGTTAAATGAACGAAAACTTAGTATTTTCAAGAAATAATTTACTATATTTCAGTAAAAATCCGATTTTGTATTAGGATAACAGAAACGCGAGGAGGTATACAAATTATCAGGAGCAATTGATAGTATACCTCTTCGCTCTTCTGTTATCCTGATACAAAATCCTAATTTCGTTAAATTAACGAAAACTTAGTATTTTTTAGAAATAATTTACGATATTCCAGTAAGAATGCTATTTTGTATTAGGATAACAGAAACGCGAGGAGGTATACAAATTATCAGGAGCAATTGATAGTATACCTCTTCGCTCTTCTGTTATCCTGATACAAAATCCTAATTTCGTTAAATTAACGAAAACTTAGTATTTTTAAGAAATAATTTACGATATTCCAGTAAGAATGCTATTTTGTATTAGGATAACAGAAACGCGAGGAGGTATACAAATTATCAGGGGCAATTGATAGTATACCTCTTCGCTCTTCTGTTATCCTGATACCAAATCCTAATTTCGTTAAATGAACGAAAACTCAGTATTTTTAAGAAATAATTCACGATATTTCAGTAAGAATCCGATTTTGTATTAGGATAACAGAAACGCGAGGAGGTATACAAATTATCTGGGGCAATTGATAGTATACCTCTTCGCTCCTCTGTTATCCTGATACCAAATCCTAATTTCGTTGAATTAACGAAAACTTAGTATTTTTAAGAAATAATTCACGATATTCCAGTAAGAATCCGATTTTGTATTAGGATAACAGAAACGCGAGGAGGTATACAAATTATCAGGAGCAATTGATAGTATACCTCTTCGCTCTTCTGTTATCCTGATACCAAATCCTAATTTCGTTAAATTAACGAGACCTTAGTATTTTTAAGAAATAATTTACGATATTCCAGTAAGAATCCGATTTTGTATTAGGATAACAGAAACGCGAGGAGGTATACAAATTATCAGGTGCAATTGATAGTATACCTCTTCGCTCTTCTGTTATCCTGATACCTAATCCTAATTTCGTTAAATGAATGAAAACTTAGTATTTTTAAGAAATAATTTACGATATTTCAGTAAGAATCCGATTTTGTATTAGGATAACAGAAACGCGAGGAGGTATACAACTTATCAGGAGCAATTGATAGTATACCTCTTCGCTCTTCTGTTATGCTGATAGCAAATCCTAATTTCGTTAAATTAACGAAAACTTAGTATTTTTGAGAAATAATTTACGATATTTCAGTAAGAATCCGATTTTGTATTAGGATAACAGAAACGCGAGGAAGTATACAAATTATCAGGGGCAATTGATAGTATACCTCTTCGCTCTTCTGTTATCCTGATAGCAAATCCTAATTTCGTTAAATTAACGGAAACTTAGTATTTTTGAGAAATAATTTACGATTTTACGATATTCCAGTAAGAATCCGATTTTGTATTAGGATAACAGAAACGCGAGGAGGTATACAAATTATCAGGGGCAATTGATAGTATACCTCTTCGCTCCTCTGTTATCCTGATACCAAATCCTAATTTCTTTAAATGAACGAAAACTTAGTATTTTTAAGAAATGATTTACGATATTCCAGTAAGAATCCGATTTTGTAATAGGATAACAGAAACGCGAGGAGGTGTACAAATTATCAGGAGCAATTGATAGTATACCTCTTCGCTCTTCTGTCATCCTGATACAAAATCCTAATTTCGTTAAATTAACGAAAACTTAGTAATTTTAAGAAATAATTTACGATATTCCAGTAAGAATCCGATTTTGTATTAGGATAACAGAAACGCGAGGAGGTTTACAAATTATCAGGAGCAATTGATAGTTTACCTCTTCGCTCTTCTGTTATCCTGATACAAAATCCTAATTTCGTTAAATCAACGGAAACTTAGTATTTTTAAGAAATAATTTACGATATTCCAGTAAGAATCCGATTTTGTATTAGGATAACAGAAACGCGAGGAGGTATACAAATTATCAGGGGCAATTGACTGTATACCTCTTCGCTCCTCTGTTATCCTGATACTAAATCCTAATTTCTTTAAATGAACGAAAACTTAGTATTTTTAAGAAATAATTTGCTATATTTCAGTAAGAAATCGATTTTGTATTAGGATAACAGAAACGCGAGGAAGTGTACAAATTATCAGGAGCAATTGATAGTATACCTTTTCGCTCTTCTGTTATCTTGATACAAAATCCTAATTTCGTTAAATTATCGAAAACTTAGTATTTTTAAGAAATAATTTACGATATTCCAGTAAGAATCCGATTTTGTATTAGGATAACAGAAACGCGAGGAGGTGTACAAATTATCAGGAGCAATTGATAGCATACCTCTTAGCTCTTCTGTTATCCTGATACAAAATCCATATTTCGTTAATATGACGAAAACTTAGTATTTTTAAGAAATAATTTACGATATTCCAGTAAGAATCCGATTTTGTATTAGGATAACAGAAACGCGAGGAGGTGTACAAATTTTCAGGAGCAATTGATAGTATACCTCTTCGCTCTTCTGTTATCCTGATACAAAATCCTAATTTCGTTAAATCAACGAAAACTTAGTATTATTAAGAAATAATTTACGATATTTCAGTAAGAATCCGATTTTGTATTAGGATAACAGAAACGCGAGGAGGTGTACAAATTATCAGGAGCAATTGATAGTATACCTCTCCGCTCTTCTGTTATCCTGATACCAAATCCTAATTTCGTTTAATGAACGAAAACTTTGTATTTTTAAGAAATAATTTACTATATTTCAGTAAAAATCCGATTTTGTATTAGGTTAACAGAAACGCGAGGAGGTGTACAAATTATCAGGAGCAATTGATAGTATACCTCTTCGCTCTTCTGTTGTCCTGATACCAAATCCTAATTTCGTTAAATGAACGAAAACTTAGTATTTTTAAGATATAATTTAAGATATTCCAGTAAAAATCCGATTTTGTATTAGGATAACAGAAACGCGAGGAGGTATACAAATTATCAGGAGCAATTGATAGTATACCTCTTCGCTCTTCTGTTATCCTGATACAAAATCCTAATTTCGTTAAATCAACGGAAACTTAGTATTTTTAAGAAATAATTTACGATATTCCAGTAAGAATACGATTTTGTATTAGGATAACAGAAACGCGAGGAGGTATACAAATTATCAGGGGCAATTGACTGTATACCTCTTCGCTCTTCTGTTATCCTGATACCAAATCCTAATTTCGTTAAATGAACGAAAACTTAATATTTTCAAGAAATAATTTACGATATTCCAGTAAGAATCCGATTTTGTATTAGGATAACAGAAACGCGAGGAGGTGTACAAATTATCAGGAGCAATTGATAGTATACCTCTTCGCTCTTCTGTTATCCTGATACCAAATCCTAATTTCGTTTAATGAACGAAAACTTTGTATTTTTAAGAAATAATTTACTATATTTCAGTAAAAATCCGATTTTGTATTAGGTTAACAGAAACGCGAGGAGGTGTACAAATTATCAGGAGCAATTGATAGTATACCTCTTCGCTCTTCTGTTGTCCTGATACCAAATCCTAATTTCGTTAAATGAACGAAAACTTAGTATTTTTGAGATATAATTTAAGATATTCCAGTAAGAATCCGATTTTGTATTAGGATAACAGAAACGCGAGGAGGTATACAAATTATCAGGAGCAATTGATAGTATACCTCTTCGCTCTTCTGTTATCCTGATACAAAATCCTAGTTTCGTTAAATCAACGGAAACTTAGTATTTTTAAGAAATAATTTACGATATTCCAGTAAGAATACGATTTTGTATTAGGATAACAGAAACGCGAGGAGGTATACAAATTATCAGGGGCAATTGACTGTATACCTCTTCGCTCTTCTGTTATCCTGATACCAAATCCTGATTTCGGTAAATGAACGAAAACTTAGTATTTTTAAGAAATAATTTACGATATTCCAGTAAGAATCCGATTTTGTATTTGGATAACAGAAACGCGAGGAGGTGTACAAATTATCAGGAGCAATTGATAGTATACCTCTTCGCTCTTCTGTTATCCTGATGCCAAATCCTAATTTCGGTAAATGAACGAAAACTTAGAATTTTTAATAAATAATTCACGATATTCCAGTAAGAATCCGATTTCGTATTAGGATCACAGGAACGCGAGGAGACCTACAAATTATCAGGAGCAATTGATAGTATACCTCTTCGCTCTTCTGTTATCCTGATACCAAATCCTAATTTCGTTAAATTAACGAAAACTTAGTATTTTTAAGAAATAATTTACTATATTTCAGTAAAAATCCGATTTTGTATTAGGATAACAGAAACGCGAGGAGGTGTACAAATTATCAGGAGCAATTGATAGTATACCTCTTCGCTCTTCTGTTGTCCTGATACCAAATCCTAATTTCGTTAAATGAACGGAAACTTAGTATTTTTAAGATATAATTTAAGATATTCCAGTAAGAATCCGATTTTGTATTAGGATAACAGAAACGCGAGGAGGTATACAAATTATCAGGAGCAATTGATAGTATACCTCTTCGCTCTTCTGTTATCCTGATGCCAAATCCTAATTTCGGTAAATGAACGAAAACTTAGAATTTTTAATAAATAATTCACGATATTCCAGTAAGAATCCGATTTCGTATTAGGATAACAGGAACGCGAGGAGGCCTACAAATTATCAGGAGCAATTGATAGTATACCTCTTCGCTCTTCTGTTATCCTGATACCTAATCCTAATTTCGTTAAATGAATGAAAACTTAGTATTTTTGAGAAATAATTTACGATATTCCAGTAAGAATCCGATTTTGTATTAGGATAACAGAAACGCGAGGAGGTATACAAATTATCAGGAGCAATTGATAGTATACCTCTTCGCTCTTCTGTTATGCTGATAGCAAATCCTAATTTCGTTAAATTAACGAAAACTTAGTATTTTTGAGAAATAATTTACGATATTTCAGTAAGAATCCGATTTTGTATTAGGATAACAGAAACGCGAGGAAGTATACAAATTATCAGGGGCAATTGATAGTATACCTCTTCGCTCTTCTGTTATCCTGATAGCAAATCCTGATTTCGTTAAATTAACGGAAACTTAGTATTTTTGAGAAATAATTTACGATTTTACGATATTCCAGTAAGAATCCGATTTTGTATTAGGATAACAGAAACGCGAGGAGGTATACAAATTATCAGGGGCAATTGATAGTATACCTTTTCGCTCCTCTGTTATCCTGATACCAAATCCTAATTTCTTTAAATGAACGAAAACTTAGTATTTTTAAGAAATGATTTACGATATTCCAGTAAGAATCCGATTTTGTAATAGGATAACAGAAACGCGAGGAGGTGTACAAATTATCAGGAGCAATTGATAGTATACCTCTTCGCTCTTCTGTCATCCTGATACAAAATCCTAATTTCGTTAAATTAACGAAAACTTAGTATTTTTAAGAAATAATTTACGATATTCCAGTAAGAATCCGATTTTGTATTAGGATAACAGAAACGCGAGGAGGTTTACAAATTATCAGGAGCAATTGATAGTTTACCTCTTCGCTCTTCTGTTATCCTGATACAAAATCCTAATTTCGTTAAATCAACGGAAACTTAGTATTTTTAAGAAATAATTTACGATATTCCAGTAAGAATCCGATTTTGTATTAGGATAACAGAAACGCGAGGAGGTATACAAATTATCAGGGGCAATTGACTGTATACCTCTTCGCTCCTCTGTTATCCTGATACTAAATCCTAATTTCTTTAAATGAACGGAAACTTAGTATTTTTAAGAAATAATTTACTATATTTCAGTAAGAAATCGATTTTGTATTAGGATAACAGAAACGCGAGGAAGTGTACAAATTATCAGGAGCAATTGATAATATACCTTTTCGCTCTTCTGTTATCTTGATACAAAATCCTAATTTCGTTAAATTATCGAAAACTTAGTATTTTTAAGAAATAATTTACGATATTCCAGTAAGAATCCGATTTTGTATTAGGATAACAGAAACGCGAGGAGGTGTACAAATTATCAGGAGCAATTGATAGCATACCTCTTAGCTCTTCTGTTAACCTGATACAAAATCCATATTTCGTTAATATGACGAAAACTTAGTATTTTTAAGAAATAATTTACGATATTCCAGTAAGAATCCGATTTTGTATTAGGATAACAGAAACGCGAGGAGGTGTACAAATTTTCAGGAGCAATTGATAGTATACCTCTTCGCTCTTCTGTTAAGCTGATACAAAATCCTAATTTCGTTAAATCAACGAAAACTTTGTATTTTTAAGAAATAATTTACTATATTTCAGTAAAAATCCGATTTTGTATTAGGTTAACAGAAACGCGAGGAGGTGTACAAATTATCAGGAGCAATTGATAGTATACCTCTTCGCTCTTCTGTTGTCCTGATACCAAATCCTAATTTCGTTAAATGAACGAAAACTTAGTATTTTTAAGATATGATTTAAGATATTCCAGTAAAAATCCGATTTTGTATTAGGATAACAGAAACGCGAGGAGGTATACAAATTATCAGGAGCAATTGATAGTATACCTCTTCGCTCTTCTGTTATCCTGATACAAAATCCTAATTTCGTTAAATCAACGGAAACTTAGTATTTTTAAGAAATAATTTACGATATTCCAGTAAGAATACGATTTTGTATTAGGATAACAGAAACGCGAGGAGGTATACAAATTATCAGGGGCAATTGACTGTATACCTCTTCGCTCTTCTGTTATCCTGATACCAAATCCTAATTTCGTTAAATGAACGAAAACTTAGTATTTTTAAGAAATAATTTACGATATTCCAGTAAGAATCCGATTTTGTATTAGGATAACAGAAACGCGAGGAGGTGTACAAATTATCAGGAGCAATTGATAGTATACCTCTTCGCTCTTCTGTTATCCTGATGCCAAATCCTAATTTCGGTAAATGAACGAAAACTTAGAATTTTTAATAAATAATTCACGATATTCCAGTAAGAATCCGATTTCGTATTAGGATAACAGGAACGCGAGGAGGCCTACAAATTATCAGGAGCAATTGATAGTATACCTCTTCGCTCTTCTGTTATCCTGATACCAAATCCTAATTTCGTTAAATTAACGAAAACTTCTGTACAAATTTTCAGGAGCAATTGATAGTATACCTCTTCGTTCTTCTGTTATCCTGATACAAAATCCTAATTTCGTTAAATGAACGAAAACTTAGAATTTTTGAGAAATAATTCACGATATTCCAGTAAGAATCCGATTTCGTATTAGGATAACAGGAACGCGAGGAGGTATACAAATTATCAGGAGCAATTGATAGTATACCTCTCCGCTCTTCTGTTATCCTGATACCAAATCCTAATTTCGTTGAATGAACGAAAACTTAGTATTTTTAAGAAATTATTTACTATATTTCAGTAAAAATCCGATTTTGTATTAGGATAACAGAAACGCGAGGAGGTGTACAAATTATCAGGAGCAATTGATGGTATACCTCTTCGCTCTTCTGTTGTCCTGATACCAAATCCTAATTTCGTTAAATGAACGAAAACTCAGTATTTTTAAGATATAATTCAAGATATTCCAGTAAGAATCCGATTTTGTATTAGGATAACAGAAACGCGAGGAGGTATACAAATTATCAGGAGCAATTGATAGTATACCTCTCCGCTCTTCTGTTACCCTGATACCAAATCCTAATTTCGTTAAATGAACGAAAACTTCGTATTTTTAAGAAATAATTTACTATATTTCAGTAAAAATCCGATTTTGTATTAGGATAACAGAAACGCGAGGAGGTATACAAATTATCAGGAGCAATTGATAGTATACCTCTTCGCTCTTCTGTTATCCTGATACCAAATCCTTATTTCGTTAAATGAACGATACCAAATCCTACTTTCGTTAAATTAACGAGACCTTAGTATTTCAAGAAATAATTTACGATATTCCAGTAAGAATCCGATTTTGTATTAGGATAACAGAAACGCGAGGAGGTATACAAATTATCAGGAGCAATTGATAGCATACCTCTTCGCTCTTCTGTTATCCTGATACCAAATCCTAATTTCGTTAAATGAACGAAAACTTAGTATTTTTAAGAAATAATTCACGATATTTCAGTAAGAATCCGATTTTGTATTAGGATAACAGAAACGCGAGGAGGTATACAAATTATCAGGAGCAATTGATAGTATACCTCTTCGCTCTTCTGTTACCCTGATACCAAATCCTAATTTCGTTAAATGAACGAAAACTTAGTATTTTTAAGAAATAATTTACTATATTTCAGTGAAAATCAGATTTTGTATTAGGATAACAGAAACGCGAGGAGGTGTACAAATTATCAGGGGCAATTGATAGTATACCTCTCCGCTCTTCTGTTACCCTGATACCAAATCCTAATTTCGTTAAATGAACGAAAACTTCGTATTTTTAAGAAATAATCAGGATAACAGAAACGCGAGGAGGTATACAAATTATCAGGAGCAATTGATAGTATACCTCTTCGCTCCTCTGTTATCCTGATACCAAATCCTTATTACGTTAAATGAACGATACCAAATCCTACTTTCGTTAAATTAACGAGACCTTAGTATTTCAAGAAATAATTTACGATATTCCAGTAAGAATCCGATTTTGTATTAGGATAACAGAAACGCGAGGAGGTATACAAATTATGAGGGGCAATTGATAGTATACCTCTTCGCTCTTCCGTTATCCTGATACAAAATCCTAATTTCGTTAAATTAACGAAAACTTGGTATTTTTAAGAAATAATTCACGATATTCCAGTAAGAATCCGATTTTGTATTAGGATAACAGAAATGCGAGGAGGTATACAAATTATCGGGAGCAATTGATAGTATACCTCTTCGCTCTTCTGTTACCCTGATACCAAATCCTAATTTCGTTAAATGAACGAAAACTTAGTATTTTTAAGAAATAATTTACTATATTTCAGTGAAAATCAGATTTTGTATTAGGATAACAGAAACGCGAGGAGGTGTACAAATTATCAGGGGCAATTGATAGTATACCTCTTCGCTCTTCCGTTATCCTGATACAAAATCCTAATTTCGTTAAATTAACGAAAACTTAGTATTTTCAAGAAATAATTTACGATATTCCAGTAAGAATCCGATTTTGTACTAGGATAACAGAAACGCGAGGAGGTATGCAAATTATCAGGAGCAATTGATAGTATACCTCTTCGCTCTTCTGTTATCCTGATACCAAATCCTAATTTCGTTAAATTAACGAGACCTTAGTATTTTTAAGGAATAATTTACGATATTCCAGTAAGAATCCGATTTTGTATTAGGATAACAGAAACGCGAGGAGGTATACAAATTATCAGGAGCAATTGATAGCATACCTCTTCGCTCTTCTGTTATCCCGATACCAAATCCTAATTTCGTTAAATGAACGAAAACTTAGTATTTTTAAGAAATAATTCACGATATTCCAGTAAGAATCCGATTTTGTATTAGGATAACAGAAACGCGAGGGGGTATACAAATTATCAGGAGCAATTGATAGTATACCTCTTCGCTCTTCTGTTATCCTGATACCAAATCCTAATTTCGTTAAATTAACGAGACCTTAGTATTTTTAAGAAATAATTTACGATATTCCAGTAAGAATCCGATTTTGTATTAGGATAACAGAAACGCGAGGAGGTATACAAATTATCAGGTGCAATTGATAGTATACCTCTTCGCTCTTCTGTATTCCTGATACCTAATCCTAATTTCGTTAAATGAATGAAAACTTAGTATTTTTAAGAAATAATTTACGATATTCCAGTGAGAATCCGATTTTGTATTAGGATAACAGAAACGCGAGGAGGTATACAAATTATCAGGAGCAATTGATAGTATACCTCTTCGCTCTTCTGTTATCCTGATAGCAAATCCTAATTTCGTTAAATTAACGAAAACTTAGTATTTTTAAGAAATAATTTACGATATTCCAGTAAGAATCCGATTTTGTATTAGGATAACAGAAACGCGAGGAGGTATACAAATTATCAGGGGCAATTAATAGTATACCTCTTCGCTCCTCTATTATCCTGATACCAAATCCTAATTTCTTTAAATGAACGAAAACTTAGTATTTTTGAGAAATAATTTACGATATTTCAGTAAGAATCCGATTTTGTAATAGGATAACAGAAACGCGAGGAGATGTACAAATTATCAGGAGCAATTGATAGTATACCTCTTCGCTCTTCTGTCATCCTGATACAAAATCCTAATTTCGTTAAATTAACGAAAACTTAGTATTTTTAAGAAATAATTTACGATATTCCAGTAAGAATCCGATTTTATATTAGGATAACAGAAACGCGAGGAGGTATACAAATTATCAGGAGCAATTGATAGTTTACCTCTTCGCTCTTCTGTTATCCTGATACAAAATCCTAATTTCGTTAAATCAACGGAAAGTTAGTACTTTTAAGAAATAATTTATGATATTCCAGTAAGAATCCGATTTTGTATTAGGATAACAGAAACGCGAGGAGGTATACAAATTATCAGGGGCAATTGACAGTATACCTCTTCGCTCCTCTGTTATCCTGATACTAAATCCTAATTTCTTTTAATGAACGAAAACTTAGTATTTTTAAGAAATAATTTACTATATTTCAGTAAGAAATCGATTTTGTATTAGGATAACAGAAACGCGAGGAAGTGTACAAATTATCAGGAGCAATTGATAGTATACCTCTTCGCTCTTCTGTTATCTTGATACAAAATCCTAATTTCATTAAATTATCGAAAACTTAGTATTTTTAAGAAATAATTTACGATATTCCAGTAAGAATCCGATTTTGTATTAGGATAACAGAAACGCGAGGAAGTGTACAAATTATCAGGAGCAATTGATAGTATACCTCTTCGCTCTTCTGTTATCTTGATACAAAATCCTAGTTTCGTTAAATTATCGAAAACTTAGTATTTTTAAGAAATAATTTACGATGTTCCAGTAAGAATCCGATTTTGTATTAGGATAACAGAAACGCGAGGAGGTATACAAATTATCAGAGGCAATTAATAGTATACCTCTTCGCTCCTCTGTTATCCTGATTCCAAATCCTGATTTCTTTAAATGAACGAAAACTTAGTATTTTTGAGAAATAATTTACGATATTCCAGTAAGAATCCGATTTTATATTAGGATAACAGAAACGCGAGAAGGTATACAAATTATCAGGAGCAATTGATAGTTTACCTCTTCGCTCTTCTGTTATCCTGATACAAAATCCTTATTTCGTTAAATCAACGGAAAGTTAGTACGTTTAAGAAATAATTTATGATATTCCAGTAAGAATCCGATTTTGTATTAGGATAACAGAAACGCGAGGAGGTATACAAATTATCAGGGGCAATTGACAGTATACCTCTTCGCTCCTCTGTTATCCTGATACTAAATCCTAATTTCTTTTAATGAACGAAAACTTAGTATTTTTAAGAAATAATTTACTATATTTCAGTAAGAAATCGATTTTGTATTAGGATAACAGAAACGCGAGGAAGTGTACAAATTATCAGGAGCAATTGATAGTATACCTCTTCGCTCTTCTGTTATCTTGATACAAAATCCTAATTTCGTTAAATTATCGCAAACTTAGTATTTTTAAGAAATAATTTACGATATTCCAGGAAGAATCCGATTTTGTATTAGGATAACAGAAACGCGAGGAGGTGTACAAATTTTCAGGAGCAATTGATAGTATACCTCTTCGTTCTTCTGTTATCCTGATACAAAATCCTAATTTCGTTAAATGAACGAAAACTTAGTATTTTTAAGAAATTATTTACTATATTTCAGTAAAAATCCGATTTTGTATTAGGATAACAGAAACGCGAGGAGGTGTACAAATTATCAGGAGCAATTGATGGTATACCTCTTCGCTCTTCTGTTGTCCTGATACCAAATCCTAATTTCGTTAAATGAACGAAAACTTAGTATTTTTAAGATATAATTTAAGATATTCCAGTAAGAATACAAATTATCAGGGGCAATTGATAGTATACCTCTTCGCTCTTCCATTATCCTGATACCAAATCCTAATTTCGTTGAATTAACGAAAACTTTGTATTTTTAAGAAATAATTTACGATATTCCAGTAAGAATTCGATTTTGTATTAGGATAACAGAAACGCGAGGAGGTATACAAATTATCAGGAGCAATTGATAGTATACCTCTTCGCTCTTCTGTTATCCTGATACCAAATCCTAATTTCGTTAAATGAACGAAAACTTAGTATTTTTAAGATATAATTTAAGATATTCCAGTAAGAATACAAATTATCAGGGGCAATTGATAGTATACCTCTTCGCTCTTCCATTATCCTGATACCAAATCCTAATTTCGTTGAATTAACGAAAACTTTGTATTTTTAAGAAATAATTTACGATATTTCAGTAAAAATCCGATTTTGTATTAGGATAACAGAAACGCGAGGAGGTGTACAAATTATCAGGAGCAATTGATGGTATACCTCTTCGCTCTTCTGTTGTCCTGATACCAAATCCTAATTTCGTTAAATGAACGAAAACTTAGTATTTTTAAGATATAATTTAAGATATTCCAGTAAGAATACAAATTATCAGGGGCAATTGATAGTATACCTCTTCGCTCTTCCATTATCCTGATACCAAATCCTAATTTCGTTGAATTAACGAAAACTTTGTATTTTTAAGAAATAATTTACGATATTCCAGTAAGAATTCGATTTTGTATTAGGATAACAGAAACGCGAGGAGGTATACAAATTATCAGGAGCAATTGATAGTATACCTCTTCGCTCTTCTGTTATCCTGATACCAAATCATAATTTCGTAACATTAACGAGACCTTAGTATTTTTAAGAAATAATTTACGATATTCCAGTAAGAATCCGATTTTGTATTAGGATAACAGAAACGCGAGGAGGTATACAAATTATCAGGTGCAATTGATAGTATACCTCTTCGCTCTTCTGTTATCCTGACACCAAATCCTAATTTCTTTAAATGAACGAAAACTTAGTATTTTCAAGAAATAATTTACGATATTTCAGTGATAATCCGATTTTGTATTAGGATAACAGAAACGCGAGGAGGTGTACAAATTATCAGGAGCAATTGATAGTATACCTCTTCGCTCTTCCGTTATCCTGATACAAAATCCTAATTTCGTTAAATTAACGAGACCTTAGTATTTTTAAGAATAATTTACGATATTCCAGTAAGAATCCGATTTTGTATTAGGATAACAGAAACGCGAGGAGGTATACAAATTATCAGGAGCAATTGATAGTATACCTCTTCGCTCTTCTGTTATCCTGATACCAAATCCTAATTTCGTTGAATTAACGAAAACTTAGTATTTTTAAGAAATAATTTACTATATTTCAGTAAAAATCCGATTTTGTATTAGGATAACAGAGACGCGAGGAAGTATACAAATTATCAGGAGCAATTGATAGTATACCTCTTCGCTCTTCTGTTATCCTGATACCAAATCCTAATTTCGTTAAATGAACGAAAACTTAGTATTTTTAAGAAATAATTTACAATAATCCAGTAAGAATCCGATTTTGTATTAGAATAACAGAAACGCGAGAAGGTATACAAATTATCAGGTGCAATTGATAGTATACCTCTTCGCTCTTCTGATATCCTGATACCAAATCCTAATTTCGTTAAATGAACGAAAACTTAGTATTTTTAAGAAATAATTTACTATTCTCCACTAAAAATCCGATTTTCTATTAGGATAACAGAAACGCGAGGAGGTATACAAATTATCAGGAGCAATTGATAGTATACCTCTTCGCTCTTCTGTTATCCTGATACCAAATCCTAATTTCGTTGAATTAACGAAAACTTAGTATTTTTAAGAAATAATTTACTATATTTCAGTAAAAATCCGATTTTGTATTAGGATAACAGAGACGCGAGGAAGTATGCAAATTATCAGGAGCAATTGATAGTATGCCTCTTCGCTCTTCTGTTATCCTGATACCAAATCCTAATTTCGTTAGATGAACGAAAACTTAGTATTTTTAAGAAATAATTTACGATATTCCAGTAAGAATCCGATTTTGTATTAGGATAACAGAAACGCGAGGAGGTATACAAATTATCAGGCGCAATTGATAGTATACCTCTTCGCTCTTCTGTTATCCTAATACCAAATCCTAATCTCGTTAAATGAACGAAAACTTAGTATTTTCAAGAAATAATTTACGATATTCCAGTAAGAATCCGATTTAGTATTAGGATAACAGAAACGCGAGGAGGTATACAAATTATCAGGAGCAATTGATAGTATACCTCTTCGCTCTTCTGTTATCCTGATACCAAATCCTAATTTCGTCAGATGAACGAAAACTTAGTATTTTTAAGAAATAATTTACGATATTCCAATAAGAATCCGATTTTGTATTAGGATAACAGAAACGCGAGGAGGTATACAAATTATCAGGAGCAATTGATAGTATACCTCTTCGCTCTTCTATTATCCTGATACCAAATCCTAATTTCGTTAAATGAACGAAAACTTGGTATTTTTAAGAAATAATTTACTATATTTCAGTAAAAATCCGATTTTGTCTTAGGATAACAGAAACGCGAGGAAGTATACAAATTATCAGGAGCAATTGATTGTATACCTCTTCGCTCTTCCATTATCCTGATACCAAATCCTAATTTCGTTAAATGAACGAAAACTTAGTATTTTTAAGAAATAATTTCAGTAAAAATCCGATTTTGTCTTAGGATAACAGAAACGCGAGGAGGTATACAAATTATCAGGAGCAATTGATACTATACCTCTTCGCTCTTCTGTTATCCTGATACCAAATCCTAATTTCGTTAAATGAACGAAAACTTAGTATTTTTAAGAAATAATTTACGATATTCCAGTAAGAATCCGATTTTGTATTAGGATAACAGAAACGCGAGGAGGTATACAAATTATCAGGAGCAATTGATAGTATACCTCTTCGCTCTTCTATTATCCTGATACCAAATCCTAATTTCGTTAAATGAACGAAAACTTGGTATTTTTAAGAAATAATTTACTATATTTCAGTAAAAATCCGATTTTGTCTTAGGATAACAGAAACGCGAGGAAGTATACAAATTATCAGGAGCAATTGATTGTATACCTCTTCGCTCTTCTGTTATCCTGATACCAAATCCTAATTTCGTTGAATGAACGAAAACTTAGTATTTTTAAGAAATAATTTACGATATTCCAGTAAGAATCCGATTTTGTATTAGGATAACAGAAACGCGAGGAGGTATACAAATTATCAGGGGCAATTGATAGTTTACCTCTTCGCTCCTCTGTTATCCTGATACCAAATCCTAATTTCGTTGAATTAACGAAAACTTAGTATTTTTAAGAAATAATTTACGATATTCCAGTAAGAATCCGATTTTGTATTAGGATAACAGAAACGCGAGGAGGTATACAAATTATCAGGAGCAATTCATAGTATGCCTCTTCGCTCTTCTGTTATCCTGATAGCAAATCCTAATTTCGTTGAATTAACGAAAACCTAGTATTTTTGAGAAATAATTTACGATATTCCAGTAAGAATCCGATTTTGTATTAGGATAACAGAAACGCGAGGAAGTATACAAATTATCAGGGGCAATTGATAGTATACCTCTTCGCTCTTCTGTTATCCTGATAGCAAATCCTAATTTCGTTAAATTAACGAAAACTTAGTATTTTTAAGAAATAATTTACGATATTTCAGTAAGAATCCGATTTTGTATTAGGATAACAGAAACGCGAGGAAGTATACAAATAATCAGGGGCAATTGATAGTATACCTCTTCGCTCTTCTGTTATCCTGACACCAAATCATAATTTCGTTAAATTAACGAGACCTTAGTATTTTTAAGAAATAATTTACGATATTCCAGTAAGAATCCGATTTTGTATTAGGATAACAGAAACGCGAGGAGGTATACAAATTATCAGGAGCAATTCATAGTATGCCTCTTCGCTCTTCTGTTATCCTGATGGCAAATCCTAATTTCGTTGAATTAACGAAAACCTAGTATTTTTGAGAAATAATTTACGATATTTCAGTAAGAATCCGATTTTGTATTAGGATAACAGAAACGCGAGGAAGTATACAAATTATCAGGGGCAATTGATAGTATACCTCTTCGCTCTTCTGTTATCCTGATAGCAAATCCTAATTTCGTTAAATTAACGAAAACTTAGTATTTTTAAGAAATAATTTACGATATTCCAGTAAGAATCCGATTTTGTATTAGGATAACAGAAACGCGAGGAGGTATACAAATTATCAGGGGCAATTGATAGTATACCTCTTCGCTCCTCTGTTATCCTGATACCAAATCCTAATTTCTTTAAATGAACGAAAACTTAGTATTTTTAAGAAAAATGTTACTATATTTCAGTAAAAACCCGATTTTGTATTAGGTTAACAGAAACGCGAGGAGGT
The DNA here is from genome assembly GCA_963921935.1 of Galeruca laticollis. Taxonomy (NCBI): domain Eukaryota; kingdom Metazoa; phylum Arthropoda; class Insecta; order Coleoptera; family Chrysomelidae; genus Galeruca; species Galeruca laticollis. The sequence continues at coordinate 65,818,792 of OY998185.1, read as the reverse complement.
ATACAAATTATCAGGAGCAATTGTTAGTATACCTCTTCGTTCTTCTGTTTTCCTGATACCAAATCCTAATTTCGTTAAATTAACGAAAACTTAGTATTTTTAAGAAATAATTTACGATATTCCAGTAAGAATCCGATTTTGTATTAGGATAACAGGAACGCGAGGAGGTATACAAATTATCAGGAGCAATTGATAGTATACCTCTTCGCTCTTCTGTTATCCTGATACCAAATCCTAATTTCGTTAAATGAACGAAAACTTGGTATTTTTAAGAAATATATTACTATATTTCAGTGAAAATCCGATTTTGTATTAGGATAACAGAAACGCGAGGAGGTATACAAATTATCAGGAGCAATTGATAGTATACCTCTTCGCTCTTCTGTTATCCTGATACCAAATCCTAATTTCGTTGAGTGAACGAAAACTTAGTATTTTTAAGAAATAATTTACGATATTCCAGTAAGAATCCGATTTTGTATTAGGATAACAGAAACGCGAGGAGGTATACAAATTATCAGGAGCAATTGATAGTATACCTCTTCGCTCTTCTGTTATCCTGATACCAAATCCTAATTTCGTTAAATGAACGAAAACTTAGTATTTTTAAGAAATAATTTACTATATTTCAGTAAAAATCCGATTTTGTATTAGGATAACAAAAACGCGAGAAGGTATACAAATTATCAGGAGCAATTGATAGTTTACCTCTTCGCTCTTCTGTTATCCTGATACCAAATCCTAATTTCGTTAAATGAACGAAAACTTAGTATTTTTAAGAAATAATTTACAATATTTCAGTAAAAATCCGATTTTGTATTAGGATAACAAAAACGCGAGAAGGTATACAAGTTATCAGGAGCAATTGATAGTATACCTCTTCGCTCTTCTGTTATCCTGATACCAAATCCTAATTTGGTTAAATGAACGAAAACTTAGTATTTTTAAGAAATAATTTACTATATTTCAGTAAAAATCCGATTTTGTTTTGGGATAACAGAAACGCGAGGATGTATACAAATTATCAGGAGCAATTGATAGTATACCTCTTCCCTCTTCTGTTATCCTGATACCAAATCCTAATTTCGTTAAATGAACGAAAACTTAGTATTTTTAAGAAATAATTTACGATATTCCAGTAAGAATCCGATTTTGTATTAGGATAACAGAAACGCGAGGAGGTATACAAATTATCAGGAGCAATTGATAGTATACCTCTTCGCTCTTCTATTATCCTGATACCAAATCCTAATTTCGTTAAATGAACGAAAACTTAGTATTTTTAAGAAATAATTTACTATATTTCAGTAAAAATCCGATTTTGTCTTAGGATAACAGATACGCGAGGGGGTATACAAATTATCAGGAGCAATTGATAGTATACCTCTTCGCTCTTCTGTTATCCTGATACCAAATCCTAATTTCGTTAACTGAACGAAAACTTAGTATTTTTAAGAAATAATTTACTACATTTCAGTAAAAATCCGATTTCATATTAGGATAACAGAAACGCGAGGAGGTATACAAATTATCAGGAGCAATTGATAGTATACCTCATCGCTCTTCTGTTATCCTGATACCAAATCCTAATTTCGTTAAAGTAACGAAAACTTCGTATTTTTAAGAAATAATTTACTATATTTCAGTAAAAATCCGATTTTGTATTAGGATAACAGAAACGCGAGGAGGTATACAAATTATCAGGAGCAATTGATAGTATACCTCTTCGCTCTTCTGTTATCCTGATACCAAATCCTTATTTCGTTAAATAAACGATACCAAATCCTACTTTCGTTAAATTAACGAGACCTTAGTATTTCAAGAAATAATTTACGATATTCCAGTAAGAATCCGATTTTGTATTAGGATAACAGAAACGCGAGGAGGTATACAAATTATCAGGAGCAATTGATAGCATACCTCTTCGCTCTTCTGTTATCCTGTTACCAAATCCTAATTTCGTTAAATGAACGAAAACTTAGTATTTTTAAGAAATAATTCACGATATTTCAGTAAGAATCCGATTTTGTATTAGGATAACAGAAACGCGAGGAGGTATACAAATTATCAGGAGCAATTGATAGTATACCTCTTCGCTCTTCTGTTATCCTGATACCAAATCCTACTTTCGTTAAATTAACGAGACCTTAGTATTTTAAGAAATAATTTACGATATTCCAGTAAGAATCCGATTTTGTATTAGGATAACAGAAACGCGAGGAGGTATACAAATTATCAGGAGCAATTGATAGCATACCTCTTCGCTCTTCTGTTATCCTGATACCAAATCCTAATTTCGTTAAATGAACGAAAACTTAGTATTTTTAAGAAATAATTTACGATATTCCAGTAAGAATCCGATTTTGTATTAGGATAACAGAAACGCGAGGAGGTATACAAATTATCAGTGGCAATTGATAGTATACCTCTTCGCTCCTCTGTTATCCTGATACCAAATCCTAATTTCTTTGAATGAACGAAAACTTAGTATTTTCAAGAAATAATTTACGATATTCCAGTAAGAATCCGATTTCGTATTAGGATAACAGGAACGCGAGGAGGTATACAAATTATCAGGAGCAATTGATAGTATACCTCTTCGCTCCTCTGTTATCCTGATACCAAATCCTAATTTCTTTGAATGAACGAAAACTTAGTATTTTTAAGAAATAATTTACGATATTCCAGTAAGAATCCGATTTTGTATTAGGATAACAGAAACGCGAGGAGGTGTACAAATTTTCAGGAGCAATTGATAGTATACCTCTTCGTTCTTCTGTTATCCTGATACAAAATCCTAATTTCGTTAAATGAACGAAAACTTAGAATTTTTAAGAAATAATTCACGATATTCCAGTAAGAATCCGATTTCGTATTAGGATAACAGGAACGCGAGGAGGTATACAAATTATCAGGAGCAATTGATAGTATACCTCTCCGCTCTTCTGTTATCCTGATACCAAATCCTAATTTCGTTGAATGAACGAAAACATAGTATTTTTAAGAAATTATTTACTATATTTCAGTAAAAATCCGATTTTGTATTAGGATAACAGAAACGCGAGGAGGTGTACAAATTATCAGGAGCAATTGATAGTATACCTCTTCGCTCTTCTGTTGTCCTGATACCAAATCCTAATTTCGTTAAATGAACGAAAACTTAGTATTTTTAAGATATAATTTAAGATATTCCAGTAAGAATCCGATTTTGTATTAGGATAACAGAAACGCGAGGAGGTATACAAATTATCAGGAGCAATTGATAGTATACCTCTCCGCTCTTCTGTTACCCTGATACCAAATCCTAATTTCGTTAAATGAACGAAAACTTCGTATTTTTAAGAAATAATTTACTATATTTCAGTAAAAATCCGATTTTGTATTAGGATAACAGAAACGCGAGGAGGTATACAAATTATCAGGAGCAATTGATAGTATACCTCTTCGCTCTTCTGTTATCCTGATACCAAATCCTTATTTCGTTAAATAAACGATACCAAATCCTACTTTCGTTAAATTAACGAGACCTTAGTATTTCAAGAAATAATTTACGATATTCCAGTAAGAATCCGATTTTGTATTAGGATAACAGAAACGCGAGGAGGTATACAAATTATCAGGAGCAATTGATAGCATACCTCTTCGCTCTTCTGTTATCCTGTTACCAAATCCTAATTTCGTTAAATGAACGAAAACTTAGTATTTTTAAGAAATAATTCACGATATTTCAGTAAGAATCCGATTTTGTATTAGGATAACAGAAACGCGAGGAGGTATACAAATTATCAGGAGCAATTGATAGTATACCTCTTCGCTCTTCTGTTATCCTGATACCAAATCCTACTTTCGTTAAATTAACGAGACCTTAGTATTTTAAGAAATAATTTACGATATTCCAGTAAGAATCCGATTTTGTATTAGGATAACAGAAACGCGAGGAGGTATACAAATTATCAGGAGCAATTGATAGCATACCTCTTCGCTCTTCTGTTATCCTGATACCAAATCCTAATTTCGTTAAATGAACGAAAACTTAGTATTTTTAAGAAATAATTCACGATATTTCAGTAAGAATCCGATTTTGTATTAGGATAACAGAAACGCGAGGAAGTATACAAATTATCAGGGGCAATTGATAGTATACCTCTTCGCTCCTCTGTTATCCTGATACCAAATCCTAATTTCGTTGAATTAACGAAAACTTTGTATTTTTAAGAAATAATTTACGATATTCCAGTAAGAATCCGATTTTGTATTAGGATAACAGAAACGCGAGGAGGTATACAAATTATCAGGAGCAATTGATAGTATACCTCTTCGCTCTTCTGTTATCCTGATACAAAATCATAATTTCGTTAAATTAACGAGACCTTAGTATTTTTAAGAAATAATTTACGATATTCCAGTAAGAATCCGATTTTGTATTAGGATAACAGAAACGCGAGGAGGTGTACAAATTATCAGGAGCAATTGATAGTATACCTCTTCGCTCTTCTGTTGTCCTGATACCAAATCCTAATATCGTTAAATGAACGAAAACTTAGTATTTTCAAGATATAATTTAAGATATTCCAGTAAGAATCCGATTTTGTATTAGGATAACAGAAATGCGAGGAGGTATACAAATTATCAGGAGCAATTGATAGTATACCTCTTCGCTCTTCTGTTACCCTGATACCAAATCCTAATTTCGTTAAATGAACGAAAACTTCGTATTTTTAAGAAATAATTTACTATATTTCAGTAAAAATCCGATTTTGTATTAGGATAACAGAAACGCGAGGAGGTATACAAATTATCAGGAGCAATTGATAGTATACCTCTTCGCTCTTCTGTTATCCTGATACCAAATCCTAATTTCGTTGAATGAACGAAAACATAGTATTTTTAAGAAATTATTTACTATATTTCAGTAAAAATCCGATTTTGTATTAGGATAACAGAAACGCGAGGAGGTGTACAAATTATCAGGAGCAATTGATAGTATACCTCTTCGCTCTTCTGTTGTCCTGATACCAAATCCTAATTTCGTTAAATGAACGAAAACTTAGTATTTTTAAGATATAATTTAAGATATTCCAGTAAGAATCCGATTTTGTATTAGGATAACAGAAACGCGAGGAGGTATACAAATTATCAGGAGCAATTGATAGTATACCTCTCCGCTCTTCTGTTACCCTGATACCAAATCCTAATTTCGTTAAATGAACGAAAACTTCGTATTTTTAAGAAATAATTTACTATATTTCAGTAAAAATCCGATTTTGTATTAGGATAACAGAAACGCGAGGAGGTATACAAATTATCAGGAGCAATTGATAGTATACCTCTTCGCTCTTCTGTTATCCTGATACCAAATCCTTATTTCGTTAAATAAACGATACCAAATCCTACTTTCGTTAAATTAACGAGACCTTAGTATTTCAAGAAATAATTTACGATATTCCAGTAAGAATCCGATTTTGTATTAGGATAACAGAAACGCGAGGAGGTATACAAATTATCAGGAGCAATTGATAGCATACCTCTTCGCTCTTCTGTTATCCTGTTACCAAATCCTAATTTCGTTAAATGAACGAAAACTTAGTATTTTTAAGAAATAATTCACGATATTTCAGTAAGAATCCGATTTTGTATTAGGATAACAGAAACGCGAGGAGGTATACAAATTATCAGGAGCAATTGATAGTATACCTCTTCGCTCTTCTGTTATCCTGATACCAAATCCTACTTTCGTTAAATTAACGAGACCTTAGTATTTTAAGAAATAATTTACGATATTCCAGTAAGAATCCGATTTTGTATTAGGATAACAGAAACGCGAGGAGGTATACAAATTATCAGGAGCAATTGATAGCATACCTCTTCGCTCTTCTGTTATCCTGATACCAAATCCTAATTTCGTTAAATGAACGAAAACTTAGTATTTTTAAGAAATAATTCACGATATTTCAGTAAGAATCCGATTTTGTATTAGGATAACAGAAACGCGAGGAAGTATACAAATTATCAGGGGCAATTGATAGTATACCTCTTCGCTCCTCTGTTATCCTGATACCAAATCCTAATTTCGTTGAATTAACGAAAACTTTGTATTTTTAAGAAATAATTTACGATATTCCAGTAAGAATCCGATTTTGTATTAGGATAACAGAAACGCGAGGAGGTATACAAATTATCAGGAGCAATTGATAGTATACCTCTTCGCTCTTCTGTTATCCTGATACAAAATCATAATTTCGTTAAATTAACGAGACCTTAGTATTTTTAAGAAATAATTTACGATATTCCAGTAAGAATCCGATTTTGTATTAGGATAACAGAAACGCGAGGAGGTGTACAAATTATCAGGAGCAATTGATAGTATACCTCTTCGCTCTTCTGTTGTCCTGATACCAAATCCTAATATCGTTAAATGAACGAAAACTTAGTATTTTCAAGATATAATTTAAGATATTCCAGTAAGAATCCGATTTTGTATTAGGATAACAGAAATGCGAGGAGGTATACAAATTATCAGGAGCAATTGATAGTATACCTCTTCGCTCTTCTGTTACCCTGATACCAAATCCTAATTTCGTTAAATGAATGAAAACTTCGTATTTTTAAGAAATAATTTACTATATTTCAGTAAAAATCCGATTTTGTATTGGGATAACAGAAACGCGAGGAGGTATACAAATTATCAGGAGCAATTGATAGTATACCTCTTCGCTCTTCTGTTATCCTGATACCAAATCCTTATTTCGTTAAATGAACGGAAACTTAGTATTTTTAAGAAATAATTTACGATATTCCAGTAAGAATCCGATTTTGTATTAGGATAACAGAAATACGAGGAGGTATACAAATTATCGGGAGCAATTGATAGTATACCTCTTCGCTCTTCTGTTACCCTGATACCAAATCCTAATTTCGTTAAATGAACGAAAACATAGTATTTTTAAGAAATAATTTACTATATTTCAGTAAAAATCCGATTTTGTATTAGGATAACAGAAACGCGAGGAGGTGTACAAATTATCAGGAGCAATTGATAGTATACCTCTTCGCTCTTCCGTTATCCTGATACAAAATCCTAATTTCGTTAAATTAACGAAAACTTAGTATTTTCAAGAAATAATTTACGATATTCCAGTAAGAATCCGATTTTGTATTAGGATAACAGAAACGCGAGGAGGTATATAAATTATCAGGAGCAATTGATAGTATACCTCTTCGCTCTTCTGTTATCCTGATACCAAATCCTAATTTCGTTAAATTAACGAGACCTTAGTATTTTTAAGAAATAATTTACGATATTCCAGTAAGAATCCGATTTTGTATTAGGATAACAGAAACGCGAGGAGGTATACAAATTATCAGGAGCAATTGATAGCATACCTCTTCGCTCTTCTGTTATCCTGATACCAAATCCTAATTTCGTTAAATGAACGAAAACTTAGTATTTTTAAGAAATAATTCACGATATTTCAGTAAGAATCCGATTTTGTAATAGGATAACAGAAACGCGAGGAGGTATACAAATTATCAGGAGCAATTGATAGTATACCTCTTCGCTCTTCTGTTATCCTGATACCAAATCCTACTTTCGTTAAATTAACGAGACCTTAGTATTTTAAGAAATAATTTACGATATTCCAGTAAGAATCCGATTTTGTATTAGGATAACAGAAACGCGAGGAGGTATACAAATTATCAGGAGCAATTGATAGCATACCTCTTCGCTCTTCTGTTATCCTGATACCAAATCCTAATTTCGTTAAATGAACGAAAACTTAGTATTTTTAAGAAATAATTCACGATATTTCAGTAAGAATCCGATTTTGTATTAGGATAACAGAAACGCGAGGAAGTATACAAATTATCAGGGGCAATTGATAGTATACCTCTTCGCTCCTCTGTTATCCTGATACCAAATCCTAATTTCGTTGAATTAACGAAAACTTTGTATTTTTAAGAAATAATTTACGATATTCCAGTAAGAATCCGATTTTGTATTAGGATAACAGAAACGCGAGGAGGTATACAAATTATCAGGAGCAATTGATAGTATACCTCTTCGCTCTTCTGTTATCCTGATACAAAATCATAATTTCGTTAAATTAACGAGACCTTAGTATTTTTAAGAAATAATTTACGATATTCCAGTAAGAATCCGATTTTGTATTAGGATAACAGAAACGCGAGGAGGTGTACAAATTATCAGGAGCAATTGATAGTATACCTCTTCGCTCTTCTGTTGTCCTGATACCAAATCCTAATATCGTTAAATGAACGAAAACTTAGTATTTTTAAGATATAATTTAAGATATTCCAGTAAGAATCCGATTTTGTATTAGGATAACAGAAATGCGAGGAGGTATACAAATTATCAGGAGCAATTGATAGTATACCTCTTCGCTCTTCTGTTACCCTGATACCAAATCCTAATTTCGTTAAATGAACGAAAACTTCGTATTTTTAAGAAATAATTTACTATATTTCAGTAAAAATCCGATTTTGTATTGGGATAACAGAAACGCGAGGAGGTATACAAATTATCAGGAGCAATTGATAGTATACCTCTTCGCTCTTCTGTTATCCTGATACCAAATCCTTATTTCGTTAAATGAACGGAAACTTAGTATTTTTAAGAAATAATTTACGATATTCCAGTAAGAATCCGATTTTGTATTAGGATAACAGAAATACGAGGAGGTATACAAATTATCGGGAGCAATTGATAGTATACCTCTTCGCTCTTCTGTTACCCTGATACCAAATCCTAATTTCGTTAAATGAACGAAAACATAGTATTTTTAAGAAATAATTTACTATATTTCAGTAAGAATCCGATTTTGTATTAGGATAACAGAAACGCGAGGAGGTGTACAAATTATCAGGAGCAATTGATAGTATACCTCTTCGCTCTTCCGTTATCCTGATACAAAATCCTAATTTCGTTAAATTAACGAAAACTTAGTATTTTCAAGAAATAATTCACGATATTCCAGTAAGAATCCGATTTTGTATTAGGATAACAGAAACGCGAGGAGGTATATAAATTATCAGGAGCAATTGATAGTATACCTCTTCGCTCTTCTGTTATCCTGATACCAAATCCTAATTTCGTTAAATTAACGAGACCTTAGTATTTTTAAGAAATAATTTACGATATTCCAGTAAGAATCCGATTTTGTATTAGGATAACAGAAACGCGAGGAGGTATACAAATTATCAGGAGCAATTGATAGCATACCTCTTCGCTCTTCTGTTATCCTGATACCAAATCCTAATTTCGTTAAATGAACGAAAACTTAGTATTCTTAAGAAATAATTCACGATATTTTAGTAAGAATCCGATTTTGTATTAGGATAACAGAAACGCGAGGAAGTATACAAATTATCAGGGGCAATTGATAGTATACCTCTTCGCTCTTCCATTATCCTGATACCAAATCCTAATTTCGTTGAATTAACGAAAACTTTGTATTTTTAAGAAATAATTTACGATATTCCAGTAAGAATTCGATTTTGTATTAGGATAACAGAAACGCGAGGAGGTATACAAATTATCAGGAGCAATTGATAGTATACCTCTTCGCTCTTCTGTTATCCTGATACCAAATCATAATTTCGTAACATTAACGAGACCTTAGTATTTTTAAGAAATAATTTGCGATATTCCAGTAAGAATCCGATTTTGTATTAGGATAACAGAAACGCGAGGAGGTATACAAATTATCAGGTGCAATTGATAGTATACCTCTTCGCTCTTCTGTTATCCTGACACCAAATACTAATTTCTTTAAATGAACGAAAACTTAGTATTTTCAAGAAATAATTTACGATATTTCAGTGAGAATCCGATTTTGTATTAGGATAACAGAAACGCGAGGAGGTGTACAAATTATCAGGAGCAATTGATAGTATACCTCTTCGCTCTTCCGTTATCCTGATACAAAATCCTAATTTCGTTAAATTAACGAGACCTTAGTATTTTTAAGAATAATTTACGATATTCCAGTAAGAATCCGATTTTGTATTAGGATAACAGAAACGCGAGGAGGTATACAAATTATCAGGAGCAATTGATAGCATACCTCTTCGCTCTTCTGTTATCCTGATACCAAATCCTAATTTCGTTAAATGAACGAAAACTTAGTATTTTTAAGAAATAATTCACGATATTTCAGTAAGAATCCGATTTTGTATTAGGATAACAGACACGCGAGGAAGTATACAAATTATCAGGGGCAATTGATAGTATACCTCTTCGCTCTTCCATTATCCTGATACCAAATCCTAATTTCGTTGAATTAACGAAAACTTTGTATTTTTAAGAAAAAATTTACGATATTCCAGTAAGAATCCGATTTTGTATTAGGATAACAGAAACGCGAGGAGGTATACAAATTATCAGGTGCAATTGATAGTATACCTCTTCGCTCTTCTGTTATCCTGATACCTAATACTAATTTCGTTAAATGAACGGAAACTTAGTATTTTTGAGAAATAATTTACGATATTCCAGTAAGAATCCGATTTTGTATTAGGATAACAGAAACGCGAGGAGGTATTGAAATTATCAGGAGCAATTGATAGTATACCTCTTCGCTCTTCTGTTATCCTGATAGCAAATCCTAATTTCGTTAAATCAACGGAAACCTAGTATTTTCAAGAAATAATTCACGATATTTCAGTAAGAATCCGATTTTGTATTAGGATAACAGAAACGCGAGGAAGTATACAAATTATCAGGGGCAATTGATAGTATACCTCTTCGCTCTTCTGTAATCCTGATAGCAAATCCTAATTTCGTTAAATTAACGAAAACTTAGTATTTTTAAGAAATAATTTACGATATTCCAGTAAGAATCCAATTTTGTATTAGGATAACAGAAACGCGAGGAGGTATACAAATTATCAGGGGCAATTGATAGTATACCTCTTCGCTCCTCTGTTATACTGATACCAAATCCTAATTTCTTCAAATGAACGAAAACTTAGTATTTTTAAGAAATATATTACTATATTTCAGTAAAAATCCGATTTTGTATTAGGATAACAGAAACGCGAGGAGGTATACAAATTATCAGGAGCAATTGATAGTATACCTCTTCGCTCTTCTGTTATCCTGATACCAAATCCTAATTTCGTTAAATTAACGAAAACTTAGTATTTTTAAGAAATAATTTACTATATTTCAGTAAAAATCCGATTTTGTATTAGGATAACAGAGACGCGAGGAAGTATACAAATTATGAGGAGCAATTGATAGTATACCTCTTCGCTCTTCTGTTATCCTGATACCAAATCCTAATTTGGTTAGATGAACGAAAACTTAGTATTTTTAAGAAATAATTAACAATATTCCAGTAAGAATCCGATTTTGTATTAGAATAACAGAAACGCGAGAAGGTATACAAATTATCAGGTGCAATTGATAGTATACCTCTTCGCTCTTCTGTTATCCTGATACCAAATCCTAATTTCGTTAAATGAACGAAAACTCAGTATTTTTAAGAAATAATTTACTATTCTCCACTAAAAATCCGATTTTGTATTAGGATAACAGAAACGCGAGGAGGTATACAAATTATCAGGAGCAATTGATAGTATACCTCTTCGCTCTTCTGTTATCCTGATACCAAATCCTAATTTCGTTAGATGAACGAAAACTCAGTATTTTTAAGAAATAATTTACGATATTCCAGTAAAAATCCGATTTTGTATTAGGATAACAGAAACGCGAGGAGGTATACAAATTATCAGGCGCAATTGATAGTATACCTCTTCGCTCTTCTGTTATCCTAATACCAAATCCTAATCTCGTTAAATGAACGAAAACTTAGTATTTTCAAGAAATAATTTACGATATTCCAGTAAGAATCCGATTTTGTATTAGGATAACAGAAACGCGAGGAGGTATACAAATTATCAGGAGCAATTGATAGTATACCTCTTCGCTCTTCTGTTATCCTGATACCAAATTCTAATTTCGTTGAATGAACGAAAACTTAGTATTCTTAAGAAATAATTTACTATATTTCAGTAAAAATCCGATTTTGTATTAGGATAACAAAAACGCGAGGAGGTATACAAATTATCAGGAGCAAATGATAGTATACCTCTTCGCTCTTCTGTTATCCTGATACCAAATCCTAATTTCGTCAGATGAACGAAAACTTAGTATTTTTAAGAAATAATTTACGATATTCCAGTAAGAATCCGATTTTGTATTAGGATAACAGAAACGCGAGGAGGTATACAAATTATCAGGAGCAATTGATAGTATACCTCTTCGCTCTTCCATTATCCTGATACCAAATCCTAATTTCGTTAAATGAACGAAAACTTAGTATTTTTAAGAAATAATTTACTATATTTCAGTAAAAATCCGATTTTGTCTTAGGATAACAGAAACGCGAGGAGGTATACAAATTATCAGGAGCAATTGATACTATACCTCTTCGCTCTTCTGTTATCCTGATACCAAATCCTAATTTCGTTAAATGAACGAAAACTTAGTATTTTTAAGAAATAATTTACGATATTCCAGTAAGAATCCGATTTTGTATTAGGATAACAGAAACGCGAGGAGGTATACAAATTATCAGGAGCAATTGATTGTATACCTCTTCGCTCTTCTGTTATCCTGATACCAAATCCTAATTTCGTTGAATGAACGAAAACTTAGTATTTTTAAGAAATAATTTACAATATTCCAGTAAGAATCCGATTTTGTATTAGGATAACAGAAACGCGAGGAGGTATACAAATTATCAGGGGCAATTGATAGTATACCTCTTCGCTCCTCTGTTATCCTGATACCAAATCCTAATTTCGTTGAATTAACGAAAACTTAGTATTTTTAAGAAATAATTTACTATATTTCAGTAAAAATCCGATTTTGTCTTAGGATAACAGAAACGCGAGGAGGTATACAAATTATCAGGAGCAATTGATACTATACCTCTTCGCTCTTCTATTATCCTGATACCAAATCCTAATTTCGTTAAATGAACGAAAACTTGGTATTTTTAAGAAATAATTTACTATATTTCAGTAAAAATCCGATTTTGTCTTAGGATAACAGAAACGCGAGGAAGTATACAAATTATCAGGAGCAATTGATTGTATACCTCTTCGCTCTTCTGTTATCCTGATACCAAATCCTAATTTCGTTGAATGAACGAAAACTTAGTATTTTTAAGAAATAATTTACGATATTCCAGTAAGGATCCGATTTTGTATTAGGATAACAGAAACGCGAGGAGGTATACAAATTATCAGGGGCAATTGATAGTATACCTCTTCGCTCCTCTGTTATCCTGATACCAAATCCTAATTTCGTTGAATTAACGAAAACTTAGTATTTTTAAGAAATAATTTACGATATTCCAGTAAGAATCCGATTTTGTATTAGGATAACAGAAACGCGAGGAGGTATACAAATTATCAGGAGCAATTCATAGTATGCCTCTTCGCTCTTCTGTTATCCTGATAGCAAATCCTAATTTCGTTGAATTAACGAAAACCTAGTATTTTTGAGAAATAATTTACGATATTCCAGTAAGAATCCGATTTTGTATTAGGATAACAGAAACGCGAGGAAGTATACAAATTATCAGGGGCAATTGATAGTATACCTCTTCGCTCTTCTGTTATCCTGATAGCAAATCCTAATTTCGTTAAATTAACGAAAACTTAGTATTTTTAAGAAATAATTTACGATATTTCAGTAAGAATCCGATTTTGTATTAGGATAACAGAAACGCGAGGAAGTATACAAATTATCAGGGGCAATTGATAGTATACCTCTTCGCTCTTCTGTTATCCTGACACCAAATCATAATTTCGTTAAATTAACGAGACCTTAGTATTTTTAAGAAATAATTTACGATATTCCAGTAAGAATCCGATTTTGTATTAGGATAACAGAAACGTGAGGAGGTATACAAAATATCAGGAGCAATTCATAGTATGCCTCTTCGCTCTTCTGTTATCCTGATAGCAAATCCTAATTTCGTTGAATTACCGAAAACCTAGTATTTTTGAGAAATAATTTACGATATTTCAGTAAGAATCCGATTTTGTATCAGGATAACAGAAACGCGAGGAAGTATACAAATTATCAGGGGCAATTGATAGTATACCTCTTCGCTCTTCTGTTATCCTGATAGCAAATCCTAATTTCGTTAAATTTTTAAGAAATAATTTACGATATTCCAGTAAGAATCCGATTTTGTATTAGGATAACAGAAACGCGAGGAGGTATACAAATTATCAGGGGCAATTGATAGTATACCTCTTCGCTCCTCTGTTATCCTGATACCAAATCCTAATTTCTTTAAATGAACGAAAACTTAGTATTTTTAAGAAAAATATTACTATATTTCAGTAAAAACCCGATTTTGTATTAGGTTAACAGAAACGCGAGGAGGTATACAAATTATCAGGAGCAATTGTTAGTATACCTCTTCGCTCTTCTGTTATCCTGATACCAAATCCTAATTTCGTTAAATTAACGAAAACTTAGTATTTTTAAGAAATAATTTACGATATTCCAGTAAGAATCCGATTTTGTATTAGGATAACAGGAACGCGAGGAGGTATACAAATTATCAGGAGCAATTGATAGTATACCTCTTCGCTCTTCTGTTATCCTGATACCAAATCCTAATTTGGTTAAATGAACGAAAACTTGGTATTTTTAAGAAATATATTACTATATTTCAGTGAAAATCCGATTTTGTATTAGGATAACAGAAACGCGAGGAGGTATACAAATTATCAGGAGCAATTGATAGTATACCTCTTCGCTCTTCTGTTATCCTGATACCAAATCCTAATTTCGTTGAGTGAACGAAAACTTAGTATTTTTAAGAAATAATTTACGATATTCCAGTAAGAATCCGATTTTGTATTAGGATAACAGAAACGCGAGGAGGTATACAAATTATCAGGAGCAATTGATAGTATACCTCTTCGCTCTTCTGTTATCCTGATACCAAATCCTAATTTCGTTAAATGAACGAAAACTTAGTATTTTTACGAAATAATTTACTATATTTCAGTAAAAATCCGATTTTGTATTAGGATAACAAAAACGCGAGAAGGTATACAAATTATCAGGAGCAATTGATAGTATACCTCTTCGCTCTTCTGTTATCCTGATACCAAATCCTAATTTCGTTAAATGAACGAAAACTTAGTATTTTCAAGAAATAATTTACTATATTTCAGTAAAAATCCGATTTTGTATTAGGATAACAAAAACGCGAGAAGGTATACAAATTATCAGGAGCAATTGATAGTATACCTCTTCGCTCTTCTGTTATCCTGATACCAAATCCTAATTTCGTTAAATGAACGAAAACTTAGTATTTTTAAGAAATAATTTACTATATTTCAGTAAAAATCCGATTTTGTTTTGGGATAACAGAAACGCGAGGAGGTATACAAATTATCAGGAGCAATTGATAGTATACCTCTTCCCTCTTCTGTTATCCTGATACCAAATCCTTATTTCGTTAAATGAACGAAAACTTAGTATTTTTAAGAAATAATTTACGATATTCCAGTTAGAATCCGATTTTGTATTAGGATAACAGAAACGCGAGGAGGTATACAAATTATCAGGAGCAATTGATAGTATACCTCTTCGCTCTTCTATTATCCTGATACCAAATCCTAATTCCGTTAATTGAACGAAAACTTAGTATTTTTAAGAAATAATTTACTATATTTCAGTGAAAATCCGATTTTGTCTTAGGATAACAGAAACGCGAGGGGGTATACAAATTATCAGGAGCAATTGATAGTATACCTCTTCGCTCTTCTGTTATCCTGATACCAAATCCTAATTTCGTTAACTGAACGAAAACTTAGTATTTTTAAGAAATAATTTACTACATTTCAGTAAAAATCCGATTTCATATTAGGATAACAGAAACGCGAGGAGGTATACAAATTATCAGGAGCAATTGATAGTATACCTCATCGCTCTTCTGTTATCCTGATACCAAATCCTAATTTCGTTAAAGTAACGAAAACTTAGTATTTTTAAGAAATAATTTACGATATTCCAGTAAGAATCCGATTTTGTGTTAGGATAACAGAAACGCGAGGAGGTATACAAATTATCAGTGGCAATTGATAGTATACCTCTTCGCTCCTCTGTTATCCTGATACCAAATCCTAATTTCTTTGAATGAACGAAAACTTAGTATTTTCAAGAAATAATTTACGATATTTCAGTGAGAATCCGATTTTGTATTAGGATAACAGAAACGCGAGGAGGTGTACAAATTATCAGGAGCAATTGATAGTATACCTCTTCGCTCTTCTGTTATCCTGATACCAAATCCTAATTTCGTTAACTGAACGAAAACTTAGTATTTTTAAGAAATAATTTACTACATTTCAGTAAAAATCCGATTTCATATTAGGATAACAGAAACGCGAGGAGGTATACAAATTATCAGTGGCAATTGATAGTATACCTCTTCGCTCCTCTGTTATCCTGATACCAAATCCTAATGTCTTTGAATGAACGAAAACTTAGTATTTTCAAGAAATAATTTACGATATTCCAGTAAGAATCCGATTTTGTATTAGGATAACAGAAACGCGAGGAGGTATACAAATTATCAGGAGCAATTGATAGCATACCTCTTCGCTCTTCTGTTATCCTGATACCAAATCCTAATTTCGTTAAATGATCGAAAACTTAGTATTTTTAAGAAATAATTCACGATATTTCAGTAAGAATCCGATTTTGTATTAGGATAACAGAAACGCGAGGAGGTATACAAATTATCAGGGGCAATTGATAGTATACCTCTTCGCTCCTCTGTTATCCTGATACCAAATCCTAATTTCGTTGAACTAACGAAAACTTAGTATTTTTAAAAAATAATCAACTATATTTCAGTAAGAAATCGATTTTGTATTAGGATAACAGAAACGCGAGGAGGTGTACAAATTATCAGGAGCAATTGATAGTATACCTCTTCGCTCTTCTGTTATCCTGATACGAAATCCCAATTTCGTTGAATTAACGAAAACTTAGTATTTTTAAGAAATAATTCACGATATTTCAGTAAGAATCCGATTTTGTATTAGGATAACAGAAACGCGAGGAGGTATACAAATTATCAGGGGCAATTGATAGTATACCTCTTCGCTCCTCTGTTATCCTGATACCAAATCCTAATTTCGTTGAATTAACGAAAACTTAGTATTTTTAAGAAATAATCAACTATATTTCAGTAAGAAATCGATTTTGTATTAGGATAACAGAAACGCGAGGAGGTGTACAAATTATCAGGAGCAATTGATAGTATACCTCTTCGCTCTTCTGTTATCCTGATACGAAATCCCGATTTCGTTAAATTAACGAAAACTTAGTATTTTTAAGAAATAATTCACGATATTTCAGTAAGAATCCGATTTTGTATTAGGATAACAGAAACGCGAGGAGGTATACAAATTATCAGGGGCAATTGATAGTATACCTCTTCGCTCTTCTGTTATCCTGATACCAAATCCTAATTTCGTTAAATGAACGAAAACTTAGTATTTTTAAGAAATAATTCACGATATTTCAGTAAGAATCCGATTTTGTATTAGGATAACAGAAACGCGAGGAGGTGTACAAATTTTCAGGAGCAATTGATAGTATACCTCTTCGTTCTTCTGTTATCCTGATACAAAATCCTAATTTCGTTAAATGAACGAAAACTTAGAATTTTTAAGAAATAATTCACGATATTCCAGTAAGAATCCGATTTCGTATTAGGATAACAGGAACGCGAGGAGGTATACAAATTATCAGGAGCAATTGATAGTATACCTCTCCGCTCTTCTGTTATCCTGATACCAAATCCTAATTTCGTTGAATGAACGAAAACTTAGTATTTTTAAGAAATTATTTACTATATTTCAGTAAAAATCCGATTTTGTATTAGGATAACAGAAACGCGAGGAGGTGTACAAATTATCAGGAGCAATTGATAGTATACCTCTTCGCTCTTCTGTTGTCCTGATACCAAATCCTAATTTCGTTAAATGAACGAAAACTTAGTATTTTTAAGATATAATTTAAGATATTCCAGTAAGAATCCGATTTTGTATTAGGATAACAGAAACGCGAGGAGGTATACAAATTATCAGGAGCAATTGATAGTATACCTCTCCGCTCTTCTGTTACCCTGATACCAAATCCTAATTTCGTTAAATGAACGAAAACTTCGTATTTTTAAGAAATAATTTACTATATTTCAGTAAAAATCCGATTTTGTATTAGGATAACAGAAACGCGAGGAGGTATACAAATTATCAGGAGCAATTGATAGTATACCTCTTCGCTCTTCTGTTATCCTGATACCAAATCCTTATTTCGTTAAATAAACGATACCAAATCCTACTTTCGTTAAATTAACGAGACCTTAGTATTTCAAGAAATAATTTACGATATTCCAGTAAGAATCCGATTTTGTATTAGGATAACAGAAACGCGAGGAGGTATACAAATTATCAGGAGCAATTGATAGCATACCTCTTCGCTCTTCTGTTATCCTGATACCAAATCCTAATTCCGTTAAATGAACGAAAACTTAGTATTTTTAAGAAATAATTCACGATATTTCAGTAAGAATCCGATTTTGTATTAGGATAACAGAAACGCGAGGAGGTATACAAATTATCAGGAGCAATTGATAGTATACCTCTTCGCTCTTCTGTTATCCTGATACCAAATCCTACTTTCGTTAAATTAACGAGACCTTAGTATTTTAAGAAATAATTTACGATATTCCAGTAAGAATCCGATTTTGTATTAGGATAACAGAAACGCGAGGAGGTATACAAATTATCAGGAGCAATTGATAGCATACCTCTTTGCTCTTCTGTTATCCTGATACCAAATCCTAATTTCGTTAAATGAACGAAAACTTAGTATTTTTAAGAAATAATTCACGATATTTCAGTAAGAATCCGATTTTGTATTAGGATAACAGAAACGCGAGGAAGTATACAAATTATCAGGGGCAATTGATAGTATACCTCTTCGCTCCTCTGTTATCCTGATACCAAATCCTAATTTCGTTGAATTAACGAAAACTTTGTATTTTTAAGAAATAATTTACGATATTCCAGTAAGAATCCGATTTTGTATTAGGATAACAGAAACGCGAGGAGGTATACAAATTATCAGGAGCAATTGATAGTATACCTCTTCGCTCTTCTGTTATCCTGATACAAAATCATAATTTCGTTAAATTAACGAGACCTTAGTATTTTTAAGAAATAATTTACGATATTCCAGTAAGAATCCGATTTTGTATTAGGATAACAGAAACGCGAGGAGGTGTACAAATTATCAGGAGCAATTGATAGTATACCTCTTCGCTCTTCTGTTGTCCTGATACCAAATCCTAATATCGTTAAATGAACGAAAACTTAGTATTTTTAAGATATAATTTAAGATATTCCAGTAAGAATCCGATTTTGTATTAGGATAACAGAAATGCGAGGAGGTATACAAATTATCAGGAGCAATTGATAGTATACCTCTTCGCTCTTCTGTTACCCTGATACCAAATCCTAATTTCGTTAAATGAACGAAAACTTCGTATTTTTAAGAAATAATTTACTATATTTCAGTAAAAATCCGATTTTGTATTGGGATAACAGAAACGCGAGGAGGTATACAAATTATCAGGAGCAATTGATAGTATACCTCTTCGCTCTTCTGTTATCCTGATACCAAATCCTTATTTCGTTAAATGAACGGAAACTTAGTATTTTTAAGAAATAATTTACGATATTCCAGTAAGAATCCGATTTTGTATTAGGATAACAGAAATACGAGGAGGTATACAAATTATCGGGAGCAATTGATAGTATACCTCTTCGCTCTTCTGTTACCCTGATACCAAATCCTAATTTCGTTAAATGAACGAAAACATAGTATTTTTAAGAAATAATTTACTATATTTCAGTAAAAATCCGATTTTGTATTAGGATAACAGAAACGCGAGGAGGTGTACAAATTATCAGGAGCAATTGATAGTATACCTCTTCGCTCTTCCGTTATCCTGATACAAAATCCTAATTTCGTTAAATTAACGAAAACTTAGTATTTTCAAGAAATAATTTACGATATTCCAGTAAGAATCCGATTTTGTATTAGGATAACAGAAACGCGAGGAGGTATATAAATTATCAGGAGCAATTGATAGTATACCTCTTCGCTCTTCTGTTATCCTGATACCAAATCCTAATTTCGTTAAATTAACGAGACCTTAGTATTTTTAAGAAATAATTTACGATATTCCAGTAAGAATCCGATTTTGTATTAGGATAACAGAAACGCGAGGAGGTATACAAATTATCAGGAGCAATTGATAGCATACCTCTTCGCTCTTCTGTTATCCTGATACCAAATCCTAATTTCGTTAAATGAACGAAAACTTAGTATTTTTAAGAAATAATTCACGATATTTCAGTAAGAATCCGATTTTGTATTAGGATAACAGACACGCGAGGAAGTATACAAATTATCAGGGGCAATTGATAGTATACCTCTTCGCTCTTCCATTATCCTGATACCAAATCCTAATTTCGTTAAATGAACGAAAACTTAGTATTTTTAAGAAATAATTCACGATATTTCAGTAAGAATCCGATTTTGTATTAGGATAACAGAAACGCGAGGAGGTATACAAATTATCAGGTGCAATTGATAGTATACCTCTTCGCTCTTCTGTTATCCTGACACCAAATCCTAATTTCTTTAAATGAACGAAAACTTAGTATTTTCAAGAAATAATTTACGATATTTCAGTGAGAATCCGATTTTGTATTAGGATAACAGAAACGCGAGGAGGTGTACAAATTATCAGGAGCAATTGATAGTATACCTCTTCGCTCTTCCGTTATCCTGATACAAAATCCTAATTTCGTTAAATTAACGAGACCTTAGTATTTTTAAGAATAATTTACGATATTCCAGTAAGAATCCGATTTTGTATTAGGATAACAGAAACGCGAGGAGGTATACAAATTATCAGGAGCAATTGATAGCATACCTCTTCGCTCTTCTGTTATCCTGATACCAAATCCTAATTTCGTTAAATGAACGAAAACTTAGTATTTTTAAGAAATAATTCACGATATTTCAGTAAGAATCCGATTTTGTATTAGGATAACAGACACGCGAGGAAGTATACAAATTATCAGGGGCAATTGATAGTATACCTCTTCGCTCTTCCATTATCCTGATACCAAATCCTAATTTCGTTGAATTAACGAAAACTTTGTATTTTTAAGAAATAATTTACGATATTCCAGTAAGAATCCGATTTTGTATTAGGATAACAGAAACGCGAGGAGGTATACAAATTATCAGGTGCAATTGATAGTATACCTCTTCGCTCTTCTGTTATCCTGATACCTAATACTAATTTCGTTAAATGAACGGAAACTTAGTATTTTTGAGAAATAATTTACGATATTCCAGTAAGAATCCGATTTTGTATTAGGATAACAGAAACGCGAGGAGGTATTGAAATTATCAGGAGCAATTGATAGTATACCTCTTCGCTCTTCTGTTATCCTGATAGCAAATCCTAATTTCGTTAAATTAACGAAAACCTAGTATTTTCAAGAAATAATTTACGATATTTCAGTAAGAATCCGATTTTGTATTAGGATAACAGAAACGCGAGGAAGTATACAAATTATCAGGGGCAATTGATAGTATACCTCTTCGCTCTTCTGTAATCCTGATAGCAAATCCTAATTTCGTTAAATTAACGAAAACTTAGTATTTTTAAGAAATAATTTACGATATTCCAGTAAGAATCCAATTTTGTATTAGGATAACAGAAACGCGAGGAGGTATACAAATTATCAGGGGCAATTGATAGTATACCTCTTCGCTCCTCTGTTATACTGATACCAAATCCTAATTTCTTTAAATGAACGAAAACTTAGTATTTTTAAGAAATATATTACTATATTTCAGTAAAAATCGGATTTTGTATTAGGATAACAGAAACGCGAGGAGGTATACAAATTATCAGGAGCAATTGATAGTATACCTCTTCGCTCTTCTGTTATCCTGATACCAAATCCTAATTTGGTTAAATGAACGAAAACTTAGTATTTTAAGAAATAATTTACGATATTCCAGTAAGAATCCGATTTTGTATTAGGATAACAGAAACGCGAGGAGGTATACAAATTATCAGGAGCAATTGATAGCATACCTCTTTGCTCTTCTGTTATCCTGATACCAAATCCTAATTTCGTTAAATGAACGAAAACTTAGTATTTTTAAGAAATAATTCACGATATTTCAGTAAGAATCCGATTTTGTATTAGGATAACAGAAACGCGAGGAAGTATACAAATTATCAGGGGCAATTGATAGTATACCTCTTCGCTCCTCTGTTATCCTGATACCAAATCCTAATTTCGTTGAATTAACGAAAACTTTGTATTTTTAAGAAATAATTTACGATATTCCAGTAAGAATCCGATTTTGTATTAGGATAACAGAAACGCGAGGAGGTATACAAATTATCAGGAGCAATTGATAGTATACCTCTTCGCTCTTCTGTTATCCTGATACAAAATCATAATTTCGTTAAATTAACGAGACCTTAGTATTTTTAAGAAATAATTTACGATATTCCAGTAAGAATCCGATTTTGTATTAGGATAACAGAAACGCGAGGAGGTGTACAAATTATCAGGAGCAATTGATAGTATACCTCTTCGCTCTTCTGTTGTCCTGATACCAAATCCTAATATCGTTAAATGAACGAAAACTTAGTATTTTTAAGATATAATTTAAGATATTCCAGTAAGAATCCGATTTTGTATTAGGATAACAGAAATGCGAGGAGGTATACAAATTATCAGGAGCAATTGATAGTATACCTCTTCGCTCTTCTGTTACCCTGATACCAAATCCTAATTTCGTTAAATGAACGAAAACTTCGTATTTTTAAGAAATAATTTACTATATTTCAGTAAAAATCCGATTTTGTATTGGGATAACAGAAACGCGAGGAGGTATACAAATTATCAGGAGCAATTGATAGTATACCTCTTCGCTCTTCTGTTATCCTGATACCAAATCCTTATTTCGTTAAATGAACGGAAACTTAGTATTTTTAAGAAATAATTTACGATATTCCAGTAAGAATCCGATTTTGTATTAGGATAACAGAAATACGAGGAGGTATACAAATTATCGGGAGCAATTGATAGTATACCTCTTCGCTCTTCTGTTACCCTGATACCAAATCCTAATTTCGTTAAATGAACGAAAACATAGTATTTTTAAGAAATAATTTACTATATTTCAGTAAAAATCCGATTTTGTATTAGGATAACAGAAACGCGAGGAGGTGTACAAATTATCAGGAGCAATTGATAGTATACCTCTTCGCTCTTCCGTTATCCTGATACAAAATCCTAATTTCGTTAAATTAACGAAAACTTAGTATTTTCAAGAAATAATTTACGATATTCCAGTAAGAATCCGATTTTGTATTAGGATAACAGAAACGCGAGGAGGTATATAAATTATCAGGAGCAATTGATAGTATACCTCTTCGCTCTTCTGTTATCCTGATACCAAATCCTAATTTCGTTAAATTAACGAGACCTTAGTATTTTTAAGAAATAATTTACGATATTCCAGTAAGAATCCGATTTTGTATTAGGATAACAGAAACGCGAGGAGGTATACAAATTATCAGGAGCAATTGATAGCATACCTCTTCGCTCTTCTGTTATCCTGATACCAAATCCTAATTTCGTTAAATGAACGAAAACTTAGTATTTTTAAGAAATAATTCACGATATTTCAGTAAGAATCCGATTTTGTATTAGGATAACAGACACGCGAGGAAGTATACAAATTATCAGGGGCAATTGATAGTATACCTCTTCGCTCTTCCATTATCCTGATACCAAATCCTAATTTCGTTAAATTAACGAGACCTTAGTATTTTTAAGAATAATTTACGATATTCCAGTAAGAATCCGATTTTGTATTAGGATAACAGAAACGCGAGGAGGTATACAAATTATCAGGAGCAATTGATAGCATACCTCTTCGCTCTTCTGTTATCCTGATACCAAATCCTAATTTCGTTAAATGAACGAAAACTTAGTATTTTTAAGAAATAATTCACGATATTTCAGTAAGAATCCGATTTTGTATTAGGATAACAGACACGCGAGGAAGTATACAAATTATCAGGGGCAATTGATAGTATACCTCTTCGCTCTTCCATTATCCTGATACCAAATCCTAATTTCGTTGAATTAACGAAAACTTTGTATTTTTAAGAAATAATTTACGATATTCCAGTAAGAATCCGATTTTGTATTAGGATAACAGAAACGCGAGGAGGTATACAAATTATCAGGTGCAATTGATAGTATACCTCTTCGCTCTTCTGTTATCCTGATACCTAATACTAATTTCGTTAAATGAACGGAAACTTAGTATTTTTGAGAAATAATTTACGATATTCCAGTAAGAATCCGATTTTGTATTAGGATAACAGAAACGCGAGGAGGTATTGAAATTATCAGGAGCAATTGATAGTATACCTCTTCGCTCTTCTGTTATCCTGATAGCAAATCCTAATTTCGTTAAATTAACGAAAACCTAGTATTTTCAAGAAATAATTTACGATATTTCAGTAAGAATCCGATTTTGTATTAGGATAACAGAAACGCGAGGAAGTATACAAATTATCAGGGGCAATTGATAGTATACCTCTTCGCTCTTCTGTAATCCTGATAGCAAATCCTAATTTCGTTAAATTAACGAAAACTTAGTATTTTTAAGAAATAATTTACGATATTCCAGTAAGAATCCAATTTTGTATTAGGATAACAGAAACGCGAGGAGGTATACAAATTATCAGGGGCAATTGATAGTATACCTCTTCGCTCCTCTGTTATACTGATACCAAATCCTAATTTCTTTAAATGAACGAAAACTTAGTATTTTTAAGAAATATATTACTATATTTCAGTAAAAATCGGATTTTGTATTAGGATAACAGAAACGCGAGGAGGTATACAAATTATCAGGAGCAATTGATAGTATACCTCTTCGCTCTTCTGTTATCCTGATACCAAATCCTAATTTCGTTAAATTAACGAAAACTTAGTATTTTTAAGAAATAATTTACTATATTTCAGTAAAAATCCGATTTTGTATTAGGATAACAGAGACGCGAGGAAGTATACAAATTATCAGGAGCAATTGATAGTATACCTCTTCGCTCTTCTGTTATCCTGATACCAAATCCTAATTTGGTTAAATGAACGAAAACTTAGTATTTTTAAGAAATAATTTACAATATTCCAGTAAGAATCCGATTTTGTATTAGAATAACAGAAACGCGAGAAGGTATACAAATTATCAGGTGCAATTGATAGTATACCTCTTCGCTCTTCTGTTATCCTGATACCAAATCCTAATTTCGTTAAATGAACGAAAACTTAGTATTTTTAAGAAATAATTTACTATTCTCCACTAAAAATCCGATTTTGTATTAGGATAACAGAAACGCGAGGAGGTATACAAATTATCAGGAGCAATTGATAGTATACCTCTTCGCTCTTCTGTTATCCTGATACCAAATCCTAATTTCGTTAGATGAACGAAAACTTAGTATTTTTAAGAAATAATTTACGATATTCCAGTAAGAATCCGATTTTGTATTAGGATCACAGAAACGCGAGGAGGTATACAAATTATCAGGCGCAATTGATAGTATACCTCTTCGCTCTTCTGTTATCCTAATACCAAATCCTAATCTCGTTAAATGAACGAAAACTTAGTATTTTCAAGAAATAATTTACGATATTCCAGTAAGAAGCCGATTTTGTATTAGGATAACAGAAACGCGAGGAGGTATACAAATTATCAGGAGCAATTGATAGTATACCTCTTCGCTCTTCTGTTATCCTGATACCAAATTCTAATTTCGTTGAATGAACGAAAACTTAGTATTCTTAAGAAATAATTTACTATATTTCAGTAAAAATCCGATTTTGTATTAGGATAACAAAAACGCGAGGAGGTATACAAATTATCAGGAGCAAATGATAGTATACCTCTTCGCTCTTCTGTTATCCTGATACCAAATCCTAATTTCGTCAGATGAACGAAAACTTAGTATTTTTAAGAAATAATTTACGATATTCCAGTAAGAATCCGATTTTGTATTAGGATAACAGAAACGCGAGGAGGTATACAAATTATCAGGAGCAATTGATAGTATACCTCTTCGCTCTTCCATTATCCTGATACCAAATCCTAATTTCGTTAAATGAACGAAAACTTAGTATTTTTAAGAAATAATTTACTATATTTCAGTAAAAATCCGATTTTGTCTTAGGATAACAGAAACGCGAGTAGGTATACAAATTATCAGGAGCAATTGATACTATACCTCTTCGCTCTTCTGTTATCCTGATACCAAATCCTAATTTCGTTAAATGAACGAAAACTTAGTATTTTTAAGAAATAATTTACGATATTCCAGTAAGAATCCGATTTTGTATTAGGATAACAGAAACGCGAGGAGGTATACAAATTATCAGGAGCAATTGATTGTATACCTCTTCGCTCTTCTGTTATCCTGATACCAAATCCTAATTTCGTTGAATGAACGAAAACTTAGTATTTTTAAGAAATAATTTACAATATTCCAGTAAGAATCCGATTTTGTATTAGGATAACAGAAACGCGAGGAGGTATACAAATTATCAGGGGCAATTGATAGTATACCTCTTCGCTCCTCTGTTATCCTGATACCAAATCCTAATTTCGTTGAATTAACGAAAACTTAGTATTTTTAAGAAATAATTTACTATATTTCAGTAAAAATCCGATTTTGTCTTAGGATAACAGAAACGCGAGGAGGTATACAAATTATCAGGAGCAATTGATACTATACCTCTTCGCTCTTCTATTATCCTGATACCAAATCCTAATTTCGTTATATGAACGAAAACTTGGTATTTTTAAGAAATAATTTACTATATTTCAGTAAAAATCCGATTTTGTCTTAGGATAACAGAAACGCGAGGAAGTATACAAATTATCAGGAGCAATTGATTGTATACCTCTTCGCTCTTCTGTTATCCTGATACCAAATCCTAATTTCGTTGAATGAACGAAAACTTAGTATTTTTAAGAAATAATTTACGATATTCCAGTAAGGATCCGATTTTGTATTAGGATAACAGAAACGCGAGGAGGTATACAAATTATCAGGGGCAATTGATAGTATACCTCTTCGCTCCTCTGTTATCCTGATACCAAATCCTAATTTCGTTGAATTAACGAAAACTTAGTATTTTTAAGAAATAATTTACGATATTCCAGTAAGAATCCGATTTTGTATTAGGATAACAGAAACGCGAGGAGGTATACAAATTATCAGGAGCAATTCATAGTATGCCTCTTCGCTCTTCTGTTATCCTGATAGCAAATCCTAATTTCGTTGAATTAACGAAAACCTAGTATTTTTGAGAAATAATTTACGATATTCCAGTAAGAATTCGATTTTGTATTAGGATAACAGAAACGCGAGGAAGTATACAAATTATCAGGGGCAATTGATAGTATACCTCTTCGCTCTTCTGTTATCCTGATAGCAAATCCTAATTTCGTTAAATTAACGAAAACTTAGTATTTTTAAGAAATAATTTACGATATTTCAGTAAGAATCCGATTTTGTATTAGGATAACAGAAACGCGAGGAAGTATACAAATTATCAGGGGCAATTGATAGTATACCTCTTCGCTCTTCTGTTATCCTGACACCAAATCATAATTTCGTTAAATTAACGAGACCTTAGTATTTTTAAGAAATAATTTACGATATTCCAGTAAGAATCCGATTTTGTATTAGGATAACAGAAACGCGAGGAGGTATACAAAATATCAGGAGCAATTCATAGTATGCCTCTTCGCTCTTCTGTTATCCTGATAGCAAATCCTAATTTCGTTGAATTAACGAAAACCTAGTATTTTTGAGAAATAATTTACGATATTTCAGTAAGAATCCGATTTTGTATTAGGATAACAGAAACGCGAGGAAGTATACAAATTATCAGGGGCAATTGATAGTATACCTCTTCGCTCTTCTGTTATCCTGATAGCAAATCCTAATTTCGTTAAATTTTTAAGAAATAATTTACGATATTCCAGTAAGAATCCGATTTTGTATTAGGATAACAGAAACGCGAGGAGGTATACAAATTATCAGGGGCAATTGATAGTATACCTCTTCGCTCCTCTGTTATCCTGATACCAAATCCTAATTTCTTTAAATGAACGAAAACTTAGTATTTTTAAGAAAAATATTACTATATTTCAGTAAAAACCCGATTTTGTATTAGGTTAACAGAAACGCGAGGAGGTATACAAATTATCAGGAGCAATTGTTAGTATACCTCTTCGCTCTTCTGTTATCCTGATACCAAATCCTAATTTCGTTAAATTAACGAAAACTTAGTATTTTTAAGAAATAATTTACGATATTCCAGTAAGAATCCGATTTTGTATTAGGATAACAGGAACGCGAGGAGGTATACAAATTATCAGGAGCAATTGATAGTATACCTCTTCGCTCTTCTGTTATCCTGATACCAAATCCTAATTTGGTTAAATGAACGAAAACTTGGTATTTTTAAGAAATATATTACTATATTTCAGTGAAAATCCGATTTTGTATTAGGATAACAGAAACGCGAGGAGGTATACAAATTATCAGGAGCAATTGATAGTATACCTCTTCGCTCTTCTGTTATCCTGATACCAAATCCTAATTTCGTTAAATGAACGAAAACTTAGTATTTTTACGAAATAATTTACTATATTTCAGTAAAAATCCGATTTTGTATTAGGATAACAAAAACGCGAGAAGGTATACAAATTATCAGGAGCAATTGATAGTATACCTCTTCGCTCTTCTGTTATCCTGATACCAAATCCTAATTTCGTTAAATGAACGGAAACTTAGTATTTTTAAGAAATAATTTACTATATTTCAGTAAAAATCCGATTTTGTATTAGTATAACAAAAACGCGAGAAGGTATACAAATTATCAGGAGCAATTGATAGTATACCTCTTCGCTCTTCTGTTATCCTGATACCAAATCCTAATTTCGTTAAATGAACGAAAACTTAGTATTTTTAAGAAATAATTTACTATATTTCAGTAAAAATCCGATTTTGTTTTGGGATAACAGAAACGCGAGGAGGTATACAAATTATCAGGAGCAATTGATAGTATACCTCTTCCCTCTTCTGTTATCCTGATACCAAATCCTAATTTCGTTAAATGAACGAAAACTCAGTATTTTTAAGAAATAATTTACGATATTCCAGTTAGAATCCGATTTTGTATTAGGATAACAGAAACGCGAGGAGGTATACAAATTATCAGGAGCAATTGATAGTATACCTCTTCGCTCTTCTATTATCCTGATACCAAATCCTAATTCCGTTAATTGAACGAAAACTTAGTATTTTTAAGAAATAATTTACTATATTTCAGTAAAAATCCGATTTTGTCTTAGGATAACAGAAACGCGAGGGGGTATACAA
This sequence comes from Galeruca laticollis, assembly GCA_963921935.1. Lineage (NCBI taxonomy): Eukaryota > Metazoa > Arthropoda > Insecta > Coleoptera > Chrysomelidae > Galeruca > Galeruca laticollis. Next base: position 65,789,138 of record OY998185.1, on the reverse strand, counting down.
ATTATCAGGAGCAATTGATAGTATACCTCTTCGCTCTTCTGTTATCCTGATACCAAATCCTAATTTCGTTAACTGAACGAAAACTTAGTATTTTTAAGAAATAATTTACTACATTTCAGTAAAAATCCGATTTCATATTAGGATAACAGAAACGCGAGGAGGTATACAAATTATCAGGAGCAATTGATAGTATACCTCATCGCTCTTCTGTTATCCTGATACCAAATCCTAATTTCGTTAAAGTAACGAAAACTTAGTATTTTTAAGAAATAATTTACGATATTCCAGTAAGAATCCGATTTTGTATTAGGATAACAGAAACGCGAGGAGGTATCCAAATTATCAGTGGCAATTGATAGTATACCTCTTCGCTCCTCTGTTATCCTGATACCAAATCCTAATTTCTTTGAATGAACGAAAACTTAGTATTTTCAAGAAATAATTTACGATATTTCAGTGAGAATCCTATTTTGTATTAGGATAACAGAAACGCAAGGAGGTGTACAAATTATCAGGAGCAATTGATAGTATACCTCTTCGCTCTTCTGTTATCCTGATACCAAATCCTAATTTCGTTAACTGAACGAAAACTTAGTATTTTTAAGAAATAATTTACTACATTTCAGTAAAAATCCGATTTCATATTAGGATAACAGAAACGCGAGGAGGTATACAAATTATCAGTGGCAATTGATAGTATACCTCTTCGCTCCTCTGTTATCCTGATACCAAATCCTAATGTCTTTGAATGAACGAAAACTTAGTATTTTCAAGAAATAATTTACGATATTCCAGTAAGAATCCGATTTTGTATTAGGATAACAGAAACGCGAGGAGGTATACAAATTATCAGGAGCAATTGATAGCATACCTCTTCGCTCTTCTGTTATCCTGATACCAAATCCTAATTTCGTTAAATGATCGAAAACTTAGTATTTTTAAGAAATAATTCACGATATTTCAGTAAGAATCCGATTTTGTATTAGGATAACAGAAACGCGAGGAGGTATACAAATTATCAGGGGCAATTGATAGTATACCTCTTCGCTCCTCTGTTATCCTGATACCAAATCCTAATTTCGTTGAATTAACGAAAACTTAGTATTTTTAAGAAATAATCAACTATATTTCAGTAAGAAATCGATTTTGTATTAGGATAACAGAAACGCGAGGAGGTGTACAAATTATCAGGAGCAATTGATAGTATACCTCTTCGCTCTTCTGTTATCCTGATACGAAATCCCAATTTCGTTAAATTAACGAAAACTTAGTATTTTTAAGAAATAATTCACGATATTTCAGTAAGAATCCGATTTTGTATTAGGATAACAGAAACGCGAGGAGGTATACAAATTATCAAGGGCAATTGATAGTATACCTCTTCGCTCCTCTGTTATCCTGATACCAAATCCTAATTTCGTTGAATTAACGAAAACTTAGTATTTTTAAGAAATAATCAACTATATTTCAGTAAGAAATCGATTTTGTATTAGGATAACAGAAACGCGAGGAGGTGTACAAATTATCAGGAGCAATTGATAGTATACCTCTTCGCTCTTCTGTTATCCTGATACGAAATCCCAATTTCGTTAAATTAACGAAAACTTAGTATTTTTAAGAAATAATTCACGATATTTCAGTAAGAATCCGATTTTGTATTAGGATAACAGAAACGCGAGGAGGTATACAAATTATCAGGGGCAATTGATAGTATACCTCTTCGCTCTTCTGTTATCCTGATACCAAATCCTAATTTCGTTAAATGAACGAAAACTTAGTATTTTTAAGAAATAATTCACGATATTTCAGTAAGAATCCGATTTTGTATTAGGATAACAGAAACGCGAGGAGGTATACAAATTATCAGGGGCAATTGATAGTATACCTCTTCGCTCCTCTGTTATCCTGATACCAAATCCTAATTTCGTTGAATTAACGAAAACTTAGTATTTTTAAGAAATAATTCACGATATTCCAGTAAGAATCCGATTTTGTATTAGGATAACAGAAACGCGAGGAGGTATACAAATTATCAGGAGCAATTGATAGTATACCTCTTCGCTCTTCTGTTATCCTGATACCAAATCCTAATTTCGTTAAATTAACGACACCTTAGTATTTTTAAGAAATTATTTACGATATTCCAGTAAGAATCTGATTTTGTATTAGGATAACAGAAACGCGAGGAGGTATACAAATTATCAGGTGCAATTGATAGTATACCTCTTCGCTCTTCTGTTATCCTGATACCTAATCCTAATTTCGTTAAATGAACGAAAACTAAGTATTTTTAAGGAATAATTTACGATATTCCAGTAAGAATCCGATTTTGTATTAGGATAACAGAAACGCGAGGAGGTATACAAATTATCAGGAGCAATTGATAGTATATCTCTTCGCTCTTCTGTTATCCTGATACCAAATCCTAATTTCGTTAAATGAACGAAAACTTAGTATTTTTAAGAGATAATTTACTATATTTCAGTGAAAATCCGATTTTGTCTTAGGATAACAGAAACGCGAGGAGGTATACAAATTATCAGGAGCAATTGATAGTATACCTCTTCGCTCTTCTGTTATCCTGATACCAAATCCTAATTTCGTTAAATGAACGAAAACTTAGTATTTTTAAGAAATAATTTACTATATTTCAGTAAAAATCCGATTTTGTTTTGGGATAACAGAAACGCGAGGAGGTATACAAATTATCAGGAGCAATTGATAGTATACCTCTTCCCTCTTCTGTTATCCTGATACCAAATCCTAATTTCGTTAAATGAACGAAAACTTAGTATTTTTAAGAAATAATTCACGATATTTCAGTAAGAATCCGATTTTGTATTAGGATAACAGAAACGCGAGGAGGTATACAAATTATCAGGGGCAATTGATAGTATACCTCTTCGCTCCTCTGTTATCCTGATACCAAATCCTAATTTCGTTGAATTAACGAAAACTTAGTTTTTTAAGAAATAATTCACGATATTCCAGTAAGAATCCGATTTTGTATTAGGATAACAGAAACGCGAGGAGGTATACAAATTATCAGGAGCAATTGATAGTATACCTCTTCGCTCTTCTGTTATCCTGATACCAAATCCTAATTTCGTTAAATTAACGAGACCTTAGTATTTTTAAGAAATTATTTACGATATTCCAGTAAGAATCCGATTTTGTATTAGGATAACAGAAACGCGAGGAAGTATACAAATTATCAGGGGCAATTGATAGTATACCTCTTCGCTCTTCTGTTATCCTGATACCAAATCCTAATTTCGTCAAATGAACGAAAACTCAGTATTTTTAAGAAATAATTTACTATATTTCAGTGAAAATCCGATTTTGTCTTAGGATAACAGAAACGCGAGGAGGTATACAAATTATCAGGAGCAATTGATAGTATACCTCTTCGCTCTTCTGTTATCCTGATACCAAATCCTAATTTCGTTAAATGAACGAAAACTTAGTATTTTTAAGAAATAATTTACTATATTTCAGTGAAAATCCGATTTTGTCTTAGGATAACAGAAACGCGAGGAGGTATACAAATTATCAGGAGCAATTGATAGTATACCTCTTCGCTCTTCTGTTACCCTGATACCAAATCCTAATTTCATCAAATGAACGAAAACTTAGTATTTTTAAGAATTAATTTACTATCTTCCACTAAAAATCCGATTTTGTATTAGGATAACAGAAACGCGAGGAAGTATACAAATTATCAGGAGCAACTGATAGTATACCTCTTCGCTCTTCTGTTGTCCTGATACCAAATCCTATTTTCGTTAAATGAACGAAAACTTAGTATTTTCAAGAAATAATTTACTATATTTCAGTAAAAATCCGATTTTGTATTAGGATAACAGAAACGCGAGGAGGTATATAAATTATCAGGAGCAATTGATAGTATACCTCTTCGCTCTTCTGTTATCCTGATACCATATCCTAATTTCGTTAAATGAACGAAAACTTAGTATTTTTAAGAAATAATTTACGATATGCCAGTAAGAATCCGATTTTGTATTAGGATAACAGAAACGCGAGGAGGTATACAAATTATCAGGAGCAATCGATAGTATACTTCTTCGCTCTTCTGTTATCCTGATACCAAATCCTAATTTCGTTAAATGAACGGAAACTTCGTATTTTGAAGAAATAATTCACGATATTCCAGTAAGAATCCGATTTTGTATTAGGATAACAGAAACGCGAGGAGGTATACAAATTATCAGGAGCAATTGATAGTATACCTCTTCGCTCTTCTGTTATCCTGATACCAAATCCTAATTTCGTTAAATGAACGAAAACTTAGTATTTTGAAGAAATAATTCACGATATTCCAGTAAGAATCCGATTTTGTATTAGGATAACAGAAACGCGAGGAGGTATACAAATTATCAGGAGCAATTGATAGTATACCTCTTCGCTCTTCTGTTATCCTGATACCTAATCCTAATTTCGTTAAATTAACGAGACCTTAGTATTTTTAAGAAATAATTTACGATATTCCAGTAAGAATCCGATTTTGTATTAGGATAACAGAAACATGAGGAGGTATACAAAGTGGAGATGGCGCCACTTTATTTAATTAATTATTTTTATTCATTTTGTATGCATGGCAAATAAATTTCAATTCAATGATAAGTATATTAAAATCTAATAATTTATAATCAACAAAAGTGCGGCAACGTTGAATAAAAGGTTCAAGTAGTATAATAATAGTAATATAAGAAACTAATTAAACTACTCACGTCTGTATTAAACTTGGGAGGTTACCATAAAGATGGCGCCACTTAATTCAATATAATTATTTTTCCTATAATTTTATTCATTCTGTATCAATAATTATGAAGACAATTGATTTCAAAATTAAATATTATTACCTAACCATTATTCATCACGTAACGTGCAGTATCTTTGAATAACAGTCTCATGTAATAAATCTTATGTGGGGATTCAAGAAAGCTACCAATGTCAATTTTCAGATTGGGATGTTTACGGAAAGAAAGTCGTAACTTTATTCGATTCAATTCTATTCGTTTTGTATTCACTACTAACACATTTTAATTCAATTCAAAACTAAATTATATTCTAACAAATAGACATTACGTTTCCAGCCACATCTTTGACTAAAAGTGTCAAGTTTTTGAATGATTATTATATAATGTCCCATATTGTTACAGGAAACTACTAATTTCAGTAAAGAGCTTGAAACGTTAACGTGGAGATGGCGCCACTTTATTTAATTAATTATTTTTATTCATTTTGTATGCATGGCATATAAATTTCAATTCAATGATAAGTATATTATAACCTTATTATTTATCATCAAGAAAAGTGCAGAAACTTGGAGTATCCAATGAAGAGGGTAAAATCAAGTATCGATAGTTATTCAAAAATTGATAGAGTTAGGGCATTAACAAAGTCACCCATCGATTTTAGATGAGATTTCATCTAATTGGACATGTTTCGAGATGATGATAGGCCAAAAATATATTTTTGGAGAATTGCGAAAAACGCAATATTTTCCGTACATATTTGACGAAAAATATTTTTCCTCTCAAAAAATACTGGAATTATGAGAATAGGGGTTCTTTGATACGACAAATCGACTTGTGTTGTCCATTTTTGGATGAGATAAATGGTTCAAATATTAGGAGAGCATTTAAGTTAAATGAAAACATGCCTTCATATAAAAAATCGTACAGGCCAAAATAATGGAAATATTCATTCAATTTTCTGAGAAAGTATCGTCAAAGGTCTAATCTTTGATAAAAAATCAGTAGTGCACTTCACTGATGCGATTCAGAAGTAGAGTGCGTCAAACTTGGAGTATCCAATGAAGAGGGTAAAATCAAGTATCGATAGTTATTCAAAAATTGATATAGTTTGGGCATTAACTAAGTCACCCATCGATTTTAGATTACATTTCATCTAATCGGACATGTTTCGAGAGGATGATAGGCCAAAAATATATTTTTGGAGAATTGCGAAAAATGCAATATTTTCCTTACTATAGTCCAGCTACATATTTGACGAAAAATATTTTTCCTCTCAAAAAATACTGAAATTTTGAGAATAGGGACGACAATTCGACTGGTGTTCTCCATTTTTCGATGAGATAAATGGTTCAAATATTAGGAGAGCATTTAAGTTAAAAGAAAACATGCTTTCATATAAAAAATCGTACAGGCCAAAATAATGGAAATATTTATTAAATTTTCTGAGAAAGTATCGTCAAAGGTCTAATCTTGGATAAAAAATCAGGAGTGCACTACAATGATGCGATTCATAAGTAGAGTGCGTCAAACTTGGAGTATCCAATGAAGAGGGTAAAATCAAGTATGGATAGTTATTCAAAAATTGATAGAGTTATGGCATCAACAAAGTCACCCATCGATTTTAGATGATGCTTCATCTAATCGGACATGTTTCGAGAGGATGATAGGCCAAAAATATATTTTTGGAGAATTGCGTAAAATGCAATATTTTCCTTACTATAATCCAGCTACATATTTGACGAAAAATATTTTTCCTCTCAAAAAATACTGAAATTTTGAGAATATAGGGGTTCTTTGATACGACAAATCGACTGGTGTTGTCCATTTTTGGATGAGATAATTGTTTCAAATATAAAGAGAGCATTTAAGTTAAGAGAAAACATGCTTTCATTTAAAAAATCGTACAGGCCAAAATATTGGAAATATTCATTCAATTTTCTGAGAAAGTATCGTCAAAGGTCTAATCTTTGATGAAAAATCAGGAGTGCACTACAATGATGCGATTCAGAAGTAGAGTGCGCCAAACTTGGAGTATCCACTGAAGAGGGTAAAATCAAGTATCGATAGTTTTTTAAAAATTGATAGAGTTTTGGCATTAACAAAGTCACCCATCGATATTAGATGAAGCTTCATCTAATCGGCGATAAATGCAATATTTTCGTCCAGCTATATATTTGACGACAAATATTTTTCCTCTCAAAAAATACTGAAATTATGAGAATAGGGGTTCTTTGATAAGACAAATCGACTGGTATTGTCCATTTTTGGATGAGATAATTGTTTCGAATATAAGGAGAGCATTTAAGTTAAAAGAAAACATGCCTTCATATAAGAAATCGTAGATGCCAAAATAATTGAAATATTGATTAAATTTTCTGAGAAAGTTTCGTGAAAGGTCTAATCTTTGATAAAAAATCAGGAGTGCAGTACAATGATGCGTTTGAGAAGTAGAGTGCGTCAAACTTGGAGTATCCAATGAAGAGGGTACAATCAAGTATGGATAGTTATTCAAAAATTGATAGAGTTATGGCATTAACAAAGTCACCTATCGATTTTAGATGATGCTTCATCTAATAGGACATGTTTCGAGAGGATGATAGGCCAAAATATATTTTTGGAGTATTGCGAAAAATGCAATATTTTCCTTACTATACCAGCTACATATTTGACGAAAAATGTTTTTCCTCTCAAAATATACTGAAATTATGAGAATAAGGGTTCCTTGATACGACAAATCGACTGGTGTTGTCCATTTTTGGATGAGATAATTGTTTCATATATAAGGAGAGCATTTAAGTTAAAAGAAAACATGCCTTCATATAAAAAATCGTACAGGCCCGAATAATGGAAATATTCATTCAATTTTCTGAGAAAGTATCGTCAAAGGTCTAATCTTTGATAAAAAAATCAGGAGTGCATTGCAATGATGCGATTCAGAAGTAGAGTGCGTCAAACTTGGAGTATCCAATGAGGAGGGTAAAATCAAGTATCGATAGTTATTCATAAATTGATAGAGTTAGGGCAGTAACACACTCACCCATCGATTTTAGATAATGGAAACATTCATATAATTTTCTGAGAAGTATCGTCAAAGGTCTAATCTTTGATGAAAAATCAGGAGTGCACTACAATGATGCGATATATTCAGATTGGGACGTTTACGGAAAGGAAGTCGTAACTTTATTCGATTCAATCCTATTCGTTTTGTATTCATTACTAACACATTTTAATTCAATTCAAAATTAAATTATATTCTAACAAATAGACTTGACGTTGCCAGCGACATCTTTGACTAAAAGTGTCAAGTTTTAGAATAATTCTTTTATAATTGCCCATATTGTTACAGGAAACTACTCATTTCCGGGAAGAGCTTGGAATGTTAAAGTGGAGATGGCGCCACTTTATTTAATTAATCATTTTTATTTATTTTGTATGCATGGCAAATAAATTTCAATTCAATGATAAATATATTAAAACCTAATAATTTATAATCAACAAAAGTGCGGCAACGTTGAATAAAAGGTTCAAGTAGTATATTAATAGTAATTTAAGGAACTAATTAAACTACTCACATCTGTATTAAACTTGGGAGGTTACCATAAAGATGGCGCCACTTAATTCAATATAATTATTTTTCCCATAATTTTATTCATTCTGTATTAATAATTATAAAGACGATTGATTTCAAAATTCAATATTATTACCTAACCATTATTCATCACGTAACGTGCAGTTACTTTGAATATAATGCTCATGTAATAAATCTTATGTGGTGATTCAAGGAAGCTACCAATGTCAATTTTCAGATTGGGATGTTTACGGAAAGGAAGTCGTAACTTTATTTGATTCAAATAATCCTATTCGTTTTGTATTCACTACTAACACATTTTAACTCAATTCAAAACTAAATTATATTCTAACAAATAGACATTACGTTGGCAGCGACATCTTTGACTGAAAGTGTCAAGTTTTCGAATAATTCTTATATAATGTACCATATTGTTACAGGAAACTACTAATTTCAGTGAAGAGCTTGAAACGTTAACGTGGAGATGGCGCCACTTTATTTAATTAATTATTTTTATTCATTTTGTATGCATGTTAAATAAATTTCAATTCAATGATAAGTATATTATAACCTTATTATTTATCATCAAGAAAAGTGCAGAAACTTGGAGTATCCAATGAAGAGGGTAAAATCAAGTATCGATAGTTATTCAAAAATTGATAAAGTTAGGGCATTAACAAAGTCACCCATGGATTTTAGATGAGATTTCATATAATCGGAGCTGTTTCGAGAGGATGATTGGCCAAAAATATATTTTTGGAGAATGGCGAAAAATGCAATATTTTCCTTACCAGCTATATATTTGACGAAAAATATTTTTCCTCTAAAAAAATACTGAAATTTTGAGAATACGGGTTCTTTGATACGACAAATCGACTGGTGTTGTCCATTTTTGGATGAGATAATTGTTTCAAATATAAGGAGAGCAAGTTAAAAGAAAACATGCCTTCATATAAAAAATCGTACAGGCCAAAATAATAGAAATATTCATTTAATTTTCTGAGAAAGTATCGTCAAAGGTCTAATCTTTGATGAAAAATCGGGAGTGCGTTTCAATGATGCGTTTCAGAAGTAGAGTGCGTCAAACTTGGAGGATCCAATGAAGAGGGTAAAATCAAGTATGGATAGTTATTCAAAAATTGATAGAGTTATGGCATTAACAAAGTCACCCATCGAATTTAGATGAGATTTCATCTAATCGGATATGTTTCGAGAGGATGATAGGCCAAAAATATAATTTTGGAGAATTGCGAAAAATGCAATATTTTCCTTACTCAGCTACGTATTTGACGAAAAATATTTTTCCTCTCAAAAAATACTGAAATTAAGAGAATAGGGGTTCTTTGATACAACAAATCGACTGGTGTTGTCCATTTTCCGATGAAATGAATGGTTCAAATATTAGGAGAGCATTTAAGTTAAAAAAAAACATGCCTTCATATAAAAAATCGTACAGGCTAAAATAATGGAAATATTCATTCAATTTTCTGAGAAAGTATCGTCAAAGGTCTAATCTTTGATAAAAAATCAGGAGTGCACTACAATGATGCTATTCATAATTAGAGTGCGTCAAACTTGGAGTATCCAATGAAGAGGGTAAAATCAAGTATCGATAGTTATTCAAAAATTGATAGAGTTAGGGCATTAACAAAGTCACCCATCGAATTTAGATTAGATTTCATCTAATCGGAGATGTTTCGAGAGGATGATAGGCCAAAAATATAATTTTGGAGAATTGCGAAAAATGCAATATTTTCCTTACTATATATAGTCCAGCTACATATTTGACGAAAAATATTTTTCCTCTCAAAAAATACTGAAATTTTGAGAATAGGGTCTTTGATACGACAAATCGACTGGTGTTGTCTATTTTTGGATGAGATAATTGTTTCAAATATAAGGAGAGCATTTAAGTTAAAAGAAAACATGCTTTCATATAAAAAATCGTACAGGCCAAAATATTGGAAATATTCATTCAATTTTCAGAGAAAGTATCGTCAAAGGTCTTTGATAAAAAATCAGGAGTGCACTACAATGATGCGATTCAGGAGTAGAGTGCGTCAAACTTGGAGTATCCACTGAAGAGGGTAAAATCAAGTATCGATAGTTATTTAAAAATTGATAGAGTTTTGGCATTAACAAAGTCACCCATCGATTTTAGATGAATCTTCATCTAATCGGCGATAAATGCAATATTTTCGTCCAGCTATATATTTGGAATAATGGAAATAATCATTTAATTTCCTGAGAAAGTATCGTCAAAGGTCTAATCTTTGATGAAAAATCAGGAGTGCACTACAATGATGCGATATATTCAGATTGGGACGTTTACGGAAAGGAAGTCGTAGCTTTATTCGATTCAATCCTATTCGTTTTGTATTCATTACGAACACATTTTAATTCAATTCAAAATTATATTCTAACAAATAGACTTTACGTTGCCAGCGACATCTTTGACTAAAAGTGTCAAGTTTTAGAATAATTCTTTAATAATTGCCCATATTGTTACAGGAAACTACTAATTTCAGTGAAGAGCTTGGAATGTTAAAGTGGAGATGGCGCCACTTTATTTAATTAATTATTTTTATTCATTTTGTATGCATGGCAAATAGATTTCAATTCAATGAGAAGTATATTAAAACCTAATAATTTATAATTAACGAAAGTGGGGCAACGTTGAATAAAAGGTTCAAGTAGTATAATAATAGTAATATAAGGAACTAATTAAATTACTCACGTATTCTATAAACTTGGGAGGTTACCGTAAAGATGGCGCCACTTAATTCAATATAATAATTTTTCCTATAATTTTTTTCATTCTGTATTAATAATTATAAAGACAATTGATTTCAAAATTCAATATTATTACCTAACCATTATTCATCACGTAACGTGCAGTAACTTTGAATATAATTCTCATGTAATAAATCTTATGTGGGGATTCAAGGAAGCTACCAATGTCAATTTTCAGATTGGGACGTTTACGGAAAGGAAGTCGTAACTTTATTTGATTCAAATAATCCTATTCGTTTTGTATTCACTAAATCACTACTAACACATTTTTATTCAATTCAAAACTAAATTATATTCTAACAAATAGACATTACGTTGCCAGCGACATCTTTGACTAAAAGTGTCAAGTTTTTGAATAATTCTTATATAATGTCCCATATTGTTACAGGAAACTACTAATTTCAGTGAAGAGCTTGAAACATTAACATGGAGATGGCGCCACTTTATTTAATTAATTATTTTTATTTATTTTGTATGCATGGCAAATAAATTTCAATTCAAGGATGATTATATTGAAACCTAATAATTTATAATCAACAAAAGTGCGGCAACGTTGAATAAAATGTTCAAGTAGTCTAATAATAGTAATATAAGGAACTAATTAAACTACTCATGTCCATATTAAACTTGGAAGGTTGCCATAAAGATGGCGCCACTGAATTCAATATAATTATTTTTCCTATAATTTTATTCATGCTGTATTAATAATTATAAAGACAATTGAATTCAAAATTAAATTTTATTACCTCACCAATATTCATCACGTAACGTGCAGTTTCTTTGAATAAAATTCTCATGTAATAAATCTTATGTGTGGATTCAAGGAAGCTACGAATGTCAATATCAGATTGGGACGTTTACGGAAAGGAAGTCGTAACTTCCTTATTATTTATCATCAAGAAAAGTGCAGAAACTTGGAGTATCCACTGGAGAGGGTAAAATCAAGTATCGATAGTTATTCAAAAATTGATAGAGTTAGGGCATTAACAAAGTCACCCATGGATTTTAGATGAGATTTCATCTAATCGGACATGTTTCGAGAAGATGATAGGCGAAAAATATATTTTTGGAGAATTTCGAAAAACGTAATATTTTCCCTACTATAGTCCAGCTACATATTTGACGAAAAATATTTTTCCTCTCAAAAAATACTGAAATTATGAGAATAGGGGTTCCTTGATACGACAAATCGACTGGTGTTATCCATTTTTCGATGAGATAAATGGTTCAAATATTAGGAGATCATTTAAGTTAAAAGAAAACATGCCTTCATATAAAAAATCGTACAGGCCAAAATAATGGAAATATTCATTCAGTTTTCTGGGAAAGTATCGTCAAAGGTCTTATCTTTGATAAAAAATCAGGAGTGCACTACAATGATGCGATTCAGAAGTAGAGTGCGTCCAACTTGGAGCATCCAATGAAGAGGGTAAAATCAAGTATGGATAGTTATTCAAAAATTGATAGAGTTATGGCATTAACAAAGTCACCCATCGATTTTAGATGATGCTTCATCTAATCGGACATGTTTCGAGAGGATGATAGGCCAAAAATATATTTTTGGAGAATTGCGAAAAATGCAATATTTTCCTTACTATAGTCCAGCTACATATTTGACGAAAAATATGTTTCCTCTCAAAAAATACTGAAATTATGAGAATAGGGGTTCTTTGATACGACAAATCGACTTGTGTTGTCCATTTCTCGATGAGATAAATGTTTCAAATAGGAGAGCATTTAAGTTAAAAGAAAACATGCCTTCATATAAAAAATCGTACAGGCCAAAATAATGGAAACATTCATATAATTTTCTGAGAAAGTATCGTCAAAGGTCTAATCTTTGATAAAAAAACAGGAGTGCACTACAATGATGCGATATATTCAGATTGTGACGTTTACGGAAAGGAAGTGCAGAAACTTGGAGTATCCACTGGAGAGGGTAAAATCAAGTATCGATAGTTATTCAAAAATTGATAGAGTTAGGGCATTAACAAAGTCACCCATGGATTTTAGATGAGATTTCATCTAATCGGACATGTTTCGAGAAGATGATAGGCGAAAAATATATTTTTGGAGAATTTCGAAAAACGTAATATTTTCCCTACTATAGTCCAGCTACATATTTGACGAAAAATATTTTTCCTCTCAAAAAATACTGAAATTATGAGAATAGGGGTTCCTTGATACGACAAATCGACTGGTGTTATCCATTTTTCGATGAGATAAATGGTTCAAATATTAGGAGATCATTTAAGTTAAAAGAAAACATGCCTTCATATAAAAAATCGTACAGGCCAAAATAATAGAAATATTCATTTAATTTTCTGAGAAAGTATCGTCAAAGGTCTAATCTTTGATGAAAAATCGGGAGTGCGTTTCAATGATGCGTTTCAGAAGTAGAGTGCGTCAAACTTGGAGGATCCAATGAAGAGGGTAAAATCAAGTATGGATAGTTATTCAAAAATTGATAGAGTTATGGCATTAACAAAGTCACCCATCGAATTTAGATGAGATTTCATCTAATCGGATATGTTTCGAGAGGATGATAGGCCAAAAATATAATTTTGGAGAATTGCGAAAAATGCAATATTTTCCTTACTCAGCTACGTATTTGACGAAAAATATTTTTCCTCTCAAAAAATACTGAAATTAAGAGAATAGGGGTTCTTTGATACAACAAATCGACTGGTGTTGTCCATTTTCCGATGAAATGAATGGTTCAAATATTAGGAGAGCATTTAAGTTAAAAAAAAACATGCCTTCATATAAAAAATCGTACAGGCTAAAATAATGGAAATATTCATTCAATTTTCTGAGAAAGTATCGTCAAAGGTCTAATCTTTGATAAAAAATCAGGAGTGCACTACAATGATGCTATTCATAATTAGAGTGCGTCAAACTTGGAGTATCCAATGAAGAGGGTAAAATCAAGTATCGATAGTTATTCAAAAATTGATAGAGTTAGGGCATTAACAAAGTCACCCATCGAATTTAGATTAGATTTCATCTAATCGGAGATGTTTCGAGAGGATGATAGGCCAAAAATATAATTTTGGAGAATTGCGAAAAATGCAATATTTTCCTTACTATATATAGTCCAGCTACATATTTGACGAAAAATATTTTTCCTCTCAAAAAATACTGAAATTATGAGAATAGGGGTTCTTCGATACAACAAATCGACTGGTGTTGTCCATTTTTGGGTGAGATAATTGTTTCAAATATAGGGAGAGCATTTAAGTTAAAAGAAAACATGCCTTCATATAAAAAATCGTACAGGCCAAAATAATGGAAATATTCATCCAATTTTCTGAGAAAGTATCATCAAAGGTCTAATCTTTGATAAAAAATCAGGAGTGCACTACAATGATGCGATTCATAGGTAGAGTGCGTCAAACTTGGAGTATCCAATGGAGAGAGTAAAATCAAGTATCGATAGTTATTCAAAAAATAATAGAGTTAGGGCATTAACAAAGTCACCCATCGAATTTAGATGAGATATAATCTAATCGGACATGTTCCGAGAGGATGACAGGCCAAAAATATATTTTTGGAGAATTGCGAAAAATGCAATATTTTCCTTACTATAGTCCAGCTACATATTTGACGAAAAATATTTTTCCACTCAAAAAATACTGAAATTATGAGAATAGGGGTTCTTAGATACGACAATTCGACTGGTGTTGTCCATTTTTCGATGAGATAAATGGTTCAAATATTAGGAGAGCATTTAAGTTAAAAGAAATTATGCTTTCATATAAAAAATCGTACAGGCCAAAATAATGGAAATATTCATTCAATTTTCTGAGAAAGTATCGTCAAAGGTCTAATCTTTGATAAAAAATGCAATATTCTCCTTACTATAGTCCAGCTACATATTTGACGAAAAATATTTTTCCTCTCAAAAAATACTGAAATTTTGAGAATAGAGTCTTTGATACGACAAATCGACTGGTGTTGTCTATTTTTGGATGAGATAATTGTTTCAAATATAAGGAGAGCATTTAAGTTAAAAGAAAACATGCTTTCATATAAAAAATCGTACAGGCCAAAATATTGGAAATATTCATTCAATTTTCAGAGAAAGTATCGTCAAAGGTCTTTGATAAAAAATCAGGAGTGCACTACAATGATGCGATTCAGGAGTAGAGTGCGTCAAACTTGGAGTATCCACTGAAGAGGGTAAAATCAAGTATCGATAGTTATTTAAAAATTGATAGAGTTTTGGCATTAACAAAGTCACCCATCGATTTTAGATGAATCTTCATCTAATCGGCGATAAATGCAATATTTTCGATAGTTATTCAAAAATTGATAGAGTTAGGGCATTAACAAAGTCACCCATGGATTTTAGATGAGATTTCATCTAATCGGACATGTTTCGAGAAGATGATAGGCGAAAAATATATTTTTGGAGAATTTCGAAAAACGTAATATTTTCCCTACTATAGTCCAGCTACATATTTGACGAAAAATATTTTTCCTCTCAAAAAATACTGAAATTATGAGAATAGGGGTTCCTTGATACGACAAATCAACTGGTGTTATCCATTTTTCGATGAGATAAATGGTTCAAATATTAGGAGATCATTTAAGTTAAAAGAAAACATGCCTTCATATAAAAAATCGTACAGGCCAAAATAATAGAAATATTCATTTAATTTTCTGAGAAAGTATCGTCAAAGGTCTAATCTTTGATGAAAAATCGGGAGTGCGTTTCAATGATGCGTTTCAGAAGTAGAGTGCGTCAAACTTGGAGGATCCAATGAAGAGGGTAAAATCAAGTATGGATAGTTATTCAAAAATTGATAGAGTTATGGCATTAACAAAGTCTATATATAGTCCAGCTACATATTTGACGAAAAATATTTTTCCTCTCAAAAAATACTGAAATTATGAGAATAGGGGTTCTTCGATACAACAAATCGACTGGTGTTGTCCATTTTTGGGTGAGATAATTGTTTCAAATATAAGGAGAGCATTTAAGTTAAAAGAAAACATGCCTTCATATAAAAAATCGTACAGGCCAAAATAATGGAAATATTCATCCAATTTTCTGAGAAAGTATCATCAAAGGTCTAATCTTTGATAAAAAATCAGGAGTGCACTACAATGATGCGATTCATAGGTAGAGTGCGTCAAACTTGGAGTATCCAATGGAGAGAGTAAAATCAAGTATCGATAGTTATTCAAAAAATAATAGAGTTAGGGCATTAACAAAGTCACCCATCGAATTTAGATGAGATATAATCTAATCGGACATGTTCCGAGAGGATGACAGGCCAAAAATATATTTTTGGAGAATTGCGAAAAATGCAATATTTTCCTTACTATAGTCCAGCTACATATTTGACGAAAAATATTTTTCCACTCAAAAAATACTGAAATTATGAGAATAGGGGTTCTTAGATACGACAATTCGACTGGTGTTGTCCATTTTTCGATGAGATAAATGGTTCAAATATTAGGAGAGCATTTAAGTTAAAAGAAATTATGCTTTCATATAAAAAATCGTACAGGCCAAAATAATGGAAATATTCATTCAATTTTCTGAGAAAGTATCGTCAAAGGTCTAATCTTTGATAAAAAATGCAATATTCTCCTTACTATAGTCCAGCTACATATTTGACGAAAAATATTTTTCCTCTCAAAAAATACTGAAATTTTGAGAATAGGGTCTTTGATACGACAAATCGACTGGTGTTGTCTATTTTTGGATGAGATAATTGTTTCAAATATAAGGAGAGCATTTAAGTTAAAAGAAAACATGCTTTCATATAAAAAATCGTACAGGCCAAAATATTGGAAATATTCATTCAATTTTCAGAGAAAGTATCGTCAAAGGTCTTTGATAAAAAATCAGGAGTGCACTACAATGATGCGATTCAGGAGTAGAGTGCGTCAAACTTGGAGTATCCACTGAAGAGGGTAAAATCAAGTATCGATAGTTATTTAAAAATTGATAGAGTTTTGGCATTAACAAAGTCACCCATCGATTTTAGATGAATCTTCATCTAATCGGCGATAAATGCAATATTTTCGTCCAGCTATATATTTGGAATAATGGAAATATTCATTTAATTTCCTGAGAAAGTATCGTCAAAGGTCTAATCTTTGATGAAAAATCAGGAGTGCACTACAATGATGCGATATATTCAGATTGGGACGTTTACGGAAAGGAAGTCGTAGCTTTATTCGATTCAATCCTATTCGTTTTGTATTCATTACGAACACATTTTAATTCAATTCAAAATTATATTCTAACAAATAGACTTTACGTTGCCAGCGACATCTTTGACTAAAAGTGTCAAGTTTTAGAATAATTCTTTAATAATTGCCCATATTGTTACAGGAAACTACTAATTTCAGTGAAGAGCTTGGAATGTTAAAGTGGAGATGGCGCCACTTTATTTAATTAATTATTTTTATTCATTTTGTATGCATGGCAAATAGATTTCAATTCAATGAGAAGTATATTAAAACCTAATAATTTATAATTAACGAAAGTGGGGCAACGTTGAATAAAAGGTTCAAGTAGTATAATAATAGTAATATAAGGAACTAATTAAATTACTCACGTATTCTATAAACTTGGGAGGTTACCGTAAAGATGGCGCCACTTAATTCAATATAATAATTTTTCCTATAATTTTTTTCATTCTGTATTAATAATTATAAAGACAATTGATTTCAAAATTCAATATTATTACCTAACCATTATTCATCACGTAACGTGCAGTAACTTTGAATATAATTCTCATGTAATAAATCTTATGTGGGGATTCAAGGAAGCTACCAATGTCAATCTTCAGATTGGGACGTTTACGGAAAGGAAGTCGTAACTTTATTTGATTCAAATAATCCTATTCGTTTTGTATTCACTAAATCACTACTAACACATTTTTATTCAATTCAAAACTAAATTATATTCTAACAAATAGACATTACGTTGCCAGCGACATCTTTGACTAAAAGTGTCAAGTTTTTGAATAATTCTTATATAATGTCCCATATTGTTACAGGAAACTACTAATTTCAGTGATGAGCTTGAAACATTAACATGGAGATGGCGCCACTTTATTTAATTAATTATTTTTATTTATTTTGTATGCATGGCAAATAAATTTCAATTCAAGGATGATTATATTGAAACCTAATAATTTATAATCAACAAAAGTGCGGCAACGTTGAATAAAATGTTCAAGTAGTCTAATAATAGTAATATAAGGAACTAATTAAACTACTCATGTCCATATTAAACTTGGAAGGTTGCCATAAAGATGGCGCCACTGAATTCAATATAATTATTTTTCCTATAATTTTATTCATGCTGTATTAATAATTATAAAGACAATTGAATTCAAAATTAAATTTTATTACCTCACCAATATTCATCACGTAACGTGCAGTTTCTTTGAATAAAATTCTCATGTAATAAATCTTATGTGTGGATTCAAGGAAGCTACGAATGTCAATATCAGATTGGGACGTTTACGGAAAGGAAGTCGTAACTTCCTTATTATTTATCATCAAGAAAAGTGCAGAAACTTGGAGTATCCACTGGAGAGGGTAAAATCAAGTATCGATAGTTATTCAAAAATTGATAGAGTTAGGGCATTAACAAAGTCACCCATGGATTTTAGATGAGATTTCATCTAATCGGACATGTTTCGAGAAGATGATAGGCGAAAAATATATTTTTGGAGAATTTCGAAAAACGTAATATTTTCCCTACTATAGTCCAGCTACATATTTGACGAAAAATATTTTTCCTCTCAAAAAATACTGAAATTATGAGAATAGGGGTTCCTTGATACGACAAATCGACTGGTGTTATCCATTTTTCGATGAGATAAATGGTTCAAATATTAGGAGATCATTTAAGTTAAAAGAAAACATGCCTTCATATAAAAAATCGTACAGGCCAAAATAATGGAAATATTCATTCAATTTTCTGGGAAAGTATCGTCAAAGGTCTTATCTTTGATAAAAAATCAGGAGTGCACTACAATGATGCGATTCAGAAGTAGAGTGCGTCCAACTTGGAGCATCCAATGAAGAGGGTAAAATCAAGTATGGATAGTTATTCAAAAATTGATAGAGTTATGGCATTAACAAAGGCACCCATCGATTTTAGATGATGCTTCATCTAATCGGACATGTTTCGAGAGGATGATAGGCCAAAAATATATTTTTGGAGAATTGCGAAAAATGTAATATTTTCCCTACTATAGTCCAGCTACATATTTGACGAAAAATATTTTTCCTCTCAAAGAATACTGAAATTATGAGAATAGGGGTTCTTTGATACGACAAATCGACTGGTGTTGTCCATTTTTGGATGAGATAATTGTTTCAAATATAAGGAGAGCATTTAAGTTAAAGGGAAACATACCTTCATATATAAAAAATTGTACAGGCCAAAATAATGGAAATATTCATTCAATTTTTTGAGAAAGTATCGTCAAAGGTCTAATCTTTGATAAAAAATCAGGAGTGCAGTACAATGATGCGTTTCAGAAGTAGAGTGCGTCAAACTTTGAGTATCCAGTGAAGAGGGTAAAATCAAGTATCGATAGTTATTCACAAATTGATAGAGTTATGGCATTAACAAAGTCACCCATCGATTTTAGATGATGCTTCATCTAATCGGACATGTTTCGAGAGGATGATAGGCCAAAAATATATTTTTGGAGAATGGCGAAAAATGCAATATTTTCCTTACTATATATAGTCCAGCTACATATTTGACGAAAAATATTTTTCCTCTCAAAACATACTGAAATTTTGAGAATAGGGTTTCTTTGATACGACAAATCGACTGGTGTTGTTCATTTTTGGTTGAGATAATTGTTTCAAATATAAGGAGAGCAAGTTAAAAGAAAACATGCCGTCATATAAAAAATCGTACAGGCCAAAATAATGGAAATATTTATTTAATTTTCTGAGAAAGTATCGTCAAAGGTCTAATCTTTGATAAAAAATCAGGAGTGCAGTACAATGATGCGTTTCAGAAGTAGAGTGCGTCAAACTTGTAATATCCAATGAAGAGGGTAAAATCAAGTATGGGTAGTTATTCAAAAATTGATAGAGTTATGGCATTAACAACGTCACCCATCGATTTTAGATGATGCTTCATCTAATCGGACATGTTTCGAGAGGATGATAGGCCAAAAATATATTTTTGGAGAATTCTGAAAGATCCAATATTTTCCTTACTATAGTCCAGCTACATATTTGACGAAAAATACTTTCCTCTCAAAAAATACTGAAATTATTTGAATAGGGGTTCTTTGATACGACAAATTGACTGGTGTTGTCCATTTTTCGATGAGATAAATGTTTCAAATATTAGGAGAGCATTTAAGTTAAAAGGAAACATGCCATTATATAAAAAATCGTACAGGCCAAAATAATGGAAATATTCATTCAATTTTTTGAGAAAGTATCTTCAAAGGTCTACTCTTTGATAAAAAATCAGGAGTGCACTACTTTTAAACTAGTTTTGAATATGTAATTTTAAATAAAAGCTCTTTTATAAGGAGTATCATAAAATATTTTTGGAAAAGACGACGGATGTTAATCAAAATCATCAAGGATGTAATGTTGTTGCATAGAAAATTATGGATGTATCTTTATTTACCATCTGATGTAGATATAAGGTAAGGTAAGCTCTTAAATTCTGGATTATAATGTTAAATGTCATGCTAAATAGATATATGTACTAGGGAGTCTTTCTTTAATCTATGATTATATACTCGGAGCGGAAATAATGCACGACAAGGCCTCTTAACAAAAGGAGGTAGTTAATTAGATATATATATATATATATATATATATATATATATATATATATATATATATATATATATTGAACCAGATATCATAGATAATAAGAGAATTAGTATTATAAAAATATGTTGCTGGTATTAAAATATATGAAAATAATATAATTTAAGAAAACAGGTAAAAAGGAAACACTTTTCTTAATTTAAACAACATATCAAATAAAGATATATTAAATAATAGCCTATAACAATATAATAAATAAGGAATTACCTCAATAAGAACAAAATATAGAGATTGCCTAACCAATGTAATGATGTAAATAAAGTTGCCTAAGACGAAGAATATTTTCCATACCATAACCAGCTGTTCACCTAAAAAGAAACAATTATATAGTCAAGTCAAGAGAATTTTAGATATAAGTAGTTACATTAGAATACAAATATTATTATAGATAATTCATTATAATCATTAATTTAAGAATAAAAAACAAATACAAATATTGAATAGAATAGAATTCAATAGATTTTCATAGATAAACAAATAATGACATATAGATAAATGATATATGGTAAATAAAATGAACGTTGAATCAATAAATAGTAATTTGTTGAAGTTTATTATAAATAATATAATGCAAAGAGTTTAGACAAATACCATAAGAGAATTTATATTTATAATTAATATGAGTGTAACAAGGATATACTATCAATAACAATATTGAATGTTGTACCATGTAAATGTATCTATGTATAACCAATTTTAATTTATTTGTATGATGAAAAAACTCATAGGAACTCTATAAATGAACTAATAATGTAAAAGAGTGTATGTATGAAATTTTTTAATAAGTGAAAGAAGTTTCAATTAATCTGATTGCAAAAGACAATATTTTATTGGTTATAAAATATGACAGAACAAATTGTGAATCAACAAATAAACTTTGAAATAGTGACCTGAAAAAGAACAAAAGACTGTTTGTTGAAAAAAGTAGAGAATCGAGGGGACGCTTAAATAATAAGGGAAGCTGGTGTCAAGAAGAGAGGAGTGTGTGTGATGGTGTTCCTGAAATTTCAAGAAATTCCCGGTTTAAGACATTTAAACCTATAAAGTACTATTAAATATAATCTTAGTAATACTCACAGTCAATTGTATCAAGTTTTTCGGCAAGAATCTACGAAATTTTCATCAATTTTGGTTTTTTGGAGCTTCAGCGGAGTGTTCCTGGGATCCAGAGACTTTCATCCCAATTCAAGAGCAACAGGTCAGTGTTTTTAAATCATTATTGGCCAATAATCAAAGTAAAAACTCAAATACTCAATTGAGTACTTAATTTCATAAATTGATAAACTTTTGCACATATGATCGATCTAAAAAAGAAAGAAACAGACTTTATATAGTGAATTAATTGCATAAATCGTTAAAATTAATAAAAGGCCGAATTTTACTTACGACATCTTGTAATTGCATAAATCTGGTGATTGAAATTTCATAATGTAATAACTATGCCCATCTGTATATAATTCCTATATTTCTATCTATGTATATAACTATTTTCTTCCCACAGCAATTTGTATCATATATATGTATGATTTATATATAAATTCTTTTATGTGTTTGAACCATTCATTTGTCTGCATCGTCAAACAAACTATGTTTGTATAAATATAGATGTTTCTTTACTGTAAGAATTGTTCGTTTTATGCTAAAGCGCATGACTAGTTTTTCACGCATGCGCATTGATGAAATGATTAAAATAAATAAGTAGATACAATACAACCAGTGGCGTCGATCGATAAAATCGCTCGATACCTTCGACTGTGTCAACTCGTCTAAATTGCCTCAGTACATGTGGACGAGTCGACCGACAACCATCATAAATTTTTATATAGTGAGTGATTTTCATATATAATATGAGTGATGATGAAGATGCTGGAGCAGCGGCTTCTGCTGCAATTCTTATTGCCATCTTGGGAAGCCAAAAAGATCGTAATCGTCGCCCGCGGAGATTTTGGGTACGGCCTAGCCTCGTTCGAGGCAGAAAAAGGTATAGTACGGAGGAATTTATGCGAGATTTATTGATGGATGAGGTTGACGAATTAAATCTAGAATATAGATGTGACGCGGGCTTTAAAAACTTCTTTAGAATGAAAAGTTCCAATTTTGAAAATCTTTTGAAAATGATTGCGCCTAACATAATTAAAAAAGACACACCATTCAGAAAAGCAATTCCAGTGAACCATCGCCTTGCAGTAACGCTGCGCTTTTTGGCAACTGGCGATTCATACACTTCATTGAGCTACCTGTTGAAGATATCAAAACAAGCAATCTCCATCATTGTCCCAGAAGTTTGTGATGCCCTGGTAGAAGCACTTAAGGATTATGTCAAGGTAAGAAAGTTAACTACACATTCTAGTAAATGCAATACTTTATTTTCATATTTTGTTTATTCAATTTAAATTACAGCTTACAAAATTTGCTCATAGTATAAAATTGGAAAAAGTATGTAACATTTGAAAATATAAATGTGTAAATTGTTCAGTGCATGTAAAATTAAATACGTTTAATACAATTCTCGGATCTCGTTTTCGTAAAGTTCAGGTTGTCCTCCCAAGTTATTCGAAATATTGTCAGACCGAACAGATGATGGGGACTGAGAGGCAGAAAAGGATGAAGATGAATATTGTGAATTTAACGTAGGAGATTGTGTTAATGGGTAGGGCGATAACTGAGGTTCATATGTTTGTTGGGGATAATTTTGATTTGTAGATGGGAAGATATTGGGATATGTTTGTTGATGTGTGTTGGCATTGTACGAGTAACCTGCCATGCCCATCTCTGCCTCGAATAATGTTTTATTCATTATTTGTTGGGCTTGAAACCTTGCTTGAGGTGAAGTAATTTTCCTCAGTTTAATGGCTACCTGTTCTCCAAATGAATCATACTCATCTTTTTCTTTCTTCTTTGACTGAAAAGATCTCAATAAGTTAACCGCTTCATTCATGATCGGTGCACTGCCAGCAGAAGTTGATCTTACTTTGCGCTTTTTAATTGGTGTTTTTGGGGAGGTAAATGCGTCTTCAGGCAGTGGTGTACTTGCACTTTCATTGTTGTCTTTCGAATTTGATGTCTGCGACTGTTCGACGCTTTCTTCATTATTTTCTTCATTATCATTTTCTTTCTGTTGTTCCTCAAATTCTGGCTCTTGTGATCCCTAGAAAACACAATTATACAAACACAATTCAATATTTTTTGACAATATTAATTTGAGTTGATGAAAAAAAAAACGAATTATTATTGAATCTACTCAGTTTTTTAGCATTATATTGCTTGCTGTAGTTGATGCAAATTATAATTTCATATACGCAAACGTTGGTTGCCAGGGAAGAATTTCAGATAGTGGCGTTTTCAATGCTACGTTTTTTAAAAAATGTTTAGAGGACAACGTGATGCACCTTCCCCTTCCACGCCCTTTACCCCAATCAAGCTGTACGATGCCATACGTCTTTGTAGGAGATGAAGCTTTTAAACTTACATGTAATGTTATGAAGCCATTCTCGGGATTGCATGATAAAAGAACAAAACAAAGAATATTCAACTACCGACTAAGTAGGTCTCGAAGAGTTTCCGAAAATGCATTTGGCATAATGTCTTCCAGTTTTCGAGTATTCAGAAAACCATTAATGTTGAAACCAGAGAAAGCAACAAAAGTGACATTGGCTGCAGTTTATTTGCATAACTACTTGAGGAAAAGCGAATCGAGAAACGTTTACAGCTCAGTTGGGATGTTGGATAGGGAATCATCTGAGAGTGGAGAAGTATTTCCAGGCCTGTGGAGGCGTGATCCAGCCACTTGCCAGATAAGCAGGCTGCCTGCCATCCCAAGGAGAAGTTCTATTGAAGCTCAGAAAATTAGGGATAAGTTTGCAGACTACTTTGTTTCTCCGCAAGGGGAACTACACTTCCAGTATGATAAGTAGTTGGACATATTTTTGTAATTTTGATTAATAAATTAGTGATAAATGAAAATATAGATCTCAAATTAGCCTACCTCAGTATCCTGAGTGTTCCTGGGTTTGTTCCTATCTGCCAAGAACATCAAAGCTTTGTAGGCAAACCACTTGCTTGTATAGGCGTCATCAGCGCCAGTCCCGGTCTTCCTCGACTCGCTCTCTTTCTTTTTCTCCCTTGCAAATTGGCTTTGCAAATTTTTAATTTTCTTTTCCACCTCCACTTTTTCAATGCTAAATGACACCGCAATTTCCACCAAACCATCATGCCGTTTGTTTCTGTTTTTATAGTTAACATCACTTGAATCCCATAAGTAAGAACGATCACGGTACATTTCAATAAAATTCGACGTTTGGGTATCACTCCAATTCATTTTCAATAAAAATGTAAGCACTTGAACAACAGTATAGCACTATTCTATTTTTTAAAACGGCAGTGACAAGATCGACACGTCCACACTGGTGCCTTCGACTCGACTGTCTTTGATCCGGACCGACCTGATTCGGGTTGCGTTCGACTCGACTCGACACCGCTCAACAATGTCTAGCGACACGTCCAGACTTGTTCGACATTGTCGATCGGTGTCGATCGACATAGTGTGGACACACCTTAACGTCTCGAAATCAGTTGTTCATCGCGTCCTAAAAGAACAGCTGTTATATCCTTTTCACATGAAAAAAGTACACCGTATGACAGTGGCTGATTATCTTGTACGACTTGAGTATAGCCAGTGGTTTCTGCGACAACAACAAGCAGACAACACATTTATTAGTAACGTACTCTTTACGAACGAATCCGGTTTCACCAGAGATGGAATCATAAATTCTCATAATATGCATTTATGGGATGATGTGAATCCACATGGCATTATCCAAACTAGGATCCAGCATAGATTCATGGTTAATGTTTGGCAGGAATAGTTGGCAATCATTTGATACAGCCATACTTTATTGACGGTACTTTGACCGGTCAGAGATATTTGGAGTTTTTGCAAAATGAGTTATGGAACCTGTTTGATGATGTGCTACTACAAACTCGTAGGAATTTATGGTTCATGCATGATGGGGCCCCTCCTCATTTCAGTTTAGATGTACGACAGCATTTACACACAAGGCTTCCTAATAGATGGATTGGTCGTGGAGGCCCTTTTCAATGGCCACCGCGATCAGAGACGTTAATCCTATGGATTTCTTTCTCTAGGGTTATCTCAAAAGTAAGGTATACGCAACACCTGTGCAAACAAGGCAAGATTTAATAGACAGAATTGTGTTATACTGCAATGTTATTAGAAATAGTGTGGGATTGCTCTTTCAAGTGCAAAGAAACAACCTTCGTAGACTTCGAATGTGCGTGGAAGTGGGAGGAGCTCATATTGAACATTTATTGGAATAACGTTAGTTTTTGTTGTTGTTTAGGAATTAGTTTTAGTCTAATGTTTTATAACTTAGAATCAGAACGAGTGATCCTGATACCTAGTTGGTGAGTCCAGTCCAGATTTTATAAATTATTTTTCAAGAATTAACAGGCCTTTAAATAAAATTAAGATAGATGCATCTATATCACATTTTTGAATACTGACAAAATTAACGTTAAAGATATATAAAATTTCACCTGAAGAGAAGAGAAAATTTTTTGAATAGACAATTTTATCGCATATAGTTATTTGACATTTATACACGTCAAGTGTAATTTTCGACGATTTGAACGTTTAGAATAAGTAGTTAATTAGGTTGTTCTTCTAGTATATAGGTTGTTTTTTTAATTTTAAGGTTCGTAGAAAGTACGATTATTGTTCTTTATTATATTTTGGGAATAATAATTCATTTTCACTTGTTATCTGATGGTATATAATATATAATTTTTGATTCCAACTCACTTTGGTATTAATTCAACTCCTATTTCATTGAATTTGAAAAATTTTGGATCCTATAAAACTTTTGATATAATCAGTGACATTTAGTGTTTTTAAATGAAACTCAAGGTCTCTAGTTAATTCCACAATATAATACAAGTTATTGAAAATTTTAAAAAATTGACAATTGTTTCGATAAATCAATATCATCGTCAGAATGACAGAAGTTACATTTCATTTTATGCCTACCTGATGTTTAGTAGTTATATTTTTGGCTAGACCAAGAAGTAACCTAACTTGTGATTGGCTTAATATATGTTTATAGAAAAAAGAAGATGTGATATTACAAATATTGAAGCTTAGATATTATTAGCCCTATGGTGATATCCTGGATATCATTTTTCCAATTAAGATCAGTATAACTGTGCAATGATATAGGAAACCAGGAAAACTATATCTGCTGATCTTTACAATTATCACTTAAGAAGACAGTTTATTAGTGGAGAATTCCCTAGATTTAACTGTTCATTGACAACTTCATATTGTGGATTTCTTAAATGTCTTCTAATTTCCAGTTCTTCAAGGAAATCCAGTTCTTGTTTCTTTTCACAAATATGCAGCACTTCTAGTTCTGTGTTAGGTGTCAATGAATGATTGGTGTCAAGTAGATGTTTTGCGTAGTGAGATTTATCTGGTTGTTTTAATCTGTAAGCTCGTAAGTGCTCACTGTATCGTATTTCAAAATTCCTAAGGGTCTGACCCAAATAGACAGCATTACATTCTGGACATTTGAGTTTATATATACCTGACTTCTTTAATAGTGGTATTTTTGTTTTTACATTTAACAATTTTGTACTAACGTTACTTTCTGTTTTAAAAGAAATTGTTGCATTCGTTGCTGAAGATATTATCTTTGAAATATTATTAGAAATATTTCCTGCATATGTGATGGTTTTATAAGTTTTAATTTCATCAGCTTGCTTAGGATATATTAGTTGTAATGCCACTTTTTTCTCTTTTTTACTAATTAGTTTATTTATCATATCTAATGGATAACCGTTAGAGATGTTGCTATTTGTCTAATTGTATTAATCTCTCTATCAAAATTACATTTGTTCATAGGAACTGAAAAAGCTCTATGTATCATTGAATTATATGCTGCTAGTCTGTGTGACACAGGGTGGTTAGAATTGAATGGAATTGTTACATCAGTTTGTGTTGGTTTTCGGTAAATTGAATAATCAAGTACATTATTAACTCTTTGAATTTTTAAATCAAGAAAATAGATTGAGCTATTTT
Organism: Galeruca laticollis; assembly: GCA_963921935.1. Classification (NCBI taxonomy): domain Eukaryota; kingdom Metazoa; phylum Arthropoda; class Insecta; order Coleoptera; family Chrysomelidae; genus Galeruca; species Galeruca laticollis. The sequence goes on along the minus strand of OY998185.1, from coordinate 65,761,048 downwards.
CTTCAATTTCTAATGTAAATTTAATTTTCGGGTGTAAATTATTGATGTGGTTGAAAAATACATCTAATTGTCGCTCACTACCCATAAAACAAGCTAATATGTCATCCACATATCTATACCAAAATAAAATATTTTTCGAAATATTACTTTTAAAGATCTTTCTTTCTAAACTGTCCATAAAAATGTTTGCTAAAATAGGTGATATAGGGCTTCCCATTGGTAAACCTTCATTTTGAATATATATCTTATTGTCAAAAGTGAAATAATTCTGATTAATGTAAGGGTCGAGACAGTCAATTTCAGTGACATTTAGTTAATTTTCAGTGACAGAAAAATTGTAGATGTCATTAGATAATTTAATGGTCTTAGAATATATTGAACAAGCAGTCACTATAGATTTGCAATTGTATAATTGACAATTTTGGAATATTCTTTGGAAATTTATAAATTTAAAATTTAAATTATTAATTTTTTTTTTAATCTTTGAACCCTCCCTGAGGTAAGAGCGAATAAGTCGATTTTGTAGTAATTTATCTTTCAGAATATAAAATTTCATATTCATCTGAGCCGGGCATAATAATTTGACAATTCCTGTCAAAATTTCAAATAGGTTATATTCAGTGATAAAGGTGTTTTCACATTAGTGTAGTTACTACCACGATTGTAACAACAGCATCTAATAATCAAATTTCAAATAAAATCATATAATACATAATTATAAAAACAGTAGAACATTAAATATATTATAATATATATATATATATGCCACTTTGCCACAGATGGATGTTAGTCCCTATTCTTGTGTGAATAGAAAAAAATAAAATAAGTAATGAATTATTTTAATTTGACTTATTGAAATACAAAAAATTTGGACTATTACAGTTTTAGTCAGAATTATATCAAATTTCAGTACATAATTAGGAAATAATTACCCTATGTTTATTTTTTCATCTAATTTGAAATTAATCAATGAATGTTTTTATATGTTACAGACTGTACCTGCAATTCTGACAATGAAACTCCACCAGAAAAAATGAAACACATACTTATTTAATATTTATGTAATAAATGTTTTACGCTATTAATAAAGATAACATAAAGCTTAAATCTAATATTGAATATTCATAACAAATGACCAGCATCAGACTTACTAGCTAATTTTTTAGAAGCACTCTTATTCTTTTTTGAACTTATTTTTAGTCTGAATACAATGTATCCTTCAATAATTTTATTTTTCAATTTATGGCAATCGAGTATATTTAGAGTTAAATTTTCTTCACACATTTTTTCGACATAAAAATCTTGCAAACTGTCCCTTCTGGTTTTAATGAGCCAGTGCCTCCTTCTTTCAAGATATCTTGGAAAGTGTTCCATAATAAACCCCTTTCTTGCAGAATTACTGCAATGTACACCAGCACAGCCAGGCATTGTCCTATTACAATTAAAAGCAAAATAATTGTTAAAAGACTTTTAATTCTTATGCAACGTTTTATAGATCTAAGAGGTTTCAGAAATAACTGGTAAAACTCGAGAATACATTTATGCTTTAATTTAATCGATGAATTCAATGTCTAAAACTATGCTCAAAATTCACTGTAAGAACCAAGGACTTTTGGTTATAAAAAGGCAAAAATTCATATTTATTTGAATAATATATGTATTAATCACCAATTTTGTTACTCTAAACCATATATAAATAAGTCTTCAGTCCCGAATTTCTATAAATATGCACTTAAACACCAAATTTTGCACGAAAACTTTCAAAAACCAAAAACTGTGGTAAGAACACAATAGAACCAAATGGTAAATAAACAAACATTTAGCAAACTAATGGCGGCCGATACCACGTGACATAGGTAACCAATCACTAGGACGACCATAATTGTCGCCACTGTCTTGTATATAGTCACTGTAGGCTGTATTATTGTCAAGAAGTAAATGGGGAACATTTTGAACGCCTTTTACGTTAAAAAATTATTTAGTTGCAGCTACTGTTAAAGTTTAAAATTTATTTAGTTTTCAGTACACCCTTATAGTTGTTACTTGTAATTTATTACATTAAATGATTAAATTCAGTTACCAACATTTACAATTTAGGAAAGATTTATTTAAAGACAAAACAATTTCAACCCTCCAATGAAAAAACCTATCGTCTAACCAACAGAATTCTTGCAAAATAAGATTAAAACTCTCGAATAACTCAGACTCCGTTAATTTTTTAACCAAAGTGTTATACATTTTTGAAATCAGCGTTCCAATAGGTTTCAAATGAGGTGTCGCATGATGCACTCTCTCATTTAAAAAAATCGAAAGGGTGACACCCCCATGAAGTGGGATTATGTCAAGTTTCGAAACTTTTATGTCATAACATACTACGTTTAATATAAAAATAGAGTAGTTAATAGGGGGGGGGGGGGGGGTGTAACACTTATTCCACCGCACCGTATGTTTATACAATGTCCGGGAAAAAAGTAATTTCATAAAAAGTGACATTTTGTTACCTGTCAACAGAGATAAAATATTGAACTTTTTCCCGTCACTGAAAAAAAATACTTTAATATTCAAATTGTGATTTTTTTTTCATTTCTATAAAAGTACATCCAATAACATCATGTAGGTATAATATTTGTATGAGCACAAATAAGAATATAAATAAAACAAAAATATATTACACATATCTATTTTAGTAAGTAGGTTAAAGCAGATATGTATATAATCAATCACAAAAATGTAATAAATTATACATTGTATAACTGTTATGTGTTTGTATCGTTAAAGTCATATTTCCATGGACATCCATATATTTTATAAATTTGGAGTCTTTACCTGCCGCTATTTTATCCATAGACCATTTTATTTTTTTTATTTTGACTCTATTTAGGTAACTATTATGCGCTTGTACCTTTATAGGGTCTATGCAAGTAGCATTTTTATGAATATGCATATATTTAATAAATTTGGAGTGTTTACCTGCCGCTATTTTATTTACCTTTTTCCCCAAAAAAATATGGTGCATGTAATAATTAATCGGCAGGCTTTTTCTCCACTTGCGTTTTCATTAAACCATTTAAAAAATTGGAATTTATTTCTTTTGTCAATAAATTAAATAAATGAGTCGATAAGTGTTCTAGATGGCTTATTTTTGGTATCTAATGGTACAAATAGGACATTGCCTGGTACACGATAAAATTGAAACAACGATTACCTCTTTGTAACAGACTATGTTTATATTGACGGACGTCAATAAAATCAGTATCAGCAGTATTATTTTCAAAGAAAATGTTCATACACGCAGTGCACTTAACTGTTTTTTTAAGTTTCTTGATAAAATACCCACTGTCCATTTTATCACCCTGGTTCTGTTGCCCATATTTAATTTTGGCACTAAAATTTTTGGTGTTTCTTCAAAGACATCGGGTTGGAAGGCTGGTTCTGTGACACTTAAACTGCCATGAAATGTATGCAATGCCCCAATTGAAATGTCCTCCTCATAGTTGGAAAACATTGAATGTTTCCCCATAAAATTACGAATTACCGATTGGAAACTAGTAACATTAGGCGAAACATTTCTAGCTTTTTGGGTTCTAATTAGCTCAAAAAAGTTTTCCAATGCATCTTGGTTGAAAGGCCTAGTTAAGACATAATCAAAGGATTCCCTCCTTAGCAGTCTAGTGCTTAATCTAAAATACAAAATAATTATGTTAATAATAATTCTATTAAACTTGTCACAAAGCAGTGTAATTTAGTCACAGAATTCGGGCACCATTTAATAACAACAGTAAAAAAAATTAATTTTTTCAATCGAAACATTATTGTGAGAGATTTTAGTAACAAATTTAGTGTAATCCCTTTTCTGGATGGGATAATTTGTCACAAATATCCAATGTTAGTTTTGACTTTTTGTAATATTTATTTACTTATTTATACATTCTTTTTAATAATTCAAAATAAATATGCATAGTCAAATAATTAGACATGTCTATAATTTCCAATGTAGAGCTTTGGACAAAGCGCACAGTTTCACAACTTCTGTTCCATTTCAAGTGTGCAATTGAATTAACTTCTACGATAGTATTATTTGACAACACCAGATGAAAGTCAATGGTGAATTACATCAATTCACTTATACATCATGCTTCAACAAAACAGAGGAGAAATGTTAGCTATACCATTAGCTTTTAATGTGGTATGTTCTATCCATGATAAAAAAAACAACACAAACCTTTTGAATGCCTTCAATTATTGAGTTTTTTAATGACGGTACTGCTGCCAGAAAAAAATTTCATTTGTTGAATTGCCTCAATACATTCATTCCAAAAGTCTAAATGACCTGACTGCCTCATAACTCCACCTTTCAGAGGTTTGGATGCAGGAGCAATCGAAGACGCTGAATTGATATTATCAAATAGCTGGTCCAAAAATAACTAACTAATTCTACAGTGTCAGCGGCTGAGGCAGGTAGCAAGTCTGAAAAAAATATAAAACTTAGTTTGGTTCAGCCACTACATATTCCTGAAAATAGCTTTAATCAATAATTAACTAAGGACATGTTGAACTGAAGTATTGACATTATTAGGTGAAATAACAGTTACATTCATTTTAGGCTTATTTCAGAATGAAATAGGGCTATTGTAGAGAGTAGCATGACGCGACTTCGGAAAAATTTCAATGCAGTTTTTCGTTAATTTACAACTTCTTCAGGAGGTTATTGCTAAAATCTTGAACGAGTTCGTTAATGAGCCAAATCGGCCCAGTAAAAACAAAATAGCGGCCTGTAAAAGTTGAAAAAAAAGTTGTATTTCCTTTGTTTTTCATTTGACGCAAAAAAGTTACTAAACTTTTTTATAGACCTTAACACGTTCTACAACTTTTGTATTTTATATTTATCTCTAAATCGTACATTAAAACATTTATTTAAGATAATTCACAAATTTACCAGAATTTTTTTTATTTTTTTGTTTTTGATTTGATGCCAGAATGTTACATTGGTTTTATGTACATCTCAAAACATTCTATTACTTTTGTATCTAATTTTTTATTTTGGGTTTTTTGCAAACATGTTACTGAAATAAGCCTGTCCAATTGGTCCTGTGCCATTGGGATTTTTTACTTTTCAACAAGAAATAAATTAATAAAAATTAATTTCTGACACATAAGAAGTAAATATATCTGTTGTTTCCTCTATTTCATATTATTCTGCTAGCCTATTTAGTGCTTTGAACCACACTTACTTCACTGACTAATCCTCTTCATAAGAGAACCAACCTGATAGCTGAACACTTGCGTACAACAAGAGAGCTTCATTTTTTTTATTTTGTCTTTTACAACATGGGCATCTGTTAATTTAGGGCAAATTCTTAGGTCATCTGCAGCATCTAAGTTGTAAAATTGCTCAATGTCGACAATTTTTTGTACGCCATCCGTCTTTGTTCAACATATTATTACGCAATCCTTTTATCAGGTGTGGAGAATCAAACAGAGGAATAATTTCTTGCCCTCCTATCTCGAATCCAAAAAATGCTTCTTTATTTCCTTCACGCGTGTACTTTTCAGAAGTTTACTTTAACAGAAGATTAACTGCAGATGCTCAATATTGGTCGCATACAGTGGCTATAAGTTTAAAACCACTATTTAAACACTCTGTAGCCACCTCTTTTACAATATTATATAAATCTATTGGTCCGCTACTGAAATGGTATGACAGTGTTTGTTTCCATTGTTTGTGAACACCTTTTAGCAAAAAAACTGTCACATGATTGACCAAATGTGGAGAGCGTAAACCTTAAAAAATATTACATAGTCAATTATAACATGAGCCACAAATAATTATTATATCAAAGAAGTGTATCTATACAAAATTTTATATAATTTGTTTGAGAAATTAGTTTGCGATCTGAACATAAAAAAGTTACCTGTACTTGTACTCCTTCAATTAAATCTGATTTGGGATTCTACTGGACATTGGTTTGTAATGACATTTCGTCAAACATTAGTGCTATTCAACACTTCGATCTAGATTTCGATCTTGTTTATTATGGAAATAGAAAACAGATTGATGTTTGTTGAACGACCAAAAAAAATTGTCATTTGTCATGTCATTTTACTAATCAAATAAATCAATATTGATATAACTTAGATCCTAAGTCCGTGATATAACTTCATCACTATTTTGGTTCATTTCAAGTGTATTTCACACTTTTCACAAGTTCGTTTAGTTTAATCACGTTTAATTTTATAGAAGCTGTTCTGTTAACTAAAAATATAATATAGAATTGCAAAATATCATTCACATCGCATAACCCATAGACAAACGGTAGTTTATTTAAATTTTTCGACCAATCACATGCTTCCGATTTACGATTTTTTCAAAAGCATCATAATTTTAGACCGATTATAATCAGAGTGATCGATTGATATCGAAAATGTATTGTTGAACATGTTGCTTTTTAAATGACAGGAAATGATTGTAATCGATTGCTGCGTTGGATAGCACTATTAATACACAGTACTTGTCTTTTTCTGCTGCTACTTTTAATGTGTTGAACATTTTTTTACTAACACCTGGTACGAATGGCAGCTGTGCCAATAATTTTGACAGAGTCACTCTTGAGGGCAATGCAAAGACCTGAAAAATAATTGAACTTGAAACAGTTTACATCGTAAATTTCGTAACAAATTTAAATAGTACACTTTTAATGATCACTTTACAGTTATTTTATTACTTTTATTTGTCACAAATAACTTTATTATATACTAGGATCTTGTAATAGTCATGGCATAAATAACAAGTGTATGGTGTATTAAACCTGTGATAGCAACTTATATCCTCTTCCACTTGCCTTGAAGAAGGAAAGAACCAAAATCTTATCATCTAATGAAAATCGCCTCCCTCGTGGTTAATATTTTGGATTCTTTATTGAGACAAAATAAATTTGTAAGTCATGTCGTTTACATGATTTAACGTGGCTTCAATACTTCAAGATGCACATACTGTTTCAGCATATTTAATTTTGTCGTTGAAGCTCTTGCATTTTCTGATCAGCTTTGCAGTCTTTCTGCTCCAGTTTAGCACATTTTTGTAGGCAACTTTTTCCCCATCAGTTAGATGCGTTTGTCGCCTAACATGAAATTGTCTTAATGGACAGTTTTATCAATCTACTTGTCTTCATATAAAAATTTCAATTGTTTGTCTCATTGAGTCCAGAATATGAAATTTGTAACAAGTAAATAAAACTTAACCAAAGCTTACCCATCTTGATGCATATACTGGTATTTAAATATCAACTTACTTGTCGTTTTTTTCTTTCATTCCACTGGTGTAGAGGGAGTTTCTAAATCAGCCAATGTAGATGGAGTTTCTATCGACATAACATCCACAGTAGAATATACCGCCTGACCATCCATATCTGTAATACCAACAATAATTTATTAAAAAAGGTGGCTTCTATTATAAACCGTACTACACACCAGGTATGAATAGAGTTGGGTATGCAGTTTTTGTCAACTCTCTTCGAAATCCTGGGTTTTTCAACTCCTCTTCAAAAAGGCGATGACAGATCCTATAATTGTTATGGAGTTGGACTAGTGTTTTGTCCCTTAATGCAGAATTGTTTATATTTGACAACCAAACACTTGCTAGTTCAGAGTTTTGTGTAAACCGATGTCTTTTACATGACATGTCTGAACAGCCAGGAACACAACAGGCTCTTTTACGAGTTGCCATGATAACTATAAGTTGAAAAGCAAAGCAATGGTTTATCTCATAAAACAGTTCTAAATGGCAAATCATGTACATATATTTCAAATTAACACAACACAAATTTAAATAATACACAAAACCAATTACCAAATCCAACATAGGTATTAACCTTTCGGAGATAACATGTTTTGTTGAATCATACAAGCTAACGTCGGTCTCTGAGACCGATGGATGAAAATGACCATATGGCCCATGAGATGGAAGTGTTGATCACATTTGTGACTTAATTGAAGAAAATAAACCACTCTTGCTTATTATCATTTCCCCGTTCAAGGCTTATAACAAAATTAAATGCATTTAAACTTATTTATTAGAATAATCTTACGGTAACAAACAACAATAGAAAAAAAACTAATTGATTAATTATTATAAAGTGAAAAACGAAATGAACGTTCCTTAAATACCAGTCTTTTATGAAAAAGTCACAAAATACCATACTTTCATTTGATGGCTTGAATTTTTACTTTTGAATTTAGTCAATAATTTCAACGCATTCTTTGCATGCTGGCGTCACATGTTCCAAACACAAGAATTTCTTACATTTAAAACAACGATATTTTGTTTTTCTGCTTTTTTTACTTGAACAATAAGAACATCGACCATATACCAAATTTGTAGGGGCTTCATTTGCTTCGTCAGTGATGTTGTAAATTTCTCCAATTCTCAACTTAATTGTTTTGGGAAGGTTTTTGGTATAAAAACGTTTCTTTGTATGTGGTTCGAGCAACTGGTTGCCCAGATTTTCTAAAAAGACTCCTCTTGGAAGTTTTGTCTGTACATTGTTCTTATATATGACATACGCGTTAATGCCTGCTATATTTAGCGCACCATAGAAAATGACCATCGGCCAACGTCGCGTTATACGTGCACAGCTGTACGCCGCACATAATTTATCGACAGTGTCTACACCACCTTTGGTTCTGTTATAATCAATGATCATGTCAGGTTTACCTGTTGTTCTGTCTATTGCATCATCTACGTGCATTGTTGAGAGAAGAAATACATTATTGTTCTTCCGAGGAATATACGATACTAGAGTACATGTCTCTTGAAAAGCGAACATAGAAGTCTTCTCTGGTCTTTTTAATTTCATCTCTTCTGGAATCTGTGGCTTATTCTTTCTCAGGGTACCCGTGAGTGTTAATTTGTAGTCCTTGAGAAGTTTATTTGCTAATTCAGTGCTAGTAAAAAAATTATCAGTTGTTACATTGCGTCTGGACCCCCACACTGGTTCACACAGCCTAGGAACCAAAGAGATATTTGATGTGTCAATCTTATATGGACAGACCTGTTGGTTGTTGACCCACATATAACTCCAGATTGGCAGTGTAAGCATCGACCAGAGAATATACTTTAATTCCGTATTTATTGGGTTTAGACGGCATATATAAACTCTGAACCCACAACGTCCTCTAAATCCCCACAACATTTCGTCAACAGTTGCGTACTGAGAAAGAGAGAAATACTTTGGTAGATTAGCATTAAATTTGTCATAAAAAGTTCTCACTGCTGCCAGTTTATCATATTTTTGCCGTTCTAGTCTTGTCGCTTGGTCGTCTAGACGAAAATTCTGGAGCAATAGTTTGAATCTTTGTAATGACATTGTCAGTCTGAATATCTCGAATCCCATGCCATCTGCTCGAAAGATATCGACAACGTTGTGATTATTACTTCTCATTTTACCGGCAATATAAAGCAATCCTAGCAGAGCCTTTATTTCATCTTTGTCCGTTGGCCTTGCCGTTCTGTTAGTTTCTGAATATTGCTTCGTTTCAATCTCCATATTGGTGTATGTAACAATATTTTCTATCATTTCATCTGTTACAAACAAGGACCAAATTTCGGCTGCTACTGTCTTCTGCTTGGCTTCTCCTTTTACTCCCGGCAATTGCGTTATAATATTGTCCGCACGAGTTCTGATATTTTTACAGTATTCTAAATGTTTCTTCCACTTTGTGCCATCTTTTGCTATAAAATAAGCTTCACGATGTCGACTCAAGTTAGGTTCAATAACTTCAGTCTCCTCATCAGACATATCTTGATCGGTGTCTGTATTCTCGTTCTGAAATTCTACGTTATCTTCTCCAAGACTACTGTCGCTGTCATAAGCATCTTCCTCACTTCCATCGGATTCAGCTTCATCCCAAAGATGCTGCAGCCTTATTTGTTCGTCTTCGTAACTCCCTGAAGCCATTTTCTTCAATAGAATCTAAATAACGATAAATAAATAATGGGATACACAAATGAGTAAGTAACTGTGTTTGTAAATAAATTTTCATCTTACCCTATTTGACACAGTTATCAGTTACACTGAAGCTAACGTCCGTCTTTAGCACCGACCACGTGTTACTTCAAGACTAACATCCGTCGCTGAGACCGAATTGGTTCAGAACATCTGATATGTTAGACACATGCAACTCACGATTTAACAGTGAGGAGAAGTATTCGGGATAGGAAGGTACTAAAAGCCATCGGGCTGTATCGTAACACATTCGAAAGTTTTCGTGAAAAATGCAAGCTGTCGGTCTCTGAGACGGTACGTTAGCTCCGAAAGGTTAATTAAAATGGTCCCAGGCGTTTGTTTTTGTTTATGAAAAATAGATAAGTTGACGTTTCCTCCGGCCCTTCTCTGTTTGGACGTAATTTTGATGTCACACTACAAATGCGGCCTCAAGCGGATGGGCCCCGTACTAAAACTTCGTTCCACTTGGTACATAAGAGTGAAGCTGCTAGGGAGGGCGTGCTGTGTAACGTTTGACAGATAAAAATACCAATAGGGAAGTTTTTAGATTTTTGCTATGAGTGGTTTATTGTTTGTGCAATTTTTCTTTTTATTTTAGATAAGTTATCATCTCATGAATATCATGAACATTGGATCCTGAAATGGCCAACCAGTATAATCAAAAATTAAGTGTGTTATTGGTACCCCTATTATCTGAACCTGGAGGACCCTTTCATTTTAAAAAGTGAAGACGTTCCTACGAAATTTCCTCCACTATGGACCTGTTGCTTATCTTGTCCTTACTATAAGATTGTTGGATACCACATATGCATATATTTTTATCAAATTCAACAACAGTAGCATATGACACATACACATTGTTTTGTGATATCTGGAATGCTCCATGAGTAAGTACCTAGTATTATACAAGAAATATAAATGTTACCTCAAGATTTTGTACTTGTAATAATTCAATTGATGATAAACGACCTGCCTATGACACACTGTCTATAGTAATGGTAATTGCAAAATAGAATGGTGTACCACCCGACATGGACTATTTGGGAATATGACAGAAGTTCCTCTCTACAATTCTACGAAGTCCATGGACTATATATTGTCCAAGCTACATTTAAAATGAGTTTGTGTGTTCGATTCAGTTCACACATCTTTTAATTTGTTGTGTATACTATTTTTGTACACAGTATCGAATAAAGAGGGGTAAAATCAAATAACCATAGTTACTCAAAAATTAATAGAATTAGGACATTAACAAAGTCACCCATCGATATGGGAAGAAATTTTATCTAATCGAACATGTTTCGAGAGAGTGAGAGAGGCCGAAAATATGTTTTTAGAGAATTGCAAAAAATGCAATGTTTTCCATACTATAGTTCAGATTCTTATTTGAAGCACAAACATGTACACCTCCATCACCATGCACCAAAAAACAAAATACCTCAGGGGATTATATGGACCTGTCCGACACGGACTTGTTCTGATCTCCTGTGTAATATTTGCATTTTATTCGCATTCACTCCACTAACTGTAATCTAGTGGAATATACGTTCATACAACTCCAACACAGATAACTTGAAAGTAATAATTAGAAACCATAATCCTACTAAATGAAACATGGTTAAAACAAAACTATAATATTTCATGCAGAAACTTTCAAATTATTAGAAACGACAGAGCCGATGGCTACGGTGGAACAGCTATTCTAATAAAAAAAATACCATCAAATTCATCCCTATAACCTACTAAAGTAATTTTGACAATATAAATATTCAAACACAGGCTGTACACCTACCACAACATAACATTAATATTTTAAATATACACTGCCCATCTTAATACTTAATACGAGTAAATAATTGGATCCATTTTATTCAGCAATTCAAGAAACCCCTACTTATTAAGGGAGACCTAAATTGCAACCACTCCGCATGGGGGAGTAAGAGAATAAGTATTAATGGTCGAAACATTATTGACTCCTTAGAGTCACCTCAATTAGTATATCTAAATGATGGACAGGCTACCAGATTGTCTTCACCAAGTGAGGACAAATATGTGGTGGATGTTACTCTAATATCTTCTGAGTTAACTCCATATGCTACCTGGGAAGTCCTCCTAGACCCTGGAAGTAGTGATCCCTACCCAACCATCTGCAAACTTTATTCCAATAATAAAGACAACTTCAATCAGATAGTAACCACAAAAATAAACTTTAAAAAAGCTAACAGGAACACCTTTGCACAACCCCACTGCCCCTAACCCATTTTCAATATGAAACATTCCAATATTATACAATACAATATCCCTTGGCGGGATAACTCTTGTCAAGTATCCATCAACTGCAAAATATCTGCAATTAAAACATTTACCAACTCCCCTACGATAGACAACTTTATAGCAGTTAAAAGGAACATTGCTTCTACTAGAAAACTCCTCAGGTCCAACAGTTTTCGCAACTTCTGTGCAAAAATAAACCGTAACTCTTCATTAAAAATTATTTGGAATAAAATAAATGAAGCTTCAAACCGTACACCTCACAACAACTTATCAAATCAACTTCCACCTGGCATTCTGGCTCAAGAAATTTTATCCTCCTTATGCCCACTCATCATTACCGAAAACATACAACATCCATATCAACAGAAATTGAACCATTCTCCTAGCAGGAATATAAATTCACAATAGAGTCAAAAAAAGACTCTGCACCAGGTATGGACCAAATTACATACTCTACGATTAAGCACATGCCAACATCTTTGTCTAAGGATCTATTACAATGTTTTAAGGATTGCTTGCAAACTGCTACCATTCCACACACATGGAAGCAAACAATTATTCTTCCTCTCATAAAGCCCTACAAAAACAAATCAGTAGCAATGAACTATAGACCAATTGCTCTAACTTTATGTGTGGGCAAACTTCTAGAATCACTAATAAAAAACAGGCTGACTGATATGTAGAAAACAAAAAATTACTTAATTCCCTACAGTTTGGATTTAGAAGGAATAAAGGTTGTATGGATTGTTTAACGTTTCTAATCTCTCATATCCTTATAAATTATTCAGCCAATGAATACACCATAGGCGTTTTCTTAGGCCTCTCAGCTGCATATGACACAGTTAATATCCAACTTGTGTACAAAACTTTAATAAAGCTAGCCCTACCTAAATATATAATAAACTTAGTGTTTTTAAATGAAACTCAAGGTCTCTAGTTAATTCCACAATATAATACAAGTTATTGAAAATTCTAAAAAATTGACAATTGTTTCGATAAATCAATATCATCGTCAGAATGACAGAAGTTACATTTCATTTTATGCCTACCTGATGTTTAGTAGTTATATTTTTGGCTAGACCAAGAAGTAACCTAACTTGTGATTGGCTTGATATATGTTTATAGAAAAAGAAGAAGATGTGATATTACAAATATTGAAGCTTAGATATTATTAGCCCTATGGTGATATCCTGGATATCATTTTTCCAATTAAGATCAGTATAACTGTGCAATGATATAGAAAACCAGGAAAACTATATCTGCTGATCTTTACAATTATCACTTAAGAAGACAGTTTATTAGTGGAGAATTCCCTATATTTAACTGTTCATTGACAACTTCATATTGTGGGTTTCTTAAATGTCTTCTAATTTCCAGTTCTTCAAGGAAATCCAGTTCTTGTTTCTTTTCACAAATATGCAGCACTTCTAGTTCTGTGTTAGGTGTCAATGAATGATTGGTGTCAAGTAGATGTTTTGCGTAGTGGGATTTATCTGGTTGTTTTAATCTGTAAACTCGTAAGTGCTCACTGTATCGTATTTCAAAATTCCTAAGGGTCTGACCCAAATAGACAGCATTACATTCTGGACATTTGAGTTTATATATATCTGACTTCTTTAATAGTGGTATTTTTGTTTTTACATTTAACAATTTTGTACTAACGTTACTTTCTGTTTTAAAAGAAATTGTTGCATTCGTTGCTGAAGATATTATCTTTGAAATATTATTAGAAATATTTCCTGCATATGTGATGGTTTTATAAGTTTTAATTTCATCAGCTTGTTTAGGATATATTAGTTGTAATGCCACTTTTTTCTCTTTTTTACTAATTAGTTTATTTATCATATCTAATGGATAACCGTTAGATGTTGCTATTTGTCTAATTGTATTAATCTCTCTATCAAAATTACATTTGTTCATAGGAACTGAAAAAGCTCTATGTATCATTGAATTATATGCTGCTAGTCTGTGTGAGACAGGGTGGTTAGAATTGAATGGAATTGTCACATCAGTCTGTGTTGGTTTTCGGTAAATTGAATAATCAAGTATATCATTAACTCTTTGAATTTTTAAATCAAAAAAATTGATTGAGCTATTTTCTTCAATTTCTAATGTAAATTTAATTTTCGGGTGTAAATTATTGATGTGGTTGAAAAACACATCTAATTGTCGCTCACTACCCATAAAACAAGCTAATATGTCATCCACATATCTATACCAAAATAAAATATTTTTCGAAATATTACTTTCAAAGATCTATCTTTCTAAATTGTCCATAAAAATGTTTGCTAAAATAGGTGATATAGGGCTTCCCATTGGTAAACCTTCATTTTGAATATATATCTTATTTACATTAGAAATTGAAGAAAATAGCTCAATCAATTTTCTTGATTTAAAAATTCAAAGAGTTAATGATGTAATTGATTATTCAATTTACCGAAAACCAACACAGACTGATGTGACAATTCCATTCAATTCTAACCACCCTGTCTCACACAGACTAGCAGCATATAATTCAATGATACATAGAGCTTTTTCAGTTCCTATGAACAAATGTAATTTTGATAGAGAGATTAATACAATTAGACAAATAGCAACATCTAACGGTTATCCATTAGATATGATAAATAAACTAATTAGTAAAAAAGAGAAAAAAGTGGCATTACAACTAATATATCCTAAACAAGCTGATGAAATTAAAACTTATAAAACCATCACATATGCAGGAAATATTTCTAATAATATTTCAAAGATAATATCTTCAGCAACGAATGCAACAATTTCTTTTAAAACAGAAAGTAACGTTAGTACAAAATTGTTAAATGTAAAAACAAAAATACCACTATTAAAGAAGTCAGATATATATAAACTCAAATGTCCAGAATGTAATGCTGTCTATTTGGGTCAGACCCTTAGGAATTTTGAAATACGATACAGTGAGCACTTACGAGCTTACAGATTAAAACAACCAGATAAATCCTACTACGCAAAACATCTACTTGACACCAATCATTCATTGACACCTAACACAGAACTAGAAGTGCTGCATATTTGTGAAAAGAAACAAGAACTGGATTTCCTTGAAGAACTGGAAATTAGAAGACATTTAAGAAACCCACAATATGAAGTTGTCAATGAACAGTTAAATCTAGGGAATTCTCCACTAATAAACTGTCTTCTTAAGTGATAATTGTAAAGATCAGCAGATATAGTTTTCCTGGTTTTATATATCATTGCACAGTTATACTGATCTTAATTGGAAAAATGATATCCAGGATATCACCATAGGGCTAATAATATCTAAGCTTCAATATTTGTAATATCACATCTTCTTCTTTTTCTATAAACATATATTAAGCCAATCACAAGTTAGGTTACTTCTTGGTCTAGCCAAAAATATAACTACTAAACATCAGGTAGGCATAAAATGAAATGTAACTTCTGTCATTCTGACGATGATATTGATTTATCGAAACAATTGTCAATTTTTTAGAATTTTCAATAACTTGTATTATATTGTGGAATTAACTAGAGACCTTGAGTTTCATTTAAAAACACTAATATGAGCATATTCCACGAAGTAAGGGTCGAGACAGTCAATTTCATAATAAACTTAATTTATGCTTTTATAAATAATAGTCATATTCGTCCAAGACAACTTAGGACAAACAATAGGAGCTTTCCCAGCTAATCAAGATCTAGCCCAAGGATCTCCCCTTAGTCCAATCCTGTTTAATCTCTATACCCTACCTATTTATGATACCCTCCCTAAAAATGTTAATTTTGTTCAATATGCAGATGACATGGTACTGATATTTGGTGGAGCGAATGTGAGCCAAATGGTAAATAATTTAAATATATATTTTAGAAAAACTCAACACATGGTTAGACACACATAATTTCAAACTATCAACCAATAAATCTCATGCAGTAATGTTTAGTAAAGGAATCATGAAAAGATCTATCCCCAAAATAAAAATAAACTCGGAAACAATTGAATAGGTGGATAAAGTTAAATACCTAGGTACGAGATACATTCATCAAAACCTAAAATGGAATGCACATATACAATACATATAAACAAAAATATGTAAAGGACTAAACGTTATGCGAGCTCTCTGCGGTATTTGGTGGGGCTGTGATCCCCTCACACTGAGAATACTATACGGTAGCCAGATTTTCACCCTCACAAAAAAGAATAAAACAACGTTGGACAAACTTCAAAACCAGGGATTAAGAATAGTTACAGGCAACATGAATTCAACAACAACCCCAGCCTTATTATCAGAAAACGGTGAAATTCCCCTCAAATATCGGAGGGAATGGCTGAGCTCCAAATACTTAACAAAAAACCTAGCAATATCCAATAACCCCATAATCAATATTCTAAAGAAGCTTAATAACATGAGCAAAAACTCAAGATATTGGACTAACAAAGAAAAACCGACTCTAATACAAATCCTTGACCGGCTACAACCATCTACTGATATGATGTACACAATATTGCCTTGCTATGAATTTGACCTAGAAATTCAGCTAACTCTATTAAATGTGGCAAATCTTCAATCTAATAAAACTGATGAACTAGCACAAATTCAGTACCAAAAAATTCTATCCAAATTTCCGGATCATACAAGAATATTTACAGATGGATCTCTCTATTCCAATGGCACTGCAGGATTTGGAGTTTGCAATGAAGAATTCAACTATGCATTTTAATCTAGGCTACCAACATTCACACAAATATGGTTAGGAGAAATTACTGCTATCAACCATGCACTTCAATTCGTCTTAAAAACTAACACTACTAAAGCCATAATCTTCTCAGACTCCACAACTGCACTACAAAAAATATATAAACCAGCTTTCTCCAAAGCAATAAGGAATTAAACTAGCAAATACTAACGGCTTTAATATTGTACTAGCATGGATCCCAGTTCACTCTGAAATCAAAGGAAATCATAAAGGTGATCAGCTTGCTAAAACAGGATGTTACTTTACAGTTCCAGCGAATATAAAACTGAATTATCAAAACTACTTCCTAGATATCAAGAAGAGCATATGGGTGAAATGGAACAATGAATGGAACCTCATAAACTAAAACAGAATAAAAAATCGTTCTATTACAAAGTTGTCGAGCAATTACCAAAATCTCCCTGGTTTTAATACCAATACAAAAACAGAAGATATTTAATAACAGTTATAATAATGAGAACAGGACACTGTTTAACTCCTTTCCATATGTTTAGGATTGGAATTAAAGATGATCCACTATCTGAATGTGGGCAAATAGGATCACTTAATCACATAATACTAGAATGTCCTATTAATATAAAAAAAATCAATTCAACTTTTACATAGAACTATGCAAAACTAAACTAAGCTCGCCATTTGATATATGTACAATTTTAGCCAATTTAAATGATGAACGATTATCAATAATACACCAATTTATAACTATGTTTAAAATATCCCTTTAACTTAATCCTTTCTTTTATAGACCAGTGTTTCTCCATCTATATCCGAGGTAGCATTGCTAGGTGTGTCCAAGCTTGGCCGCTACCTCCAAGCGAGGTGTTGTGAAGTCTTACCTTACTAATACTCCAATACTCACCATAAGTAATACGAGTATAATATCACCTATGCTCAACAGTAGTGCAGTTTTGTTTAAGAATGATATCCATTGTATAGGGAGGGAAATATTGTCAAGAGCAAGACTTTTCCCCCCGCATGTGTAAAACTGGGTAAATTATCCCTCAGGATATAGGATCAAGAAGAAGAAGAAGAAAATAAAAGGTATATTTTCTAGATTTGTTATTCCCAAAATTGTAATATCCGATAATGGTCCTCAATTTTCAAGTTTTGAATTCAAAAAGTTTTGTAAATAATGGGAATTTGAACTAACTTCTTCGCCCAGTCAAATTGACAAGTTGAAAAAGCAGTCCAGTCAGTTAAAAATCTTTTTAAAAAATGTATTTTACACAAAAAAAATACGTATTTAGCTTTATTAAAATTTAGAAATACTCCTTTAGATGGGGAAAATTCTCCAGCAAATGCTTTAATGAATAGAAATTTAAGATCAGTAATTCCAGAAATTGAAACTAAATATTTAAAAAATTTCAATAAAAATAAATTTGATTCATTTATAACAAAAAGCCAAGAAAATCAAAAACGGTATTATGATAAAGGAAACATTAAAGCACTACCACTACCACCATTAAAACATAATTCATTGGTAAAAGTTTAAATTAAACCAAAAACACCATAGACAATGGTCAAATTTTGAAAAAAATAAGTTGTAGATCTTATACAGGGTGTCCCAAATAAGAGTGACTGATTTTAAACATAAATGCCCAGCTTATTAATTGCTCCAAAGAGATGGGGTTTTCACTAGTCTCACTAGTTTATCAAAGAGATTTTTTTAGGCTTGGCTGGCATTTCATCTCATCAACACAGGGTGTTTTACTAATGTTGATCAAATTCAAAGGGGAAAATATGTATTATTTTAAATGGAACATTCTATAATTTTTGATCTCATTCGAAAGAGCAATCATTCTCCTTTCCAAAAATGTATAGTTTTCTATCTTTTGTTTCATTAACAACAAAAATATTCGAGGTTTCATGTAGTAGTACATTTTTAATTAGTAGTTTTATATGAACGTATTTTGATGCCTAAAATCAACTCATGCTGTGACTATTTGACGCATAACAAAATCATTTAAGTCGGTTTCATGTAGTATGCATTTTTAATTACGTAAATAATTGCCAACAAATCTGACAAACAGTTTATTTAGTAAGAAAACATAATAACCATTATTCAATACATATAAAGAACTACGAACAAAAAAGTTACAATAAATGCTGCATATGCCTACCCTCTTCGTTTATGCATACCTGTAAGCGAAATTTTAAATTTTCAAATGAATTTTCTAACATTTCTTACGGAATGTTTTCAATAATGTTCCTGATATTATTTTTTAGTTCTGCTAAATTGTTAGGCTTAGGATTGTAGCACCTACCCTTCACATATCCCCAGAGAAAAAAGTCTGGGACAGTTAATTCAGGAGACCGCGGTGCCCATTCAATCGGTCCAGCTCGACCTATCCACTTATCATTAAAAAACGTTTTTAATGAATCTCGTGCTATTAACGAATAATATGGCGGTGCACCGTCTTGTTGAAAGTAAACGTCGTCGCTAATTCTATCTTGAACTAGTTGCGGATAAAAAAAAGTTTCCAACATATCCGTGTAATTAGTACCCGTCACTGTTGGTTCCGAAAAGAAAAAAGGACCATAGATTTTTCGCCGAGATAATGCAAACCAAACGTTTACTTTTGGACTATATCTCTGAAATTCATTAAAAGAAATTGGTTTTTGAGATCCCCATATTCTACAATTATGTTTGTTACACATGCCATTAATGTGAAACGTTGCTTCATCAGACATAATTAATAATGAATTGGGTTCGTTTCTTAATAAGTCAAGTAAAGTCTCACATACCATTACTAGTTTTTCGTAATGTGATTCATACAATTTTTGATAAGTATGAATTTTGTATGGAGTTAGTTTTAAAATTTTTAGACATCTTTGAACGACACTCTTGCTAAGCTCTAAAATTCCAGCAATTTTTCTAATTGAAATTTTATGATCGTTATCATGTAGCACTTGATTAATTGACATCAACTTGTTTAAAAGACCATCATTATTCCTTGGTTTTTTTAAGTGTGCAATGCAACCAGTTTCGATAAATTGTACATACCATTTTTTAATAATATTCACTGACAGCGGATTTTTCATAAATGTCCTTTTTTTTTTTTTTATGGCTTTAGGGCATAGCCCATGCAGCCAGACACTAAGTAAGTAAAATGTTTGAATGATCATGTAAAATTGATCTAAATATGTACACCTGCAGACAAATTTTATGATTAAATGTGACAATGAGTTGATGCCGATTATACCTATCTATCAACAATATCCCAGAAAATAAATATTTTTCCCTAACACATAGGATTAAGTTACAAAGGTCACTCTCTTCTCGCCCAGGGGTCTGTCAGGGCATTTTTTAAGACAAATACAAGGTAGACCACGGTAAGTAAGGTAAATAATACAGTAGGATAGACATTTGGGAATGCAAGATTATCTAATGACTACAATTTAATATTTGTCTCGGTAACAAAACTAATAAGGCAGTCGTATATATTTTTTTTATTTGTCGATAATAGATGCATAATATTGTAAGGAGTTTCGACTTTTAGATTTAGAAGTTTTTGTACCAAACTTTCAGTTTGATTTTTGTATCTATTGCAATTGAAGAATATGTGGTCTAAGTCTGACGTGACATTGCAAGTAGTACATAGGTTACTATCCAGGATATTGATTTTGCATAAATGTGCAGGATAGCTGGCATGTCCAAACTTCATACGACTGATGGTGGTTATGTATTTCCTTGGGCGCTGATAATCTTCGAACCAGCATCGTTTTTCGATTTTTGGTACTAGCTGTGTGTAGCGAGTAGGTTTAGTGTTACAATATTCCCTATATCGTTTATTCCAGTTTATGTACATTTTAGTTCTGGTTAGGTTAATGCCTTCGTCCAATGTTAGCCAGCAGGTCGTTTCTTCGCCTGTTATTATGCTCTGTTTTGCCAGTTCGTCCACTTTTTCATTATATAAAATTCCGGTGTGGGCTTTGACCCATACAAAAATTATTCGTTGATTTTCATTGAGTTCTGCCAGATTTATTTTAATTTTTGTTATATATGGGTTATTATACTTTGAATTTATTTCTAAGTGCGATTTTAAACTATTTAGGACAGCAAGTGAATCAGTAAAAATTAAAGATTTTTCAATATTATTTTGGATTGTATATTCTATTGCTTTTAATATAGCTATAGATTCTGCACTGAAAATGGATGTGTGTTTTTCTAGTTGGTAACAGTGTTGTGTCTGTTGGGGTATTACGAATGCGGCGCCGGTCCCTTGATTATTTTTTGAAGCATCAGTGTATATTGGTGTGTAGTTTTGATATGTACTTGTGATTTGTTTGACTACTGCATTGTTTAGAGCTGTAAGTTCTGAATATTCCGGAATTATTATTGTCACATCTAGTAGAAGTTTCGTGAGATCTGCAGAAATGCTGGTAGGATTGAAATTACTTGTGTTTCTATAAGCTTCACATAGAAGGGGTGAGCTTTTATGTTTCCAATATTTAGATGTCAGGTCATGAATGTTTAAAGCTGTTACCATATTCATTAACGGGGAATTTTTAGTTTTACATTTTAAGATGTCTTTCTCTGCTAACATTTGTCTCCGTAGTTCTAGGGGTGGTTCTAACGTTTCTGCTCGAAGTGGTTCAATGGGAGTTGATTTCATCGCTCCAATGCACATCCTCAAAGCTTTATTTTGTAAGACATCCAGCTTCCGTAGCTCCTTCTTGCTTGCGCAGCCATATAATGTGCACCCATAGTCTATAATTGACCTTATGTATGCCTTGTAGAAAGTTAGAGCAGTAAAAATGTGGAACGCTTCACGATTTTGCGTGTCATCCTTGCGCAGGGGCCATGCTAATCTTCTCTGTATCGTTCCAATTTTAGTATATGTACTGCCGAAGCAAGTACATAAATGTCCTTCTGAATATCCTCCTTGTTTGAATTATTGATTTCGTTTCTGCAAAAATTATTACAGTTTGAGCTTTTTCACTCACTGTATAGAACATTTCGAAACCGACTTACAAAATTACTATTGTCAAATGGTCACAGCATGAGTTGATTTTAGGCATCAAAATACGTTCATATAAAACTACTAATTAAAAATGTACTACTACATGAAACCTCGAATATCTTTGTTGTTAATGACACAAAATATATAGAAAACTATACATTTTTGGAAAGGAGAATGATTGCTCTTTCGAATGAGATCAAAAATTATAGGGTGTTACATTTAAAATAATACATATTTTCCCCTTTGAATTTGACCAACATTAGTAAAACACCCTGTGTTGATGAAATCAAATGCCAGCCAAGCCTAAAAAAATATCTTTGATAAACTAGTGAAACTCTTTGGAGCAATTAATGACCTGGGCATTTATGTTTAAAATCAGTCACTCTTATTTGAGACACCCTGTATAATAAAATTAGAAAACAATTCAACAATAAGACATAATAGAAAATTTATAAAACTATTAAAAATCCAGAAGTTGTTGAAAGTAAAATTTTATCTAATTGAACATGTTTAAAGAGGGAGATAGGCTAAAAATATTGTTTTATAGAATTGCGAAAAATGCAATGTTATCCATTCATATTTGTCGGAAAATATTTTGCCTCACAAAAAATATTAAAATTATGAGGAGATTTGTTACGACAAATCGACTAGTGCTGTCCATTTTTCGATATAATAAATGTTGCAAATTTTAGCACAGGATTTAAATTAAAAAAAAAAATATGCCTTCATATAAAAAATATTGTAGACCAAAATAATGGAAGTAATCATTCAGTTTTCAAGGAAAGTACTGTCAATGGTCCCCCCTCCAAAGGGAGTATTGCGGAAACCCCTCCTCCAGAGATATGAGTTTTTTAAAATTGTAACCTTACTCCACCAAAAAGAGTTTGAAATTTGGTACGCCACTGACCTAGTTTTTGGGAAGGAAGGAAAGAGGTCGTAGTAAAGGGCTCCCCCAAAGGGGGGGGGCAGAAAAGACCCCTCTTTCGTAGATATGAATTTTTTAAAATTGTAACGTCACTCCACTAAAATGAGTTGGAATTTGATATGATATTGGGCCAGTTTTTGGGGAGGGGGAAGAAAACATAGAAAAGGGCCCCCTTCAAAAGGGGGACTTAGGCATATTTCGTATACAAGAAGGGGAAGGGGTCATGGTTGATGGATATATGGTTTCGATCATCGCTTCCCAAACCCTGACATAGATTAAAGAATAATATTGGTTCATATCAGCTTACACATAACAACAACCTAACCTAATCAAACCCAATCCAATCTAAACGAACCTAATATTTTTATATAATATATATTATCAAGTAGCTGGTGAACAGACAATCAGAGTAAATCAAACAGGTCCTGTAACATAATAATTAAAAAAATATATAATAAAAGCCACTGCATAATTTTTCCTGTCCAATTTGTCAATGGCTTATTTTTTTCAGAATAAAAAATGCCTAACTTATATAATATGAATAATTAAAAAAACATTAATTCTCCCTTAAACCAGAAATATCAATAACAAACATTAATGATAATAATAAAAATAATAGTGAAAGAGGAGCCTAAAAAAGTTAGCCAATGTTACCATAATTGAAATTAAAAAAAATTTCTTACACAGAATATAAACAGCAATTTGATTGCAGTTCAATACAAAAAAAAATGACAAATTCTAATTGGTTTCGTACCTGCTGCTTTAAATTATATCCTTGGTATATTTAATCAACTTTGTATTGATATTTTATAGCCTTTAAAAGTTCTTTGAAAGGATCCTTCAATTCATTTTTAATTTTTCGTCTCCAGTTGTATTCTATTATCCACTCTGAGAAGTCACATTTGCATTGTTCATTGTGAAATAACATCTTAAGATGACGCCAATGGCTTTCGATCCTCTGTGTATGAGTGCCGTCTAATGCAATAAATTTATTAAAAGGATCACTGTGGTTGACCTTTTTATGGATATAACCATATTGAGCTAAGCAATCATAAGCTTTCCAGCAATCTGTGTGTATTTCTGTACCTTCATGAACGTGTTTTTGAATGAGTGGCACCAAAACTTCTGCAGATCTCTCATTATTGGGACACACCTCTAGCCTTAGGTCATCACTACAGTTTTCAATCATTCCTAAAACCCAATGGCCCTCAATTATTCGTCCTCTATTATATTTCCTTCTTCCAAACTTGGATTCGTCCAACTGTACTATTTTTCCAGGGCCACCAATCTTGCTTATAGCTTCACTGTTTTCCAACTCGTATACAACAATTGCCTCCCTACAGTACGAAAACCAATTAGAAATTGTTTTTGTTGATAATACTAATTCACCTTCTAGGGCAATTTGCACTTGTAAATATGAATATTTATGAACAAACATAAACATAATTAAAAAAATGTTTGTCATTGACATTTTCCCAAATTCAAACCATGTTCCTGCTGCTCGACTTTGACTTTTGGTCCTACAATTGCTTTTGACGCAACGGAATATCCCAAGCTTGCCAGTTTTGCTACTTTTTTGCAGTATCATAGGCCTCTTGTGGTAAGTGCACTGTTTCTCCCTCAATATTAGTCCTTGCTCTTCAGCAAACTGAATACACTGCTCTTCTGTCCCAAGACTAGTCATCATCTTGCTCATGCTCCATTGGGATCTAATGAAACAATACATATTGTTAGTTTTTTTCATGTATCGCAATAACCTAATAAACTAAACATTTAATCACACCATATCGAACACACAGCAGAGACTCTTACTTGGCGGGAACAGAATGCGCAGCTATTCGCGCATACACGCCCTTCGGGGTAAAACCTCTCAGATCAGTGACGAGAATGCAGAAGGAGCTAGTCGTAACCATTGTCGTACGTACTTGGGTGTCTTTTAATCGGTAGTTATAAAAATTCAGATTAGTTGGACTTAGTATTTGATTTTTGAGTGTTAAAACGGTTCTTTTTCTTATTTTAGTTAGTTAGTGTCGTTGAGTTTTTTATATTAATTCTGAAGTACCTTTGTTTTGTTAAACAGACTATAATGGGCTGTTCTTGTGCCGCGAAATTTTGCAAAAACAAAAGTTATATATGCAAAAAAAGTTTCTTTAGATTTCCGTAGATCCCATAAGGTAAATTATACATATATCTTATATGTTTAAATGAGCAATTCTTGTTTATTGGAATCTTGGAATCGGCTCCAACGATTTTCATAAAATTTACTATATGGGGGGTTTCGGGGGCGATAAATCGATCTAGCTAGGAATCATTTTTAGAAAATGTCATTTTATTCGTGTTTTATCGATAATCAACTTTAAACATAAACTTGGAAGAAAAATAACAAAAAGGAGGCGTTTGAGTAGTCTCAACTGAAAAATATGACTCTTCCTGACATCTATTGACGAATAATAATAGTATTTTTTGTGAGCAACTAATTGCTTTAACGACACAACAGCAGATGGCGTTGTTAAGTAACACGAAGTAAATGAGTGTTTGCTTTGAGGTTAGACTAAAATCAATTGTTTATTTATGTTATTTGTGTTTTCTTAATGCACGTGTTCACTTAAAAATGCCTAAACGATCTTGGAAAAAAACGCTTATAAACAATCTAACTTCACGAAGCCGCAACTCGTCTCAAGAACACCTAGAAGAGCATCGTCATCAAACTGATCAGGATTCTCAAACTTCTCACAGTGAAGACTCATTAAATACAGAACATAATCAGGTTTCTGCTCGTCCCACACGTGCTGCTAAAGTGAGATGCTTGCAAAATTTGACTGAAATTACACGAGCAGAAAGGTCTTATGATTTAGATGTTTCACGAGAGCGTGCGGCCCAACGTGTAGCTAATGAAAATAACGAACAACGAGAACGACGTCTACAAGATTTTCGGCGGCGTGCGGCACATCGTGTAGCTACTGAAAATGACGAACAACGAGATCAACATCTGCAAGATTTGCGGCAGCGTGCGGCACAACGTGTAGCTAATGAAAATGAGGAACAACGAAAGCACCGATTAGAAGAACAAAGACATCGAGACGGAAGACGACGTAGGGCTTTAGAACTTAATAATTGTTTGCCGACTTATAAATGTGCCGTTACTGCAGCTGTGCAATATCTCGCCTTAGGACCATTTGAAATTTTGTGTATCCATTGTGGTGCATTGCATTTCGCCGAGGAACGCGTTTCTAATCGTATAAATAGAAATTCTTTTGGTGACTGTTGTTTGCATGGACGAATTGTAATGGAGCAACCAACATTTTCAAATGAATTAGTACGTCTCTTTTTAAACAGTCACCCATATTCGGAAGAATTTCATAAAAAAATAAGAAAGATAAACGCATCTTTTGCTCTAGCATCCTTCAATGTAGAAGATGATAGAACAATAAATAGCCATGGAATTTATAGTTTTATTGTTTGCGGACAAGTATATATCATAAAATGAATATGGCAGCACATCCGACCCAAAATGATGTTGGTGTCTTTGAACGACCACAGTATGGACAACTATACTTTTTAGACCCTGATGAAGCCGTGAATGAAAGAGTTAACCATCCACTCAATGATGAAGTTATTGGAGTTTATCGTTCGAGCGCAAAATCGTTATGCACAGGGATATATAAAATGATGCGAGAAGTAGAGGATGAAATGAATCGGTTAACGAGCAAAGCTCGGTCATCCAGGTACTATGTTACTTAAATATAATTAGTTGTTGTCGGCCATGCTAAATCTCACCATTGAACTAGAATCACAAGGGAACGCCTTACTTGACCTATGGAAATAGTTCTCACAAATACATAACTCTATGGTCTTAGGTCCGGCCTATTCAAAACTGAAACTAACATTCGAATCATATTTTGTTATTTTAGAGTCAGAACTTGGGTTGTCGCTTATAATAGGGAAGATTTGTTAGGTGTAGTAAACACTTTAAATAAAAGTCACAGGATTTGTCACGACCACTTTGAACTGAAAATGTTCACAAATGATCAATGCAATCGGTTAAATCCGAATGCGGTTCCAACATTATTCCCATTACAAGAGGGATCTTCTAGGGGACCTAATTTTGATCATACATACACATCTTTGTATGACTTGAAATCTCTGGATAAATCAGAGAAAAATATGCCACGGATTAACATTTTGCAAGATATAATTATTACTCCAGGTAAATAATATATTTTTCCTACGATCACTACCCAAAGTAGGCTTTAGGTGAATTTCCTCGAGACTAACCAGGTTAACAAAACTATGACGTCAGTGGTTAACGTAGTTTGGATCTGTAGTATGTAATCATTTTGATAGGGGATTGTCAAATGTCAATATCGTCATTCTATATTATTTATATTACTAATATAATATAAAATGTTCATCAGTTATAGACAGAGAAAAGAATATCTATTCACAATTTGGAATTCTTCACCTTTTTGTAGAAGATTAATAATTTCTACTGTATCATTGATATTGTATAATTCTTCGTTTACAAATACTTCGTATACATTCATTATTCTGAGCTACTTTTTCAACGAAAGTCCCGTTGTTATTAACATTTAACTAAAGAATACACACCATTATTTGATTTAATCTCAATAACAACGACAAACCACAGACAAAGTGACAGATCATAGCTGTAAACCAACTAGCGTCTAGCGAGCTGCAAGTCACAGATGATCCTGACCAATTAAAAACTACCGAGGTTAGGATCCGTTGGCGCGGAAGTTTAAAAATAATATGTGCTTTCTTTTGACAAGATATTAAATTATTTCAATTAAAACGCATCGTAATTGGTTGTTCCTAGGCCATTAACTGATATTATTTCATATCCGGCCGCATTTACTAAATAATAACGACATTGCTACACTGAGATAAAAGAAAAGGTGAGAGAACGGTTTTCCAGTTATTTCAACTTAAGAAAATCTGTTAAATTTGAATAAAAAAAACTGTTTAACAGTTAAACGAACTTTTTTGGAATGTTAATTTACTCATTTATGTGTAAGTTATCAAAAAATTTAAACTAATATAGGTATTTCATTATCAAATTAAAATATAAATCGTTTAGTAGGAGAGCCAAAATAATTTAACTTTTCTATTTCCTCATTGAATCGATCAATTGGCTATTATAGCAATATTAACAATAATTGTTGATATAGTGACAACAAAAAATCGTTTAACAGCAATGTCGTTATGACTTAGTGAATTGTGCAGATTAACTGAGTTTTAAAAATTGGATGGTTAAGAAAATTCTAATTCTTACTTTGATTGAAGTTGAAACGAGAAAAATACTGTTTTATTTTGACCTGTATCTGTTGTCATAAGGAAATATTAATATTTAACAGGGCAAAAAAACTTCCAAGGTTATTGGATTGTCTTATAAATTGTAATGTATTTATACATTCTTAGATACCAAATTTAAAGCTATTTTTTCTTCTTTGTCATACAGAACAACCTCCTCTGAGTATTTATTTTTTTATTGTGTGGAATATTAATATTTTGCGAAGAAGCAGAATTAACAAGGTGGTGTTTAGACACTAGTGCTGCAATTGTTGGTGGTATGGGGGCAGTATCTTTATCTACAATCTCAAGTTCATCCAATGAAGTTTTATAGCCTCAAGAATTTGCAAAATCTTTATTTTCATTTCATTTTTTTTTCTCTTCAAATTCAAATAATTTGAACTATTCTTTTTACATAATTCTTTGAGAATGCAGTCCTCTTCAATGAAATTTTCGTAGACTACGTGCATATGAAGACTATTTTCGTCATCTGAGAAAATAACATGAAAAGTCATAAAAACTATGAAGAAGGAAAAATTCGTAGAATAAATTGCACTCTGCAGAAAAGTTCCAATAAGCGGCGTAGATATTTTTTTTCTGGGTGTAATCGAACCTTTACATTTTTTTAGTCAGCTGCAAGAGATTTCCTAATGAATTTATATTCAATGTATCACTATTTATAATTTTTTAAGTTAAACTCCCATCTATGTATGGGGGAAATGTCACAATTTTGAATTGTCTAAAGATTTATAATTGGAGAGGTAGCGATTTCTTGCACTCCTTGCATTCAGAATTCATAATCAATAGAGAAAATAGTTTTGCAACAAAAACTAAATAAAAAATGATCAAGGAACGTAAATAAAATTTACATATACTCTTGCACAATGATAAACATTTCTATTCTACATTCCGCAAAACCTTACAAAATTATTTAAAAGTCCTATACCATTGTTGCCAATGTCAGTATACTAAAACTTGAAATACCTCAGAATAGCAAAATTTTTACAAATCAAAAATATTCGGAGATATTTGAAAAAGTATAAAATGAATAAATTAGTGAATCGAGTATAGCTAGAAAAGTTTTAAAATTGCCCATAACTTTTTTATTATTGTAAAAATTATTTTCAGTCCACTTAAAATATTCTTCCATCAGATAATGATTTCGATTTGGCAACGCCGCTTCAATCGTCGACAAGGTTGTTCTTGTTAATTTTCATTGGTTAGGATCATCCGTGACCCTACAACTCACTAGACGCTAGTTTCAAACCACATGTTAACTACCTCGGCCAGGTGGTTTGAGATGTTGGTTAAGTGTGACGTCATTGTTTGGAATATGTATCGAGGAAATTAGAGTAGTTAACTTTTTTCTAACCAGGTTAGCGTGGTTAGTATCGAGGAAATATCCCTTTTTGCACACTCAAATCTAACCGCAAAGTTGATGTTTTCCGTGATATGTCATAATTTGACATTATTTCCGCTCTAGAGCGCACTTTTCCACTCGCATGTTTTCATTTACAATAAACTAAAGAAAGTTAGTAAATAATAGGTATATTAATAGTACATTATACACTAAGCGACTAAAGTGACCCATTTAATCCCGCGGATGGGACTCATTTAATCCCCGAGGGAATCAATCCATATACATTTTTAATAAAAATGAATACTACTTAGGATGGCTGCACTTTTATGAAATGTAGCTTGGTTGGGCATCGAGGAGATTTTTCGTGTTTTTTTTAATTATTTGTTAAAAAATAAAGTGATCGTACAAAAAATCTTGTGTGCAATTCGAGCAGAAAATGCGTTGCCGCTTTCGGCAGATTGCCCGACTTTCCGCTCTTAATACACAAATTGCTATTTTTTTATTGATGCCTCATATTACCTTTTTAAAGCACGCCTCAGCGTGTTTAAATCGAACTTTCAAACACGCGCGTTTTTTAAAGTCCCTATGGTAACAACAACTCGAGAAACGTAAGTACCAATGACAACTTTTACTTTTCCGCCAACCTATCTAATATGCGAGAAAAGTATTGGTTTACCCACAAAAAAGTTGGAAATTTGAATTTTTTTTTTGAGTTATTTTTACGTTATCCATCAACAACAACACGAAAAAACGGTTATTAGAAAAAAAATCCTGTGTGTATGTCGTTGTCGTCGGCAACTTTTCCTTGCAAGTCTTGTTAGGTTAGGTTAGCCTCCGGAGTGCAATAAGTCACCAATTTTATGATGGAATATTGTTAAGGACATTTCACAGATTAACCCTATTGATTTTCAGCTCACCAGAGCCAGTACAACGGGTGCTATGGTACTTGAAGTACGACATTTTGTAGTTTTTCGAGAAATTTCAGTTTGTTAGCACGATACAGCCTCCGGAGTTCAACAAGTCACCAATTTTATGATTGAATATTATTCAGGGCATCTCACTGATGAACTCTATTGATTTTCAGCTCACCAGAGCCAATACAACCGGTGCTACAGTACTTTAAGTACGATATTTTTGTCATTTTTGGAGAAGTTTCAGTTTGTTAGCACGATACAGCCTCCGGAGTATATACAAGTGATGAATTTTATGATTGGATATTATTCAGAGCGTCTTGAAGATGAACCCTATTGGTATTGAGCTCACTAAAGCCAGTACAACGGGTGCTGTGGTACTTGAAGTACCAAATTTTTGTTATTTTTGGAGAATTTTCAGTTTGTTAGCACGATACAGCCTCCAGAGAGTATACGATTGATCAACTTCATGAATAAGTATTGTTCAAGGTGTCTCACAGATGTACCCTATTGATTTTCAGTTGACTAGAGCGAGTACAGCGGGTCCTATAAAACTAGATATACTAAATTTTTGGTTATTTTTGGAGAAATTTCGGTTTGTTAGCACGATCTATCCCCCGAAGTGTATACAAGTAACAATTTTATGATAGAATATTGTTCAGGGCCACAGATGCGGAAAAGTTAGTTTTAATCTCTAAAACCGTTTATTTTCATTAGTTTTTAAATTGTATATTTTCATTGTGAACCAATGTCTTATTTGGTTTTTACTGGAAAATTTATTTATACAGGGTGTCCCGGGACTAATGGGAAAAAAGTCAGGAGCGTATAATCTGAGCCAAAATAATGTTAGTACTTCATATAAACTAAACTTTTTCTATGGAGGCTCTCGTTTTCGAGTTATAGGCCTCCAAAGTATTAATTTTGAATTTGGTTTTTATTTTTATTTTTTGTACTAGTTATTTGATCTTTATCAAATTTACGGCAAAGCTATAATGTACGTGTATGTTTATTTTGGTAAGGTAAACAGATTTACAGTAGTGCATTGAAGCCAGGGACGGACTACTCGCAATGGTTAGTGATGCAAAAAATTTACAGGGATGGCACACCCTGTATGAAATCATCGAAATTGACTTCTCCACACATTAAGCTAACGAAAAGGTACTCTTGTTGGAATTCGATAAAATAAGCCGTTTGGCTAATATTTACAGTTTTATTAATGCACTACGTACAAATCTACCTGACTAACTTATTAATACGATGTCCAGGATTTACTTCCTTTTAATCAAAATTACGAACATAACATTATTAAACCATTAAGAGAACCTCAAAAAACACAAGTTATAAAACATTAGACTAATACTAATTCCTAAACAACAACAATAACTAACGTTATTCTAATAAATGTTCAATATGAGCTCCTCCCACTTCCACGCACATTCTAAAAGGTTGTTTCTTTGCACTTGAATGAGCAATCCCACATTATTTCTAATAACATTGCAGTATAACACAATTCTGTCTATTAAATCTTGTCTTGTTTGCACAGGTGTTGCGTATACCTTACTTTTGAGATAACCCTAGAGAAAGAAATCCATAGGATTAACGTCTCCTTATCGCGGTGGCCATTGAAAAGGGCCTCCACGACCAATCCATATATTAGGAAACCTTGTGTGTAAATGCTGTCGTACATCTAAACTGAAATGAGGAGGGGCCCCATCATGCATGAACCATAAATTCCTACGAGTTTGTAGTAGCACATCATCAAACAGGTTCCATAACTAATTTTGCAAAAACTCCAAATATCTCTGACCAGTCAAAGTACCGTCAATAAAGTATATGGCTCTATCAAATGATTGCCAACTATTCCTGCCCAAATATTAACCATGAATCGATGCTGGCTCCTAGTTTGGATAATGCAATGTGGATTCACATCATCCCATAAATGCATATTATGAGAATTTATGATTCCATCTCTGGTGAAACCGGATTAGTTCGTAAAGAGAACGTTACTAATAAATGTATTGTCTGCTTGTTGTTGTCGCAGAAACCACTGGCTATACTCAAGTCGTGCAGGATAATCAGCCACTGTCATACTGTGTACTTTTTTTATGTGAAAGGGATATAACAGCTGTTCTTTTAGGACGCGATGAACAACTAATTTCGAGACGTTATGTTCTTTTGATACTTTTAGAAAACTCGTTGATGGTTCATTATCAACTGCATTTAACAAGTCTTGTTCAACTGCCACGTACGTATGCTTCGTACTGGACCTTCTCCACCTTTTTTGGCAAAAATCTTCGTAAAATTAAAAATTTTGTTTTGTATACATGGAAAATCACATTTATTTATACCTGTTTCTCGTAACCTGAGATCAATACACTCAAACATTTGTCTGTCTGGCAATGCTCTGTTTGCAAAATGTTCTTCATAAAGCCTTCTGGCCTCTAAACAGTTTCGAGAAGCCAGTCCATACATTAGATGCATATCTGCGTACTCAATAAAAGCGAATTTTTCCATTGTAACTGTTAAATTAAGGACTTATGAATTATTGACAAGTACTGACTACGAACTATTCTACACAACGTTTGACAACTAATCCTATGGTAACTTGATAAACGGTAAAAAGTTTTTACCAACTTTAGAATTAATAAGTCGTTAATGTTTTTCATCTTCTGTTATCGTTAAATTATTTTTTTGTAGTACTGTAGGTAAATCTTGGACATCTATTAATAGGTTAGTTTTACCTCGTTGTGTACTTATAAAAATGGTGAATGCGTAAATTGGTATGTAGTGCATGAATAAAACTGTAAATATTAGCCAAACGGCTTATTTTATCGAATTCCAACAAGAGTATCTTTTCGTTAGCTTAATGTGTGGGGAAGTGAATTTCGATAATTTCATACAGGGTGTGCCATCCCTGCAAAATTTTTGGATCACTAACCATTGCGAGTAGTTCGTCCCTGGCTTCAATGCACTACTGTAAATCTGTTTACCTTACCAAAATAAACATACACATACATTATATCTTTGCCGTAAATTTTATAAAGATCAAATAACTAGTACAAAAATTAAAAATAAAAATCGAATTCAAAATTAAAACTTTGGAGGCCTATAACTCGAAAACGAGGGCCTGCATAGAAAAAGTGTATATGAAGTACTAACATTATTTTAGCTCATATTATACGCTCCCGACTTTTTTCCCATTAGTCCCGGGACACCCTGTATATTCATATATACATTGTATCCTTTTAAATATAAATAAAGAAACTTTTTGATTATTGATCTGACAGCAGTATCTCGTAACGTCAAATAAAAATAAATACTATTTAGGATGGACTTTCACGAAACTTTGCTGGGCATCGAGGACGCAGTTCCATTTTTTTGTAGTAATGATATAATAATAATATTTTATGATTTCAAAGTGCGCCAATAAAAAAAAATAGTATTCGTGGATAACTGGTCTTTCAAACACTTGCTCTATTTCGAGCACTCCGGCTGCGCCGTCGTGCTCGAAAATCGCGCGTGTGAAAGACCTCTTTATCCACTTATACTTTAATATACTAGTACCTACAACGTTATTATACTTTTTACTTTTCTCGGATACGCCTAAGTTCAATACAGTGTATAATACTTGGAATTTAAAATGAATAATTTTAGGCTTTTTATGAATAAAAATTACTCAAAATCGCCTAGTAGGTACCTAAATAAAGCTCGGATTATAGGCAAATTGCACTTTTAGTCTTTTTTCAGTGTTTTTTTTTTGCATATTTCACTTTTTTTCGTAACATCCATCTTTTTGCCTTTTTTAAATTTCATTTTATATATGTTAAGATTTTCTGTCTTTTTCAGTAAAAATCTTTGCCTATATAAGCGCATTTCTCTTCAATTTTCGTTGCTATAAATCCGAGCTTTATATATAGGTAAGAGCTTCAAGGTTCTTGATCATTTTGAATAATTTGTTAATTTGTAATACAAAACAAATAATTAGATCGCTGTCAGTTAGTTGACTTATTCAGGTATTAAGAACTTTATTTGAGCGCTATTATTGTTTTATTTTAGGTGCAATCTCTGATCAAAGTTTTATTGCTGATGTAAACTGCCAAACTCCACGTTCTACTTCAACCACACAAACTAGCAGTGATCTGTCCCATAATAGTCCACGAAAGAGGAAATATCGTAGTTGTGTTACAGATCTCAAGAATGAAATTATAGCTTTAAAGAAGAGAGTTGTGGACTTAGAACATAGATTCGAAAATAGTGTATCTTGAATCACTGGGTAAATCATTTGATGTGATAGTGATGTCTGAAACCCACAATGTGCAGTGCAAAAGTGATTTCAATATACCGGGATATAATTTGTTTTTTAATGAAAGCAATCTAAATAGATGTGATGGATGCATAATCCTTGTCAAAAATGAATTTCACGTGGAGGAGAAAATAACCTGAAAATTATCAAGGTTACTTTACTAAAAAACCAGAAAACTGTAGATATACTAGCCACATACAGGTGTTTTGCCATGTCAAAAGAAGAACTCATCGAAAACTTGGAAAGAGTACTACAACGAGAAGCTACGGATCAAAGCAAAGTGTATGTGTTTGCCGGTGACATTAATATTGATCTGCTATCCAAAGATTCTGACACAACGAACAATTACCTGACAGTATTACAGGGATATGGCTTTATGAGCGCAATAAACAAACCAACAAGAGAAAGTGAAAGTGGAGGTACCTGCTTGGACCACTTTTTTATCAAATGTAAAAGTAACATTTTTAACAATACTAGGGCTTTAATCTTGGAAAGTGATCTTACAGATCACCACCCCATTTTGCTCAGCCTCCAGTTAGAAACATGTTCTGTAAATAAAAATGAAATTAACACTTTCAAAACATTAAATTATCAAAATCTAACAAGGAAACTGGATGCTGAGGGATGGGATGATGTTCTCCTAGAAAATAATGTAGAAATATGCACAACCATGTTTACGATTAAATTAAAAAATATAATAAAAGAAGCAACAATTACAAAATCAATAACAAACAAAAAAATGAAATTGAAACCTTGGATCACTGGTGGGCTCTTGACATCAATTAGATATAGAAACAGCCTTAAAAAGAATTGTACCCTAAACCCTCGCAACCCCACTATCTTGAATAGGTATCAAGAATATAGAAAAATGCTAAGTAAACTAATAAAAAACGCAAAGTATGCTTATTACAAATCTAAGACCCAAAAAAACATAAATGACCCAAAAAAACTATGGAAAGTGATCAGAGAGGCCACCAATGACCAGGTCTGTGAGTCAGAAATAAAATGCATTACTAACCAAAAAAATACTGAAATAACAGACAAAAATCTGATGGCAAATGAGTTCAACTCATACTTTTGTAATATTGGAAAACATTTGGCAAACAAGATTACTAGATGCACACAAAATAGGGCTATGAAGGAAAAAAGAAGTGCTACATCGTTCTTTTTGAGTCCTGTGTCAAGTGAAGACATAATTAGAGAAATAAACAACCTAAAGAATGACATTAAGGGAGGGGAGGACGCCATTTCATCAAATATAATTAAAAAATACAAAGATAATCTCAGTATACCACTAAAACATATAACAAATCTGGTTTTTAGCTCAGGTATCTTTCCCAACATATTAAAAATCACTACAATCATACCTTTATACAAACAAGGTGATAAAAAATCAATGAACAATTATAGACCAATAGCACTAACAAGTACCATAAGTAAAATTATCGAAAAATGCCTCAAAAGCAAATTAATCACTTTTTTGGAAAAACACCACCTACTTAATGCAAACCAGTTTGCTTTTAGGAGAAACTCAAACACTGATAAAGCACTTGTAAAGGTAACTGAAGGGATTCTAAAAAACTTAGACAGGGGAAAAAAAGTAATGGGCATCTTCCTGGATCTCAGGAAAGCCTTTGACACTGTGAAACACCAAACTTTATTAAAACGTTTAGAAAATGCTGGAATCAGAGGAATCCCAAATAACCTTATCAGGTCATACCTCACTAACCGTAACCAAACCGGACATGAGAGTGATGCATTACAAGTAAACTTTGGTGTTCCACAGGGTACGGTTCTCTCAACCTTGCTGTTCAATATCTACATCAATGACATAATGGACCTATTTGACGATGAAAATATCAAAATCTATTGCTTCGCTGACGATACTAGTGTCCTAATAAGTGAAGATACCTGGGAAGCTACCAAAGCAAAAGCTGAAAACACTCTTCAGAAATTAAAAAACTGGTTAGATGATAGCTTACTCTCGCTTAATGTGGAAATAACAAACTTTGTGGCATTTGCACTAGCCGCAAGAAATTTACCAAACCTTGAAACGATCAAAATCCATGAATCAAAATGCAACCGGAATCATCAATGTAAATGTGGTATGACCATAAAAAGAAAAACCAGTCTAAAATATCTAGGAGTTATTTTAGATGAAAAGCTCACTTGGAAAGAGCATGTGGAGTATGTAACAACTAAACTCAGAAAACTAATTTATAAATTTTATGAACTAAGGAATATGGTACCTTTCAAAACTCTAAAAACAATTTATCTTGCTGTAGCAGAGTCACTATTGAACTATGGCTTGGTGGTGTGGGGAGCTGCTGGCTCAATAACCTTAACAAAATTACAGGTAACCCAAAAAAGGATCATAAAAATTATGCTTTTCAAAAAAAGAAGATATCCTAGTGATAGGGTATACAATGAAAGTAAGATACTAAACATAGAACAACTCCATCTGAAATCAGTCATAAGATTCATGATAAAAAATAACGACTACAAAGTAAACTTAAAACATTGCCAAAATACAAGAAATGTCACGAGAGGTATGGTTGAGCTACAAAACCCTAAACACAAATCATGTCAAAAGCACATTTACTGTGTGGGTCCGAAAATTTACAATGACTTACCTGACCGCTTTAAGCTAAAGGACTATTACAGAATTAAAAAAACCTTAACAGAATGGATTGTCGAAAGCAAATATAAAATAAACTATGTAGTTTAATCGCATACAAGAAAGGAAATCAAGTTACAAAATAATGCAATAATAGAAATAATTCTAATAATATATTGATAATAATTTTATAAGCTGGCAAAATGTGATACAATGCAATTACTTGTTAACTAACATACAAAACCTCAAAAGTAACTGTAAAATAGATAAATGAGTGCACACACAGTATTATAAATACCATTGTGCACTTAAAACCATAGCAGTACTGTAATGATAGCTTATTAGGATTAGTTTATAAGAGTGAAGTAAAAATTACCTTACTAATCATTAACCAAAGAGAGTATTATTGTAACTAGAGATTCTAGCATTTATTGTAGATTGTATTCCTAAGTATCACCCTATTAGACTGTAAATTTGTATCTACTGCTAATAAATAAATAAAAATAAATAAATATTGAAAGTGAAATAAGTTTGGAACAATTTTATGACTTATAAATTTTGTGGCAACGATGAAGTAGCTCATCTAGTTAATTGCCAAATTAGTCAATCAAAAAAAACCTAAGGAACGAAGATATTCACTTGAATTTAAAATGGAGTGCTTAGCGCTATATTTTACTGGCCCGAGACAAGTACTTTTTAAAAAAATATTGTCTGCCATTATTTACAACCCTCTTAAGGATTTTACAAAATGTGCAAAGAAATTCTGGCTTGAATAATCCCCAAGTACAGGGTGTCCCAAATAAGAGTGACTGATTTTAAACATAAATGCCCAGCTTATTAATTGCTCCAAAGAGATGGGGTTTTCACTAGTTTATCAAAGAGATTTTTTTAGGCTTGGCTGACATTTCATCTCATCAACACAGGATGTTTTACTAATGTTGATCAAATTCAAAGGGGAAAATATGTATTATTTTAAATGGAACATTCTATAATTTTTGATCTCATTCGAAAGAGCAATCATTCTCCTTTCCAAAAATGTATAGTTTTTCATCTTTTGTTTCATTAACAACAAAGATATTCGAGGTTTCATGTAGTAGTTCATTTTTAATTAGTAATTTTATATAAACGTATTTTGATGCCTAAAATCAACTCATGCTGTGACTATTTGACGCATAACAAAATCATTTAAGTCGGTTTCATGTAGTATGCATTTTTAATTACGTAAATAATTGCCAACAAATCTGACAAACAGTTTATTTAGTAAGAAAACATAATAACCATTATTCAATACATATACAGAACGAAGAATAAAAAAGTTACAATAAATGCTGCATATGCCTACCCTCTTCGTTTATGCATAACTGTAAGCGAAATTTTAAATTTTCAAATGTATTTTCTAACATTTCTATATAGCGGAATGTTTTCAATAATGTTCCTGATATTATTTTTAGTTCTGCTAAATTGTTAGGCTTAGGATTGTAGCACCTATCCTTCACATATCCCCAGAGAAAAAAGTCTGGGACAGTTAATTCAGGAGACCG
The DNA here is from genome assembly GCA_963921935.1 of Galeruca laticollis. Lineage (NCBI taxonomy): Eukaryota > Metazoa > Arthropoda > Insecta > Coleoptera > Chrysomelidae > Galeruca > Galeruca laticollis. Next base: position 65,722,087 of record OY998185.1, on the reverse strand, counting down.
CGGTGCCCATTCAATCGGTCCAGCTCGACCTATCCACTTATCATTAAAAAACGTTTTTAATGAATCTCGTGCTATTAACGAATAATGTACGCGGGGGACCGTCTTGTTGAAAGTAAACGTCGTCGCTAATTCCATCTTGAACTAGTTGCGGATAAAAAAAAGTTTCCAACATATCCGTGTAATTAGTACCCGTCACTGTTGGTTCCGAAAAGAAAAAAGGACCACAGATTTTTCGCCGAGATAATGCACACCAAACGTTTACTTTTGGACTATCTCTCTGAAATTCATTAAAAGAAATTGGTTTTTGAGATCCCCATATTCTACAATTATGTTTGTTACACATGCCATTAATGTGAAACGTTGCTTCATCAGACATAATTAATAATGAATTGGGTTCGTTTCTTAATAAGTCAAGTAAAGTCTCACATACCATTACTAGTTTTTCATAATCTGACTCGTACAATTTTTGATAAGTATGAATTTTGTATGGAGTTAGTTTTAAAATTTTTAGACATCTTTGAACGACACTCTTGCTAAGCTCTAAAATTCCAGCAATTTTTCTAATTGAATTTTATGATCGTTATCATGTAGCACTTGATTAATTGACATCAACTTGTTTAAAAGACCATCATTATTTCTTGGTTTTTTTAAGTGTGCAATGCAACCAGTTTCGATAAATTGTACATACCATTTTTTAATAATATTCACTGACGGCGGATTTTTCATAAATGTCCTTCTGAATATCCTCCTTGTTTGAATTATTGATTTCGTTTCTGCATAAATTATTACAGTTTGAGCTTTTTCACTCACTGTATAGATCATTTCGAAGCCGACTTATGACTTAACAAAATTACTATTGTCAAACGGTCACAGCATGAGTTGATTTTAGGCATCCAAATACGTTCATATAAAACTACTAATTAAAAAAATTATAGGGTGTTCCATTTAAAATAATACATATTTTCCCCTTTGAATTTGACCAACATTAGTAAAACACCCTGTGTTGATTAGATGAAATGTCAGCCAAGCCTAAAAAAATCTCTTTGATAAACTAGTGAGACTAGTGAAAACCCCATCTCTTTGGAGCAATTAATAAGCTGGGCATTTATGTTTAAAATCAGTCACTCTTATTTGGGACACCCTGTATTGTGTTTTATGTATAGACGAAATGTCGATCAAAGCACATTTATTTTATAATCGAGGAACTGATGCTGTCGTTGGTCTTTCAGAAATTGAAGATACAAATAATATATTACGACCGGCATTAAATGTATCAGTTTTAATGTTAAGAGGAATATTCAGTAAATGGAAGCAACTTGTGGCATTTAGTTTTTGCCATTCTTCATGTCTTGCGGATATGTTAAAACAGCAAATAATTGAAGCAATTACTAAGTTGGACGAGATAGGTTTGAAAATATGTGCTGTCACAACAGATATGGGATCCAATTATATGCCTTTGTAAAATTTATTGGATGTTACTGCAAATCGGCCTTATTTTTACTGCAGGTGACAAAAAATTTATTACATTTTTGATATTCCGCACATTTTTAAAGCCATTAGGAATATGCTTATAAAATATGATTTCTTAATTGACAATCACAAAATTTCATGGTCATTTATAAAATCATTTTATGAGCATGACAAAAAATATGCAGTAAGAGCGGCACCGAAATTATCTACCTCCCATATTTCTCCAAGTTCATTTGAAAAAATGAAAGCCAAATATGCTCTACAAGTATTTAGCGCAACAGTTTCTAGTGGCATGAATGTTTATATCAGATTTGGACAATTGCCGTCTGAATCGTATCACACTTCAGAATTTATATCCAAAATGGACAAACTATTTGATATGCTCAATTCATCCATTGCAGTACCTCTTCCGCAAAATTATATAATAGAGCTTACAAGAATTTACCCCATCAGGTGGAATTATTAAATGAATACACTGCCCTTTTTAACAAAATCAAAATTATAAACGAACAAAACAAAAATGTGACGAATAGGATCAAAAGCTTTAAATGTATTAGGATTCGTATAAACAGCATTCGGAGCTTATGGAATGACTTGAATGAGAAAAAAATTGATTATCTTTTAACTAGACGTTTAAATTCAGATTGTCTGGAGAATTTTTTCGGTTCTGTCAGATAACAAAATGGCAACTGCAGAAATCCTACTTCAATTCAATTTAAAAGAACATTTAAAAAATTAGTGTATTTAAAAATATTTCACTCAGGGACCGAAAATTGTGAGGCAGATCCAGATTCCATCCTTTTGAAGCTGACAGTTGTACCTGCACATGCGGTACCGTCTACAAAAACATGCCAATAGAAATTACCACTCAACTTATAGGTACAGATTATCAGCAAGATGAGATGCTAAGCAAGAATTTTGTACGGTATATCTGTTAAAAAAGCCCTTAATATACATTGTTGCGAATTAGATGATTCTTCATTATATATCTATTTTAGGACATACGAAAATTCCGAAAAAACTATTTTTGGAAATTTAAAAAATCCAGCATTTTTGTGGATTTTATTAGATAGAAAGATATTCTTTATTAGTTCCTTCAAAAATACCTTTTCAGGTGTAGAACATGTCAATATTACTACAAAAAGCAGTCAGTAAAAATTATGACTATTATAGTACCTAAATATATACATAGAAAGAAAGTAATTTATTTCACATAAAAAAAATATTGTACATAAAAATTATACAACAGTTATAGTGAAACATGTCACAAAGTATAATAAAATGACTTAACTAAAGAACACAAAACACACACACATATATATTCATATATATATACACATACACATATATAATTGTTTACATCAAAGACCACAGACAACCCTTAAAAATAATGAAAACAGTTCCACAAAAATAAAACAATTTTTGGCAGATTCATAGCAGGTAACAACAGAAAGACAATTTATCAATTAAAAAACTCCTCTATGGTGTAGTCGTTTTTTCCTAGTAAAAACTGCTTTAGTTTATTTTTAAAATTGTATAAATTACTGTTTTTTTATATCCTCTGGGAGGATATTATAAAATTTACATCCTAGATACTCTAGATTCTTTTCAAAAAGTGCAGTATGGTGTCTAGGCACCAATAATTGACTTTTGTTTCTTGTTTTATAGTGATGAGAAGCACGCTCGGCCACATAAATCGATCTATCCCTATGAATGAAAGTACATGCTTCCAATATATATACACCAGCCAGGGTCAATATTTTGTATTTTTTAAAAAACTCCCTACAAGAATCTCTTATTCTGAGTTTTGCAATAATTCTTATAGCATACTTTTGAAGAACAAATACCCTTTGCCTGGTAGAACAGGTCCCCCAAATTTGTATGCCATATTTTAGATGGGAGTGAAAATTAGCATGATACACTGTTAAGAGTGTATTTTTATTACAATGACTGGCAAGAAATCTAAGGCTATAGCAGCTTTTCCTTAATTTGTTACACAAGTTGTCAATATGCGAATGCCAGGTAATGCCATAGTCGATAGTGACACCCAATAATTTAATATTTTCCTTAGATGTAATAGGAAATCCAGTGTTTTCAAACAATTGGCTCTGTCTAAATTATCCATGATTATTAAACAGCACCGTATTTGTTTTAGTTTTGTTTAATTTTATGTTATTCCTCTCTGACCACATCACAACTTGATCATATGTTCTCTCTGTTGATATTTTCAGAGCATCCTCATTGTCTTCAATAATTACAATATTAATGTCCTCAGCATAACAAGTTGGATATATTCCAGGGACAGCGTTTAATGTAGTGAGTAAGTCATTAACAAAAACCAAAAATAAAAATGGACCCAAAATCCCGATCTCTGGGGAACACCTTGTGAGACTTCTAGTTCCAAACTAAGAGTATTATTCACTTGAACAATTTGTTTTCTATTTGATAAGTATGACTCCAACAAATTGAGTGGTATACCTCTTATCCCATATTTAGACAGTTTAAGCAGTAAAAGTTTGTGGTCCACACAGTCAAAAGCCTTTGAAAAATCAATAAATAAACCCATTACATGCTTTTTAATATCAAGAGATCTAACAATTCTATTATGGAACTCTATCAATGCAGTCTCTGTACCTTTTTTTGAAGTATAACCATGCTGTGAGGGCGATAATAGCTTAAATTTAGCAAAAAAATTGCATAACTGATTTTTAATATTCAATTCATACACTTTGGAGATAGTAGATAAGATACTAATTGGTCTATAGTTATTAATATCATTAGAATCTCCTTTTTTGTAAATGGGAACTACTCTAGCCAGTTTTAAAGATTCAGGGAAGATTCCCCTCTCAGTTGACAAATTCAATAAGAAACTCAATGGCTTTGTCAATAGAACGGCACACTTTTTAATTAATTTATTATTTAATCCATCAGTACCAACTGCAATAGTATTTTTTAAAGATAGTATTAATTCTAAAACCTCCTCCTCTGAAACAGGAGCCATATAGAAGGTTTTAATATTAGAAGAGATATTTTCATTGAAAAATTCTGCATCACAAACTAAACTATCAATAGGGGGTTTAGTAAAATTTATATTGAACTTATTTGCTAAAACAGAATCACTTATTTGGTTACCCTGATCATATAATTTGAGTTGGCTACTTGATTTGTTAGTTTTTTGCAATTCCCTAATTATTTCCCAGGTTTCTTTAGTCTTATTTTCCGAGTTTAAAATTCGATTATCATAGAATTGTTTAGAGGCCTGTTCCAACCTAAGCCTATATGTATTATTTAACACTTAACTAATTTCAATATATCGTCTATCATGCTTAGCAAGAGTAGTATATAATGCCACATTATTTCTTAATTCCAACAAATCAGCACTCAACGTAAAGCCATCTTGTATTTAGTCTTCGGTCCTCGTGTAACTAGCTTTTTTGGAAAGGCAGTTTCAAAACAAGATAAGACAATCTCCGCAAATTGATCATAAGCTAAATTGGGACAGATCTGACCAACAACAGTAATCCAATCTTCAGCTCCCAGCAAATCATGAAACTGTTCCATGTTGTCTTCAGAATATGACCGTCTGAAAAATTTAACAGGTAATTTACAGCTTTTTTGAGCTGAATTACCAGTGTGGAAATCAATAAATTGAGCTTAGTGATCAGATAAACAAAGGTCAACTACTTTTACACTATACTGATTTGCTGTTCTAATAAATACATTATCAATGCAAGTTGCAGAGTCTTTTGTAACTCTAGTTGGAGTTCTCACGCATATTTCAAAATTAAAACTACAATAAATCTTCCAACAAAGAAAGTTGAGTAGTAGGTTTCATAAAATTTACATTGAAATCTCCTCCAATAATTATATTCCTGTTGTTTTCTGCGCATACTTGGGTTAAAATTTCGTTGAAAACTAACATAAAATCATTAAAATTTCCTCCAGAGGGTCTGTAGATAACTAAACAAATAGTTTTATATTGAGGTAGTTGTATACCACAACATTCTAAACACAAACAGTGTAAATAGGTCATAAACAAAGTGAAAGTAACAATTTTGGTACAGTCCCCATAAGCAATATATATATACATACATACATATGCGCATCCAGATACCAGATAACATATTATAGATAAAATCAAAAGGTAGAACAGTAAATCATAAGAATAACAAAAATTACAGAATATCACTAGTGAAACAAAATAAATATTAATGCCTTAATGTACCTGCAAAGCAATCATCCAGTGAAACACAAATATAAAATTAACAGTATATATAAAATTAGAAGGTGAAAGACAGTGAATCTTAAAAATCACAAGATAAGTCAAATAACTATTACTACTATAATGTATCTGTGAAATACTCGTCCAGTGAATAGTATGCTTTTGAAAAAAGCATGTTTTTTAATTTAGTTTTCAGCTTCTTGATGTGCTGTGTTCTCAATGACTCTGGTAGTTTGTTATAAATGTTGATTACTGAGAAAGGGACATTTTTCTGTATATATGTGAAATTGGGCCTAATATTCAGAAGATTGTTGTTATTTCGAGTATGATGTCTGTGATTTCTGTCATAACATGTATAAAGTGCCATATTTTCAGTTACAAATATTACAGCTTCGTAGATCAACATATTAGTTAAAGTAAGAATCTTCTTATCCACGAATAAAGGCCTACAACTGTCTCTAAGTGGTATATTAAATATGTTTCTTAGGCAACGCTTTTGCAGTATGGATATCTTATCAACATCAGTAGACAACCTCCAGAAAAGGATTCCATACCTAATACGACTTTGTACATAGGCATAATACGCTAGCAATGCTGCTTCTATGGATATATTTCGTGTAATAACTTTCAACGCATAGCAGTATCTCGATAAATTTTTCGAAAGTTCTCTTATATGAATTTTCCAATCTAGCTTCGAATCAAGCGTGATACCAAGAAAAGTAAGTTTAGATTCAGGATTTAAGGAGGTTGTGCCATAGTTGACGCTGTCCATATTATTTTTTTGACCAAAGTGAATGATTTGAGTTTTGTTGGTGTTCAACTTCAGATTATGTATTGTGAAATATTCCTCCAGTGTATTCAAAATTTCAGTGATTCATGATTATCATAACTGAATATAATTGAGCAGTCATCAGCATATCGAACCATGTATTCACTTATAACTTCCGGAGCATTATTAGTATAAATTATATACAATAGGGGGCGAATGTTGAAGAAATTTTTCAGACAAATTTCCACTATCTTATAGCAAGGACCAACATTTGCAATAATCTTTTCCAACTTGTACACAACTTGCGCATCCTTGTGAGCAATTTCCCAAAGAGTTTGTATTAAAATTGTACTTACGCATACGACTTTATTATACTTTAAAACATATTAATAATAATTTTAAAGATCAAAAAAATATTCGTAATAAATTGATTATATGGCGTAATCAATAGGTGGAAGTATATATTTGTGTAAATACTTCAAGTTACAAATTTATTAAGTGACATAGAACAATTATTGTTTAAATGTAGGTTTGTGTTATTATATTTGTAATGTTAGTATTGTTTATTTAACGTCATTATTGGACACATTTCATTTTTTTACTAATCTCATTACACCGTGAGTGAAACTATTATTAATTGTAAAAATATTTGCGAAAGTATCGCACAATTTTAATAAATCGTTTTTCACATATGTCTTTTTAAATTCTGTTTCCGGGTTGATCTTTCACTTTTTATGTTATACGTATTAAATTAATATGAATTTAATAATTGCATATCGTTAATTTTCATTTAAAATTGTCACATATGGATTATCTTTTGACACTATACTTATCTATAAAAATTCCTTCAATTATCTCTAACAATGTATATATCATCGATATTTTTTATCTTCTAAACTATTATAGGTAGGCTAATTTTATCAAATTCTTCAAAAAGCACATATAATTCTAGCATTCTAACTTTTTGATTGTATGTGGTCTATTAACGTGTGATCTCTCAAGATATTTGATTTTCTTTCTAATCGAACTACCTACTTCCCAACGCGGTGATATAGCTAAATAATTAGTATATTAAAGTATAAGTGGATAAAGAGGTCTTTCAAACACGCGCGATTTTTCGAGCACGAGTGCTCGAAATTTGAAAGACCAGTTATCCACGAATACGCTATTTTTTTTTATTGGTGTACTTTGGAATCATAAAATATTATTATTATTATATTATTACTACAAAAAAAATGGAAGTCCATCCTCGATGCCCAGCCATGTTTCGTGAACGTCAAATAGTATTTATTTTCAGATCAATAATCAAAAAGTTTCTTTATTTATATTTAAAGGGAAACAATGTATATATGAATATATAAATACATTTTGCAGAAAAAACCAAATAAGACATTGGTTCCCAATGATAATATACAATTTAAAATCTAATAAAAAAAGTTGTCATTGATACTTACGTTTCTCAAGTTGTTGTTGTTACCATGGGGACTTTAAAAAACGCGCGTGCTTTAAAAAGGTAATATGAGGCATCAATAAAAAAAAATATGAATATTTCACGTAACAAGAACAGCTTGCCTATATTCTATTTTTATAATTATCTATGTAAATTCAAATAAACATAATACTTTCATGTTTACTTTAAATTTCTAAGTACGGCCCTGCCAGCGGTACTAAAATAAACCCATAGCCAACTCTTAGATTTACAACCAAATGGCTTCCTCGAGGTCACAGATTTTCAATAAATAATATCAAAGTGCCGACGTTGAGAGTCTGGGCTGTGTGTTTATTAGGCTGTGATTTAATGCTTAACTAACCTTATCTCTTCCTTTTTCATACCAATTCTTCGACCTGTTGATCCAGAAACAAGAGGTGATGGTGCTAGAGCATTAGAACATCCAGGTATCAGTGGTTCATTACGGTCTACAACTTCTGCACACGGAGTTGCGGATATAAGCGGCTCATTAGAGTCTATCACTTGTAAAACACTCGTTTCTTTCGAATTCAAGGACGCCATAACAATCAAAATATTCAATCGTTATAACTGAAAATCTTAAATATAATGCTCAGAGACAGATCGTTCACAGAATGGCGCGTATTTGTATAAGGAATTGCGGGCAAAACAGTGGTATCAACCTTGAAGTTGGGGGGAAAACCATAAAATTCCATAGACAAATCAAATTGAAATCTTACACGTAATATGAGGTGCGTTCTTTTTGACTGAGATCTCAGCTCACATCATGTGAGCGTTCTTATTGTTTTACTCACTTCTAAGTGAGCTGAGAGTTTTTCTCCCCCTTCACCGATGCTGAATGTGTTGTAAGGGGGTATCAGTTGAACTTGAGTCGGAAATAAAGTGGAGGGGATGAAGAAATATTTGATTTGCTAGGGTTATTTATAGTTATAATGCGTTCCATTAAAAGTGAGAGGTCCGACTACACTCTGTGTGGCCATGTTAGTTATGCGCAAGTGCTGTATTTGCCGCCTGTAATATTTTTAAACGAAGATATTTGTGTCAACAAAAACTTCGTGTCTGATTTTTGATTTGACCAAATAAAGTGCAATTATGTTATTATATTTTTTTTCACTTCTAACATAAATCTCAAATAACGTCTATTATAGTTGTCTAGGTTACTTCAAAAGGAATAGAAATGAAGTAGATAAACATGAAATATATAGAGAGTAACCAATTAGAGTTATTATGTTTATAAATCATTTCTTCGATATCTACACACTAATATAGCCATACATATTGACAAATTAAATGACGATGGAGTATCTCATGGGATGATTTATTTTCAAACGGAATTTATTTGTATATACCTGTAGACCTATGAAAATTTAAATTAGTACCAATCTCATTACATAAAAAGCACCGTTGTGGAGACATAGTTTTTAATAAAAATCTAAATAAAAGAAACACGTAAAAATCACAACACAATGATATAACAAAATAACTAAACATCCAAACCACATCCTAATTTTATTATGCTGTGTCCAAACAAACAACCATAGAGAAAATAAAATATATTATTTGTCTATTCTAACAACCTTTACCACTCCCCATAAGGTCTAAATGCGTCAAAGCGGGAATGATACAGCCAATGATATTAAACAATGCAACGTCTCGTGACTCGCATGCGCGTATTGATCTTGGCCACAGACGGTGCAGACATATATATATATATATATATATGTCGGCACTCTGATGATCACCACGCTTTCCTGACCGCTAGGCGCAGTATATTTTATTTATATGTATATGGTTTTAACCAAGGTTATCTATTGTTTTAACCATTGACATATAAACACAATATATTTTTCTTTTAGTGTTTTTAAATGAAACTCAAGGTCTCTAGTTAATTCCACAATATAATACAAGTTATTGAAAATTCTAAAAAATTGACAATTGTTTCGATAAATCAATATCATCGTCAGAATGACAGAAGTTACATTTCATTTTATGCCTACCTGATGTTTAGTAGTTATTTTTGGCTAGACCAAGAAGTAACCTAACTTGTGATTGGCTTAATATATGTTTATAGAAAAAAGAAGAAGATGTGATATTACAAATATTGAAGCTTAGATAGTATTAGCCCTATGGTGATATCCTGGATATCATTTTTCCAATTAAGATCAGTATAACTGTGCAATGATATAGAAAACCAGGAAAACTATATCTGCTGATCTTTACAATTATCACTTAAGAAGACAGTTTATTAGTGGAGAATTCCCTAGATTTAACTGTTCATTGACAACTTCATATTGTGGGTATCTTAAATGTCTTCTAATTTCCAGTTCTTCAAAGAAATCCAGTTCTTGTTTCTTTTCACAAATATGCAGCACTTCTAGTTCTGTGTTAGGTGTCAATGAATGATTGGTGTCAAGTAGATGTTTTGCGTATAGTTTCATTTAAAAACACTAATATGAGCATATTCCACGAAGTAAGGGTCGAGACCGTCAATTTTATTTTTCTTTTGTTACAAATTATGGATACTATAACATTTAGGTCTGTTCCAACCAACACAAAAACCGTAATATTACGATACAAACCCAGTTGACCTGCTGATTAGTGAATATAATAAGTCTGTGTAATTTACATCAAATTCGCTGCGTTACTGAGATTGTACGGTAATAAAACGGTATTTACTTCGGTTGGAACAGACCTAATTAGATGCTGATACGAATCTATCGTATAGTTTAAATACATACCTTGAAGATGCTCAGAGGGCGCAGGAAGGTATCAACTAATAATGTTGGAATATTAGCCAGAATACAAATCTTAACTCAAAGAACTATTTCAAACTAAAAATAACAAAATCAAGCGCGGTTATAAGAGATATCGAGATAAGTTCTGTTTATGTTTTGATTCTTATTCACGCATGCGTCGACAGAGATGTCGTTCTTTTTGGTGCTCACTCACAACATTTTATCTCAGATCACCTTAACTGACGTGATCTGAGATCTCAGTCAAAAAGAACGCACCTATGATTGAAATATTGGCTGCATTCGGGGAACATTCAGCCATAAAGCGCTGCAGCGCAGTTATTCTGTAGGTTACTGAATTGTCACGTTAGAAAATGACAGGAAGTTTTGCCCTTTATTGCCATAACCTTCAATATTACATTTTTTACCACAGATTACCTTTGTTTAATGAGTGGAAAATGATAAATTTGCATGAAATACTAGAGGATGAAGACGAGGACATTGTGTTTAACAATGTTAATAACCTTAACGTGGTTGAAGATTTGGGAGCACTCATAGAAGATGCTGGGGAAAATATAAAACCTGGCCATCAATTTCTATAGGAATAAAACTATCGCCCACACCCAAATAATCCAAATCCAATTTTCAATTTATTTTTTCAACTCCGCTTTAATTTACAGTTTTGAATTTCCAGCGTTAAAGCGTAAAAAATATATGCTGGACCGCTGCAGCAAACTACGCCGAATATCGTACGTTCAGTCAACTGCTTCAAGAAAGTGCTGCAGCGCTGCTGTTCCCTGAATGCACCCATTACTTTCACTATTTGAAATACTAGGTGCGAAATTTACTTATATTCAAAACCAAAGTTGTTAAATTATAATAGTATGAAATATTTATTTAATCATAAATACAATTATATTATTCAATATTATTAGATAAATATGTCAAATTGTTTTTTATTATATTGAAAATGAAAAATACGTTAATTCTTTTTAGGGGAAAAGTTTCCAAACGGTTGGTTACAATGCAGTATATCATTTATTGACATACTATACTGATGGACTGGCCCGCCTACCACACAATTGATGCCATCGCAGTGCGAGAGAGAAAGATCGAGAGGGATAGCGCTAGTTGTGGCAAAAATATTTTTCAATGTATGGTTACAGTATGGTTTTATATGTTACTGCCTGAAGGTTGGTTATATATTTTAAATAATTTTGAGAAATATTTGAAAATGAGATCGTGTTCATCTTATACTTGTACTACAAGGTTGAAAAAATGCGAGAAAATAAAATTTCACAGGTAGGTAAATAAACAATAAATTTCATATAAGTTAGGTTTATTAAGATGATTAAAAATATTTTTCATATTTTATAGATTTCCAAAAGATCGCAATTTAAGTAATGGTTACACGCTGTTAGAAGAGATAATTATAAGCTAAGTGATACAGCTGTTACTTGTGAAAAGCATTTTAGAGTTGATGACTAGGTATTAAATGTTCACGGAAATCGGGTATTAAAAAAGACAGCAATTCCATCACAGTTTGATTTTCCTGCTCATTTGATCAAAGTTATCAAAAAGAGAAAACCCGTAACAAGAATACTTAATGTAAACCAAGATGAAAGTGCTTTTCTTGAAAAATTTGAATCGAAAATAATATTTTTAATATAAACATTCGAATACTTTTTATATTACAATTTTAATATACTTAAGTGTACATTTTTAGGGGATGCTGTTGCAGGATGCAGTACTGATATAATTCCTGAAGTGGAATCTATGGAAGTCGATTTATATGTACCAGAAGTTAATAAGCCAGAAGATCCAGTAAACAATAACATATTATCCAATGAAATAAAAACATGTTTGAGTGTGGAAAAAAGTTGCAAGGTAAGAAGACCTACTGATTCTTAAGTAGTTGACCATTTAAAAAAATACCTTCAATTATGCATTTTTTCTATTTTTAGAAAAAAATGAGATCCAATAGTCTTTGGAGATTTTGAGGAGAGTGATTTAGAATTTCCAGAAAAGAGAAAGAAATTTTTGAAAATCACCAACCCAACTGTTTGTAAATATAAAAAAATAAAAATAAATATTACACAAAAATCTATTTAGTTTATTTTGGACTATTTTTTGACCTACCCTGTTTGACTTGCAACCATTCTGAATGCATCTAATTTGATTATCGAACATGCACCAACTTTTAGCAATATTTGAATTTTTACTGAGCAATAAAAAGAATTCCACGTTGCACACTTATATGACCACACTGTATAAATAGACACGTAACAATATATTTTTATGAAAATGCATTGTCTTTTTCGTAATGTATAACAATAATAATTGTATATTTTCTTTTTATACGTAATAAAATGATTTTTTTAATGGTTGTTTAATTATTTTTTTGTGTTATTTGGGTTTAAAATAATATTAAAGATATTAATAAAACATAGTCTGTTATTTGTTTATAAAATTAAAATATACTTTGAAGTATTTAATGCAGTTACAACAACTTTTACTAATAAGAAAATAATTTTATAAGCACCCATTCTATGCTTTCTCCGTGTTTTCTGCCACACCTAGCTCCATCTCTTTCTAGGTTTTCTCTTTCTAGTCTCTTCCGCATTTTATCCTACAGCGTTTATTACCGTAGGCCAGTCCACTAGTATAATATGTCAATGATATCATTGTCGAATCAGTGTTGCTAACCCTACAGTTTTAACTGTAGATTTACAGTTTTTTGGGAAATTCTCTCACTTTTCAGTTTAGGCATATACATATAAATAAAAGTACCTGGATGACCGAGCTTTGCTCGTTAACCGATTCATTTCATCCTCTACTTCTCGCATCATTATATATCCCTGTGCATAACGATTTTGCGCTCGAACGATAAACTCCAATAACTTCATCATTGAGTGGATGGTTAACTCTTTCATTCACGGCTTCATCAGGGTCTAAAAAGTATAGTTGTCCATACTGTGGTCGTTCAAAGACACCAACATCATTTTGGGTCGGATGTGCTGCCATATTCATTTTATGATATACTTGTCCGCAAACAATAAAACTATAAATTCCATGGCTATTTATTGTTCTATCATCTTCTACATTGAAGGATGCTAGAGCAAAAGATGCGTTTATCTTTCTTATTTTTTTATGAAATTCTTCCGAATATGGGCGACTGTTTAAAAAGAGACGTACTAATTCATTTGAAAATGTTGGTTGCTCCATTACAATTCGTCCATGCAAACAACAGTCACCAAAAGAATTTCTATTTATACGATTAGAAACGCGTTCCTCGGCGAAATGCAATGCACCACAATGGATACACAAAATTTCAAATGGTCCTAAGGCGTGATTATGTTCTGTATTTAATGAGTCTTCACTGTGAGAAGTTTGAGAATCCTGATCAGTTTGATGACGATGCTCTTCTAGGTGTTCTTGAGACGAGTTGCGGTTTCGTGAAGTTAGATTGTTTATAAGCGTTTTTTTCCAAGATCGTTTAGGAATTTTTTAAGTGAACACGTGCATTAAGAAGACACAAATAACATAAATAAATTGATTTTAGTCTAACCTCAAAGCAAACACTCATTGACTTCGTGTTACTTAACAACGCCATCTGCTGTCGTGTCGTTAAAGCAATTAGTTGCTCACAAAAAATAGTATTATTATTCGTCAATAGATGTCAGGAAGAGTCATATTTTTCAGTTGAGACTACTCAAACGCCTCCTTTTTGTTATTTTTCTTCCAAGTTTAAGTTGATTATCGATAAAACACGAATAAAATGACATTTTCTATAAATGATTCCTAGCTAGATCGATTTATCGCCCCCGAAACCCCCCATATACTAAATTTTATGAAAATCGTTGGAGCCGATTCCGAGATTTCAATTATATATATACAAGAATTGCTCATTTAAATATACTACGCTTAGCGATCAGGGAAGCGTGGAAATCATTAGAGTGCCGACATATATCTCTGCACCGTCTGTGGCCAAGATCAATACGCCCATGCGAGTCACGAGACGTTGCATTGTTTAATATAATTGGCTGTATCATTCCCGCATTGACGCTTTTAGGCCTTCAGGGGTTAGGTAAAGGTTGTTTGCATAGACAAATAAAAGCGGGTTTATACAGACAACAATAAGAATTAAAATAAAAATAAAAGTTGACCTTAAGAGGAACGATGTATGCGTTTATACAGCTCATATAAAAATAATAATAAGAGTTGCCCAACTTTTATTTTTATCTGAAAACATTTTGAAATGTGTCAATCGCCGCGTTTCGCAAGTAACCCGTAACCTAACGTCTTTTGGATGTTAAGTGGGTTAATACAGGCAAATAAAAAGAAGAATTAAAATAAAAATAAAAGGGTAACGGTGTATGCTTTTATACAGCTCATATAAAAATAAAACAAGAGATGAAAGACTTTCAACTTTTATTTTTATCTGAAAACAGAAGTGCGCATGTTGGAATGTGCCAACCACCGCGACTCGCATGTTGGAATGTGCCAACCACCGCGACTCGCACGTTGTATGCCACCTAACCTCTTTTGGACTTGTTTTGGTTACGAAAACAGCTGATTGAATTCAATATAGCCGTCACAGGCACAAACCACCGCCCTGTAAAATTAGACCATTTTAGCTTCCTCTACAGGTCTGCATCGGAAATAATGAGAAGGGGGATATTTAAAATATTGACTTCGGCGGGAAATTTAAATTCTATACTTTCACTGGACTTGCATGCGAAAAAAAGAAAATTTGATTTGCACCAAAAGTACCTATTTCCAATTCAAAAAATTACGTAAAACCCTACTACTTTTTATTAAAAATAATGTCAAAATCGTAATTTCTGCTAACTTTTCAACATATTGTCCTTCACAAAATTGGAAGTTGCCATATTAACAATATTATTCTTAGATTGTTTTCTTGAATCAGAATAGTAGTCCGTAACACATTGTAAATATATTTAGAATTCGTTAAACTTGGGAGAAATTACAAAATTTATTCTGGAAAATTTATTGAATTGTATAGCAGTACGATCCCTACCAGGCTATACAGTTCTATCTACAGTACCACCTTCATGTAGATGCCCCGCACAACGTCTGAGACTCTGTTATAAAATGGTAAGATGGCGCCACTCGAATCGCCTTACACCACACCGATAGTGATGTAACCTAGTCCTATACATAGTAGCATGGTGAAGGGTAGAAGCGAACACGGATTACGTATTATCATATACTTTAAATAGTTCATGTTATTTTCTTTTACTAATATTTTTTGTTTGTTGTTAAATAAAATTATTACTACAATTGCTTATTGAAAATAGGTACTTTTTGAGTGCATCTCAAATTTTCCGAAAATTTGAAAATCTTGTTTAAATGACTCACTATCACTTGAATAATTAAAATATTAGTCTAAAATCAGAAGAAACCACAATATTGCCGTGGCAATTATCTACTTCAATATCAATTTTATTAATTAAATGGATGTTCATTCATTTCGAATACATGGGATAAATAAAAGTTCAACATTGCTGTTAAATTAATTTATTAATAGAAAAATGTAGATTGGTTAAAAACATATTTATCTGAATTTAGCAAGGAAATAGAATGTGTCATTTTAACAGAAACCAGAAAAATTGAAAATATAAATGATTTACATCTTTCAGGCTACGATGTATTATATAATGATGGAGGAGTTGATATTTGTGATGGTGCTATATAGTTTACATTAAAAATTGTTCAGAATATAACTATGAAATCGTAAAAATAGGTTCTAAAATTACCTGTTCTAATCTTAAACCATAAAATAATTATTTCTGCTTTATGTAGATCTCATAATATAGAGGTCAAAACATTTATAAACTATTTTCAACAATATTTGGAATAGCTCTTCAATGTAAATTGTGATTTTAATATTAAAATTAAGGTAGTGAAAGTCGCAAAAGAACTTTTATAAAACTAAATGTGAAGAAATTGAAAATTATAACAAAAACGTGACAGCTTCAATGTAGGTACATAGAAATGTCAAAGAACTTGGCAGGGCTACAAAGAGGAAATCGACTCAATACATTATATGACATAGACAGTAAAATAATAACAAATATAGCAGAAAAACTGCAGGTAATGTATTACTAAAGGATCCATCTCACTCAGCGAAGCATCGTTTATATGCTGAATATATTTCGTACTAGTGCTAATAAATAGACCAATGTACCCATAATTTTTGACTCGTTTTCTTTGTGTAACACATCTGCCTAATATGCTTCTTTATTAATGCATTTGCTATTATTACCTAATAATTAATCACCACGTAACATGCGGTTACTTTGAATAACAGTCTCATGTAATAAAACTTATGTGTGGATTCAAGGAAGCTACCAATGTCAGTATTCAGCTTGGGACGTTTACGGAAAAAAGTCGTGACTTTAATTTATTCAATTAATCATATTCGTTACTAACACATTTTAATTCGTTTCAAAACTAAATTATATTCTAACAAATAGACATTACGTTACCAGTGACATCTTTGACTAAACGTGTCAAGTTTGTTTATAATTTTTATATAATGTCCCATATTGTTACAGGAAACTACTAATTTCAGTGAAGAGCTTGGGACGTTAACGTGGAGATGACGCCACTTTATTCAATTAATTATATTTATTTATTTTGTTTGCATGGCAAATCAATTTCAATTCAATGATAAGTATATTATAACCTAATAATTTATCATCAAGAAAAGTGCAGCAAGGTTGAATAAAAGGTTCAAGTAGTATAATAATAGGAACTAATTAAACTACTCGCGTCTTTATTAAACATGGGAGGTTACCGTAAAGATGGCGCCACTTAATTCAACATAACTATTTTTCCTATAATTTTATTCATTCTGTATTAATAATTATAAAGACAATTGATTCCGAAATTAAATATTATTACCTAACAAAGTCGTAACTTTATTTGATTCAATTTATCCTATCCGTTTTGTATTCATTACTAACACATTTTAATTCAATTCAGAACTAAATTATATTCTAACAAATAGACATTACGTTACCAGCGACATATTTGACTAAAAGTGCAAAGTTTTCAAATAATATTCATATAAGGACCACGGGCTTAAGCGTAAGTCCGTGATCACAGCACAGGGGGTGTGCTGTGAATTAGATTGTGTAGAAGCAAGTAAATGCAATATTTCTAATGAATTGAAATGAAGCTTTGTATTTAATTGAAATTATCGCAGTCAATTCCTTTGTTAATTGTCCAATACAGCTCTTCGTATTCGTTGTTATGCTATATTAGTATTTCAGGCGGAAATTTACGCTATTGTTTCATGTGTGGAGAGTTTGGGGCAACCCAACCACACACATATATATCAATAAAAAATTTCACGGAAAGCCAAGCGGTTTTGAAAGCACTTAGCTCTCACTGTGTAACGTCTAAATTTGGTTTTAGACTGCTAAAAAAGACTCGCCTCAATAGGAGAACGCAACAGGGTATCGCTGGTCTCGATCCCTGGCTACTCTGGTATGGATGGTAATGAGGGTGCCGCTCGTGTCTTTATCGGACCAGAACCAGAAGAGTTTTAGACTTCTGGCATAATATACGAGGATTGGTTCATTCCAAGGCTTTCATTCATCATTCGAATAATGTATCCAAACATATGTTAGGCTATAATAGACACGGCCTACGGTGCCTAACAGGCCCCTGTCGTTTGAATCATCACATGCTGAAACTTGGGACTGTCGGACGATCAGACTTGCCGTCTCTGTTTGGAAGATGATGAAACAGCAGAGCATATAAATTGTGCCTGTCCCGCCGCGGCCCGAGCTCCCTAGCTTCTACTTCATCTGATAAGTTTTCTATTTCATCCTGTACATTGTCAAAATCGCTCAAAATTGTTTGCTGTCTTTCTATTCTACTCTCAAGTTCTAAAATCTGCTGGCGATCGTAATTTTTTATATTTCTATCCCGATTCTCTTGTAAAATATTATCTAAGTATTTTTCTGCCCATAACTTGGCATGGAATAATGAATGTGACGACATATACGGTAAGGTACTATTGGAAGCCATAGAATACTGTAATTTAATTATATTAAATGATACATCTGCCACGCTAGTCAGCTCTAGGAAATCAGTTATAGACCTAACCTTTAGCACCCAAGATCTAACTCAACAAATTACATGGTCTACCTTAGAAGAGCCATATGGTTCAGATCACTTTCCAATACATGTCAAACTAGAATGTAAAAATTCGCTACCAGAAAGCTCACCAACAACCCACAACTTATGGAGACTCAAAGATGCAAACTGGGAATTATACTCTTCTGTATTACAGTTGACAGAACCGAAAACAACATATGATGGTGTCATCGAAAATATAAACAAAGCAGCAGAGGACGCTATCCCAAAACACTTTTCAACAAACAAAAAACGCAATCACTGCTCAAAGCAATGGTGGAATGAAACTTGCAACAAAGCAGCTCTAGCAAGAAAAGAAGCATTTTCCCACTACAAACGATCGCCAAATCTTAACAACTTGATAGAATACAAAAGACTAGATGCAGTGGCAAAAAGGACTTTTAAAGAAACCAAAAGGAAGAGCTGGAGAAATTATTGTCAGCGTCTTAATCAAGGAAAGAAGTCTGGGATAAAGTAAATCGGTTTAAAAATAGAAAATAATCAAATAAAACACCAATAGACCCTGAAGCGGACTGGGTAAATGAATTTCATACCAAAATCTCTCCCCTTGGGGTTGACAACAAATCTATACACCAAATAACTACAGTACAACGAAACAAGACATTTCTACTCTCAATATTTAATATGTGGGAACTAAAACAAAGTTTGAAACAAACCAAAAATACCGCCCCCGGTAAGGACAATATTTCATATATAATGATTTATAAAATGCCGATAGAACATAAAAAAGCTCTGCTAGAACTGTTCAACTCTATCTGGACAAACAAGATACCTTTCCCCGAAAAATGGAAAGACTACATCGTTTTACCCATCAAAAAAACAGGTAAAAAAGACGATACTTCAGAATCATATAGACCTATATCTCTTTCATCATGCGTCTTTAAAACTTTGGAAAGAATGATTAAGAACAGACTCGAACATTGGTTAGAGAGTGAAAAATTTTTGCCTGACTCACAATATGCATTTAGAAAAGGTAGGTCCACCCAAGAACCTCTAACAATATTAGTAAACGATATTTATCTGGGTTATTCACAAAAACACCACACTTCAGCTACATTTATCGATGTAGCATCAGCTTTCGATAATGTCCAATTGAATTTACTGGAGGAAAAGCTCATCAACATAGGATTACCAACTCATATGGCAAATTTCATTAAGAACGCATATTCAAACAGATCAGTCTCCTTAAAAATTAACCAATACATTTCAGATCCAAGAATTTCCAGAGACGGTTTACCACAAGGCAGCATTCTCAGTCCAATCCTATTCACCCTCTATACAATGGATATTGAAAAAATCATATCACCAAAATCTAAAATAGTACAGTATGCCGATGATATTGTGTTATATACCACAGAAAAATCAGTTGAAAGATGTACAAAAATTATAAACGCAGAATTTGGTCCAATCCAAAAATGGCTTGATAATATTGGGCTGTCTATATCAGAAACCAAGACCGAAGTATGTATCTTTTCCAGAACTAGAAGTTGTCCGCAAAATCAGATAACCCTAGGTGAATACACCTTTCCCATAAAAAATACCTTGGATTACTGTTAGACAAGAAACTTTTATGGAAAGACTGTATACACCAAGTAATCAAAAGAACTGAAAATTCAATGAATATATTAAGAGCTTTCTGCAATACAAAGTGGGGAGCGGATCCAAATACGGCATTACTCTTTTATAAAACAATGGTAAGGTCAATTATAGATTATGGAAGTCATCTATATGGGACAGCAGCTGAAACACATTTAAACAAAATTGAAGCCCAACAGAATAAATGTTTGAGAATATGCCTAGGATATAACAGATCCACCCCTATAAATATTATGCAAGCGGAAGCAATAATACCACCTCTTAAACTAACAAGACAATTACTCAGTAATATGTTTATTACTAAAATAATAGCAAAGGAAGCATCATACCTCAACAGGTTACAATCATTAACAGTTCAGGTCCTCATCTATAAATATTGGTACTCCAAAAAAAAACCCAGTTATAGTGGAAAGTCTTATGGAAATATCTAGCTACCAACACAAATTACATACAAACGGGAAACTACTTAACTTTACATACCTACCTGAAAATCTCTACGCTCACAAAACACCAACATATTATTTCGAAATTCAAGACGAAATACCAAACCTCACACAAACCAAATTCAATAAATTCAAAAACAAATACAGGCCAAATTACGAATATATATTTACAGATGGTTCAAAAGCAAATGAACAAACACACATAAACCAAAAACATCATTCCAAATATACTTTACCAAAGGAGGCTTCTATATATAGAGCAGAAATAACAGCAATTTTACAAGCAATGAAATACATATTAAATTCAGATAAAAATAGATATGAATATTTACAGACAGTAAATGCGCAGTGGACAGATTAAAAAATATGAACATAAAGAGAACATTAAATCATATTGAAGCAAACATTTTGAACTTATACCACGAAATTCACACAAATAACAAAATAGTCATATATGTATGGATAAAAGCTCATGTTGGTATAACTGGTAACGAAACAACTGACAAATTTGCAAAGGAAGCCATAAAAATAGGAGAAAAACTCCAACTTAAATTACCACCCTCCGACGTATTCAAATCACAAAAACAGAAAATTAAAGAAAACTGGCAAAAACTCTATAATGAATCTACAACTGGATTAAACTTTAAAAAACATCAGGATAGGATCCCTAAACAAAGTTGGTTCTACAAAGAGGTGAACAGAAATTTTATAGTTACAATAAATCGAGTGCGTGCAAATCATGCACTTACTCCTGTATATAAACATCGGCTAAAAATGATTGATAACCCATATTGTTCCTGTGGAGATATAGGTACACTGACACACATCCTACTTGAGCGTCCGTTACATACACAAAATATTAGGAAATTATATAATCTACTAATAACTGCCAATATAACCCTTCCAATAGACCTTAATTGTATATTTTTTCAGAAAGTATAAACACTCTTTACATACTGTACCAACACATAATAAACTGCAAACTTAAATTGTAAAATTTGTAAGCAATTATGCAAAACACAACATTGTATTTGTAATTACTAACAATTAATAATTTAGAAAAAATCCAAAAAAAAAATATTAAGAAAAAAAAATAAAATTAAAAAAAAAATTATGAGAAAAAAGAAAAAAAAAATGATTTAAAAAAAAATAAAAAATTAATTATGAAAAAAGAGGTTTAAAAGATAAATAACAAATTATGAAAAAAAATGATTATTAAAAAAATTTATATACAGGGTGTCCCGGGACTAATGGGAAAAAAGTCAGGAGCGTATAATCTGAGCCAAAATAATGTTAGTACTTCATATAAACTTTTTCTATGGAGGCCCTCGTTTTCGAGTTATAGGCCTCCAAAGTATCAATTTTGAATTTGGTTTTTATTTTTATTTTTTGTACTAGTTATTTGATCTTTATCAAATTTACGGCAAAGCTATAATGTACGTGTATGTTTATTTTGGAAAGGTAAACAGATTTACAGTACTGCTTTGAAGCCAGGGACGGACTACTCGCAATGGTTAGTGATCCGAAAAATTTGCAGGGATGGCACACCCTGTATGAAATCATCGAAATTGACTTCCCCACACATTAAGCTAACGAAAAGGTACTCTTGTTAGAATTCGATAAAATAAGCCATTTGGATAATATTTACAGTTTTATTAATGCACTACGTACAAATCTACCCGACTAACTTATTATTAATACGATGTCCAGGATTTACTTCCTTTTAATCAAAATTACGAACATAACATTATTAAACCATTAAGAAAACCTCAAAAAATACAAGTTATAAAACATTAGACTAAAACTAATTCCTAAACAACAACAAAAACTAACGTTATTCTAATAAATGTTCAATATGAGCTCCTCCCACTTCCACGCACATTCTAAGTCTACGAAGGTTGTTTCTTTGCACTTGAATGAGCAATCCCACATTATTTCTAATAACATTGCAGTGTAACACAATTCTGTCTATTAAATCTTGTCTTGTTTGCACAGGTGTTGCGTATACCTTACTTTTGAGATAACCCTAGAGAAAGAAATCCATAGGATTAACGTCTCCTTATCGCGGTGGCCATTGAAAAGGGCCTCCACGACCAATCCATCTATTAGGAAACCTTGTGTGTAAATGCTGTCGTACATCTAAACTGAAATGAGGAGGGGCCCCATCATGCATGAACCATAAATTCCCACGAGTTTATAGTAGCACATCATCAAACAGGTTCCATAACTAATTTTGCAAAAACTCCAAATATCTCTGACCAGTCAAAGTACCGTCAATAAAGTATATGGCTCTATCAAATGATTGCCAACTATTCCTGCCCAAATATTAACCATGAATCTATGCTGGCTCCTAGTTTGGATAATGCCATGTGGATTCACATCATTCCATAAATGCATATTATGAGAATTTATGACTCCATCTCTGGTGAAACCGGATTAGTTCGTGAAGAGAACGTTACTAATAAATGTATTGTCTGCTTGTTGTTGTCGCAGAATCCACTGGCTATACTCAAGTCGTGCAGGATAATCAGCCACTGTCATACTGTGTACTTTTTTCATGTTAAAGGGATATAACAGCTGTTCTTTTAGGACGCGATGAACAACTAATTTCGAGACGTTATGTTCTCTTGATACTTTTAGAAAACTCGTTGATGGTTCATTATCAACTGCATTTAACAAGTCTTGTTGAACTGCCACAGTACGTATGCTTCGTACTGGACCTTCTCCACCTTTTTTTGGCAAAAATCTTCCTAAAATTAAAAATTTTGTTTTGTATACATGGAAAATCACATTTATTTATACCTGTTTCTCGTAACCTGAGATCAATACAATCAAACATTTGTCTGTCTGGCAATGCTCTGTTTGCAAAATGTTCTTCATAAAGCCTTCTGGCCTCTAAACAGTTTCGAGAAGCCAGTCCATACATTAGATGCATATCTGCGTACTCAATAAAATCGAATTTTTCCATTGTAACTGTTAAATTAAGGACTTATGAATTATTGACAAGTACTGACTACGAACTATTCTACAGAACGTTTGACAACTAATCCTATGGTAACTTGATAAACGGTAAAAAGTTTTTACCAACTTTCGAATTAATAAGTCGTTAATGTTTTTCATCTTCTGCTATCGTTAAATTATTTTTTTGTAGTACTGTAGGTAAATCTTGGACATCTATTAATAGGTTAGTTTTACCTCGTTGTGTACATATAAAAATGGTGAATGCGTAAATTGGTATGTAGTGCATGAATAAAACTGTAAATATTAGCCAAACGGCTTATTTTATCGAATTCCAACAAGAGTATCTTTTCGTTAGCTTAATGTGTGGGGAAGTGAATTTCGATAATTTCATACAGGGTGTGTCATCCCTGCAAAATTTTTGGATCACTAACCATTGCGAGTAGTTCGTCCCTGGCTTCAATGCACTACTGTAAATCTGTTTACCTTACCAAAATAAACATACACATACATTATATCTTTGCCGTAAATTTTATAAAGATCAAATAACTAGTACAAAAATTAAAAATAAAAACCGAATTCAAAATTAAAACTTTGGAGGCCTATAACTCGAAAACGAGGGCCTGCATAGAAAAAGTTTATACGAAGTACTAACATTATTTTAGCTCATATTATACGCTCCCGACTTTTTTCCCATTAGTCCCGGGACACTCTGTGTGTGTGTGTCAAGTTAATGGCACTGATTTTAGTAAACCAAAAGGCCAGTCTAATTTATTATTTGATTATAAAATGTTGTGGAACATATATAAGCTTACATACACATATATTTTTATTACTATTATTATGTTTATGCATATATATATTTTTTTATGCTTATGGTTTTTTTTGTTTTGCCTATGCTTTTTTTATTGCTCATGCATTTTTTGTTTATGCTTTTTTTATATGATTTTTTTTGCTTATGCTTTTTTTTTAGGCTCATGTTTTTTTTATTATGTTCAAGTATTTTTTTTTATGCATTTTTTGTGCTTTTGCTTTTTTCTTCTTTTTTTTGTATTTTTTTTTAACTATCTTATTTGTATATTTTTTTTTCGGATTTTTCCTTTATTTTTTTTTTCAAAAATTTGATTGTTTAGAAATTTTACAACATTTTACTTCATTTACAATTTTATGTTAGTTTCTTTTGTTAATTTATATAATAGTTTTCTCACCTCATTTTTTTCAGATGCTAATATTGTATCCAAACTAGCAGGCAAAGGTAATATGTTTGCAATCATTGTATAAAATTTTGATATAGCCGACTCGTGAATATTGCATTCTAGTAAGCAATGTTGTAGGGTACCTGTTTCTCCACATTGACATCTTTCATTTTCAGAAATGCCCAGTTTAAATTTATTCTCGGGTGTTAAACAATGTCCTGATCTAATTCTGGTAATAGTTCTTATGAAAGTCCGATCGCTGTCTTTATGAAACCAAGGTTTATGTTTTACTATTGGTTCAATTGCTTTGAACTTTTGACCTCCCATATATTCCTCGTAATGTTTTTGCCAAGCAGCTGTTAGTTTAGTTTTTGCCAATTGTCGCATATCTGTTGTCGGGATTTTGAAATTATGAATTTTAATTCCCTCCTCTGTGGCCCTTTTCGCTAGTTCGTCTACTTTTTCATTTTGGGGTATGCCTGAGTGTCCTCTGATCCAAACTAACTGAATTTCTTTGTTTAAGCTTTGGATTTCGTTACATATTCTTGAGATGTCTACTATTATGTGATTTAGTTCAGAATTGGGTGTTATATTTTCCAATTTTTGTATTGCACTTCTGCTGTCTGAAAATATAACATATTTTGAGCTGGATTCATATCTATGGCAGTATTCTAGTGCTTTTTTTATTGCCATTAGTTCGGCGGTATAGATAGAGGTATACTGGGGTAGCTGATATATTTCTGAATATTTATCTTCTTCATGAAAGAAGGCAAATCCTATTTTATTATTCCTTTTTGATCCATCTGTAAATATCTTCTCGAAGTTGTGCCATTTTTCATTTATTTGTCTTTGAAATTGAACCTTTGTTGTTACGTCTTCTTTGTCATACGATGTATAATACGTTGTTGGTGGTTTTAGTAAAGTTTTGTAAGGCACAGAAAAACATGGTTGTACTTTGCTTTCATAAACAATATTTTTGTAATCGATAATCCAGTTATAACTCTCTATTATGAGTGGTAATCTTTTCCCAATATCTTGATTCTAGGCATGCAATGAATAAATTATGTATGTTATTTTGGCCCTCACCTTGTTTACTATTAATTTTTAAAATTAACCTGTCACTCAGCATTTGTCTTCTGAGATGTAATGGTGGTTCTGCACACTCCACTTCCAAGACATTTATTGGCGAGCTTTGTAAACTTCCTATTGCTAATCTTAAACATCGATTTTTAATTTTTTTCTATCTTTTCTGTGTGACATTTAGCAGCGGTCCCATATAAAATGCTTCCATAATCAATGATTGATCGTATGAATGATTTATAGAAAATTAAACTTATATTTGGATCTGCTCCCCATTTTTGGTGACTAAACACTTTGACGATATTGATAGCATTTTCACATTTTTTAATAACATTTGAAATTTGTTGTTTCCAATTGAGTTTTTTGTCTAATATAACTCCTAAGTACGTAACAGCTGTTTTGTACTGGATATTCATGTTGGCCATTCTGATTGTATTGAGATGCTGATATCTTCTTCTTGTAAATGTACAAACTGACGATTTTCTTTCATTTATAGCTGTTCCGTTGTCTTCAAACCACTTCTTAGCTGCAGTTGTTGCTTCATTGAGTTGTCTGTGACACATCTCTATATTTTTATATTGTGTTCTTATGGCGTAATCGTCTGCGAATTGGAATATCTTAACGTCATATTTTTGTAGGGCGATTTCAAAGTCGTATGAGTAGATAATATATAAAAGTGGACTTAAAATACCTCCCTGTGGTAATCCTTTAGATGTCTGTCTTGGGCCCACTAATTGGTTATCTGTTCTTACATAAATATTCCTGTTGCTGTACAACTTCTGAATGTGTCTGATAAGATGGCGAGGAAGGCCTAATTTAACCATTTTGGTCGTCAAGATTCCCAGGTCTACGTTATCGTAAGCACCTTCTATGTCTAGGAATATAATACTGGAAAACTTGTTACTGGTAAATCCATGATATACATCCACTACTAGCTCACATAAAAGCTCTTGTGTAGACTTTTCTTTTCTAAATCCAAATTGAGATTTAGGTAATAGTTGGCGTTGTTCGAGATGATGTTCCAATCTGTTTTTTATCATTCTTTCG
The DNA here is from genome assembly GCA_963921935.1 of Galeruca laticollis. NCBI lineage: Eukaryota > Metazoa > Arthropoda > Insecta > Coleoptera > Chrysomelidae > Galeruca > Galeruca laticollis. The sequence continues at coordinate 65,694,913 of OY998185.1, read as the reverse complement.
TATGTTTTCAAAACACAGGAAGCTAAAGCAATTGGTCTATACGAATTTGGTTCCTTTTCTGGTTTTCCACTTTTCAATATTGGTACGACAATGTAATTGTACCAATCTGTAGGTACGTCCATTTCTTCTCTGAGAATTTTGCTAAATATTTCTGCCAGTTGTATTTTAATTGTTGTTGGTAAATGGTATATCATTGAATAATGGATATTATCTTTACCAGGACATGTATTATTGTTTTTTCTTAGGGCTATATTTAATTCTCTCAGTGTGAATTCTTTTGTTAATTCTGAGTTTTCATATTCTTCTACTTCACTTTGCGTAGGAGGTGTATTTGTATAATCTGGTGTAAGTTTACATAAGAAATCAAGAATCCAGTCTGCAGAAGCGTCTATCATTTGTTTGTTGCTTTTTTTCCTGTTTTTAAACAGATTAACTTTTTCCCATATCTTTTTCATTGTTACATTTTTGTTTAGGGATGAACAATATGATCTCCAACTGTCTCTTTTTACACTTTTTATAACTTTTTTCGAAATTGCGTCAGCTTTTTTATAATTCATTAGGTTTGTTAAATTAGGGGTCTGTTTATATTTGATGAACGCTTCTTTTCTTTCTTTAACTACTAGATCACATTGTTCATTCCACCACGGTTTTCCTTTTACTTTGATATTTTTATTTTTTATGTACTTAGGTATAGATTCTTCTGCAGCTTGGTTTATAACATGTGTTATTTGTTCATATGAATTAACATTAATGAAATTAGTATTGTTATTGTTTTTGTTAAGACATTCTGAGAGATATCTATCCCAGTTTGCTTTCTTTATATTCCACCTTTTATAATTTGTTTGTGCTACTAATTTTAAATTTGTTTGACATTTTACTACAATCGGTATGTGATTTGATCCGTGTGTGTCTGATAACGTCAGCCATTCAAAAATATGGTGTATGTTAGGACTGCAAATAGTTAAGTCGATGGCGCTATGATTTTGATTATAATTATTTATACACGTCATGCTACCATCGTTTAAAAATACTAAATTATTTTGCTCTAGGCTGTCTAACAGTGTTTTACCGTACCTATCAGTGTTAATACATCCCCAGGCTAAATGGTGGGCGTTGAAATCTCCACCTACAATATAAGGTTGTGGTATATTTTCAAAAAAGTTATTCCATTCATTTAATGTTATTTTTGTTGCTGGTCTAATGTATATTGATACAATAGTTAGTTTAGTATTATTGTATAATTTAATTGTGACACCGATTTTTTCGATTTTTTCCGTACAAATGAAATCTGTTATAGTATAGTTTATGTTGTTTTTTAGGAGGATTGCTACTCCTCCTTTCCCATCGTATCTATCTTGTCTAACATTGTTATAACCTGTAAAATTAACATAAGTACCTGATTTGAACCATGTTTCTGATAGTAGGGCTATACTAATCTTTTGTTTAAGTAGTAGGTTTTCTAAGTTGCATTTATTTGCTATGGCTGATCTACTATTCCACTGTAATATATTAAATATTTCCATCAGTTTTTGTGAATGTTTGTTCTAAATTTACTATGTTTTGTTGAACTAGTCTTATTATGTCTTCTTCTTGAAATTCTATTTCATTATTTTTATTAAATGTTTTTATTATTTCTACTACAATACCTAATATTGTACTAAGCATATATTCTTTCGTTTCTTCATTTATTTTTAAATTTATATTATTATTTTTCAAGTAAAAAGGAGAGTTTAATACTCCTCCAACATTTTGAGGTAATGTTATTGGGGAAACTATTGCTCTGTGAGCTTCAATTGTGGAGTTATCTTGTCCGGTTACTCGTGTCCTTTTTTTCGGTAATTGTGTAAATGGTTGTGGTGAATGTGGTTTTTTGTGTGTGTATCTTGTTTGCGAAGGTGTAGTGTGTACTTCTTGGTGATCTAAGTGCTGGGTTCGGAATGAATAATGGGTTGGATATGTAGGGTTAGAATTGGTGGTTGTAGGCTGTGTTTGATAGGAAGAGGCCACGCTGGCATACGTCGTCCTTGGGATTGCCTTGTTGGCATCGTTATATGATGAATTACTATTAGCCATATAGTTTTTAATCTCTTTTTGTCTAGTATATTCTGGACACTGTTTGAAATCATTTACATAATGATCTCCTTTACAAATTAGACATTTTTTTTCAGGGCTTTTACATTCGTCGGTTTTATGATTTTCTCCGCATTTCATACACCTTTCTTTATTCCTGAATTGACGTCCTAAATGCCCGTACCGGAAACAGTTATAGCATAGCAATACTTTTTGTGTGTATGTTTCTACCTCGTATAAAACTTTATTAATTTCCACATATTTTGGTAGAGTCTGACATCTGAAAGATACTATTATTGTGGTGGTCGGCTCTAACTCAATTATATTTTCTTTTTTAATTTTTTTGTTTATACGTTTTACGAAATCTACTTCAAATTTGTTATGAAAATCGTATGCCATAATGCGGTCTTTTAGAAATGATTCTGATAAATCAGCCTCTATACGTTTTATTACTCCCAGTCTAAATTTCAAAAATTTTGGTATGTAGGCATTTAAATTATTCTGTTTTAAAAATTCTGAATTTAGAACTATATTTGCACTTTTACTGTCTTTAAATATTATACGGACTCTGTTTTTACCTATTGATTGTATTTGTTTTATCTGATTGTTTATATCTAAATGGTTTTGAAGAATGATTTCTCCAACCTTAATCGGGTTTAATTTGCCTTTAAAATTATCGTTTTTATGCTCTACATAGATATGGAATGGGCCCATATCATTAGATTGATAAGTTAATGAGGGTCTAGTTTTTTGCTGTTTAATGTTTACATTATTTTCACTTGTACTATTAGATTCGTTTGTATTTGTATTATTTTGTAAATGTGTTGTAACTGATGTAATACTTCCCTGTTCATTCTGTTGGCGAGCATTCGTATCTCTTAGGATTGCGTCGATGTCCATAATAAGTCCTAAAGGATTGGGATTCCAAGGCGAAGGATCTTTTACATTTTTGTGTATATTATCGGGGGGTTCTCCCCCGCTATTATCACTCATATGCCTTTGTTATTTTATCACGATTTCACTGATAATATAGTTTTTATAACTTTCTATTTCTATAAAAACTAGTTTCAATAATCACTTTGACTTTATATCGGCGTTTATTTATTTGGAAGCGAACTGTTCTCTGCGAAAGCATAAACGTAACGGGACACTCTGTATAAACAAGAAAATGGAAAAAAAATAATTGTATTAGAATAAAAAATACTAACACAAATAAACATATTTACTGTGCTCAATCCTGCAGAAAAATTAAACAAATTTTAAATAAAATAATCAGACACCTACATAGTCTGGCTAATTGGCCTCAGCCAAAGCCATTAACCTATTTAAAAAAAAAAAGTATTTTTCAAAATGCGTTTGTCTCAATTTCAAAATACCCCTTGTTTTAATCACTCTTTAATTTGACAGCATCCCGAGCTTATGACGTTTTACTTCAAGATTTGTGCACATTATGTTGAAAAAAAAAACACGTTTTCCGGTATAGTTTAGGAGCAAATTTGAATAAAAATGTTTTTGAATTTGTCGGTGACACGATAGTGCCAACTGTTACCAATTTATTGAGTTTTATCACTCAGGGCTAATCATTCAACTTTAGGCCTCGATTTCTCAAAGGCTTACCTATGTGACACTTTTACTTAGTTGGGTAGTACAGGCCTCACACTTTTTTCTTCACTACAATTTCTTGCAGTTCTCGGGTCCCGACTCGTTCCCAATTTTGTTCAATATTCTGGCTCTCGAAGGACCATACGTTGTTTGAAGAATATTTTGAGCATATTTGGCTAAACTTCATTATAATGAACTTACAAAAATACTCGTATTAACCCTTTAAAGGCGAAGTTTTGTTTTTTATTTGTTTTTAGTTCTTGTACTGAAATATATGTTATCATGTTCGTAATTAAGAATGTATTGGGGGAAAAAAAAATTTTTTTTCACCGTTCAAAAAAAAATACTGTTACCATATGGTAACGCTAGGATTTCATATGCACTTTTTATTCAAAATATTAACTTTTACAAAAATATTATAATTCTAAGTAAAATGCATAAAAGTATTAAAAACATTTACTTCGTATGAAATATATAAAAGCATGGAATGCAAAGGCCCAAGTTACATTTGTTACACATTGTACGAACACTCGATGAACAGCCTTCGCCTGCGCATTTTTTTCTTTTTTTATCCGGGGTTTCAACAACTAAATGGTTCATTCCATCATATCTTATATCGTCCGAAATTCTATTCAACGATAGACTGGTTTTTGAGGTTCTGGGTCGTCCACCAGTCTTGGGCATGGTCCCATAACTTTGTAAGTAGCACGATGTAATTTCTCTTCGAAATTCAAGTTGCGTCAACCTTCCACCAGACTTTCTGTGTATTTGCCAGGCGTTCAATACTGTGACATCAACAAACCATGTGAAAATAGGCCACCACCATTTCTTGCAGCGAATACCTATCCTGTATCTTGATACATTCTCGTTCATCAGATCTGTACCTCCCATGTGTGCGTTATATTCACCAACCAAAAATGGACGAGGTACCATAATAATCCTTTTTTGGGCAGAACTATAGCGTTTTACCTGAGATAGAGGTAAAATACCGTTACAGGTTGATGCAACACTAACAACGTTGTTGTCTACCCGACGAACCACTATACTACCTGTTTCTCTTTCAATAATTCCTTCGTATGTACCTCTTTCTTTTTTTGCGAGAGTTTTTTGTCCGACATGGGACAATTTCTTGGAATGCGATTTTCGCGAATAGTACCAGTTCCCTGATATCCCCTTTCTTTTAAATGTTCTAAAAGATTTAAACCGGTAAATAGGTTATCAAAGTAGAGTTTGGACGAAACGGTCCCGTCTCATGGCCCCACTCACCATAGCGTTGTTCACATCACCTTGTGATTCCCAATATGATTTTTTTCCTGGCAATACTACGTAGCCACTTAGTTATAAGTATTGCTATAAAGCATTTCATTTCATTTTTAGAAATCGTAGGATCAGGTGCATTTTTAAACAGAGCATAGCGAGACGATTCTTCGATTAGAAGAGTAATTATTTCGTCGTCGAAAAATAACTCAAAAAGTTGAACGGGCGAAAGATCCATAAATTGTTTATAATCAGGTTTGGGAAAATCTATTGACTGCGCCTGAAGATCACCGCTAATCCAGCTGTAGTCTTTTTTAGACCTTGGGAGGTACGATGAAGCTGAAACACTGGAAGTGGGAAGATCTGGCTCTTCTGGCTCTGCAGTGACGTTCTCTTTGTTAAAAAATTTGACTTCGGCTCGAGCTCGCAGTTGTCGACCCGAAAGATTATCAATTGTACCCCCAGAATCCTCATCTGCAGAGTCTTCATCCGTTAACACATTAGCCTCGGGTGGTTCAACGTAAATACCGTCAATATCTTCGGAAAAGGCAATATCTAACGCTTCCTGCAATGAGAAACCGCGCCTGAAAAAAAAACACTTCTTAAAAAAATGATAATGAATGTGACTAGCGTTACCATATGGCAACACCAACAAAAAATGCCTCTATGTAAAAAAAATCTAAGACATATGACAAAACAAAATACAACATACAAAAATGTACATATTTATAAAGTAAAATACAATAACTAACACTTACTACATGTTTTAAAATAAGCAATAAATGCTTACGCAAAATTTATGGTCTCCATTACTCAAAGCCTTGCAGAATTGTCGAAATAAATTTGTAGTTTACACCCATGCACTCACTAACAAGGTCAAAACCAAACTAAGATGTTCTTTATAGTTCATACCTAAAACGGATATTTACCGCCATCTAGCAAAAACTACCGAAACTTACAATTCAGACGTTAAAAATGGAACCTATGTTTACCGTTACCGTATGGTAACGCCAGTCTTTAACGGGTTAATCACAAAATGTAAGTCTCTTGAATTAAAGTTTTTTTTCTCTTCTCTTCACGTCGGCTGTCAAATTAACCTCGGTTTGTCAAAAAAGTCTGAACCGATTAACATAAGGATATATAGGTAATGAATGACATTTTTCTTATTAAAAATGAAACACTGACAGTGGAAAACACTCTGTTTAAACGCATATTTATTCTCGAGGAAGTATATGTACAAATCAATCAAAAAAATATTGTTAAATGTTTCTTAAAAAACATATACACAATATCTTTTGATAAACAATAGTTTTTCTGACAAAACCGCAGTAACTCAAAACAGTTTTAGTTCGTATCAATCACTTTAAAAAAAGTACAATGTATCTAGAAAAATTTTTATTATCCTAAATTGAAATGAGCTACTGCCCTTTTCTATACACAACAAATTAAATGATAATTTAACAAAATTTGACAATCCCGTAGTTAGTAGTAGAATGTCTTCATAAAAATTAAGTTACAGACAAAATCTAAATTTAGCTCTCTACTCCATTTTATGTTTGTAAATATTTTTTTAAAATCATACTTTCTGGATAATTTTTTCATGTCATTTTAATTTCGGTAGATTTTACTTAATTATATCTATATTTTATTTTTAAAGAGACATTTTTTAGTTTTTCAAGTGTTTGTAAGATAAATGAAAATTAAATGGAAATTTTAGTATATTGAAGCCTTATCAAATGTCTCCATTGCTCTACTTTCATTATACAGGATACCGATTCTTACAGCAATTTTATTATGACTTCCGGTGATTTAAACCTCTAGCTAGGAGTGACGTTATTGGAAGGTGCATTTCGAGATCCACATGTCACCAGGTGGTCCATAAACTGGGATTTGGCACTAATAATAAAGTTGTTACTGGGAAATATTTTTTCTGCGAAATTGTTTACAATTGACAAGTTTGTTTTAGGCTAAAAAAAACCACTTTTGAGGGAACAACTAAAGAACATCTCAACAATGGCGTGCAATACAGTGAACCGATGAGACCCGATTTGAAGTGTGTGTTGGAGGCAGTAGCAAAAAACATGAAGCTTTCCATCTAGACTGTTTAAGTCAAATTTCCTGAGTCAGTAATGGTGTGAGGCAGTATGTCAGCCAAAGGGGAAGGAAAACTTGATTTTATGGATACAGTCAATTATCTGGACATTTTAGAATCTCTGTTTCCGGTCATGGAGAAATATTTGACAGCGAGTTAAGATTTTGTGTTCCAACAGGATGCCACACTGAAATGGACGGAAGGCTGTAATATACCACTTCTGGAATGGATTTGTAGTAGTCCCGGTTTATCTCAGATTGAAGTGGCTTTCGTTGAAAATAGTGTTGGAGACATCCTACCAGAACAATCCCTGAATTATAAGGATTCAGAAGATACGGGATTCGTTTATACCACAAATTCCTGCAGTTATAAAAATTAAAGGTGATGTTACCCGGTGGTAAACTTTAAAACTGTTTTTCATTTCATATGTTTTGTATTCTATTCCCTAGACTGTTTTTTTGTTACACATTCAATGAAAAAATACTAAATTAGTAGCTACGTTAGAAATAAGTTTGTTGATGTATTATTTTTGTTTTACCTTGACTTGTAACATTACTCTCTTGTTATTTGTATTTTCTGGGAAAAATAAAATTTAAATTTGTTTTACTTTGAATTACGAACAATATGAGCCATGCGAGTCCACCTTGCGACTCTGAAAAGTACATGCCAAATACGGATCTAGGAATTTTCTTCGAAAGCAATTCTTCGAAAACAATTCTTCGAAAATGCGATTCTTCGAATAAACAATTCTTCGACAGCTTTATTATTTGGATTTACTAAAATCTGGGATAAATTTTCATTAGACAATAATCAATATTTCTCGCATGATATATAAACGTATGATGCGGAACATACTAATAATAAATGAGAATTATAAAATCATTTTCTTTTTTGAGAATACCTAGGAACTGGAAATAAAACACTACTTTTTTTATTTGTTATAATTATGTCAACATTCTATTAATAAATTACAGTAAAAGTTTACAGTAAAAATTACAGATAAATGACATAAATACTATCAAATACCAAGGTAAGAAAAATATAGATTAATATGATATGTTGTGAGCTAAACCTCTAATGTATTCTATTATATTATTTTTATCATACTGATTTACAAGAGTTTTGATTCGTTGATTACAATCTTTGTACTTCTTTCTTGGTGTTTGTGGTTCAAATCCGCTTAAATATTGTTCTACACGAAGTTCATTTAGACTTTGCTTATTTTTTATACATTTTATAAATTTCCACAAGTTGGGGTGAACTGCTGATACTTGTGTTTCAAAACTTCGATGCCATCCTTCTACCGAATTATTTGTTTTCGGTAAATCATCCAAAACTGTTTGATATAGATTCCACAATTCGTATGGATATTGTGGTGGTTTTCGCTGTTTTCGATTTGGTCGCCCAATCCACGTATTTTCAAAATAATTAATAACACTTTCGGCTTCTGACGGAAATATTTCACTATCATATAATTGTTCAAAAGCCATAACTATATCATCCACTGGGACAAAAGCAATAGCACACAACATTTTTAGTTTGAAAGCAAATTCACTGTCAGTCTTATAGCGTTTTTTTAATCCATTCCTTTGAATCATTCGAAAAATGCATTGACTGAAGTGGAGAAAACAGCCTCTTTTTCTACAACTTGGAAAAGCACTATTGCAGGCTTTTTCGAAGTCAGTGGTAATCATTGCAGGCACTAAAGATGATTTCAAACTTTTAAGTTCTTGAAAAAATTGATCATAAATTCGTTGATTTTTTTGGTAAGAGTGCATAAACTAAAGGTACCGATAAATTGTGTTGCAGTCCGTGAACGGTTAGTAATTGTTGGAATAATAACGGCACGGTTTTAAATGTGCCATCAATATACCAATGCTTACTGTTAGACAATAATTGGAGATTTTGTTCTGTAGTAAAAATTAATATTCTCTCGTCCACTGGACCGGCATCATATAGCAAAAAATTTTCATTTTTGTAGGTTTTCGTATATTCCTCCAAAAATATTATTTCGCTTCTATTAGTAGGTAGATTTTTTTGTCTGATATTGCGAATACTCCGTTTCACACTGCTAACACTTGGAAGCTTGGGAGCTGCCGTTATGGAACATGTAGTCGAAGCAATTGATATAATTCTGTGCAGAGGATCATTACTTATTTTCGAGTTGATTCGAACCTCTGAGGCGTCAGCAATATAATTATGTTCTTTTGTTATTTTACTGATTTTATCGTCGACAGTAATTATTCTCGCTGGACAGTTTGTTTTTCTTTTTTCAAAAAATGCGCACTTCCAATACACTTTTTCACCTTTTTCAACATCTTTAAAATAAAAATGTCCCTCGAACAACAATTTACGTTTTCCTTTTTCTGAACAAACAAATTCTGCATCCATATTTACTTGCACAGGGTTAAATTAAAACTAATTTTATTTTATGGAAAACAATCCCTTTTATACCCACTCAGGTCAGTTGCAAACTTGGGATTAGGTAAATTATACCTGATTTATATCACAAACAAATTCTGCATCCATATTTACTTGCACAGGGTTAAATTAAAACTAATTTCCAAGGGATTATCGTCAGTTGCAAGCTTGGGATTAGATAAACTATACCTGATTTATATCTCTGAACAAAGTCATTCCTTTTGGATACTTCGAAGAATTGTTATTCGAAGAATTATTAGTCGAAGAATTGTTTATTCGAAGAATTGCATTTTCGAAGAATTGATTTTCGAAGAATTGCTTTCGAAGAATTTTCCTGATACCGCCAAATACGGTTTCTAGACCATCTGGTCGAGCCGAAAACGCTCCCGTGTATTTTAGATGGATACGAGCAGCTATTGTGGAGCTACACAATATTTTATGACAGGACTAACACGTGAGTCCATGTTGGCTTCACGCGGCCCTTATACCATTTTTTTGTGTGATTCCGCGTTGGCCTCACGTGGCACTTTAAGGCAGCCATGTCAAATATGCGGCCCACTGAGCATTTTCCTGCGGCCCCGAATCAATTTTGAAAACAGCCATGTAATGCGGCCCGCGAGCCTGTTAAAAACCGAAAATAAAGTACTGTGATGATGAACTAAGATGCGCGCTCAACCTAAAAGCCTGGCTTGTTCCGGAAAGTTCTATCGCGCGAGAACACAGATGACGCTACCTGAACATTCGGGAAAGAACTGTCGAGAAATCACAATCCGTATATAAGCCAATACCGCTCGATTGAGTTCAGTTGTTCAGTCAGTTATGAGTCAGTTGCGAGTTTAGTTGCGTACTTATTGTTACAAAACGTAACAGTACTTATTGTTATTTATTTCGGATAAAGTTTTTAACATGTCTGTTTCAAAACCAAGTGGAAGTAAGAGGAAACTTGGAGATGAGCATCGTATCTTTCAAGAAAAGTGGGAATTAGAGTTTTTTTGCTGTGAAGTGAAAGACAAAATTATTTGCTTGATTTGTAACAGTACAGTCGGTGTCCCAAAATTATATAATATAAAACGTCACTATGATAGTCATAAAACTAAATTTGACAAGTATACAGGCATGATTAGAAACGAAAAGTTAAAAGATCAACAGCTTATGTTTACACGTCCAAAGCAAGAAAATGAATCTGCCGTTCAAGCGAGCTACGTACTGTCGGAGTTGATCGCAAAACACTCAAAACCATTTGTTGAAGGTGAATTTATAAAAGAGTGCCTTGTAAAGGCCGCGGAAATTGTAAGTCCCGGGAGCGTGAAGGCTTTTCAAAATATATCCTTGTCCCGGAATACTGTCGCTGAAAGAGTTACCCAGTTGGCTGCCAATATAAGCGAACAGTACCGAGTTGGCTGCCAATATAAGCGAACAGATAAAAACAAAATCAGACTCTTTCATTGCATTTTCTATTGCCTGTGACGAAAGTACAGATGTGTGTGGTGTGGCGCAACTCGCTGTTGATAGAGATATCAACGTTTATTAAGAATTACTGGAATTAGTACCATTGCATGATACAACAACTGGGGAGGATATTTTCAATGCTGTTTATGGACTTCTGCAAAAGTACAATTTAGATTTGTCAAAACTGTATTCCGTTGCAACAGACGGAGCTCCTTCAATGACTGGAGTAAATAATGGCTTCATTAAAATATTACAAATATCAGAGAAACGGGCAGTGACAAACCAGATTTTCATCATGTTCATTGCATAATCCACCAAGAAGTTTTATGCTCAAAAGTGATCAAGTTGGAAAGCGTTTTAAAGTCAGTGAAAAAAATGATAAACTTCATAAGGTCACGTAGCTTGAATCAGCGACAGTTTTCTGCGTTTTTACGTGATTTAGAAAGTGAGTACACTGGTTTACCTTATTATGCAGAAGTGGCTTTCGTGTTCTATGGTTCTCGATCGGTTTTGGAAACTCAAAGAAGAAATACGCCTTTTCATGGAAGTGAAAGAACAAGATGTCAGCTTATTATCCGACGTACCTTTTTTACAAGATCTTTCATTTATGGTAGACATCACAAAACACTTGTCGGACTTAAATACGAAATTGCAAGGACCACATCAAGTTATAACAGATATGCATGATCATGTTAAAGCTTTCAAGTGTAAGATGATGCTGTGGAAAAACCAGTTAGCGGTGGATAATCTGTCACATTTTCCGACTTGCAAGGCGTATCAGGAAAGTACAAGTGGCCCAATATCATACAAAATGTATACAGAGAAAATGGGAAGCCTTTTGTCAGAATTTGAAAAGCGTTTTCAGGATTTTAAGTCCCAAGAAATAGTATATTATATACCGCGGGACTGAAGTAGTACATTTAATCCTGAAGGTAAAGTTTATGGCCCGACCGCAGGGAGGGCCATAATTTACCTGAAGGATTAAATGTACTTCAGTCGCAAGGTATATACGATACTTTTCGTACTTCCGGTATGATTTTATTAATTATTTCAATAATTTCAATCAGTTTTTTCTCTCTTCAACTCATTTAATAAACTGTCTTTAAAATAAGTTGATTTTTCAATGATTTTTTGGGTTGGTGACTGTTCGGCTTTCGAGAAGGCAACACGTGAGTGAGTGAAATCTAACTTAAACCAGTGTATTAAGTGCTAAGTGCCCCTACTTTAAGGAAAGTTGGTAAGTGAGCTTATATTAACACAACCTTTGTATAATATACCCATCATTCCTGGAAACTTGGTTAATCTCTCTTGTTATTATACTTTTTTCATAGTGTAAAGAAATCCTTTAACACTAGAGACAAAATTAAAATAAATTAACGGTAAAGGGTAGAAATGGGAGAAAAATCAGGGGGGCCTAGCCCCCCTGAATGGTATAAGAGTCGCGAAAAGTCAATACAAATGAATATAGATGAAATTGATGCTGATATACAAGAATCGGGAGGACAGAAAAAAGATAAACAAGATATAAAAAGTAGTGACAAATACTCGTTTCTAGACAAAGCACCGTTCGAAGTATATATCGAAGCAGCTTTGGAAAATAAAAACATTGGAAACTATAATTACCTTGCTATCGCTAGAGAAATTTTTGATTTAAAAATAAACAATATAAAAAAAATAAATAAGAAAGGAAAAAATAGAATCAGTGTAGAATTCGTAAAATATACAGACGCTAATGAATTTCTGATAAATGACAACGTTAGGAATAAAGGATACGATGTATTTATACCAAAAAAAAACATCTCATGCAAAGGAATAGTTAAATACATAGATACATCAATCTCAGATGAAATATTAAATAATTACTCACAAGCAAATACCGGGGCAATAAAAGTCTTAGAAGCAAAACGTTTCCTACGGAAAAAAAAAATCATAGACAGGGTAGACTCCCGGGTGGAAATGACAAATAATTTGAAGGAAGGGGACGAAGGAAGTAATAAAGTAGAACTAACTCCAACAGAGACCATAAGATATACGTTTTCGGGAACAACCCTACCGGCAAGTGTGAAGATCTGCGGAATTGAACACATAGTGTTGCCATACATCATGCCAATCCTGCAATGCTATAACTGTTTAAATTTTGGACACATTAAAAAACATTGCAAAACCAAAAAGAAAAAATGTTTGAATTGTGGAGAAACACACCTAGAGGAAGACAGAGGAGAGTGTACAATGAAGTGCAAACACTGCGCGAGTTTGGAGCACAACAGCATCAATAGGAACTGTCCAGAGAGAGAGAGAGAGACAGCAACTAATAAGAGAGGCGATGTCACTGGACAACATTTCCTTTTATGAGGCAAACGAAAGATTCCCCAAAAGAGGCAAAAATAGTAACACACAAGAGGGATTTATAAGAAGGTTGAAGGAATTTCCGGAACTACCAACTAACCGATCAAATCAAGACAATGGTATTACAATAAGCGAGAGAAGAACCTCATATAATAATCAAAACACTCCCACAAGAAACACCTACACACAAGTAACAAAAGCCAAGAAAAGGAAACCCACCTCACCAGGGTATGATAAGGAAGCCCATCAGGGAGCCTTGATAACCCCCAATGGACAAACACCATATTACCGTAGAGAAAATAACCAACTACACTCCCCAGTATCAACGTCTACACACAATCAACGTCAGTCCCCAGCATCAACCTATTATTTACCACCCTCGGAAGTAGATAGTGAAGATGAAGAAAACAAAACAATTCGAGAAAACCCAGATATGCTACATGAAATCATGAATACGGCTAGTAAACTCAACAAATACGACAAGGAATACACACTCCAATTTATGGCAAGGCTAATTAATAAACCAGGAGACAGAATTTTCAATAATGAATTACAACAGAAACACGAAAATTAATGAAAGAAAAGATAAAAGCCTTGACAAAGACTCAAAAAGTAATTTAAAAATTTTACAATGGAACATCAGAAGCGTCAGAGCAAACTACGATCAATTAAAATTTGTACTATACGAACTAAAACCACACATAATTCTACTGAATGAAACATGGATGAATGATGAATATCATTTAAACATTAAAAACTACAACATATACAGACAAGACAGAACCGATGGATATGGGGGAATATGCACCCTCATCAAAAGTGGGTTAGAACACTATCTTATACCAGTAAATAGCAACATCTCGGAAACTCTACAGGTAATAACAATTGCAGTACCATCAGTTAAAATAAATATCACTAACATATATAATCCAGCAGGAAAAAAATTAAAATTAGAAGAATGCAATGAAATCCTATCTAACACAACCAACCAGCACATAATCATGGGAGATTTTAATGCCCATGATCGAATGTGGGGATGCAATAATAATGATACAAATGGTAAAACAATTAAAGAATTAATAGAACGCAAAAATCTAATAATACTAAATGATGGCAAGCACACACGTATGGGAGGTCACAACCACAATCCATCGGCACTAGATCTAACTATAGTATCTAACAGCATTGCAAAAAAATGCCATTGGAACGTATTTGGAGACCCAGGTAATAGCGATCACTTCCCCACCATCTGCCAATACACAAATGGAACGAATTTTATGAATGATGAAATATACAAAAGAAATTTTAAAAAGGCCGACTGGAACTCATTTAACAGAATATTAACGAACAAATTGATAGACAAAGAGGAAAATTTAGATTACAATGATTTTTATGACTCTTTAAATGTAGCAGCAAACGAAAGTATACCTATGATTAAAATAAGAACGAATCAACAAAAATATGCAGCTTGGTGGGACGAGGAATGCTTCGAGCTAATCCAAAGACGTAGAAAAAGCATCAACAAATTCGTAAATTCACCTAGCTTGGAAAATTATATAGACTTCAAAAGAATAAAAGCATATGTAAAACTTAAATTAAAAAACAAAAAGAAAAAATCTTTCAGAGAATTCAGCAGTACTATAAATAGGGAGACACCAACCAATAAAATCTGGAAAACAATAAAAGGCTTCAAAAATTATTCCCAGAACAACAACAACTACTTTCCGAACCGCAAAATAGCAGGAACAATCCTAGAAACTCTAACTATTTGTAACATCAACCCGGAATTCAGTCTGGCAGCTTGTAATGACATGTTCGAACCCATAACATATAACGAACTTCACAACATAATTACGGGGAAAAAAGACAAAGCAACAGGAAAAGATGGGATCTCCTACTCGATGATAAAAAATCTAAATAAAAACACACAAAACAAACTAATTGGGATATACAACAACATTGTGGAAACAAATAATATTCCAACAGAATGGAAAGAAACCATTATACTACCATTCCTGAAACCTGGGAAAAACCCAGAAAACCATAACAGCTATAGGCCGATCGCACTAACATCGTGCGCGTGTAAAGTACTAGAAGGTATAATTAAAACAAGAATTGAGTGGACAATTGAAAATCAAAAAATTCTCCCAGCAGTATTCATCGATTTAAAGGGAGCCTATGATAGTGTTAACCTACACATACTATACAATATAATGCTAGAAAACAAAATTCCAACCAAAATAAATAACTTTATATTTAACCTATTTTGTAACCGAAACTTATATTTGAAAGATACAGAGGGGAACCTAATAGGACCAAAAAACAGCAGCCAAGGATTAACCCAAGGCTCACCCCTGAGCCCAATACTTTTCAACATCTACACAAAATCCGTACACGATATAAATAAAAACTTCAAGATAATACAATACGCCGACGACATGGTAATCACACTAGTAGGGAAAAATCTACAAAATATGGCTGAAGAAATGAATAAGTATCTAACCAAATTCCATCGATGGACTATAAAACATAACTTCCAAATATCCATTGATAAGTGTGCGGCAATCATCTTTAGAACTAATAGAAGAAGTATGGCAACATGTGAAAATATTAAAATTAATGGTAAGGAAATTGAATTCAAAGATAACATAAAATATTTAGGAGTATTAATGAATAAGCATCTAAATTGGGGACCATACATTCAGCACATAGAAAACAAAGTAAATAAGGGATTAAATATCATGAGAGCAGTATGTGGAACGTACTGGGGAGCAGACCCAGTTACCCTATTATTACTATATAAAGGACTAGTTAGATCACATCTAGACTATGCATCTATCTTCCTTAAGCCATGCAATAAAAAAACGTTGACTAAATTAGATCAAAGTCAATACAAGGGACTGAGAATCATAACGGGCACCATGAAATCTACCCCTACTAATACTCTTCTAGCAGAATGTGGAGAAATGGCGTTAGAATACCGAAGAAAATTACTAAGCACTAAATTCTACTTGAAAATCTACTCAGAAAAGCATAACCCACTAAAAGAATTAATCGACAAACTATGGGAAAAATGTGAAGAAAAGTCAGGATACTGGAAAAACAAAGAATGGCCATACCTAATCGAAGCGAAAAACAGAATGAAAGAAAAACATCAAAACATATATGTAAGCGAAATGGATCCGTGCTTCAAGGAAGAAATAAGATATCAAACAGAGAGAATTAACACGGTTTTTGCTGAAACGAAAAAAGGCGAAGCATATTCACAACAAAAATTCATAAATGAATTTGCACCGAATTACAGTGAATACACATGGATCTTCACAGATGGATCCCTGAACCCGGAAGACAACAGGGTGGGCTGCAGCGTATAACATTCCGTCTATAAACTACAAATTCTCTTTGAGATTACATAACTATACACAAATATGTACAGCGGAAATCATCGCAATAATTAAGGCTATCGAAATAGCAAAAAACAAAAAAATTAATAAATTCATGATATTCTCCGACTCTCAAAGCGCTATCAAAAGCCTTAACAATCAAATAACAGGTAAATTCAAACAAATCACGTTAATGGGGAAAAAATTAATAGTGGACACAGTAAAGGAAAATTACAGTATTATATTAGCATGGATCCCGGGACACGCAGGAATT
The DNA here is from genome assembly GCA_963921935.1 of Galeruca laticollis. Lineage (NCBI taxonomy): Eukaryota > Metazoa > Arthropoda > Insecta > Coleoptera > Chrysomelidae > Galeruca > Galeruca laticollis. The sequence continues at coordinate 65,678,019 of OY998185.1, read as the reverse complement.
ATAGGGAACGAAATAGCTGATCAACTTGCACAAATTGGAAGAAATCTCAATGTACCGGCCGAAAACTTCAAAATAGATAAAGAAGACATCTTCGTACATTTCAAAGAACAAATTAACATAGAATTCAACGACTACTGGAAAAACACATTTGCGAACAAAGGAAAATGGTACAATTCGATACAAAACGAGTTCCCGAAGACACCTCTATTCAAAAAAATTCCATTCATAGATAAAAGACATCTAACAATAATAAGTAGAATGAGAACGGGACACTGCCGAAATAAGAAACACCTATTCAAAATAGGATGTGCTACCGATCCGTATTGTATCTGCGGACAAATAGAAGATCTCAATCACATTTTTTTGGGATGCCCAATAAATCGAACACCCAATTTCGATCTATACAAGGAGCTAATAGAATTACAAATACCTACGCCAATAACACTACCTAACATTTTAAACAAAGAAAACTACAATATTATTAAACTGCTCATGAAATTTATTAACATCTATAAAATAGAGATTTAAAGAGAAAAAAGAACGTGTAAATGATATATAATGAAAATAAGTAACTACATACCCCTTTCCATTACCTAGCTCCTACATTCCTGTCCGAGGCAACTTTCCGATTGTGTGTAATGCTCGGCCGTTGCCCCCGAGCGAGAAGAGTTTTAACCTTTGTTGTGATTATCTTTTAACATGTCTAGCTCACAAGAAGAATACGAAAGTAAACACGAAAACTAAAAGCTTTGGTTTAAGATAAACCAAAGCGAAAACCAGTGCTGGCCAAATACTGTCCAGGTGGAGGCCAAAATAGCAGAAGAAGAAGAAGAAGAAGAAAATAAGTTACCATAGTAACATTGCGTTGTGACAGTTATAATTTAGAAACATTGTCATTACTAGTGTCATTGTAAAGAAACATTGTTATTGATAATTATTGGTATCATGAGTGAAGAAGGTGTATCTGATATTGATAAAAGAGCAGCCGAAGTAGGTGAAGAATTGTTACCACCGAAATCTAGAAAACTATACGAGCGGCAGTACGATGCTTTTAAAAAGTGGTGCCGCTTAAAAAATGTGAGACAACCTACTGAAAATGCGCTGTTAGTCTACTTCGATGATAAATCAAAAGCGGTTTGTGCCTCAACTCTCTGGGCACATTACTCAATGCTGAAATCGGTTATTAACATTAGAGAAGATATTGATATAAGTAAATTTCCAAAATTACTAGCTTTTTTGAAGAGAAGAAATGAGGGATTTAAGCCAAAGAAGTCAAGAATTCTCACGTCTGAGCAGGTAGATCAGTTCTTACGGGAGGCTCCGGATGATAAATATTTAATGCTTAAGGTAAATTTGGATATTTGTTTATATTCAGAAATTTTTTTGTAGGTTGCACTTATTTTGGGCGTTGCGGGAGCTTGTCGTGGAAAAGAGTTGGTTGATTTAGAAATCGACGATGTGAGAGATTTGGGCGATTCCTTCCTAATTGCGATTAGAAACACCAAAAGTAAAATTGACCGAAATTTTGTGATCAAAAATTCAGAAAACAGTGCCATCAGTTTTGTGGCGATATTTCGGAAATATGTGGCATTGCGAAAGACAGGGACAACTCATTCAAAATTTTTTGTTCAATACATCAACAAAGAATGTACTACGCGAGTAGTAGGAAAAAACATGTTTGGTACATTTCCACGGCAAATAGCAGCTTTCTTGAAATTAGAAAATGCGACGTCTTATACGGGACATTGTTTTAGACGCACATCTGCGTCTTTGTTAGCTGATTCGGGAGCAACAATAGACGTGCTGAAGAGACATGGAGGATGGAAATCCTCCAACGTGGCCGAGGGATATATTGAATCGTCTATTAAAAATAAACAAAAAATTTCAGATAAAATATTTGGTCAAGTCGCCGATTCGTCCACTATAGTTATGCCACAGTCCTCATTCTCGCTTCCTGTTTCCGCAGGATCTTCGAAACAAACACCAGTTCAATATGAAAAGGACCTATCTGTTACTCGTCAGTTACCTGCTGCATTAACCCAGGAAAGACTGGTCAATATGACGAACTGTCACAATATTAATTTGAATATTAACGTTAATTACCATTCTAATTAATTATATTTTTCAATAAAATATCCCTTAAATTCGTTTGTTTGTGATTTAATCGTTCCGGGAGTTTCGTCAATATTTAATCCCGGAGGGATTAAATGTGACACTTTAGTACCTGTCACAAGGGAGTGAAGTTGTCACTTTAGGCCCGGAAGTACGAAAACAATTTTTACTGGTCTTTTCACTATCGATATTGATAAAGTTCCCCCTCACTTGCAGATGGAAGTGATTGAGATTCAGTGTCAAACCAATTTAAAAGGAAAATTTGATAGTGTTGGTACATTCGAATTTTATAAGTACATACTTGCCTTTTCAATACCAAGAAATGAGAAAACTTGCCTGTAAAATCCTGTCAATGTTTGGAAGTACCTTTAAGTGTGAACAATTATTTTCTTCGATGAAAGGAAACAAATCTTCCGCAAGATCGCGATTGACGGACGCACACTTGGACGCAGTTTTAAAAGTTATTTCCGCCGATAAACTCACGCCACAAATAGACAACTTAATTAAAGACAAAATATGTCAAATATCTGGCAAAAGAAGTTAAAGTTTGTCCTTTTTATTGGAAATTTAATAAATATACTTCTAACATAATAGTACTTTTTTTCGTTAAGATTTTCAGTACTTTGTCTTCTTTAAGATTAGGTTTTGCGGCCCACCTAGTCTATGGTCTTCATGTTTTTGGCCAACCAGTGACTTTGAGTTTGACATGGCTGCTTTAAGGAGTGTCTATTATTAGTATCGAAAATTAATAAAAACCTAAAAGACGACATATGTGTTATCTATTAGTACCAGAATAATACTACTCTCCCAGTTCAGTTACAGGCAAATATCGTTTCTATGTTCAGTAAATATAGCGCGTATTTAATTTTTGTTGGTTTTTTACTAACCGATCTAACAATAGACATTTTGTCAATTATTAAGATCAACTCTTACTCATTTCGAATTAATATTTGAGCACGATGCCGTTCGTAAAAGGACGGATGTTTCTTTATTCTGAAGCAGCAATAGAACAATGCAAGGAGTCCCGACAGCTACAGCTGCAAAAAAATTTGGCGTACCTACAGTAACATTACTAAACTAAAGAGCCAAAACACCTAATAAACGCAAAATGAGAAGCTGTTATATGAGCAAATGCTTGTTACATGGGCAAAGGCCATGGTTAAACTAGGTTTCCCAATAAGGAAAGATAATTTACAAGATCGTAGACGATTTAAATGTGGAAACCACCATCAAAAATAGTAGACCCGGAAAAAGATGGTATAGCAATTTTTTAAAACGCCATCCTCATTTTATCACAAGACAGACAAAAAACTAGTTTGAAGAAGATATCAGTTACTTAACTACACGATCCTCGAGGAGTTTTTAACATGGATGAAACTGTTTTCTTCCTTAATCCTAAAGGAAGAAAGGTCTTGGTAGCTAAAGGATAACAGTCAGTATACCAGAAAATTAACATGGACGAGAAAGAATGTTATACTGTACTTATTTATTTAGCGTATGGATTCTTTACAATACGATAGTGAGGGACTAAAAATAAAATGTGTACAAAACTCTGTAAAAACACAACATATATCATATCATAGATCTTATGATAAACTATATATTAATGTCCAAATTGCACAGTCATTCGATTGCGTCTTGAGAGCACTCCTCAAAGTCCTGTGGATTTCCACCGTAAGCGCGGTTTGGGCAATCTGAAACGATATGGCAAGGCTATCGGAGATGTTTTACTTAAATTTGAGATGTATTGGGCGGTCTGAAAATAGCTGGATGACCAGAGAGATCTTTTATGAGTACACGTCCAATATTTTTAACAACAGTATACTAAAACCAATTTTACTTTTTATAGATGGACATACGTCACATCTTTCTTTACATGACAGCAAATTTTCCTCGGAAAATGGTGTCATTTTGATAGCGCTTTTCCCGAATGCGACGACACATTTACTCCAGCCAATGGATGTCGCAGTTTTTAGAGCCTGGAAAGGTGCAGTACATTCTTGGAGACTGGAAAATATACACATCGATTCTGCGAAAAGTGAATTTTTGTCAACTTTTGAAGGATACATTAGCTTCTAGTATATTACAAAACGGTTTCCGTAAATGTGTACTTATTCCTGAGGAAGTATGCAGTATTTTAGAATCAACCGAATTACAGAAAAAGGCGAAAATTAAAGAATTAGAAATTGGAAAACATTTTATAAAAAAATATATAGATACCGAAAATATTACCCAATTTAAAAGATGTGAGGAGATATTGAACTATTTAAATTCTACAAAAAAATTGAAGAATCGATTAACCCTACGGGCAGGGCGCCGGGTCTGATAGACTCGGCGCGCAGTAAATCGTTTAGTTAGTCCGAGCTGAATTTTTGTGTGAGTGGGAGTTCTCAGTAGCTTCATTATGTATCATCCAGTACCCGTGTAGCAAGTGGCGAGATTACAAGTCGTAATTTTGAGGAGTTAAGTGTCGATAATTCTGTTAGACCCAGCGCCCCGACTCCCGTTATAATTTTTGTCAAATCGGTTAAATGGATTTTTTCGGGTAAGTTCATTTTTTTTATATTTTATACGAAATAACTGATAATTCAATTTTTTTATATTAATAATATCTCAAAGCTTTCTAAGCAATTATGTTTCGATATTTTTATCTAATATACTATCGATGTCTTTGTACTTGCAAATACATTTTATTCATATTTTTGTAGATATGAATTACGAAGACGAACAAGAGAGACTACGTCGGCTGTGGGATGAAGTCGAGCCGGAAGAAGATCCGAATGATAATGAAGATGAACTGGCCAGTGAAATTGATTTCACTGAAGAGAGAAATACGGATAGCGAATCAGAGCAAGACTGCGATGAAGAAGACGATATCGAAAATGTTGCTCCTCCCAATAAGATTCCAAGAGTGCCTACTTTTATAGGGAAAGATGGTACTTCCAGGTGGAAGAAACATTGTCCTAATAAATTAGTGAGAACTAGGTCTGAAAATATTATTACCAGGAGTGAAAACCTATGGTAAAAATGCTAAATCGGCTGCTGAATGTTGGTCTCTTTTTTTCACAGACGATGTGCTACAAATAATAGCACGAACCTCTACATATCAAAAAAAGCAGAGAATTATTTAAGAGAAAGGAGAGCCAAGCCTACTGACGTCAGCGAAATCAAGGCTCTTTTTGGATTATTATACTTGGCAGGAACCCTGAAAAGTAGTCGTCCGAATACCAAAGAACTATGGGAAAGAAACGGAACTGGAATTGAGAGATTTTGGTTGGTTATGTCTCGTGAACGTTTTCACTTTTTGCTCAGATGTCTACGTTTTGACAATATAGATACAAGAGAAGAGAGGAGGCAGTTTGATAAGTTGGCTCCAATACGAACTCGATTTGATTGTTTTGTTGAGAACTGTAAAAAGGCATATACTATTGGAGAAAATGCTACAATTGATGAAAAGCTCGAAGCTTTTCGAGGAAGATGCTCATTTAAGCAGTATATTTCCAGCAAACCGAATAGATACGGAATAAAAATCTTTGCGTTAGTTTTTTCTGCAACAAGTTATGCCTCAAATCTCGAAATTGATGTTGGACAATAGCCTGATGGTCCTTATATATAATGTGATAACCGTCCATCTAGTATAGTTCTTAGGCTAATAGAGCCTATATCAGAAACAAATCGAAACCTTACATGTGATAATTGGTTCACGAGTATAGATTTGGTAAACAAATTATTTAATGAGCACAAAATTACATATGTAGGAACTGTAAAAAAAACAAAAGAGAGTTACCTCTCGAATTCACAAACACAAGAGCTCGGCCGCAATATTCTTCACTATATGGGTTCCAAGAAAATATCACAATCGTATCATACATTCCCAAGAAGTACCAAAATGTTATATTAGCATCTAGTTGATGTAATCGACACATCTACTGCTGAAAAATGCAAGCCAGAGATTATTACATTTTATAATCACACAAAGGGTGGAGCGGACAATCTGGATAAATTATGTGCAACTTATGATGTATCTAGGAATACTAGAAGATTGCCGCAGGTAGCAGTTTCTGCAATGATGAATATAGCAGGTGTTAATTGTCAAATCATTTATGCTTCAAATAATAAAATATACAATATTCAGAGAAGATTGTTCCTAAGGGATCTTGCCTTGTCTTTGACCAAAGACCACTTAGAACGACGTTCTTTGGAAACAAATATTCCGCCATCTGTGAGAAACAGGAGGTAGCTGGTACTCTGGCTGTACCTCAGGATATTCCACCCGGAACACGAAAACGATGTTTTTTCTGCAAGAAAGACTCTAAAACTAAATATTTCTGTGAAAATTGCAAAAAGTTTGTTTGTCTTAAACACATTAAAGCTTGGTGTCCCACATGTTCCGACAATGCAAAAAACGCATAGGAAACAATATTTGTTACTATTACTAGTGATCTGTAAAGAAAAAATTATATTTTCTAGCTTTTGTAAATTTTATATTTTTTAGTATAACGTGCGTTACTATTTTTGTTTTGATGTTATGCATTTCATTCAAATTTATTTTTTTATTACTAGTTCAATTATACTTTTTTATTTAAATAAAGCCTATTCCTTTGATATTAAATCTTTATTTCATATCTAACAATCTCACAAGTATTTTTTTTTACTATGGGTCTGTGAGACTAGGCGCCCGGGCTGATGTCAAGATTCAGGGCGCCCGGCCCGTAGGGTTAAGGACTTGATAAGTGAGCAGTGCAACTATTCCTCAGAAAATAACAGTGTAACACCTCCAATTATAGATAACTGTAATATTGACCCATCATAAAAAACACCTGTTAACACATTGCGTGCCAAGTCGTGATATTTGAATTTGGTCCTAGTGGCCAAACCGCAGTTTTTTTCTATTATTTGTGACTCTTTTGTATTAAAATAAAGGTTTGTCCGTAATTATAAAAGAATAACCGAAAAGGCTTCTTGGACAAAAGAGAAGATGGCGGAGGCTTGTGCACAGTTGGCCAATGGAGGAACTGTTAAAAGTGTGGCCAAAGCTTTTTAATATTCCCAGAACTTCTTTGCGGAATCAGCTTAAAAGGCAAGGCCCCAAAATGGGAAAAAACATAAGAAGACGAATTAAAGAACCACGAGTTAACTTTATCAAAGTTGTATTTTGGGCTAACAACTACTCAAATACGAAGAACCGCATTTGAGTATGCAGAGAGAAATAATATTCCAAACAAATTCAACAAAGAAACCAGAATGGTTGGCCAGTTTTTTAAAACGTCATAGCGAACTCTCATTAAGAAAACCTGAGCATACAAGCATTAGTAGGATTCTTAGGTTCAATAGAGAAGACGTTTCAAATTTTTTTGACAATCTTAGTGTGGTTTACGAAAAATATAATTTTTCCTCGTCAAACTGGGGTCAATACCGTTGGAAATGCAGCGAAAATTTTAGCAAAAAAAGGTCAAAAGCAAGATAGACGTATTTCTAGTGCCGAACAGTCGTCTGTTGTTTTAGTGCTGGGGGGTACTATGTACCTCCAATGTTTATATTTAAATGCCAAAGACACCACTCTTGGAAAGGAGTGGACCACCAGATGCTATCTATACATGTTCCAAATCGGATTACCGAGGAACTTTTTGTTAAATGGCAACAACATTTTCAGAAAAATACAAAATGCTCGTTGACTGAACCTGTTCTCGATAACCATTGCAGTCATGTGTCATTGGCAGCCTATAAGTACTGCAAGGAAAACGGAATCATACTGGTCTCTTTACAACCACACACATCCCACCGTACCCAACCTTTGGACGTTGTTCTATTTGGTCCTCTAAAGAGGGCAATAAATGTTGACATAGATCTTCATCTTAAAATCTAAGCAGTACGAACGTGTAAGCCAATATGATAACGCTTCTGTATTTAAATCTGCATACGCAAGAGTGGCAACTATTGACAAAGCAATTAAAGGGTTTCAGTGTACCGGAATATTTCCACTCAATCCAAATGTGTTTGATGAGACTGAATGATAACATGCTGGCTGGTCCCTCTGCTTCATCTTCTGAACATATTGACATGGGAGTAGGCCCGTCCAGAGTAAACACTGAATGTGTTACCCAAAAAGATATCCCAAATTTATTTAATAGTGTTGTTGGAAAAACATAGTTCTGCTGACAGCGCCAGCGCAGACACAAATATTTATTTTGCTAACGTCATACCGGTTCCTCAAAGGCTTATCAAAAAAGCGAAAACTGTGCGTCAAAAAGGTTGTTCAAAAATATTGAACGCGACACCTATTAAAGAATAATTACTGGTCTTAAAAGGAAATCAAGAATAAGGCTGCAAAAGATAAAAATGTGGTTCAGGTGAAAAGGAAGCTCATCTTCATAAAGTTCAGCTGATGTCCATCTGGATGATGAAGGACTTTAAGATGAAAGTTCAGATGAGAAAATTTGTGACGACTACGGAAGAAAAAGTGAGATTTGGTTAAGGCGCACGTTGTGTGGAAAATGGGCTCATAAAGACTGTAGAGGATCGGAAAAAGCTAAACAATATATCTGCGATTTTTGTGAATAGTTTATTCTAGGATGTTACTTATATTTTGAAAAAACTTGTTTCCTTTAAGAATTCATGAGTTCCTTTGTCGACATACTATTAGTCATAAGAATTTTATGTTTATTTTATTACTGGGGCAATAAAGCCACCCGTGGTGCGGGGTAATGAGGCCAGTTACAATTTTGTACTTTTTTAAATAAAAGAAAAGTTGCATTCGAATTTAACAGTTGTTTGACATCTTAGGTTATAGTTAACATATAAATGCGCAAAACATAATTAAAAAAAATTCTGGTCCAAATCCCAATTTTTTCTTAAGGTGGCTCCATTACCCCGGTCTCCCCCGAGCACCTCGTGTTAAAAACGTCTTTAGTCACTTGGTACTTGATAAACTATTATTTTGAGGTATTTTTCTTATATTGTCGAGCATTAGTGCCTCTACCTACTTGATAATTTTTCTAAATTTTCTTATAAAACTCGATTTTCTTTAAATGAAAACAAATTATCTTGGATATCGAACATTGAAAAAAAATTATCCAGATTCTCTCCTCACCTTTTAACAGTAAAAATCAACAAACCCCAATATAAATTTCAGAAAATGCCACCTCGGATATTTATTTTTTTATTTTTAGAAACATAGTTATATATAAAATTAGATAATTCAACAGAGTGTTCATGATAATTTATTTGCCTGCAGTTGTTCAAAAAAAAAAAAGTCTGGGGTGATGAAAATATGGATAAATGTCATTCCTACTACTACCCTACTGAGCGATAACAAATTTTTACCAATAACAGAAAATAAACGACGTTACCATATCAATTAAAAACGCGGGTAGGCCCGGTAAGAAGCGGAAATATTTGTTAAAACAACATAAACAATAAAAAATATTCAAATATAAAATATATATATATAACATATAAATACATTAAATAAATCAATAATACAATTAAGCGCAGAAACTGCCGACAAAAATCAATCAAAATCATTTTAATAATTTCAAATTTAACAAAAGATTATATAAATGAAAATAATTATATACAGGATGAGTTCTTAGTGTGTTAAATTTACAAAACAACATTGTAAGTTAACCCGATTATAAAATGTAAGGAAGAATATCAAGGAATTTAAAATAACGTCCAGATACAATTTTTTCGGGATGTACTTCAAAAAAGTAAACTTCAATACAAATATAATGGACAAACAAATTTCCTTGAAGAAATGATCGTTTGTAAAAGCTGTGACATGATTGATGTTTTATTTTACATCTATGGTACTTAAAAATAGTAACTTATTACCATATTAGTAGGAAGGAATATAACGGTATGCTCAGATTAACAGAGCTGCATCAACCAAATATTTCTTATACAGTGTAACCTTGGTTATCCGAACACGAAAAAGTGATGGTAACATTTCTTGATTAACTGAACAAGGCCACCTCTCACCATAATTTTATGGGCAAGAAGCGGTTGACGGGCGGATCTACCTTGGTTAATTAATTAGTTGGGGACACGCTTGCGTCTCGTATACATTATTTCTCTGTTGTCGAGTCATGTGCCAAGTGCATGTATGTGAACGTGTTTGAGCGTATTTTTTGGGTTCGCGATGTCGAAATAAAAGCGTACTTGTCTGAAATTAAGCGACAAGATTAAAATTCTAAAAAGTTGAGACTGTCACAGGAGTGGTTTTAAGATACAAGGTTGGAAAGTCCACAATATGTGATTTAAAAAAAATAAAGTTAAAATACTTAGATATGTTGCCATCTCAGATACTGGGCCTGGAAGTCGGAAAAGCCTTGAATTAAGTTCTTACCTTGATGTCGAGAAAGCTGTGTATACTTGGATTTTACAGGAGAGGTCTGGAGGTATGTTATTTTAGTTTCTTGCTCATAAAATAAAAAAATATATTTTAGAAGCTCATTTGTGAAAAAGCGAATTTTTTGTACACACAACTGCATGGAAAGATGATTTCAACGCTAGTTCTGGTTGGCTCCAAAATTTTAAAACCCGTTTTGGCATCCGCCAATTATCCATATCGGGTGAAAAGTTGTCGACTGACCCTACGGCTGTTGACCCCTTCAAATTGCGACTTCTTAATAACATTAAAGAGCTGCTACTAACCTCGGAGCAAATCTATAATGCGGATGAAAGCGGTCTTGTCTGGAAAATGTTGCCAAAAAAACTTTGGCTCATGCGAGTTTAAAATCGGTACCAGGAAGAGAACAAAATAAAGAGGGAATTACGTTTATGCTGTGCTGCAATTCCACAAACACACACAAATTGAAATTGTTTGTTCTAGGAAAATCAATTAAGCTACGCCATTTGGAAGCATTAATCTATAAAGGACAAAAAGGGCATGGGTGACGAGGGAAATCTTCACGGAAAGGTTCCATACTCATTTTGTTCCCTCTGTGCGTCGAAAGATCAAGGAACTAGACCTGCATCTGATACTGGATAAAACACCTGGTCACCCAGCCGAATTACCTAGGGACGACTCACAAATTTCTGTTTTACTGCACACCACTGATTCGACCGATGGAGCAGCAACATGTGATCCAAGCTATAAAACTGCATTATAGGAAGAAGATTGTGTAGACTCCAGGAAATATTTCAGAGGAATTAAAGAAAATTACATTGAAAGATGTTGTGTTTGAACTGGCAGAGGCTTGGCAGAACGTGAAGACCCGTTTAATAAAAAGCGCTTGGCGACAATTCCTGCCCTCAGATATATTGGATCCAGGGGATGATGAAGATTTAGCCCCCCTTTCTACATTAGCACAAACCACTGGAAGTGAAATAGTAGATCTTACAAAGGAAATATTAGATATTCCCAAGAGGAAGAAATAAGAAAATGGGCACTGGAAGAAGAAAACGATAGATAACAATGATGGAAGAATTTCCTGAAGAAGATTGTGGAGACTCCAGGAAATATTTTGGAGGAATTAAAGAAAATTACATGTTGTGTTCGAACTGGCAGAACGTGAAGACCCGTTTAATAAAAAGCTCTTGGCGACAATTCCTGCCTTCAGATATATTGGATCCAGGGGATGATGAAGATTTAGCCCCCCTTTCTACATTAGCACAAACCATGGAAGTGAAATAGTAGATCTTACAAAGGAAATATTAGATATTCCCAAGAAGAAGAAATAAGAAAATGGGGGCACTGGAAGAAGAAAACGATAGATAACAATGATATATTAGAGAGCATAGAAAATTTAGAAGAGGAAGAAGAAGAAAATGTCAGCAATCATATTACACACGGGGAAGCAGTATTTTGCTAAATGTATTACGTGGGCGAAGGAAAATGGAGAAGACTCTTGTCACATTCATCTTTTAGAACAGATACAAAGCAGAGCAACGATATTAGAAATGGATGCTCTTACCCAACGGAAGATATGTTAAGTTTAGTTTCTTTTATCGAAGAATGTATTTTGTTTAACATGTATATTTTAAAATATATGTTTTCACGTATTTTTACATTTGATTATCCGAACAGTGACGTGCAATAATTAGTTCGGATAATAATCAAGGTTACAGTGTATAACGAAAAAGATAATACATACCTTAATCGCTTGAGTACGCATTAGATCGAATTCGATGGCATGAAAAATCAATGTTAAAAATGACATATGAAGTTTGTATCTTACTGTGGATTTCTGGATTGATGAATCCATTGCTTTATTAATTTCTCCTGCATCTACTTAAGATATAAATTGCGACATAACCATGTTATATTAAAAGAAAATACGCTGTCAATTTTATATATCAATAGAGTGGACTAGGAAATGATTTGTTGTTGTCACATTGATCAATATGTATCGGCTCAATCTAGATAGATAGACACCTTTCCAGTGAATCAAGTAACTGTCAACAATTTGCACTTACCTTTATATTTATTCAAAACTTGTATCAACACACCACAAAAGTACGGTTGGTGAGATGATAACATTTTTACAAAAACGTACAGGGTAAAACTTTCAAAGTTCATTTTAGGATATGAAAAACAAATATTTTTTTCTACAGTAAATTGGTTTACACACTAAAAACTCATATAATTATTGTAAATATTTTATAACTGTAAATATAAAGATTGAACCAACGCTTTAGCAAATAATATAAGTAAAGTAAAAAATAACTCGAGGATTTTGTAAGAGACTCAACAGCATTAATAAGTTCCTAGCGAGGAACTTAGCTGTAGCGAATATGTTCAATTACATAAACAGCATTTTTAATTATCACTGCTCGTTTTGTTCCTCTATGTTATTAGTAACTCCAGTATGTACCACTACCTATAGTGTCTGCAAAAATTTTGGTATTCGGGGGAAAATAGATTTTACACATCTTTGAATACACAAAATGCTTTTTAAGAGAAAGGAAAATTTCAAAAAATGTTAAAATAACACTGTACATGTTGTTTGTGATATTACTTTATTTTTGACGTTCTTATCGTCGCTGCTATTGGCAGTAAAATTGGGAGGTTTTCTCAATTAGAAGAGAAAATTTTCAGTGTGGGAATTGTTCAAAGTACCAGCTCTCCGGGATCGAGTAAAGCTATGGGAATAAAATCCTTTTCAGGTTTCTCATGCATAACATTAATAAATTATGAATAATGTTTAATCTATTATTTTGTTCAGAGCAAATAATAAAAATCAAATAATGTTCATTATAATAAACATGACACTTTTTTTATAGTACACCGAATACAACTGCTCATTTTGTTCATCACTACTAGTAGTGAAACATATTTACGAATTTCAGCAAAAGTTATACTGTAAATTGATGGGACATAATTTAATATTTTCCGTTGCTGCTATTTGTTATAAAAATGGGAGTAAATTGCCCAAACATTTAATGGAAGTGAACAGAAATAAGAATTAATCGGGTTATTGCAGACAATAGTGAGAAAATTTTCATTGGTATTTTTAACGTTTACTACGTATAAAGAGTATTCAAATTTTGTACCGGACAAAATCTAAATAAACTCGGATAAACAAGAAAAAAATTGTTTTGGTTTAAAAATAGTTACTTCAGATTTGACGATAAATTAAAATACTTCCGATTTGTAATATTCAGCTAAAGTAAATTCCTTATTAGATTTTTGATTTGAAATATTTACAATAATTAATTAAATTCTTTCAATAAGTATATTCAAAAATTGTGTTGCTTGTGCGAAAATTAAGTTTCCGATTTAAAAAAAAAACCTTCGAAAACGAAATAGCAACAGCTTTGCATCAACCGTAATTTTTAATAATCATATTTATCGATATGATGTGTTTTAAAATTTTTAAATATAATCCAATCGGCAGTAACTGCGATTATAAACACTTGTATAATTTAAAAAAAAACTGCCGCATTCGACCGAGCCCGTTATCCATCTTTCCCTTTGCATTTCTCTCGATTTCCTCTTGAAAATATTTTCACGGGCGTCCACAGAGTCTATGCTTAAATTTAAAATTTTTTTTGTCCTTTTAACATTCAATTTTTTTTTCAATATTCGGAGGGCACTTCTTCAACATTTCCCGCACTCACGTTCAACTTACAACTGTTTGTTTTTATAATATATAATTAAATATGTATAATATATATATATGTATAATATAAACAATTGTATAAATTTTTTTTGACTAAGAGTTTTTATTTTTGACTCACTCACTGAGTTCCTCTTAATTAGTATTTATTTATGTTTTCAATTTATTATTGTTTTTTTCTATAGCGTCCTATGCCGCTATCACGGGCACTTTAGTTTGTATATACACTGCATTTTCTTAAATCCCTAATCTTCATTATAGGGATCCGATCCTGACGATTCGTCGTCGTCATCATTTTCTTTCAACTGACAAAAGAAGGACGTCAGTTGTTTCAAGGCCACACCTGCAAACAAAACAATAATAATTTCAATCTTCAATCAAAATGATAAAAGCACAATGGAAAAGAACAATAAAGATAATAAAAAAAACTCTTCGAATATGTGAGAAACTGGCAAAAACACAATTGCAACAGTAAAAATAAATAAAAAAGAATCGGAAATATACTTTCAAAATCAATCCCGAAACAATCATATTATGGACGAAAATTATAAGGATGCAATAATGGAAGGAGAAATTGGTGAACATCAGTACAGACCCTCTTTCAAGAAATGTTGTGAAAGAGCTCAAATCAAACAAGACGGCAGGTCCAATTGATATAAATAACGAAGTAATCCAACAAATATATGACCTGATAATGAATGTATGGACAGAAGAACGCATGCCAAACAAGTGGAGCATTGGACATATAGTTCCAATCTTCAAAAAAGGAGATGCAATCGAATGCAAAAATTACAGGAATATGATGCTGCTCAACACTACATACAATATATTAACCAATCTAATAAACAAGTTGAATAGAAATGAGGTCAATATCAACAGCCACACACGTACTAACACAGGCTATCGAAACTTGTTATGAGTCAAACACTCGGCGGAAGTCAATGAATGACATGATATTTTTTAGAATTTTTTTCAAATAAAGTATTTAAAAAAAAATTGTAGTCAAAAATTAAAAATGTCATTGAATTTGTCATGATGAAAAACCTCTACAAATTTTTATGAAAATCGCATAACAACTACTATTTTTAAAACTCGCAAATATCCCGATTTCCGATGTTTTTATTTATTTTAAGCCTGTCAAATAGAACTTACAAAAAAACTGATTTGCTCATTGTATTTCTCGTCCCCGAAAACCCCTTGAACCGGAACTTATTTTTACTGAGGTCCAAATATTTTTTGGATCTAACAGTGTCAAAGTTCCACAGGAACTTTTTGGAAAGCACCGCCAGAGTGCTTCTCTTTTGGTTTCCTGCTTCTTCCGAAACTCTTATAGGAGCATTTCCCTACACCACGGAAGGGCTCCGGCTCAATAAAGGGCGTTTGTGCTCCTTTCCTAGGCCAAGTGTATTGGCCCCTTAATTTTCTGTGATTCCCGAGTGGCCAGGAATCCAGACTAAAGAGAGAAACAATGTTGTCAGGGACTAGGGTCGAATTCCACAAAACTACATGAAGCATCCTGGAAAGAGGGATCTTAATATAATTATCAATTTTGTGATTTCCAAAAATATGGTATATAAAACATCCCCTTTTTTAAACTCAGCCACCATGTAAGCAAAAACGATACTTAGCAAGAAGGGCAAACCTGTGATAGTATAAACTTTACACATATGTCGAAAAGTGGTAAAATACTGAGGCGTTGTGTGAACAATAAATATACTACCACAAAATTGTATTAGTTAACCGTGAATGAAACTTTAATCGTAGAAGGGCATTTCGGACAAACATGCAGTGAAAAAGAGACTGCTAATAGCCAGGCTTGTAGCAACTCATTGAAAGAAAAGCTGCTGAAGATATTAAAGAAAAATGAAGCAAACTAAGTTGAAAACTAACGAATATGCCAAAAACCTCTCGCTCGAAGATCCTCATTGACTAAAGAGAAAGTCGTAAATTACTGCTTAAGTTACCCAAACCACAAGATTAAGTTTTCGATCAAATTATAAATAGATAGAAATTTTTTGACTAGTAAGAAAGAAGATTTTGTTTTAAATATTAGTAAAAGTAGAAAAAAAATATTTTCTAGTTTTACCAATTAAATTTTTTTATTCAACCCTTAACTACTGTAGTGCGGTCACCGTGACCGATGCCTATTTGAACATCTCTAGTATTAAGCCCCTCCCTAGTTGTATAGTCTTGGGCGTCTCTGTATCTTCAAATTAGTATATTTTAAGAAGGCAGGTGCGGTAGTCGCGTGTTACTCGCTTTTGTTTTTAAATTACGTCGAGTTGAAATTTTGTTGCGGTCATAGTGATCTCAGCACAGCATTAGTGTAATTTATTATTGCTGTGTTTGTTACCCATATTTTTTTCATAATGGACAATTGTGATGTCGGACCTTCAAAAAAACTTCGTTTTACGGATCCCAATTTTGAAGAAACTGCTTTAAAGTGGTTGGATGAGATAGAAACGGAAAATGCAATTGATAGCGACGAAGATAGTGCCAGTGAAAGTGTCTACGTACCCAGTGAACATGACACTGATTCGGAGCAAGAAGGGGAAGATGAAGAGTTGGCAAGTTTAAATGAACGGGAGGATGCTGATGAGGTACTGGTAAATCAAACTACAAATCGTTCAAAAAATTTCTTTGGCAAAAACCGATTCAAGTGGTCATCTGAAAGTTTTGTATCTCGCAGTCGAACACAGAAGCATAATATTGTTTTACGTTTACCAACTTTACGAGGATCCGCTGGTCTATTGGGACAAGAAGCACAACCATCTGCTGTGTGAAGCTTGCTTATCCAAGATGATATGTTAAACATAATTTTAAATTGGACTAATCAGAAAATAAAGATACAAAGGGATAAGCTAAAAAATTCTTCTAGGGCAGAGCATAAAGATTTGGACATCGTTGAGTTACGAGCATTTATTGGACTGTTATTTTATACCGCAATATTTGTGTCAAATCACGAAAATTTATAACGAATATTTGCAACTGACGGCACTGGACGAGAAATATTTCGAAGCGTGATGAGTAAGCAGAGATTTGCATTTTTATTAGCGTGCTTACGCTTTGATAATTCTTTAGACCGAAATCTTAGAAAAAAAGAAGATCCTATAGCTCCAATATCTGAATTTTTTAAACAATTTATTAAAAATTGTCAGAATGCATATTCTTTGGGAGTTAACTGCTGCATTGATGAGATATTGGTGTCTTTTCGGGGAAGATGCAGATTCAAGATGTACATGCCCAACAAGCCATGCAAATATGGCATTAAGATCCTATGCATGACAGATGCCCGTACCCAGTACTTTTTTAATGGATATATATATATACTGGCAAAGATTCAGATGGATTTGGTTTGGAAGAAAATTTAAGAAAATTTGCAAAACCCACACGTATTAAGACTAGTAAAGCCAATAGAAAGATCAAATCGAAACATAACCGCCGATAATTGGTTCACTTCCTTAGAGGTTGTCGAGCAGCTAGCGAATCGAGGGCTCACATATGTCGGAACAGTTAAGAAAAATAAAAAAGAAATACCCCCGGAGTTCCTGCCAAAAAGGAGCAGAAAGATTGGTGAGGAGGGAACATTATTTGGTTTTACTAAAGAAATTACTTTGGTTTCGCATGTCCCAAAACGAAATAAAGCAGTTATTCTCGTATCGTCTATGCACCATTCCAAATCATTTGACGATAATACGAAACTGCCGGAGATTATCACTTACTATAATTCCACAAAAGGCGGAGTAGATGCGGTTGACGAAAAGTGCGCCAAACATTCTACAAGCCGCCGCACAAGACGATGGCCTATGGTGGTATTTTTCAGAATCATGGACATAAGTGCAATAAATGCTCACATTATCCATCAGAGTATTAGGAATAGTAAAGCAGTTCAAAAAACTGATTTCATAAAAGAACTTGCCGATGAGCTAGTTAGGCCACATTTAGAAAGAAGATTAGCTAATCCAAGGATTCCTCGAGAGCTACGATCTACAATACGGAGGATTTTAAACATTCCTGAAGAACATCTAGGACAAGTCCCCATGGAGAAACTTGAAAAAAGAAAAACTTGCTACACTTGTCCTTCAAGAATAAAAAGAAAAACATTCCACTTGTGTAACACATGTACCAAGCCAATTTGTGGTGAATGTTCAACATATATCTGTATAAACTGCAGGTCTAATTTATAATTTTTTACCTAGTGTGATTTTTGTGAAAATTCTATTTTTTTTCCAATGTTTCTTATTTTTTTGTAAGTTTATACCTCTGTCTTAAGAAAAAGAAGGCTAGTTTGATTTTAGAATTATTAGTTTTTGTTTAATGGTTAATAATAAATAGAATGTTTAATTTTGTTAAAAAAGTAGTTGTTAACCAAGAAAATAAAATTTTGTCAAAAATATGCCCGGTTTTTAATTATATATATTTTATTTCCATCAAAAAATATTCCATTCATATTATTACAATAAAATAATATGAAAATATTTCAATTATATAATTTTTTATGGCAACTATATATTCCGGTCACCATGACCGCACCACACACGTACCGTCATTAAACTTGTACCACAGTAGTTAAGGGTTAAGTGTGATAATGTATACATGAAAGAAATTGTTTCTTCAAATGTTCACCATTCATGGATTCACAAACAGCTATTACACCCTTTAGTCTATGCTTTACTAAACGACAAGAAAATCAAATCCTATTTGCAACAATAAAACCATGGCAATCTTTACACCACCACGGGTAGTAATTGATATTTTGAAATTACAATCCATCAAGCATCATTGAGAATTTGGCCATCATCAGAGATCATTCGGTGCAGATCCCATCTGGCGTAAGCTTGGTTTCATAAAATTCATAAGCTACACTTAATTTCTGTATATAATGAAAAGAACTCTATGAAAGGACAATTTTTGGATCGCTCTCAATTCATATGATAATAGATTTATTAAAGTGAGAAACTATTTGTACAGAAATTATATTTCCCAAGATTCGTTATTTCCGCCCAAGATATGGGCTTGTCAAACGGAAAAATTGCATCATAGTACTAATGCTTGTGACGCATTCCATAATGTTAAATGGAACACTGAAATAGAAAAATTAGTCTTCAAGAAAAAAAAGGGTAATTGATGAATTGACTAAGAACACCTTTAGTTTGTCAGAGGTATTGCTTATAAAAATTAAAAATGTTAAAATTATTACTAACTAGGGTAAACAATGTAAATGACGAGTATATTGCTATTAATAACCAGGCTATAGAACGCATCTAACAGTTCCAATACCTCAGAAGATGTAGGTCAAAGAATAAAGCTAAAGGTGCGTTTGCTTAATTTAGACCCATTTGAAGATTGCAACAACTATAAAGACACATTAAGATAAAAATATTTGAGACCAATGTCAAAAGTGTGCTTATGTACTGATGTCAAAAAACACAATCACTGGACAACTACAAGTCTTCATCGACCTGAACATCTACTGGCTCAAAACAATTTCCAATTAAAACCTACGGAGGATATGTCACCAATCTCCAGTGGGTTTACTATCAAGCAAGGCAAATATGGATGAATCGGACACAAACTCAGGCGACAAGACAGCATCCCAAAAGAAGCGCTTGAGTGAAACCCCCAGATAAAAAGGAGATTAGGACTGCTGCACTAAACTTGGCGAACAATCTCGAACAAGAATTCACCGAAGAATGAAGTACCTAGGTAGAAACCTAGATGATGGCCCAGAATCGTATCCGCTAGCGTAACTTTGTTGAGACCTTATGCCCACCACAGGATTATAGGACATAAAAAATAAGTCATAATTTAGCACAAGTACAATTAATATAATTATCCTGTGCAGAAAAATTTAAATGAATACTGTAACATGTGATATATTACCTTTGCCTTCCTGCTCGGCTGGGTCTTGACTTGTTTCCCAAGAGATAAAACTCTCCTGGGAGAATGTTCCCAGTTCGTATAGTTTATCACATATCTGGAGCAGAAGACCTGAAATTAGAAGACCGTTTATTAATTGATGATATTTTTATGGTTGATCAAAATTCATTTTAATTGATTTGAAAAAAAAATAAGCTTACCTCGGGGATGCTCCATTTTGTGGATAAGCGCTTGGAGTGCATAAAGGCATTCCAGCTCTAAGCTTGCCTTATTGTCTACATACTTTAGCAGCAAGTGATTGTGCTGATCTAATTTGTCGGGCACAAATTTGCTGTTTTTGTTGATGGCGTCTTCAAAAATGGCCGTCGATAAAGCTCTAATGAATTTTTTATCTTTGGCGCCTTTTTCTCCTAAGTTCGCCTGCAAAAAACCGTCGAATTATATATTACCACCAAAAACTTTTGTTTGTTATGAAAAGTTAATCTTAAAAAAGAGCAAAGGAAACAATGTTCAGTTTCGGAATGAAATTCTTTTAGTCTCTTTTCGCTAGTTTTTAGTTAATTCGATTAATTTTCACTGCTTACTATAGTTCATATCCAAAATAGTAGGCACTAAATTCTCAGAAATATTTTATTCATTTCTGATAATTTAGCGCCTACTATTTTGGAATTGTAGTATAGATAGAATGTTTTGAAAATCAAACTTACCATTACCCAATCATGAATTTCATCTATATTTCTACCAGTTGCAAAGAACTGTAATAATTTTGTTTTCATTTGCTCAAACGATAATTTATTGTGATCAACTGGTACTGCACCACCACCTAATAAGAATTCCAATTGCTGAAAAAATATATAGAATAAATATTTGAATAGTTGAACAGTTTTAGATATGTTCATCAATTTGACCTTTTTGTGTTCACACCACCAAATTTCACATTGTTGCTTTGGCTTGATCAATTGCAAAACTTGGAAATGCGAAGGAAAGAATATTAAAAAAAATTTCAATTCCTCTTAATTTTATTATTGGATTATATTTTCTAAAGGCCGCTTGATATGGAGCAATACAATGCAAGGCGCAATATTTCTTGATCACGTGCAGATCAGCTGATAGATCCTTCAATTGCACCTTTATCAGTTTGGTGCCATTTTTATTGCATGCAAGTTGCAATTCTAAGGAGAAATCTAGTTACTTTGGGTTTAACAACCAACAATTGATTGAGTTGGGGCACATTTTTTGCTAAACTAACCTTAATTTTTAATAATGCCATAGTTAAACAGGTTGCTGCTATTATATTGGCAGATATCGGTTCACAAGATTATGAAACGACAAAATATCCACCACCCGACAGTTTTCTAAATGAGGTGTAGTTCCTAATTCATTGCTAGTTTTTTTTTAGTGAAATTATTGTAAAAAAAACGCGACTCTTTGAACAAATAGAATATAATATGTGAAGTGTTATCGCATGCACATTTCAGCGGCTAGACTATTTTCTGTCTTCACTTCTAATAGGACATATTTGTACAACAAATTCGGGTCACGAAAACTCATTAATCTTCATTAGATTTCGCCGCATCTTATACTGAAACAATACTTTTTGAAACATCTGCCATTATATGTCCTAACATGACAATTAATAAAAATTCCTTTAGTCAATTTATATCTGATAATGCGGACCACAATGTCAACACTATCGATGGCCTTAATACTGTTCAGATACTTCAAATTATGGAGTTTATATAATGCGTTACTCCTCACGATGCAGTATTATTTCACGTTTGATAAAATTACCATCAGTGCAGCCGTTTCTCTTTCATTTTTCAACAAAAAGAACAATTCGGATTTAAAAACAACTGAAATTGTAGATATTGAAAAAATACATCCACTATCAAAAGAAATATCGCCTTCTAGTCCAGTTTGCTTTGACTTTATGGTAAATGGTCGAAAATGAACTTCCCGGTTGGAGTTGAAGGGAGGCCCCAGGGAACAGGCTTTCCACGGAGAGTCCTAGGACATTGCACCTCCTTAAACTGTCCCAAGATCGCTGGGTACTCCCAACATGATTGGGAGTGTGTGATCATA
This sequence comes from Galeruca laticollis, assembly GCA_963921935.1. Classification (NCBI taxonomy): domain Eukaryota; kingdom Metazoa; phylum Arthropoda; class Insecta; order Coleoptera; family Chrysomelidae; genus Galeruca; species Galeruca laticollis. Next base: position 65,655,883 of record OY998185.1, on the reverse strand, counting down.
GATTACACTCTTCACGAGGTGGCCTTGTTGCATCTGAACTCAGCAGATCTAAACTAGGAATTCGATAAACATCCCCCAACCCAAGGTGTTAAGCGACCCGTGCCGATGGGTGCACCATCGCAAACGGAGCCTCTGGGATACCGGGCGACCTCCCAGAGAATCAGTTTATTCCCCCAAATTGGTCACTGGGGGAATGGACCGTACTAACCCGGTACTCGTGGGACCAACATGAATGACACGGAGGAAAAATAAAAAGCTCCTGAATTGAAAAGTGGCCAAGAGACCGCAGGCGTTCCTATTCAGGAAACCGGCACCAATTCTCCTACAGCCGGCACCGAGGAGAATAAGTTGCTAAGTTCTGGGGATGAGGGGGAAAACCCAGGAATGCAGTTGCAAGCGAGAGAACAAAGAAGGGGCTCTCGAAAGGTGAACTGAAACGGCTAAGAGAAGAAGCCCTCGCCGAGGATTCTCTCCAGGAGAGAAAGATAGTTGGCGTGGAAGGAGCAACATGGTGCTCTGGCTGAACCACCCTCAAGCAAATCCAGTTTCTCTGGAACCCTGGGCGCTGGGGTGAAGCAGAGGCAAGGTGCGAAACCTGAAACCCAACAGTCATCATACAAACAGGAAACTCGAAGGGGGGAAGAAATTGCACCCGCAGCAGACCCTGGAGGAAACTATGGCAACAAGATCCTATGCAGAGAGAAGCTCAGTGAGAACCTTAAAGTTGAAAAGATGGGAATCGTCCATGTGAACCATCCAGAGACAGGCTGGACAAAGAAACAGCCCTAAACATCAAAATGTAGCTGGGGAGACGTGTCCAACAGGGCAAAGACGTCAGAATATCTAGCTGCCATCCTGAGAACGAGGCAGTAGTTGTAGGCTGCGCAAACTACCACCAAGGCGTCGCTTGAGGCCCAGTTCAAGCAGCTGAATCCGTTTAGCGAGATTCAGTTGAGACTAGGCCCAGCCAAAAACCTGGTGAAAATGTGCAAAGTCATAACTTTTGTACCATGATCTACGAGAGTGCAGACCAAGGAAGATGTGATGCTTGGTCTGAAGAGCCAGAGTGGATTAAATACCGAGCTCTAGGCTGTCGTGGGTGGCAATGTCACACCAGAAGGACAGTTTCTAGTCATACATATGGACGACGAATCCCTGCAGAAGCTGAGAGTTTTCAAGTTGCAGGGGGACCAAATAAAGATAGTAAAGATGACCGCAGTGCTGCAAATCAACCTGTACCATAGTAGAGCGGTGACGACGGTTGACATAGGAGCGGTTCTTGTTCAAGAACCATGGATCTTGAAATGCAGAGTGATGGGAATGAGTACTGCGAACGGTAAGTTAATCTACGACACTGATAGTGTATACCCGAGGGCCTGTATTTTTATCAGGGATAACATTAAAATGGTTGAAAATAACTCGCCATGACTGAGATACATCTGCAGGCAGGTGATGGAAACATCAGAATCCTGCTTGCATCAGTGTACCTGTCATACGACTCCACAGAAGCACCTCCGTCCATGGAAATGACGTCTCTCAGTAAGTTTGCGAGTCTCCAAGTTCTAGGAAGAAACGTGTAGTATGTGTAATTATATCTGTGAAATGTTCGACCTGCCTTGTAGTCCGCAATGGAACAAATAAACTAATTTTATTTAGAAGCTGAGGACAGTTATATGTACCGTTTATAATGTTAAAAAGTAATGTAAGATCCTTCTGCTTCCTGCGGTTCTCAAGAAAGGAAATTCGCAGCTGCTGCAGCCACACAGCATAGTCATGATGGATATGTAGCTTGCATAAAATGTAGTTCTGAACTTGTTCGAGTAAACTAAATAATGTGGAGACCATACAGAAGAATAGTAATCAAGGTGAGACCTAACTAAGGAAAATATAAAAATTTGATAGATAATACGACTAGTACTTCTCTTAACGAAACGTAACATTTTCGTGGACTTTGACACAACAGTAGTGATGTGGTGGTTAAAGGTGAGTGCACTATCAAGAACCACTCCTAAATCTTTTATCTGGTTGATTATATCGAGTAATTGACCATTTACGTTATAATTGAAAGTGGTTAAGTGTTGGGTACGACAAAAGCGAATTACGTGACACTTTTCAGCATTAAGACAGACTGTCCAACATCCTCAAGGCTTTTAATAACCTTAAAATATTTCAAATCATCCACAAATAGTAGTGCATTAGTACGACAAAAACAAGTGACAATACCGTTGATAAAGATATTGAAGAGTAATGGACCTAAGTGTGAACCTTGAGGAACACCTGATGTCACAGAAAATTTGCGGGAATAGGAATAGTTTATCCGAACCGGTTGAGCTCAATTCCGTGCATTTAAGTAGGATACAACTCTGCAAATGGAACAGTTACTGGCCATTTTAAAAGAAATGTTCAAGTTATAATAATAACAAATGAAAAATGTAGCACTAACAATTCCGGAACTATGGGAGAATATGGTATACGTATAGGTATTAATTCCAATACTATAAGGTAGTACTTAAAAGTCAATTAGTCTTATCAAATTTCTTGCTAATATTGAAAAAAAAATTGTTTGGATTTGGATTAAATCCCAACTGTGACGAGATTGCAAGTCAATAGAATTCTATTTGTTAATTATAATCTACATTACACAAAGTGCGAGATGTGTTGAATCTCTCTTGTTGGTGCATTCTGGCGTGACTTTAGAATGCAGCCAATGAGAAAGATGCATCAGGGTGAAAAAATAGTAGTCGAGAGAGAATGTTTTTTAATGTCAAACATAAAAAGTCATGCTCTTGTGAAATGTTTTCTTAAGTTTTGATTTTTTGAGTACAAAGTGATAAAATATATTATTGACTGTCAGAATTAACGAGTCGGACCTGGTGTCCCATTGGTAATGGCGGCCCCACATGGCGATTTGTAAAGTCCAGCGTAATAAACTCTTATATTACAGTTAACAGCAAAGTCTTTTTTTCTTTGTGCATATTGGAATACAACGCATGGAACTACGCCATAGCGTTGTACACAAACTAGGAAAATTATAAGTTCCTGTTCAAAAATGATAAACACATTTTTTTATAACACAAGGAAAAACTTAATGGTAGAATAGTAATGAACCACTCGATTATATCTGATGAATTAATCTTTGAATTTTGAGGCATTAAATGAACTGTTAGTACGAAAAACAACAGAATTTTTACACAATGTTTAACTAGGTAAAATGTGCAAAATAACGGAGTAGCAAATCTACACTGTATACTGCTTTAATATAACATAAAATGAAAAGTTAGTTTGGCTAATTATTTTTAAATGATAAACATAGAGATATAATTCTCCCCGAAAAAAAAAACTCGATTTATCAAAAAGAAATGAACTATTTTAACACATTTGCAAAACTCACATTGTCACTAATGAAAGATTCTATCCTCGAGTTATCCATAAAATCTTTCAGTTGCAGATTCGACGACTGCCATTGATTATGTAGGAAATGCGGTCCTTTATTGCTAATTACTAACTTGAATAACGGCGCTAACAACTTATACGCTTGTCCTTTACTGATGAGCACATCAAAAGTTTTGTGCAGCCTCTTTAGAGGCACAGCGTCCTCTGTAATTGAATCAACTGAAAAGATAAAATAAATGTTATAAATCAAGTGTTATTTAATTATTGCAATGGTTTTGGTTAACCATACAATTTATCTACAACTGTCATTATTTAATATCAAGTCATTGACCAATTGATTTCAAATAAAGAACGTTGCTATCTTAATTATGTAGCGGCTTTCAAATTTTTGGATGGTAATATATAATTGAATGAAAACTTACCTAATATTTCAGCTAAATAATCCCAGAATTTTGGAATATCAATCGTGAGGTCGTCAGCTAGTGATAATATATCCACCAAACCTGCGCAGTAATCATCTAAGGGTATCTTACCCTGAACAACTAATTTAGCAAAAAGTCCGCCTGCTTTTAATCTCACTTGTTGCGATTTTTCTAAAACGTGTAGGTAACTCTCGGTAACCATTGTTGGGAAGTAATACACTGGCACGCAACTACTAATATCCATAAAGTATTCGTTTAAGCTACAGTTTCCGCTAACGTACTCGTCCAAACTATTGAGCATTCTCCTGGAGTACTGATCTTCTGTAAGAGCGGAAACGGGTGCGGGGGTCGCTTGTGAAGTGGCAGCCGACGTCGATTGTTGCGGCTGAGGTCGGGAAACCGCCATCTGCGGTGGTAACGAGACAGGAGCGGGAGTTCCGCGTTGGGAAGATGATGCAGAACTATCGTTTGAACGATGCTGAGAACCAGAACGTGAACCGCTTCGGCTATCGTATTTATAATTACCACGTTCGAGGCTTGTACCTTTGGAATTATAAATTTCCTTTTGGCCGTGACGGGAACCTGAAACAAAATATCCAAAATAATTCACTGCAATTTTTAACGAGTCGAATCACAAAAAACTTACTGGTACGTCTATCGCCGTCCATATTTTCCAACGCAGCGTATATATTGACTGTACTGGGAACTTGATTTGAAGGTGCTTTTACATTAGTGCCAGCACCCATATGCCACTTGTTATACATGACAGCAGAGCCAAGTGGTTCATCGGGCGCAAGCTGAAACATAACAATTATTATTAATTTATCTTTAGCTGACATTATATAGGAAATAGTACTTTTTAGAAGAAAAAAATTTCATATTACGTGGATCTGTTCACATATAGGAGTAGAAACAAAATCCCGAAAACATCCCCTACTTTCCTAAAAAACCATTCCAAACCGTATTTTGTTTCGTTTTTTCTCAATTTTCTCGCAACCCATTGTTTAAACGTGAAAAATCATGGTGTTCAATATGGTTGGAAATAAAATTTTCTATAAACATTTCACTTAACCCTTACTGTTTTCCCGCAAAAATCGTTCAATGTTAGCGGTAGTTTTAAGCAAGCTTTTAAAATGATTTTAATTTTAGTACTTGTACAGGGTGTCCCAAATCGGTGTGTTTTGCAGGGTATCTCGTAAACTAAAAGAGATAGAAGAAAAGCAGTTAAGATGTTATGACTTCTTTTTTTGTTAAAGTAACGATAGCCTAATTAAATCTTTAGTAACTCCCTGCAGTTGGAAGATACAGGACGATTATTGAAAACTGTCGAAAACTACAAGGTACTATAACTTATTAATTGGGAAAAATATAAAAAAACGTTATAAAAACTTTTAATAGATATAATATTGAAGAGTTCAGTGGCGCACAGAATTTTTTTGTTAGGGGGCTCACTAAGGAAATATAATGCAAACTTATGTTGTTTTAAATGGGACACCCTGTATATTTTGACGTTTTTCGTTTCCTTTTTTAATTCTCATTCACCTGATATATTTTCAATGATTGGAACTACAGTGCAAATAAACCATTTATGGATGTTATTAGGTGAAACACCCTTAAAAAATTGAACACTCTGTAATGAAATTTAACATTTGATTATAAGGATACTGATGGGTGACAATTTTATTTATCAAAATTATAATTAATAAAAAATAAAACCAGATTAAAAAAATATAAAAACAATAAACTAATGAAACAACAAGAAATATTATAACAACTAATCTACCTATAACTAATTTTATTAGAATGTAAAAATTACATTAAATGTTCAAAATGTCCTCCGTTTTCATCGATTAAAAAGTATTTCGTTCGTTTAAATAATCTTCAACCAATTCAGCATTACCAAAAATAAAATCAGTAGGTAAATATAGCTATTGATTTTAAGTACCTATATTATTATTATTTTGAAATTATTGTATCTGTTTTTTGGTAAATAACATCACGAAATGAGACGTCTGTATTTTCTTACATCCTAATAAAATTAGTTATAGGTAGATTAGTTGTTACAATATTTCTTGTTGTTTCATAAGTTTATTGTTTTTATTTTTTTAATCTGGTTTTATTTTTTATTAATTATAATTTTGATAAATAAAATTGTCACCCATCAGTATCCTTATAATCAAATGTTAAATGTCATTACAGTGTTTCACCTAATAACATCCATAAATGGTTTATTTGCACTGTAGCTCCAACCATTGAAAATGGACATATAATTTGTCATATCAGGTGAATGAGAATTAACAAAGGAAACGAAAAACGTCAAAATATACAGGGTGTCCCATTTAAAACAACATAAGCTTGCATTATATTTCCTTAGTGAGCCCCCTAACAAAAAAATTCTGTGCGCCACTGAACTCTTTAATATTATATCTATCGAAAGTTTCTATAACGTTTTTTTATATTTTTCTTAATTAAGAAGTTATAATAATCGCCCTGTATCTTCCAACTGCAGGGAGTTACTAAATATTTAATTAGGCTATCGTTACTTTAACAAAAAAAGAAGTCATAACATCTTAACTGCTTTTTTTCTATCTCTTTTAGTTTACGAGATACCCTGCAAAACACACCAATTTGGGACACCCTGTACATAATTCCATAGTCTAGAAATTTTACCTATGAAAATAAAATAATTTAAATCAAATATTAAAATTTTGCTACAACAGTGACTAAGTTATTGTCTAATTGAAGCCCTTTTCCATAACATCCATGAGGTTGAAGTATTGGCGTGTTTTTTTATGTCGTGTACTTATCAGGCCTAGTCCACTAACAGCTAGATTTTTACTCGTTTGTTTGTTCTTCTTCATTTATTATTTCTTCCTGTAGTGCATTTATGCTACCCTGAATATGACAGTTGGTGCACATATTTGAGCAACGTAACCCAATTCGTCGACAGGCACATTGATTACCGCAACCCATTTTACAGCTGCCCGATATAAGTTTTAGAACTGAAATTGGTGTCGGCAGCAGTAAAAACTGGTAATAAAATGTTGCCTAGTTTTTTCCAGCCCCACTGTGTTGCGAAGACTGAATCTGGTGAAAAATTACAACATAATTGTGTTGCCCAACTAACCTATTAACAGATGTGAATCGGTAGCTATTCAAAGATGTTTCCATACAACAGCATTATCTAAAGCAGTAAAGGAATTAATATTATCAGCATTAAATCTCTCGACAAGTTGAGAAATTAATCGATCGTTGTTAACTAAATTACTTAATAATGTCTTCTGTTGAACGGGTATTGGTATATTTTTATTGAATGCAATTCTAGCCAAGGTTGGTTTCAGAAGTTGTCTTTCAAGATTCCTTGTACTACTAGCATTTCAGCTATTGTTATAATGATAATATTGTTTTTCTATTTTGTTGTAACTTAACTGTCATTGTGAATTGTGATGTTAGAGGAAAATAAAGTGAACTTTACATTACATATTTTGTCTTAATTAATTTATGGTAAGTTTTCAAAATTGTTGTTAGTTGTGGTTTTAATTAAGTGATCCAAATATTGTTCCGCAACAATTTATAAAAAGAATAGTGGTACGGTATCCCAACCTTCTTACAAACCACCACCAGCCTAATACATTGATTTTGTACGATTTCTCGATAAATTATGTATAGTTTTTATTTAAAATTTAATTTGCAACATCTAAAAAGAATTGCAGGGAAAACTAAATGGGATAGGATTATAAACGACAGCTAAACAGGAACCGATAACTGGTAAAATACAAAAAGAGACAACTTAGCTGGTATGGTCATATGGTAAGAATGGAACCAAATAGATTAACTAGGAAAATAATGGTGATTGGAAAACCGATCAAAAAACAAAGGCCTAGAAGAAAACGGTTAGACCAAATAAATAGGTTTAGAAAGAGGAAAGACCATAGCAGAAATGTAAAACCTAGCAAAAGACAGAAAGGCATGGAAGAAATGGGTACAGGTCACGGAATCCACATCTAACGCCTGAAAGGGCAAAAGGATCTAGAAAAGAAGAAGAAGTTCCCGCACCTATATGTGAACAGGTCCACGTAAAATGAAAACTATAATTTTTTCTTCTATTTGATTTGTGTTTAACTTCCGTGTACCATAAATGTGAATTGTTGTGCAAAGTTATATACGGAACAAGTTTATGTTTACTGTAATTACTACACATTTTTGCAATAAATGTGATTTTTATAATAAGATGGAATTTAATTATTACAAATTGATTAAATGTACCAAGAAACGGTAGGAATAATGCACATATTTTAAACGAATAGTAAATTTATAATAATCTATTTACTTTGATTAGAATTTTATAATTACTATACAAACTTTTCCGTCCTTAATTATACACTCCAGAGGCTGTATCATGCTAACAAACCAAAATGTCTCTAAAAATGACCAAAAACAGCCAAAAATTATCAAAAACAACTGAAGATTACCGAAGAAGATTTTATCAAATATGATTACCCTATATAACAAAAATGTGAAATATCTGGATTTATGGAACCCATTGTACTGACTCTGATGAGCTGAAAATTAATAGTGTTCATCTGTGAGATGTCCTGAACAATATCTAATTACAAAATTGGTCACTCCTATACACTCCTGAGGCTGTATTGCTTTAGCAAAATAATCAAAAATGTAGAATATCTGGATTTATGGATCCAGTTGTATTGCCTCTCATGAGCTGGAAATCTGTGAAACATGCTTAACAACATCCAATCATAAAATTGGTCATTTAGTTCTGTACACTCCGGAGACTGTACCATGCTAACAAAAAGACAAAATGTGGTACTTGAGTACCACAGCACCCGCTGTACTGGCTCTAATGAGCTTAAAATTAATAGGGTGCATCTGTGATATTCCCTGAACAATATCCAATCAAAAAATTGATCACTTGTCTACATTCCGGAGGCTGTATTGTGCTAACAAACTAAAATTTCTCCAAAAATGACAGAAATGTCGTACTTAAAATACTATAGCACCTGTTTTACTGTCTCTGGTGAGCAGAAAATTAATTGGGTTCATCTGTGAGATGCTCTGAACAATATTCAATCATAACATAGCTGACTTATTGCACTCCGGAGACTGTATCGTGCTAACAAGACATGTAACGAAAAGTGGACGACGACGACATAAACACAGGATTTTTTTTCTAAAAACCGTCTTTACGTGTTGTTCTTGCTGAAAAACGAAAATTTCAACTTTTTTGGGGTAAACCAATACTTTTCTCACTTCAAAGATATGGTTGTCGGAAAAGTAATAACTTACCGCGGCAGTTCTTGCTCCTCTTAATAAATCACTTTTAAAGACGAATGAATTCTTCCCTCGGTTGGCCATCGTCCAACCATCATCAGCTGTAACATTTCTAGATCGACCTCCCTTTGAACCGCCAGGTCCTCCCGAATTTCCCATGCCACCTCTGTCGTCTTTTCTAGATGGCATCGGACCAGAATTCATCATCTGTATATTTAGCTGTTCTTGTTCAGCTTCTTTTTGGATTTGATCGATCTTCTTTGGATTTAAATCTTGCCTTCTAGGTATCCATTTCGATGCACGAAGGTCTATCACATCCTTAAAGGGAAAATATGTTTAATATATAAATAATGGTATATAAAAAAAATTGAATATATTTTTTGTTATTTACAAGCAGTAATTAGCGACACAAATATGGGTGATTCACAGTTTAGTTAATATGTTAATATCACTTAAATATTTAAAAAGATTCTGTGTATTGCAGTTTTCGCCAAGAATTCGTTCTAAATTGTTGTGGAGGTTGTTGTCTTGTCTTGATTGTTGAAATTTTGGGCAATCGGCTATTAAATGTCTTACATAATTCACTTTTAGTAATTAATTAACTATTGAATATATGAAAGTTGTTATTGTATTCAGAGTTTCTTTAGAAGACGATATTGAAAATTCAACTTCTATTGCATCTCAGAAATTTTATATACTTCCTCATCACACCACTAATAAAAATTTATTTTTTATTAGGGTACTTGGAGGAAGACGATTGATTATTCAAGTATTAATGAGGGAGTCAAAAAATCTAAACAGTATGAATTCCATTTATAAATTATTAACTTACTTGTAACATGAATCTAATCCTACTGCTTATCTTATTAGATGTATCCTTTTTATTCGCGATATTCTTCATCTGTGTGAATATCGGCTCAAGGGTAACGGTTTTGTTGTTGTCCAACTCCTTACCTATAGTTGTCAATAATTTACACAGGCACTCGTAACTTTCTTCATCCTTGTTTTCTAACAAATTGGTCAGACATCTCATCATTATACTTACAGTGAGCATGTTCTGCTTAAATAATTCCCCTGAAACGAAACAAAAAAATTTCAATTTATCAATCAATATGATGTATTATTGAATTAAGGAAAATGTTTAGTGATCAGAATGAAAATTGTCAACATTGTTTCAGTCCACTACTTTCTCAAAAACATCATTTAAATTGAGTTGGAATTTTTAGAACCGTTGGTGACTTTCAACACTATTTACCACCACAATACCAACATTCACAATCAATTTGATGTGCATTTCGATAACCAAATTATCGTCAGACTGAAGTTTATCAAAATGTACGTCGACAGGGTAATTGTGAATATTGGTGTTGTGGTGATAGTGTGTTGAATGCCATTTGTGTACATAGTACGTTAAAAAATCAACTTTTTGTTACAGAATAAAAATACAATATAATGGTTGATCATGCAAATTTTTATCAAATTAGAATACGTAAAGATTCTGTGATGATGGTCCCATAAGTACCCAGCCTGATCTAGATGGCGGTACTTGTTCACAACACACAACATTTTTACCTATATTTTCTCCATAAAGAAAAGATTGGCAACAGCGAGATATATAAATAAAATCCATTCCCAATCGAAACAATCTAAGAAGAAATTTTTTACAAATAGACAGTTAATATTAAATTTAATGTTAATTTTTTCAATTATCACAGCGAATATAATGGTGTTTTAAAAAATACAGTTCAATTATATACACAACGGTAGTTGTTTGAAACATTCACTATATTCGAAAGTACACAATATATGTTGTTTAGTATTTATTTAGCAGCCATCAATAGTGAACGTTTCCAGTGAATTTGTAAAAAAGGAGAAAATTGAGTTATAATTATGAGATACTTTTATTTGACAGACCTCAGCCCAACCAATATAAAAGCTGAACTAGATTTTACTCTGGATGAAACTGCTCCTTCGTTTATAACAGTAAATATTGGGTAACAAAGTTTACATGAGGCCATTTGAGCTGACAAGATGAGCATCGCAGATATCAACCAAATAAGATGAAGACTCCAGAAATGGTGAAGAAAATCTACTGGATAATCATCGAGTGAAATTGCTCGAGCTAGCAGACATAGTAAAGCATTTCAAAAAGTGATATACATTACATATTATCTGAAAATTTTGACATAAGATGGGTGTTTGCTCACACTCGAGCGAAAACAGTTTTATGAAGATGTTCCAATTGATTGTTTCGTGAAGTTTCACAGCAACAAAGTAGAATTTTTGCACCGTTTTATAACCATGGGTTCATCACTTCATACCAGAGACAAAAGAACAATCAAAATGATGTACTGTAAAGGGAGAACTGACTCCAAAGAAGATGAAGAGCATTCTACCTTCAGGTATATGGTGTCGGTTTATTGGGATGCACGTGGGATAATTTTCATTAACTATCTTAAAAAAGGAAAACGAGTATTAAGCCAACTAATTGCAACATTTGAGCGAATCTTATTCTTCTAATGCGGATCCATTAATGGATGTTTGCGATAACATTTTCCATTGCTTCTCTATTTCTTGCAATGTGTATTAACGATTGTACATCGTGTAGCCTGTATCCACTGTCTGATGTTTCGAAACCAAGAGATTTTTTTCCTACTGATCCTTCTCCAGCCTTCGGTCAAGAATTGATATTTCGTGTTTCACATTATATGCTCCAAATATGCCGTTTTTCTTTTTTTAATTAATATAAACAGTTCACGTTGTTTGTTGACGCGACTTAGAACTTCTAGCTGTCCAAGGCATCTTAAGGATTCTGCGATACAGCCACACCTCGAAAGCCTCTTATTTATTAATTGAGGTTGCCTTCAATGTCCAGCCTTCCATACCGTGAAGAAGCACCGACCAAATGTAGCACTTAGTGAATCTCAATCTCAGGTCAAGGTCAAAATCTGAACAGGCAAACACTCTTCGAAACCTCAAGAATGTCTGTCGACCTTGTTCAATGCGACACTTTATTTCCTTGTCTAATGTCCATTCTTCGAAGAGCCAGATGCCCAAGTACTCAACTTTATCTACTCGTTCTATGGACTTTGTGTTGAACATTATGGTGGAATTTTCAAACATATTTAGGTTTCTGGAGATAATCATAAATTTTGTTTTTTTGGTGTTGATATCTAGGCCCATTGATTTGCTCTGTTCTCCTACTTTATTGACCAGTTGTTGTAAACCGTGTATGTTATCAGTGATTAAGAATGTATCGTCAGCATAGTGAATATTGTTAATCCAGATTCCATTAATTTTGACGTCTTCCAGAATCTCTCATAAAATTGTTTCCAAATATAAGTTGAATAGTAGTGGAGATAGCATGCATCCCTTTCGCACACCCCTTCTAATCTGTATGGTGTTAAGACACATTATTGCCTAATTTGATTTGCGCTGTTTGTTTCCAATATAGGTTCTCGATGCATCTAATGTTTTTTCGGTCTAAATAAAGCCTATTGAGGAGCTATATTAATTTGTGATGTTGTACGTAGTCAAATGCCCTTTCATAATCTATGAAACATAAGCACACATTCTTTCTCTGATCATAGCAGTTTTGAGCAAGCACTTGTGTTGCGACTATCACTTCTCGTGTACCTAACCCTTGTCTAAACCCAAATTGGGAGTCGCCTATGTCTTTCACGCTTTTTGTAAATTCTTTGGTGTATGATGTTAAGAAATGTTTTTAAAGTATAGCTCATCAAGCTAATAAGTCTATGATCTTCACATTTTCTTTCATTGGATACAAGTAGAGCACAACCACTGTTTGGGGTAGTGACCTATAGTGTTAAATACTATGTAGTGATGTGACGCCTCTTTCATCTAAGAGTTTAAATAGTTCTGAAGGAATTCCATGTGGGCCAGCCGTTTTGTTATTTTTTGAGTTTCGTATGGCGTTTTCAATTTCGTCCTTACTGATCGATGCGCCGCATGGTGTGAAAAAAAGAATTTTCTTGTTCGTAAACCTAATATCTCACGTTTGAGTGGACCTAATTGGATGAAATTTTGTTTACGTATAGTTCAAGTTTTATGGAATAAGGGAAAATTATTGAAGAGGCCCAAAATAGTTTTCCAAGGCCCCAAAATTCAAGGAAAACAGGCCCCATTTGCAATTTTAGCTACAAATTCTATGCCATTTTAATTATTCATGATATATTTTGGAAAAAAACTATGTTACTTATACATTTTAACCTACTGAACTTGAATCCAACGAATAAAGTTATCAGCGAAATTCCTTCTTTCAGGAAAATTCACTTAAACATACAACATTGTGCATTTCTTGGTAAAAAGACTCGTATATAATTACTGCCTTTTTAATTTTGATAGAAAGCATTATAAATTTGATAAATTGTTTGGTATTAAACATTCTTAAGGCAAAAAACAAAAGTAAGTATGTAGCACAGCAAATAACTTGCTTTGTCGCCTGAAAAATGTGGTGAGAAGAACAAATGAATACCTAAACTCATTTTTAAGATTGTACCAAAGAAGTAATAATTTTATATAAAACATAAAAATTTAACGAAAAAAGTAATACGCACCACATTTTTCAGGCGACAAAGCAAGTTATTTGCTGTGCTACATACATACTTTTGTTTTTTGCCTTAGGAATGTTTAATATCAAACAATTTATGAAATTTATAATGCTAATTATATACGAGTCTTTTTACCAAGAAATGCACGATGTTCTATGTTTAAGTGAATTTTCCTGAAAGAAGGAATTTCCCTGACAACTTTATTCGTTGGATTCATGTTCAGTAGGTTAAAAAGTATTACTAACATAGTTTTTTTCCAAAATATATCATGAATAATTAAAATGGCATCGAATTTGTAGCTAAAATTGCAAATGGGGCGGCCTGTTTTCCTTGAATTTTGGGGCCTTGGAAAACTATTTTGGGCCTCTTCAATAATTTTCCCTTATTCTATATAACTTAAACAAAATTTCATCCAATTAGGTCCACTCAAACGTGAGATATTAGATTTACGAACAAGAAAATTCTTTTTTTCACACCGTGCGCTGGTTAGAGTTTGTTCTTCTCTTTGGTTTGGAGGACTATCTGGTTGTTATTATTGACTGTTATAGTTGGTCTAATCTTTTTATGTATGCCAGCAGTCTCCTTTAGCTTTTTGTGTAGTTCAAAATCGTCGTGTTGAGGTGTTCTATTTCTGAGCATTCACGAGCGAATAAATCGAGCAAAAACGGCTACATTTGGCTAAGAAGAAAGTGTCGTTTCATCAAGACAATGCACCAACTCACAAATCCGTTACTACAATGACCAAAATTAATGATTTAACGTTTGAACTGTTACTTATTCGTCAGATTTAGTCCCCCTGATTATTGTTTATTGCCAAACTTGAAAAATGGCTCAGTAATCAAAGATTTTCCAACGATGATATCGGCAGTTAATGGGTATTTTGAAGAGCAAGACATTTATTATAAAAACTTGCTGAAAGGAGATTCAATTGAAAAATATATATTTTTTGTGTCAAGTTGGATACTTCTGGGACCACCCTCGTACGTTACTTACTATTTAGAAAGAACGAATTTCAACTTACCTATAAATCTAATATTGCCAACTGATTTCATCCTCAGTCTTCTATCGTACTCTTCTAATTCGAAAGATAGATCTTTTTTCTTTTCGGGATCCGTACATTCTTCTATCTCCTTCATTTTAGTATTTCGTATACTTTCATCTATCGATTGTTTCTCAAACTCCACTTGACATCTAGTAATAAGAAGTTTTCGGAAATTAACGTACTCTTTTTTATCGTCCGATTGTACTGGCACCTAAAAAATGGTTTGGTGTTTGAAAAAATTTATAATTCGAAAGAAAAACGTTTTGAAAATCATGAAGAGGGGAATCAGTTGGAAAAAGTGTCCACATTTTATTTTCAGTCCACTACTTTCTAAACAGCATCATGTTAAAGTAATTTTTTTTATTAAACTGATGGTTCCAAAAATGTTTAATTCAATTTGAGTAGAGCTAAATATCTCTTGTGAGAGATAGAGAAGAAGAAAACTTACTTGTAAAAGGGCAAGTTGTCCACACATGCTGGCGTAGGCAACTGAAAAATTTGGCTCATCGACGGCCTTTTCGAAAACTAAATCTATAACACCTTGTAAACGTTCGGTAGTGTCAATAGAAAGATTCTTGATTTGTTGTAATAACGTTTCGAATTTTTGGGGAGTTAATTTATTGAGTATTCCTCTTACTTTCCTAAAATTTAAACAAATGTCAACATTTCATTGTTTTAAAATAAACACCTTCCGTCATATAGAAATTATTGTTCCCTCAGCTCTCATAATCTTGCGCACACAGGGCCACACAATTTCACTACAGAAATACAACCAATTAAGATCGTACCGGCAACCACCATCAGTAGTGAAATCACCCCCTAGCGATTTAGTTTACATCATCGGGAACATTTTCATACAATTTTTGGATATGATACAATAATATGATAACTAACCTGTACAATTCTTCAGTTTTCTTATCATCTTCTGTCTGGGATTCTCCTTTGATAAACCTGGCAGGCTTCCAAGCGTTTTCGGATTCATGCAATTTAACCTCTTCTCTAACAGAAATCGAAACTTTCATTGTTGGTTTTACCAAACTACCACCCTTGTTACCTTTACCCCTATCCATTTTACTAGCACTTAATCTATTAGTCAACGTCTGAAAACAAAACAGAAACGATTTAGAACAAATAATCGACGAAAATTTCATTATTAACAGTTCAAAAGTTATTCAGTCCCACTATCAAAACCTACATAGAAGATTTAGGAAAAGTTTCCAAAAAATATCATCATTTTAAATTTTTATCACTACAAAGTGAATCAATTCAACGGAAAAAGATTTATATCCTTTTAATTTTGATTAAACAAGTTAAAAAATCTACTTACTCCTTTTTGAGAACTATTTCTGCCGTAGTTATTAAATGATGGATTGAAATCGGTTCGACCTCCACCCATTGATAATCTGCCATCACTCAGTCGCTAAAAACAAAGGTAACTTTACAAATTTGTACTGTTAAATATTTTTTTTTTCATAATTGAATACATATCGTCCTTATTGTAACTAACGATGATTGGAATTAAACCAAAATGTCAAGAGTGAAATATTTCAATTTTGCAAACACTCGTTTCTAATTTTCCTATTCTATTCTCTGTGAATTATGATTATTAGATATATTAAGCAAATTAAATTAATTACTTACTCCTTTTTCGTCAGCCAAAACGGAATCCGGGATGTTATCGGGAGTTATCTTACTGGCTGGTAAGTCTTTTGCTGCCATTAGAAAATCTTTATTATATTTTTTCATTCCGGATTGATTGGCAGGAGACCACTGACCTAAAAGATACATAAAATTGCTATTAAAATAAAATAAATACAAAAATATATAAACAGCAAAATTATCGGAAAAAATGTTTCTGCAGGTATAATTATGCTAACTATTGTACTAGATTAGATAATAAAGTTAAGCAGAATTTATCTTACAGTATCTAAACGCCTCCTAACTTAATATACAGTTATGAGGAGCTGGGACTGTGTACAACTTCTAAAATAAATCTCAACATTTTTCTTTAATTTGACATCATATTTCATGTTTCAATTATTATTAATTAGCTAGTTCTATTGTTGGCCTTTGAATGCCATTAAAACTTTCGTCTATACATTTTTTAACTACAGGGTGTCCGAAAAGGTTTTCGTCATTCAATTTTGGATCAATAAAATTTTGTTTTCATATAATCAACTACAAACTGTAGACATTTATTTGTGAAAAATCATGCTGTTGAGATGCTGACCACTCGGCAACAACGCTCTTGTATGATGCTAGAATTTCATCATCAACTCATTCATATTTGCAAGAATTTCATCAAACACTTTTCATTTAAAGAACCTCCACTTAAATCGGGACTTCTGGGAGGATAGTTGATGTCATCCTTGGATATGACTTTTTCTGGGAACATCTTGCTGATACCAAGTGGTTTGGTTGAATCCACCAATATTGAGCAATTCTGGTTCAAGAAAATTTTCCAGCATTGCTCTATAACAGCCAGAGTTCATGGTGACTGTGCTATGATTCGCATCTTAAAAAAAGGGTCCAATGATTCCATATGCGGGCATTGCTGCCCATACTATCACTTTGGGACTATGTAGACACATTGCTGATGTTTTTCTCTTGGGTTGTTATAGCCACAATATCTGCAATTTTATTTATTGAAATCGTCGAAGGTATGTAACATATGCTGGGCAAATGCGACACGAATTGGATAATCTTTCACTTTTAATGCTTGCACAATTTAAATTTTGTAAGAATGTAATTTTAAATCTTTCAAGATTGCGTGAACGGACGATTTTGATAAATTTAAAGTGGCTGCTTGTGTTCTTATTGAACAGCGAATCGTCTTACTGCTTCTTGAACACGATCGATATTTTCAGCATTTCGACAGACTCGTCGCCGTTCATCATTAATGTGCCTTCTACTTTGAATTTTATAACCCAATATCTGATTTAAGGACATGTCGGAGCTTAATTAATGTCGTGTAAATAAAAACGTGCATGGTAAAGGCGACGAACTTGGATGTAAGAATGGTTGCTTTCGTAAAAAGCTTTTACACAAAACAAAAAACGCGCTGCGGCCCCGTGTATCACTGCATGGTAATTGAAATTGGAAGAGGTCTGCTCACGATTGTAACTGGCCAGATCCTCCCACTCCTAACGGTTCTCGAGAAATACAACAGACATTGTAAAAACCTTTTCAGACACCCTGTATTTATTTAGTTTCACATTATGCCAGGAAACGAGCAAAAAACGCCTTTTATTAGCGTGGGAATTTTCTGTGGTGTAGAAAAATTCTTCTATAAGAAAGATTTTCAGAAGAAGGAGGAAACTGAAATGTAAGGATTCTAGTAGTACCTTCCCAGACTGCATCAATTCAAAAAGTATCTTCTAAACTTTGAGACCACTAGATCTAAAAATTATTTGGATCTCAGCGAAAACAAGTTAAATCTCCTCACGGACACAGGACACTGCCACCTCAGGAAGGACCAAACATCTATTCTAGTTCAAACTAAATCGTAGTCAACATCAACATAGATGTCACCAATATTCACCAGCTCACCCACATGTTCTGTAGTCCTTATCAGTTTGAAAGTTCATTGTAACTGTACTGGAAGTTCATTACTATTGTAACAGTTTTTTATTTATGAAATGTTAGCTCTTCAAACCCATATTAAACTCCTCGAAAGCTAATAAGTCAGGAAACCTTCAACTGGGGAGGCAGGCAACTCTCTCCAGCAGTGAGTCTGCTGTCGGTGTTAAGATTTCACCCCCCAAATTTCACATATTTTCCCAATAAACTTCTGTCTTCCAGGCGCAGCAGTTAAACCGCATCCAAATTGACCACTTCTGATGAAGAATTTCCTTCCTTATTACAAAATATGTCCTATCAAAAACTCAAAGACCTTGGACTAGCTGAATCCACGATTAAAATTCTTTAATGAATCAACAACAGCCAATCAAGTTCTCGGCGCAATTTTCTCCAAACACCAATACAATCTCCCTCCTCTCATTCAAAACCTCACACATCCTCAAAACAAACATCCAAACACACTTCCTTTTCATCTCCCCCTAGATCTTACGCTTTCTCCGGAAGATCTCAATCTCCACTCCCTCAATTGCCCCACGAGAATTTCACCCTCGTCGGGAGAACCAAACCCCGACCTACTCAAACCTCAACACCTATCACAATCATATCCAAAACCAAACCCCGAATCTCAGAAACCATCCCCCTCAATATTCCTCCAAAGCTCTCCCTTTTAAACACCCTAGACTCCTAAACGGACAAATCCTCTACCTTATGGCGAGTCTTTCATGAAAGTGGCCTAGAGATTTTGCCACTCTGGTCGTCAAAGGGATACGATGATTCAAAGATCATAAACCGGTGTCCTATAAAATAATATGTAGGGAAACTATTTGGCATGTGCCATGAATATTCAGAGTTTTCGCAGGAACTTATCTTATTGTACACAAGAGTAGGGCGGAGACAGCCGGTCATAAAATAATTTCGAGGGTTCGGTCTGCTTCTTGATGGACGTCGTAAATATACTTTGGCATAGTAAACTTTACATTCCAAATATTTCTGCACCTCTACTGTTCTTATTAACAACAATTTTTTGATCAGAGTTTCAATAATTGAAATAAAAATGTAACATTTATATTTTGTATTCGTTAAAAGTGACACAAAGTCCGCGTTGTTCTTTTTAATAATACTTTGTAAATATTTCAACATCTCATATTGTTCTTCAGCTTGTATTTACACTTTCAACAAACATACATCAAATTTAAAAAATACATTTTGTAGAGCTAAGTTTAAACTGTATGTTTTTGTGTTACCTAAAACCCAATAAGAACTTTCTGTATCTACCCACCTTAAAGTCAACTTTAACTAAACAGCCCTCATGAAAACACAATTCCACCGACGATCCTAACATCACTATCAATGCCCTTAACTCCACTCAACATCCTCCCTGTCCTGCCAAAACACTCACAATTTCTTTCGTCTGCAGAAATGTAGACGCATCCGTTCCCCTTGAAGGATTTGAACAGGCTATTCAAAATCAAAACTTCCCCTTCGACCCATCTCCATGTTCCATATTACTAAGGACTCCGAGATTCACTACCACCAAGCCCTCAAGCATTAAATTTCACGATCTCCCACACTAGTGTGAACCTTACAATTCCAATCCACTACCGCTAGACCCAGACCAAATCGGCCACCGACTTGAAAAATGCCCAAAATCCAAAACCTCCACATGCACAAATTGTGGTGGTCCTCACCCCACATTCCACCTTCGCTGCCCCAACAGGCTAGCCACCCCAAAAAAAACCAAGAAACCGAGCGCCGCATTGAACGAAAAAACCCCTATCTAAAAACACCCAACGTTCGCCCTGCAGAGGAACTGGTTCTGTATCAGGTACCATTTTCTCTAAATATCCAACACTCACAAAAACAAAAATTTTAAAACTTCTCTCTCTATTTCTCTCTCGAAGCACCTAATGAGAATAGGTCTAGCAGAAAATGACGAGTGCTGATTCTGTGGGGAGGAGGAAGAAACTCCAGATCACCTAGTTCTAGAATACCTCACCATTGCAAGATAAGACAAAAAGATGACAAACTTATAGGAGCGAGAAGCCGTCCCAAATACTGGAGTTTGTCGCTTCGTCTCACAACTACGCACTACTAACACTAAAATACTGTATATGTATGTTAATAACAATGCATATACCATAAAAACAAATGAAATATGCACAATTTGCAACTGTCTAGTACCAGAATCCCTACAACATTTATTATTTGTATGTCCAATGTATGAACAAATTAGATATTTCTTCTCTAAAACCTATCAGTCCCTAACGGACTTTGAAACAGTTATTAACAAAGCTGAACCACAATTATTATATTAGTACAATGTTATTCAGAAAAATTCTGGAAGAAGGTAACCAGATGGTATTCCAAATGTAAATTAAGAGTTGAAATTCTAAACTAAACCCAGATGCTGGTTACAAGCCATTAAATGTTTAAATAGTTTAATGTGTTATAAAAATTATTAATACATTTTAAATATTCAGTGTTCAATAGTGTGTAAATAAAAAAATATTAAAGTGGCGATTGTGTGTAAATCATGATTACAACTTTTTTAATATTCAAGTAATTAAGGCAATTTTAAATAAATTAATTTCATACATTAAAAAAATATAATTAAAAATGAGTAGTTAAAAACTTACCTTCAGTATACGGTAATTTAGTTTCTATCCTATTAATCTCACTAGTTTTTGAATTTACATCATTCTTAGCTTGAACTATTTTTTCATTCGATTGCGATACTGCAGCCCTATCAGTTTCGTCATGTCCGTCTATCGTATTATTACTATTATAGGGTTTAATATTTTTAGGCTTTTCCCTAACAATATCAGTTATATCAATCTGAAATTAAGAGAAAATGATTTTTTTACTTTTTTTGGCTTTGGAACCACGAATAAACAAGTAATATGACATTAAAAAGAGAAACAAAGGACATGTTGCAGCAAACATATTTACTCATATCTAAGTCATATATTGCCCTATACATATATTTAAATTAAATAAGGTTAACTAAAACATTTTATTACAAAACTGTATCTACATCTATAATTACAACAATTAATGAAACAATTGAGTAATAAAGTTATGTAGAAAATATAATCTTACAGTACTAAACGCCGTCTTAACTTAGGAAAACAGTTAAGCGGAGCTGGGACTGTGTTAAAATAAATTGTTGAATTTGAAGAGTTGAAAAATAATTAATCGAATACTAACCTTATTTTTAAGAAGTTTGGTAACAGGTTCAGGGGGTTTGATTGTCGATTCATTCTTATTGTTCGTTTCAACGTTCACGTTAACATCTTTAACTGGGGGAGGTTGTGTTGGGATAACATTAATGTTGGCATTATTAGTTTGTGGTAAAGTGTTGGCATTTAATAAATCTTTTACAGTCTGGTTAGGAATCACATTAGAGTTTACTTCCTGGAAGGTAAAAAAACATTATAATGATTGTTACTATCAATTGCTTTAGCCTGTTAAATTTCAATCAATTTATTTTTGCCATCTGGTTTGTAATAAGATATGTTATACAATGTTTAATCTTTATATTTCTTGTATTTATCTAGTTACAAAAGGAATGTTTATACTACTGTCATGTATTATAGGTATGAACACATAAATATATAAACAATATAATATATGAGTTCTCATGTTTCACAATATTTTAAACTGTAAAATTTTAATTGCAAATCTCAAAACTTTTAGCACAAAATGGTTAAATATGAAGTTCAACTGTGATGTTCTATTCAACATATTACTCAATTTCATTTAATAAAAAGGGAATAAAGTTAAGTTAACTCCATTATTTTTCAGTGTATCCTGACTAATTGAAACAAGATATTTTATTCTTGTCGGGAATCATTTGCATATATTTCATAAATAAAAAAATAGATTTTCATTACTTACTCCTGTAGGTACATTGTCATTGAAAGCATCCATATCTGTGCCTTCTTTATTTGCACCCTTCAAGTTAAGTTCATTTTTCTTATTTGATTTGCTGGCAGCTTTAGACGGTTGTGGTGGAGGTACAGATACCGGAGCTTGCGGAACCGGTTTTTGGTTATTATTCTGTCCCCCAGCGCCCTGCTTCGAGGCCGATCGTTGAGCATTTTTAGATTTTGCTGTAACAAAAAAAAATTATGATTAAAGACACGTCACACGTGAAGCAAAAATTTCATTTTATCATTATATTGCAGGTTCAATTATTTTTTCTCCTTCCTACATTGTAAACAACCCATTCTGACACTGTTTTGAAGGACGTAAGTAACAATTACCAAAAGGGTATGGATTGTTCTTGGACAGGTTGTAAGTCAACTTATCACCCTTGTGTGGTAATAATTTATGTCATATAAAAAGTTAAGAAACATCATATATTCATCAAGTTTCAACTACAAACATAGGAGATACCTTTAATTTTTTATTTCATCAACAACGTCAAGCCAACATCTTCCATGTCAATCACATTTGATTTTTTGGGTTTATACCAATCATTTCTTCTTTTTAAAAATGCTCAAAGTTTAGGATACTTGGAAATATCTATGTTTTCCTCTATGAAAGGGGTGGACTTCAAAATGGACTATTCACATCATAAGATTGATGGATACTTTAAATAAAGCAGATTTTCGTGAAAGTATGCCAAAAATATGGTTTCTGAAACTGCAATAGCAGTCTTTGTTTGGCACCATTTCTTCAAGTATTGCTATGTTGCTTCATACCTTTTCTTTGATTTTTCTGGCAGTAGCAATGGACAAGCGATATTTGCGGATTCTTCTATATTCATTTGACTATTATACAAATAAAGAATTTCAAATTCTCTCAATTTTTGATAAGGAACTGTCAGCTTGACATTGTTGATAAAATAAAAATGCTTGTGATGCTGTAGAAACTGTCTTCATAATTTCATGCGAAAAGTATTAAATTAAATTAATAAAAGTCCAAGAATAAATTATGCTGGAAGAAGAAAAAACATTATGTACTTCATGGGATGTAAGTACATTTACTAGTCTCGAACTTTATAGCCAGCCTTCGTTATCGCTCGGGCGCAAAACGTTCTCAACTAGTAAATGTTACTTACATCCCTTGTATTATAAATATCTATTATTCAAATTCATTTTCTATTTCATATATCAATAAAAAAAAATCAGACATTTCCAAACTTTGGATGATAGTGTATAAAATTAATGCTATCGTCTTTTATTGGCCACTTTGAATTTTGCCAATTGGAAACTAAGTAATCCAATATATTGCACTTATTATTTTTATATAATAATAATGTTTATTGTAATTTCTTACAAAGAACGTGGTCTTCTGCCCATTAAATTTACATATTTTATGTTGCATGAAGACATGCTAATATTTTCAACTTAAATAATAAATATAAATACACTCTCGATAGTTCTTGTATTCTTTCCCACAGTATCTTCACTGGAAATTTTCATCTTGGCTGTTTTCTCAGGTGATACAGTATTTGGTTATAAAACGTGTACTGTATTTGTTTTTTTTGCAAACTTTTCTGCGACCTGCAGCGTATGTCTGGTATAAAACCATGTGCTCTGAAGAATGATACTTGCACATTCTAACATAGGTCTGCATATCAGTTGGTAAATTCTGCTGGCATTTTCGATGTTTATTCTTTGATTTATGTATGATAGGGAACGGAAATAACAGGAACAAGTAATGGTACTTTTCCTTATATTTTTTGAGCAGTGAGCTTTGAATTTTAATTTGCTGTCTAGTAGCCTAGGTACTTTACAATGGTTTGTGTATGAAACTGTTGATTTTGGAGGGTGATGTGAGAGGAAACATTTTTCAGTGGTGTTGAAACAGGATTAGTTGGGATTTCAAGGGATTAGGAAGTACTCTCCAAGATCATTGTCTTAATGGTAAATCCCTGAAGATTTTCAGCTGCTTTGTTTGTATTTTTTGTGTCATCTGTATATTGTAACATGTAGCTGTCTTCCTTAAAGTGTTCTGGGTCTTCATTATAAATATCCGCACAGAATAATTATATATTGGCAACAGAGGAGAACCCTGTGACAACCCTTATTCCTACTACCGTCCAAAAATGTTGGTACATTATTAGACGGGCAAGGTTTTTAAACATGCATAGCTCTCAGGCTAGGATGTAACGTTTATAACAGTCACGTTTGTAGTTTTGGTGCTACTGTAAACGAAAAGGAGACACATGCCTTTCATGTAGCAAAAGTAAGGGACGATGGTCAGGACACAGCGAACTTAACCAAATAATTCAATGAGCCCTATCATCAGCTTACATAAGTTCAATACTGGAACCCTTCGGACTCTTTCGAAATGAGAGTAAAATACCTGAAGAAGTTACCCTTGTTCCATGGTCAAAAGGTCAGGGTCTGGTCTGAGATGTGACATGCGTTGATACACTAGCCGCGTCACATTTACTACAATCGTCTGTGGAAGCGGGTCAAGCGACAGAAACTGCATGCAAACGGAAACATGCGAAATATGAAAACCTAAGTGTCTAACTCCATTTTTAAGGGACTTGCATTTGAAACTTTAGGACCTTGGTGTGAATAATCGCTGACTTTTGTCGACACCATTGGAGCTATTTTAATAAAGGAATCTGGAGACACCAAAGCAAACCAGTATCTCTATCAAAGGATATCACTGGCCATTCAACGTTCTATCCCCATGGATGAAATACATAATTTATAATACTTAGTTTCGTTTTTCCTGTTGTAAAATGTTGAAAGTTACATGTCATTCCCAAATTAACTTTTACATATGTTTATTAAAGTTATTCATTTGTGTTTTGAAATTTGGATTCTGATTAATTCTGTATTATCTGTGTAGCATTACTTTTATTTTATCAGTCCAAGTATAAACGGCAGTAGTAATTCGTCAGAATGTCTGGTTTTTAATTTTAGGAGAATTTTCCAATATTATCTCAGACAGTTTTTCTCTAGAAATTTCGTGGTATGTATATGATTATTCATTATTTCATTTACTTTATTATTATAGAGTTTGGCTAATTATTAAATACAATTCAATTCACATGAGACATTATTTTGAATTAATACTAATCTCATCTCAAACTCTGTTTAATAATAGTCAGTTTTACTAAGTCTAGTGATGAGAGACGCTAAAAGTAAATTTTTAATAAAACTTTCTACTAGTAATTACTGTTATTGAGTTAGGAGGACATGAGTGTATGGGCCGGAAACAAAAACCTCTAGCATATTCTAAACAGAAATTTACACTATAGGGAAATGTGCCCAGTTCAATAAATGTCAATAAGAAATGTAGAGGGCAAAGAATAATACTCATGTCAGATAGCAAAGCATCCATTAAAGTACTGAGCTTTTCTGTAATCAGTTCTAAAATGGTTTGGGAATGCTTAGGCATAGTCAATCAACTAGGCAAGGATAACATAGTTATCCTGTTGTGAATCCCAGGGCATACTGGAGTAGAAGGAAATTAAATAGCTGATGAACTGGGAAGAAAGGGGGCAAACGTCCTTCTGGAGACCAGAACTCTTTTGTGGAATCAGCCCAATATTGGAAGAAACGGGAAAAAAAGAAATAAGGAAAATATTAGACTATTGGGATAACATAATAGGACGAAGACAAGCGAAGATGCTAGTGGTAAACTATGACCAGAAAAGATTGGTAGAATGTACTAAATAGAGCAAGTCAGTAATAAGATTATTAATAGGAGTTTTAACAGGACATTGTCGCCTGAATGGACACCTAAAAAACTCTGAAATGACTACAGATTCTGTGAGATAGAGAAGGAACCATCCATCCACATGCTTGCTGAATGCAAGACACTACAGAATATCAGAGCTCACTACAACTATGACCAGAAAAGATTGGAATAATGAACTAAACAGAGGAAGTCAGTACTAAGATTTTTAACATGATATTGTCGCCTGGATGGACATCTAAAAAAACTCAATCTGGTGGAAAGAAACGACAGCAAATCCTATGGGATAGAAGACGAAACATCCATCCATATACTTGAATGCAAGACACTACAGAATATCAGGGCTCAATACCCATTTACAGAAGACATTCGAAATAATACTCATCTCATCCCCAACTTTGTTTAATCATATTTAGTTTTACTAAGTCTAGTGATAAGATATGCTACAAGTAAATTTTTCATCAAACTATCTACTAGTAATTACTGTTATTGATAGTTATTAATAGTAGTTATTTGTTCAATTAAGTTTATACGTCATTTTTTGATGAATAACTAATAGCCTATAATATTTTATTATAATAATTAAATATTTTTATCAAAAAACGTGCTGGTATAACTAATTGCAATTTTATTTTAAATGTTGTGACGTTAGTGTCATAGCTAGTAATAAACATTTACATTGATGTATAAAATACATTAGAATTCTTTATTTAAAACATGCATTTAACAAATTGAAGGATGAAATAAAACAATATAGTTTGTTTAAATCTTCATTTATTTGAACTAATGTTCAATTTAAACTTGTTGATGCTTTTCACTAACACAGTAGCTTTGAGAAAAGGGAATGAAGGTAAAATATAAAAATGTCTTAATATATACAGTGCTAAATATATTTACTAAGGTTAACAATGGTATTAAAAGAAATTACCTGGAAATGCATTCACTACAAACATTCCTAAGCTATCTTCTAGGTAAAGAGGTTCAATAAAGGATACTGATTGATATCTATTTGGTCATTAAGGAGATTACCTGAATATTTATTTTTGTTAATCTCTAGGGCCTCTAATAAATTTAAACTAAAGGATTTACCGACTACATGGAGAATTTCAAAATTTGGGTCGAAAATGAGTTGGTTTTCTAATAAATGATTTGAATAGTTAGAATCTAATTTTTTGTTGTCATAGCTACGTTTGTGTTCCGAAATTCTAGTTTTAAAATTTCTAAAAGTTCTACCGATATAAATTTTATCACAATTGTCATTACCACATTTTAATTTTCTATATTTCATAAACCATCACATACAGATATTACAATTCATAATAGTTCGGTCCACCCATTCAGTCATAAACTAGCAGCTTTCAATAGTATGATACACAGACTCTTAACAGTCCCATTTAATATTAATAATTATACCAAAGAATTAAATATCATAAAACAAATAGCAGTTAATAATAATTACGATCCAAATTTAATTGGCAATATCATAAATAAAAAGATAAAAAAACAGACTTTAGAACAAGTATTCCCTTCAGATAAAAATAATAAACAATTTAAAAGCTTAACATACTTTGGAACACCATCCTTAAAAATTAAATCATTTTTAGAAACTTTAGACATGAATATTTCCTTTAAAACTGATCACAATTTATCCAAATTCATTAAAAATAATAAATCTAAATCTTCAAAATTAAACAAATCAGGAGTTTATAAATTAAAATGTGGTAATGACAATTGTGATAAAATTTATATCGGTAGAACTTTTAGAAATTTTAAAACTAGAATTTCGGAACACAAACGTGTAGCTATGACAACAAAAAATTAGATTCTAACTATTCAAATAATTTATTAGAAAACCAACTCATTTTCGACCCAAATTTTGAAATTCTCCATGTAGTTGGTAAATCCTTTAGTTTAAATTTATTAGAGGCCCTAGAGATTAACAAAAATAAATATTCAGGTAATCTCCTTAACAACCAAATAGATATCAATCAGTCTCCTTTATTGAACCTCTTTACCTAGAAGATAGCTTAGGAATGTTTGTAGTGAATGAATTTCCAGGTAATTTCTTTTAATACCATTGTTAACCTTAGTAAATATATTTAGCACTGTATATATTAAGACATTTTTATATTTTACCTTCATTGGTTTTGACAAAGCTACTGTGTTAGTGAAATGCGTCAACAAGTTTAAATTGAACATTAGTTCAAATAAATGAAGATTTAAACAAACTATATTGTTTTATTTCATCGTTCAGTATGGATCTTCATCAAGTGAAAGCCTCATCAATTCAATTTTACAAATTCCATAAATAAAATATCAGTACCACTTTTTTATTTTAGAATTGAAAATATTTGTATTGTAGGAGTAGACAATTTAGCCAATAAACACCCATGGATTTTTATTTTGTAAAGCAGTATTTTTAATGTACAAAATTTATTATCTTTGTTTTTTAATATTTTGTTTTGCCAAGGATTTTGTGTATTGTTTAAAGTAGAAAATAATCATATCATAAGCAAATATTTACTATGTGACAGGGAAGGAACAAAATCGCCAACACCAATTTATTGCATTACAAGGAATCATTTATATTTTTTACAAATTTCGGAATATGTATATCAAATATCTGTTTTAACTACCAGATTTGCGTTTGACAAAAGGAATTTAGAAATTCATTTTTACACATTAAAAAAATATTTTTTTATATATCATATTTCACTTTTTTTAACTCATCTTAGGATTAGATTTGTGTAGTTGGCAAGCCTGTTTGTCTATGTCCAAAAGGGACTTTTTTTCATTGATTTATTTTATACGAGGACTTGTAATTTTTCGTATCAATGATAAAAAATATCAAAATTTGTTGCTATTTCTATTTATTTTATTCTAACTTACAAGATCGATAGATATTAGTAATTATCGATTGGAGTAATATGTTTCATCCTATTCATCATTTCTATAAATATTAATTTTTCCCGAAGAACAATATTTAAATATTTTATTGGAAAGCTCATCTCTAATAAATATATATATTTAAACATGCTATTCCACAACTTAATCAGATACATTTTTTTTATCATAACATAAGTTATTTTAAAAACTTACTCGTTTGTACAAATTGGATAATTAGCCTGTAGTGACTCGTCACAAATTATAATTGCAAGTTGCCATTTGCATAGCGAAACATGTGTTGAGGAATGATTTATCATTAAATGACATAAATTGAAGTACTCTAAAAAATGATTCCAATTGTGGATCAGATAATGCTGCTAAAATGCTGAGTATCAGTATCAAAAAGTTGTAAGATAATTCACGATTAAATAAAACTTTCAGTTGCTTTTTTACATGAATCAACTTCGAATTGGAATCTAAAAAAATGTTAATCTCAGAGTGTAGACTTGTTTCCATTTAAGGCAAATGATTTATATGCAAGTCTAAGAACTTGCAATAATATTCTAGATGTAGGTTAGGATAAATCAAACTGCTGTC
Source organism: Galeruca laticollis (assembly GCA_963921935.1). NCBI lineage: Eukaryota > Metazoa > Arthropoda > Insecta > Coleoptera > Chrysomelidae > Galeruca > Galeruca laticollis. The sequence continues at coordinate 65,626,436 of OY998185.1, read as the reverse complement.
ATTAGTATTTTGTGGGACAAGGTTGATATCGAAACTTGGAATTCTCACATCATTATTTGGGTTGGGCCGAATTAGTGATTGCAATTCGAACAAAGTTTATTGATATACTGGGTGATCAGGTGAATGAAACAAAACCATTATATTTTCAATAAACATCCACAAAAAAAGAGGGTTTGATTATTTCAAGAATAAGCTTTCACAATTCTTTTTGAAACTACTTTTTGGAACCTAAATAGATGAAACAAAAGGAGGAGGAGAAGGCGACGGAATTACCCATTACCCATCTGAAGATCTACAGATTTTTTTTAACCATCCATGAGTAGTTTTTTACAAAATAACTGGCAAAAAAATGTTAATATAGGAGACATTTAACGACATTTTAATTGGCTACATAATTTTACTATCAAAAATTAAAGATTAACTGAATAAATAATTTTCAAACACGTGTTCTTGTACATATTTCACAATTCTGAACTGAAGACCCAATTTTTTTGAAAAATTGATTTAACTATTACAAAGTACACATAATTAAAAACCAATTAACAAAAAATTGTGATGTAAATATTTTTTATAACTGTCGAAAAATTCATCGTTCGTTTTGAACTCAATTTTTTTTTTAAATTTTCGTTATCTGTTGGAGAGGACACTAAATAAAAAGGTTATTAACAAACAAATTGTAATATAAGTATTTTTAGAAAAATAAAAAAACCTCATAAGATTAACAATAATAAAAACGCATGCGAGATTCTCCGAAACGACACAAGTGTTTGGAGAACACGCTTACCCTAGCTTCCCTAAGCCAGTACTGGGTCCCGTGGTGAGTGCTGAATGGCATCTGGCAACAGATTCTTTGGAGCAAACCTCTTCTATTCTCAGCACACCACGAAAGCAACAGCTAATAATGGTATGGGGCTTTGTCTAACCTAACCACCCCGCAATATGGCAATAGCTCTAAATTGCGCAACCATTTATGAAGCCTGGGACGAGCGACGTCCGGGAATACTCGACCCCCCCCCCCCCCCAAATGGATTACGAACCCTGACCAATAATGTTTCGTTGGAGCATCCAATGACCACCACCGGAAAACCGCGACAAGGGATGACTTGGACAGATGAAATAAACAAGCACGTCGTTCCTTGTTATCTCAGAGCTATCAATTTACACCAAGACCTTGTTATACAGACTACAAGACACACATTCACCAACACATTGTAAACAAATACCCGGAATTACAACACCTCCCAGAACAAAGAATAAGTGACCAGTACAGAGTAATCATCAGAAACAACCGACTCACTGAATTTGAAACAGATTTATTTAAACAAGAAATCAATGAAACAGCAACTCTGCTTGCCATACAGACTGAACCCCACACACCCAGTACCAATGCCATCACAGCTGAACCTACTTGACAAATACCACTCTCTGTTTCATCCTTAACTCTAAGACCACAGATGTTCAACACCACACCTACAGAAGACTCACAGAAAAACCACATTCAGGAAAATATTATCGAACAACTACATATTATAACTTACGTGAAATGGACAGGTGCTTGCTCCAACAACAGACCAAAAATAACCCAAAAAACACAATAATAGCCCAAGTAAATACGGCCCTCAACAGCTTAATCACCGAAAAAACCAAAATAACTGTCTACAATGCGGAAATAGTTACATTGACCTTAAATGAACAAAAAAATATTACCAGCACAAAAACAGGACAAAACAAAAAATTCGGAACTGGCAACAGAATAGAACAAAAAATTATTGCTATCAGAAAAACGTTGAGACTCCTTTAGGCAATACTCAAACGGTAACAGATCCACCAAAACAATTGACAAAGTTAGAGTGCTTTTGACAAGTTAAAGTTACTAAAGCTAAATTAATATGGTTTAATTATAATATATAACAGTTTTATTGCTAAAAATTTGAAAATTATCATTACACAACCTTGGAATGTTGGGAAACTGAGATAAAATGATTTAGGGTACTTCTATTTTAAATCAATATATTTCAATATTCTATAAATAATTTTTTATTGTACATCATAGATAGTGGCAAAATGTGTACAAAGAAATAAATGGAAAATATGAAACGTTTTTAAAGCCACATCTACATTTGTATGTGAGATTGACACCTGGTTAAAATTGTAACTGTTATCAGAATGATAATTTTAGTTGTGGTTTATTGTAAAGAAAAAAAAACAGGAAACCAAGTCCTTTTATCATATCAACTGCTCAATAATATGCCATAGGTATACTACCACTAATCAGGATATATTTTCTGATATTAGTACAGTACTGTAAGTTAAAAAGAATATCAAATGGTAGTGTTACAAGCTTCTTTTTATTTTATAGTAGATATTCTATCAATTCCTCTATTAAAAAAATCTTCATATAACTTATTCCACTGTCTACTTTCTGAGCTGGTACCTTCCAAATATGTTCAATGGAACGGTCAGGTAATAGAGATGGACATTACATGAGTTTTAATATTTTTTCACATTTTAAAAATTCTAGTACAGTTTGGACGAAACTATAAAATAATAATGTTAATGCAATTAAGTATGTTGAGAATCCTGAATAATTTCCAAATAGTCTTTAATTTTTTTTGTTATGTTCAATAACAGTTGTGCTTTCAAACTTTGAACTAAACTATCTCCGTCTAAATGTGACAGCAGGTTTTAAAAAGAATTTTTTCTTTCTTTTCCAATTCTACATCTTTGGGTGACTATCAGTCACATCCACCTCCTAGGAACTTGAGCTTCCATTGCTGAACTCCAATCCTAGATAAATCTGCTGCGACAGCATCCTTCCATATTTTTCTAGGTCCGTTATACTGTTTTCATTAAATTAGCTTTTATGTGCCTGATTGTGTTTTCACTGCCATACAGTATCATCAATTCCACAATGACTATTAACTTTTATATATGACAAAATGGCCGACCAAAGAAAATATACTAAAATGGTAATTAGTTAAATACAAACTTCGAGTCAATTATTATTGATTGCTCAATTGAAAGATAATTATTATAATTAACAGTCTGCAGGCAGGGAAACTTTTAATTATTGAAGTGAAACAAAGAATTCAAAACATATTTTATATTCATGGAAAATTTCAATGACACTTAAATACTGATAACTGGATATAAAAATTGCAAAGTCTGTATATTATATTCTAAAAATAAAATGGTATTTTCTATTTTCAAATTCGATTAGAGTAGTTCACATATTATCTCTAAAATACAATGGAATTTGTCATCAAAACTAATTATTCTATAATTAATTTTACTCAAGTTGTTAATGTTTTTTCTACTAATGTCGTTTATATGGAATAAAATCCTAGTATTTTAAGTACATATTTTTTCCTTGCAATATATTTGAATTATAAGAATTGACATTTGCCAGATAACTTTGATTTTTTATTTTTATTTATGATTTCATTCATTCGATACTATAGGAAAAGTTGGGATACAAACTATAGAGACTTGTGAGAGCTAGAATAAATCAAATCAAGCATTGGGAAGAACTGTTAAACTCCATTTCACGAAAGTTGAAGCCACCTGAAGTTGGAACATCAACAATCGCAGAAACCAAATTCTCTCTTGTTTATCTGTCCCTCAGTAAAGACCACTGGCGTATACAGATGTGAGAGGAAAATATTTTCTGTAAGAAAATTCTCAAGAGAAATTTTTCTACATAATTTACACTGAAAAATTTTCAGTTTTTCTAACCTTTTGTATAACTCTGGCAACAGTGTTTTAAGTTTGGCTGGCAACAGTGATTCGGGGAAATCCCCTAGAAGCACGAGCATATTTTATACAGCTGTGTGAATTGTAAATTACATGGTGAAACTAGTTTTATTTTGGCCTTCCGTTAGGCTCAGTTTAGACCGTGTATAGTATAAAAACATGGAGCAAAATAAATTGAAGGGTTCCACAAAACCGAAAAGTAATGTTTGGAAATATTTTAATACAAAAAATGTGCATGGGAAGACAGTATATAATTGCAAATTAGGCCTACATCCTACTCTACATTTTAGAGAAAAGGGCTCCTACTTTAAAATGTAAGTTTGACAAAATTAAATAATAAAGATAGGTACTAAAATTAATTACTAAAAACGTCTGTCAGTTTAGTTCTTTCTAGCAGAGTATTTAAGCATAAATTAAGTTTAATAGTGTTAAGAGAAAAATAGTTTTATACTGAAGTGTACTAATTTTTCTACAAAGTGCACATAACAGAGGCAATTATTGATGAAAACTCGATTGAAAATATATCAATAATAGACTAGAGCCAAAACAAAATTAACAATCTTGTATCGGTACTTTACATTATTTATAGGGTGTTTGGCGGAGAGTAGTTGAAAAATTCCCGCGGGGAATTTCCATCGGAAAAGGGAAAATTCCCGGTAATTGCCCAAACCCTAATTCCCGCAAAAAACGGGAATTTTAGTAAAAATCAGCAATAAATATTGAACCGGAGACTGAGAAAGAATCTTCCTCAGAGGATGAAGCAATTCCTTATCAGGACTCTGGCGAGGAGGAGGTTAATACATCATAAACTGAGGATTAATTTTATTATTACATACTCTCATAACAGTTCATATTCTAAGCAAATATTTTACTTGTGTTGTTTTAGTTAAAATACATTTTCTTGATTTGTTATTTTTGTAATGAAAATACAGATTTTTTTTAAAAATATTATATAACTCATACTCGTTCGATATTCTAAGAAAATATTTTATTTGTGCTGTAGTTGAAACGTATTTTTTAATAAAAAATGGATATTTTAATTCAATTTTTGTAGCTTGCCCTTGCCTATCATGAATAAATGGAATGGAAAATAAATTGAAATACACAAAAATGTATTGGGAATTCTTGGGGAAATTGCCAGGAATTTTCAGAACATTCAGTTCCCGGAAATTTACCTATCACTAGCGGGAGAGTTAGCCAAAATAGATAGGCCCATTTTAGAGATATTTTATTAATATACCTGTGCCTTAAACGTCACCGATTTTTTTATAGCATTGCTTTTGTAATATTTCAAGAAATTAGAAAAATGACATACTCTTGTAATTGTTTTGTGTGTTTAAGAAGGTATCCTTATTGTAAATGTCCAAAATGTACATTTTTGATGTGGGTAAAGTTGACCCAGCCTTTTTTGAAATTAAAAAAAAAAGTTGTGCCGAATTGTGTTATAGATTTTTTCATTTTTACCAATATAGGAAGTTCGATGGGCTGATGAAAAATTTAAAAAAATTAGTCATTTTCGAATTTTGAAAAAAAATAGGGTTGAATTGTGCTGCTGGGAAACAATTAGAAAAATTAATTAGAGCACCTTGAAGTTATAATGTATCGCAATGATTTTTAAATTTTCAGTATACTGAAAAATCACGCTCGAATAAAGGGTTAATTTATGAAACTAAATTATTCTATAAACAATTTAGTAAAACTCATCATAACTCTTATTTGCAAAACAAAATATTCCTATCTCAGATTATGTGTCAAGTATGAAGGTGATCAACTTTTTTACCCCTATGAAATCGACAATGATAGAGTTTAATCACCAATTTTGAAGGCTTTTTTTGTATTGACAGCACAGTGTCCTCGGATGCTAGCACAACTCAGCACAACTTTCATTTTTGCGATAAAAAAAATGTTATGTCGAACGACAAGGTGGTTTTTGAACCCTTATTTTTTTTCAAGAATTTCTTTTTAACTTTTCTAATTGTTTTTCAACAGCACAAGTAGCACAAACCTAGCACAATTCAGCAAAAACCTAGCACCATTCAGAACAACTTTGATTTATTTGAATTTCGAAAAAGGCTGGGTCCAGTTTACCCACATAAATTTTTTGAAATATTACAAAAGCAAATAAATAAAAAATAGGGGATGTTTAAGACGCCAGGTTTATTAATAAAATATCTTCAAAATGGGCCTGTCTATACGCCCACCAAGTTTAGCAAACCCACTGCCAAACACCGCATATACAGTGCGTCCATAAAGTAATGTAGTATACATTCATTATTAGGTAATAAACGATAATATCAAAATACCTAAACAAGTCGATTTTTAATTTACTATTTTCTTTTAAAGAATAATTTATAATTCAGGGTAAATAATTTTTGAGTGATGACGTCAGTAACAATTTTTTTAAATGAAACACCTTCCTATTTTTCAATTTGCGAATTTCCCTTGCTGAGCTGATTCCAAAAATGTATCAGGTATTCAAATGGGTACAGGGTGGACTATGGACACCAGATTTATAGCTAAATATAGTTTTAAGGATCAAGTTCTAATATTGTTTATATTTTTGTGGAGCAATTCCACAATGGTGAGTAATTGCCCACTACACTTAACAATATAGGTAATAAACGCTTGCATTAAGGCGGATGTGTCATAAATTTTTATTTCCATTACATCTATAAATTATTAACTCCCACAATACGTAATTGTATTTACATATTATACATTCAACTCTCCCTAAATATGAGTCCTTAAAAATAACTTCAATATCACAAATATAGTTAATAAAGACTATTTAGATACGCTATATAAGCCAGACTGGTATAATTTGTGCCACACGAACAAAAGAGCACTTAAAGTACCACGCCTTTAATTCGATATATTGTACCCTGTAGTGCTTGAATACATTCATCGATGAAAAATGAGAAAAATGCTACACGATCATTATTATAGTAGTAACTGCATTGGATACCGGCCAAAAAAAAAACATGGAATCATTTCAGTAAGTGACAATGGCACATTTTTTAATACATCTTCAGGTACGCTCAACTACCGCACCATCTGGCGACATTGTAGAATAAAAGTTAGTTGACATCTGGCCTCGTTTTAGAAAAAAAATTATCTGTTCTACCATTCCCTAGGTCAGTGAACATACATCGTTTAAATTCGTCATTCATGAAAAAATGTAAAATCTGACGTCATTAGACGAAAATTTTGGTGGACATCTGACCCGCCGGCCCCCATATTTGTACCTTATCACTCAATTTTAGCGATAAAGAGAGAACGTCGATCAAGAATCGGTTTATTACACGTAAATTATTCAAGAAAAACGGAAATTTTAAAGTTGGCCATTTATTCTCAAAGTCTACAGAATTTAACCGGCAAACCCGAGAGGCCTCTTTTGCATACCAAATGGAACATAAAAAAATATGCACGAAGGCCGCAGTCGGGCGAACTAGACTTACTACTTTCTAAAGGCGCTGCATGAAACGGTATAAGGCATTGTTACACTTGAACGAATGTGATAATTACATATAATATATGTTATCGAATTTATTTACCCTTAGTGACAGTAGTCCAGTCGTCTTCCATAATGGTAGAATTTGATGATTCTATTCTTGGACCTGACGATGAACCGCGGGTACATATGTGTGGGTGCACGTGTAAAAAAGTCTTTCGCCGTATTAATTCTTAACAAATAAAATCACAACTGATCACAAATATTTATCACTTACACAGTCTTAATTCTTCGCACTATTTTTTAAGAGATTTAGTAATTAGATTAAAAATAAAATTCGAGCCGCTATATCGTATGGTGGGCAAGGTCAGATTAAAAAAAAATATAAATTAAATAAATATTGAACACTTAAAACACACTCGGTAATTAAATTTGATTTTGTTGAACACTTGGTGGTAGTAACGATGTTTTTTTGGTTGCTTTTTTTCCGGAAAAAAGTTTTTTCTTTAATAGTTAACCACGTTGCGTCCGACCCATGTGGTCGACGCTTAATAAAAGACCGTCTGCCATCTTATGTAAGATCGGTATTCTTCGAGCGTGCTCGTTGTTCGGCCGAGGGGCGATCGTTTGCCCGTGTTCGACGATGCGGTAGAAATACGGCGGGGACAGAAGTGCAATTTTGGCAATGACACGATAGTTGAACGACTGGGCGCCGCCGCTTCGCGTTCACCTCAAACGCTACGTTGCCACCGCCGACATGATTTTAACGTGTTCCAGTATAACCGCCTTTCAAAATTAATATAAATTATAATTGTCTAATAGGTCTTAATTGGAGTAATCGATACTTCAATATACGAGGTTAGCAAAATAGTTAAATTTTTGGAAGAAATTGATGAAACGAATAAGCGTAAAATGTAGAATTCATTGCTTTATATTAAAAATCATAAACAATTGCACATAATGGGGTGTTTGGAAAACGTTCTTGATTGTAGCAGGTTATATTTCAGGGAAAAAAACTTCCGATCAGAAAAATGATGAGACTGTTATTCCAAAACGATTTATGAAAACTAAATTAATAGTGCGAATGTGATACTGAAAGGCATGTATCAAAATGGCCGTTTCAGAATCTCGCAAACGATCCCAAAATCAAGGGAAACTTTACAATCGTACAGCACTTTTTAAGTTCGCTAATGAACGTGACAGTCACTAATGTGTTTTAAGTTCATTCCGAAGGAGCGTTTTCAATACAAAGAAATGAATAATAGTCATAAATTTGAATTTCTTATGCCAAAAGTATTTTGAATATCACCTAGGACAAGAAAAAAGTCGATTAAATCAAAATTTTGACAAAAAAAACTAAGGAAAGCGAACAAGGCGATAAGATAACCAACAATCTAAGCATGAGATACAGGAACTTAAACTCAGAATGGACTCGTTAGAAAAAGAAAGGAAGAAAAATAATGTATTGGTCACAGGACATGATATGTTAAATTGGTTTTAAGATATTTTAATGCCAAGGTAGGAAAGGAAATAGTATGTAGGAAAACAATAGGAGGTAAAAGCAAACATGAAGTAAGCGACAATGGGAAAATGGTGAAAGAACAACAGGAAGAAAAGTGAAGAAGATCGACTGGAAGAAGTGCAAGTGTAAAACCGGACAGCTAATTGGACCAGTACCGTTCATCACCAATGGAGCGGAACAGGAAGATCAACTAAGACAGCTGGAAGAAGCCATCCAACAAGCGATCGGAGACAGTACGACAACGAGACTGATGGACAACTACAAGACGTTTTCCAACATCAACGACGTTCGTCAGAGTGAAAAACAGAGCAAGAAGATCCAACAGGACAAGAAACACATAAGACAAAAGAAGAAGTCAAGGCGCAAATGAAGCAACACCGATTCAAAGAGTAGAAGAACTGGACCCGAAATCACCAGGTCTATGGAAGCTAACCAAAATCCTAAGTCAAGACCTCAACAGTACACGGAGTCAACGGACTAGCCCATATAGATGAGGAAAGAGCAGAAACCTTTAGAAGAACCATAGAACGCCAAACGAGGACATGGACTTCTCAGACCGAGTCGAAGAAGAAGACCAATACCAAGACTGTACGACCACGGAAACATATGCTACACCACCCCCGAGGAAGTAGCCTGCATTGTCCCGACCAAACACAAGAGGAAGACACCAGGGAAAGATGGGATCACCAGCAACGCCCTGAAGCACATCAATAAAATGAGTGGTATGTCTGACAGCAATCATCAACGGAATACTGAAGACCAAGCACTTTTCAGACGAATGAAAAGAAGCGGAGACCATCATATTGATGAAGAACGAAAAGGACCCGAAGTTCTCCCAGAACTACAGCCCTATCAATATCCTCACCACGATAAGCAAGACAGCCGAAAGGGTCATCTTGAAGGAGCTTCAAGAGGAAACAGAAGCTATCGGGAATCTGCCAGAACAGTTCGTATTCACAAAACAACGAAGAGCCGAAGGCCAAGTCCTGAAGATAGTAGAATACGACACCCAAGAATTCAACAGAAGTGTCAGTATAGTCTTCGACCGTGTCCGACACGAAGGCCTTATATACAAGATGAGAGAAGCCGGATAATCCAGAGCTCTCACGAAGCAGCTGTATAACTATCTGAAGAACAAGACCAAATCCGAACTGGGATGGATGGAAGCAGTAGTACCACAGGGAGCAGTCCTCTCTCTCCGGTGCTTTAAAACATCTACAGACAAATATCCCCAAGACAGACAGCACCATGACGGCCCTCTATGCAGAATTCACTGCCATCGCAACCATAAGCACCCAGCCAGCGATGGTAACGAGAGGACTACAAGAAGCCGTGGACCGAATCGACAATTTCTAGATCAGACTCAACGCAGAGAATAGTCAAGCCGTTTTCCTTTAGAAAGAACAGGAAAAGACCTGAAAATAACGTGAACATAGCGGAAAAAGAAGTTATCTGAAGCACCAAAGCGAAATAACTAGGAGTCATCATAGATTGACGTTCAAGGACGACGTCGACTACCTGGTTTGACAAAACGAAAAAGACGGAGGGCTAATGGGAGGACTCATCGGAAGTGGAACTGAATACCAAGCTCGGACTCATCTGGGTCATCCTCATCCCCATCAAGTTGTACGCATGAGTATACATTGCAGAGAGCCACCGAAGGAAGTTCCAAGCCCAGTCCGAAACAAGCAGTGAACGCCCCTTGGTACACCAGGAACCAGCAGATCTACCTAGAGTTGGACCAAGAAAAGATCCAGGAAATCATGGACAAGACAGCCAGGAAAAGATTCGAAGAGCTGAAGACGCACCCCCACATACAAATAAAGGAGCCGACTACACGACAGAAGGCTACGTCAGGCATCCACGGCTGAGAAAACAGCAGGACCGCGTCCAGCAGTGAATACCAAGAAGCAGCACAGAACAAAGAAAGAAGAGGGACCACCTATTAGAGGGCCCAGAAAGATGAGCAGGATCTCGAGTAGGGGCAGCTTTAGCAAGTGGATCCATTCTTTAAGGTCGTTCTTTGACGTATGTGCCCCTTCTAGAGACCGAGAAACGCACACCCAACGCGAACGACGCCAAAAATAAAGGAGTAAAGTGCACTGCACTATCCTGAAGGAAAGAAGAGGACAGACAAACACATTTTCACAAAAACCCAGGGAAGTAGAATGGAGGAGTCTTTCACAGCGACGATGAGATGGGGATGGTGGTATGCTCTTCCCGGAATACATCGTTCTTTGATGGATGCATTTTGGGAGAGGCGGGTTTAAACAGGTGTGTGTGTGTGTGTATGTGTTGTCGCCAATCCATTTGCAGTTGGTTTTTTGGCACACATGAAAAGGTTTTGGCGCGAACGCACACGTCAGCCGACGCATCAGTGTTGGCGCAGTTGCGAATGAGAGTGCACGCGTTCTTGATGCAATTTTTTCTTGTTCCTTTAAATGGCTAATATGACCAATGAAGAAACATTTAAATTAAATAAATAGCAGCGGCATCTACAATCTGAATTCAATTGCATCTGTCGAGAATTGACACAGACTGATCACGGACGGATGTGTGGGGACGCATTCTGATAATCTACCTGCTAATGCGTCTGCCGACGTGCGCTGACGCATCTGTCGACACGTAGAGGACTCTAGACTTGCCAAGAATAGATTCGCAATCAAATTATCTATATTTACATATATGATTTTTTGGAATAAGAATGTTTACTAATACCAATTAACCAATTATTGCCAAGAAAATGATCGTCAATCACACATTGGCATTTTTTATACGCTTTTTAGCTTTGAATCGCTACCATTTTTATTAAGAAAACGAATTATCGTAACTGGGAAAAAAATGTAATTAAAACTATCCTTGCCAAGATATGAGGTGCCAATCACGCCAGGTTTTGTTTACATATTTTATTAATAAAAAAATATATTTCATCAGGTAAAAGGATGATGGATGTAGTTTTAGGTCGAGATCTCCTACTAATGCCTAGTAAAAGAAAATATTTTCTCTAACAAAAGTGAATATTTGTTGCTGGCGTATCATTCTCCAAATATGCACTATATCGCTTTAAAATCAGTCGAGAAATTTGATGCTAGGCTATGGCTACTAAAAGACGATGAATTTCGATGAAAAAATACGCGCGAATTCGTTGCTGGTGTATCACTGCCCAAATATGCACTATATCGCTTTAAAATTAGTCGGGCAATTTGTTGGTAGGCTAAGGCTATTAAAACACGATGAATTTCGGTAAAAAATACGCGAGGATTTTTTGCTGGTGTATCACTGTCCAAATATGTACTATATCGCTTTAAAATCAATAGTACAATTTGTTGCTAGGCTATGGCTACTAAAACACGATGACTTTCAATTAATATGAGATAAGGGATCTCCGATCTTTCCTTTCTTAAAAAACGAAATATTAAAGTCGATTCTATTAGTACTTAATGTGTACTAATTTGTACCATGCCTAATGTACCAAAATATTAAAGTCAACCCACTTAAACAACCCTTGCTCTGATAAATTGAATAGCACGCCCATTATCCTCCGATATTTTCAGAATTTCTTGAAAAACGAAATATTAAAGTCGATTCTATTTAAACTAAATTTGTAGTACAAAAAATTATTTCAAAATATTAATTTTAAATAATTTTAACAACTCCTGCTGCAATAAGCTGTATAGCAAGCCCATTATCTTCAGTTTTTCAAAATTTCTTGAAAAATGAAATATAAAAGTGGATTCCATTAAAACTGAATTTGTACCACACGAATTATTAACATCAACCCCCTCAAACAACCCCTACTTCAATAAACTGAATAGCAAGCCCATTCAGCGATCTTTCCAATATTTTTTGAAAAACGAAATATTAAAGTCGAGGCCATAATTGGAGGAAAGAAGATGTTAGAAATATAATTAAGATGTATTTTTTATTCCTGCAGGCGTAGAAAAAGTACCAAAAATTAAAATAAGCCCTTTTGGCGTTTTGTGCACTACTTAAATACTCCTAAAATTCCATGTTAAAATTTTTCCAACCACTAGAATAGTATATTAAGTATTAAGTGTGAAAAAGATTACTTTACAAACTAGTTTTACTAGACACGAGTGACTAAAGACGTTTATAACACGAAGTGCTTACTATACCTTTTCTTCGCCCGCAGCAATGAACAAATTATATTATATTTTAATTATTCCTAATATGACGGACGATAGCTGACTGACAAATCAAATGATACAGAATAACAAAATTATAACGGAACATGAAATTTAACATATAAAAGATACGCTTGATGTGATGTTTAAAAAAACAAAAGATAAACGATATGTGACTTTTCGCATTTTAAACACTAGTGTTTAAAGAGTCAGTTTGTGCATGTCTATAACCAGTGTTTTAAATGAGTCTCATCTGAAAAACAAAAAAATCGACACACTGACTCCTTTCGGTTTTTGCTACAGTGTAACAAAAAAATGTTTTTCACATATTTACTAAGCCGCCAAGTAGTCAGAAAAAGTGATAACACCAGAGAATGATGTCATTCTTATCTTCTAACTGCTTGGAACTATTTGCGCCTTATTACGCACCTGTACACCTGTAATTTTTTGTCTCGTCAAAGAATTGCCGCGATTACCCCAAAAGACCTATCTGAAAATTAGGTAGGTGACAAGGTTTCATGAAAAACTTAATTTAACAGTTTATCTAGATTTTGGTCAATTTTCAACTTTCATCAGGATTATTGCTGTGAATTGAAGATACTACATTAAAAAGTTGGTTACTTTTGATACCTACTTTCAAATTTTTTAACGATTTACTTGGAAATTAATAAATCAAGTGGTCTAATTTATTATATTTTATAAACAAAATAATATAATAATAAAAAACGCTTTTTGGTACAAATAATGCGTAAATTCAAAGTGCGAAAGCGCGCTGTTTTTTGATTTTATAAAAGCCTTTTACATGGAAAACTGGGTAGGTAAAAATTCTCATTTTTGGGTAGAAAATAGTCCTAAATTCAACGTTTAAATGTATGCTATTAAAATTTGATTTTGTAAAGGTGCGGTGCTAGCTTGAGCTCAAACTAGCAACCCTACATTAAACAAAGGTTCTTCAGAAAAACTGGGGAGGTACAAATTCAAATTTTTGTATTATAAATTAATCCTAAAGTATACATCAATTTATTTTTAATTTGAAATAGTGGCGGTGCTAGCAATAATAATATTATATAAGTTACTTGTACCTGTATTGACAAGGACTACACAACCAATATGACATGTGTTTGAGGCCAGTGTTTGGATTGAATGTAACGATCTCGAAAAAAAAAAAAAGGAAAAAGTGGTTAAGGAAACATATATAATAATACCAGAATCGACTTTAATCTTACGTTTTTCAGGAAAGACCGGAGAAGTATGGGCGTACTATTCAATTTATCGAAGCAGAGGTTATTTGAGGGGGTTGATGTTAATATTTTTTGTGGTACAAATTCAGTTCTTCAATTTCCTGTATTAATCTTCATTTCATTTAAAATTATTTTTAGTTTGGACTTTCCAAGTTAACATGAAGCTTGCAGCGCCATGTTTTTTCCTTAATTATAATAATAATAATAAAGACCTTTAGTACCAATTAATAAAAGATAAAATTGCATTTTGTTTAAATAGATAGGGATAGATTCAGTTTTTTTGTAGTAATGAATATAGTACAATATGAAATATATATTTAGCATTTAACATACATCTGCTCTTCCATTTAACCTCAAAAAGAAGCCAAAGACAGCAAATAGATTAAAACAGAAGTAAATTAAATAAATTAACAAAGAATAATAGTTTCGCGATTAAATAACAATGAGGAGATAATATGAAAAACTTAATTATTGTTGAGAAAAATAATAATAAAAAAGCCCTAACTCAAACCTTAATGGGTAAAGGTACAAAATTATTTCTTGTTGTACAAATTACATAGTACAAAATGAGTACTAAAAATCGTACTAGCTTTGATTTGATTCTGCCAGTTTCACAGACGTATCTTTTAGCAACAAACTCCTGTGCAATTAGTATTATTTATTTTTATACTTATAGCGTGTGGCTATGCTAGATTAATATTACGCTAGCATCGTTTGCGTTTTCTTGGAAAAGTCATTAACAACAAAATCAAGATCAGCGTTACAAATTAGACTGGTCCGAAGGGCGCCCTGTAAAATAGCTACGCTAGCATAATATACACGTAAAAACCCATTCCAGTGTTTATACACCTTCTTGTAAATGATTTAGCAATATTTTTTGTTTTTCCAGTGTTTTATATTTATGTAACTTTGACTTTAATGTTTGACACTCAGCCAGGTCGTTTATGCATAATTTATATAAGAGGATATATTGAAAAATTCTTAGCCTATTATAGAACCAAACAAAATTTCAATGTCAAAATATTTTATTACTCAACATATTCTCCTCATAATAGGATACATTTATTACAACGAACCTGCAACGTCTCTAGACCTTTCAAAAAAAATGTTTCTTCTTGCTCTGCAAACCAGACCTCCACAGCTTTTATTACCTCCTTGTTGGAAGAAAATTTACGACCTTTTAAACTTTGTTTCAGTTAAGGAAAGAGATGATAGTCGGACGGAGCCAGATCTGGTGAATAAGGGGGGTGTTCTAGTAATTCAAACCCTAAATCACGAATTTTTTGCATGGCAACATGAGATTTGTGTGCAGGGGCGTTGTCCTGCAAAAACAAAACACCTTTGGATAGCTTTCCGCGTCTTTTCTCTTTAATTTTTTGCCGTAGAGTGGTCAGTAATGTCGAATAGTAATCTCCAGTTATTGTTCTACCGTTATCCAATAAATCAATCATGATTACTCCATGGCAATCCCGAAAAACTGAAGCAAGAACTTTTCCAGCAGATTTTTGGTTACGAAACTTCTTAGGTCTTGGAGAACCAGAGCGTCGCCATTCCATCGATTGTTGCTTTGTTTTTGGATCGTAGAAATGTACCCAAGTCTCATCCATAGTAACAATTCGGTATAAGAAGTCTACATCGTTTTCAAATCGAGCACAGATCGAACGCGATGCTTCTACCCTTGCACGCTTTTGGTCAACATTCAAACATTTGGGGATCCGTTTTGCAGCAATTTTTGTCATGTCCAAATTTACGTCAAGTATATGATGAACGCGTTCGTATGAAATATTCAGTGCTTCAGATATCCGTTTTAGCCCAATTCGACGGTCTGATAAAATCATGTCATGAACTGCATCGATATTTTCGAGGACTGACACAGAAACTGGACTACCCGATCGGTCATCGTCTTCAATGGAAAATTTACCTCTTTTGAAGCTTGCAGTCTAATTTTTCACGGTCGCATACGAAGGACATTGATCACCAAGGGTATTAAGCACATCTTCGTAAATCTGCTTACCTCTTAACCCTTTTAAATACAGGTACTTGATGATGGCTCGATACTCCAATTTTTCGTTTTTCACAATTTCGGTGTACATATTTTTTCTTTTAATTTATTACGGTTTACTTTTTTAACGGCAAACTTTACACTGACACTTGTAATAAGTTATTGTTCGTTGCTACAGTAATGCAATATTTTGTTTATGCATGGAACTGGTCTAGGATACATCCCTCATAACTTGTAATTATCGCTAAGATATTAGGCAACACGATATTCAAGTTATCTTGTTTGTTCTAATTTATTATTTTCCAATAATTCGTTATCTACAAAGAGAATATATCGCGGTTTGGATATCTAAAATACGCAGAAAAATAATAATGTTGTCAACTTACAGTCATTTGTCCTTTCTGAAAATAACCAATGCATCAAATTTTAAAAATAATACATATTTTGGCTCCTACACGCTAAGTAGGACAAAATAAGTATTTTGTCATAATGATTTACTCAAAAAAATTTCTAATTTGAGAAATCTAAACAGAAGAATCTTTATGTAGATTCTGTCGATTAGAGATAGAAACTGCGGACCACATTCTATATCACTGCGACAGTTTAAGAAACGTGCGGCAATCGGTACATTAAAGCCACTAGTAAGGAAACATTCAGTCTCTAAGCTGGCAGACTTCATAAGAAGAAAAAGACTGGAAAGTCCAACCTGGATTTAGAGAAACACAACAGATCAGAAAAGGTCGCAGCGGAATAGGCCACAAGTCACTTCAGTGAAATATATCTAGGTATCTAGTAAAAATAGCAAATATTGAATGAGATGAACCCATAAAATAGAATGACAGATGATGTTTCCTTTTGTATAATACTAAACATTTATATTGCAAATAGTTTTCTGCACTAATAGAACATAAACATATTTTATTTCAAAATAAATATGAAAATAAAAATCAACAGTTCGAAGAACAACACAGAAATATGACAGTTAATTGTAATCAGTCATATGTGCACAAACAATTTTAGAACCATTCAAAACCGCAGATTCCTTAATGGATTCTTTGATTGCAATAAATATGGAAGATCATTATGGCAAGTCTCGTATATTTAACTACCTATCGATTAATTTCCCAATGAAAGTATACATCGATAAAATTTATCAAAAAAAATACTGTGGCCAAATATTAAGATCATGCTAAACTTTTTAGAAGACATTTTTCTTACAAAACAATTCAAATTAGATTTATTAATGGTAAAAAATACATTGACTGAGGGAACAAATATTTCGTATTAAAGTTGGGTTTTACATTCAAGATAAAGTACATACATAAACACAAATCGAAAGGTTATTGAATCATAAAACAATCAAATATAAATATCAATGAAAAATAAAAAACACGTTCATTTACGAAGTTTTTATATCATTTTATACTTTAAAATAATTATATACTTGTATTCCATATTTATAAATATATTGTTTTAGCCGAGTAGTTTTGAAAATTATCGAAATTGCACAGCTTTTTTGGAAGCCATTTTTCAATAGTGGAATATTCAATAGAAAGTGTCTAGGTAGAAATATCTACCTGCTTGCCCTCAATTATCGGTTATTATTTGAATGGACATGGACCTAACCTTAAAATATTTACTAATGACATGCATTCGTATCTTAATCAAGAAATCACGTAGACTACAAATGCATTTATAAAAATAAATACTGCACGGTCTAAAAATAATCAACTTAACCTCGGAGAGCGACATACAAAATAAAATAAAAAAACAAAAACTTACTCTTTTTGCGACCCATCTTCCGTACGAAAATGTTTAACAAAAACTACCACGTTTTGTACATAATATCGATATTATTGGAATTTGTAATAAAGTTTTAAAAAAACAGTTGTATTTTAAAATTGTAATTATTGGCTACACCCGCGATATCGGCAATTCGAACGTTCAAAGTTATATTTCGACAATTTCTTCGACCACCGTCCAATTTTAGTTACCGTCCATACTTTTTCGTTGTTTGCGCACAATGAGCTCAATGCAGGGAATCCGATTAACATCTGCACTTTCCGACCGGCGTAGAAAGACTAAATACAGATACAGTACAGGTATATACAGAATGCCATTATTGCCATTTCACTGTGACTCTGTAGTATAGTTATGCGCCATGTTGCCACATCGCTAATGTCTCAAATCTTTGGAAGTACATCTTTTTCAAAATGTTTTGCAATGCTAAATACCACGTTATTTGTTCAGAAGACCTTGAGTACTGTTATTTTCTAGTTTACAGATTAACATTCTAAGAAAAAATGACAAAACAAGTCCCAAAGCTAATTTCAAGCTACCTGGGATTTTAAAGAATTTTAGGTTTTGTAATAGTAACTTGTATACACTTTTTCGATGTAGAAGATGGTTTGGGCGGTTTTTACTTTAAAAATTGAATATAATGCCGTTTACAATATTCAACTGAACAGACAGACAGCTGAAAATACGAATTGAAATTTTCTGTTGGGATATATTGCAATACGGATGGATTTAGTAGGTATTTTACGCAAGCAATTTTTTTTGAAAGTAGAAAGAAGTATACTCTACCCTGCAAAAGTTTAGAAGCACATTTGTTATCAGATAAAATTTGTTTACACAGAAATAAAATGATTATCATCCCACATTCACTCAAATTCACAATCTAACTGGAAATTGTCAGAGCCTAGATTGTTTGTACTTGGGGAACCTTAAATGATTGGAAATAAAAAATATATTTAATCTAATCTTTCATCTGGTAGATTGTTATACAATGATGTAAATTTTGTGAAAATTATTTGGTGATTTTTGAACTCTTTCAGTAATTGTCTGCATTCCATAAATATAAAGATACAGATTTAAATTATAGTCAAAAAAATTTACAAATAATTTTAAACAATAATCTTCCTTTTAGGTTCAAAAATATCTTTATTTAAAACAACAGTAACTTCAGTGGATGGTCTGAACTCTGAAGACATGTCACCAATTACTTTGATCGTCCTACCAAACAACCTAACAAGATGTTTTTTATTTGGGGTTTTGGGGATGTTCACACAATTTTCAATATTAAAAAAATTAATATCTTGATAAGTATAAATTTTAGATATAGGGGGTATTCTACACAAAGTGACATTAAAATTTTATGTAGAATCCAAAAAGTTAATAATATAGAGGATATTACATTTAAAATAAGAAAGTTGTTGTTCACTTCCGTTATAATCGAGATACGATGGGTGTCTGAAAAGTTAGTACTTTTCAATTCCACCCTGTAAATTAAGAACCAAAAGGGCTATCAAAATTCTGATTGCGCCATTTTTAATTTCATAAACAAGTTGCAAACTATTGCGAAAACCGCAATCCTCTATTTTTAAACATAATGGAGATAGATACTCCGCAAAAGTATGTTACACAGTTGCACAAAAATTTATAGTCTGGGAAAACAAAAAGATCATCGATGTGACCATCTAATATTCAAATATTGGGCTTAAATATGCAGTTAATATTGTACTTTTTAGAGAAAAATTGCTACCGTATTAGAGCAGTGGAAAGATTTACAATATATCTTCGACAATATCAACGCGGAGAGCAACAACAGATGCAATACGCAATACATAATATTAAGCAAATTATGAAAAAACCATGCGAATAACAATATGAAATAGAAATGTTATTTTTAGACTTCGCTAAAGACGAACGAAATTAAGAAAGCTTTAAAAGATCAAGGAGAAAGTAAAAAAATAAGAAACTCAATAGAGATGACAATGAAACACTCAAAAATTAGTATTTTGACACAAAGAAGGGGAAACGGAAGAATTCGAAATAAACAAAGGTGTAAGATAAGGAGATTCACTATCATCTAGGCTCTTCAATCTGGCTCTTCAATTCGTTTTAAGAAAAATACAAAAAGGAAATCTGAGAACAACAGGAGGTCAAATAATTGTATATGCAGATGACATAGTACTAGTGACAAAAAGAAGAAAAATCGTGGAAGAAATGCTGAAAGAGATTGAAGAAGGAATGAAGATGGAATTAAAAATTAATGAGAAGAAATATAAAATAATGAGATTTGGGAAAGCAGAACAAAATAAAGAAACAAAAAGTTCGAACAAGTACAAAAGTTTAAATATCTAGGAATAATGATAGACAATAAAGGGAAAAAAAGACGAAAAAATAATAGCAACAAACAGAGCGTACCAAGCAAATAAAAGTCTGTTGAAAAGTAAAATATTAACCAAGAAAACAAAAATGAACATATATAAAACAATAATACCCATAAAAATGTATGCAGAAGAAACGATTAAAATGACGAAGAAAGAGGAAGGCAAGTTGAGAATAAATGAGCGAAAGATAATACGAACAATATTGGGTCCAATAAATATAGGAGAGCGGGAATACAGAAGAAAAACAAATCAAGAGATTTTAGAAGACCAAGAAGGAGAAGACATAGTAAAGGCAATTTGAGTACAAAGAATAAAATGGCTGGGACATATTTGAAGATAAGGACCAGAATCAGTAACAAAAGCAATGATACAATGACAACCAGGGGGAAAAAGAAGACGTAGAAGACCACGATCGAAATGGTTGGCAGAAGTAGAAGAGGACAATAATTACAAATTGGAAGCAGAAAATAAAAGACAAGGAGAAATGAAGAACAAATAAAATAATGGTGGAGACTGATCCACTCCGTTAAATGGATTTAGATAGCGAAAACAGCGAAACCTCACATGAGGTGTTAAGCCATATATATATAATTTATATGTTTAACACACTCAAAGAAATGAACATATCTTCAGAAACAAAGATATGAAAACAATGGACTCTTACATTTAACAATTTAATGCCTGCAGAGTTAGATGTTTTTAAACAGACTATCAAAAACCTTAAGAGTTTGCAGTTACGAAACCATATTTGTGGGCAACTGCTTGATGAAAGAATGTGAACATTTTTCAGATTCATACACTAGAATATTAGTAATTACTAACAGGATGAAAGTAGTGTTTAAACTATATAATTAAAATACTGAAACATTAGTTTGTTTTTTTATTTTGCAAGTTCTATTGTTCCGAATCTGCTTTTTTCTCTAAAGCCCTTACGCCTTTCAGCGTCCGGTTTTGTTCGGAATCAAAAATTTTAATAATTACAGAAGCATAAAATTGATATTTTTAGCATCTCCTTTTTTTATTTTTCAAAATTGTTGCATTTTATTTAATATTTTTGAGTATATTTTTATTATAATATTATATTGGAAAAGAAATAGATTCAAGACGAGTATATAAAGTGAATAAAGACCAGAGAAGTAATAATGGGCATATCCTAAAACAGTATGATCAACAACGAGTATAGTTATAGGAGGATTGATATTTCAGAAAAACTCGCAAAAACGTGAAACAGCTTGTCAATCGTAATATTTATTGTTAGCCATTGCGGTAAATTCTATCACAAAACAAAATTATTAAATTGTAAAGAAAGTTTTATATTCAATTGTACTTCTTTCATATTAAAAAATTGACAATACGATTATTGTAGTAACAATGGTATATTTTTAAATGGAATCACCTTTAACTTGGCTGTTGAAATAGAACAACAATCTCAATTGTACATATTTTTACATAATAACGTTTATATTTCTAATCTAAATTAATGGCGACCATCTTATACGAGGGCAATTATAAAAAGTATCTAAGAATTATATTGTTATAATTTTCACAACTTTATTCAATACTTGGCCAAACACAACACACGCTTTGGTTTTTTTCTCGGGACGAAGGAGGTTTTCCAAAGAGGATATCGCTCAGAAGCTTAATTTCTCGACCAGTGACCAACATTGAAGGTGTATGCCAGTGAATTCATGCTGTGCACTCCGATAAGATAAGAGGAACAATGGAATCAGTTCATCCCAATCTTGCTGGTTTTGGGAGAGGAATAACGATAAATTTTGGTAAATTGTCCTGTTGTGACGTTCCACTAAACCATCAAACTGTTGATGCATTGGTGTACTTCGAGTTTTCTTAATCCCCAACTCTGATTCAAAATTTCTTCCTTGATCGGAAAGTAGGTACTTCCAATGGTACTTTTCATCTTTGTTCATTTGGTTATTATTACTTTCCTTTTCCTCAATTCTTTGACAATATCTGCATTGTTGTTGAGTACATGGCCTTCCATCCACATTTCCGTGATTGCGACCTTTTCTATAAACTATTTCAAAATTGTACTAATGAAGTATTTTTAACTATCTTGCAATTTGTCCTTCAGCATTTTTAAAATTCATCAGCCACTGTAGTGCTTTCTGGTCGCTTCTGATGATGAAGGTTCTGCCATAAACGTATGTGTGAAAGCGTTCAATAGCCTTTACAATTGCTAACAGTTCTTTTCTTATAACGCGGTAATTTTTCTCCGCCCTTCCCAGGGTCTTACTGAAATAAGCAATTACAGTGGACAACCTCATTTTCAATTCAGTAAAGGCATTTTGGCATTCTGGACCCAATCGAATGATTTGTTCTTTTCAATAAGTCTGTGTAAAGGTTTGGCCGTCTTTCCAAAATTTTGAAAAAAGTTCCGGTAATACGTACAAAGACCCAAAAATTAACGAACCTCATGTTTATCTCTTGGTTTTGTGTTGGCCAGTCTTGAATCGTTGAAATTTTTGCCCGATCAGTTTTTATTCCTTCTGCTGACACAACGTGTCCCAAATACAAATATTCACGTTGAAATAAAAAGCATTTCTTGGAAATCAATTTTAAGTTTGCATTTTTCAGTCGGCTAACAATTTCTTTTAGATCGTTTAGATGTTCGTCAAATTTTTTTCCCATTATAATGATGTCATCTAAATAACACAGACATGTTTTCCACGTCAGTCCTTTCAACACCATAAAGTTCAAAAGTGGCTGGACTATTGCATAGACCAAAAGGAAGTACTTGGACTCGATAAAGGCCATTTCCAACAGAGAAGGATGTTTTATCTCTATCATCGGGATGAACTGAACCTTGTCAGTATCCGCTGTTTAAGTCTAATGTGGTAAACGACTGAGAGCCGGATAGTGTGTCCAGTGAATCGTCTATACGTGGCAAGGGGTGGCTGTCTTTTACAGTAACTTGATCTAATTTGAGATAGTTAACGCAGAATCTTGTACTTCCATCCTTCTTAGTTACTGAAACAAATGGAGAACACCACGGTCCCGATAAATCTTCAATAATGTTTTTATCCAACATGTCTTGTATCATATTAGCTACATCTTTTTGTTTAGCGAATGGAAGTCTTCTTGGGTTTTGAGGTATCGGTGGTGCATCTCTTTTATTAATTCTATGGTGGACCAAGTTGATTCGCCCTATAAATTTTCCGGTTTCGAAAAGGCTAAGGTAATTCAAAACACATTTCTTTGCCTTCCTTGCTTCTTCGAGTGTTAGTTTTTCAAAGTCTTTGATGAGTGTCTCTATAAGTTGGTCTTCGACTTTATTTTGTGCCTCTTTTTCACTATGCTCTTCACTGGTTCACAATATCCCAACTCATGATTTTTTTTTAGTTCAACTGGTCTCCTAGATGTATTGGCAACGCGAACGGTAATTTGCTGTTCTATTTTTACCAGACATTTGGCTACCATTACTCCATCTTCTGTCGGTTCATGTGGTTCAATAAACCCAATAGTCAGATCTTTAGATTTTTCTTTAACACTTTCAGTCATGTTGGGTACGGTTGTACCCATTGAAATAATGCTTGTATTATAACTACAGGAATCTTCAAATCAAATTAGTGTAACGAAATTTATATTCTCTAAGGACTATATTTATGCGTTTTATACATAGATGGCACCAAAAGTGTTTTACTCTTAACGAAATTTATTGTCATAAGCAATATGGTGGCACCCGCTTAGTTGGTACAAGGTAAGACTACTTTTTATCTTGAAATATCATTCAAATAAATGTCAATCGCAGTTTATATTTCTGCGCAATGTTGAAAATAGTGTTAAATCTTACTAATTATAAATATATTTTATTAAAAATTTCAGTTTCTCAAATTGATAACTGTCCCTCAAATTCGATGGGTACAGTTGTACCCAAAGCGACTAAGTATTATTTTTAATTTCAGATTAAAATGAGTTCAAGAAAAGTTTTAACCGAGAAGGAACTACTGGAAGAGTTAGAAAAAGGGCTGTCTGACATAGAAGGACTTGATAGTGATGACAGTGACTATGAAGAAGAGATCCAAGTAAGGCAGAGAGTTGGACAATTGATTGATGATGTCTCAGAACATATAAACGAGGAGGATAATGTGGAAGAAATAGAGGACGAGGAGGATAATGTGGAAGAAATAGAGAACGAAGAAGAGGAATATAACTATGAAGACTTCATTACTTTGAAAAAAAACGTAAAATGGTTACAGAATGTGCAATATGTAACAAGACATTTACCCACTAAAATATCCCGGAATTCTAATGAAAACTGTTCTGAGGAATATCCAGTTACATATTTCCTGATATATTTTCCAGAAAGTTTATTTGAAGATACAGTTCAATACACAAATATGTACACTTTGCAAAATGGAACTGAGAAATTTGTACCATGTAACCTGCAAGAAATAAAAGCTTTCTTTGGTCTTAGTATTTCCAAGATTACGTATGTATTGGGATAAATTGTTAAAAGTTGATATTTTTACAGACACAATGACAATTAACCGTATGTTTAAACTTCGAACCCACATAGATTGTGTTGACAATCTAGCACCCAGACAGAGAAACGACAAACTGTGGAAAGTACGACCAATTTTTGAATCGGTTCTAAAGAGATGTAGAGAAATTCAGGTAGAAACAAATGTCTGCATCGATGAACAAATCATGCCCTTCAAAGGGAGATTGTCTATAAAACAATATATCAAAAACAAGCCTCATCCATGGGAAGTAAAGCTGTATTTGTTAGGTGGTGAAAGTGGACTGACTTATGATTTTCTAATCTATCAAGGCAGTACCACCGAACCTAATAAACATATTTTGTACTGTGACAATTATTTTACGAGCTATCATCTTCTACAAATTCTCAATCAAAAATCAATATTTCTTGCTGGTACTGCTAGGCTCAATAGGTTTTCTAAACCACCCCTAACTGACGTAAAGGATTTTTTGAAAAAAAAAGAGAGGATCAACGGAACAAATTATCTCTACAGATGGAATTGTAGTAACCAGATGGTTAGATAACAAGCCAGTGATTATGGTATCCAACTTTGTTGGTGTTGGGAAAGAAGACATTGTGAAACACTGGGATAAAAAAACAAAATCGTTCAGTGACGTAAATCGACCCGAAGTTATACAAAAGTACAATAGGTCTATGGGTGGCATAGATTTAGCAGATGCTCTTATTGCTTTCTACAGAACAAAAAGTCGGTGTAAAAAGTGGACTATTCGACTAATGTTTCATGCAGTTGACATGGCACTAACAAACTCCTGTTTGGAGTATAAACAAAACATGCATACCTTAGGAATTCCGAAAAAAGATATTATGGACCTTCTACATTTTAGGATGCAAGTTGGCGAATCGCTCACAAAAGTCAACTCTTGCAACAACCGAAAAAGGGGAAGACCATCAAGTGGTACATCTAGTCCAGTAGTGCCAACAAAACGTCGAAACGTTGAAGTTAGACCTCTTACTTCAGTGCAATATGATAACATTGGACATTTTCCTGAGCATCCAGAGTTACCTTTACCATTAAGGTGCAAAAAACCTGGTTGTGGGGGAAAGTCAAGATGGAAATGCCAGAAGTGCAATATACATCTATGCCTTCAAAAGGAGAGAAATTGCTTTCTTGCCTTTCATCAGCAATAGTTTTTTCGATAATATTTATATTTGTTAAGTACTTTTGGGTACATATGTTATATTTATTTTAATGTATAAAGAGTTATTTGAACTCATTTAAGTACATTTAAACCAAAAAATATTTTTTTTCATGCTGAAAAAAAAGTCGGTACTGAAAGGGTTAAGATGAGCCATGACAAATGCATTCTGAATTTGCCGGAATTCTTATATCTTTATCAATTATAATTTTCATTTTGTGCAATTGATCATTTTCACCACTGAGGATTACTTTTTCGTTGTCGATGGATAAAATTTTGTTTTTCAAATCTATTACAAATTTGTCTTGCATAATGTCTAAACCCAAAATACATTCATCAATGTTTGCTACCAAAAATTAGTGAACTATGGCCCCGTTTCCAATTCGAATGGATGCTGTTACTTGTCCCAAAATCGGAGTAGTATGACCAGTTGTAGTTTCTTGCATATTTCTGTGTCAACATATCTGGGCGTACAAATGATCTAGTTGCCCCAGTGTTGACAATAAATTTGCAATCATGATTTTCTAGTTGTCCCCTAACAGTTAAATTTTGGCCATAGTTAAGTAGAGGACAATGGAACTAAGGAAATCTTCCAACAAATTGAATGAAAAATCAGTTAATTAGTGCCTGACTATATAAATAAATAGAAATATTTAAAATTCAACCAAAAATATTCACTATAAATTATTCAAAAGAAAGGAAATTGTGGGCAGAAGAAATATAGACGAGGGTTGAAAAAAACACACCAAATGACAAAAACAGAAAACCATTACAAGTAAAAAAACGCAAAAATTAAAATAAGATACTAAATTTGGGAAGAATTTGGACATGAAATACATAAGAACTACGAAGAAACAATTAAGTTATGAGAAAATAAGAATATTAGATATTTCAAACTCGGGAAAAATAAATAATAAACAGATTCACAACAGAGAATTGTTATACAACAAAATAAATGAAAAAAATGGGAAACATCAATTAATAGCAAAAGAAATGAAACAGGTTATTATCATCATCATCCAGCCATGTTCAATCCTCCTCCTCTCTTCCTCTATTTTTTACAATTTGCTATAGGTACTGTTTTTACATTTTCATTTCCAATTGATTATTTCTATGCTGTTTGTATCTTCTTCTATTATATCTTTCAGTCTTTCTCTGGGCCTTCCTCTTTGTCTCAGCCAAATCAGGATTCACTCTGTAATTTTCGTGCCCAATGTAATTTCTGTGCTTTTATGAATCTTATGTTTTCACCTTCCAGTTCATCCTCAATTTCCTTATTACTTTTACGACTTATTGTTCCAACAGTTGAAATGGGCAATAAGTACCTTTCAACCATATAAATCACCAGGAGTGAATGGAATATTTCCAGCACATCTGCAGTAAGGGATAGAGGAGATTCTTCTTCACCTGCTGAAGATTACAAGTAGTGGGCCTAATACTTATAAAATGGTAAGCTGGTAAGACTTGGGACCGTAACCCTAAAATACTGCGACGGTTGTATGCCATGAGTGTGAAGTGAGACCAGCAATTATGTATGAGGCAATAATCTGGCATATACCAAAGCAAGTCCGAACAGCACAAGGAAGACCCTCGACAAAATTCAAAGGCATGCCTGTGTGTGCATCATTGGCGCTATAATAACGTGCCCAACAAGGGCACTTGAGATAATTACAAATCTTACACCTCTACATCTCGCAATAAAAAAATCAACCCATGAGGTAATTCTTATAATATCTAGGGAAGGTTCAGGTAATAAGAGTATTAAAAGTCAAGGAGCCTGATCCTCTTTAACAAAGTACATCTCATCAGCGAATCTTCCCAGTGACGAAATGATCAAGAAAGTAATGCTAAGCAAGAGGAGAAACTAGGAAATGGAACACATCACCCAAACTTTCAATGGAAATACCATCAGATGGTAACTATAGAGTTCAAAAACCACGACAAGAGCTGATGCTAGAGTATTCGGGCAAAGCTCCTGTCCAAGCGTCTTTCAGGCAGAAATACTTGCAATCGAAAAATGCAAGAAAATGAACCTAGAAAGAAACTATCAGAAATATGACAAATGAATTCGTTCCGATAGTCAAGTAGCCTAGCATTGAGCTCCCATTTCACCGACTCAAAGTTGGTATGTGAGTACCGAATAAAACTTGAGTCTGGGTTCCTGGCCAGACAGTAATCACAGAAAATGAAGAGGCCAATACACTTGGCCTAGAAAAGGAGCATGAACGCCTTTTATTGGCCCGGAACCTTTTCTTTAATATTAGAAAATAGATTAAGACAGAACGTTGAAGAAGAGCAATAATAATTTGAGAAAGAAGCACGAGATTTGATATTTATATTTGGACAAATAGAAAGTTACTGGTAAAAGAAAATTTGAAAAACCTTCTCTATCGAATGCAGCACTTTTCGCTTCTGTAAATAAATCGGTATTGCTGTAGACATTGTATGCATTAAAGTTAACTTTTGTTTAGATGGAAAAATGTTGACGTACGTCAAATAGTGCAACTAATTGATGTGAAATCTCAAATAAAACCGCTACTGATAAAAGTAATTTCGATAATTTTAAGTATTTTTTAATTTCGATTAATTAAACGCACATGTTTGCTTTGTTTTCATTAAACCATGTTAAAATAACTACCGTAATGTTATAAATTAGGCTAAATATGACCATACCTACTGTCAGATTTGTTTGGAACTGTATTTAAAAAACTTTCTACATTCTCAAAACAGGATATGACATTATAATTGATGAGCTAGGTAAAACCATACATTATTTCTCATCTTATATCAGTGACTTATAAAACTTCTCCGATTAAGTGTAGTCAATAAAAATCCAAATATTACTATTGGTACTTATTCAAATTCAACTAGAGCCGGGACAGAAATTATTCTTTGAGACAAAAAACGACCCGTAAGCAGATGAATAAAAAAAATTGTTATAGTTGTGCTGTATTAAGCCGGCTCCAGACTAGCTATATAGCAAAGTTATATTATACAGGGTGGTCCTTAAGTAATTGTACATAGAAATATGGTAGATTCCTGACTTTAAAATATTACGATTTAAACCAACTTGCTTTAATAAAATCTTGCTAATAAGAAATATACAGGATGTTTAAGGTAAAATTTTAAAATTTCTTTTTTACAATTACTTTAACGTTTTTGGATATGTATACATAAAAATTTGGAAATAGAGGTTTTTGGGCACGAAAAATTATAATCTGGTACCTACTTCGATGTAATTTGCAGAGGGCGCCACATAGGCTACATTTGTGGCATCAATGTGCCCTGAATTTTTTTGCTGTTCAAGTTAGCGGTATTTTTGTAAAAGAATATTGAAGCCACGTTATTTTAATAGAAAAAAGGTATACTTGTGATTAACCTTAAAACTTAACGGTTTATGATATAATCGCATTTTAGGGATCAGCTGCATGATTATTATTGAAAACATTTAGAAAACAAATTTAAGAAAAACTAAGCTAAATAACATTATAACTTCAATTGTGTCACATCAAATGTTCGATATGTCCTCCATTCTCGTCGATGCATTTATCTACACGTTCCATAAAAGATTGTCTCATATAAAACAAGATCATTGGATCAAAAAATACCGCTGCTCTATTTATTTCTTCCCAAAGTTGGTCGCTTGTATTTATGGGATCCTTATAAACAAGTTGTTTCATTGCACCCCATACACCGAAATCGAGAGGATTCAAGTCTGGACTACGTGCTGGCCAAGGAACATGGCTACCACGACCAATCCAGAGTTCAGGAAATTTGTTATTCAAATGTTTTGACTGCTCTCGTATAATGTGGCGGTGCACCATCTTGCATGAACCACATATTTTTTCTTATATTCAGTGGCAATTCTTTCAATAGATTAATGAAATCATTTTGCAAAAAATGTAAGTAGTTCTCACCATTCAAATTACGAGGTAACTCGTATGGTCCTAAGAAATTGTTACCAATGATACCACACCATACGTTTATTTTGAATTCATATTGGAAATGGCTTACTCGTTTATCATGGGGATTTTCAATAGCCCAAAGATGATTGTTCCTTAAATTAAAAATACCACGGCGGTTGAATGTAGCGTCGTCGGTAAATAATATTCTGTCGACGAAGGTGTGATTAAGATTTTGCCTGTTTCGGATAGCACTTGCAAATTGGTATCTTAACGGTAGATCTGCTGGCAATAAATTTTGTACCGGAGTAAAATTGTATGGATGATACTTCTCGAGGTGTAGTCTTTTTAAAATAGAAGTTTTACTGATTTGTAAAGCAGCAGATAAACGCCGTGTACTAACTTGAGGATCATCTTCAATGCGAACCATTATTTCGTCATCTTTATCAGGCGTAATTATTCTTGGTCGGCCTACGTTATCACGCTTAGGACGAAACGAACCACTATCGCCTAAATTCCTAAATAGATTCTGGAATGTTTGATGATTAGGTTGCTGCCTGTTTGGATATCTTCTCAAATATTCTCGTTTCGCAGCTCGCCCATTAAAATTTTGCTGACAGTAAATAGCAACCATATCTCTCATATCTGTATTAGAATAATTATTATGCCTCGGCATTTTCTGCTTTTTTTAAATTAACTAATAAAATGCAAACTAAATATTACAAGACTGACATAATATTGAAACAAATCGAATGCTTCGCTGTCAAAATCATTCGTGACGTCAGCCTACTATGTTAATAGTTTCCGAAATGAATAATTATTACTTTGGGAAGAAATAAATAGAGCAGCGGGTGTTTTTGATCCAATGATGTTGTTTAATATGAGACGATCTTCTATGGAACGTGTAGATAAATGCATCGACGAGAATGGAGGAAATATCGATCATTTAATGTGACACAACTGAAGTTATAATGTTATTCAGTTTAGTTTTTTTTAATTTGTTTTCTAAATGTTTTTAATAATAATCAAGCAGCTGATCCATAAAATGCGATTATATGGAAAACCGTTATGTTTTAAGGTTAATAACAAGTATACCTTTTTTCTATTAAAATAACGTGGCTTTAATATTCTTTCACAAAAATACCGCTAACTTAAACAGCAAAAAAATTTAGGGCACATTGATGCCACAAAGGTGGCCTATGTAGCGCCCTCTATAAACTACATCGAAGTAGGTACCAGATTATAATTTTTCGTGCCCAAAAACCTCTATTTCCAAATTTTCATGTATACATATCCAAAAACGTTGAAGTTATTGCAAAAAAGAAATTTTAAAATTTAACCTTTAACATCCTGTATATTCCTTATTAGCAAGATTTTATTAAAGTAAGTTGGTTTAAATCGTAATATTTTAAAGTGAGGAATCTACCATATTTCTATGTACAATTACTTAAGGACCACCCTGTATGTTACTAAAATTTAGACAAATTGTAGCAGATTTCCTTGATATATAACGTGCTAGATGCTATTCTTATATAGTCGGTAAAGCTGGAAAAGATCAGAACAAGTTGACACTGTTATTTCAAAGGTGACCAGACTTGTTATATTTTATGTGAACAATTGATCAGTGGTAAATGGTGCGTCTTTGAGTAAAGTGTAAAATGAAGTTTTATGGAATAGAATGTAACAAACTTGTAAACTAATAGAGTTATAACGACAAAAGACCGAGTTCTGGGACGCGCATAGTCCTTTGTACAAAAATAAAAAAAAAACATATACTAAACTAACCAAAAAAAATCCAGTGACACCAATGACTAAATAATACAGAGGACGAGTAACGCATATATAAGCTCAAGCGCAGTAGGTGTTACCATAAATTGTACGACGCCATTATTACGGTGACAAACAACGAGTGTGGAACCAAGATTGATTTTAGTGGTTTTTCTGTTTTTTGTGAATAATAACTTTGATTTTTTGACTTTGTTATAATGGTGATTTGTTCAGTATTTAACTGTAAATGCCGTAGTGAAAGAAAAGAACCAGGAGTTACGTTTCACAGGTAAATAAATATACTCTTTGTTAGGCAAGCTTATCTTTTTCGCTCTTTTTTGCCATATATGCTAATGTTATCATTTGATATTTGAATATGATGTGTGCTACATAGTAAAGATAAAAATGATGACAGTTGAAAACAGTTTATTTAAGTTTTAATTCATAAATTTGTAAATTATTGACAAGGCTACGCCTAGAGAAGCCATTTACTCCATAGGCGTAGACATATTTTTTTTGATAATGTTAGTAAATTACCTTATACCAGTTATTATTTCATGCAAGATGGCAATTCTATTAAAAATGTTTTAGTGATTAATCTAAATATATTAAATGCTATCATAAATCCTTTTTACATACTTCAGGTTTCCTGTTGACCGGGAAAGAAGGAGTCACTGGGTGGAACAAATGAAAATTAAAGGTTGGAGCCCCACGAAAAATGATAGAATTTGTTCTAAACATTTTGGACAACACTATTTTTATCAGTCTGGTGAAAAGACTCGCCTATTGAATGGAGCAGTTCCCACAATATTTCATGAATTTCCAAAGTATATGCAACAAGAGAAGGTAGGTTCACTAGATAATGTAGATAATAACAACTAAAACAATAATTATAAATATTTGTTTATATTTTTTATTTCTACTACCACCAATAAATGACATAGAAATTGATTAGCTTATATTGAAATTGAGTGTTTTATACAGCACATAAAAGTTTTATATTTTTTTGTAGACTTTCAAGAGTACTCTGGCATCTACTTCTACTGCCTTGGAAGAATGTCAAGCCTTGCAGAGTGGTCAGCCACAAGAAGAAAGAACTCCTAGCAAGAAACGTTCTTATAACGAGCTCCAAGACGACACTCCTCGTAAAAAACGTTTACGGAGGAAGTTATTTCAGCAAGAAGTGAGATCTAATGAAAAAACTAAAAAAATCAGAGTTTTGAATCAAAAACTTAAACGTTTAAAAAAGAAAGTCACTACATTGCAAAGACTTGTAAAAGAGTTAGAGAAGAAAAATTTAATATCTTCAGAAAATTTATTGCTTTTGGAAAATATGCCCAATATCGCCAAAGAACTAAATGAACGTAAATTGAAAAAAAATGTTAAGTATTCACCGGAATTGCGAAAATTTGCCATCACTCTTAGTTTCTTTTCGCCAAAAGCATACAATTATGTCAGGCGAGTTTTTGACACATGCTTACCTCATATTAGTACTATCGGAAAGTGGTTTAGAAATGTTGATGCTGAGCCTGGTTTCACAAAAGAGTCATTTAATACTTTAAAAAAATATATTGGTCAGTCTGACAAGCCTGTCATTATTTGTCTAATTGCTGACGAAATCTCTATACGAAAACAAATTGAGTGGGATGGGGCAAAATTTCATGGCTATGTAAATTGTGGGTTTGATTTTGATAACGACCTAAATGAAGTAGCCAGAGAAGCATTTGTTGTGATGGCGGTTTGTTTGAATGGGGCATGGAAGCTACCACTAGGTTATTTTTTTGCTAACGGTTTAAGTGGAAATCAAAAAACTGCAATTGTAACTCATTGTGCAAATTTAATATCAGATGCAGGGGCTCATTTACTCTCGTTAACTTTTGATGGAGCGCCATCGAATATTACAATGGCTCGTACGCTAGGTTGTAATATAGATGTTTTCAATATGAAGCCATATTTTCAGTTGAATGGTAAAAATGTATTTATCTTTTTTGACCCATGTCATATGGTGAAGCTAATAAGAAACACTTTTGGTGAAAAAAAATATCTAAAGGATGGTGAGGGTAATCTTATTAAGTGGGACTATATTCAACAATTAGAGACATTACAAGAGACTGAAGGGTTACATTTAGGCAACAAACTTCGAAAAGCACATCTTAATTTCTTTAAACAGAAAATGAAGGTGCGTTTGGCAGTGCAGCTTTTAAGTAAATCTGTTGCTGATGCTTTGAGCTACTGTGAGGAGCAATTAGGTCTAAGTGAGTTTAAAAATTGTCATGGAACCGTCAGATTTATTAACATCATAAATAATGTATTCGATATATTAAATAGTCATTCTCTAGTTCCTCCCAAATACAAAAAAGCGCTTTTTGAAAAGAACATTGATACTACCAGAGATTTCATATTTGAAGCTATAGATTATATTTCAAATTTAAAATTTATGAATAATGATCTAGTGATACACTCCAATCGTAAAACTGGCTTTGTAGGATTTATTTGTTCAATGAAAAGTGCTTTATTGATGTATGATGAAATGATTATTAATGAAAAAAATATATGTTATCTTCCACTGTACAAGGCAAGCCAAGACCATTTAGAAATGTACTTTTCTTCAATACGTTCCAGAGGTGGATGGAACAACAACCCTACTTGCCGTCAATTTACAGCAGCTTATAAAAGGTTGCTAGTCAGGGCTGAAATTAGAGAAGGAGGGATGGGAAACTGCATACCCTTAGAGGATATACCAATATTAGTAGGATCAAGCCGATTGGAAACACCCGAGCAAAACATAAATCAAGGTTTCCCACATCTAATTGAACAAATACCGGAAAATTATGGTTTGCAGACAATTTGGGAGGATCACGAATATATAATGAATACAAATATCATTACAGAGTGTTCTATGCAAATTATTGTTTATATTGCAGGGTTTGTTACGAGACAATTACAAAAAACTATCAAATGTGAGGAGTGTATTACAGTATTATCAGGAGATAAAGCAAATTTTTTAAATTCATTAATTACCAAAAAAGATCGAGGTGGATTGTCTTATCCATCTAAAGATGTAATAAAAATTTGTAAAATTACAGAACATTTTATTAGAACTAATGAAAATCAATTAACAAAAAAAAATTTTATTCAGAGTTTGAAAAATAAAATTATTCATCAAGCTATTGAGTATAATAGCTTCTGTAGTTTAAAGGAACATGTTGCTGAAGTAAGTAATAATCACATTTATTTCTTAGTTGAAGCAGTTATGTTGAAATATTTGAACATAAGGATTCATTTTATTACTAAGAAAAAATCTGAAGTGGTAGAGCCTGTTAGGCAACAATACACTAAATTAATTTTATTCAAGGGCCAATAATGTATTGCTTTGTTTAATTTATGTAATTCTTTTTATTATTGTGATAGTATAATAATGTCAAAACTATTTAATAACATATTTATGTAATTATCTTTTTTTAGTCCTATACTATAAGTTGTTAATTAAATGCCAATTTTCTGTTTCATAATGATACTTATTATAACACTAGTTTTCATTATAAAACTGAAAAATTGACCAGTAAAAATCTAGATTTTTAAATAACCTTATAGGCAGACCCAATATTTTCTCTAGAATAGAAATAGAATAGCCTCAATTTAATAATAGGCAAAACCTAATGTTTTATAATAACAATGCGAGAACTAATCTATTACTGAGACCATTTGTATTCAATATGTGCAATAATTTTAATAAGGTTTGTAAAAGTGCGATTTGTTTTTTCACAGTTTAAACCACATTAAACTTGTAGCAAGTAGTATGTAATGTTTTAATTTTGCTGATGTTTTGTTTTTGTATCATTTATGTCACTCGTATTACTGTTTGTATCGTTTTTATTTGTCTACTTTTATATAAATATAAACACACATGTACCTAGGTATTGCTCTTTAAAGGTATTGTAAGATCTGTTGGGCAATAAATGCTATTATTATTAACAGTTTCAAAACGTCAAGGATTTTAAGGACAATTTCATAATAAATATTCCTGACACAAAAACCAAAATACCAAGAATCTTTATAGTCACAGGAAAATATAACAATATTTGTAAAAAATATATAAATTTGCGGCCAAGAGATTGTACCACACAATCATTTTTTATTTACTACCAAAACGTAAAATTTGTACAAAAAAATATCGGTATAAATAAATTCGGGAATTTGGATAAAGAAACTGCTACACTTCTAAACCTTCCAAATGGATCTACGAGTACAAATTTGTTTGTGACTAAAGATGGTACACCTCAATTACTTTTTAATAATTGTACTATTCAAAATTTGTATTTTAACAAAATTGATTAAAATGTAATTTACCTTGTTTAATGTTACAAATTAATTCGTTTATGTTTATTGTTAACAGTTAATGTAAGTTCATAGTGGTTATTTTGTAGGAATAAAAATTAAGTTGAAGAACTTATTATTTTATATTTCAAAGAATATTTTGTAATGTCTTCTCTTATGTGCATTTAAATAAATACTTTTATAACTGTGTATGTGTGCTGTATTTTATTCTATGTGTTTGTTAATATAATTATTATACAAAATGTTTTCAAAATCTATCTTTTACTTCCTTTTGATTTAACTCATGAACCGCCACTGGAAATACATTCGTGGTGCCAATCGGTAACACGCTAGTCGCTGTGGTTATCGGTCCTCTGTATTATTTAGTCATTGAGTGACACAAATAACCTGATGTTGACATCTCACCTTTTATGACATAACATAGATATAAAAATGGACTGAGTGATATTCTCACAAAAGTGTACCACTGTCAAGAAAGAGAGACAATAAATACTAAGGTGCCTCGAGTACTTGTAGATTACGCAACAAGCTTTGAGTCATATTTTTAATATTTGTATAGAAGAGACTGGGGGAAAAAAGAGAAAACATTTAGGAGGAAAATGGCAAAAGACAAAGAACAGCGGAAGAAATGTGCACAAGAGAGATCGGAACCCCAATCCGACACCTTAAAGGGTAGAAGGAAATGAGAACAAGTATAGAAGAGAATAAATAGCTTAAAGACTTCAATTAATTCCCATTAATAAAGCACCATCTAAAAACCGAGTATCTAAATACAGACCTATTTCTTTAATCGATAATGTAGCAAGTTTTTGAAAAAATTACACATTAGAGAAAAAGTATAATTTTGTAAAAGAATCTAAAATCCTATGTGATAAACAGTATGAATGTATTAAGATTAGAGGAATTAAAAATGATTTAAACTATATTACAAATATTATATATATAACAACTTGGATAAAAATAAACAAGTTATAGTAACATTTTTCGATTCGGCCGAGACATTTAACGCTGTTTGTTGAATAAGTTATACTGTATGCAAATAAGAGGAAAAGCTTCTTTTGTCTAGCTATTCATGTTGTAACTTTCCTATCGGCCTGTTATGTTTTTGTCACAGTATTTTATTTAATATTGTCGGATTAATAGCTCCATTAGCTAGTCCCTACAAAAACTTTGTGTATATAATGGTGTTGACAGTACCAAAATCTTTTTCTTTCCGTATTCGATTGAAATACAAAATTGTATTAATTGCTAAATCCATCTTATTGTGGTGAATCTGATTTCTCTGTAGTAAGTTAATATATCATCAAAATGATTCTTCTGTGGTTTTTAGGTGCTTACAATATTTCGTAGTTCGGTGAATGGTTAGTTATTATTTTAAAAACCTTTCATATTTTTTCTAAGCAAATTTTTAATGTAATTCCTTTTTTTATCAACATTATAGTTTAATTTTCCTGTTTGTTTGGGAACCAAAATGAATAGGATAGAACAAATTTTTGTTAGTTTTATCTTAAAAACTAAATTCAGTTTTTTATGTGTTGGAGCATAAGCTATCAATCTGTTCTACTTATTCCTTCCTAGCATTTCTTTTTTTTATTTTCTTTCCTTATTTTTTTTCTCTCAGCCCTGTAGCTTCTAGGATCCCTGTAGACTCTATGGTAGAATTTCCAGACAATTCTAAATATACAACAACTCTAGCGAGAGAACACCCCAATTCTTGGACCACTTTCGAGGACCTAGCTTAGAGTTGCTTAAATCCAGAACCTCTCCAAGATAAGTCCTTTGCTTTAATTCAATAAAAATCTAGAGTTGAAGATTTTTATTGTATAATTACTTTTGTATTCTTGTTTTATTTTAGATAGTGAATTGTACTGTTGATATTTTTAATAAATATAATATAATTTTCAGCAATTTATATCAAATTGGACCATCGTATAATGGTCAGCTGTTTGTTAAGTTACAGTAAATTTTGTATAAGGTTTTTTCACTTTTTTTTGTTATTGTTGTTAAATAAATTTAGTATGGTGCCCTCCAAATTAATATTGATTATTCACCCCATCGCAGTGTAAGCTAATAGAATACTTTAACTGAGGCCGATGACTACTACCCGAGAAGGAACCTCCAAGTTACAAAGTGATCATGAACATAGAATTAAATTTGGTAAATATATAAGTGAAAATTGGTATTCTTCACTAGGACCTATGCTTTATATAAACGATTTCCTTATTAGTCTGTTTCATCTGATGTAGATAATATGGCAACTATTTCTACTGCAGACACAAAATTAGATGCACAAAATAAAATGAATAATATTAAATATGATTCCTAAATGATTAGAGGCAAATAAGCTTACTCTAAACATAGATAAGAGTGTTTTTACTACTTTTGGAAATTATTGTGATAGTGTGCCTAATAATATCAACATAAAAATAATATCTGTAAATATTTGTGAATTATTTTTGATTTTAATGTAAAATAGAATAAACATATCTTATATTTGATTAGGAAAACCAAATACTTTGTACATGTGTTCTCTAAAGGGTTTAACAAAAAATAGATCATACATTGAACCACATATTTTGGGGTCAAAAATAACTAGATTGAACATAACTTACCTTAGTACAAAATGATCCAATATTTCATAAACTGTTCAACATTTTGTAATGAAAATGGATACATGGCTTTCTTTCTGATTGTAAGAGCATCTGTACAGTCCTTAAAAATTTTAGGGGGTTTTGAACCTCTAAACCCCCCAAACTTTTCTGTGCGTTACAATTGAATTAGTATTGTGACACCATTGGTAAATACATAATAAAAAAAAATTTTGCCAACTTTTTCTAAAAGCCAGTTTTTATGGAGATACAGTATTCTGTTTCTGCGGATAAATAATAAACAGTTGCTTAACAATTACATACTACCAATTGAAGCTTTCGATTATTGTACATTTTTAGAGTGTCAAGAAAAATTAAATTTTCTGTTACAATGGTTTACATGTTTGCAGAAATGGCAGACATGCATTTAATTCTGGGTAAGTTCGGTCAGGCTAAAACAAGGTTTCAAATCATTAAATGTAATTCTGTTAATCAAAGGTGAATAAAAAGGGAATAGTACTGCAGCTGCATGGCGTTATGTGGAAAAATATACCAATTAGAATAAACCAGACAGACGTTTGCGGTAGACGAGTACTTAGCGACAGTAACTTGCTGGTAATATGGATACAAACGATGAGGAGATTTTAGAATTAGTCATAGAAAACCCTGGAAGCAGTACAAGGGTAATAACTGTTTAATTAGATATTGGTCACATGGGGAAGATTGAAGGAACAGTCGCTTCTTCCCTATCATTTAAAAACCGTCCAAGAATTACTAGATAGATTATCCTAATTTTGCGACTGGTTCTTGACGAAAAACAATCAAAATATCAATTTCATAAATCATATTTTGTTTGCCAATCAATACCGGGTCCACATCAGTAGGTATATACATAGTTCGGAATATTTATTGTGTGTGAAGAACCCACCCGGCGCGTCTCCAGGTGGCGGATAGAAGGGGCCTCTGAGATGATTTTATATGAGGAGGAGATCTGCGGGGAAATACCGGGGGGCTCGTTGTGTCTAAAAACTCAACTGGCAGCCCTCGAATACCCTGCCGCGGGACAACTTTACCTGTCCCAGCTGT
This sequence comes from Galeruca laticollis, assembly GCA_963921935.1. NCBI lineage: Eukaryota > Metazoa > Arthropoda > Insecta > Coleoptera > Chrysomelidae > Galeruca > Galeruca laticollis. The sequence continues at coordinate 65,586,808 of OY998185.1, read as the reverse complement.
AGTATCGTGGCTAAGGGATTACATAAGGTGCCGGGTGAAATTTCGAGCTTACCTCGAAATCACCTGTTATACCAATGTCTCCTGGCTGTCTGTGGTCAAGTCACGTGGGCCAGTGGGATGGGGGGGGTCTTGGCTTTACTGTCCGGGCCAAGAGGAGGCAACCTAATTAAAAACCTAAAGTCAGGGTAAGAATCCAGGCCGAAAAATGCGTGGCTATATAGGAGAATAGTTCTTACTGGTTTCGACCTTGGAGCACCGGGGGGAACTCCATTGTATTAAACCCCTTACCTCTGCAGCGGTAGACCGTAATGATCCTAGCATCTTGTGGGACCATTCATGGACAGAGAAAGTAAAACTTTCACCGGAAAAGTAGTGAAGGAAACCTCCACCTCTTCATCCGGGGACTTCACAGAGGGAAAAAACGACAAACGGCACAAAGGTCGTATACCGTTCGGCAACCGGGTGGCATAGACGACTCACTGAGAAAAGGCATCAGTAGAGCAGGGGTGCGGAAATACCTGCGATTCCTCAATCAGGGAAAAACCACTGATGAGGCCAGGAAGCAGGTTATTCAGCACCCAACCCCGGAACATATCATTCCTCCGCAGCGACCTCTTAGTAAAAAACCAAAAACAGCTGCAACGGTAACCGGGCAAGCCACTGGTTTTGCAGCAGCTGTTAAAACAGAGAAGGCTTTCAGGGTGGGAATAATGCCCAAGGATTATCCTCAGATCTGGCGGAATAGCTGTGCCAGAGCAAAGAGAAGAGAATCTGCTTCTCAGGTATCCATTTCCATTGTGGAATGATACTGGTGGACTGTGGGTCCCAAGAAAGCTTGACCTTGGGTCAGCCCGAGATCTCCTCTGCATCTCGGGAAAATAGGCGAAACACAGCCTGGGTGTCGAGGGTCTGATTTGAGATCAAGAAACCTGCTCAAACTTCAAAGAAGATATTGCCATGGCGGCCGAGAAAGGTCGGGGAGAGATAAAGAGACAAATAAAGAGATAAAGAGACAAATAACCTTGAGACCTCAAACGTGGGGACCACCCTCACTTTTGTCACGAGAGCAATAAAAGAGGTCCTGGACGTAACAATTGTTAATGTTGCTGCTATGAAAAATGTAAAATATTTGGAGGGTAATGAGCGAGCCATCACTTTCCGACCATAGGATCATCGAATTTAGGATAGAGGGAGACACTACCTTGATTCCTACAATCCGATATCCTAGAAATACTGATTGGTCTCTCTACAAGACTAATCTGAAGAAACACGTCGAAGTAAATGGGGTAAATCACCCATACTATGACCTGGAACAAAGAGTCGAACAGATCAATGAGGCAATAAAGGAAGCTTTTCATTCCAATTGCCCACAGTCAAAAGTTCGTTCAGAAAAGGATGCTCCTTTTGGAGTGGAAAGTATATATTGTGAATTAGGAGAACCATCCCTAGAAAACAGAAGAATGTGCTTGAGTCTTAAGTACGCAGCTAATTTGAAATCCAATCCTACCTTCCAAAATGGTTTTTTCCAAAAATTTCCAAATCTCTTTACAAACAAACTTCGAACTGCCAAACCTTTCTATGCAAGAATTAGAACCAATCTTGGGGAACTAAATTATCCGCCCCCTGAATGTTTCCCTGTATCCTCACACTCCACCATGGAGACAACCACAAGCATTACCCAGCTTATTTCATTCGACAAATATTGCACCTGCCATACGTTAATTAAAGCATCACTAAATGACATACTTGATAAATACCACAATTCCGTACATATTTATACCGATGTATCCACATCTCAGAATGGTACAGGTGCTGCCATTATCACACCAACCTCGAAATATATGTTTAGAGCTCCTCCAATCTCATCTGCTTTCTCTGCTGAATTATATGACACTCATCGCTTCTAGTTCAGGTGAATCTAACTACCTGATACTCACAGATTCTCTTAGCTCAATCCATGCTATTCAAAAAATGTATACCACAAATTCTTTGGCAAGTGAAATCAAGTGGGAGATACAATCTATAGAAGATAACAACACTTTGTTGGATTCCCTCTCATATTGGAATAAAAGGAAACGAAGAAGCAGACATGGCAGCTAAGGAAGTTGCTAATAGTGCTAGTGGGGAGTGTGCGAGTTTTCTAACGAGTGCCGTTATCGTCCAGTCATAAAGAAGCACCGAACAAACCTAGCACTGGTTAAATCTAAATCTTAGATCAAAGTCAAAATCGGAAAAGGTAAGCACTCTTCGAAACTTTAAGAATGCCTGTCGAGCTCGCTCAATGCGACCTTTTAATTCCTTGTCTGATGTCCAGTCTTCGGAATGATAGATGCCCAAGTACTTAAATGTATGTATGTTATGGTGGAGGTTTCAAACTTGTTTATGTTTCTGGAGATAATCATAAACTTTGTTTTTTGATGTTGCAATTTAATTGACAAAATAAATGTAATTAATATGATTGTGAATTAGTGTATCGAATTTTAGAGATCGATAAGGGCGGCAAATTTATAAATCCACCTCGGTTTATAAGCGAGAATAATATTCGAGTATGTTGAATTCTCGCTTAGATAGGTTCGACTGTAATCTTAAAAACCCATAAACAGATGAGAAAACCTTAAGGAAGAAAGATTGTTACCCTTTAAACTGCTGTACTTCACCACATAATTATTAATCAATTAATCTTTTTCTAGATTGAAATTTCATTAGGATTAATTTAGTTATACTAAACTAGTCCTTGTACAGAGATTTTCTTCTCTCTGTGGTTTTATGTATATTTCATTTATTTTGAATGTATATTATATATAAATTAAACTTATAAATGTAAACAAATGCAATTTAATTGAAAGTTTTCAACGTAGAAAAAAAAAGAAAGAAAATTTTGTACACTCCATATTAAAAACAATTGTATAAATAATTATCCCTATTTATTTTTATAATAAGTAATGAAATTAATTCATTACTATGTTCCTCATTTGTCCATATATTATATTGTATTATTCACATTAATCACTCTAGCAATGTCAACACTGCTATCAAATATTTCATAAATTTCTTTTCGATCCCAAGAATGCAGACAATCTAACGACGAGTTCCCAAACGAACTCTTCGATATGAATAATAAAAAGAGAATGACTTACCGTTCTCCTGGGAAATATTCTGAACACTATTGACTGATGATCCGCTATCCTGTCTTTCCAAAACAGTTTTAGCTGGAGCTTCCTTTACATCTTTTCTAGGATGCTGAAATAGAAAATTGTAATTAAAAACTTTGGGTATGTTTCATATATTGGAATAATATACATGCAAAGTAACCAAAGTAGTTCTTTTTAATTTTTGAATAAATTGATAAATTTAAATCGTACCTGTTGATTCTGTTGCGGTCTGTGTTGCTGTTGCTGCTGCGGTTGCTGTTGTATCTTTTCGCTGCTTATTTCTTTAATTGCGACATTTTCTTTAGCGACAGTAAATACCTGAGGAGGATTCGTTGATTGGACAGGCAAAGGCGAGGGAACATCTTGCACAGATTTTACCTGGAACAAACAGCAAACAATTATGATGGGGGATAAAGACTCTGAACAACTAATAATGGAGAAATACCTAATAGTCCTAATCTTCAAAATCACCAGATAATTTTGCATTCAATTTAAAAATTACAGCAGTTTTAGTGAAAATTTGAAAAAATGGTTGTGTTTCGATTAAACCTTCTTCTTGAATGAAAAATTATTATACAAACAAAGTAATGTCTTAAAAAGCCTTATTCTGACTCTGGTCCATCATAAAATCTATAAAATTCTTCTGGCCGATCGTAAATTAAAGTAGCATGTTGTAGTAGAAGATTTGAATATATGTTACTGTATTTATAATTTTGCATCATCAAGGTTGTGTTCAAAATGACTGCTCGTATTATTTAAAAACAAATATACTGTTCAAGTCCAATAATCCAAAAGATCCCCAACTTAGTGGACATCTAGTGATAAATGCGTCCGAGACAATCAAAAACTAAAGCAGTTGGCAAGTTTATTGCCTCTATTTTGGGATATTGTTTATTTTAATTCCCTATTTTGGTAGCCGGTACTTAATAGATCATTAACTTTAAATCAAAATACGACTTTTTCTGTGTATTTTGAAAAAGTAGAACAATCACTATGTAAATTTTTACAAAACTGGTGATTGACCTTAGGAACAATTAAATATAACTAATTCCAAAAGTATCAACTATTGGGGACATTTAATTCTACCAGTGGCATAACATCAAGAGAGTAACCTGTTAACTACCAAAGAGAGCAGACGTGATTTAGTGAACTTTAACAATAGTACAGGAGACAGTTCAAGTGATGGAGAATACTCTGAGATGGAAATAGAGGACAATGGAATATGGAGAAAAGTGTGCCACAAAAGGAAGGGCGAAGAAACTCTCCTACATCGAATAACCCAAAACAATTTATTCCTGATGCTGGAGATATCCACAGAGTGATATTTGGCCTCCCTACTAACACAAATCAAGCAAAACAAGGTGAACACCAAACTAAACAATTACAACAAAAATGTACAAGCTCTAATTAGGCAATACAAAGAACACAAATAGGCTACAGTGTGTGTACTGAAATAAACGCTAGCAAAGGTAAAGATTACTGGCAACAAATCAGAAAACTAACAAACTACAAAGGAATATCAAATCACAGCCAATTGAAGAAAACAACATTGTGTATGCCACCGACGAAGAAAAAGCAGAGGTATTTGCAAATTACTACAAGGAAACGTTCAGAGAAAACCCCAATACAACTAACAAATATATGATGAAATCGGACAGTGGTATGATGAATACTTTGAAGGGGAACACAGAGCACACACCAGTAATAGAGAAGATGTGTATTTTGAAATATTAAGCAAAGGAAAGAGTACTGCTCCAGGAAAGGACCACATTACTAAAGATCTATTACGAAAACTGAGTAAAAAGATACATATATATCTCATCAAAATATAAGAGTACTGTTTGAAGCATCACTACTTTCCTAGTGAGTGGAAGCAGGGAACCATTATCACCATTCCTAAACCTAATACGAACCATCATAGAGCAAAAAACTACTGTCCTATCACTCTTCTTTCAGTTTTGGGAAAGCATCTCGAAAACATCATGAAATATCTGTAACAAAATGAAATCGGACACAAAATTCCTGATTACCAATTCGGCTTTAAACATCAAACTTCTACCATTCACCTAGTAACCATTTTAACATCCAACATTCAAGCTAACCAACTAATTGGAAACCACTCTGCAGCCCTATTTCTTGATATAAGCAAGGCATTTGATAGTATTTGGCACAAACTAATGACACTATAATGCCCTCGATATTTTATCCTGCTCTTGAAAGACTATCTTGAGAAACAGAACAGAAATCAACGACCAATACTCGGCAACATTCCACAACGAACAAGGAGTTATCTCCTCTTCTATATAATGCTTACTGTCACAACATATACAACTACAGTCATCAACGAGACTACTTCAATACCAATCGTTACATTTTGCAGTATGCTGAAGACACGGCCTTGACTAGTCACAACAGAACCCCCTTGAAAACCGTTGAAAATCTACAAGTATTGTTAGACAGCACCCTGATCTGGTTCAACAAATGAACGCTGAAAGTTAATCCAGACAAGTCACAATAATTTACCAAATTTACCTAAAATAAATATAGACAGCAAAGATATTCACTGCGTAAACTATACGAAGTATCTGGGGGTAGACATAGACCACAAATTGAACTTTAAACAACATGCTAACAACATAAAGAGGAAATGTAACAGTAAGAGCAAACACTTTCAGAGTTTAAGATTCAGTAATTCGGGGATAAGTAAGAAAACAGCTGCACAATATGCCGACCTATCCTTGAATACTGTCACCCAATATACTTTAATGTGAAGACTCCTACCATCAAGACACTTCAAATTGCAGAAACCACTTCCTTGAGAAATATAACGAAGATAAGACACCCCAGAAATCCTCTGCATAACCCACCCAATAACCTACCGTAAGAAACAACAGGAATTGTCCCCATAAATCAACGCATACACAACCTCTCTGAAAGGTTTGAACATAAAGAGAACCTAGAGATACTAAGCCGGTTCTGTACGAACGGGAATCAAGAAAGAAGGTCACACAGAAAATACCCACTCAATACCATATGGGAGCACATTCAAAATTTCAATATTTCAATATTTACATATATTTTTAATTCAATACTATTATCTAATAATTATACAAACCACCATGTAATAATATATTGTAACAGGCTGAAGGACCTCGGTCAATGGCCTATTGGGTGACCCAATAAAGTACACTAATTATTATTACTGTTCATTTACTTCCTTGGGAAAGGCAAAATTATTAATAAGGAATATAAATTGACGTTGATAAATCCAATAAGTGAAAAATACAGAAAAAAAACGTTGGCAAATGTAAAAAAAGTTTTAGTTTTACAACGACAACGCACCATGTCACAAATAACAAAATAATTAAATTGTTTTGCCACCCACCATATGATCCAGATCTGACACCCATTGATTATTGGACTCTTCAAAATCTTTGCATTATTTCACTTACCTCGTCCTTTAGAATGGAAGAATCTTGATCACAAATAGTCTCTTTGCTGGGAGGTGCAGAAACTGGCGACGCTTTTTCGATAGCTGCCTCTTTAACAATATGTTCAACTGCCCTAGCTGATTGTTCCCTTTGTTTGCGACCTTTGGCGGGGCTTTCTTTTTCTTTCGGTAACTTATTCGGTAACGTAACTTCAACGGCATCAATGTTGGCAGATACTATCGGAGTCTCTTTGATGACTGTTGCAGGTAATACGAATTCCTTGGCTTCGGCCTATAACAATAAATTCAATTGATTAATACATTAGTACAGAAAATTTCCAAATACAAATGATACACGTAATTTTTATAACATTTTCATTGTGTAAAAATGAACATTTACCAGGATTTTTTAATATCCTTATGTTTTCTGTAGGCGACACGATCTATACAATGTAAAGTTTTCCAAAACGACTTTTTAATAAAAGTGGTGGCAACTCAAATTTGAACGCCATCATTTAGATTTTGCAAGTGTCTGCAACCAGAGTCGATTTGAAAAGAAAAACTTCCGGAATCGGTCTGCATCGAGGTTTCATTGGCTACGATAGCACTTTTTCAAAGTAAGAAGAGAAATAAGTATCCACGTTTAAATCATATAGAAAATATGAGGGTTTTCATAGTCATAAAGGAATTTAAGGCTGACAAAACTGTAATTAACTATGAGAAGAGAGAGGTTTATAAGGGATGCAAAATTCATTTTTGACTAATATTAATAACAGTTTTTCACCCAATTTTGTACAAACAAGACTTACAACAACGAATTTCATTAAAATGATAACCAAAGAGTTTTAGATTTGGGTGACACAAACCATTCAATACTTATAATGTTCCTTTTGTTTACACTTGTGATGTTTATGTAAAATATTTATTGTACTCTGTATGAAGTTTAGAGAACTGCACAGATACGTTCGAGAAATACACCGAGCTCAGAACACCAGTCAAACATAGTTGATTAGAAAAATGAAAAAATAAATTGTCAAGCTGACATAACAAATTATACAAAATGGCGGATGATGAAACTGCAGCTCCAGATGAACAAGCTGCTACAGCTCCAGATGAACAAACTGCTGAAGCTCCTGCTGAAGAAGCTCCTGTTGAAGAAGCGCCAGCAGAAGTATCATCTGAACAACCGGAAGGCGCTCAAGAAGCTGAAGTACCTGACCAAACTACAACAGAAGAAAGAGGCTCTGTAGAAAATGGTATTACATATTTATTAAATGCATTCCAGCTATTTTTTCAAATAATTTTCTTTCAAATTAAGTTGTACCTGAAGAATCTACTACTGAACAAGGTCCAGCACCTGAAGAATTAGACGAACAAGCCGAAATTAGTGTAACAGAACCGGAAGCGGCTCAAGAATATGCCGAAGAAGATGAAGAGCAATTTGAAGGGCTAGAAACTGAGGATGATGATGACATGATGAAAGCGTTAGGAGCAGAACAGGACTCGCTTGACGCTCTAGTTAAGTCATCTTCCATGCAGATAGCTAAGGAACGATCTATGGAACCAGATATGAGTAGCAGTATGATGATTGCAAAAAAAATGGATAAATATGCCGCTAGAACCAAAGATGTATTGGGTAAATACTTTTTTACTTGATATAATTTGATGTGTTTATGTAAATTCATTATTCAGGTGAAGTGATAGACATAAGAAAAGGGAGTATATCCGGAGATGCTGGCGATAAACGAACAGCGCGTTTTATGAATACATATAAACTTGATTCTGATAATCCGTTTAACAGTCAAAAAGTAGACAAAATATTAAAATCAGTTATGGACGAAACATTTAATGAGCTCAAGTAAGTTACCATAGTACATCTATCCCTTTATTGATTTTGGTTGTTGCAGATACGATCCAGAAAAATGTTGCAAAGAAGCCAAATGGGCTTCCAACACCATTAAAGCAAAAGTTAAACAAATGGAATTCGAAAGATATAAAATTATCAGTGTGGTTTCGATTGGAGAAAAGCACAATCAAGATGTACTGTGTACATGTAGATTCCTTTGGGATGTGGAAAGGGATAACTACTCCTGTTATACTTTAGAGAATCCATATGTTTTCGGAATAGCCCTCTGTTTCGGTTTATACTATGAATAATTTTAGTACTTTTTGTATATATTTTAATGCTATTACATACATTATTTACAAGTGTGTTTAGGCATGCCCAAAAATAAATAAAATTATACTTCAAGCCATTACCAAGTTTTTAGTAAACAGGATCATAATTTTTTTAATTGGAAATACTATCGAGCACAAATTATATTGTTTATTCACACAGAAAATAATTTTTTGCTTGAAATAGTGAAACGCATTTTCTGTATTGATTCAGGCCTGAATAAAACTTAAATTCATGTAATATGAAACATGTATAAGGACAAAAAGAGGTCGGTAAGAATGGGAAATGCCCAATTAGTAAAGTTGCAAACAACAAAGGGGCTTATAAATAGCTTATCATTCACCTTATTTAAAATATACATCCAAGATGCCCACTATAACTGGAAAAGAAAAACAGTAAGAATGGGAATCCAAATGGATGAGAATTGCCTAATAGCACTCTTATTCGCTAACGACCAAGTTATTACAACTAGTGACGAGCACGACACAGACTATATATTCAGAAAATTAAAAGAGGGATACGAGGCATAGGGTCTAGCTATAAACATGAAAAAATAGAACATTTACACAACTAAAAAAATGTAGCCAATTCAAATATTTTGAAAGCATAATTTCGGCAGATGGAACATAAAAAAAGAGAGCGTATAAAATATTTAAAGTTACTGGAGACTTAGATATCATTATCAACAATTTAATAATCTTAGAACAAGATGTAAACAGCTTCAGGTCCATCGTCATCAAAATTATATTGAAAAAATTGAAAGAAATATTGCTCATGATCCTCGTTTTTGGAATTATATAAACAGTAGAAGAAAATTATATAACTTCAAAGAGACAACAAGCAGTAATAAGAATAAGATTGTGAAACTTTTTTCCATAACTTAAGAATGTTACCCAAATTCTGGAATGTGGAAAAAGAGAGTGTTTGAATGTTTGCAATTACAATATTGAAATAACAGAAGTAATTGTTCAATTGATATTAGCCCCAGAAACACTTTCTTCTGGGCCTGACGGAATTCCTCTACATTTCATGAAAAAATCTGTATTCACGCTCGCAAAGCCCCCAAAACAATTTTCAACATCTCCTTATCATCGGGAACATAAGTTTTGGAAACAAAGTTTTCTCACTGCAATCCTCAAATCTGGAACTAGAGATGACATCTGAAAAAATTACAAGCCTGTAGGACGAGTAATTTTTTCTGGCAGTTTTTTGAGTTGATTTACCTAATGGCAACAAAATTCGAATTGTAAATGTCCAGTTTACTTCGACTCAAAAAAAAGCTAGAGTGTAATTCGGTAAGACAATTTAATGAATATGTAAATCAAGAAATTAAAAAATGAGATGTAAATTAGTTTATTTAATTTAACGGAAAAGTACAATTGTTAAAAACGTGACTATTAAAAATAGCTTGATTTTCTTGTCTTGTCTTTTGTTAATATTTTGCTGCATGCTAGTATTTTGAGCGGTGGTAGTAACTGTTTCCTGGATGGTAGTAAGAATAGAACCAATGATTTCTACATGATGTGTTCTTCATCTCACTGAAGGTACGGTTTTAATGACATAATTTTCACAAGATTTTGTTCATCTATACCACTCCTGCACAATTCAGTTACGGTGGCAGCTCGATTAGAATGGTTCGTAATTTTCACCTGCTTGATATTCAAGTCCAATATTTTTCGCCAAAGATTTAGTCCGTGTAGATATTTCGTTGATGCCATACCATCCTTTCGAATTTGTTTTTTGCCAGAAAGGATTTGGAGTTAAAAAAACTTTTCACATGTGATATGGTTTCCCCGTCTTCCCATAATTTGTTTAAACAATCTTACTTGACATACACAATCTTCTGCAGTGTTTGCTACCAACCATTTACTGTCGGCCAACTTCTGATTTCCCCCTTGTGCTGACTTCATAAACACTGGGTGTTGTCTGTCTCGATTTTAAAATAGAATACATTACAATTTGCTGCTTTTCCACCTCTCCAAGCCAATTCATACGCAGCAATCTGATAAAATTTTCTTTGGAGGCCTACAGGTTCTTCTTCCCTCCAGGACAGTTTAGAGGAAAGACTCTATCTATACTGAATTTTCAAAATAATTTGATAGTGTCAATCATGACCTTTTAATTGCAAAACTCTCTGTGTTAGGCATTGACAATATCTTTTTGAACTGGATTGAATCTTATTTGAGAGGTAGGACTCAATGTGTCAAATATGATGGTTCTGTGTCATCAGACCATCTGGAGTTCCCCAAGGATCACATATGGGTCCACTGCTTTTTTGTTATTTGTTAATGATATATCAGAAGTAATACAACACTGCTGCCACTTGATGCTTGCTGATGACTTCAAACTCTATAGGATCATTGACAATGTCAGGGATGCTGAACAGTTGCTAATTGGTGCAATATAAATATGCTTCATCTTAATATAAACAAATGTTATCAAATCACATTTTCGAGAATTACAAATTCAATTCAATACTCTTACCAAGTAAAAAATGTTAATTTGTCAGTAGCTGATAGTGTTCAAGGTCTTGGCATATTATTTGATTCCAAAGTTACATTTAAGACACATATTGATAACATTGTTTCGAAATCATTTAAATTTTTGGACTTCATTGCAAGATCTTCAGATAAATTTTCCCTTCGCACTTCTAAAATATGATACTGCTCTGTCGTTCGATCAGTTATTGAATATAATTGTATGATATGGTGTCCATTTTATCGGGCGGATATCAATAGAATTGAGTCCAAAATAAATGTTCAAGATCATGTGCATTCAAACTTGGAGAAACTATGAATATTCCGACATTTTGAATTTATCAAGTTTGGAACATCAAAGGGCTGAGATTGATTAGAGATTTCTGCACAAAGTTGTAAATGGAGCTCTGAGATGTCCAAATTTAATTGAACTTTTTAAACTGAATGTTAATCCGAGAAGAACTGTTCATGGTTCCTCATCACAGTACGAACTATGGACGAAATGAGTCAATTGTAAGGGCAAATAAAAATATTAATTCAAAAATCAAATGAGGCACATTAATTTGTTGGAATTTAGTTTTAGTTGATTATGATTGTATTTGTTGATAAGGTAACTTAAATATTTATATTTTTTGTAAATAGACACGTCCCTATATAAATAAATATATAAATGATGTAATTTTTTCTATTATATTCATGTAGCTGGTGCGCTAATATACAGGGTGCGCCATTAATGCGACAAAGTTCGATATATCCGTTATTATAGAAGATATGGAATAGAGTTATATACGAAAATTGTAGACATCTGTAAACTTCACATTTCAAAATTATTTTCATTTGTACTGGGTGTTCCCTATCACCAGGGTGAAACAAACATACCTTTTTTTAAATGAGACCCCCTATATATTATTTCAGATTCAGATTGGGCTCACCTCCCCCATACTTACAAAGTAGGGTTTCATATAAGTATATAGGGTATTTCAGAAGTTATGCCCAATTGAACTTATAATATATATAATATATAAAAATCATTGTAAGTTCAACGCCTTGTATAGTTCAAACGAAACAATTTGACATCAATATTTTGCAGCCATAACATTTTGATATTGGTCTAGTTTCATGACACGGTGCCATTTTTTGGATATTACAACATCTGAATACAGGGCGAGCCAAAAGTCGAACACATGTGTTCGACTCTTCACCCTGGTGATAGGGAACACCCAGTACAAATGAAAATAATTTTGAAATGTGAAGTTTACAGATGTTTACAATTTTCGTATATAACTTTATTCTATAATAATGGATATATCGAACTGTGTCACACTTTAAATGAAGCTTTTTTACCCCTCGAATAAATATCATGATGAAACACCCAACGCATCCAGAATTAAAGTTTGGATGAGAGCAGCCATTTTCTCACTGATATAAAATGTAAGAAATCATCAAGAAATATTTAAATCCACAAGCGTGAAGAATGATGTGGCATGGAAAGAAGAAGTGCTGAAAGTATAGCGACAGCAAACTACCATTTTTTCACAGCTGAGTGTACAGATGAATGGAAGAACCTAAAGAGTAAATATACTAAGAAAAAGAGCATGAGCAACTGTTATTCTGGAGCAGCAACTTTTAAATTTGATTGATTTAATAATGTTATGTGACAAAATGTATACACCTAATATCAGATAACTGAAAAAAAAATTGTTGACAATATCTACTAAAATATAAATTTACCTGTAATTTACTGGATTGTACTACATGTTCCATCTTCAGCTGATGCTGTTGTTGTGGAACTTGTGGAATAGGACCTGGAACCGGTCTTTGAGAACCAATGCTATCGTGTTCGATTACTATTTGATTCGTTGGTTGTCCATCGGATGTATGATCAGAATGATGTTGTTCCTCCTGAGGATGAGTAGGGACATGAAGTTGATGTACAGGTGGAGGAGGTTGATTTTCTGTACGAGTATCCTTTTCGATGGCTTCAATTACTAATTTGGCAAATGTAGCTTGTACTTCTTTATTATGACTTTGATTATTAGCTGGTTGAGGAGTTTGTCTAGCCGATGTATCTCCTGATGTGGGATTGGGGCTCTCTTCGTACATCTCTTGAAGACGATCAGCACCTACAAAAAAAATATGATTTGTAATGAATTTCTAAAAATATTAGGCGTACATTTACCTGTATCAGGATCAATAATAGGAATAGCATTTTGTCTTTTATTTCTTGGCTGCCGAAATTGATGATTCGTAGGTATCGGAGGTACGTTAGGTATAGGATTCTGTGTGTTATTGGAATTTGAAACTGTTGCTGGAGTCATGGAAGCTGTCCTTTGCATCATTTGTGGATAATAATTATCTAAAATATACAATAATTAGTACAAAATCATAAACTATTTAAATATTCAATATCGCAGAAAAAAGGATGATTTAATGTTGAAAATAATTTGGCGTAATCTTAAAATTAAACATATTTATCAAGATATCTAAACATTATTTCACTAAACTACAGACTACTACAAAATATTTCAACAATTAAGAATTTTGTATTCGTAATTGTTTGGCAAACAAAAATAATATTCAGACTGGAATTTTTTATTGCATGTACTTTTTGTTAGTGTTTATTTGATACTTACAAGAAACTGGAGGCGTTTGACTTTGCGAAGGGTAAGAATACACATGTTGATAGACAGGTAGTGTTTGTACGTAACCTGCAGTAGCCGGTCTTTGAGTACCATAAGCATAAGGAACCGAATTCGTCGATGTTAGATATACTTGCGGCGCAGCCGCTGCTACGTGCATGAATTGCGGTGCTTGAGATGATGTGTACAATTGGGCCTGTTGAGGCTGTAAATAAAAAAATATATATTAATCAAAGATAACAAAGAAAAAGTAAAGTATCCGAGTGCTTTCCTATTATTATTATAATCGAGTAGTACAAAAAGGACACGCCTCAATTATGTATTGTGTATATACCAGCCAAATCTGCCCTTCAATTGTATATTTACCAGCTATTACTCAGAAAAGAAGCCGAGAGAATGATGAGTCCCCAAACAAAAGTGAATATATCTGACCCTTTAAAAAACTAATAAGCTTCTGGAATTGTCATGGCTTTGAAAATGTATCTAATTTGTCGGAATTTAAGACTGAGTTTGACATTCTTTGTCTAAGTGAAACATGGCTTAGCAAGGATTTGATTTTTGTACCAAATTTCTCAAATAATTTTAATTACATTAATTCAAATGCGACAAGGGAGATAGAAAGATCTGCCCAAGAGGCAATTTTTTTTTTAAGTAGTTGGGTGGCTTTGGCAGTGACCAATTAGCCAGATTTAATTTGTAATCCGTTTTTAGGGATGTGTTATTAAACAAAGTTTTCTTGTAAACAATTATGTTAGTATCTTTAAACAAGGTTTTCTTGTAAACAATGAACATTATATACATTCTCTGTGTTAGTATGTTACGTATGTTGTTAGTATTTGTGCATCTATTTCAATTTATTTTTGTTTTTTTTCTTTCCTTTTGTTTTGTTTTTTTAATCATTTTTTTTTCTCTTTTTTCTTTCTAAATCGTTTTTTTTTTCATTAACGCACTTAAAAGATATTTAATTGCAAAATTGCTTACAATGTATTTATGTTAGTATCAGGTTTTACAATTTCATTTTGCACCCTTTCAGGTGATTATAAAGACAATATAAAATATTAATGTTGTTGCTGAATACAATTTGGTTTACACATATAGGTAGTTTTGCTTTAAGATCTATTAAATCCTCATAGAAAGTATTTAGATTTGCTTGGAATTGGGAGAATTCTAGTATTACATGGGTTAAATCACCACATGTGCAAGCTGGATTTTCATTTATACCTATTCTCTGTTTATATAGCGGTGTCATAGCATGTCCTGATCTTATTATATTTATAGTAACAATGAATTCTCTATGTAATATCCCATAGAAACATCTCTTACGTGGAATCTTGACTAGGCAGCTTTTGTAGTTCTGTCTATGAATGTTACTTTCATAAACTTTTTGCCATTCGAGTAGCAGACTGTTCATATATTCACACTTAAGGTCAGAATGTGGTACGGATTTTATTGTTAATGGTTCTCCTGAAGAAATGGCCGATTTTGCTAACCTGTCAGCAATTCCATTTCCTTTTATACCCGAGTGATCCATTATCCAGACCACTATGGTATTCTTATTTTGTTGTCTTATATATGGTTGATTTGCTCTAAGAAGTTTCCGTTTGGGTTTACGTAACTTGTTTCCATTTTTGAAGAGAATAAAAGGTGGTGTTGCTCTGCATAATATGGAAGGGTATTTGAGGAGAATACAATTTCCTGGTACTTGAGAATACGTGTGTAGCTGTCCACAGTTAGCAGAGTTTTTTGTGTTGCCAGTATGGGTGGGTAAGGACTAATATCGAAAAGTTGTGTATGGAGTGAATGGTTTGAGCACGTTTAGCAAATAATTTAGTTATGAAAATATCACTGATTCGTTTTCTTCGAATGGATAGTGGAGGCTCTATTGAAGAGGCAATTCTTAGAATGCATTTAGATGTGGTGGAAGATTTGCGGATTATATATTTTTTATAGAGATCCCTTTTCTGTAACTACTTTTTATATAATTATTTTTATTTTATTATGTGTTTAATTTCCGCAGGTTATCATACATTTATTTTGTGTCTTTTTACTTCAAACCTTCCCTTGAATGAACATACAGTTTTCACTCCTTACAAA
Organism: Galeruca laticollis; assembly: GCA_963921935.1. Lineage (NCBI taxonomy): Eukaryota > Metazoa > Arthropoda > Insecta > Coleoptera > Chrysomelidae > Galeruca > Galeruca laticollis. The sequence goes on along the minus strand of OY998185.1, from coordinate 65,570,840 downwards.
TTTTACTTTCAGAGACTTATGCTGATACTATTTTTAAATTAGGTGGAGATTTTAATTGCAGAATTGCCGATCAAGGCGTTGTCCCTGACGAAATGATAGAAAATACAAATTTATTTAATAATAGGCTAAGCTTAGATAGTACATTCAATTCTAGGGGTAGACAATTAAATGATTTTATGTATGAGAATTCATTTTCAGTTATTAACAGTAGAAGTACACTTGACAGACTTGGTAAATATACGTATGTAAGCAAATTGGGCAAGAGTGTGTTTGATACTGTCGGGGTTAATAATTTGTTCCTTTCTGATGTGAATAATTTTTTGTCGGAGGAGATTATTTTTTATCAGACGGCTTCCTTGTAAATTTAATACTCAACTTTGGTGTTAAGCCATCATACTCGTTAAGAAGTGATATCCAAAATCACAAAAAAACATGCTGGAAAAATTGTAAGTTATAAATTACAATCAAACAGAGTCTATTATATATCTAATCCAGAGGAGGCTTATATTAATTTTTGTGAAGTCATAAAAAAAACTGCAACTGTAGTAGGTTTGTATTACTTAGACCTAAAAATTATTTTTGTACTTGTACTCATTGTTGTAACATTGATTCGGAAGCAATAAATATATTATTATTATTATACCAGCCAAATTCTTACTAGCATGTCTTTGAAATTCAATATAGTGTACCATATTCAGTATGAACAACAAGGACAAATCAAGATATCTATTCCCGATTTTTGTGTATCGTAGAAGATTGTTGGTTATGGTGTAGAATCTAGATTTCTTGTTAAATTTTTTTATTAGTCATTTTCAGTTGGACAATAACCAAACTAGTTAAATATTATGAAGATATGGTGTCTGTATATATATATACATATATATATTGGTTCTTATCATTACATTGCATTTTAGGAATGTATTACACAGGGGGTGGTTGACCCATCAAAATCCGTGTACAAATTGGTCAAAATCTTCCAAGATTTACTTAAAATCCCAAAAGGTCTTCAAAATCCTTATACATTTCACGAAAGCCCGCTAAATCTCTTAAATTCCCATAGAATCCTAAAAAATTCCCCCAGAATCTAAAAAAAAACTTGCAATTTCAATGATTATCGAATTAATTTTAAACGAACCGCCAAATTAGGCAGCCATTACAGTCGGCAATGACCAGTGATGCAGCGATTGTCTTTGTCTAATAGTATTATATAAAAAAGGATAGAAATATTTTTGGAGCTATTATTACGTTTAAATTTACTCTGCGTCTCTCTTTAATGTTATATATTATAAAAGAATAAATTATTTTCAATTAAAATCTTCCCATTTATTTGGCAAAACTGCAAGGTCTGCAACTTGCATTGGATTGTCAGGAAGGGCTGAAAAATTCTTGCCACCGAAGTTTAAACTCAAAAGTTGAATTGATAGTAATGGGACCACTAGAGCTTGACTCGTTGTCTTCTTCCTGGAGCTGCGATTGTCCCTGCTATCGTAATGTAAATTCCTATGGTTCACATGCCGGGTGTATGAAATATCCTGGTTGTCCAATGCAAGTGGTAGTTTTCTGAGGTCTGATATTGGATATCTGAGAACTGATCCAACTTGATGTATTCTAAGGGCCCCCTGAGTTTAGAGTTGGTAGTGTGTCATTAATAATTTAGATGCCGTGAACAAGTATTGATTGATAGCATATAGAACTTGATGAAATTTGGAATTTAGTTTTTTAGTTGTGATTAATATTGGATTTAAATCATAAAAGTGCACACTTTTGTTGGAATATTCTTCAATTTTTGATAAACCAATTTTAGAGGAAGTAATGCTAGGTTGTATATAAACCAACCTTGACAACTTCTGAAGCTACCAGTGAACAAGGTATTTATTTTATATTAGTTAATCTCACTTTCCCGTTAATCTGAATTAAAATAGTTGGATGCTAGTTACATATTTTTATATCTTTTACTTCATTTTAGACAATTTAAATAAAGATTCACCTGTTGACACCAGCAGAGAAGAGGACATAGTTGAATCGAATGAAGAAAATATCAGCTTTTTAAAAGAATATTGTAGTCAAGGTACCTTACAAATTAGAGACTATTTGGATACTAAATTAGCATGCGAAAATAGCATTGATTCACTTTTTCTTAAAATAAAGCTACGTTTAGGCCAAAATATGATTGTTAAAAAATCAACACTTTGTTGGCTACCGCAGGGAACCCAAAATTAAGTAACGACCTGCTCTTAAGGGTAAGAGGAATAAAAAATACCATAAAAAATAATGAGGTAAATAATATTCCTCCAATAATGACCAAGTCAAAAGTTAAATCTAGAGCCAAAGCAATTTCATAAAAGCAGCAGCGAGTCTGCAGTTGTAGCTTTCAAGTTCTGATCGGGAAGAAGTTGATGATAAAGACTTCCAACTTCAAGATGAGGCAATATCAAACAGAATTGCTTTGAAACTTGAGTATTATTATGCTGTTTTTTACAAAGCAAATTGTTTATTTGGGAGGTATAGTTTCTTTAAAAGAGAATATTGTAATTAAATTTAAAAAACAATTGAACCAATATATCTGGGAGGACAAGAAAAATGAAGATATTTAAGAAGTTAATGAAATATATGTGTTTTATGGACCAATACGCCTTGAAATGGAACATGTTTTTTTTTTATAAGACATGCTGAAAAATACAAAATTGATAAAACATTTAAAGCTTTGAAAAAATTATATTTGGAAACACTTGTAGAAAAACGCTTAAATTTTTAGCCTTACTGTAATCTATATTGTTTATTTTAAAATTTAATTATTTAAAAATCACAAAAACATGTCGTTATTAGCTTAGACCTAAAAGCCGACTAATCCAGCTTAATATATTATAAAGGCGACCAAACTTTCAAAATATCTTTAATGCGACATTTCTAAAAATACTTTAAAACCACTGAAAAGTCGTGAAAATCTTCAAAAATTCTTTAAAATCTCCAAAGATCCTTTAAAATTCTCAAAATCCTATAAAATCAATAAACATTTAAAATCATCTGTGTACATATTTAAGTTAATCGCCCCTTGGTATCACCATTTTAGAAACAGTCGATTAGTAACAATACAATTTTTATGGATATTTGATGTTTGGAAAACTTTGTTGCTATATTTCAAATCCTTTTTGTATTTGGCTCGTCCTTTGTTAGAACATCAGATGGTAATTATAATAATAGTATCAAGCACCATTCAAACTGTATGAAATCTTGTTCAAAATGTGAAATAATGAAAAACTTACCCTGTTATTATGGCTCGTCATTCTTTGTGGTTGACTAGGCGGTCCACTTGGTCTGGGATAAAAGTTGCCAGCTGGTGGTCGGACGTTTGGCGCAACGAACTGTAAAAAATGTAACAATAAATATTAAATATTGTTTTAGATATGAATGTTTTTATTATTGATAATCCAGTGGAAACTTTGCACAGTAAGCAAAGAGTATAATCTTGACAGTAAAAGGAGTAATTGGAGAAAGATTCTAAAAGTAATAAAAAATTTGTTTCTAATCACGAAATACAATCTGTCTTGTCATAAAAAAAGACCAAATTATGCAAAAGTAAACGGTTTTAAGGATTAAAACTAACTTTTCCGCATTTGTGGCCCTGAACAATATTCTATCATAAAATTGTTACTTGTATACACTTCGGGGGATGTATCGTGCTAACAAACCGAAATTTCTCCAAAAATAACAAAAAATTCAGTATATCTGGATTTATAGGACCCGCTGTACTCGCTCCAGTCAACTGAAAATCAATAGGGTACATCTGTGAGACACCTTGAACAATATTCAATCATAAAATTGATCAATCATATACTCTCTGGAGGCTGTATTGTGCTAAAAAACTGAAAATTCTCCAAAAAAGACAAAAATTTGGTACTTCAAGTACCATAGAGTACCCGTTGTACTGGCTTTAGTGAGCTGAATATCAATAGAGTTCACCTTTAAGACGCCCTTAATAATATCCAATCATAAAATTGGTCACTTGTATATACTCCGGAGGCTGTATCGTGCTAACAAACTGAAAAATATCGTACTTAAAGTATTGTCACACCTGTTGTATTGGATCTGGTCAGCTGAAAATCAATAGGGTTCATCAGTGAGATGCCTTGAATAATATTCAATCATAAAATTGGTGACTTGTTGAACACCGGAGGCTGTATCGTGCTAACAAACTGATATTTCTCAAAAAATGACAAAATATCGTACTTCAAGTACCATAGTACCCGTTGTACTGGCTCTGGTGAGCTGAAAATCAATAGGGATCATCTGTGATATGTCCTTAACAATATTCAATCATAAAATTGCTGACTTATTGCTCTCCGGAGGCTGTATCATGCTAACAAACTGATATTTCTCAAAAAATGACAAAATATCGTACTTCAAGTACCATAGCCCCCGTTGTACTGGCTCTGGTGAGCTGAAAATCAATAGGGATCATCTGTGACATGTCATTAACAATATTCAATCATAAAATAGCTGACTTATTGCACTCCGGAGACTGTATCGTGCTAACAAAACGTGTAACGAAAAGTGGCCAACAACGACGACATACACACAGGATTTTTTTTCTAAAAACCGTTTTTTCGTGTTGTTGTTGATGGAAAACGTGAAAATAACTCAAAAAAAAATTTCAAAATTCCAACTTTTTTTGGGGTAAACCAATACTTTTCTCGCATATAGAAAGGTTGGGCGGAAAAGTAAAACATCCAGTACCTTGGTGAAAGCAAAATATAGCCCTAGCATCGAGAACCGGTAAACATGCACATGAACATGAAAAACACTCTTGAATTTCAAGGTACCTTACAAAGAAAATCAATAGAGAATCGTAGGCAAGTTATGTATCTTCTATAAACTCCTCCACTCCAACAGACGTCACCTGGAGCAAAATTCGAAAAATTCAAGTAAACAGTATAGATCCAAATCGACACTACCTCAAAATGACAAACTATCAAATAGTGAAATTACAAATATCTTAGCAGACACTTTCAAAAGAAACTCTAGTGATATCCATTTAAATTCTATCTTTTAGGTCTATAAAAACTCAGTTGATTGCAACTTTCCAATAGTAAAGGATAACTCTTACCTAAATTATCTGATAACTTTGAAAGAATTAAATTTTTGTTTGAAAGAATGCGATGTAACTTTATTTGAAAATAGATACATCCTAATATACAGCAAAGATAATAATATTAAACGTCAATATTAACACAATTCAAAAACAGAAAAAAATATCCACAATATTTGTTTAAATACTAACTATATTATTATCATACATAAAATACACAATAACACATACCAATTTGGTATCATCTTAATGGTCTCTTAAATGGCTTAATAAATTACTTTTAGAAAGAATAAGACTGCTAGAAGACATTTTCAGTTATAAATAATAAACTCTTTAAAAGTTAATGTTTTAATATAAACGTTTTTGTTTGAATTATTTATGTACAAATTATATTTGATTATTAAAAATTACAAACTTGTCAAAGTATGAAGGTAGAAAGAAGATTATGTAACATTTTATAAATATATGTCATTGTTAAATATGTAAACCTGCTTTCTATAGATAACCATTCTAGAATATTTAGCATTAGAAATATCGGGGTACTCCTGTCACATCTCAAAATAATCTCATTGCACGATTCTGTAATTTCTGTAGCACTCTCATTTTATTTAAATCAGATGTGTACATAAGAGTAGGACAATATTCGAAATATGGTTGTATATACTATTATTCAGACACTATTGTAAAAAAATACAATTTCTTCAAAAATTGTTTCTGTATGTAATTAAAATGGTTATTCAGCGATAAATGATTATCTAACATAAATCCTAAATAAAATTCAGTAACAAGCTCAATTTTTAGTTCAATATGATTTAAATCCAATTCTCCATATTTAAAAGGTGTAGCAAGTATCATAGGTTATGTTAATGTTTAGTTTCAACTTATTAGTTTTTAAATATGGAGCAATATTGTTTAAGGCTTTATTTGTTTTATAAATAGTTTTATTTAGATCTGTATCCCTTACCGATTCTAGGGCAACATCAGCAAAATACTGTTCATAATCACATTCACTACATTTGTTGATATCATTAATATAGATGAAGAATAGCAATGGCCCTAGAATACCTACTTCCCTGGGGAATATTTCACGATTAGCAGTTTCCAACGCAGATTTAAGATCTAAACATACTGCTATACTGTACATGCTTTTACTCACTTTATCTTAGTGATAGTAAGCTGAAGTGCAGATTCGCATGAATGGTTGGTGACTAGTATATTTATATTAAAATATTCCAACAAACACTACTACTTCCAACAATTTTTCAGCACAGGGCAACTTATTAATTAGATGATATTCATCAGATTTGTTTATGTTAGAAACGTTTTCTATAGGCGTAACTATATTGGTTTTTAAATCATCTGGAAAACTACCGTTCTGCACAGAAGTATTTACAAAATGACACCACACATGTACAATTACTTCAAAGTTACTCTTTATAATTTTGCTCGATAATGCTATCTACTTGTGACCCTGTGTTTGCTAAATCAAATACAATTACTTTTAATTCTTGAAGAGTTAGTATTTTAAAATCGCTAAAACTATCTTCATAAAAGTAGTCAGGTAAACCAGACATCTTCAATACCAGAAATAATATCTTCAACACTTTTTACAAAAAAAGATATTAAAATAATTGTCTAATTCCTGTTTTTCTCTAATGAGAACTTTTTGATCATGTTCAAATTGAACACAATTATTGAAGTAAATAGTAAACTGTCTTGGATTGATTAATTTTTTTTGAATTTTTCCCCATTAAAGGTGGATTATGACTGTAAACAAAATTGACTTTTCTTTACCTTAATAATATTTACAACAGTATTACGTTTATTTTCATAATTTTGCCAACTAGCATCATTAGCATTGCTTATAAATAATTTGTAAGCAGAATCTCTCTCTTTACTTAACTTTCTGATCTGACCATCATACCATGGCAGATCTTTTTCTTCATATAAGGTAACTGTTTTTAAAGGTGAAATTGCATTTACAATGGTTTCTAAATTTTTTTTAATATTATTATACTCGTACACCCAGTTTATATTTGTATTGTTAAGTAAAAAGTTATAATCTATTAAATTCAAGTTAATATTGAATAAACCTTTTTCTGTCAAGTTCCTAACAATTCTTGTTTGTTTGCTGCTAAAATTTGCTCTTTCAATATAAAAACATTTAACAGGTGGTCCATAAGTTTAGGTTCTTCCAAAACTGTTGCTACAGTGTTACCCCAATTAGTTAACATATGGTCAATTAAGGTCAATTAACTTTCTTAGATATACCATATGTCTTGAAAAGTTCTTTAATCTTTTTGACATAAAATTCATCTGATAACAAATTCAAATTAAAATCACCAACCAACACTGTACGAACGTTTTTACAAAACATTTCCTCACAAATACATTCCAAATGATTCAACATTTCCTCACAAATAAATTCCAAATGATTCAAGAACGTAGTATGGCTGGCACTTGGCGAGTGATAAAGACTACCTATGACCCATTTTATACCACAATATGTAGTTAAGATAAACTTACACGAATAATTGTTTCTGTGAACAAATGTCTTACAATGTGAATATTTGATTCTCCTTAATATTTAAATACCAGTACCTCCTGTGTGTCTAGAGTCTGAATCACATCTAACAGGTGTATAATTGTTCATTTCCAATTCAAAGTTGTTGTTCTGGATTCGCTAAGTAGAATCACTGCAGGATTGTAACATCAAACATCTGCTATTAATTGAGTTTTATTTGCTAATAAACTTTCAATATTTAAATATAAGTTTAGAGGAGTTCGGAATTAGTTTTGTACATTCTGTTTACTGACAATTTTAGGGATACCATTTATATATTTTATACATTTTGTATCATCACCTGCATTAATAAATGAGTTCAATTTAATTTTTAATTGTTTATAGTAATTCCTCTGTTTAACTGTTTGATCAGAATATATTTTAACTGAAGGTACTTTATCGGTAATTTTATTTTGGTTTTTTAATACCTGCTTTACAGTTTCGTTTGAGAAGGAGCAAGTTGGATTATGGAGCTATCTGCTACGAAACAGCCAAAAAATTAAACTCCATCCAGTCCACTGCCACTTTCAGAAGTAGCCCTGTATGCAATCTCTTAGCATTAGCAAATGAGCCACCACTGCACCTACATAGGCAAATGCTTTCTTTTAACTAAGCTGTTAGAATATCAGCAAACAACTCCAATTTAGCATATTCCTCCACATTTAAAAATTTCGTCATACATTTTGCTAGAAACAAACCCTCAAAAAAATTACATTTCTACCAAAGGAACAGAAATTTAAGTTACGACAATGAACAGTTTAAACATTCTGACATCAAAAGTAAATATCCCTCTATGAATAATTGAAATACACATATAGAAACATTCATAACATTCTATCAGAAACAGACCACCACTAAAATCAACTTTCACTGATAATTGACCCCTCCTTACAAACAATCCCCACACAGATCCGCAATAAAAAAATACATATAAAGTAGGTTTCAACAAATTTCGTCTAAATCATATTATTTTTCTATTTCAAGTAAATATTTAAAAGCCGAACACAATAGTAGGTTAACTAAATATCCCACTGCACTATTGTGTTTGGATTTTGCATTTGTTACCACGTTTCTTGTTCAATCCCCTTATTAAGTTGACGAAATATGTTGAAACATACTTTACCAAAAATGGCAATCCACCTGAAATTAAAACCAAACTTCTACTGCCAAATAAAAGGAGAAAACAAGTTATAATAAACTGTCTAAGAATTGGACATAGGTGCATAACTCATCGGCATCACCTAACAATAGAAATGGAACCTTTATGCCAAACATGTCAGATTCAACTCATAGTTAAGCATTAATTTGTTGACATTAAAAGATAAGAAATAGCACTAGTGCTAAAGATAAAGGATATACATTCAAAGAAATGCTGATTTTTAGAAGAAAACAAAAAAATCAAACATCCTGTGGTTTTCCCACCTGCAAATGAAATTCGATATGATAAAGTTGATTATTTTCCTATGTTTGGTAGCAAAGGAGGGTGCAGATACTGCAAACAGGGTGAAACTCATTGCATATGCTCTAAATGTAATTTAAGACCATGTCTAGTAAAAGACAGAAATTGTTTTTATAAATTTCCCCACATTGTTTAACTTTTTCAAGTTTGCTTTTATTCTTTTTGTACCTTATTTTTGATAATTCACATGTGTTCTTTATTTAAAATAACATGCTTCTATCCATTGTGCTTTATTAACAATGTATTTTATAGGATACATAATAAAAAAAGGACATTGTTCTGTCAAATTGGCAGCATATCTCACAAGATACAATTCATTTTTAGCAACTATGTAATATTTTTTTTCAAAGTTTGGCAATATGGCTAAGATATCCATTGTTTATATTCAATACCTGAAATATTTTTCGCACCGAAATCGTATATTGTCAATTTAAGGGTTAAAGACATAAACTTTCTACCTAAAATTTAATTTTTGTTATTATAAATGTACCATACTATATTGTAAATGTCTCCCCTGCTAATAAGTTGATGTGGGGTTATGTATGTTTAAATATAAAAAAAGGTATCCTCATTTTAACAAATTGATCCATTGAACCATGACACAGGCACAAAAGAACAAAATACAAAGTGCAGGAATACAGTTACTAAGAAAAATAGAGTGAAATAGGATATAAGGAACATAAAACCAATAAATATAACAACAGAGAAGAGCTAAAGTAGTTTGGTCACATTATGAATAGAAGAATATTTAGAAACAATCTGAAAAGAGGGAGAAAGATATGGACATAAAAACATCGATAGCAGGGAATAATGTGACAGTAATAACTCAACTTCAACATGCCTTACATCTGAGGAGAAGCTGAATATATCAATTGCAACAGCACTGGACATTTTTAGTAGGCAATCATGTAGTATCTGCACAAGGCATATTTTTTGAGAATTTAATTTTTTTTCTTTCTTTTATTAAATAAATTTCACAATATTTCAATGCATGTAATTTTAAATTATTATCTACAAACACTTCATTTAAAAAGATTAAAGCTAATAAAGTCTGTGAAATGTTCACTAAAAGATTTTAACTTATTGTTGAATTCATATGTATTTATTTTTAAATAGTACAGATTCCATCTCATATTTTCATTTTACTTTCCACTTTCCATTTTATTATTAATGAAACTCAACACCAGTTAGTTACCACATCTACAATTTCGAAACATCTGTTTGTTTCAAAAATTGTGAATAATGTATTGAAATAAACGTCAGTGTAAAATTCAATTAAAACTTCTGATAACAGGTTTCTTTCCAATTAATAAATTTTAAAATAAATTACTTTATAACAACATACTTTATAAAAAACACTGTTTCGCACTACATAATTACCACCTGGGAATACTTCAAACCAGACAACCTTACCACAATGACGACCCCACTGTACAACAATGCAGACCCCCTACCATAATGTCGTAAGATAAATGAGATACTGATAAGGCGTTTGAATATTTAATTCAGAGATAAGGACACTTTTAGTCTAAAAACAACTGATTGAATGGTATACAATTTTTATTAATCTGATCTGGATTTACAGTGTTGACAAATGAAATAAAAATAAACCAAAACCAGTAACTGTGAACAGAAATTTAAATTGTTGGTGGTGGATTCCGTAGGAATAATGATGTAGAACAAGTGTGATATGTTAGAAAGCTAAAATGACAACTTTGGAAGTGTTTCAGTGGAAACTATTCAAAAAAGACCTCGTGCTCAAGGATTGTACTGCAGAAGACAGTTACGAGTTCTTGAGTTGTTCAGGCTAAATAACATTGATGCCTGTAACACCAAACGCGGATAATTGAAAACTGATAAAAAGTCCTTATTGTACATGAAACCAGATTGGGTTTTAGATCAGATTACCGTCGAATTCGGGTTCTACAAGCTCAAAGACAATCTAGACTCCATGCTGCCAGATATATCCCAAAATATAAGGGAGGAACTGGGAAGGTGTTATGATTGGAATCCAGAAGGAGCTGATAGACATAACAGCCTCTAGAGACCTACTTGATCATATTGGAGGGACACAGGACGATCCAATTCAGCTTAAATGCGGGGGTTGAACCGCTCCCATTAAGTCGCAATCCAAGGGCCACTAATTGGGTAACTTACATTAGAGACCAAACACCTCAATACGAACAAGACAAGACTGAAGAAAGGAGTTGGAGGCAACCAAATCGTCAATAGTTGGAAGCTACGAAAAAGCGTGTCCTCTTAAGGCTATTCCGCTTAGGAGAGTTCAATGGCGGAGTGCTAAACTCGAATACTTGAGGGAAGACACCAGGAAAACTCTCAATGAGGCGATGAAGCCAACTGGGACGATTACAAAGGAGCTAGAGATCTCAAAAAGTCCAAAGAGGTCTAGTTGGAGAAGGTTCTGCAGCGAAGTGAATTCACTTCCAGGGGGATGCAGGCTAGCTAAAATACTAAGTCGCGAGAATGGAGTTCCGATTGGAACGCACAAGAAAGCAGACGTCATCCACAGAAGACTCATTAAGACACCTCTTAGAAAGCCACTTCCCTAATATGGTGCCCCAACAACCGAGCTGGCAGGTTCAGTCTGATGAAGACTGGGGATTAGTCGACAGGGTTGTAACGGATGGATCCATAAAATGGGCGGTGGGGGAGGTAAAATATTTCCAGCGCTCCTGCAGCAAGGTTTGGATATTCTCCTCCCAGTGTTGAAAGGAATATTTCAAGCCAGTATTGGGCTATGGTGGGGTCCCGGAAGAATGGAAAAAATCCGAAGTTGTCTTCATCCCCATTAGTCTCACAGTAATAGGACGGTTCAATACCACGGTATGCGAGCGCACGAAAGTGGCTTGCAATATCATCAGAATATGGTGCAATTAAGTAGCACTCTCGATTGATGCAAAGAAAACAGAGATGGTCTTGTTTACAAGAAAAAGAACAATTGAAGACGCCAAGCCACCCAAAATGTTTGGCACACCCCTAAAATTTCGGGAGGAGGCCAAATACCTAGAAGTAGTGCTTGACAAGAAGGTAAGCTAGAAATCACATATTGACAGAGTTATCAGCAACCTGCGGGGAAGAGCCTCCATTGGTTTTACACTGCAGTCATATGACCGAGGATCCAAAATGGTTCCGCGATCTGATGACCCGGTGTAGAGAAGCAATGAGTGTCCCACAAGTTGGCGCATGTCCAGAGAGTAAGAGTTACTGGAGCTTTTAGGACAACGCCCACACCAGCGCTTGATGTCCTCTTGGGATTGCCACCTCTGTTCATAAGGATTATGAGCGCAGTGACGGCCTTCGTAAAATTGCGGAACAACGGGCACTGGAAAGGGGGTGGCGAAGGCACATAATAATAAGAAAAAAAAAAACAGAAACGGATCTTTCACTTCTAGCTCTCAAAGCTGTTCCAAAAGAAGATAAAGTGAGGACAGACAGATAGTTCAAAGTCATCATTCCGCTAGGAGAGCAGTGGAACAATGAACAAGTTGAATTTCCACCCAGGAACATCGTGTGTTTTACAGCCGGTTCCCGCATGAAAGGAAAATTGGGAGCAGGTGTCCTGATAGAGGACATAAAGAGTGCAAAAGATCTATGCTCTGGGTAAATACTCCAGTGTCTTCCAATCAGAAATATTTGCCATCCTTAAAGCCGCAGAGCAAATAACAGAACAAGCCCTGTTAACATTTGCTCGGATAGTCAAGCTGCTATTAAAGCAATCTGCAGTCCCAAAACTAGTACGACACTGGATCAGGAATGCGCAGACGCTCTAGATAGTCTGGCTTCAGAACGAGAAGTTGCTCTACTGTAGATACTGGGGCATAGCGGGAACAAAGGCAACGAGCGGGCAAATTAATTTGCCAGTCATGGTGCCAACATGTCCTGCTGTTGACCCGAATCAATAATAAGGTTGAGTAAAGCTCAAACTTCAACCTTGCTCAAAGAATGGACCCATGGAAGACTTGAGAAATACTGGAGACTGCAACGGCGAAACAAACAATCGCCTACCCGAATACAACAAGGACACAGTGGCTGCTGGATAAACCCAGATCACAGCTACGAGTGATAATTGGTATTGTATTGACTGGCCATTGCGAACATCTGTGAAATACCATTTCATACCCAGATTGCGGGATTTCAAAGAAGGCCAAACGAGTGAAGCAAAGGGGGAGAAACTGGGGAATGTTAAAAAAGGCCGGAAGTGGCCTACTTGCACGGCATTAGTCGCTCCGCCCATTTCATGCCCATGATCAGAACGAAAATTGATTTGGTGATAGGTCTCGGTAAGGTGCAATTAAGAGATAATTTGATGCATTACAATGCACCTCCTCATGCTAGCAGAGTGGTTAGAGAACTGCAAGTGGCGTGTATGTTCACACAAGATCTAAATCCCATTGAAAATCTGTGGGACCAGCTCAAAAGCAGTATAAGAGGTCGAAATAATCAAGAAAATGTGACACAATTTAACCAGACAGCATCAGCAGAATGGGAAAATTTACCAAAAGAAAATGTTGATATTGAATTAATTTATGCGGACGCACTGTATATAACTTGTGATTTTTATGAGATATAGGAATAGAAAATTAAAATGATAAAATTGCTCTTATAAATATATATAGTAAATATTCAAACATGTGAAAACAGAAATAATTGGGTTTTCAGGTAATTTCAGAGATATTTTTTTTGTGTATAGATAGTTGTTTATCAAATGTCCTTGTAAGTTAATTGGCATTAGTGTGATAAGCATATCCTTATCTTTTATTAATTACACCATAAATTCGACACACACACACATTTTTTATTTTTCCATTTTTAAATATACTTCCCAAATCCCCATTATGGTAAATCCAATAAACAGGTGTGCAAATTACACTGGACAACAAAAAAAATTCCCAATCTATTTTCAGAATTTTTCTTTAACCCACAGTGATCTGAAGTTTTTGTTAGAACAGCCATTATCCAAACAGTACAATGACTCACTTAAAATGTAGTTTTAGTTCTCCTATACTTTCAAGGTCCAACAATAGTCTGCCAGTATATTAAGGCTGCTCTTAATGTGGTATCGCTTTTTCATGCTGAGAAAATTCTGGTAAAAGCGCTTCCATGCTCATTGTTAGTTCAAATTCTCAAACATGCCAATTATCCTTTTTTTGCAAACATACACTCCTTGTGCTAGTAGTAAATTAATTTCTGTTATGAAGTAGTACAGTTTTTAAATTCAATTTTTAGGAATGATTGAACAGAAGCCCTTCATCAGGTCCGTATTCAAGGCCTTTACAGTATCTACATTGGTGCAAAAGACAAGTTCGTTCTTGGAATAAAAATATTCTGTGACTTTTTCTACACAGGCACAATTTAACCTGGACACTTGGAAGCTCCGCTTGTTGCTTTCATAAATTTAGAACCCGAACAAGTAAAATGTGGTTCAAGAGAAGGAGCATCAAAAGTTGAATCCACAGACTCATCGATGAGCTCATCATCAATATTTCCAGGTTTTAGTTGGTATAAGAAATCAGTTTGAGTAAAATGAATAGAACCAAGTTCAGATCGATAGTACCTTTTCATTAACTTAAACACTTCAAATTATAACAGTAGTGCCTCTAGTTACTCTGAATTTGTGTTAGCAATCAAGGTAATTATTCATTAAATTAACTATAATTTCACATTAGTTTTCGTATTATACTTCAACATTTTACCAGTAATCGGACCAATGTAAATATTATTTTATATGTCTGGCTATCTTTTGGTGAAGGAAATTCCAATATGCAGCCACCCCTAATTTTAATTAATTTTTTTATAAAATGGTAGGTAATCAGTAATAAACTTGATAACTTAAGTTAGTATATTGATACCAAAACTTTTTTATGCAGGACATCATGTCTCAAAGGCCCTTTCACAAATATACCGAGCAGTCTCTGGCAAGCAATGGTGGAGATTTGAAATGGCATGAAAATCAGAGAGGCAAGTCGTGGTTATGTTGTTCTAAGAGGTACTCTCCAAGATAGATTATATTTAATGGTACCTGAAGGTCCTCGAAAAGTGGGCCAGATTCGATACTAACCCAAGCAGAAGAAACTGCAATTGCAAACTGGTGCATATCCCTTGCAAAATGAAGATTCCCGTTGAAACTGGATGATCTTTTAAACACCGTCCACAACATGATGACAGAAGAAAATAGACCTAATCCATTTACAAACAATCGTCCTGATAAGAAGTGGTATAGCTCTTTCCTTAAAAGGAATCCTACACTATCACTTAGAACCCCAGAAGACTGTTGTAACAGAAGAGAGCATTAGAAAATGGTTTAAGACTCTAGAATAGTATTTGAATTATGTAAGGGCTAGTGATATCTTAAATGACCCACATAGAATATATAACGGTGATGAGACCAGTTCAATAATGTGTCCAAAATTGGAAAAGTCATTGCACCCCGTGGATACGAAAAGTCTATAAAATAATTAGAAGAAATGAAAAAGAGGATGTTACAGTCTTCCTTAATTTCTCAGTCGGTGGAAAAATGTTGCCTCCTTGCGTCGTTTTTCCATCCAGAAGACCACTGAAGGATGTAGTCAACAGTATGCCAAGTGATTCGTTTTTGGGAAAGTCAGATACGGAGTGGATGAAATCAGGGATCTTCTATGACTACATAACTAAGGATTTAGACAAATAAATGGTAGATAATAAAATTAAGAAACCAATTCTTGTTTCAGTGGATGGACATAAGAGTCAATTGACTGGGTTTAAGTCAATACTGTTCTGAAGACAATATAATACAGTATTCACGTCCACCAAACACTATACATATCAAGTCAGCGTTTTCAAACCACTTACGTTAAATTGGAAAGATACAATTCATAACTGGGCAACACGTCCTGAATATGTTGATAGTGTATTAAAGAAATCTACATTTTGTCCTCTTTTGGAATCAGTTATAACAAAAGAAGATTTGCCAAAAATTATAAAACAAAGGTTTCGTAAATGCGAGTTATATCCTTTCCTTCAGACCTGAAGAAATAGGCTATACTAAGTGTGTGCAAAATAATCTGGAAAAAATAAAAGTGGAGAAAGTTCTTTCAAGTCACCACCTAGAAAGTCATTAGTTGATAAAGACTTTGACGTTTGATTAAAAGTTATCAGTCATTTAAAAACAGAACTTACTGAATCGGGTGTTGATGTAAATTCTGTCTTCAGTAGAAGCCGCTAAAGGAACCTAAATCAGTAGCAACAATGAAATTACACAGACTTCTGATGTCCTGAAAAATGTTTCTCATAATAATAATTGTGGGGTTGAAATTGAAAGTTTGTTTCCGACTGCTAATAATAGTGTATTGTCAAAGTGAATTCAAGAAAAACTCAATACAGATTTTCCAAGTTTGGGAATCGACACAATATGTTCACTATTTAGATAACAGTGAAATGCAATTAATTAAATTTAAATTTATTTTCGGACCATGGTAAAGAAACCGACCAACAGAATGAAAATTTGGAAAACTATCGACATAAATCATCAGTTTTAATATTAATAAGGAAATACAATTTCAAATATCCGAAGTTGATAAAGATTTTGTTTTAGTCCCAGTCCATAATGATGAGGTAATGAAAAATAAAGAAAATAATTGGCCAAAAGCCAAGATTCTATCATATATTCTAATTGAACATCAAAGGATGTCACATGTTTTGAAAAAACATTTGATTATTCTATCACCTACCAGAAAGTCATCCAAAAAAAATTCAATAAACCGTATTTGTACAGTATCTTTAGCAGAATGGAGAAATGTTGAAAGGCAGAAAGAAGAAAAATAGCAGAAAAAGAAAGCTGACATTTTAATGAGAAAAGAGCAAGGATTAAACCAAAAGAAGAAAAGACAAGAAGAAGCTAATAAAAGAAAAAATGAAGCTACTAAAAGTAAAGAAGCTTGTAAAAGAGAACAAGTGAGACTGATATTACGAATATGAAAAGAAGATGTATTCAAAATAATGCAGAATCCTCAACACTAACTAGAATAAAATGGTTTAGTAATCATTTAAAAAATATTGGTTGTGATGATTGCACTGCTTGGATGATTGCAGGAAAACTGTACGAAGAGGTAGCAAATCTTGTTTTCAGTTGCGAAAAGTGCATTCATAAAAAAAAAGAATGCGATATCTCAACTCAAATTTAATGGCCGAGAAGTGGATCATATGAGGCCGAGTATTGGATTTAAGAGGCTGAGTATTAGGAAAAGTGGCAATTCATGTTTTTTTTTAAATTTTTAATAATAACTGAGTTTGTTTAATTTTTGTTATATTACAATTTTGATTGTTTAATAAATCCCGTTTCGTTTAGTATAATAAATGTTCTATTATTTTTCATTGCTTAGATATACATTTTTAAATCCGTAATAAACCTTAAAAGACTGACTATTGAAGCATTTACCCTATACTGAAAAATATAAAAATTAAAGGTACTTTACCATAGGATTTAAAGATGGTTGTTGAGTTAACGTTGACACTTTGATATCTGCATTCGGAGGCGTCGACGATTGGTTAGGCGGTACAGAAGGACCCCTCAGCGTGGGACCCTGGTTCCCTCCCTGGTTAGGCGGTGGTTGCACATATGTTCCTGGGGGAGCCGATACAGGATATGCGTCAGGTCCTGAAATACAACAAATTACCAGTTAGATTATCTCTAATATAAAATTATATTCTAAATCATTCAGTACTTCATTTTCTTTTACATCAATCACAGGTTTAGTACACGGGCAAGAAATTATTTGATTAATTTTCGGACAGCAAAAAAACAGTAAATCCTAACAATGTCTTGAATATTTTTTTTTAATTTCTTAATCAGTTTATCTAATTAAAAAGACATATTAATTAAGAAAAAATCAAGTTTATGGAAATTGATTGATTCAGATTTGTATACAAGGTCTAAACTGTGAATATCCTTCTCTTTGATTGGAAATCTAAATTTTCAAAAATAAATTACATTTCAAAAACATGACCTTTTTCTATTTTGTAGATTCAAACCAACCCTTTTTTCGATAAAGAAGGACCACAAATAAAACAAATATTTTTAAAATATAAAGATACATACTGTAATAATATTCATACTCATGGCTGACGGCTGTCGGGATAGGCTGATAACTAAATTTACGCATTAAGGAAAATTTTATGTATAATTACACTGAAAATACACAAAAACACACACAGAAACTTAATTCTTGGATGAAGCAATCCAATATTCAAATATAAGATTGAAATGCCCTATTTGCCTAATGCTATGCTATGTACTCAAACCCTACTAAATATGGTGGGATAAAAATTATTTACAAAAGCAGGTAGATATTTATAAAAGAGGGGATGGGGTATTTGTCCATTTGTGTAGCAAAGAAACTTAACAATTGTCAATAGTTATCAATTTAATAGTTTAATTTCATAAATAATATTTAAATAAGAAATTAAACTAGGTATACCTAATAAGTAATACTAAACAATTTAATGCATTTTAGATTGGGTATTTACAGTAAGACTAATTGGTTGAATGTAAAAGAATACATTAATTGTTTACTATAACCATAAAATTAAATGTGTGTACCAAAAATATGGTTAAATAAAAAAAACCAAATAAAATAGAGGGAAAAGAAATATCCTTTACATATCAAAAGTAAGTGTATATCTGAAAATTTTTTGCATATATTCTGGTTTGAAACTTTAGTTACTTTGAGGAACAATTTCCGCAATAATATAAGTATAGTGTTTCTAAAGTCAATTCATTAATATTATTGTGAATGTTTCCATAAGTAATGAATTTATTTAATATTTGTGTAAATGTTTATTGCTCAATATTTCAATGGAGATGTTTATTATTAAAAATAATTGCTGCTTCTCTTTTTTAACGAAAATAGATGTACTCGTAATCTGACTGTAATAGTAAACTTTTATTTATAACAATTTTCGATATTGTTAATAAAGGACATATTTTTTGAAGAACTCTTTATAGGACTGAAAACATTTCGTATTATTTGATGATTGTATTTTGGGTTTTAACTTTTTATGACAAAAAGAAAGTTTCAACTTTGGAAATTATTTAATAAAAAAATTTTCTTAATATTCAAACTATGAATATAAAAGTATAAAGACTATCAAAAAAAGCAAAACTTTTTTATGGATCTACTTATGGATCTATATATAGCCCTTGGACTGACAAATTATCACATTTGTAAGTTTGACATTTAGATTTAAAACCGAAAACTAACAATTCGACAAGAAAATTAGTATGGATAATAGACTGATGAGTGTTAGTACTGTAATGGTAAAAATCAGTCCATGCGAAAAATCGCCAGACTGCTAGACGAACGATTTCCGCTATGAGAGGTGATAGTTGTGAGTTGTTGAAGAAGCCAGTCCTATTCAAATTGTCTGTCGAAGGCGGTGTTATTCTACATATAACTGCCAGAGGCCGTTTTGTTGAAAAGTGTAGGCTGCCCACATCTAGAATTCTGCTCCTGGTAGGTAGACAAAGGTTGGTTCATGGTTTGTTTCGTAAAGCAGCCGTGAAACGGATTCATTAATTTCCGAAACGTCGGACAATTTCTGGCTAGGATCTCGAAAATTTGGGGGGTTTTGGTTTATTGCATGTTTCTCCGCCGGACCGGGGAGGTAGTAAAATCTTAGTTTAGGTGAGTTTTGGTGACCGTACTCTAGGAAATCTTACTAACCCAATATCGTTGATCATAAATAACGAACCTAAACATTCGTCTTAAATTAGATCAGAACTTATTGAACAAGAAAACATTTCAAAAATCATGAAATGGCCATCACAATCACCTGATCCTTAACTACGAGATCTGAATATGCGAGAAGATAATAAAAACATGGGCTTTTCAATGAAATTAATTATTTCAATTTTTGTTTTCAAATTTTTTTTAAGTTATTAATTTCAATACTCGCATCATGCAAATGAAATAAATATGACGTTTTTTACAATGTTATGTAATTTTCTAAGCTTTTTATGTAGTAGATTTGTTATACATAGATTTAGATAAGTAGAAATTAAAACAATATTTCAGGTAAAAAAATATCATTCAGCATTATACATGGGTTGCAAATGCAAACTTTGACAATTCATTGTCTAAACAGTATTGACTCCTTGTTTGGAAAAATAATTTTAGATGCCTTTCTCTCTTCACTTGAACATGTTGGCTCTTACTGTTACAAACAAATGTTACTGCCATAATTCAATAAAATATGACCAGACAAACAATTCTACAATGCTGCTAAGAACCAGGTAAAAGGTTATACCAAGAATAATGACTGGATTAGGTTTATCCCTATAACAAGACAGAAATTGTAAAATCGGTCATTGTTGATTTAAGGAAGAAGGTAAGTAGTTACTTTATCTATATATAGTGTAAGTATGAAATACTTACTTGGGAAAACCAATCTTTTAAACATCTGGTATTTTTTTATGACTACAGAAACTGATAAAAGGGTAAGAATAGGTTAAAAGCTAGAATTGTATTGGTAGCTCTCTATCGCTGATAGCAGTTTCTGAGAATTATTTATGCGTCCTTCTGTGTTCAACATGCGCAAATATAATTCAAATATTAATCATGCTGATGAAAATTAGTAGTAATTGCGAAATATTAGGTGAAAAAGCAATTTCTTACGTCATTGGAGGACTTTTCGACAACGTGGTTAAAACGGGCCTATAAAAAAGCTTTTTTGCAATTTTCTTTCGAAATAATTTATTTTTAAATGAAAGTTGAAAATAGTCCAATTTCAATTTCGTCTAACCCGCAAAGGCGATCCAGTCCTACAACTATTTCACAGTAAAATGTGTACACCAAACCCCCTAGAAAAGAGATTCAATTTTTTTTGTTCCAAGTGATCTAAAATGCGGCCCTGCTTAGAGTGTACTCAAATTGTTTGACAGCCTTCACTGTGTGAAAGTCTGGGTTAGCTTATATTAAAATGCGTATTTTCATTAATTAATGAGCTATTAATTGAAAATAAAGGTTTCTATACATCAACACATTTATGGAATGTATGAGTAACATCATTATTCGTTTTCTCTAACAGTAAAGAAACCATTAGACGTGTTGCAGTCACGTGGTGTATTGGTGATCGAAAGTGATTTGGATTTTGTTTTTAAACTAATTGAAAACCTGTTATGACTAGATATATAGGATCATATCCTAAATATATAATATGTAAGTAGTCTTAGTAAACAACAAATTATAGTAAACAAATTATATTATTATATATATATATATTATATACCACATTTAGTCATTTAAAAAAATAACCGTTTTGTAATATTATTTAAAATGAAATTTCAAATTATCAATAATATAATAAACTGTGGATTATATCACTGACATCAATTTTCCAGAAAATTTATTATTATGTATAAAAGGGCGTAGACGAGTCCCTCCACTAAGCTCCAGGTAGTCATAATCCTACATACAATAAATAATAAAATAAATGTTAATAACAATTTTATACAAATACATATATATATACGAGGGCAATTCAGAAACTAACCTCCGGTTGATTGAAAAAAATACACCAAGTTAAGTAAAAATATTTTAATATATACATCTTACAACTACATCTTTGCACTATTTTTCGACATAGTCTCCATAACGATTGAGGCACTTATCGTATCTCTTCACAAGCTTTGAAATTCCTTCTGCATAAAAATCACCCGCTTGTGCCTTGAGCCAGCCTGTGACCGCATCTTTGAGCTCTTCGTCGTCATCAAACCGCTGGGACCCGAGCCATTTCTTCATATGCATGAAGAGGTGATAATCGCTTGGCGCCAGATCTGGGCTGTAAGGTGGATGGTTGAAAACGTCCCACTTGAAGGACTCAAGAAGGGCTGTTGTTCTGCGAGCAGAGTGAGGACGGGCGTTATCGTGCAAAAAAACGATACCGGAAGTCAGCATACCACGGCGTTTGTTCTGTATAGCCCGTCGTAATGTTTTTAGTGTTTCACAGTACACGTCTTGATTAATGGTCGTCCCACGTTCCATGAATTCAACCAACAACACCCCTTTGGCATCCCAAAACACCGTTGCCATCAGTTTTCTGGCAGAAAAATCTTGCCGGGCTTTTTTTGGTTTGGTAGGCGAATCTGAATGTGCCCACATCTTTGATTGTTCTTTTGTCTCAGGGTTCACGTACTTAATCCAGGTTTCGTCACCGGTCACGATTCTGTTTAACAATGGTTCTCCTTCGTCCTCATAACGTGACAGAGAGTCTAATGCAGAGGCCATTCTTTGACTTTTGTGGTGGTCGGTAAGAATTTTGGGCACCCATCGTGCACAGAACTTACGGTAACCCAATCTTGCTGTCACTATCTCGTACAAAAGAGTCTTAGAAATCTGTGGAAAATCAGTAGACAACTCCGCCATTGTGAAACGTCGATTTTCACGAACTTTTGCATCAACTGTCTGAACGAGTTCGTCAGTCACCAAGGATGGTCTACCACTCCTCTCTTCATCATGAACGTTTTCTCGTCCACTTTTAAATAAACGTACCCATTCACGGACAACTCCTTCACTCATAACTTTTGGTCCGTACACGGCACAAAGCTCACGATGAATAGCTGCTGCAGAGTATCCTTTGGCTGTAAAAAACCTTATAACAGCACGCACTTCACATTTGGCGGGATTTTCTATTGCAGCACACATTTCAAACTGCCACAAAAACTAAACTAGCGCAGGTACGATGTTCACTCGACTACGGCTTGATGCCGACTGACCTGCTGAGCGTGTGAATGCACAGATGGCGCGCTACTCCCCCCACTACCCGCACTGTGACCAATCGGAGGTTAGTTTCTGAATTGCCCTCGTATGTATATATGTATATATATATATATATATATATATATATATATATATATATATATATATATATATATATACATATATATATCCAAACCAACCCCATTTGCCGATTATTTCACCCAATTAGCAGGTAATTGAAGAAACTTGACAAACAGGTAGCTCAAAAATGGTTTTATTATTGTGAAATATAGTCTTTTCAATTCTAAGAAAATGCCCCCATAATACAATGTACTTACTAGAACTTTTCAACTATAAAAGTAGCGGAAAGGTTGAATATTTTCAATTTACAGTTCATCTGTTCTGGAGAAACTGCTGTGTTGATTGATTTCCCCATTATTACTGTTATTTGTTATTATTTTTTACCGTTATTGTTAACTGGTGTTTATTTTTGTTCATCTATACAAGTTCTCTTCTCATCATACGAGACAAACACCTAACTACACCTTCCAACTATATAGTGTTCCAACCAAATTCGACCAGATATGGAGGATTTATCACCATCTAAGCGACCTAAAGTTGGCCCATTGTCGCTGAACGAAAAAAATCTGATATTAAATTGCTATTCCTCGTTGAAGAACGAAGAAATTAGAAGAAAAATCATGAATTTGACAGGAAGTGTTGATGAAACTGTGGAAATTACTGCAACAATGATAGGTGTTTCAAAAACAACAATTTATAATTTAATGAAGGAGAAAAAAAATGGAAACATCACAGCCCCAGCAAAGTCCCCAGGCCGACCCAAACTTGAAATGGATGACGACTTGAAGAATGGAATAAGGTGCATGCTTTTTTCTTTAGAAAAGAGTTCCCAACTCTCTCCAAAATTATGGCTTCGGTTCAAGAAGATTCAGATTTTCCGAAAATGTCTCGAAGTACATTATAGAAAATTTTGAAGGAACTTGGATTTGAATATAAAAAGAATTATCGAAACGCAATGTTGATTGATAGAGACGACATTGTCATTTGGAGGAGGTGTTATTTGCGCAATATTCGGAAAGCAAGACTAGATCAAAAACGAATTTATTATTTGGATGAGACTTGGTTAAATGAAGGTCATACTGTTTCAATGTTTTGGCAAGACACGAATGTCAAAAGTCGGAGGCAGGGTGGTCAACAGGCCTCAATCCACCAGCAGGAAAAGGACGTCGACTCATCATTACTCATATCGGAAGTGCCGAAGGTTTTGTAAAAGGTGGATTGTTGTGCTTTGAGTCGAAGCAAACCGGAGATTATCATGAATATATGAATGCAGACGTTTTCAAAGAATATTTCTCACAAATGTTAGATCTAATTCCAACGGGCTCAGTCATTGTTATGGGTAACGCAAGTTATCATTCCAGTTTAGTGGATAAATTACCTTCAACTGCATGGCGTAAACAAGATATCCACGATTGGCCAACCTCGAAAAATATTGAATGCCCAGATAACCCGCTGAAAAATGAGCTCTTGCAACTGGCCAATTCACATAAACACAAATATAGTAGATACGTTGTAGATCAAATGGCATCAGCGCGTGGTATAACGGTGCTGAGGCTTCCTCCTTATCACTGTCAACTCAATCCCATAGAATTAATATGGGCCCAAGTGAAAGGGGAAGTTTCAAGAAAGAGTACGACATTCAAAATGGGTGACGTAAAAGTTTTATTCGAAGACGCGTTAGGTAACGTAACCAAAGAAAACTGGAAGAAATGTGTTGAACACGTGATACAAGAAGAACTAAATATGTGGGAAATGGATCATATAAGTGAACACATGATTGAACCATTTATAATCAATGTTAATAATGGAAGCTCAACAGAATCGTCTGATTCTAATATATAGACTAGTTTTTGTGTTAGTTATTACTATTATTTGTTAGACTTTTTTTATATAAATATTACATTAATTCGTACTTTATTCCTGCATTTTTCTTTTTTCCTCTCCTATTGTAAACGGTATATTAGTAGTAAAGTTGATACCTACTGCAAAAAAATGTGCTATTTTTATATAATATTTTATGTTTATTGTTTATTCATAGGAACACAAAAAAATGTGTTTTTATTGAATCGATATTGTGAGCTCTTTTGAATAATTTTCGTAATTATAATTTCATAGTGCCTTCATATTCATATACCAAGTTTGTTTTGTCCTGATTGCAAGCCTCTGAGGATTAAATTGTTTATTTGTTCATTCAAATACAATAGAGCGACCCTTTCAATACAATAGGCGACCCAACCGAATACAGAGTTACGGGGTGTCTACCTGAAATTCGTAACAAATGAGAAATTTTAGTACAAAATTAGATAAACTTCGGAGATATTTTATTATACACCCTGTATCGGTTTTGCATACCTAATGAGCTTTTATTACTCCATGCCTTTTAAAAACGGACTATATAAAAATACAAAGTCGATGTTTTCTTAAATGAGAAGGCCAATATTTTGTAAATATTAAAATGAATAAGGCTTAATTAGAAATTCAACATTATGCTGTTATTAAATAGAGACTTAAGGTTATGTTTAAATCGAGAAATGGGTAGCACGCATGAAAAATTATTGAAGCGCTAAAGAGCACTAACGAATGACACTAAATTTAATCGAATCGTGAATACTTTGGGGGATGACCTCAAAAAAGAACATGAAATATCTCAAACGCCAATAAAACACTAGTGAAAATTGTTGAAGCACTAAAGTGCACTAACGAATGACACATATTTGGAATGAATCGTAAACACTTTGGGAGCTGACCTTGAAAATACAAAGTCAAATATCTCGAAACCCAATAAAGCAGTAACGAAAATAATTGAAGCGTTAAAATGCACTAACGAATTTGTAATTAATCCTAAACATCTTGGGGACTGACCTTCAAATAAATTAATATTCAATATCTACCAAACCACGGAAGCACTAAGGAAATTTATAGAAGCGCAAAGAGGCACTAAATTTATTTAAATCGTGAAAACTTTGGGGGCTAACTTTACGGACCTCTCATGAAAAGTTTTAATTTAAAATTGAAGATTTTTAGTTTTTCAAGCATCAAAAACAAAATTGTTCTGGTCTATTGGGGGTAATCACTGAAAATCTAGGATCTTTTTAAAAAAATTGTCGACATCCCTATCACCTATATGATATTGTAATGAAAACTATAGTTGGTATTGGAGTACATCAATTTATGACCTAGTTTGATTTATACTTTTAGCTCGATTAATAAAAGTGTACAGGTTGGATTGGATTACGTTGTGGTTAATTTGAAAGCCATAAAATATAAGAAGATAATACGAGGCGAGGTCAATAAATACCGATACTGGTGCTACCAGGCAACCGGGAGGGAAAAAGGGAGTGGAAGACACATCGAAATGGTTAGCAGAGTTTGAAGAGGGAAGGAGATGACAAGAGACTGGAAGAAATGGCGGCAAATTAACGAACAAGTACAATGATTAACCGAGTATGGGGACTAAACCATCCCCTTAAATAGATTTAGAAAGTTACAGCAGTGCAACCTCAAATCAGCCACATATAAAAAATTATACGAGGTGCGGTCAAAAATTCCGATACAGATAACTATATAAATAATCAAAATGGTTCAGATAAGCCTGAATACGATTCTGTGTTATTCATATACCGTTTTCCCGATCGTTTATGGCACGCAACTTGCGATCTCTCTGTTTATGGAAAAATCGATTTGGAGATGAACACACCCAATTGAATTCATTTTATTGCCTATAACGTTAATTTTAACAATTTGTACAATTTATTTAGGACGTGGCACGTAGTAATTATCGGAATTCGTAACCTCCAAATTTACTAATTTATTTACTTTCTATTAGTGATAGTAATGTAAAATTGAAAACCGTTGAAAGAAATCTGAATATTTGTTGAAAACTTTGAATTTAATCAGTTGTAATAACTCAAGGATATTGATAATTGTTCCAAACATTTTTATAACAGGTTTAGAAATCCCGTTGCTTGGAAACAAACAGACATCCGTGATTATTTTTAGTTTTAAGGGACTAATATTCTTGCTACACAATTTAAAATTGTACTACAATATAGTACAAACGATTATAGAGGGGTATTAAAGTACTTTTCCTTTTTATCTGATGATGTGTTAGTAGTTTAATTTGAAATTGTTATTTTTCGGGCATTACAATAGGTGCGTTCTTTTTGAGTGAGTTCACTTCAGTTAAGGTGATCTGAGATAACGTGATGTGAGTAAGCACCAAAAAGAACGACATCTCAATTGAAGCACGCGATCTGTCGACGCATCGTGAATAAGGGCCACTTGCACCGTACTAGTGCAAAGCTTCTGTTAACAAAACCAGGTTTAACTTATTAAAACTTTGATTAACTGTTTGGTTTGCACCGTCATTTATTTAAACTAGATTAAAGTTAAGCCACAGTTCTGGTAATTTTTCTATAAGTTGGTACTTACTGTGACTATCTTCACTTGCATAATTCTTAACCTAGATTATACTTGTTTGGCCAACAAATGAGTGTTTTTTGTGGGAGTATTTAATTTGTGCAGTAATCCTAGGATTCTAAAATCTACTGTCGATAATTTATCATAATTGTATGCCGAGCAATGACATAAATCATGACACTGTACATGGGAAAACAGGGTTTAGTCAAAAAGACCATTTAAAATACCGAAATGTGTTAATTAAACACCTAATATATATTTTTAAATTATTAACCCTAGAGCGGGCGCTTCATGACTGAGAGACGGACGAAATTTTTAATTTATTGATTTTTGTTTACGCGCGGTCGTACCGCCTACACCCCTCTACTACTTTCCTAGATCATCGATTCACACACTAGTGTAAAACGTTTAGCAGTACCGGTCGGTCATAGGTGAAATAATGTAAAACGCGCCTGCTGTATGTTAGGTTATACTCGATAGTCGAAATTGTGTAAAGTGAGTCAGAGCTATCTAATCAACACTTTGGTTAAAGCGCAGTTGCCATATGTATTCTAGAGAGAAATGCTGTATTTTATAAATACACTTCAAATCCATTGTGTCAATATTTCAGGTACAAAAGATGCAATGTAATTAAGTCAATACCAATTTAATATATTTATTTCAAATTACAAGCAGACTAATAATAATTAGTTTACTTGAAATGTGAAATAGTGTTTATGTATATTTCTTGAACGCAAAGTTTGTTGTGAAAAACTCGCCGATTTGACAATGTTGGAGAGTCGCTTCAATGTTCCGGCTTTGAGAACGAGATAGATAGATCGAGCTACGCGAATGAGACAGTGATAGTAAACAGTTATGTGAGGTGTTTATTCTCTTCATGAGCGTAACATCAGTATTTGTGTTGTGGTTTTGTGTGATAAATCGGTTATTATTGGTATTTATTGTAATATTTATATCGGTATATTTAGTGACAATAATGGCGGAGTGTAGCGGTGTTGGCGATAAAAAACGGCGTCGTAACAATTTAATTCGGGAAGAAAAAGTCCTCATATTAAATGTGTACGAAGGACTGCGTGCCATGGACAAACAGTTGGGTGTTAGTGACGCTGTGATTAAGTGCAGTTATTTAACTAAAGTTTCTGAGAGTACTATATACAATATTCTAAAGAAATCGCGGGACGGATCTTTGACAAGAGAACGAGGTGAAAACTGTAAACCGGAAAGTAGGGGAAGAAAGAAAATTGTTTTGGACGACCAAACACGGAATGCTATACGTAGGGAAATACATTCTTTTAATTTTAGGAATGAAATCCCCTCGGTAGCTAAATTGAGCAAGGTAATAGAAGCTGATGATACTTTACCAAACATCAGTGATAAAGTTTTGAGACGAACTTTAAAATTAATGAATTTTCGTTACCAAACAAGAAGTAGAAACAGTGCCTTAATTGAACGAAATGACATTGTAGAATGGAGGAGAAATTATTTAAAACAGATACGACAGTTTCGTAACGAAGGACGGCACATATATTATCTTGACGAAACATGGTTAAATGAAGGCCACACTGTGTCAAAAGTGTGGCAAGACATGAATATACGAAGCAATCGACAAGCCTTTATGGAGGGTTTCTCTTCCGGTTTAAAAGCTCCCTCTGGGAAAGGACGTCGACTGATTATCACTCACATTGGCAGCGAGGAAGGATTTGTAGAAGGTGGATTACTAAGTTTTCAGTCCAAAAAAACTGTCGATTACCATGAAGAGATGGATGGTAACCGGTTTGAAACATGGTTTAGATCAATTTTAACAAAGGTAACTCCTGGTTCAGTGATAGTTATGGATAATGCTTCATACCACTCTCGTCGACTGGAGCAAATACCTACTTCAGCTAGCCGCAAGAGGGTTATAATTGATTGGTTAGAGAGTAAAAGCATTCCGCACAACGACGCAATGCTAAAAGTTGAATTATTATCTCTCGTACGGAAACATAAAAGCAGTTATATTAAGTACGTTGTCGATGAAATGGCGAAAGATTTCAACGTCTCAGTTGTTAGACTTCCTCCCTACCACTGTGAGTTAAACCCCATCGAGCTGGTTTGGGCCCAAGTGAAAAATTATGTTGCGAGAAAAAACAGTACATTCAAAATGGCTGACGTTGAGAAACTGTTTGACGAGGCGCTGCATACCGTTACTGCTGAGAGTTGGCGTAAATGTATTCAACACGTATTAAAAGAAGAAATAAAGTTTTGGGATTTAGACATACGTGTAGAAGTAATGACGGAACCACTCATTATCGATATAGGAGGAGAAAGCGATGATTCTGAGGAGTCGTCAGGGAGTGATACCGCTTCCAGTTAGTCAGACATTTTACAAGTGACCTCGCAACATACCTATACTTATTGGTAATTTATTTTGGTCTTGACAAACAACTTTTTTTTAGTTTTAGTAGTAGTAAGTTGGAATTGACTTTTAAACATTTTTTTATTTTGTTTTAACTTACTTATGAACAACTTGTGATAAGTTATTATTTCAAATGTTAAAAATTGAAATTCCAGATATTTCAGTATTCGCACCCTTAAACTATGATACGCTCATGGAGTTCACTTTAAATCGGTAGATAACCGATGACGTCACTTTACACAATTTCGACTATCGACTTTTTTATATACATCTTATTATAGCTCATCCTTAAAAATGTGTATTATTCTTGGTAACACCCTGTATATACATAATGATACCTACCATAATAATTTCGTATTTCTGTTCTCTCAAATTTAAACGCCAGAGCGTACAAGAACATTTTCTATTTATTTTTTATTTAGGACTATTAAGAACCCTTCAAAAATGATGCGCTCATGAAGTTCGCTTCTGCAACTGATTTTATGGACAGTAAGAGCGATGAGTCACTTTACAGAATTTCGACTATCGAGTATAGTAAAGTGAGTGAAGTGAATTTGTTAGTGAATATTTTACAGTAGTAAGGTAAGTTAAATTGCACATATTTTTTTATATTATGTTATTATTGATGTATTTTTATTAAAATATTTAGAAGTAAATTAGAAACAAAACTGTATTTTTATGACTTGGACAGATTTCGCGAAATATCTGGAAACCACGACATGTCTAGAACACGTGGGTATTATTTGTAATGATTGTTATGAAAATAATTAAAAAGTTAAATAAAACTAATAGTTTTAAAACAAAAAGTTATTTTATTTTACAGCCCCGAATAAAGATAAACATAGAAATTTCAAAAATTACAATATGTTATAAAATCGGTCTGTTAGACGGACGCACCTACTATTTTCCGAATATTTCACGCGCCCGCTCTAGGGTTAATTATTTTTTATTACCACTGTTACTTAACATTTTTTTCATTATCTGGTTTGGGTAAACTAGAAACAGGTTTAACAAAACAAAAAGCTTGTTATTTTGTTTAAATATTTTGTGTGTATTTTTATAGGATTAATAATAAAAATTAAACTCTCTAAATGTTTAAGGATCTCTTTGAACTAAAAATAAAAAGAATCTCACACAAAGTGGGATCCTTTTTTTGTGTGGGTCTAAATTCTTGAACTTGCATAACATTTTAGGATGGTTAGGAGCTGATTAATTGGTGATATGGTACATGGTTTCTAAAAAATAAGGAAGTAGTAATCATGTACTTTTATTTTTCCCTTTTTTTCCTTATCACTAACCAAAAAATAATGATTCTATGATAACCTTACAAATCATGGGGATATTCTCTACTTGTTCTTTTATTATTTCCAGAAGTTACAGCTGTCCCTTTTAATAATCTGAATCTTTTAAAAAAAACTAAATTCATCGAAGTCACCAAATTATTTGACCTATCATAAATACGCATACGAAAGCTGAAATCGTTAATTTCCAAAGTATCTAAAAAATCCTTTACGAAAATTTCTTCTTCCAATTCCAAATAAACCATATTTTTATACAAAAAAATACCACTTGTAGGCAGCGTAGGCGTAGACACACATAAAATGTAGGGTTAAGATTCAAAGCTTAGTCTTAAACGTTGAATAATTCCTCGAATTTGGGAGATTTAATTTAACAGCTAGTTAAGGCAATTAAACTCTTTAAGTGACGGTGCAAGATAATCATTTACTTAAAACTTGGTTTATGTCGTAAAAACCATAGTTAACAACTACGGTGCAAGTGGCCCTAAGAAACAAAACATGTAAACATCTCGATATCTCTGAAAACCACGATTGATTTTGTTATTTTTAGTTTCAAATAGTTCTTTGAGTTAAGATTTGTATTATGGCTAATATTCCAGCATTATTAATTGTTACCTTCCTTCGCCCTCTGTGCATCTTCATGGGATATATTTGAAATATATGGACAGATTCGTATCAGCATCTAATAATGTTATGTATCCTTAATTTGTAACAAAAGAAAAATAAACGGTTTTAAAGATTAAAACTAACTTTTCCGCATATGTGAGATGCCCTGAACAATATTCTATCATAAAATTGTCACTTGTATATGCTACGGGGGATGTATCGTGTTAACAAACTGAAATTTCTCCAAAAGTAACCAAAAATGCAGTATATCTGGATTTATAGGATTAAGTGTGTTTATATGTCAATGGTTAAAACCATAGATAACCTTGGTTAAAACTACAAATAACCCAAGCAAATCAAATATTTCTTCATCCCCTCCACTTTATTTCCGACCCAAGTCCAACTGATACCTCCTTACAACACATTCAGCATCGGTGAAGGGGGTGGAAAAATCTCAGCTCACTTAAAGTGAGTAAAACAAAAAGAACGGTCACATTACTGATGTGAGCTGAGATTATCTGAGATCTCAGTCAAATAGAACGCACCTAATGTCTACTATAAATAGAATGTTACTACAATTACCTACAGTAGAAACGGTGAAGCTTTTCCATCACGTGAATTAGTTGACGATATTATTCAACACATACTATGTTGGTACTGTCTTCGTCCATGATACAACAAAATAGAAGATATGATCTCTAGCCGTTCGAAATATCGTTCGCCGCGCGTATGACGTCACGCAGAGACTACAATTTAAAACCGTGATCGCGGGATAATGCATTTGATGTAATAGAAGTTGCGTATGATGCGTTGCTAATAAATTTTGAAGGAAAATGAGGATGTTTCAGGTTGAATGAGATATTATTAGTATTATAACGGCAAAGAGAATATTCATGTAAAAGTGTTATATGGAATCGGAGAGCCTACCAGAGCAAAACAATATCTAAGATCTGATTGAAATCTGTTTGCTCACTTCGTGAAGTAAATAATTACTATACTGATACAAAAAAAAAACAACATATTAGTGTTTTAAATGAAACTCACGGTTTCAAGTTAATACCACAATATAATAAAAATTATCAATTTTTTAGAATTTTCAACAATTTTTATTATATTGTGGTATTAACTAGAAACCGTGAGTTTCATTTAAAACACTAATATGAGTAGATTCCACGAAGTAAGGGTCGAGACAGTTAATTTAATTAAAAAAAATATATTACTATACTTTTTGGATTTTTTGAAATGCTTTTATAAACATTTAAATTTGTAAATAAATATAAGGAATAAAACAATTAGCAAATTTTAATACTTAATCGGTTGTTTATTCCAAAATAAGTATACTACAGAACAACTATAAAGTACAACTCAGGTACTGTGGAGCATTCTTCAAAATAATAATAATAATAATGAAATTGCTATTGGCAATAACAAAATATCAAATGGTCTTGGTCTAATAACAAAAAAATAGCGAAACTCAATACAAGCCTTTGTGGTATTGTTTTGATTAAGATGATGCATATGGCTGTTGTAGTATCAGTTACATGATGAAAAAGACTCAGAGTTTCTACTGTAGATTGTTTGTACTAAGTGTGAGGCTAAAATGAGATTTTTTTAATGGGTTCCAGGTTTATACACCTAATATTTTGGCGTTTAACACTGATTTGATTTTTGATTCCAATTCTTATTCTCATTTCACAAATCTCTTCATTTGTAAATGTTCCAATTAGGATTTAATTTTCACATTTTGAGTGAAGATATATGAAGGAAATCCCAAAAGCATACGTACTTTATGTAACAAAACACATTTTATCAGTATTTACTGACGTTCGTACCATTCTGGGTAGAGAACAAATAAAAATGCATTTCTCATAATCGATTATAATAATGAAGCGAGTATGTGCGTACTTATGTGGAAAAACCAATTTTCGGTCGTAAATATTCAAATAGTTACAATAAGTTAAACAAGCGAACGAATTTGATTAAATTTTACATTACATTTAATTAATATTTTGTAAACACGTATTTAATAAACAGAGAAACTAAACACTGGCAAGCTGTTATAGAAAGAACTTTCTACGAGATTCTGTTTTTAGGTGAGCAAAATTGTTTGAGAAATATAATGGCAACTTTTAACATACATTGGAGATATTTTAATGTTTTTTCTTATTTATTAAAACGTTTTTATACGCAGGGCGGGATAAATTCATACACACGATATATGTACTCATTTAAATTATTTATTCACTAATTTATATTATATACAACTAATTTATATAAACACTTCACTACTGTTTATTTTCTTAGACTATTTACTTGTTCATTTGTTTATCTCACGAGATCACTTTATAAATAAACTGACTCCTTGGTAGGTATGGCCTGTCGAAAATGGTCCAGTGATGTCTAAAGCGATCCTTTCGAAAGGACTTCCAACACTATACTGGTCATCATAGGTGCCTTTTTCGTGCGATGTGATCCATTACTCGTAGCACAAGTCATACATTTGTTACACCAGTACTTCACATCGTCAGAGCTGTTCATCCAATAAAACATTTCACGGATTCGCTGAAGGGTTTTATTCACTCCCAGATGACCTCCCGATGGACTGTCGTGTAACTTTATCAGTGCCTCTGCTACTGTCGTTCTTGGGATAACTATTTGTCTTTTCATCTCGGAACAATCATCATTTTCAATGACTCTTTTTAACAGCCCGTCTTCCAGGACAAGGGAATCCCACTATGCCTTTAGTGTCGGTGAGGATCTTTCTCCTTATCTTCTCTGATCCTGGTGGGTGACCATTCTTCGTTGATTTATGTAGTTCTTCTTCCCTAGATTCCGCCTTGTTGCAGAGGAACAGTCTGTTGAGCACGGCCATCTGGACAGTCCGGATTAAGAATTCCTACCATAAAGATACTGGTAAAAGTGTTCCGTGCACCTACCGCCAAAAGATCTTTCTTGTGACGCAGTAGCTTAGTTTTGGTTCAAATAATGCATTTTTTGAAAATATAACACTGACGAAGCAGATTTTTGAGTTATAATATACACTTACGAAGTCAGCAATAAGCAATAGGCACACACGCAATATCCACAAAAGATTAATTTGCGAACAGGAATTATTAATAATATCTTATTTTTGGGATAATATCATCACAGGTGAAGACAAGATTTTAGTTAAGAGCTGTGAAATAGAAAGAGGCGCGCGTTCTGAAGAAGCTGACAGAAAACTACTGTTTCGAATAAGAGAAGATTCACCATTGTAGACAGATGACGGATGCATATTGATGGCAACGAAGAATAAATAAGGTTAAATCAAAATAAAATGTTTTTGCATCACTAGTGTCCTTATTTAATACACGCATCTCGTATACAAGTGACCTGTAAATAAAAACATTATTTACAATCCCAAATCATGATATCATTTTTGTGTCGAATATTTATTTGCCCGATAATAACGAGTTAATCGATTAAAGTTAAACACCACTCCTTGTCTCTTAAAAGGAAGTTCGCGCCCATAAAAAAAATTATTTCTTTTAGTAATTTCGTAAAAGAGGAGACAACAACGGAAATCATCCGTCAGCACAATGACACGGTGTAGACAAAAGCCACCGAAACTTTAAGTAGGAGGCGCGGGTAGGTGATTTCTCGACTGGTCAAGGTCCTCTGGAAGCGATCGTCGGATCGGGAACGTCCGATCTATGACCTCGACATCTTGTAATAGAGGAACGGTATTTTTACGGAACGCTACATTTTCGTATCTATTGATAAGATATTCGGGAAATTACTAGGCAAAAAAACTCCAGTGTAACATGTCATCATAAATTCACTTTTTTGTCTGATAAAACAAACATCTACCACGTATTGAAATATATTTTAACGTTATAGAAAATGAAACTGTTATTTTTTAAACGCGCGCGAGTTCCCATCTCTATTATATTTATGTCCTGAGAGGTGCATTCTGCACACATGCTTCGGCGGTTCAAGGGAGGGATGACTTTATCCCGACGATGATGACGCTGAAGGACGACGTACCCTATTGATTTTTTTAATGAGCACACGCTCCCTATAGCCCGGTCATTGAACGATATTCAGCTAGTCAGGATTATTTCTCACTTTTTTTCTTCCATTTCGTGGGAATGAACTGTCGATATGATTAATGATTTACGGTGGTTTGTTCGAGGAAATATTAATATACCGACGTAAAATAAACTAATTAAAATAAAATAAGAATCTGAAGGAAAAAGTAGAAGTTCAGGAAAATATAATTGTACAGTTAGAAAGAATGATTAGATCAAAGAATATTGTAATAAAAGGTATGAAGGATGAAGAACATGAAAATGAAAAGAAACTAAATAGAAAAACGATTAGAATTGAATTAGATAATGACATAGCCTATTTTTATGTATGAAAAAGTAATAAAACCTAATTTCTAATGCAAAACTTAGTAAGGTCAATTTATTTCTTTATTTATACATGGGCAAGCTCTTTTAAATTATATAAAATACAAGAGTGAGCAAAATACACAGTGCAGACAAATCTAAACATATATACACTACAATGAACACAGTTATTTAAACAAAATACACAAAAATCATGAGTCGACAAAATATAAATTACTGATCACTCAAATTATGAATAGAGCCCTTTAATTTAGTAATTGAGGCATCAAAAAGTGGAAGGTCTCCCAGTGAGTTTGCAAGTCTCAATACATACCTAGTATAGGTAGACAGATGCTTACATTGAGATCTAACTCACTGAACTTTGCATAACATTCGCAAGTCCTAGCGATTTTATAAATATTATGAGCTACAGAGCTACCTTTTTTTACACAATAAAATTTTAAATTCTAGAGAATACCAACAAGGAAACTTCTGAACACAAATTCACTTAAGTGGGACAAAATGATCAATAAGAGAGAAACAGAGTAACAGAAGATTTAACACTGACTCTCTGCTTAATGGTTGAAGATACTTTTGCTCTACTGGCAGACAAATCTCAAGTTTCAAAAAGTAGTTGCTGCAAAGCTTTAAAAAATAAAAAGTCTTACAAAAGTAAAAAATGTGCAGAAATTATTGATGGAATTCTGTGAGCTTTGGATGGATAAAATTAACGATAACTGGAATATCTTAAATAACATTCAACTTTCTGATGAGAGCACCTTTACCCATGATGTTTAAGTCAACAAACAAAACATACACATTTAGGCAAGAGAACATCTGTACACTCAGTGACAAGAAAATATGGGTAGGAATTTTAGGCAATAAGTTAATAGGACCATTTGTTATTGAGGGAAATCTGAACCAGCATAAATATTTATATTTGTTCCAAATGGAGGTGAGCCCGCAATTTAATGACCTAAGAACCAATGGTGAAATCATATTTCAATAGGATGGAGCGCTAGCCCATAAAGCTATGATTGTCAGAGATTTTTTGGACGAATCTGTCCCTGGTAGTTGGATTGGTCAACATGGACCCTTCAAATGACTTGCTAGAAGTGCTGATGCCACCACTTAATTTATTTTTATGAGGACATTTAACATAAAATATATATGATCTGGTAAGAGGTCCACCAGAATCAGAACAGCAGCTTAAGGAAAATATAATAGAAGCATGTAATTTCATTACACCTCGAATTTTACAAATTTTTTTTTAAATGTTCCTTGTCATCAATAAAATAAAAATTTACATGTTCCATGTTTCTATACCCAGTGTTTTATTGCAGTTAGAAATCAATTTTAGGTAAGTGAAAGAGCAGCAATATCATTAGGACTAAAAAATGTTAATGCAATGCGAGGAGAAATAAAAATCTTGCAACAAAACCAATCAGTTTAAGAAATCATTATAATATTTTTCAATTATTAACTGTTTCTAGAACATAACAAGCATCTTATGATTTTAAACCTCAATAATACGTAGTAATTGACTGCCATCTTTTCTTAATTATCAAGATGATTGTAAGAAACAAGAAAATTCCTTTGTTATTTAATGGTATCACAGATCATTTTAAAAATCAAACATTAGAGTAACCTTAAAAGTTGGGTATCTGTCAGTTCTGACAAATATTTTTTCAATTTTACCCCACTTAATTTGGACCCATTTATTTAGTTTTTTTTTAACACATTCGCGGACACTGGTAAAAAAATGTGGATTGCAAACACGCACATAGTTATTATTAATATTTAAACGGGAAAAGTCATAATAAGATTAATAGAGGATGTCATACAAACAAAAAAATTGTTTTTTTGTAAGAAAAAGTATTGCGGCAAATGCCGTATTGTCCCTAACAAACCCATTTGGTCGTAGGTTGGGGCATATCCCGTCATACGAAAAAAAGTAGAAAGAGATTAAAAATTATTATTATTTATTGCTAGACATAAACGAAAAGATTTTTTGGTTAGTAAATCATATATGGTATTCTTCAAAACACGGTCCGATGCGCAGACCTGGTTTGCTAGGGCATGTTCCTTTCCATACAGATTTTGAAGCACAGTTCTTACATCTCAGATGGTAAATTTTATTTGTATTCCTTCAATTTGGAATTTAATCTGGAGAGTGCATTTCAGGATGTATATTTAGTGGATCAGGTTCAGCTCTCCTTCTTTTACCTCTGTGTAGTGGACCCGAATTCACTAATAATCTTCCATCTTTTATATCTTTATCGAGTTCCAAATCTTTTATAAATTCATTGCGAAATTAAATATAAGGGAATTTGTTATCAGTTTTCTTTTTTATGTAATATGCATTCCATAAAGTAATGTCCAAAAAATGGAACATTACTTTTTTGTACCACCATATTCTCTTTCTGGGTGACGAATAATAATAATAGAGATAAAATTATTGTAATTGGATATGTCTTCCGGTTTTCTTTATCATATCTATTTGTAACCTGAATTAGTTTCGGATGATATCTTGTAGTAATACACAATACATCCCTTTTGTCTTTCCGCTTAGACACATATGTCTTACTACGTCTCCTCCAGCAATGGTCACCCCTTTTCAGTTTGCCTTTTAAAACAACCTCAGGATTTCCTAATCGATTCTGTCGTAAATTTCCAGTAGTATGGGTGTTTAGATTGAGAAGGCGATTAGACAGAGATAGACTATTATAAAAGTTGTCCATGACAACATGGTGGCCCCGATCTAAATATGGATCAAATAAGGATAGAACCAGTTTCAAGTTTGGATAAATAATTTGTTTCTTGGGGTTTTCCAGAATAAATTTGTAGATTTAGAACATAACCATCTGCAGTACAAATAGAATAAAAGTTTAACCCATATTTTGCCTTTTTAACTTTTATGTATTATCGAAAGCTTAGCCGACCACGAAAAAGCATAAATGATTCGTCTAAAGATAAAGAACAACTAAAACATCTTAGAATACCCTCAAAGCTTCTTCCAGAGAGAGTACGATGAAGATTGAAACAGTAGTATAAAGGGTCCATACTGAATATTTATTTATTTATTTATTTATTAGACGGGAAAACCCCACTACAAAATAGAAACAACAGCATACAATGCGGTTATGTTAAACTACAATTAACAAACTTAACTAAGTAAATCTAAAAAAAACAGCATTACTAGATGTATTTAAAAAATCACAAGACAAATTAACAATAACATGACAATATTATGACAAATATAAGATAACAGTACATATTACTTCAAAGAAACCTTATTAGAGTACTCTTAAAGACCTGGAAAGAGCTATTAAAAACATCCAACTTATCCTTCTTATTTAAAAATTCTAGAGATCTGCCCATAAAAGAATGTTTACCATAATTAGTTCTATGAAAACTTATGGAAAATAGGTTACAATGCCGTAGCGTTCTTTGTGGAACTGCAAAATATATTTCAGACAACAAGGATGGACATGATACAACACCATTAAGTATATTATAAATGAGGGTAATGTCATACATAATCCTTCTTTTATCCAACGAGAGCAAGTTTAGTTTATGTAAAATTAGAGAATAATCATGATCAGCAATGAGATTCAAATTGAACCTATAATTACAATATCTCAAGAATTTGTTTTGCAATCTCTCGAGTAATGACTTATAAACATTATACTGTGGTGTCCAAATACATGTACCATATTCCAGTTGTGATCTGACCAACCCAACATATATAGACCTCACAGCTTCCAGAGAGAGATCATTACAATTCCTCAAAGTAAATCCCAACATCCTTTGAGCCCTAACCACTAATTGATTGATATGCTCACCAAAACTTAAATGAGAGTCAAAAAGAATTCCCAAATCCTTAGCCAATTCTTTATTTACTAGCAACTGACCATCTATTGAATAAGAGGACGGGATTCTAGTTTTCTTTTTACTAAAAGAGATCTTAAAGCATTTATCAACATTCAAATCTAACAAGTTTAATTTGCACCATTCAGACAGATTATCTAGTTCCCTTTGAAGCAAATCAATATCGATGTCATTCCGAATCACTAAAAATAATTTGAGATCATCGGCAAACATTAAAAATTCACAATCCCTTATAATATCTTTGATGTCATTGACAAACAGGCTAAACAGCAAAGGAGAACAATGTCCCCCCTGAGGGACACCAGAGCTCACATCAATCACTCTTGACAAGAAATTACCAATTTTTACCTTCAACCTTCTCTCACTAAGAAAGCTAAGCATCCAGGTCGCTAATCCGTCTGAAAAACCTAAATTTTTTAACTTCCTAACCAACAACAAGTGATTAACTCTGTCAAAGGCCTTGGAGAAGTCAGTATATATGGCATCAACCTGATAACCTCTCTCCAAGGCATTCGACAACTTATTATTGTATATGAGCAGATTGGTTACCGTAGATCGACCCCCCCCTAAAGCCATGCTGCTCATCAATTAAAATCTCTTTACACTGCCAATTCAAACAGTCAAACATTAAACTATCAAGAACTTTTGGGATTGAAGACTGTATAGATACACTACGATAATTTTTAATATCATTTCTCGAACCTGACTTAAATATTGGAGAGACAAAACTTTCTTTCCACATATCTGGAAACACACCAGTAGACAAAGACAAATTAAATAGCTTACACAAAGGCTGGGATAAAGAATATCTGCATTGCTTTAAGACCGAATTTGGAATACCATCAGGACCAATCATCAACTTATAAGGCAGTGATCCCAGCTTGTCAAATACCTCTGCAACACTTATACATGGACAATCAATATTAATTTGTGGTAAAGCCTCCTCAGGAGGTATTGCATTAGATTTTGAGAAAACCGTAGCAAAGTGATCGGCAAAGAGATCAACAATTTCTTGACCGTTGGTACCTATTACATTATTGAGACTCATATTTTTCGGAATTTCATTAGAACTTTTTTTTTTATTTATAAATTTCCAAAAATTTCTTGGGTTCATACTCAGGTCACTATTTATAGTATTCAAATAATTCTTATAACACTCTTTCGATAATTTTTTACACTTCGCTCTAACCTTACTAAACTCTAAATAATCTGTAGCATTCTTAGACCTCTGATACTTTATGTGAATGTTTTTTTTAAGAGAAATCAACTTTCTTAATTCTGCAGAAAAGTAAGAAGGAAAGTTGGATGTTCTAAATTTTTTCTGTGGAACAAACAACTGAATACCATAGTTAAGAACCTTGTAAAATTCCGACACCATAACATTTATATCCCTAATATTGAGAATGTGACACCAATTTATTGAGAATAAATAATCGTTTAAACCCTGATAGTTACCATTTCTAAAATCAAAGTAAAAATCTTCCACCATAAGTGGATCTAATCTAGCATTCCTTAACTTAAAGCTACAAGTGTATGAAGTATGATTAATAGTGTCGCTAAAAATAGGGTCCAGAGATTTAATACATTCAGTGAAGCAGTCATTGGTAAACAGTAAATCCAAAAATATGTTTCGGCTGTTCGGAACATCCACCATCTGGTACATACTATAGAATCCGTACATTTGTGCCAGTTCTAATGCAGATGAATTGGCAGGACATCTCACACTTACTCCATTATCAGCATTCGACCACTGCGCCTCAGGTAAATTAAAGTCTCCTACTATCTATAGCTTAACATTAGGATACTCAGCACATATCTGTTCAACTGTCAGACAGTGGTCCCGGTACAGATCTTCAGACGACCTAGGCGGTATATAAATACCCCCCACAATAAATTTAACACCCAAACATTTACATAATACAAACAACTGCTCAAATGTAGTCTCAGATTTGTTAATAATCGAAGCCTGAATATGATTCTTCACCATGACCAATACACCACCCCCTCTATTCTTCCCTGTAATTTGTACATTCCGGTCAG
This sequence comes from Galeruca laticollis, assembly GCA_963921935.1. Classification (NCBI taxonomy): domain Eukaryota; kingdom Metazoa; phylum Arthropoda; class Insecta; order Coleoptera; family Chrysomelidae; genus Galeruca; species Galeruca laticollis. The sequence goes on along the minus strand of OY998185.1, from coordinate 65,528,878 downwards.
CTCTGAATATGTTGTAATTACTGCAACTTAGTTCTTCCGAATAGATATCATCATACAACCAGCTTTCTGCGATAATAACAATGTCATAGTTAGAAGAATTTACTGCTAAACCAAAGTCAGAAATTTTGGTTCGCATACCACTAGCATTCTGGTAGTACATTAGTAGTGGGGTCTTATCTAGTTTTTTCTCACTGCCTGTCGGTCATTTTTTATGACCTTAGGAGACCCATTGATATACCGAATTACAAAACTCTTATCATTCCCCTCATTCTTCAACTGTAATTCAGCTAATGCTTTCTTATATTGCTCCCTCTGTATTCTAGTCTGATCAGAGTTAATCTTATAATCGGAATGCACTAACTTTTTCTTAGCTTTCAAAACTTCCTTAACCCATGACGGATCAGCACAGATGACTTTTATTGGTCTACAAGAGCCAACCGACTTTCTGCCAATACGAAGAACCTTTTCAACTTTGTTCCTATCACCACTACTCGAAGTGATATTCAGTGTTTCAAAGACCTCCAGCACCACTTTCTTATCATCTTCTATCCTCTCCGATAAGACATCACTACCTGATTCTTTCACATTATAAATTATGAAGTTCCTAGATCTGTTTGCCCTTTCCTGTATTTCATTGACAATTTCTTCTGTGCTGATTTCAGAATCACCGTGGTTGCATTTTTCGGATATAAGGATATTTAGATTGACCCTGTAAGATGCACAATGCTAAAAAATGCTTGAGTTCAGTCCTAATTATTGATCTAATAGATCGATATCGACAATTTTTGCTGAGGGGTTGGTTGCTCTTTTGTAAAATATCAGAATATGTATTCATAGAATTGAGTATCATGTGTGAACAAATGAGGTTAGGGTAATTGTTCCACCAAAAGTTCTAATAGGACATGTTTCTTAATTTTATGTTTTCTCGTGGGACACTAAGCATATATGTATTAGGAATACCATAAAGATTTGTCGCCGTATGCCGTTTTGTATCAGCACATGAATATTTATATGGTCTTGTCCCCGCCAACGGAACGGCATATGCCGTCTTGTCCCCGCCAACGGAACGGCATATGCCGTCTTGTCCGCGAATGTGTTAAACTTTTAATGACAAAATAATTGAACTAAACAAGTTCCTGTTTCCATGCATATGTGCAATGTAAAGGGCTTGTACAATTAAATTGAAAACTGCAGCTACTCTGAAAGAGAACATAAGTTAACATAGGGTGCAATTTTCCTAAAAACCTATAAAACTAAACATTACATGGCCAGTATTATCTTAGGAAATCATTACAATATTCAAAATTCGTTTACTCTCAGAAATTCTGTGGCATATGGTTAAAATAAGTTCAAAATTTTTCAATTTAGTTTAGTTTCAAATAGAGATGGGTTAAAGGGGTGATTTTCAAGGAGCCCTGACAAACGTTCCCGTTCTAACAAAAAAACACTTCTTTTCAGAGTGTTTCAGCATACATTACATTAGAAACAGGAAGGTCGAGAGCAATAAACACATATCAATATCAAGTTTCCCGTTTCTGTTTGTACACTAAGTTAATGTTATAAAAGGGTTCGAAATAAAATGTTCCTTACTGTATATAAATGGATAGATTGTTATGAATTGGTTGACATTGGAAACAATGGCAGGGCATAGGATCTTGGGTTTGAAACTTGAAACCGGTATTTATAGTCAGCACTAATTTTATGTGATTCCCATTAAAGAGGAAAGAGGTTAATTTCTTAAATTAAATTTATTTTTTTGGCTGTGTTGCATTCATTTATAAGTAGAAGAACATATAAATCCTTATGGTCACAGTTAAAATATCGCACTGTATATTTATGAAACAGAAATATTGGATTAATAAGCCCAGTATTTAAAATTTTAATTATAGTTATCCAAGCAAGAATTAAAAAAAAACAATGAATTTGGATGAATAAAAATACATATTTTGAATTACATTGGCATAACATGACAGTGCATTTTATTTGATGACAAACACAAATTCAAATGATTAAGTTTAATTTGGTTCGAAAAGTGTCTCTCAAAATATTGAAACTTAAGATATTGCATTCCCAATACATACATATTTGTTGTTGTGAAATCCCCATTTATCAGAAAGTTTAGTAAGATCACTAAAATTTAGGTAACTACAAAAATTGTTATCCTAGAAAATTCACTCCAATATAAACAGAATTAAAAACACCTGGTTTAACCCTTTATCTACCCAGATGTACTTTTGTGATGATTAAGGCCAAGTCCCAATGGTACTTTTAAGTCTTTTAATGTAAAACGTGACAAAAGATAAAATATAATTTGGAATGTTCAAGGATCCTTTAGCCAAGTACATTTAGTATATGTTTGGCAACATGTTCTACTGTCAGAAAATACATGGTTTGTTGACAAGTGTTAGGTTAGATTAGTTCATCAAATTTGTGCAGGTCCTTATCAAGAAATAGTGCTTCTAAAATTTAAATAGTGTGGACATATTGCAGGTAAGCATTTTATTTATATGATAAACTGTAAAATTTACATACAAGTATATATACATCATTATTTTCTTGGTACTAAGTACCTTGGTGGTAATATAACTTTGTTATATATGATGTATTTCTTTATAGAATACCGTCACCACGGAACTATAGGCATGCAGTTACTGATGCATAACCTTTACGGATGTATTTGTAAAATTGGTTGATGAGACTATTACAAACTTATACACGAACAGTCCAGATAACCGATGAAGAATGCTGGCATTTATCGGAATCAATTTTTTTATGGGGTACCAAATGTGGAAAGTTATTGGTTAAAAGTAGGACTTGTCTGAAACCATGTCTCGAATCTCGAAACAATAGTTTCTAATTTGCATCTCATTGATAACAGCATTACTCCTAATAATACTAAAGATAGGTTGTATAAAGTGAGACCACTAATTGATTCTCGAAATTTGACATTTATGAACTTCATATGAGAATTTGTAAAACGCTTTCAGATCTACCAAGGAAAAAAAGAACAAATTAACAAAAAGCATCAGAATTATAACTTGGGAGCGAGAGTTGTATTGCAAATGTTCAAACAAGAATGGCATAAACACAAAACAGTCTATTTTGACAATGTTTTAATAATATTGACCTACTAGAAAGATTAAAACTTGAAGGAACTCTGGCATGTGGTACAATTAGAAGTGATCGGAAGGGATTACCTAAATGTATGGCAGCCAATAATAGGGGACTTTGATTACAAAACTTCCAACACGGGAATTACTTTCATCAAATTGAAAGATTAAAAGTGTTACCTTTGTTTCCAATTTTCATGGTAGAGATACTGTACAAATCAAACGAAAATAATTACGAGATGGCACCATTTCAGGGGACGACAATAAATTTATGGGTGGTATTGACCATCACGATTAACTGGACATTGACAGATGCTCTAAGACATCACATATGCTGGGACTGCATGGAAATAACCTTTGTAAATGCTTACAATATTTACAAAAATAATTAGTTCCCTAAGTTTGGCAAGAAGCGAGTACCTACCATTTCTAGACCAACACCCAAGAAGAGGTGATAAAATTACAGTATTTTTAATGAAATTAGTTTGGGAAACAGAGGCAACTAACACTTTTAGCCTCCAGAAGAGAAATAGCGATGGGACTATGTAATAATTCCCGTAAGTTTGGCAAGAAGCGACCACCTACCACTTCTAGACTATCACACAAGAAAAGGTGATACAATTACAGTGTTTCTAATGAAATTAGTTTGGGAAACAGGGGTAATCATTAGCCTACATTTTTGGACCGAACAGGATGGCGTGAAATGTGTAGCGCACAACGGATTCAATCAAAACCACATTCAACTTGTTCTACTTGTGGTGTTTTTCTTTGTGCTAATAAAAACAAAAACTGTTTCTGCAATATCATGAATAAAAATATAATCCTGTGTACCTTTCTACTATACTAGTATTTTTATGCCCTTTAGGTACTATGTGTAGCTGAGAATACCGTTTAAAAAAGTAAACCAAAATATAAAATTTGAATATTATACATGATGAATTCCTATTTTTTTATTAAGGGCTCTCTAAATCGTATTTTTCTCACTGTGGTATTTGGAAGTCCCAACATTTTGGAATACTTTAAAGTACCTTTAGTAGACAAATGGTTAGGGTAGTTCCTCCGTGACAGTTCAGTGGAATATTTTTAGCACAGTACCCACATTATATGTATTTGTGGTACTAAGACTATAAGCTTGCTGTACATCTTATACTACTATATTCCTTATACAAAAGCACGTATACTATGAAATATCCCCTCCACTGGATATAAGTAACTAAATAATATGTTATGTATTTATGTTAATTTTTAATTAAAAATGTGAGGTCAATAATTTCAAGATCAAAAATTGTTTCTCCCATGCTACATGTACAAGAAATATTATTTTTAATTGAAATTATCTCATATTTGGGGAGGTAAAGCATCTTCAAATTTAAACAGCGTGTTCATTATGCATTTACTGACATCTCAAGTTTTGGGACTTCTTGATATATTGCGTTCGTGGAGGTACTACCTTAAATACTGACCACAAAATTTTAAATTCAACGTTTGAGTATTAATTTCATGGTAAAATGCAAATGGCTTCATGAGGTCAGTCATTGTATAAAATTAACATCTAAGAATATTATGCAATGTAATATAGTGTTATTAAACAATCACCTTGACTTTTGACTTACATAATGTGTTAAAACAAATACAGTAAGAAAGGTGTAAGAAAAATTGATCTATACTCGATAGTCGAAATTGTGTAAAGTGAGTCAGAGCTATCTAATCAACACTTTGGTTAAAGCGCAGTTGCCATATGTATTCTAGAGAGAAATGCTGTATTTTATAAATACACTTCAAATCCATTGTGTCAATATTTCAGGTACAAAAGATGCAATGTAATTAAGTCAATACCAATTTAATATATTTATTTCAAATTTCAAGCAGACTAATAATAATTAGTTTACTTGAAATGTGAAATAAAGTGTTTATGTATATTTCTTGAACGCAAAGTTTGTTGTGAAAAACTCGCCGATTTGACAATGTTGGAGAGTCGCTTCAATGTTCCGGCTTTGAGAACGAGATAGATAGATCGAGCTACGCGAATGAGACAGTGATAGTAAACAGTTATGTGAGGTGTTTATTCTCTTCATGAGCGTAACATCAGTATTTGTGTTGTGGTTTTGTGTGATAAATCGGTTATTATTGGTATTTATTGTAATATTTATATCGGTATATTTAGTGACAATAATGGCGGAGTGTAGCGGTGTTGGCGATAAAAAACGGCGTCGTAACAATTTAATTCGGGAAGAAAAAGTCCTCATATTAAATGTGTACAAAGGACTGCGTGCCATGGACAAACAGTTGGGTGTTAGTGACGCTGTGATTAAGTGCAGTTATTTAACTAAAGTTTCTGAGAGTACTATATACAATATTCTAAAGAAATCGCGGGACGGATCTTTGACAAGAGAACGAGGTGAAAACTGTAAACCGGAAAGTAGGGGAAGAAAGAAAATTGTTTTGGACGACCAAACACGGAATGCTATACGTAGAGAAATACATTCTTTTAATTTTAGGAATGAAATCCCCTCGGTAGCTAAATTGAGCAAGGTAATAGAAGCTGATGATACTTTACCAAACATCAGTGATAAAGTTTTGAGACGAACTTTAAAATTAATGAATTTTCGTTACCAAACAAGAAGTAGAAACAGTGCCTTAATTGAACGAAATGACATTGTGGAATGGAGGAGAAATTATTTAAAACAGATACGACAGTTTCGTAACGAAGGACGGCACATATATTATCTTGACGAAACATGGTTAAATGAAGGCCACACTGTGTCAAAAGTGTGGCAAGACATGAATATACGAAGCAATCGACAAGCCTTTATGGAGGGTTTCTCTTCCGGTTTAAAAGCTCCCTCTGGGAAAGGACGTCGACTGATTATCACTCACATTGGCAGCGAGGAAGGATTTGTAGAAGGTGGATTACTAAGTTTTCAGTCCAAAAAAACTGTCGATTACCATGAAGAGATGGATGGTAACCGGTTTGAAACATGGTTTAGATCAATTTTAACAAAGGTAACTCCGGGTTCAGTGATAGTTATGGATAATGCTTCATACCACTCTCGTCGACTGGAGCAAATACCTACTTCAGCTAGCCGCAAGAGGGTTATAATTGATTGGTTAGAGAGTAAAAGCATTCCGCACAACGACGCAATGCTAAAAGTTGAATTATTATCTCTCGTACGGAAACATAAAAGCAGTTATATTAAGTACGTTGTCGATGAAATGGCGAAAGATTTCAACGTCTCAGTTGTTAGACTTCCTCCCTACCACTGTGAGTTAAACCCCATCGAGCTGGTTTGGGCCCAAGTGAAAAATTATGTTGCGAGAAAAAACAGTACATTCAAAATGGCTGACGTTGAGAAACTGTTTGACGAGGCGCTGCATACCGTTACTGCTGAGAGTTGGCGTAAATGTATTCAACACGTATTAAAAGAAGAAATAAAGTTTTGGGATTTAGACATACGTGTAGAAGTAATGACGGAACCACTCATTATCGATATAGGAGGAGAAAGCGATGATTCTGAGGAGTCGTCAGGGAGTGATACCGCTTCCAGTTAGTCAGACATTTTACAAGTGACCTCGCAACATACCTATACTTATTGGTAATTTATTTTGGTCTTGACAAACAACTTTTTTTTAGTTTTAGTAGTAGTAAGTTGGAATTGACTTTTAAACATTTTTTTATTTTGTTTTAACTTACTTATGAACAACTTGTGATAAGTTATTATTTCAAATGTTAAAAATTGAAATTCCAGATATTTCAGTATTCGCACCCTTAAACTATGATACGCTCATGGAGTTCACTTTAAATCGGTAGATAACCAATGACGTCACTTTACACAATTTCGACTATCGAGTATAGGTACCTTTCTCTCGTCAATCGTTTTCAAATTGATATTAAATATGTGTTTTAATACGTGGCAGGATATAATATTTTACCGAAAAGTTCATCTAGAATGTGGGTGATCTACTGTTAAAAAAAATTCAAAAGGTTGTTTGAACTTGAAATTGGAATCGTAGGTAGAGTTCAAGATGTAGATATTAGAGTTTGTAACGACAACATGTGATAATCTGGACCTGAAGACGTCCTGAAATTATATTTAGTAAGAATTAAAGTGTCCCAAAATATACAAATGAAAACGTAAAAAAGAGCCATTTTCAAAACATCTTGTTATTTCCATGTTTTTTAATATACCAGCGTGCTTAATAGAGAGTTTGTATAACCTATCGTAACTATGCTTGTGATCCTTTTAGCAAGAAAAAATTGGACAAAATTCAAATATGTACGGCGAAACTCTTTATTAGTTCACAAAACATGTAAAAAATAAAGAAATGTGTGAAAATTAATAAGTCGTGCCCCTCTTTAGCTTGGAAAACTGCAGCACAATAACAGGGCAAACTTTCAATTAAATTCCTAATCACCTGAGGGTACAGTTGTTCCCATCTCTTCGACCTGCTGAAGGTTGCAAATCAGATGACATTGCTTCAAACGCTTTTAAAGTGTTTCCCAGACATGCTCGATCAGATTTAGGAAACGTTGCGCTATCCTGGCAATATGTGGATAAGCATTATCTTGCTGAAGAATAAATCCCGGACCCATATTCTCAGCAAGTGATACTACATGGGGTTCTAAAACCTTGTTTATATACCTGCGTGCCTGATAGATCCTTCACGAATCACTACAATTGGAACTCTTTCTTCTACAGTACTGTCTAAATAATGCTCACCCCGACGTCTCCAAACTCAATCACGTCCATGTTTAATACATACTTTTGATTCATCAGTAAACAGTACCTTTCTCCATGTTCCAATCAACATGTTCTTCAGCAAACAACCTTCTAGCTCTGCAAAGTTCATGGGTTAAAAAAAGTACTTTCTCAGGCCTTTCACGTTCATGAAGTCTATTGCGTATTGTTTGAGTACTTATTCTTGTACATATGGTGTCGATCAGTTGATTTTGGAGCATTGCAGCAGTGATTCTACGGCCCAAGTCTTACCAAAATCAAACGACCTTCTCTTTCAGGGATGGGTATCTTTGTCTTCTAACAATGCCATACATTTGTTATCCAAGCTCTATTTATGGCAGTGCAACTAACATTTAACATTTGGGTTACTTATCACCTCAAATGACCCTCCTGAATTAAGGTGATGACTCTTAGTCATTTGAATATCTGTGAGGTACACTCGTGGCCTACCAAACACTTCAACGTTTATTTTAATAAGTCCACGTTTCAAACAAAACTGTAGAATAAAATTGATCTCATACACAAAAATGTATCTCTGTGAAGCTGGCAGAACTATTTCGGCAGAATCAAATCAAACCTATTACGATTTTTAGTACAAATTTTTTACAACAGGAAATTGAAAAACTAAATTTGTACCACAAAAAAAAATTAACATCTATCCCCTCAAACAACCCCTGTTTCGATAAATTGAATATATACATATATATAGTACACATCCACTGCATTGATAGTAAGCCAACACTGACATCCTACCCAAAATAAATTTTAACACGATAAAGAAGTTTTCGTTTTGATTAGTTTATGATGGATCCAAAAGAAAATTGACAGTAGGATTTAAATAAAAATTTTAATTTGTTTTTCAAATCCTGAAGCTGGCATTTTCTGAATTTATGGTAAAGCTGGTGAATGTTTAGTTTTATACCCAATTTTATCACTACTATTAGATATAAATTAATAGATAAAATTGGTTACATGAGTCCACAAAATATAATAACTATTTTAAGTGTGTAAAGGGGTTAATAATAACCACAATATAAGTTCGATATGGATTACAGCATTTATAATTGACACAGATTATTTATAGGCACAGATAAATACCTCTTATGTCTTACATAAAAAACTTTCTCATCTTGTAATAATTTCAAGTAACTTTAAATGACAAATAATGTTCAATTAATGAATTTTATTCTAAATACTTTCTAATGTTATAAATTATAAGGCACTACATAGTATTATCATATAGAGAATATATGGTGTATTAAAAAGTATCAATACTCACCTCAAACTGTAATTTCAAAATATGAAGCATATGAATGAGAATTCTATGAAAAAATTTAAAAATATAAAAACAAATTTTTTTAAATGACAAATTTTACAAAAAACTGACAATTTATATTTGGTAAATCTTCTACGTTTGGCCTAAAATTATGGCCGCTATAAATGCACGTGCGTCTTTATTGCCACCGACTAAACCTTGATGTTTTTAAAAATATTTTTTTAAAAAAAGGACTTACTTGGTTGCATCACCCTATAATGATGCAGCGGTAGTACCGGGCACATGCCATCCTGTTTAACGTTGACAGTGCCGTTATGCGTGTACCTTGAAATCATGTTCATTGAACAATTAAAACAAGGAATTTAGAAAATGCAGTTAGTCAATAAATCGTATTAATTCCTTATCGAAAACATAATAGATAGTCGAGATTTATATGAAACGAGAAAATTAAACGATTCGGAATGTATTTTGTATACAACTTCTATAAAATTAGGCTGTAACATGATGTGAATCATCACTGGTTTTTGCAACCACTAGCGATGGATACATTAAACACTAAAAAATTAACCACAAAACTCAATGTCACTCACGATAAAAAGCGTTGTTTTTACTTGATCACGATGAACACAATACGGTGATTATAAAAACAGTTTAATCGCATTAAATAAAAAATTGCGAAACTCGAACATGCCTAGCACTTCGCGCTACACCCAACAGCAAAAATCAATAAGGGCGTCAAATAATTTCCCTAGATAAAAACTATCACATGGCCATGAGTATACCGTGGTTATTAAATAACTCGCTATTTTTAAATTGCAGTGAATAAAAACCTGTTTAACTTGTGTATATTACCGACAAATAATTTAAAAAAAATCAAACTATTTACTGAAGCAAGTCAAAATAGGTTTTCGGCGACACCCGCCATTATTATATCGACTGTGACAGTACAGTAGTTCTTGTAACCGCCACTAGGAACCGATAGGACATGCGCCATCAATTTTTAAACTAACTAGCTTTCGACGTTGCCAAACGTTATAAATATTCCAAGTCTATAAACCATTTTACTATGAAGTTGTGACAATTTTACAAAATATTTTTAATAATGAATTGCTTCATTCAATCAATAGAAGACGATACTTTCTTCGTATTTTTTATGCAAAATTTAGTGTAAACAATAGGAAATGTGTCATATACTGGGTGTTCCAAGATGTTTGTAACAGTCTGTTGGGATCTGTTGCTTAACGATATGCCTCCACAAGGATTAATGTGAGAGGTACAGTTTCATCATTAATTTTAAATTAGATTTTAACTATTGATATCATTTATTAGAAAACCGATACACTTTCGAACCAAATATTGAAATTTTACATGTAGAACCTAAATCATTTAAATCTTTGAGAAGCTCTTAAAATCGATAAAAACAAACTACTCAGATAACCTTCTTAACGACCAAATGAGAATGTGTCCAATTAGGGCACTTGAGATCATTACAGATCTCACACCTCTACATCTGGTGATAGAAAGATCTGCTCAAGAGGCAATTCTTAGAATATCTAAGGAAGGTTCAGGCAATGAGAGTATTAAAAATCAGGGAGCCTGGTCCCCTCTAACAAAATACATCTTCCCAGTGACGAAATGACCAAGAAAGTATCGAAAAGAATTTCACTACGATGCTAAATAGGAGGAGAGACAGGGAAAGGGAATACACCACCCAAACTCTCAAAGAAAACACCATTAGATGGTATACAGATGGTTCAAAAACCACCACTGAAGCAGGCGCTGGAGTATTTGGGCCTGGCACCAGATATTCATTATCGTTAGGTTCCTTCCCGAGCGTCTTTCAGGCAGAAATACTTGCAATCAAAAGATTCGTGGAAATGAACCTAGAAAGACACTATCAGAAAAATTCATTATACCTTCATTAGTTTGATAAAGTTACTGTGTTAGCGAAATGCATCACAAGTTTAAATTGAACATTAGTTCATATATAATTAAGTTCATGAATAACGGGATTAAAAATCAAAGGAAACAGTGGAAAAGACACTTCGATAGATAAAGATAGTCCAAGGAAATGCTTCGTAACAGACGAAACCCTAATACCTGAAATGAAGAAGAGGAATGTCCATGATATATAACCAGAACTTGACAACATAATTAATTAAATTGAAAATCTGATATTAATACAGTATCTAGAAAGATCATATTTTCATTTTTAATTCACACTACACAGATATTCATCGATAAAATGTCTGTTTATTCTTTAGAAATATTTTTTTCCATATTTATTAGCAAACAAATAATTTGGATATCATCTTCGATTGGGAAGACAAAGCAGTAATAACATAAACGTAGTAAGAAGTTTAATAGAAAGAACAATAGAGAATTGATAATCCTGGTATTTATTGATTTGAAATCAGCCTTTGACTGGTAGGGGAAAATACTAGAGGAAATGAAAATACCTAGATGTCTAATAAGAAGCATAAATAAGATAGTTAGGGCTAAAATACAAATTGCAGGGTAGACATCAGAGGAGTTTATAATGGACAAAGGAATAAAGGAAGGGGACAGTTTACTGCTTATACTTATTATGGACAAGATAGTCAGGAACATAAAGTGACAATGTGGTTTCAAATTCCAAAACTAATAAACGTCTAGTCTACAGAGATAGAAAAAATGAAAGTCACCATAAATAAAACCAAAATCATGATAATAAACAAAAATCAAAACTAGGGAAATAATAAAGAAATAAAATATAAGGACAATGTTTTAGAAAGGGTAACGGCATATGAATATCTTGGAAGTATGATGACAGAAGACGGAAAAATATATGCAGAGATACAGGGCAAATAAATTAACAAAACTTTTTTATATTAAACTGTTTAAATAATTCCACAGTATATTGAAAAAATTCTAAAAAATTGACAATTGTTTCTATATTACTATCATCGCAGAATGACAGACTTTTCAAAAATATTGAATTAAATGAAACACTCGAGAAGAACGGCAGGAAAAACTAAGCGGGATAGGATAAACAACGAAGAGATTAGAAAAGTAACAAAACAAAAACCAATAGTAGAGAAAATAAACAAGAAACAACTGAGTTGATATGGGCATATCATAAGAAAGATGTCGGATAGACTAACATGTAAATAATGAAGGCAGGAAACACTATTAATACAAGTTGGCATATATAGACTTCTAAACAAACGTGTTTCACACAAATTATATATAAAAATTCAATAAATTTATTTTATAATTTATATATTTAATAAATGAAGAAATACATATTTTTCTATGTTCTATGATCATAAAAATTACTCACGTGACTATATTTTGCGCGCTGGTTAAGAATATGTAATTTTTATATTTCTATGACTTAATAGTTACCAAGATACATATATCACTTGATCGAAAGTTCAGAGGTCAAATTCCTTAAAACAGGAGAGATTTTGTTTGGACCATGCTGAATCAAATGGCATTGTCCGTTTGTTTCTATCTATTACCGTTTGACTGCTGAAACTCACGACAGACAGACAGACTCAAAGCCAGATCATAAGACTTGACAAAAATTCCTCGAATTTTTTTTTATTGTTTAGAAGTCTAAAATGAAAAGAGAAACCAAGGAAGAAATGGATTGATCAAATAAAGAAAAAGGGGACATACAGAGAAAAGCTTGAGAGAGGAAGATGGTAAAAGACAGTGGAAGATATAGGTACAAGAGGGACCGGAACCTCCTTGTGAACCCCTATATGACACTTCAAACGATAAAAGGAAATGTGAAGAAGAAGGATATCTCCTAAAACAAACTATATACCATCTTTACACGCTAATTTATCATAAGTTGGTAGATATATACACATGTACTGTTAATATTCAATTTAAAATTTCACTCATATTCACAAATACTATCAACTAATTTCACTAATTGAATGGCATCAGCATGAGAAGAGAAATTGAATACAATTTCTTTAAATGTTGTTATACCAAAAACACAATGTTCCCAGGCAATTAACATGCCATTGAAAAGAAACTTGATGTTTAATGTTAATTTTTTTCTAAACTATTTACACTTATTATTATCTTTCTAGATCATCACTGGTGTAACTGCAATTCACCTCGGTCTTAAGAAGTTATGACTTATACTTTAAGCTTTTAATTAAAAATTGTAAAGATTTGGTAGAAGACCTTTATCCAAACATATACAAATTGGTTCTGTTGCTATGCAGTAGCACAAAATATAATTAACTAACATCAAGGAGGATTTGATAAAATAATAGATTAGGTCTGCAGTCAGATCACATACTGGGGTAATTTTACAATAGTAAACAAAAATAAAGTTACAACTATTAAAAAGACGGTTTTTAACAATAATTTTCTTCTAAAATAGATCATCAGTTTCATCACAATCAATCAATACCTCTCTAGCTACCGTCTCGGTTCAGACAGCTCGTTAGGACAATTTTTTTAATTTTTAAATGATTAAAATTTTAATGGTATCGTTAATATGGTATCTTAATTATTATTGAATATATTTGGGAATCAACATTCAATGATGAATAAATCATCATCATCAATTTTATTTTTAATCAAAATAAAGTGTAAAATATATCTATCATTATTAAAAATGTGTCAAGGCTCCAAAAACATTTCTCGAATTAACTTATTCAGTATCTGAATACTGTTAATATCGTTTGGCAAGCAAAACTATATTTTTACTCATGTCATTACTACTTAGTCTCTCTGAATTTAAGCAATAGCTTCTATGTCTAATAATAATAATATAATTTAAAAGAAATATGTACCAAAAAATTCAAAAAAATTGAAATAATTAAACAAACACCAATTGTATGTAGTTATTGTCAGGTTGTTGCTAACACATTCAAAGCAATTAATGTAACATACTACTGGGAATCTATCATTGAAACACAATCACCTTAAATGTAGGCCCCTTCCGAAATAAGACACACTTACACCAACTAATATAGTAATAGGGTGCCTCAAAGTGCTAATATCCGTTTTGGATAGAGAATTAATAAGACGGAGCCATATCAGAAGGGGACACTCTGATTCAATAGAATTTTTTCACAAAGAGGGATCAGTCGGAGATAAAAAGTGGAATGGCAAGTAAAACTAACACTGTAGGAAGAGCTGCATCACTGAAATGGAAATAAGCAAGCTTTAACAAACATATAAGAGATAATGAGAGACTAGGAAATTACGGCCATAGGAAGGAAAAAGTTTTAGAGAGATTCATGCAAATGGATGATATAGTTAGACACACAGGGCTAATGTGGTATAGGAGAGCTCAGAACAGGGAGATTTGAAATCAATTCCAGTTATGAAATGATAGAAATTGCCATACAAAAGAAAAACAATGAGTTGGTGCATTATCGTCATTCCCAAACAATTATTTATAATGGTATGGATTGATGCAGAATACAGCAGTTATATTATTCAGACTTGAATGACAATTTTCACTCACCATATCTTTTACTTTAGCAATTTTCATATGCAATGTAAACTTAGAAGACAGATTCTCTATAAGATATTTTTATTCATCATTAGAATAACAAAACATACATTTTTCAGAAGGGTTGTCATCGGGAGTGCATTTCTAAACTTTGATATACATAATGTAATATTTGTATCATCGGTTTTAACTAGTAAGGCTATTCAGCCTTGTATGATCTGTGTGAATTTTTACTGTAAGGTTAATACAGCTACAGCGTAGTATAATACAATGCTGTTTGCCAACAAACAATGCAGCTGCAGAGGAAAAAGACGAATTCTACCAACTATTATCAGATACCTCACAATATATCGATAAACGAGACATAAGTACAAGGTGATATAAGTGCAAATATTGGATACATAGAAATTATAGTGAAAGAAGGAACCTTTTAATAGAAGACACTTTACTCAAGCATAAAAATGTACATAAAACAACGTGGATTTCACCTGATCAAAAGACCAAAAATCAAATAGACCACATTACTATTAACAGAAAATGGCGAACCTGTTTTCTCGATGTAAGAAATAAAATATCAGCAGCCATGCCAGGTGATCATCATCGCAATAGCAGAAATTAAGCTTAAAATAAGTGCCCAAAAAGTTAAAGTGGAGATCAAGGAAAAGGAAAACTACAATATCTAAAAGTTAAACGACGAAAGAGTAAAAGAAAAATGGAGAAAGTGCATGGAAACACAGATAAAGGCCTTACCCAATAGTGAAAACAAGATAAATAAATAATGGGAAATTACTAAAAATGCAATACATAAGTCCCAGAATAACTAATTAGCTATAAAGAAAAATTTTGTTGGCTGATATTACGTGGGACCCAATAAAAAGAAAACAAATAAAGGAACAACTAATTAGGACAAATGACATGGTAAAAAAAATGAAACACCAAAACAGATGTGGGTAAAGTTGACCCAGCCCTTTTCGAAATTCAAAAAAATAAAAGTTGTGCTGAATTGTGTTAGATTTGTGCTGCAATTTTTTTTTTCAACATTGGAAGTTCTTTGGGTTTATGAAAGATTCAAAAAAAAGTAAGCCCAGCCATTTTCGAATTTCTAATAAAATAAAAAAGGGTTGATTTGGTTAGCTAGCAAGCTTTGTGTTGTTGGAAAATAATTAGAACACCTAAAAAAAGGATCTTTTTTCAAGAAATTGGCCCAACCACCTTGTCATTCGACACAGTAATTTTATATGGCAAAAACAAAAGTTCTGCTGCTAGCATCCGAGGACACTGTGCTGTCAATATAAAAAATTATTATATCGAAATATATACATTCATAATTATATTATTATAAATAGGGAGAAAAAAGTGTATCACCTTCGCACATACTCGACACAGCAATTTTTTTCTAGCAAAAATAAAAGTTGTGCCAGCATCCGAGGACCATGTGCAAAATCAATACAAAAAATTATTTCATAATAATTTATAATTAAATTGAAATCATGGATGTAATGAGGAGAAAAAAGTTCATCACTTTCGTACTGGACGCAGCAATTTTTTATTGCTAGCATCCGAGGACACAATTAAGAATTTATTTTTTGTTTAGACACAATTTGAATTCATATTTATTCAGCCCTACAGTGATCAAAATTGTAAGAAAAAAAGATAATAAGCCACTAAATAAATGGAATGAAAATTTGATAAATAAAAATTATTCTACGACTACATATGACTTAAGTCAAATTGAAGTATGACAAATCAATTAATTGAAATAAATTTAAAATCGCACGGAATTTTTATTATGCGCAGACAAAAGATTTATTGGCAATTTTCATATGGTAGTGGCAGTAAAATTGCTGTGTCAAGTACATGCGAAGGCGATAAACTTTTTTCTCCCTATTTATAATAATATGATTATGAAGGTGATCAACTTCTTTGCCTCTAGGAAATCCAAAATTATCGGAAGTTAATCATTTATTTTGAAGAAATAATATTTTTTATTGATGGCTCAGTGTTGAGTACAAAAGTGATGAACTTTTTTCTCCTCATAACACAGCACAGTATTTTCAAATGCTAGCACAACTCAGCATAACTTTTATTTTTGCGATAAAAATAAACGGTTTTAAAGATTAAAACTTTTCCGCATCTGTGGCCCTGAACAATATTCTATCATAAAATTGTTACTTGTATACACTTCGGGGGATGTATCGTGCTAACAAACCGAAATTTCTCCAAAAATAACCAAAAATTTAGTATATCTAGTTTTATAGGACCCGCTGTACTCGCTCTAGACAACTGAAAATCAATAGGGTACATCTGTGAGACACCTTGAACAATACTTATTCATAAAGTTGGTCAATCGTATACTCTCTGGAGGCTGTATCGTGCTAACAAACTGAAAATTCTCCAAAAATGACAAAAATTTGGTACTTCAAGTACGACAGCACCCGTTGTACTGGCTTTAGTGAGCTCAATATCAATAGGGTTCATCTTTAAGACGCTCTGAATAATATCCAATCATAAAATTCATCACTTGTATATACTCCGGAGGCTGTATCGTGCTAACAAACTGAAACTTCTCCAAAAATGACAAAAATATCGTACTTAAAGTACTGTAGCACCGGTTGTATTGGCTCTGGTGAGCTGAAAATCAATAGGGTTCATTAGTGAGATGCCGTGAATAATATTCAATCATAAAATTGGTGACTTGTTGAACTCCGGAGGCTGTATCGTGCTAACAAACTGAAATTTCTCGAAAAACGACAAAATGTCGTACTTCAAGTACTAAAGCACTCGTTGTACTGGCTCTGGTGAGCTGAAAATCAATAGGGTTCATCTGTGAAATGTCCTTAACAATATTCCATCATAAAATTGGTGATTTATTGCACTCCGGAGGCTGTATCGTGCTAACAAGACTTGCAAGGAAAAGTGGCCGACGACAACATACACACAGGATTTTTTTTCTAAAAACCGTTTTTTCGTGTTGTTGTTGATGGATAACGTAAAAATAACTCAAAAAAAAAATTCAAATTTCCAACTTTTTTGTGGGTAAACCAATACTTTTCTCGCATATTAGATAGGTTGGCGGAAAAGTAAAAATTGTAGTGTGGCATACGAAGGTGATACACTTTTTTCTCCCTATTATTAATAACATGATTATGAAATTATAAATTTCGATAAAATAATATTTTGTATTGACAGCACAGTGTGCTCGGATGTTAGCACAGCTCAGCTAAACTTTTATTTTTATGATAAAAAATTTCTGTGTCGAGCACGAAGGTGATAAACTTTTTTCTCCCTATTTATAATTTATGTATGATTATGAAAACATTTCGATAAAATAAATGGTTTTAAAGATTAACACTTACTTTTCCGCATCTGTGGGATGCCCTAAGCAATATTCTATCATATTTTGCTATACAAAATTGCTGTGTGGAATGACATGATGGTTGAAAAAAAAATCCAGCAGTACAGAGCTAGCACAATTCAACCTTATTTTAATTTTTTTCGAAAAAGGCTGGCTTTCTTTTTTTGAATTTTTCATAGAACTTCCAACATTGAAAAGAAAAAATCTTTTGCATCACAAGTAGCACAAACCTAGTACAATTCAGCACAACTTTAACTTTGTTGAATTTCGAAAATGGCTGGGTCAACTTTACACACAGCGTTTTTTATTAATTTCCTAGTAAATCGTTAAAAAACATTGAATTACTAAAAGTAACTAACGATTATAATTTTCGAGTAAAGGACTAATTTGTTTCCAAAAAATTAGAATTTGTACCCGCACAGTTTTCCTTGTAAAAGGTTTTTCAATGTGGGCTGGCTTGAGCACCCCCACCTTTACAAAATCCAATTTTTAACACCACATAAGTTTAGGACTAATTTATACCCAAAAGCATTTTTTCATTATTTTGTTTATATTAGAGGATAATTAATTAGACCAAGTGTTTCATTAATTTCCAAGTAAATCGATAAAATATTTTAAATTATTAAAAGTAACTTAAGATTATTAATTTTCAAATATAGAATTAATTTGTT
The DNA here is from genome assembly GCA_963921935.1 of Galeruca laticollis. Classification (NCBI taxonomy): domain Eukaryota; kingdom Metazoa; phylum Arthropoda; class Insecta; order Coleoptera; family Chrysomelidae; genus Galeruca; species Galeruca laticollis. The sequence continues at coordinate 65,510,260 of OY998185.1, read as the reverse complement.
CCCTCAGAGTTTCCAAAAAATTTTCAAATTCTCGATTGCTTACATATATGCTGACTTCTCTTTCATCAGTTGTTTCATTCAATATAGAATGGGTGTTAACATGTGATACCTCATAGATAGGAGATTTATTAGGAACAGAAGAAAGAGTAATATTTTGGTTTGTTGTCTTTCTACATGCGGAAGTTCCAAATACTGTCTAATTGACAGTATCGATGTTGTGCTGGGGGTAGTATGTGACTTAACTTTCAACACTTTATTGTCAAAGAATACCCATATGTCATCTACTTTTCTAATATTAGTAGTTGATGTCGAAGGAACTGTTGTTGACGTACTCGTAGATGAAATTTCATTGAGATCCTGTTTAGCTGCATGTTTTAAATTAATTAAATAAGTTAATTAGTCTGTTATCCATTTTTGAGCATTGTTAGCATTATCCTCCAATACGAAATCAACATTTTTAAATCTGGGGCACAAAAAAGTGGCTTTAGCGACTATTTTATTTTCTTCTTAACATCCAAGCTGACGAGAAAAAACTTCTAAGAGCTTTGTTTTCAGTAGTTCGCCACATGGAGTTTAGTTTCCATGCTCCGAAAGGAATGTTGGAAGCCTCTGACTAACGGAATAATGATGGATACAGTAGGGTATTGCTCACCCGAGAGTATTGTTGTTAAAACTTCGGCTGGTTTTGAAACCGAAGTAGAATCTTCTAGAATTATCCATTCATCTAGACATTCAGGAGCCTTTGGCAATTTGGCCACACAAATTACAACGCTGTCGTCTTTCCATCATAATTAAACTGGAATTCCACCGTGTGGAAACATCCTGTTTCACTTTTGATATAGGAACATTCATTTGCATTTGAGTGTTTTTTAATGTTTGAACAGAACACTATGTTTGAAATACGTCACCAAAGGCTTGCACTTATTTAACAGACGGGATAATATTTCGTTTGAAGATATGGCGTCGATAACACATAAATTTAATGATGATGTTTTTTCAAATGTTCATTTATTGTTTTTTTCATATTAGCTGCATTACCTGATACAACAGTAACCACTTTATTAAATAAATTCCATTCATGTCCTAAGAACTGTGTTAATATTGTCGCCTGTATGGCTTTCCAATATTTCCCTGGTGGCGATATTATATGAATGCAATTTATGATTAAATATAAAATGAGCTGTTACAGCAATATATGCCTTAGCACTATCGGATGTCCAAATGTCAGTTGTAATAGATGCATAATTAACTGCATTGAACATACTTCGCAAATATGAGACCAATTCTTTATTTAAATTAGGTATCATAGTCTGTGATAAGACTTTTCTGATGGGTTGATGGCTGATAATCTGTTACAATCAGATTTATTAACTTGCCGAGATCCGAGAACAGCCGGTTATTTGAATACTTGGATAAAAGAATCGAATACACCAAGTACTGTTAAGAATGGAATACTTTCCGATTCTTAGTATTCGAATTCCCCATCACTACACCAAGTAGTCAAAAAAGTGATAACAACTTAGTATGATGCTATTCTTGTTTTCTAACCGCTTTGAACTATTTGCACCTTATTACACACCAGCGCAAGGGAAAGAAAACTTAATGGAAGTAGGTAGATAGCCAGGTTTTATGAAATACTTCATTTAAGAAATTATCTAGATTTCAGTCCATTTTGAACTTTCATCAGGATGACTGCTGTGAAGTGAAGCAAACACTCCAGATTAAAAAGCCTTTTTCAGGGTAAACTGTGTGGGTTCAAATTAGTCCTATATTCGAAAATTAATATTTAGTTACTGTTGATACTTTCAAATTTATTAATGATTTACTTGGAATTTAATAAAACACCTGATCTAATTTATTAGCATCTTTTATAAACAAAATAATATAATAATGAAAAACATTTTTGGGTACAAATTCAAAGTTTAAATTTATGGTGTTAAAATTGGATTTTGTAAAAGTGGAGGTGCTAGCTTGAGCCTTTTAGAATGAAAAATGCGTGGGTACAAATTCCCATTTGAATAGGCATTCCAGGTACTTTCTACAAAATGTTTAAATGAAACAATTTAAATTTCAAAAGTTTTTGCTGTTTTTCACAAAAACAAGTTTTATAACTTAGGTAATTTCTGCAAAAATGTATTCAATTATGATTATACAAAAAAAAATTCATTTTAAAATAATATTCCATATTCCCAGGACATTTCATTTTATCCATATTTTCAGGAAGCTGACGTGGCAACACTGTATGGAAACTTATAAATTTCACAATCGCAATGATTCTGAGAGCAACATGTGCATAAGCATATTGGTTAGAATTTCCAATTTAAAAAAATAAAATGGTCGTATTTTATAAAAATATATAAAATCATAATCTATCATTAAAAAATGTTACGAGTTTTTTATAAATCATAATAAATAGGTTAGTTTTTACGTAAATTTCAACAAACAACGTGGCATGAAAAAATTATCTCTTCTCATATCAAACTAATAGTGATGCTTATGTAACTTTATACCAAACATATTCTCCACTTACAGCAATTATTGTTATTAAACATTCTCCATCACATGCATAATATGATGTAATAGATTCAAGTAAAAAACACGTCACTATAATTTCAAAACGCAAAAATTTTCCTAACGGATTTTTAAAAAAATAATCACTAACAAGTTGCTAATTTAATTTTTTTCGAAATATTTCAAAATACCGACAATATTATACCATATGGATTATTAAACTAAGCAACACAGTTTAAGCAAGTGAATGTAGACAGACCTACCTGATTCTGGGCAATACCTATTGAGTAATGAAAGCTACAAACCACCACTTGGCGCACCAAAATCAGGAAATGCATTAATGTAGAGCTGCATACATATTTTTATTTTTAAACAATGTAAAATTAAAAAAATATATTTTCAATTATTTGATGATTAAAATGTTATAGGTAAAGTAAATTTGATCAAATTATTAATAATATGGTGTTCTGAACAAAGAAAAAAAAGAGAATTTTATATTTAATTTCAAGGTAGGTAAATCAGAAATATTCTAATGCTGAAGTCTACAATTATCATCAACATACAGGAAACCTGATTTGACATTTTGATTTTGGTGTGACAGATGGGTGTAACTAGGACTAGGTTATTTAAAAAGGATACGGAGAAGATGTATATCTTTGTGTTTGCGGCCCGCCTGCCGCCGTCTGCTTCTGATTACTGCTCATTTCAGCTTTGGAGGGCGCGAAGTCCCTTACAGCAGCCGTGGCAGACCGATCCTAGGTAAAATCTGCATATGTTCAACATTGACGCATTACTGGAACTCTATAAAAGTACATATTCTATTTGTTGGCATTTTCACTAACAGCGTACTTACTTACGAACCGAATAATACGGATTTTTTAAAAAATAACACTATTTAAACAGTCTGAACTATGGAAGAAGGTTAAGAAATTTCAAAATGGCGGAGTATTAAACTAAAAACATATTTTCACAGGATGTCCTTGTTCATTTCACCTTAAATTTTCTTAAGGGAAGAAGCGGAAACACTGAAAGTTTATTTTTCAATTACACATATAAAATGTCACTTTAAATAATACAAAGTAAATTAAGAAGTTTTTCACTTTATCGAAAATGACACGCGGCTTTCACGTTTTTGCATAAGCACATCTAACGGACTTTTGTCAAACTAAACTAACCAATCAAAATCGCATTTTACTTGAGCCACGACAAACTTTTAACTCACCGTCTCTTTCTATTATAAATACAGTTTAATAGTCTGGTTATTGAACAAAATAGTAAATTTGTCATAACACTACATTTTTTATTACATATTCAATCCCGCATCTATAAGATACCCTGAACAATATTCTAACATAAAATTGTCACTTATATACACTTCGGGGGATGTATCGTGCTAACAAATCGAAATTTCTCCAAAAATGTAGTATATCTGGATTTATAGGACTCGTTCTAGTCAGCTAAAAATCAAATTGTATATCTGTGAGACACCTTTAAAAATATCCAATTATAAAATTGGTCCCTTGCATACACTCTGGAGGCTGTATCGTGCTAACAACCCGAAATTTCTCCAAAAAGGACCAAAAACGTGGCACTTCAGGTACCATAGCACCCGTAGTACTAGCTCTGATGAGCTAAAAATCAATGAAGTTCATCTATATGATGCGCTAAATAATATTCAATCATAAAATTGGTCACTTGTATACAATCTGGAGGATGTGTCGTGCTAACAAACTGAAAATTCTACAAAAATGACAAAAATTTGGTATTTCAAAGTACCCTAGCAGTGGTTGTATTGGATTTAGTGAGCTGAATATCAATAGGCTTCATCTTTGAGACACCCTGAATAATATCCAATCATAAAATTGGTCACTTGTATTTACTCCAGAGGCTGTAGCGTGTTAAGAAACTGAAATTTCTCCAAAAATGATTAAAATGTCGTACTTAAAGTACTATAGCACCTGTTGTACTGGCTTTGGTGACCTGAAAATCAATAGGGTTCATCTGTGAAATGTCCTGAATAATATTCAATCATAAAATTGGTGGCTTGTTGCACTCCGGAAGCTGTATCATGGTAACAAACTGAAATTTCTCAAAAAATTAAAAAAATATCGTACTTCAAGTACCATGGCACCTGTTGTACTGGCTTTGGTGAGCTAAAAATCAATAAGGTTCATCGTTGCACTCCGGAAGCTGTATTGTACTAACAAGATATGTAACGAAAAGTGGCCGACAACTACACACAGGATTTTTTTTCTAAAAACCGGTTTTTCGTGTTGTTCTTGATGAAGCCAGTTAATTATTATAATTTAATAAATAAAATTTATAATTATATCAGTCGCAAATCACGTGACATTGAACACCAATCAGAGTTGATAACGTCAGCTGTTCCAAAAATCTTCGTTGCTTGTTTGATGCCTTTATATCGGTTAGATTATCAAATTAAATCAATTTAGCTCGCCAAGATCCTGAGACAGTACAAAAGAGAGATCCACCACTACACGAACGAGAAAAAAGCAGAAGCATTCAGAAGAACCATATGGAACACACATTCAACCTGAACGAGGACATATGGAGTTCTCAGATCCAGTCGAAGAAGAAGTCTGAAACCAAAACGAACAAGACGACGACCACGGAAACCTAGGCTTCACCATCCCTGAAGAAGTAGCCTACATCATCCGGGCAGCACGTACCAAGAAAAGGAGTGGTATTCCTGACGGCCATCGTCGACGGAATACTGAAGACCAAGCACTTTTCAGATGAATGGAAATAAGGGTAGACCCTCATGCTGAGGAAGACCAAAAAGGATTTCAAGTTACCCCAGAACTACAGGCCCATTCATCTCCTCCCCACGATGAGCAAGGTAGCCGAGAGGATCGTTTTGAAGAAATTTCAAGAGGAAACAGAAGCCATCGAGATCCTACCAGAGGAATAGTTCGAATTCAGGAAACAACGAAGCGCCGAATACAAAGTCATAAAGTTAGTAGATTACGCCACCCAAGGATTCAATTGAAATCAATCAACGGGAGCCAGATATAATTAATGCGGGACCTGATTCATCTTATTAAATGGACAGTGGCGTCACTAAGATGAAGTTCTGGGGGCGGATGAACTATTGGGAGGTCTGGAGGATATATATAAATGTTGAAATAAAGCGCTGCACTGTAAATGGATCGTCTGAAATTTTCAGCTTCGGTTAAAATAAAAATTTCGTTTGAACTTAGTATTAACGACTGGCCTATAAATGACATGACTCTTTGATCATTTCGTAGTGATGTGAATTGTCCAGTATGTCAAAATAAACAAACCGCGGTCCACTAACCTCAAAATTGAAAAAATGTCAAGAACTTAGGCCTAGGTATTTCTTATAATTATTATGACTTCTCACGGAAAAGTAGAAACGGAAAAATTGAAACAAAATCTGGAAAATCAATTGGATAGATTAGTCGAACAACTACAAGATGTAGAAAATTGCAAGTAAGTTCATTTCAATCCATGATTTACAATATATCAATCAGATAAAATATAGCAATATTGTATATATTTAAACACAAATTAATAGATGAAGAGTACAGGGGAAAAACCGGTCAAGTTACATTTGATTTGTAGTCTTTTTTAAGGTTTTTTTCACTTTTGTGGGGGCACGTGAGGGTAGATTGATGAACTGTTAGTGTAAGTTGACTTGCCAACATATTTTACGTGTGCATGCTTAAGTATAATAATTTTTTAAAAATATAATAATACAACCATGACTTACCTTGTTTTTACCCACAATATTAACCTCAGTTTTGCCCAGTTTCTGTTTCTGGCAAATAATGATCACACATTTTTATACAAAGTATATTCAAAGAAATGTGTAATGTAAACAATGAAAGTGTACAAAAGTTTTTAAGGTACACATTTCTTCTCTGTTACTACAGCTGTTTCCCGTTTCCTGTTTATTGGTCGTATTTAGAAGCATTTCTTCCGGTAAAGAACAGTTAGTTACTGGAAAAATTGTTTGATTTTGTTGATCAGTTTTTACGACAACGAATGGCGATGGCTTGCATCTAGATGACTGCACTAATTCACAAAATTCTTCAAGTGTCTCCACCTTGGCCTTATTGTTTATAATGCCCATGTTTTTGTCATTTTCCATATAGGAATGTTCCCTGATTGGAAAGGTGACTTCTACGTAATCTAGTCGTTTCTGGCTATGAACGACATGATGTAAAAATTGGAAACACAGTAGTTTTTGTTTTGCCTTCCGCATAAGTCACAAAATATTTCAAGTTTCCTAACCTGTAGATCCAGTTGGTTATAGACTGAGTCAAAAATTAAGAACCGACATCATTGCTCGCCCTTCTTTCCCATGGTTTTCGGATATACATAAACCAAATCAAAAACTGTCTCGACTACTATGAGGAACAACAAGTCTGTGATTATCAGTATGTATTTCGAAAAGAAAGATCAACCAATGATCAGGTGTTTACAGTAAAACATATACTAGCCAATAGTTATGAACATAACCTAGCAGTCCTTGCAGTTTTAATAAAAACCAAGAAAGCTTATGACACATTAATATAGAGATGAAATATAATAGTATGAACTGAACTGACTAAACTAACACTTACCAACGTAGTATCCATTAATGGACAAAAATAGGGAAAATTTGTCTCTGAAGAGGGAGTATGTCAAGATGGACCCACTAGAGACCATACTCAGAGAAGGAAATATACACAGAAAAGGAACCATATATGACCATAAACATTAATGTCTGGCATATGCTGGTGATTTAGTGATACTAGCAAGATCCAGAAGAGAAATCAAAGAAGTATTAATGACTAGAAATTTGTGCAAGGAAAAGAGCCTTCATTTGAATGAAAACAAGACAAAATACTTGATAACGAAAACTGGCAATGAAGAAACAGACAGTGATCTAAAGTTTAGAAGCCCCCTATGACAACAAAGAATATACTATCAAAAACATAATCGAAATATCATACCTAGGAATAAATATCAATAACAGGAAAGGCAAACCGAAGAAATCGGTATAAGATTAGCAAAAGGCAATATAAGTGGAGGCACATTACTTAAGACATTTAAAGCAAAGTCTGTTTCAAGATGAACTAAAAAGAATATACCAAACACTGGTAAAACTACTGCTACTGTATGGATCATGAGCGAAAATGAAGAAAATCTTATAGACACATATAAACGGAAGAAGAAAAGTGGGTGAACTGTGGGAAAGACGAACAAATCAGCCCTCCACTATCAGCAGTAGTAAGAACATAACTTATGAAATATCTAGTGCACATAGTAAGGTTAGGAGACAATAGAATGGCGAAAAACAGCCAACCTAGCCTTAGACCTCCATCGCCTGCAGAGCTGATGTATATACTATACAGGGTGAACCACTACCAATGAGATTTAGGTTAAAACCAGCAAAATGGCAAAAGTTTTAAAATGTTTGTCACTTTGGTAGTGGGTACGTTAATAAATGCTACATTTTAAAATTATTTTTCAATATACAGGATGTCCCAAAAATTTGTGGAGTATCAAAGTTATATTTTTTCTTATGGGACACCCTATATTTTATTGTATTTTCTGATTACCCCTAAAAAATAAAGTACACTTTAATAATTTCATATACCTAAGTAGTGAGTGTTCGGAATTATGTTAACTTTTCTTAAAATGTGAAGTTTTAAAAAATGTCATTATCTAATCTTATTAATCTAACAAATTCACTCTTACATCTAAATAGTTGGGCATTTATCGAATGCATTCCACAATTGAGTACTAAACATCTCCTTACAGGGTGTTCCAAATTCACAGTTTCATTATTAGATCATTCAGTATGGAATATGGGGCTTATTTTAAACGAAACACCCTATATTTTAATAATCCGTTAAAAAATATATTCTCTTTCGAATGGTATAACGGTATGTATACCTAGGTGTTATAGTTTTTGTGCAATTTACAATTTTCTTACATTTGATAGTGAATTTTAAAACAAAAAATGCATCCATAATCTTGTTAGTAACAATATGATTTTATTACATTTATCTGAACAATCCTGTAATAGTTTTAAATTTAATTGATACTAAAAATGAGGCAGTACTCGTTAAATGAAAGAGTCGACATGATCTTTGCATTGGGGAATGTTTAAAAAATTGTCTCGTAGCATCTAGAGTTTATGCTCAAAAGTACCCTGACAAAGCTCACCCAAAAAAGGAAGTTTTTGATAGAATGCTCAATAGATTCCTCGATACTGGTAATGTTGCATACGAGAAGGTAAATAATACTAAACCAGTCACCCATAAGAACAAATGTAACTTTCACACTCCACAAATTTTTGGGATATCCCGTATGTTACTAAATAATTTTAAAATGTAGCCTTTAACAACGTACAAACTACTAAAGTGACAAACATTTTGAAACTTTTACCGTTTCCCGATAAACCTTCATCCCGTTTGTAGTGATTTACCCTGTATAAAAAAAACTTTCGGATGTAGTGTGCATATATTAAAAATATATACACAAAAAAAGGTAGACGTGACTTAGCCTAACCCTGTTTTTCCCCAGAATGGTATTTGTGATAGTTTGCAGCAGCACATTTAATTTCTTTTCCCCTGTTTGATTTATTGAGATGAAAGATCCTTTGATGGGCTAACTCTTGGCGCTTAATTTGAAACATCGCATTTTATTGACTTGGCCGGTTTTTCCTCTGTACCCTTCATTCGATTTTGTTTTTATTCTGCTGTCTTATAATTGTTAATCTATTTGCTAAAGAGATGATTTAGACATAGAAGAATATGAAGAAACCAAAAATGAAACTATGGAACAACTCAAAGAACTAAATGATAGTTTAAAAAAATTAGTAACAGGGGATATCTCCCTTATTAGCACCCTAAGTGCCGTGCAACTAGTAAGTATAAAAAAATTGAAATTACCATTTTCTAAAAGCTTTTTTATAGGCTACACAAGCTGCTATATCTAAAGCGTTCAAAACTCCTGAGGTAATTAGGCTTTTTGGTAAAAAAGAACCCAAACAGTTAAGGGAAAGGTTATCGGTAATAGATGAAGAAGTCAAACTTAACAAGCTTAGTATAGAAGGAAGAGATAGGCAAAAGGTACATTAATTATTAATATAGAATAAATTAAGTGAAGTTTGCTTTTAGTAAATGTTTGAATCCCTTCTAATTGCAATAAAAGCATGAATTAATTTTACGTAAATGTTGTAATAAATTAAATTTAATGATTATAGTAATTAAGTAAACAATAAATTGATAATACTTTTATATTTCGATGTATCATAATTTCATTTTTGGTGTTAAAATGACATACTTTATTAAACTTAATACTATAATCATTTCATTATAGAGTACTATAATGAAAAAAATTTTAAAAATTTATTGAAAACAAAATTTAATGATTAAAATTAAATAATAGATTCTTGCAATTAGTTAAATTGATGTTAGACATAGGCGTCTAAATCTATAAAGCTTTTCTACCCGTAGGTGTAAGGCATTCCAGTTTTTAATTTCTCCTCTAGATTAATTTTCACCATGTTCTCCTATCCATTGCCACGGTCGCTGATTCTGTCTTTGTTAACCCTTTGCTGCTAGATTCTTTTCTATAGAACGGTCCCATGTGGTTAGTGGTCTTCCTCTAAGCTTTTTCTCCTGTTTTTTTGCTTCCCATATTTTCTTGACCTGTCTCCCATTCTTCATGCATCTAAGGTGACTGTACAATTTCAGTTTTATGTTCAATTTTTTCTAATACTGGTTAAACATTTTGTCGCTGCTTTATGCGTTTATTTCGGGTTTTGTCAATTCGTCTAACACTCAACACTTTTCTTACATACTTCATCTCCATTGCTTGAATTTTGCTTTTCAGCTTTTTTGTTAGTACCTAACTTTTGCAGCCAAAAGTAAGGATCGGAGAATACAAGAAATTGTATATATTATCTTCCCTTTTATTTATACCTCCCTCTTCCCTAAGAATGAATTTATACACTAGATGCACTCTGTATTGTAGCATTTATTTCTATTTAATTTGTTGTCCATCACTACTCCTAAATATTTAAAATTAGTAACTTGTTCCAGTATATCCTCATTTAGATTAATGACCTCCTTTTCCTATTACCATTATCGTTGTTTTCTTATTAATTTTCTTTTTATTTAGTTCTTCATTGCATATTTTTATGGTTTTGGTAACCCTGCTTTGACTTTTCTCTTGGGACTTTATAAAAAGCTTTTTCTAGGTCTATAAATGCTTGGTACTCTTTGGTGTTTGTGTTTTTAGTTTTCTCTATTATTCATTTTATTGTAAAGATATGGTCATGTATACTTCTTGATTTTCTAACCCCCGCTCTGGGATTCTTCTACCTGTGGTTCTATTTTTCTTATCAGCCTTTTTTTCAATGCCCATTCATATACTTTTGAAACGAATACCTCAGTAATCGTTGTAGTCTCCCTTCTCACAAATAGGAACAATAATACCTATTTCCTTATCTATTGGTATCTTCTCTTTATTTCATGCTCTATTGCATATACTTACTAGTAGTTGAGCTGCTCTTCTGTCCATATTTTTTTAACATTTCTCAAATAATACCATCATGTCCAGCCGCTTTACCTTTTTTAATTTTCTGATGGTGTCTGTAATTTCCTCTAATTTTATCTCGTCCTCTTGTTTCATTATTCTGGTTGTTTATTTGTAAATTTTTGGTTTTTTGTGCCCCACCTATTATTTATCATTGACACATAGCACATAATTTTCATTCTCCAGATCTTGTAAAAACAATATTTTCTTTAGTCAAAATTCTGGTCTTTTTGGGTTTGTAAGAATCGAAGTGCTTTGTAACAAAGAGTAATAACTCGATAAACTTTGACATTTATTGTCTTTAAAATGGACTAAAAATATATTTACATTTGTAAGATTCTCAACATTTTCTTGTGATACCAATTTTCACAATTGGTACAAGTTTTTTCGAAGGTATACGTTTTTAGACTTTTCAGGCCTTAATCCTGCTAGTTTTTTAGTTTCTGGGGTAAATCATTCATCAACTTTGACAATGACATGAGAATACAATCAAACAATTCCATTGCTTGCATTGAGTTGCAACAAGAAATTGGAATATAAAATTTTGTATGAAATTCAGATCATAAACAGTCATTATGGCACATGGCATGTGATACTATTCATGGCATATCAATGATCGTTATTATGATCCTTATAACATAAATATCTATTTTTTTTACTGAAAAAACAGCAATTAATAACTATACCTTATATTATGTTTGCTTAGAACTATTTGATAGTTCTTTTATTGTCTTGCACATCTCACTTGAGATTTATTAGCCAATTTCTCTTCAGTATTTTAGGGGTGTTTCCCTGCACAGGTGGTTGGAGGAGAGAGAGAGAGAGAGAGAGCTGTTATGATATTCTAACTTTGTATGGTGTTTATGACCTTTTTCGTTAATTGTTTTGAGAATGGTTTGTGACATACCATGGAGTATCAGTCATTGCTCTAACAACTTTCGACTAGCTCTTTGTATGATGGCAATGCTGGACTTACTCCCACATCCCACAATTCTATATCACCAGTCCATATAGGTACAATAATAGCTTTATATACCAGGCTTTTATTTTCTAACAACATTTTTAATTTTCGCCCCAGTAACCAATATAGTTCTCTCATTTTTAGATCAATTTGCTTTTGTTTTTTGATTATATGTTCCCTCCAAATCAATTTACTATTTATGTGAAGTACTTGTTGATCTAGGAATTTCGATATTGGGTACAGTTCTTTTTACAGGTAAAGGTAATATGTTGAGATTTAGTAATATTTATTTTAATCTTCCATTTTTGAAGGCAATTTTCGAATTGAAAAAGATGTTCTTGTAGATTCTTCATGGATAGTCAGAGTTGGTAAGATCAGATGTATAGACTAAATAGAGGATCGGTCCTAGAACGCTCCCTTACGAAACTCCAGATTTTGATGAGTTGTAGCTCAGGGATTTACTCTAGTTCTGAAATGATTATCTGTCAAGTAGGATTTTATTACTATAAACTACGATGGAGGAACACGTTGTTTAATTTCATGTCAATCCTTGTCGAAGGCCTTGCAAGCATCTTGGAAAACTGCTGAGCAATATTTTTTGTATCTGTTTCTTTGTTTATGGCGTGTACTAAACATTGCCGAATAGTTGAATGTTTTGAATGGAATCCAAACTGGTCCTCTGGGTCTGGGTGATTTTCTGTTATAGAGTAGGGAGATGTTATCCTTGATTTTATTAGGAGTAAAATGTTGTATGTCTGCTGTGGGCTGTGTGATCTAGGTAGAAACTTTATCACTATTTTCTTTTAATTTCAATTTTTAGTTCCAGTGGTATGTTTATTTTGTTGTTACCACAGCTTCTTCGTTGGGACTGGCTTTTTTTTGCAGCATCCTGCAGCGCCTTTGTGAATGGTTCTGTTGCCTCCTCTATTTCGTTTGGATTTTTTAAAACTAATGTTTAAATTTAGTTGGGAGTTAATTTGACTTCTGAATGTGTCCCAGTTTGTTTTTGTATTACATAGTTTTACTTTTGCCACCCAACCTATCTATATGCGAGGAAAGTATTGGTTTACCCCAAAAAAGTTGGAATTTTGAATTATTTTTGAGTTATTTTTACGTTTTTCATCAAGAACAATACGAAAAAACGGTTTTTAGAAAAAAATCCTGTGTGTATGTCGTCGTTGTCGTCGGCCACTTTTCGTCACATATCTTGTTAGCACGATACAGCGTCCGGAGTTTAACAAATCACCAATTTTATGATTGAATATTGTTCAGAACATCTTACAGATGAACCCGATTGATTTTCAGCTCACCAGAACCAGTACAACGGGTGCTATGGTATTTGAAGTACAACATATTTGTCTTTTTTGAAAAGTTTCAGTTTGTTAGCACGATACAGCTTCCGGAATGCAACAAATCACCAATTTTATCATTGAATATTATTCAGGACGTCTCATGGATGAACCCTATTGATTTTCAGCTCCCCGGAACTAGTACAACAGGTGTTATAGTACTTTAAGTACGATATTTTTCTCATTTTTGGAGAAATTTCAGTTTGTTAGCACGATACAGCCTCCGAGGTATATACAAGTGACCAATTTTATGATTGGATATTAATCAGGGCGTTTCAAAGATGCACCCGATTGATATTCAGCACACTAAAGCTAGTACAACGGGCGCTATGGCACTTGAGGTACCAAATTTTTGTCATTTTTTGAGAATTTTCAGTTTGTTAGCACGATACAGCCTCCGAAGTGTATGCAAGTGACCAATTTTATAATTGTATATTTTTCAAGTACAGCGGGTCCTATAAATCCAGACATACTACATTTTGGGTTATTTTTGGAGAAATTTCGGTTTGTTAGCACGATACATCCCCCGAAGTGTATACAAGTGACAATTTTATGATAGAATATTGTACAGGGCTTCTCACAGATGCGGAAAAGTTAGTTTTAATCATTAAAACAGTTTATTTTTTGTGTATTTTACAGACGTGCTAATGGTTGCTATTATTGGTGTGTGGTCTGAAGATAGGTCGTAATTAGCAATTACATCAGTGTATGACAAATTGATACCATTAGTGACATAAAAGTACAAAAGAATTAGTGTTGCTTGGCCAATACGTTGGTGTACCAGTTGAAATTCTATTCTGTTCCTCTGTAAAATCCATGTGTTGGTACTGTGAATTTAAGTTAGTTGTTATTGTCAGTTAAGATGGCCGACTTGTGTGGTAGCTGTGCAAGCTCCTGCAAAAATTCGTATGCTATTAATTGCATAAAATGCCAGAAATGGTATCATACAAAGTGCGAAAAGGTACCAACCGCATTATTCAACCATTTTGCAAGTGAAATGAAAAATCCGAAAGGTGAAAGATACAATTGTGAATCTTGTAAAAAGAATGAGGTTATGACCACAGTACAAAATGTAAACAAAATCCCTTCAAAACCTCCAAAAATAAACTCAAATGATACTAATAGCAAACGGGAATATACCCTGAATGATATAATGGAAAAATTAATGGATATGGATAACAAATATACCGATCTACTGAACAAACATGAAGAACAAATTAAAGTCAACGAAATTCTGAAAGCAGAAATCCTGACAATAAAGTCGCAACTAGGAAAGGAACAAAACAAGAATGAACAAAATGAGCTGAGAAACAACATAATTGTCAATGGGGTACCATATGACAAGCGAGAAAACATCGAAGATATCATCAAAAAAATGGGAGAAGCACTGCACGTTCAAACAGTAAATAAACTGAAATGCTTCAGAATTGGAAAAGGGCGAAACCACAATGGACAGATGCCTATAAAAGTATGCTTTACCAGTGAAAACGAGAAGGAAGAATTCTTGGAGGCTAGAAAGAAGAAAATGATAAATGCGAAAGACCTGGGATACGATGAAGAAAACATTATCTACCTAAATCATGATTTAACAAAAGCAAATCAATACCTATTCAAAGAAGTGCTGAAGTACATGAGAGAAAATAACTATAGATTTGCATGGATAAGTCGTGGGAAAATTTATATGCGCAAAGATGAACATAGCCCAGTTCAGCCAATCGAAGACACCAGTAATCTAAAAAACTAGAAAAATCCAATAAATTTAGTAAACCAAAAGCAGAAGCACAACTAAGAATTTTATATATAAATGCACAAAGTCTCAGAAACAAGTTGGAGGAACTACAGTGTCTCGTGAAAATGAAATATTATGATATATTAGTAATTGTGGAAACCTGGTTATATAAAAATGAAGTACACCAATTCGGAATTAATGGGTATACAGCAGTGCATGCATGTAGAGATACTAGAGCCGGAGGAGTCGCAATATATATTAAAGAACACATCAAGTTCAATGAGATGAACAATGTTGGTGGTGGCAGCCAATTCAACATGATTGGGATGAATCTACAGGTAAATGGTGTAAAAATTATAGCCTTATACAGACCACCATCATTCAATGTGAAGGAATTCCTGGAAATGTTGGAAGAAATACTACAGCCTGAGAAAAAAACACTAATAATTGGTGATTTTAACATAAATTTATTAGATAATAATGAGACCACCAGTGACTATAGGAATTGTGTTATATTGAATGGTTTTGAAATTCGAAACAATATAGGCATAGAATATGCAACCAGAATTACACAACACTCTCATACTATTATCGATCATGTTTTAGCAACAAGTAACATAGACTGTAAGGTAAACATTGAATATAGCACAGTTTCGGATCACAATATATTAGAAATAGAATTATATACGAAAAATAAAAATTATAATTGTAAAGTTCAGAAAACATTTGAGAAACTAGATAACTCAAAATATGATGACAATTTGAAACATCTATTGCAAACCTCTATACCGGTTGATACATTCGAAACCTTGATCAAACTAATACAAGAAGCTAAAAATAAGGCTACAAAAACAATTAAAATGAAAATTAGGGAAAATAATGATTGGATAACCCCGCAGTTTTTAGAATTATTGAAAGGAAGAGATGAATTATACAAACTAACAAAAAAGTTCCCTCAAGATCAACGAATCTTAGGGGACTTCAGAAATGAAAAGAAGAAAGTTGAAAACGAAAAAAAAAATCTAAAAACTAACTTTTTCAGAAAAAAATGGAATGACGCTGATGGAAATCCAAAGAAACAATGGAATTTCGTAAATAACCTAATAAAACATGAAAAGAAACAAACTAGTGTAGATACAATAGAGGTAGATAAAACATTATTAACTGATAAATTAGAAATTGGAAACAAATTTAACGAATATTTCTGTGATATAGGTCAATCAATCGTCGATAAAATCAATGCAAAACTTTTAAGTATCCCACTTTCACACTGTTTCGAGGAAATCAATATAAAAAACTCCTTGTACCTATATGATACTAATATCAAAGAAGTAAGAGAAATTTTGAATGAAATGAATGAAAACTCTGCTCCGGGTAATGATAAAATTTCTGCAAAAGATTTGTTAAGAGTACAGGAGGTAATAATACCAATTTTACTCAACTTGGTTAATAAAATGTTTGAAACAGGGGAATTTCCGAAGGAGCTGAAAGTGGGTAAGGTTACCCCTATCCATAAAACAGGACCAAAAAACAATTTAGAAAACTATCGCCCAATTACTGTAGTTTGTGCATTGTCAAAATTTGTGGAAATTCTTTTCAAAAAACGTATCATGAACTTTCTTACTAGGTATGTTGAATTGGACAAGTATCAATATGGTTTTCAGAAACACTCGAACACCCAAAGCGATACAACAGACTTCCTGAACCATGTTGTATCCAACTTGGATGACAAAAAATTTGTCCTAACAATATTTATTGACTTACAAAAAGCATTCGATGTAGTGGATCATGAAATACTACTCGAGAAATTGTACCTTTTAGGTATAAGAGGAAAAAGTGCAAGTATATTAAAATCATATCTAAAGGATCGTCAACAGTATGTGTCTCTGCATAAAGTAAATAGTGAAATCGCAAACATAAACTGCGGAGTCCCACAAGGCTCAGTCCTTGGGCCACTATTATATTCACTACACACCCTAAATCTGAAAAAGGCAAATCTTAAAGCTCGCTATTACATATTCGCAGATGATACCATCCTAGTATATGAGGGATCTAACTTGGGAGAACTGGAAGCCTTGGTAAATAGTGATCTACAATTATATGGTAAATGGCTCCTAGCTAACAAGCTGCAAATAAATGTGAGTAAAACAGTGTATATGCTCTTCAAAAATAAAAATAAAGAAAGCTGGGACCCAGATATCAAAATTGGGGATCAGGCCATTCAAAAGGTCGATTATACCAAATATCTAGGATTGGTAATCGATGACAAACTAAATTGGCACAAACATGCAGAGCACATGATAAAAAAAATTGTACCAATGATTGGAGCACTTTATAGATGTCAGAGTTACCTGAGTCTACAGAATAAAATTATGATATATAATGCTTATTTTCTTTCTATATTCCGATATCTGATAACAAACTGGGGGGTATGTTCTCAGACATTATTTAAAAAAATCAAAACTCTGCAAAATAAGGTGGTAAAAACTTTATTTGGCTATGGTTACAGGGCTAATACAGAAATGATCTACGATCAAACTAAAATATTACCGCTGGAAAAAATTCTACAGATAGAACAATGTAAATTTATCTACAAAATAACAAAAAATCAACAGAAATGCAACACAAAATTGAATATAATTAATGAAATACATTCCTATGAAACTAGAAGTCAAGACCAAATTTATCTACCCCAGGTGAGAACGAAAATTGCTCTAAATAATCCCTTTTCTAAATGTCTTCAGTCATTCAATCTTTTGCCAAACTATATAAAAAATAAAGATAGTTATTCCTCGTTCAAAGCAGAAATGATGCAATTTGTAAATGGCCATGAAACTTAAAATATATAGGTTCCGGTGCCAGCATTTATTGCTGATTAGGAACAATGCTTCACAAAAATTATGATTATATACATATATTCTTTTGTTTTAATGTTGTATGTATATGTGTGTGCGTGTATATGTGTATGTATGTATGTATATGTATGCGTATGTATGTATGAAATTTTTTCGAGACTATTAATTGAGCTCGTCCTGAACATTGTAATTAGGTGTAATTAGTTTTAAGAATCCTTTATAGTCTGAACATGTGATAGGCTAAGAGATTAGTTTTTCATACATTGTACTGTGACTTTGTACACTTGTTGAAATAAAAGCATTTCTATTAAAAAAAAAAAAATGACTAAGTCTAGAATTCATTTTATTGTATTATTCCTCATAACTCATAACACTAACTGTATGTTTAATTTAGCCATCTTTCTTGAGGCAGAAAGGGCTTATTAATATGTCTGCACTGACATGAATTCCAATGAACTTGCCTAATTAATTATTAATGTAAAGTTTTTTATATTTTTTTCAAGGGTAAAAAGTTAATTAATTTATAATACGAGTACATCTGTTAACTTCTGTGTTTTATTTTTTAATTTGCTTTAACATTTCTTTAGTCACATGTTGCTTCA
Source organism: Galeruca laticollis (assembly GCA_963921935.1). Taxonomy (NCBI): domain Eukaryota; kingdom Metazoa; phylum Arthropoda; class Insecta; order Coleoptera; family Chrysomelidae; genus Galeruca; species Galeruca laticollis. Next base: position 65,491,673 of record OY998185.1, on the reverse strand, counting down.
TAAAATTTGATTTGATCAACTGTTTTCTTAGTTATTTTTTTGCTGTTTTCGGTCTTATTGTGAGTGGAAGATCTTCTCTTTGTATATTTCAATTATACAATGGTGTTGCTGCTTATGCCACTTCTTAGATAATCTTTCTGTTATAGTTTTAATAGCCCCCTTTGGTTATGGCAAGTAATGATTGCTGTTTTCTGTATACAATTTAATGATGTAATGTGATGAGTACAAATGATTAGTCAAAATTTTATTGAGCCGTACAATGTAATTTGGTCATATACTTAATATTGCTAACAGGGATCCGGGAAAGGATAACCCAGCGGTGGTGCAGCGTGCAGACATACATACTTTTATCTCCGTCACAGTCGCAATGGATCAAGTATGAATAAGTGAGATAGAAGAATAATAATTGAAGAATGCAGTTGATGTCTCTAATAGATAACCATTATATACTGTCTCTTTTGGAAGGCTACACTTCTGGGCACTAGCTATTAAATGGATTTGGTACCATTTATTAACTTGATATTTCACCAATAATTTTTCTTTTTAGGCTGAAATTTTGACTGCTCTACGGCAATTAAATGAACAACTAACAACAGAAGAATTAAGGTTTTTGGAGAAACACAATCACATAACCAAAGCATTTTTAGACTTTAATTTTGTAGAAGTGCCTGATGATGAATAAATATATTTTTTAAAGCTTCTTTTTTGAACAAATAACCGATTTTGATAATATTAGATGTTTAAATGTTGTGATGTTTTTATATATCTCATATGAATGAGCCATTTTATACTAATATATTATAATATATATGTGCTTAAGGTGATAATTAAATATTAAAGATTTCATAATTAGTTTAATTTGAATTAAAAGTATCAATTTTTCCTCATTCAAAATCACAAAATTACTGGGAATTGTTCGATGAAACAGGATATATTTCCATATTTATCATGTTGTTTTCAAGTTAACTAATATCTTTTTAATCTTGGTCGATGGGATTAAGGAAGATTTGATAGAAGTTTGTGCTGTCGTAACAGCACAGCCTACTTCAGTTTCATTTTTGGATGCATCAGTGCAAAAGACTAAGTCATAGTCACAGTTAGTTATTATTTCATTAAAAGCATTTTTTATTAATTGTTTGGGTGCTGTGTGTTTGTCGAATCTCATAAGGGATGTGTTAAATTTAGGAAGGTTAATAATCCATGGAGGAGTAGAAAGGATAGGAAGAGGACTTGTAGCAGCGATAAAATCAATGAGATCGGTTTTATTATTGGTATGGTTGAGGAATTGTGTGGATCGTTAGAAGTTTATGTAAATTGAAGGTAGACAGGATTGTACGGGTTAAACGATACAGAGGCATAATATAGGTTTGAAAATTCATCCAGAAAAATGCAAACTTTTTTCCGTTTCGACATGACTGTTGTTGACAAATTCAACACGATCTCATCCGGAATTAAAGTTCGAAGAAAAGATAATCTAGAAATCCTTGGATCTTCCATTTTTGAAGAAGGCTTCAAACCACAAGCCCATAAAAAAGTGGATAAACTGGATTTAATGACAAAGCGTTTAGAAGAGAAAAGGGAGCCTCACACTGCTTACTTTCTTCTTAAAAATTGCCTATTCATCCCAAAGTTTACATTCCTTCTAATTTCTTCAAATTCCCGGAGGTGATGGAAAAAATGGATAATTTTCACCATGATTCCGTGGAGAAAATTCTCAATATCCTTTTAACAGATCTGGATTGTACACAAGCTACACTCCCCATTCAAACTAATGAATTAGGAATCAGAAAAATATCTGACATAGCGCTTCCTGCTTTCCTTGCTTCAGCACACGGATGCCTCATCCTTGTCTCTCAATTACTCTCAAAACAGGATGTATAGGTTGATGTTTTCCTTGTAAAAGAAGCGAGCAACATTATACACTCACTCCTATTCCATCTGTACAACGGAACTGGGACAACATTAGCATTCCCAAAACGATTCGAGATAAGATGAATTTTGTAACAGATGAAGACAAAGCTCGTTACAATGCAGTAAAACGAAGAGAATCTGGGGCATGGTTGAATACACTACCGTCTAAAAATATCGGTACATTACTAGACAGACAAGATTTCCAAACATGCATACTGATATATAATCAAAGTGTCTTGTTGTTTATTGTGTCATATTATTCGTCACTCATTGTAATTGTACGTTTTCTTCTAAGTTAATTAAAGCCTAATTTCTGAGGTTTAACGTATTCATGTATCACATAGCTCTCAGGCTAAGCTGTTACATTTATAACAGTCACTTTTGTAGTTGTTGTGCTACTGTAAACGAAAAGGGGACACATGGCCTTTCATGTAGCAAAAGTAAGGGACAATGATCACGACACAGCGAATTTATAAACGAGCCCTATCATCAGCTCACATAAGTTCAACACTGGAACCCTTCAGACTCTTTCGAAATGAAGATAAAAGACATGATGGAGTTACCCTTGTTCCATGGTCAAAAGGTCAGCGTCTGGTCTGGGATGTGACATGCGTTGATACACTAGCCGGGTCTGTGGAAGCGGGTCAAGCAGTAGAAACGGAAAAATGCGAAATACGGAAACCTAAAAGCGTCTAACTTCATTGTTAAAGGACTTGCATTTGAAACTTTAGGACATTGGTGTGAAGAATCGCCGACTTTTATCGCCACCATTGGAGCTATTCTAATAAAGCAAAACAGTATCTCTATCAAAGGATATCACTGGCCATTCAACGTGGGATTGCAACAAGCATCAGTGGGACCCTGCCCTGTTCTATCCCCATGGATGAGGTACATAATTTATAATACTTTGTTTTATTTTTCCTGTTGTAAAATGTTTAAAGGTACAGGTCAATAAATTAATTAATAAAAAAAAGAACACAAATCACTCATAGAATAAATACAAGGCTGAACAGTTCTGACATTGGCATATTCGTGACAATAGTTTTTGCCATATGCAATAAAATAGGTTTCTGGCAAAGTGTTACTTACCATCGTACCGCTCTAAGGTCTTCATATATATTGTCCCAAAAACAATTTGATAATTCCATATTTATAATACTCATGTAACGATTTGAAATATCCATAGTTTTCTATGAACGTCTGGCAGATAGATTGAAGGATTTAAATAAAACACAAACAATACAGTCTTGTAATTATAATTAAAAATAGTCAGCAAAAAATAAATCATGGAAGTAACAATAATCTCTATAAAGAAAGAATGTAAAAAGAACTTGATAATTCGTAACATATTTGTACAATATAATAAAATATTCCTATTTCTACGCAAATAAAACGTATGCTGAAAATTCACTCATACAAACGTTAAAATAAACTGTAATCCTACTCTGGTTGTATTTTCAAAAAATCTTAAGGTGGATAAAAATAAAAAGTCCGACCATGATACCTTAGAAAAGGCATTAAAATGAATCAATACATACACAACACAGTTCAAAGCTTAGACAATATGTGTAATTTAATGTTAATAGTCATTTTTCAAGTAGAAAAATACATTCGAGAAGATCAGTCAAGTAATCAAATAATTGGTTATGTAAAGTTAATATAAACATAATGATCTGTATATAAGAGATCAAATCCCAAAAAATGAATGTAGTGTATAAAATATTCCAAATATAAAGATTTAAAAAAAAATAAAATAAAAAACAGTGGTTATAAAGAAAAAAATATATCCTAGCAAACCGATAAAAATAACTCATGAAACCTTCTGATAAAAGCCAAAAAAATCTGGAACTTTCAGGACATCATTTTAGGATGCTGTTCCATTGCACATTTGACAGGACTGCAATAAATTGACAACTTCCGATAACAAACAGTAAAATTTGTCAAACAGACATGATGACAGAAATTAAAAATTATTAGATATTAAAGACCATAGGACACGAGTGGGGTGAGAGTTTAGCGATTTTGCTTAGACTGATTCCTTTTTTCACTTCGATGTTTACAATTCGACAATTTAGAAAACAGAGAAGAAACACGAATATTTAACAAATTAGCATAACTTCCAAATCTATTTGACAAAAAATTGGATGCTTTTAGTAGATGGTGCTCTTTACGACAATATATTCCTGGAATAAGTATGAACAAAAATATTTGTGTTAGTTGACTCTGTTATAGCATATGCTACAAATCTTGAAGTTTATGTTGGCAAGCAGCCACCAGGTTCGTTTGAACTACCCAACGATTCTACTAGTGTTGTTGTACGACTTATAGTACCAATTTCAAAGAAATTTAACATGCGACAATTGGTTCACAAGTTAAACGGATTATTTCAAGGTCACAAAATTATTTATATTGGCACTATAAAGAAGAATAAAAGAGAGCTAACACTAGAATTTACCAACACAAGGACTTGAATGAAATATTAATTGAAAATAATGCAGATGCACAGGAATACCAGAGTAATGCAGAGACAGAGGTACAAGTGCCCGAGATCAAGAAGAACCACAAGTAGAAAGAAATGAAAACAAGTCTTACGAGGATATGTAACGAGATAAAAATATGGACATTTTAGATAAAATAACTTGTTGAGCTACATCATGTCATTTTGACAAATACTATATGTAATAAAAAAAATTATCTGCAGTGTACGTAGTTTGTTTTTAAGCCATGACAGCATGTGATATTTTACCGATGTGATTTTGACATGCGTTTTAAATCTAAAAACTAAATTTAATTTTTTTCATATTAAATCTTTATTTTCAGCAGAAATGTCATTAGGATGCTGTTATGCAATACAATTTTAACCAACACAATTTCAAAAAATGAGTTATTGTTTGTAATCTAGTCAAAAAAAATCCTGATTGTTTCTCAATATCATTTCAAGTCTCTTAACGCATCTAAATAAGGCAAAATAATAGTGAAAGGTTAAACTATTTGAATATTATCTTTAAAATGATACGCAATAACGTTTCATGTCTCTTAGTGTCAATTATATGAATAATACCTGCCATCTGTTATATCGAGTTAAGTGGCTTAACTTGTTATTGCACAGTGATTTCCTAACCTTCTATACGAATTTACCGGCGTGTTGACAATGTGTGACTGTATTTTTTAAGTTGAAAAGTATTCTTACATAACATATGAAATTAATAATAATTGTTAAAAATAGTCATTTTTATAGTGCATATTTTGATTTTCTGTTTCAAGTAAGTATTTGAATAAATAAATTCATTCAGTAAGATCATCTAAAACAACAATAACTTCATAACATACCTACTAATATTGCTTTTATTTAAAAGCCAAAAAGTTTAGTTTCCTATTTTTATGAAATATTTTTGAGGTAAAAATCACAACAAACTACTAATACTTATTATTGAAAATGTATTATTTTCATAATAAGTTGCTTAAAATCTTATTGCAATTTTGTGTTTAAACTTCATATAATGATTCCAAAATTATTTAAAGAGGCTATTGATTAAAGAATCTAAGTTACTAGAAGCTTTGTTGTAAAATTTCGTCTTGGATTAATTTATAACAATACAATATGTTAAAAAAAAGATATTATTTTTAGGATTTCTGTTTCAACTTTCTACATAGTTACGTACTTTTAATTTTTTATTTTTGGCATATTAATTTTATATAAGCACCTACTTCAAAGCTATCTTTTTTCTATGCTACAAAATTTTATTTTGTTCCTAGTATGAATCCAAATTCAATAAGGCATCGTATGGTAGCAGGAATTTGAATCTAATAGTCAGTGTCATAATGCAGCACCAATTATTATTTTTGATAACACGACTCAAGAAGTTTGGAATAATTCAAATACTGATATTCTCAAACTCACACAGCACAAAATAATAATATTGACAATGCTCAATATTTAGTGGCAAATGAGCAAATAGACATATCATTCACAAATATTATTCATGAAGTTGCAGGCATTGGAAAACATGTTTCTGTTAACAATGGTTTTTTGCCATGCGGTCCAGTTCAGCAATGTATTTTGACAGGTGATATTGTAGAAAACGATAGCGATTTTGCCAGGTGATAACGATAGCTTGATAAACCAAGTTAGTGAAGTTGAACATCAAAAAAATGTCGAAGAAGAATTCTCAGCAACATTTGATAATGTCTCAGTAAAAGAAAACCAATTTTATCAAGATCAGGGGACAAGCAGTCTCAACACCGATCAACCAAATCAGAGTAGCACAATACAAAAAGAAGAGGAAGAGCTATTGGAAGATCCTGATTACATTCTTAACGAAGAAAGAGAACCAGATAAAGGAATCGAAGCAAACTAAGGAAGAGCAAAAAAAGGAAGGAAGAGAAAATACCCAGAACATCGCAAAAGGAATCCAGAGAATTTACTGTGTTTAATTGCAAATGTCCAAAAAAATGTATCATTAACTTATCAGAAAATCATAGAAAGGCTGCTTTTGAAACTTTTTGGAGTAATGGCTCATTTGATGCCAGGTGTGCATTAATTCGAAGTCATGTGAAAGAAACAGTTAAATCTAGTAAATCGAAACGGCAATTTACAAGAAAGTACTTTATATCAGAAGTAGAAGTGTGCAAACAGACGTATATAAAAACTTTAAACATAAGTCAAACTAGGATAGACCTTGCTTTAGAAACAGAGAGAAAAAATATATTCATGATAGCAGAAGAGTGTATTCGGGAGGCAAAAATGTTATAAGTGACTCTAAATTGAATAATATCAGAGAATTTATTACTTCTATACCAAAGTACATCTCCCATTATTGTAGAAATGGAACTACATCAAATATTTTAGCGCCGAATTTAAACTTGCAAATTTTATATGATCTTTACAAAGAAAAATACCCTGTTTCGTTTTAAGAAACCGTTTTAAAACACTTTAAAAAGATACGTGTTTAAGATGTGATACTTATCAGGTGCAAAAGACGATGACTTAAACAGACTAGTGCAAGAACATAAAGTTCATGAAACAAGATTTCAATCTTGCAATGTCTGATCCTAATGCTGAAACTTGACCTTCAAAAGATCCAGGCTTTGATGCCGCGATTGCCAACCGGCATTGTTTACTACAAAAGACAACTCAATTTACACAATTTAGGCATACACTGTGGTAGTACCAGTACAGGGTACTTTAATATTTAGCTAGAGCATGTAACAGGACGAGGTACTCAGGTACTGAGGAAATATATTCTTGAGAACATAAAAGCCAGTGCAACTCATTTAATATTATGGACAGATTATTGTGGAGGGCAAAATCGGAGCATCAAAATGGTACTTATGCTTTTACATAATCACCACTATTTGATTTCTTCAACCTGAACACACATACCTTTCCTCCCAATGATTCCGAATTTGGAGTTGTAGAATGTGCATTAAAAACACTTTATACTGATGAAGATTTTATGCATGCCGCCGTCTGAACAAGTTTATAGTGAATAGATTATCCAAAGAAGATTTCAAATCAATTTAGTGACTAATCGAAAAACTGATATTGAAAAAAATAAAATTTCATGGCTGAAGACTTTTGAAATAGAATTGAAAAAAAAGTGTCCCACCAAACCCTTTATGAAATCAAACCTTGATGATGATCCAAAAGAAGTAGATATTGGTAAGGGGTTAAAAGGACGTAAAAATAAGCCAAATGTTGCATTTCAACTGCCTTTACTGTAGGATCTGAAAGATATGTTAAAACTAGTTCCAAATAATTCTAAGCATTCTTATCAATTTCTCAGACACGTTCAGGTTGGTGATTTTGGTGATGATGTCGATGGATTTGGATCACCGCCATGTATTGGTTTTAAGCCTATAATTCCTATAAAGCGATACCTATTAGGGAAATATTTTTTTAATTTGTTTTATTATGAACAAACGACTTATAATTTTTTATGTGATAGGAAGATAGTTTTTTTTTGAAGTCCGATTCTGGCGAGAAAGTGATTAGTTGTGTGTTGTATCGATCTGCAATTAAGAGCTTTATTCACAGAAATTAATAAACAACAATTAGAAAAACAAGTTTTACAGTGAAAAATACCGTAAGTATAAGTTGGGTAAGAGTATAATTATTTGAAAAACAATAAAATAAGATTAATAACAATAAATTGATATATCAGAACGCAATAAGCGGCCCTCAAAAAACTAGTATTGCTGATAAGAGACTGACTTCCGACGGGTCGACTGGGGTCAGTCTTTTTGCGCGGCTTACAAGTTAATAAGGACAGGGCAGTATTTAATTATATTCGAAATTATAAATAAAATATTAGTGTAAGGAATTTGGAATAAAATGTACACAGACAGCGACGATTATGTGACAGATGAAAGTAAGAAAAGATCTGCGAAGGAAAACCTTCGAGGACGCGTTGAGAAAAGTAGAAAAACACTCAGAACCCTTACGAAACAACAAAGAATGGAAGAAGATAAACTGGACACATTGATTTCGATGATGAAAGACATGAAACAAGATCAAACGTTAATAAAAAATGAGCTGCAGCAACTAAGAATTGAACAAAAAAAGTTTAGTGATGAAATAATGTCAATAAAAAAAGAAAATGGGTTATTACGGGAAGAAAATAATATAATCAAACAGGAGAATATGATTATAAAACAAGATCTGAATATGGAGTGGTTGGAAAAAGATAAGAAGAAAAATAATATTGTGATGAGTGGACTGGATGTCGATAAAATTAACAATGAAAACCACATTAGAAAATTTTATTTCAAAAAACTTAAAAGTGGACATCAAAATCAAAAGTACCGCAAAGATTTCCTCTAAAACATGTCTAATTGAAATGGCAAATGAAGAAGACAAGTACAAAGTTATGAAAAATAAATCGAAACTTAGGAATCTTTCACAGCAAATATTTATTAATAATGACCTAACGAAGCAAGAAAGGAACAGACGTAAACAAATGAAAGTAATAGCGGCACAAGAAAAAAATAAGGGAAAAAATGTGAAGATAGGATACAATCGGATCGTAATAGAAGGAGAAGAATGGAGATGGAACAAAAATAATGAAACACTGGAAAAACGGCAAACAAAAAACTAATAGATTCACAGGAGATAATAATGGACAGGATAATGACTCTGAATGAAAAAGGACATACGATTATACAAAGAAACAACGAAAAAGAAATAAGGAAGCCAAAAAATAGGAGAAAAAACGAAATAAAAATTGGAACTTGGAATATAAGAACAATGTTGATACCTGGGAAAATGCAAGAAGTAGGAAATGAATTGATAAGATACAATATAGACATAGCGGCTTTGCAAGAAATAAGATGGAAGGATCAAGGGGCAATTGATAAGAGCATGTATAGTTTTAGATATTCTGGAGACAAAAAGCAAGGAAACCGGGGAGTAGGATTTATGGTATTCCAGTCAATGAAACAAAAAATTATTGAATTCAAACCAATAGATGAAAGGATGGCATACCTAAGAGTGAAAGCAAAACCATGCAACATATCCCTATTAAATATTTACGCTCCAACAGAGAAGGACAGCAATGAAGAAAAAGATAAATTTTACGAAAAGTTAGAAGAAGAAATAGAAATAATACCAAAGGAGGATACTATAATAATATTAGGAGATTTTAATGCCCAAATAGGTAAAGAAGACTACATAAAATGCGTAGCAGGAAAGGAAACAAATAACAATGGGCAGCGACTGTGTAACCTCGCAGCAAGCACAAATATGTACATAAGTAGCACAAAATGTCGACATCGCCTGATATCAAAGCAACAACCCAAATAAACCATATATTAGTTAATAGGAGAAAACAAACATCAATAAAGGACGTGAGAACATACAGAGGAGCATGTGCAGACTCCGATCACTTTCTTGTTATTGCCAAAATAAAACAAAAGATTAAAAAAAACAGAAAGGGAAAGAAATGCATTAGATGGAACATAACAAAGCTAAGTGAAGAGAAAGTAAGGAAAGAATATGAAACACAGATAGAAGAATTACTAAACAAAATAGTGAAAAAGGAAGACAACATTAACGCACAATGGGAAGCTATAAAAAAATCCAGTCAAATAACAACGGAAAAACACATAGGCAAAATGGATAGAGATAAAAGAAAAGAGTGGTACAATGATAGTTGCCGTGTAGCAGTAGAAAAAAAAAGGAAAAAAGACAAAAATGGATAAGAACAAACGAAATAAAGCACAAGCAAGAATACATAAAAAGCAGAAATGAATGTAACAAAATGATAAGAAAATCAAAGCGAGAATGGATGGATAACAATATAAAAGAAATAGAACAAGAAAGAAAGAATTGTAATACCAAGAAATTTTATAAAAATATAAATGAACAAAGCCGAACTGATAAGGGCAAAACGAAAGGTATAAAAAACCAATATGGCAAAGTCATTGAAGAAGAAAATGAATACAAACAAATATGGATAGATCACTTTAGGACTTTACTAGTAGAAGATTCAGATATTGAAGAAATATCACAAGAAAAAATATTGGAAGAACCTACAAGAGCAGAGATTATGGAGATTATTAACAACAGCCGAAACGGAAAAGCTCCTGGAAAAGATAATATAAATATGGAACTGATAAAGTACGGAGGTGAGAAGCTTCATGATATAGTATACCAACTTATAATAAAAATATGAAGAGAAGAAAAAATGCCTATAGAATGGGAAATAGGCCAGATAATTACAATCCACAAAAAAGGTGACCAGCATGAATGCCAAAACTATAGAGGTATTACATTACTGAACACTGCCTATAAAATACTATCAGCTACAATAAACAGAAGGCTTAGAGACACTACAGGAAATACTATAGGACGATATCAGTGTGGATTCGTAAAAGGAAGATCAGCGGTGGATGCCATATATACACTGAAGCAGATAATGGAAAAAGCATATGAGCATCAAATAGAACTGGAAATGTTATTTGTAGACTTTCGGCAAGCTTTCGATTCAATACACAGAGGCAAACTTTTGTCTGCTTTTAAAGAGCTAGGCATTAATGATAAATTAAGAAGGTTAATCAAGATGACTATGGAAAACTCAAGGGCTACGATAAAAACACAAGGAGGAGAAACTGATGAAATATACATAAATAAGGGTGTAAGACAAGGTGATTCGCCATCTGCAACATTATTTAACCTAACACTTGAATATGCAATGAGACGAATACAAAAAAGCAATCTCAGGACGAGCGGAAGACAGATAATTGCCTATGCGGACGATATAGTAATCATATCAAAGACAAGAGAGATTCTGGAAAACACAATAAGGGAAATCACAAGTGAAGGAAGTAGGATGGGATTAGAAATAAATGCAGATAAAACAAAAATAATGATTTTTGGTAAAATAAATCAAACCAGTGCAATAAAGATCGGAGATTTCGAATTTGAAAAAGTGGAGGAATTCAAATACTTAGGTGTCACTGGAAACAGGAAAAAGGAAATATAAGAAAAAATCATTAATGCAAATAGGGCTTATCATGCCAATAAAAAACTTTTAAAAAGCAAATTACTCTCAAGACAAACCAAAATCAATATTTATAAAGTGCTAATAAGACCCGTCCTGTTGTATGCTGCTGAAACAATGACACTGACTAAAAAGGAAGAAGAAGACTTGAGAATAATAGAAAGAAAGATAATGAGAACAATATTGGGACCAATCAAATTGAGAGATAACGAGTACAGACAAACAATGAACTATGAAATTGAGCAAGAACTGGAAGGAGAGGACATAGTAAGGAAAATAAAAAGGCAAAAAATGAAATGGCTGGGACACATATATAGAGCAGAAGAACAAGAAATCACACTGCAAATGACACAATGGGATCCTGGGGGAAGAAAACGTAGGGGTAGACCTAGAATAAAATGGTTGGAACAGGTGAAGGAAAATATGACGAGAGCCGGAATTGGAGGATGGAAGGACAAAGTTAAGGATAGGAAACTATGGAGAGCATTGACAGAGAAACTCTAAAAGGAAAAACGGGGATTGATCCACCCCAAAAAAAATGGATCTAGAAAGCGTGAAGCGGCGAAACCCCAGAAGGGGTATCAAGCCATTATATATAAGATAGTTTTTGTTTTGACCAAATAAGGACGAATCATTTTTTATTATTATGTGATATTAGGAGGATATTTTTTGTTTTGTTTTAGTTTTTTTATTATCATTTCAGTTTGTCATAGAGTTTTCAAATAAAAATTTACCAAAAACGTATTTTTTAGTTTTTTCCTTGGAGCTTTTTGATTTGAAAAGTACCTAGTTTGGTAATATGCAATACAATCATAAGGAACATAACATTACATTTATTTGTTTTTCAAGATTTGTCAATAATGTGTCAAGTGCTTTAACATACATACGTTAGTAACACAATTACAATGAGCAAATTTGCAATAATAAAATTTTGATCTAAAAAAGATTATAAAGCGATATTTTCATTAGGTAAGGATAAGAACTAAAATGAAATTTGTACCAACAAAATACAAAAATATGCTATAAAAAAATGAACCTGCTTGAGACAGATTCTACTCAAAATAGTGTTAATGTAGGTTAATATAGTGTATTGCATAACAGCGTCCATTTATTGTTAATAACATTATAGGACACTTTACAAAATTTGTCGTCATGCCTGTTGTTTAATTTTTAGATTGTGACATTTCTTTACAAGGTATAATGTTAATGGTAGTGTCTTGCCTTTCGACGTGTTAAAATCTTATTGTTGAATTAGATTTTCTCAATATTTATATAAACATTATTGGAATTGTAATTTAATAACAACAGAATTAGATAAGAGAAAATATCCACAACGTTTAGTTTACACAAGGCTGTCATTTGAGGCAGGGTTAGGTTATATGATGTCCATTTAGACGGAATACCTGAAGACCCAGTATTTTATTATATTGAAATGCTGGCAAAGGGGTTTAAAAATATACAAAGAAACCAAATGTTGCAACAAGATGTGAGAACCTAGAGAATATTATAAATTAGTTGTTGATTTTAGTTTAAACTGAAATTTAGTTGGGAATGCCCAATTTAAGAAATAATAAACAGTAATTTGGTAACAGGAAATTTATGGCAAAGAAGAAAATTAAAGATAAAAGAGGAAAAACTATAGTAAATTAAGAAAAACAAATGAAAGGATGTAAGGAATTCTTTGAAGAATTGTTAAATAGACAAGTAGAAAGAGAGATAGAGGATAGTCAAAATCAAGAACCGTTGGAAGTAACGAATCTTAGTACATACGAAACAAGAAATAATAGTGGCACTCGAAATTAACCTTCATAGGACTGGTCGGGGTCCGTTTGTACCCCATGACGTATGTTTTTGCTGTATCTTTGCAAACGCAAATTTTTAAACATTAATCTTTCATCTAGCTGCAGTTTATGTATTATTTTGATAAAATATGATGTATTTAGTAGTTTTTATTGGCTGGTATAAACAAAAAATAGTTTTATATTCCAGACCCCGGTCAGCCTTTTACGTCCGATAAAATAATCCCGGTAACTGTTAGTAAAATCGGGAAATCCCATACATTTAACGTTTATTTACTCACAGGGAATTTACCCATATAATTGTAAAATGTAAATTACCAGTTCAAATGGGGGATTCCCCGCACTGCGATATAATTTTTAGACTTGAATATCGTTTTGAAAATGAGTCAGTTTTTATTTACAAAACAATGATGAATGAGATGTTACGTATACTTGAAAGTGATGATCCAGAGTTTGATAGTGTTATCAATGAGGAAACATCGAGTGACTTAGAAGATGAAGACATTGTCACAGAAGTAGAGGAAGAAAATGATGTAATAGTTGTTGATCAAAGTATAGAGAAAACGAACCCAGAGGAACCAACAGTTAGTAACAGCCAAGGCATTCCAATATATAAATCTAAAGATGGAACTGAGTGGTCAAAAATTCCAGGAAACACAAAAGTTGGACGTTCAAAAGCTAATATTCGGAGACATGCTCTAGGCCTTACAAATTACAGTTCTGATATCTCAAGTATAAAAGACGCTTTTCTTCTTTTCCTATCTCCGGATATTCTGAACATAATAGTAACCGAAACAAACAGAAAGGCACAAACATATTATGATGAATGGAATTTAGAAAATTCGAATAAAATTAAAGTTTTTGTAACTGTTGATTCTACAGAGATTGAAGCTTATATTGGACTGTTGCTTATTCTTGGTGCACTTCACGGATCGAAAGAGGCTATCGATATGCTCTGGTGTCAAGATATTTCTTACTGTCGTCCTATAATTCCTGCTGCAATGTCAAGAGACAGATTCAAACAAATTACTTCATTTTTACGCTTTGATAATTTTCAAACAAGACAAGAACGAAAATTAGTAGATAAGCTAGCTCCGATAAGAGATATATTCGATATTTTCACTTCTAATTGTAAAAAATCACTTAATCCTGGCGACCATCTATGAGCAGCTTGTACCATTTAGGGGTAAGGCACCATTCCGAGTCTATATGAAGAGTAAACCTGATAAGTATGGAATCAAAATATGGGCTCTTTTAGACTGCACCAGTTCTTATATTGCAAACATGCAAGTTTATTTGGGTAAGTTATTTGAAAAGCAATATAGGCAAACTTTATATTCCTATGTATCTATTAATTTTTAGGAAAACAAGGTAACAAAGCGGAAAAGGGTCAAGGTCAAAGGGTTGTCCTAGATTTGACAGACCATTTGGAAGGCGGATTTGGAATAACGACCGATAACTTTTTTACAAGTTTAGAACTTGCTGACAAGTTGTGGAAAAAGAAAATTACTTTATGTGGAACCCTCCGGAAAAATAAAACATTTATTCCCAGGGAACTTCTACCGGCATCGTACAAGAAAGAGTTTTCAAGTATGTTTGCTGTTAGAAATCAAAGAATGCCAGTATCCTATGTTCCAAAACAAAAACATGCTGTCATCTTACTTTCAAGTGAGCATACTGATAGTAAAGTAGCTGGAGAAGAACAGCACTAAAAACGAGACATTATTCTTCATTACAACAAAACAAAAGGTGCTGTCGACACTTCAGATAAGTTGGCCAAAGAATATACAGTGCAGCGAAAGTCAAACCGCTGGCCAATGGCAATATTTTCGCATCTTATAGATATCGCAGGAATAAATGCTTATAAAGTGTGGTTACTGCAAAACCCGGATTGGCGAAAAAACAGTTTGGATAAACGTAAAATGTATATTTTGGGACTAGGAAAAGAAGTCATAAAGAAAAACGTTTTCCGGCGATATAATAATAAATACATTCAGGCGAATAGAAAACGGCATATGACAGACGTTTTTCCCGAACTACTGGATGCAACAGAGTTGAACGACAAAACATTACCAGGGGGCGCTGCCATATGTGTCAAAGAGAAAAAGACAGAAAATCCAGAAAAATATGTATTAGGTGTAATAACTTTGTGTGCCTAGAACATTGAAAGTCGAAGATAGTTTGTAAAAAATGTTAAAATGATATGTAGCTAGTAGTATTACTGATTAGGGTATTTTGTATTTTTTCGTGATGATTTTTGACTTATAAATGGTTAATAGTAAAACTTTAATAAAACTTCATTTCTATATATTTAATTTAAAGAAAAATACAGCATTTCTGCAATTTTACGCATGGGGTCTTCTCGGACCCCAATTAGTCATTTTCGTCCGTCCCATGAAGGTTAAGAAAGGGAAATCGCCCAGAGTAGACCAAATATCTCCGGAAATGCTGAAAGCAAACCCAACCTTTACAGCAGAAATATGGAAATAATAGCTGGGAAATATTGTGTCGGTACTATAAGGACGTTACCAACAAGAAAAGGAGCATATGCACAACTCTGGCGATCAGGGAAAATACGATGGAATATTAAACTAAGAATATTTAAAACAAATATAAAATGAATCCTTCCGTATGGCAAGTAACAAGAACGGTTATAAACAAATTGCCAGTATATATAAATATAATAAATAATTAATGCAAAAAGCAAATTAAAATCCTATTGGTAATATACCGTAAAGAAAAGGAAATTTAGCTGGTTGGGCCGTACTCTGAGAAAGCCAGTCAACAACATTAGTTGTCTAACCTTAGATTGGAATCCCCGAAGAAATAAGGGACGAAGACCAATGATAACCTGAAGGACATCAGTTGCAGTCTTACAGCCCTACGTCCCTCAAGGGAATCAAGTCAAGTAAGTCATTCCCTAAACTGAAACAAAAGCTTAAATTAATTTTGACTGTTCAAGAATATTTATATCCAATAAAAATAATCTGTAACTGATAATGAATACTTAACATGATAAAATACTGTTTTAAGTAGTTTTAATTCAATAATTTAATGAAGAGGTTAGAGATACAAAAGAATTATTGGTGCATTGTTAAACTTTTTATGGTTCTATGTGTCACAATCAGATTTGGAATAAAATTCTCAAGTAAAATGGCCGAACATGTTAAAAATAAAATGAATTTTCTAAAGTACTATCAATAGTTACGTGATTTTTAATATTTCTTTTATCACGTAATGTAAGTTTTGATAAAATCAGTTTTAACGTTTACGTCTGCAAACTTTTTTGTGTTCCGCTTGCCAATGTTGCTGTTGACAAGTCTGGGAACAATAAGCCGTATTCCAACAACAGTGATAGATGGCATCTTGTTCGCAATTGTAACACTAAAAGAAAAGAAAATGTAACATTGTCGATGAATTTATATGAAATCTAACACATGTTTTGAATTTTATTATTTTAAGTGTGCTCATCCTAAACTTTAATAACATTAATGTTGCTTAATTACTTCTAAGAACTAGAAATATATTGAGCTTCTTTAAAAGTAAATAACATTTTAATGTGGCACAAAGAATCAACCCAGAGACAAAATAAATAAAACCACCGTTCAAACGGAGTGTTGCTTTTCAATAGCGTAATACGCTCCTGCTTTCACTAGAGCGTAATACGCTCCTGCTTTCACTAGAGCGTAATACGCCCCTACTGCAAAATTTGGTTTACCACGCCGGCGAACCCCTACCTTTTTTTCCTAAAATTTGTAGTTGTTAATTGGAGTCGTTAAGTTGATCTATAACGGAGCCTTGAACCTTGAACATTGATGCGAGTGTCGTTAGCATCTATAACCGAAACACTTTTTTAGCTCCAAAATGAGCTTATTTAATTTAAAGTGTAAATATGTATTATAATTTTAACTTTTCCGCCCAACCTATTTGATATGCGAGAAAAATATTGGTTTACCCCAGAAACAGTTGGAATTTTGAAAAAATTGTTGAGTTATTTTTACGTTTTTCAACAAGAACAATACGAAATAAACGGTTTTAAAGATTAAAACTAACTTTTCCGCATCTGTGAGATGCCCTGAACAATATTCTATCATAAAATTGTCACTTGTATATGCTACGGGGGATGTATCGTGTTAACAAACCAAAATTTCCCCAAAAGTAAACAAAAATCTAGTATATCTAGATTTATAGGACCCGCTGTACTTGCTCTAGTCAGCTGAAAATCAATAGGGTACATCTGTGAGACACCTTGAAAAATATCCAATTATAAAATTGGTCACTTGTATACACTCCGGAGGCTGTATCGTTTTAACAATCCGAAATTTCTCCAAAAAGGACCCAAAATGTGGCACTTCAGGTACCATAGCAACCGTTGCACTAGCTCTGGTGAGCTAAAATTCAATAAGCTTCATCTATAAGACGCCCTGAATAATATTCAATCATAAAAGTCGATTTTATACACTATGGAGGCTGTATTGTGTTAACAAACTGAAAATTCTCCAAAAATGACAAAAATTTGGTACTTTAAGTACCATAGCACTCGTTGTACTGGCTTTAGTAAACTAGATCTCAATACAGTTCATCTTTGAGTTGCCCTGAATAATATCCAATCATAAAATTGGTCACTTGTATATACTCCGGAGGCTGTATCGTGCTAACAAACTAAAATTTCTCAAAAAATTACAAAAATGTCGTAATTAAAGTACTATAGCACCTGTTGTACTTGCTCTGGTGAGCTGGAAATAAATAGGGTTCAACTGTGGATGTCCTGAATAATATTCAATTATGAAATTGGTAACTTGTTGCACTCCGGAGGCTGTATCGTGCTAACAAATTTAAATTTCTTAAAAAATGACAAAAATGTCGTACTTAGAGTACACTGCGCGTCATATAACACTAGTACAACTATGATATTCGAAAATAGTGTTTTTCTCGCTGTGTAAATGGATCTTTTAAAATGTGTCAGCTGTTATGGTATAATTTCTAGGGCAGTGATGCCAGCTCAACAAAATGTTAGTAGATGTAATGATAAAATTAAATTTTGTAAAGCAATAAAACGAAATGGAAAATATAAAAATTTATTTTATCATTTATACGATATTGTAATAAATATATAATTATTACATTGTTACTGGTTCGAATATTTTTTAAAATAGAATTTGGTTGGTTTATTAGATGACGGATTTAAAAAAAGGTAAGGCAAGGATCAAAATGTAAGAAAAATAGGAACTAGAAGACCAGTTTTAACTATAATACCTACAGCTAGACAAAACTTTAACTGATTGTTTAAAGGAAAATCCGTTTAATAAGGCAAGACATGCAATAGATGCAGAAAACTTGAATACTTCAGTAACAACAGCATTAAGAAAAATTAGAAAACCTGATTTAAAGAATTGTGCATTTGTAGCCATAAAATTTCAAAAATAGCAACAAAATTTCAATAGAGGGAAGTTTACAGATTTGGACACTTAGTGATAAGTTCTTGTAATCTTGTAGGCATTGAGTCAATTAAATTTTTATCTTCTGTCAAGGTTTCTCAGTTTCTTCTATTAGTGTTCTTTGTTTTGTGGAATTGTATTTAAATTTTAAATTTTTTTTACCATAAGCCCCCAAACATTCTCTATTGGATTAAGGTCTGGACTTTTAGCGACCCATGGAAGTGTTTCAATGTTATTTTCAGCAATATAATTGCGTACACAGGGAGCAATACGCACTGAGCAATTGTCATGCTGAAAAATAAAATTATCGTTGGGAAGATTTCCCTAATCGATAGTAACATTACCCCATCTGAAATATTCATATAGTTTCTCGCATTTAATCTTACTTTGATTCTCCAACACATTCCTAAACCTCCTCTATACATCCAAACATTTACAGAAAATCGTCCAGACTTATCATTAGAAGAAATATAATTTTTATTAAACCTACTTCGAGGTGATCTATAAACTCTAATATGGCCGTCATTATGTGATTGGAATATTTTTTCATAGGAAAAAATTACCCTGTCCCAAAAATTTAATGTATCGTTTCTAAAACACAATATTAATGTACCTTGTTCATGTTCTTCATTTAGTTTGTATTTCCGAGTGGCAACACAATTCTTTAAATTAGTTTATCTAATTCTTCTTAATGCGGTTGTTATTGAAGCATTAAGTTTACTGCAACATTTGCATGTTTTCCGTATGAAATGAATTTTCCCTTAATTAATCAGTTAATACTTCGTCTTGCTCTGCTGGAGTTAAAAATGGTCTTCTAGTTCATCAACAGTTTGATAGTTATCCCACCTTATTTTATTGTTTTCAATCGTGGTTTTGCTTCTATTAAACTCTTGGACAAGTCGTCTAATAGACCAACCATCTTCTATTTTGGAAATTATTCGCATTTTATTAAATTCACTTAAATGGGCTGGCATCGTAGATAATTCGCTTTAACAAATTTGACACATGTGACTGATCATCATTTCGATTAGTTAAGTTTGGTTTACATAGGGAAAATAAGGGTGTACCAGTTTTATATGATGCGGAGTGTACCATAATACTCGATGTACTGGCTCTGGTGAACTGAAAATCAATAGGATGAACTCTATTGATTCTCAACTCTCCGGAGCCAGTACAACAGGTGCTATAGTACTTGAAGTACATTTTTGTCATTTTTTGAGAAATTTCAGTGTGTTAACACGATACAGCCTCCGGATTGCAACAAGTCACCAATTTTATGATTGAATATTATTCAGGACGTTTCACGGATGAACCCTATTGATTTTCAGCTCCTCAGAGTCAGTACAACAGGTGCTATAGTACTTTAAGTATGACATTTTTGTCATTTTTGAAGAAATTTCAGTTTGTTAGCACAATACAGCTTCTGGAGCATATAAAACTGACCAATTTTATGATTGGATATTATTCAGGTCGTCTCAAAGATGAACCCTATTGATATTCACTACCCTAAAGCCAGTACAACGGATGCTATGGTACTTGGAGTACCAAATTTTTGTCATTTTTGTAGAATTTTCAGTTTGTTAGCACGATACAGCCTCCAGATTGTATAAAGTGACCAACTTTTGATTGAATATTGTTCAGGGCGTTTTATAGATGAACTTTATCGATTTTTAGCCCATCAGAGCCAATACAACAGGTGCTATAGTACTTTAAGTATGACATATTTGTCATTTTTGGAGAAACTTCAGTTTGTTAGCACGATACAGCCTCAGGAGCATATACAACTGACCAATTTTATGATTGGATATTATTAAAGGCATCTCACAGATGCGAAAAAGTTAGTTTTAATCTTTAAAACCGTTTATAATTTGTATAATTTGATCGCGACGATAATGTTCTGCAAGGTCGTAAGTCAACACCTTTTTTATCAACATTCATTTGTGAATGTTACTACAAACTTCATCTGCCATATTAGTCTCCTGGCACCTGTACAGTTGCCACATTGCTCTACCAAACTTATTCTTCGTTGTTTATTTAATTTATATGTCGAATTGTTTTGAATCTAAGACACACTTAGATTGCTGAATTTACATTGTATGTGTTCTTTCTGGACATCTGACCGAGGAACTGTCCAATTTAGTATTTGTATTCAGCACTGGTCCAACATCACATATCTGCTTTTGTATATCTTTTCCGATGCTTGGCACAATGTCTTAACGGTAAACGTGTACTCTCTTACCTGTTCCTTGTTCCTAATCAGATGGTTTTCCCCACACCTTTGATATTTCTTCAAATTTTAAATGTATACAGTCTCCAGCTGTTTAACTACAGTGGTCCTGAGAGAAATATTAGTTTTGACCCGCTCAAAATTATATAACAAAACCTGCCCAAGGCAAGCAACTTTGGATTCATAATGGAACCAGCAGTTTATATATTTCCGTTCCCTTACAACCCCAATTACCCCCCTTGTATAAGCACCTGACTTATTATTATTACCACAGGAAAATTGTAATGTTCTTCTTAAACCATTTTATCTTTTACAAATATAAAGAAATTGTAAAAAAATGCGGTTTTAAAATTAGAGTAAAAAACACACCCTGTATAAACTGACGTACCCCCAATTTTGTTAAAATTTAAAATAACAAATTTATTAATGAGCAGTTTGCATCAATTTTTTGAGTGGAATTAGCGTTGCCCCAAAAGTTTCTGTTATCTAAATACTGATATTGGTAAATATACGATAAATCATCAACTCACCCATTGTTTCTTTTTAGTTTCTGATATTTGCTGGTTATGGGATTCGAATAATCTTTTTAGATGTTCGTTATGTTCATTAGTTATTGAGTCAATTTCAACTTGCATGCAATCCATTGCGCATTTGATAATTTCCTTTTTGTCAAGGAGGCACTCCAATTTTCTTCGCATCTAAAAATAGCAGTAAGACATTTCACGTTACCAAAATGATATTTTATTGGACAGGTACAAGAAGAAACTACTTTACCCCCTTGTTCGGCTACTAGCAACGACCTACTCGAAAATTAACCTTAGCCCACCTTGACGACTTCCCTATATCAATCAGATAATCCAAAACCCACGAACCTGTAAGAACTGAAATATTCCATTATTTAGCGCCAGACTTTGTAAGAAACCCTTTGCCTGCCTCAATCCTGATGATCTTGTCGACCGTTCTTGAGACTTTATGAACAGAGTTATTACAACATATGCAACAAAAAAATCTAAAGAAAAACTAAGAAAAGTTTTCTGGAAAACTTTGAAAAAACCTACAAATATTCTAGGTACTAGCTATTATAATAGGGGTTCTGATTAGCTGTAATGAGAAAAAATAAATTGGGTGTTTTAAATGAAATTCAAAATTAACTATAACAAAATCTAATTAAGGAGTACGGTCCTGGTAAAACACCGTAAAATCGTGTAAAAAAAGAATTTAGCTGTAAATAACATAGAATTAATAACCATAGCAATGTCGAAGCACTCTCTCATTTTAAGTTTTCTGTATTCGGCGAGCACCAGCTAACAGAACTTCATTCAAGCGATGTTATCGCTTACTTCAAACAAGTAGGCTGGATGACGAGTTAGAAGGAAGTTTTTAACCTCAGAAGGATGCACAATGGGCCAATTTTGGCCTAATTGATGTGCTTCAAACTTTTACAGACACAGATAACCATGGCAGTAGATATACCACAAAGAATATACAGGGTGTTCCGGGACTTGATGCAAAAAATAATGCCGTGACAAATAAATTCTCATACGACCCCTCGTTTCTGAGTTATATATGGTCAAAGTTGCGAAATCAGAACTTATATTTAAGTATATTTTCTAAATTATACATTGAAACAGTATGAATTTTCAATGGATGTTTTATCCCTTTCTTTAGCTCAAATTCCTCCGATTTCTTTCCCGCTATCTGTACCTGCGCTTTTACAATATTGTAGTTAGATTCCATGACTGCTTTTAGTTTTCCTGGAATATGTATTTCCTCGAAGTAAATCCTTATTTACCGTATCAAAAGCTGCTCTTAAATCTATAAATGTTAGGAAGAGTTCTTCTCCCTCCTCTAATCTTCTTTCGATTACCTTTCTTATTACGAAAATATTGTCATTTATTTGTCTTCCTGGTCTAAATGCTGCCTGCGTATTTTTTTTTTTATTTAGAAAATAATAGTTGCATCCACCACTAGGGTTATTAGCAACATAACATAACAGTAACATGAAATAACATTTAGGCTGGTAACGTCACTATAACATACAATAATATTTGAATAGCATCATATCAAAGATAGGAATCCGTAATAAGCAACATGGTAACGAGCTTAGTAATTTACATTTTGTTGACTAAACCTATTTCAGAGAGGAATCCGATTGTGTTTTCAAAATTACAGTACACACCAAGAGTTGATTTTAAATCTGCACTTATACTGTACGTCCGGCGTTGTTCCGCGAACCTCGGACACTCGACCATGAAATGTTTAACTGACATTGGCACCTGACACATATCACAGATTTTGTCTTCTTCTCCCTTCAGCAAGTGTTCATGGGTATACTTTGTATGTCCAGTGCGCAAACGGGTGATTATTATTTGGTGTCTTCTTTGGCTAGGGATGTTTCTCTATAGCTTGATATCTTTAATTTCTTTAAGTTTCATTCCAGATTCTGCCCAGACAGATGACCAGTAGTTAGAGACCACATATTTCATATATTTTTTCAGATCAGTATACGGTACTCCCTCTTGCTTTTGAAAGATTGGTTCATTCATGGTTTCACGCGCAATTTTATCGACCCGCTCATTGCCAGAGATCCCAACATGTGACGGGACCCACATGAAGACCAATCGGATTTCTCCCTAATTGTGTGAACATACTCTTTGATGAGTCTTGTCAGGGGATGATCTGAATAAATGTGTTGTATACCTTGTAACGAGCTTAACGAATCTGTAAGAATTAAAGTATTGTGGATATCTTCATGAGCGGCGTATTTGATTGCTTGAAGGATTGCAAAAAGTTCACCACTATAAATGCTGCATTGTGGAGGTAGTTTGAATCCACTGGATGTATTCGGGCTTAAAAAAGCTGATGCTACTCCTTGGTTTGACTTGGAAGCGTCTGTGTAGATGTGAGTATAATCACAATATTCATTTATTGATGAGAGGAAATGATTGTGAAGCAGACTAGGAATAATTTCAGATTTGTTGAATTTGGAGAGGTATAGGTTGCATGGTGGCAAGGCAATAAGCCAAGGTGGCTGTGTCTGAGTTGTTGTTGGGAAGGGTAACTGGGAAAGTCACATTCAATTCGGAACTGAACTTGTTGATCCTCTGATAGAAAGGGTATGTTAGTCTTCTTCGGTTTTCATACAGATTGCGAAAACGGTTTGAAAAGGTGTGATGATATACTGGATGCTGACTATCAGTAGAGACTAAAGATGCATACGCTAAGCTCAGCTGCTGTCGTCGCAGCTGCAATGATGGCTCCCCAGCTTCACTGTAGAGACTCTCAACGGGCGTTGTCCTGTATGCTCCAAGGGCCAGCCGTATTGCTGTATTGTGTACCGTGTTAACAATTTTCAGAACTGATTTACTTGCTGAGGCATATATTATAGAGCTATAATCGATTTTGGATCTTACTAGAGCTCGATAGAGAAGTAAGAGCGTTTGTCTGTCGGAACCCCAATTTTGGTTTGACAGAATTCTCAGTAGATTGATGCAGCTCTGACATGATGTTCTGAGATGGTTAAGATGGGCATTCCTGTGTATTCCTCAATGTAATTTCGTAATCGCTTCTCAAAGATTTTAGTATATAGCTTAAAGCTTGTTTGAACGAGACCTATTGCTCTGTAGTTTCCGCACTGAGTTTGATCTCCCTTTTTATGTATCGGTATTATTAAATTGTTTTCCTATCTTTCGGGAATCCTCTCTGTTCTCCATGTTTCTTTTAGTATAGTCCATAGCCATTTCTTTCTTTTCTCGCCCATCCATTTTATCATTTCTGGAGCTAAATCGTCTTTTCCAGAAGCTTTTCCTATTTTAATGCTTCATATTACTTGTTCCATTTCCTACTGTCTTATTTCTAGATTGTCGCTTGCTGCTTCTTCTTGGATATATTCTCTGCTTCATTTTGTATTCAATTGAATTTTTCTTGGTAATGTTCCTTCTTAGTACTTCCTCTTAGTTGGTTTTGGCTGTCTCTCATTTCTTTCCTTTTATCTCTTCTTAGTCTTTTAATTCTTGTCCAGAATTTTCTATTATCTACTGTTATTTCATTTCCAACTCTCCTGTTTGCGTTTTTTACTGCCTGTTTCACATTTTTTCTTATGGTAATGTATTCATTTTTGTCTTTTTGATCTGCAGTCTGGGTGAATGTTTTCCATACATGTTTTCTTTACTAATTCTTTTCCACCATTTCATTCTCAATAATTTTCCTTTGTATTTTCTGTTCCCGCATATCTTCTCTGCCTTTTCTAGTAGTACTTCTCTAAATTTTTCTCATCTTTCTTCTAATGTCCAACCTACTCTATGCATGGCTACTCTTGTAAAAGTCTCATCTGTTTCTTTTTGGTATTTATTTCTAAGTTAGCTGTCTTTTAACTTGTGAATTTTACTATTTTCCCTTTCTTCAACTGTCTTTGTCATATTATCCCATAGCTTTGCTGTTACTAGTTTATGCTTTAACCCTATTTCTGATTCTTTATCTGTCATCACTTGTTTCAATTTGTGCGTCAACTTTTGTGTACGTACGATATAATCAATCAGGCTCTTTATGTTTCTTTCTATTGCTACAAATGTATATTTATCTTCTATATTTTGTTCCCAGAAAGTGTTTCCTATTGCCAGGTCGTTTCTTCTGCAAAAATCTATACCATGCACCCCCATATCTCTATTAGTATTCCCTCCCACTCTTGTATTCCAATCTCCCATGATTATTATGTTTTCTGTTTCCTCTCTTTCAATGTCTAGTATATATCAGAAGACGACAATAAAAAAGTCTCCTACCGTTTTTAAAATGCCATTCCCTATTCGGAGTTCTTAATTATTGAAATACCTTTCTCTTTTTGTACAACAAAAAGAGACAGTCTCTGCTTAAAATCAAACACATTCACAAAAACGAACCTACCACTTATTTTAGAAGCGATAAGAAATCAAAATTGTAGGGACTACTACACCAATTGACAAATTGTTTACGACAAATGCAATTTTATTTTTAAGGAAATACCGTTTCTCTAATATAATTGTTTATTCACATCACCGATTTCAACATAATCTCAAAATCTCGCTTCTTCGTAGTGCTTTCAAATGAACCTCCCCATCATCATCTTATGTTTACACGTGCCGCACCGCATGAAAAGATCATATTAAAAAAATATGCAGAAAAAACTAAACATCAGGGCCACTTCTATCAACAAAACTACTCAAAAAATCAAAACCCACCCCCCTTCCAAACGAAAAACCACCATCGAACAACTTTCTTCCTCTCTATAATAGATATTTAAGTGTAAAACAGTTTTTTAAATATTTACTATAAATCTACAAAATCATATTTTACGTAATAATGTCACTTTACCTTTTCCACCGAATCACTATAGGGCTGATCAAGTTGCTGCATTCCGGATTCGCTTCTAGGTGATAACATCTTTCCAAAATTTTCTGTTGAACTTGTTACTTGTTCAAATGAGTCGTCTAAACTGAAATAGACATAATGTATTAAATAAAATGTGTGTTAAAGTTATATAGTTACAAATTTATAAAAATTAGAAAGTGTCTTTTCTGCATTTACGAAAACCAAAGTGTATTGAAATTTATCATTCTTCAGTAGATTCATATACGAGGTGCGTCCTCGAAATGTAGATACTATCTGTTATATGCTGTATATAGGAGTTGGTTGTAATAATTTATAATAAAACTCACTATTACTGACAATCCGTGTGCCGGAATTCAGACTGACTTTTTCTCTTTATTTTTTAACCGTCAACATTGCAGTAATCCATTTACTAAAAACACACCTTAACTTCTAGCCTATTATATGCAACCCATAACACATACATGATGTATTATGTTTTGCATAACTCCTTACACTATCTACCTAGACGTGATACTCTGTGAATTCTATAAAGTGCTTTTAAGTGATAAAAATCTATTAAAATTATCCTGAAACTAGCAGAGTTTATCTCATTAATATATCACGCGAACTCCGTATCCCATGGAATATACCCGTAGACTCAGGGAAAAAATTCAAAATTTAAATGCGATAAAACCCGACATTTTCGAGAATGAAAACATTTTATGTGATCAAATTGTAAGTGTTCAAAATAATTTTAAAAACAATATTAAATATAAAGCAAAAGTTTAATCGCCCCAAAGAAAATCTATCACAAAAGGTTAAGTATAAATCAAAATCTGTTAAAAGAAATAAATCAAAACGCTCATTAAAGTTCCACTTCACAAAAGGTGACGGGAAGGCCTTCAAACTTGTCAAAAGAAAACGAAAAACTACAATATAGTACAGTCAGTATAGACTTGCAATGCAAATATAGTGAGGTCGAAAGAAATCTAATTTTGTTCAAATATTTTGACCAAAAAGTAACTATGCTGATGTCATCCCATTCGAAAGAGGCGTTGATCTAAACTTGGCAAAAATCCATGTAAAGCTCCTGTTTCTTCCAACATTTTTTTTATTTATCTTTAAAAGTCTGTATATAACTTTCTGCTTGTCCATTTGTTGCAGGATGGCCTGGAGCAACGAATCTTTGTCTCATTTAATTTCTGTTACAAAATTCTGCGAAATCTATTGATTTGAAAATAGACGCATTGTCGTATATTCAATGAAGTGGTTAGGCCAATTCAGATATTGACAAGTATATTTTTTTTTGGATTTTTTTCTTTGGCAATATGTGCAGGTAGCGTATAAAAGGGTTTATTTGTTCTCATATTATAATTAAGTATATTTAACACAATCTTAATTTGAATTCGGTTTTGATGATTGTTGAAATTTTATAAATAATGTTGACAGTATATAGTTAAGTATACAAGGGCCTATCAAAATTTTCAAATCAATTCAATAGGGTAGGTACAATTGGTTTTAAACTGTTCTGTTCTGGGCTATTTGTGGATGATGAATAGCAGTAAATCAAATGAGGATACATATGTGAATGATAGAATTGAAATTTAGTTTTGTTAAAGTTCATAACGCGGTGTTCTGGACGATAATAGGGATAAGAAAGGTTTCGTTTCTCTTGAGATTTCTAGGCACTTAAATATTTGGACATTTGTTTAAAGGGGAATTGTATAATTTACTACTGAACACGAGCATTTGAATTGTTGGAAAAAAAAAGAATTAAGAAAGAGTTTAGAAATGAATATAATAGAACCGGCAGTCGAGGGTGACGATACCCCTAGTTTCTGGGAGGACTCCCTGAACGTCCCAAGGGAGGACGAGACAATAACAGAAGGTAATCTCACGGGACAACTGAAGGAACTATTCCAGGAGGTAACGCAGGAGGAAGATAAGGATCCCAGATACGAACAGCCGGGAAACAGGACCCCAACCCCTCGTACACATAAGAAGGAAAGTCTTGGCTACACAACCACTATTCACGCGCAACCAGTCAATATGGCCGACATAACATTGTCCCAAGCGCTGACCGCCGATACTAAACCAGCAATACCACAGTTTATACCGCCCCCGACATTCAACCCAAGCACAGGTAATGCCCATGCCTTTCTAAACATTTACGAGAGGACGGCGATAGCGAATGGATGGACCAACGCACTAAAAATAACATATTTCGGTTCGTACCTGGAAGGAGCGGCCAACATTTGGTTCAGAATTTTCAAGGATGCAGCAGGCAACCAAGACAAAAAATGGACAAAATATGTACCCGATAGCTATGAGACAACTATATCCAGCCCGATAAATATAAAACAAATATAACCCACTAAATAATCCTCAAGGGGCAATATAATATCCAATCCCAAAAAAATTACAATTACCAAATTACACGAAATATATATATGATTACCTATTTACTTACATATGCAGATGCTTAAGATATAATGCTAGTTACCAAATCCATTTCAAAAACTTAGAACTATTGAGAGATGATTTTCTAAACTTTTGAGAAGCTATATCTCAGAATTTCAAAAATGTTAGTTACCATTTTTTACGCCCGAGGCTTAATGGTCGGTATTACTAGTGGACAGAAGGGGTCTTTTTGGTGTGAAAAGTCAGAACCAACGGTTGCGTTGATCATTAGTTTGTCCATCCGGATGAAGTTATACTTTCAAATAAATTGAGCAAATAGTTTTGCAGATTATGGTTGAATCCTATTAGACATCTGCTTAACCTGAAATACCTATAAAATTGGTAGTAGGAAAGCTAAACATAGTATATCTATAAATTTGGTACTAGGAAACCCAACTTTGGAGCACCGAGGGATTTCAGCTTCGGATATTCAAAAAGGAAGTACCTCTATCATATTATGGGAAAATTCTTAATTACCTACTGAATTTTCTTTAAAACAATTTTTTTTATGTAAATTCATTATACTCCGGGAAAGCTAGATATGGAGTCACTTCAGAACAACGACAAGACTTGTTCACTCTCCCGAAAGATTATTCACTGGCATACAACGTCCCGCCCGTCTCAAGAACGCACGAGGGTTGGCATTCGTCTTTCGAAAGAAGTTCGGGCAATTAGAAAAACTTGAAGACCAGATTCCAGCCCCTAGAAAGACACTGAAACTGAAACATAATTCGCGGCACGTCTTCTACATGGTAACTAAAAATGAATTCCAAAATCTACCTACCTACCGCGATGTGTGGGAAGCACTTCCAAACCTGCGAGACCATGTGTTAGAATCCAGCGTGAAGAAACTGGCTATGCCTAAGATAGCGAGTAGCCAGTTGGATAATTTGCAGCTACAACCCCCGTTATCAGTATCCGATGAAGACGGTGCTTTTACTTTTACTAACCAAGAACATTTCAGACCCACACCAAAAAAAAACCACTTGTATGTCTAATTTGGGCTTTTGTTACTTTTTGGAAAGTAACTGGCGTCCAACAATTTTTTCTTTCTTTTATTAATTTTCTTCATAATTAATTTAGTCAATAAAGTAATTAGATTCACGAACTGGTCTAAATTACTCCCCAAATTAGAACATACAACCTGGCAAGATTTCACGACCATAGAAAGCCTGGGTAACAACAGTTTTAAGGTTTTAACAGAAAAGTTTTACTCGTTAAACTTATTTTTAGATTAGTAGTAATTGAAAGGACAAAAAAATAAACGGTTTTAAGGATTAAAACTAACTTTTCCGCATCTGTGGCCCTGAACAAATTCTATCATAAAATTGTTACTTTTATACACGACAGGGGATGTATCGTGCTAACAAACCGAAATTTCTCCAAAAATAACCAAAAAGTCAGTATATCTGGATGTATAGGACCCGCTGTACTCGCACTAGTCAACTGAAAATCAATAGGGCAAATTTGTGAGACACCTTGAACAATATTCAATCATAAAATTGATCAATCGTATACTCTTTGAAGGCTGTATCGTGCTAACAAACTGAAAATTCTCCAAAAATGACAAAAATTTGGTACTTCAAGTACCATAGCACCCGTTGTACAGGCGTTAGTGAGCTGAATATCAATAGGGTTCATCTGTGAGACACCTTGAAAAATATTCAATCATAGAATTGGTCACTTGCATATACTCCGGGGGCTGTATCGTGTTTACAAACTGAAATTTCCCCAAAAATGACCAAAATTTGGTACTTCAAGTACCATAGCACCCGTTGTATTGGCTTTAGTGAGCTGAATATCAATATGGTTCATCTTTCAGATGTTCTGAATAATATCCAATCATAAAATTGGTCACTTGTATATACTCCGGAGGCTGTATCGTGCTAACAAACTGAAACTTCTCCAAAAATGACAAAAATATCGTACTTAAAGTATTGTAACACCTGTTGTATTGGCTCTGGTGAGCTGAAAATCAATAGGGTTCATTAGTGAGATGCCCTGAATAATATTCAATCATAAAATTGGTGACTTGTTGGACTCCGGAGGTTGTATCGTGCTAACAAACTGAAATTTCTAAAAAAATGACAAAATATCGTACTTCAAGTACCATAGCTCCCGTTGTACTGGCTCTGGTGAACTGAAGATCAATAGGGATCATCTGTGACATGTCCTTAACAATATTCAATCATAAAATAGCTGACTTATTGCACTCCGGAGACTGTATCGTGCTAACAAGACATGTAACGAAAAGTGGCCAACGACGACGACGACGACATACACACAGGATTTTTTTTCTGAAAACCGTTTTTTTGGGTTGTCGTTGATGGAAAACGTAAAAATAACTCAAAAAAAAATTTCAAAATTCCAACTTTTTTTGGGGTAAACCAATACTTTTCTCGCATATAGAAAGGTTGGGCGGAAAAGTAATAGTAGGTATCAATATCTTGAAATTCATTCTAAACTATTATTTATTCTAATTTATAATTTATAATATTTTCTTACTTGAAAGGTTCCATAGTATTATTTTGTCTGTAGGAATATTCTGCGTAGTCTTCTATCTCTCCATCTGAAATGTCAATCACACTGTTTCCGGTAAATGTAGAATTTGCTTCTACATCTGGAGGTACCGTACGTTTCCTCTCTTCGGTATCCTCGATAGCTACAAAACAAACACGTTACATTAGATTACAGGAAAATTAATAATATCAAGAAGCTGTTGAGCACTTTAGATAAGAATAACAGGATCTCCTTAGTATAGGTTTTTGGCCACACAGGAAATGAATAGGACAAGAAAGGAACATCTTTTGTAGACCTGGAGCCTTTCTGTGGTGTAGGAAAATACTCCTATAATAAAAGAGTTTCGAAGGAAGGAGGAAACTGAAAAGAAGCACACTGATTTTCAATATGTTGCCAGAAATATTGTTTATACACATGTAAAGTGAGACAGTACAATAAAATTAATGATTTCATGGGAATAATAATTATTTCCTCTTATACCATTATTTGTAAGTAACATGATTGAAGTACTTACGAATAAAATCACTTTCTTTTTCACGACGTTGGCGTTTATGAGATCCTCTCCTCGAACCAAATCCGGAATCTGTTGAAGGTGTATCCAAAGTTTTCTTTGATGTACTAGGTTTGGAATTCTTCCCCTACAAAATATACCGTCCAATAAAAACCATCGCTATTAATAATTTTATCAATAATATTGAATGTCTACCTTTTTATTACTGACCGGCGTTCTTCCTCTACCACTCGATTTTCTAGGGTTCGGTGTTTTAGGTGTAACAGTTTTAGCTTTCGGTAAAGATTTGCGTTTCTTTGTAGACTCTGATAGTAATTTTTCCAATTCCACGGGATCGTCTAATAGTCTCTGATGGTACCGGAGTTCTTCGAATGATTTATTAAAAGAATTTGATGGCTTAATCTAAAAAAAAAATATATAGAAACGAACCTCTCTAACCAAAGTAATTCGAATGAATTATGCTAAACTTACCATCAAATTTTCTTTAGGAACATCTATGGGCTTTATTAACGATTTTATGAGGACGGCCCTTTCATATTTCCCACCAAAAAATCTTACATCATAATTATTATCAGTAATTTTCATAACCTGGAAAATATATGACTGTGAAGAATCGTTAATAGCTCAAAGTTTTTTAGATGTTATTTCAAAAATCAAATTCATTTACACAATGTTATATCATAGTCAGAGCATGTGCCAGTCCCTAGTCTAAATACAAGCCTCGGAACGGACTGAAGACAGAACGCTGTGAAGGTCTATAGTTGTCGTTTAAGTAACGTTATATTAAGGTCTACATTTAAGATATCGACGTCGGGTAAATTGCCCATTGATAATAGAGATAAATTATGTCATTGTAATAGAATAGGGGATGTAATCTTACCCATAATTGAAAGTTTCTATTCATTGTCACAAAGCCATAAATAGTCTTCGTGCGAGGTAAATTATTTACGTCAACCATTGTGGATTTTAGAAAATTCTATGTTTTTTATTAATAGATTTTTAGAACTAGTTACATATTTTAAATGCCTTTTAGTTCACGTAGAGACGATCTCTCTTTTTTGTTAAATAATTACGTATTGAGGAAGAAGTTTTTGTCAATTCGTTTCATATCATCAAACCGCTACATTTCCAAAATCGAAATCAGTTATTTTAATATGTTCACTGCCATATGCATCAACACTTTTTTAGATGGCTTGAAACTTTAATACATTAAGACTTTTTAGGGTCTGATAAGCGTCAAATTTTTAAATTACAGACCCTGCCCACCCTAAAACCAAAATCGGATCATTTAACACGTTGACTGCTATGTGTATGAACACATTTTTAGACGGTTTAAAACTTTCATACACTGGGGAGTTTTTTAGGGGAGATAATAACTGCAATTTTTTTAAATTATTACCCTTGTCAAGTTTTATTTTAAGGTCCATCCATAAATAACGTCACACGTCAAGGGGGGAGGGAGTCAATGAAATGTGACAAGGGGCAGGGGGACAAATAGTTTTTAACGCCAATTGTCAAAATTTAAAATGTAAGCGAAAAACTTAAAAATTATTACTAACTCGATCTGTATTAACTTGTTACGTCCTACCAGAGGGGAGGGAGTTTAAAAAATGTGACCATCTGTGACAAAAGACGAGGGTGGGGTTCAAAACTCGTATAATTTGTGTGTGACAGAATTTATGGATGGCCCCTTATTTTCAAAGTAATGAAAAAACAACAACCCGAAAACTAAAACCAGATACTTTAACACATTGACTTGTCATGTGTATTGAAAGTGATACACTTGTTGGCTCCAGCATGCCTTCCTGTATCATTTTGTAAATGACCACCGTAATCTCCGGATATTACACCAAACGATTTTTTCTTTTAAGGATTTTTAAAAAGTAAAATCGCCCGAATTTAGAGATTTTTTTTCTTTGTTAATTTTCTTCACTGGGTCCAGGGACTTTTGGAAAATCCTCTATTTTACAAGGGTCATTAACACGTTGAGTGCCGTATGTATCCGCGGCTGATACACAACTATTTCTGTTATTTCAGCCGCATGTATCGACGTTGGCTGCAAGCCTTGGGTATATCTCTATGGGGACTATCGCACTACGGCCTGGCATACCCAAAAGCTTATTTGGCCTGTATATTTTACCCTTAGTTTTTTCAGGACGCGATTTTTTCAGTTAGTTGGGTATGAAATACGAAATGTTTTTTTTATTGAATAACAAGAAACACTAAATTATGGAAAAGAATATATAAATCTAAGAAACCAATGAACATAACAATTAGTTATAGTAGTAACAAGTATTTCATTTCATAAAACATTTTTGTGTACTTCGAAAAAACACGATAAGCAATAATATTTTTTACATGCAACACATCTGAATTTGCTTTGTGTGGCTTGATTGGCTGCAGCTTTTCTACCGACCTCTTCAGTTTTTGTCTTATAACATCGTACACATCTTCCTCTTTTTCTGCTAGCATCCTGACTCTCTTCTAAATAATGTTGGACTGGAGGTTCATCTGCTGGAGCTGGAGTGTCGAATGACTCAGTTGGTAAATGTAGCATTTCTGATGTGATACTTTCTTTGAACTTTGTTACTGGCATATTGTCATTTGCAATCTCTTGATGCAAAATATATGCATTCACCAAAGCCGTACCCATCAGCAGCTCCATTGCCAATTTTCGGTACCATTTCAAGTCTCTTCTCAGGGACGATGAAATAGGCTTTCATTTGGTCAGAGAGATCAATGAACGATTTACATTTGTTGCAGTCGCTCACTATTTTCGGCTTCTGTACATCTCCACCCCTTTGCCTCACTGTCACAAGTTCATCTGTGTGTTTGGTACTGAGGACTAACACGTCTCTTCTATCTCTCCATTTTAGTACTACCACGCCTGTGTCGCTCTCGGCTGAGACAACTTCATTCTTCTGTATCTTTTTAGTGATAACGTCTTTGGGGTTGAGTCCCTACTAAATGTGTTTTCCGGTCTAATAGAATATGTGCTAGTGAAACACTTGTGTAATAATTGTCAGTATATAAGGTTCTTCCTTTATCTAACAAATTGGTAATAAGTGCAAGGACTACGCTAGTCGCTACTGGTTGACCTTCAGTTTTTTCAGTCCCGCAATATACGCTAAGATTATAGGTATATCCTTTATTGACACATAACTTGAATAGCTTTATCCCAAATTTATGACGTTTGTTTTTTATATATTGTCTGAATGACAAACGCCCTCTGAAAGGGACAATTGTTTCATCGATGCAAAGCTCATCTTGAGGAATAATAGCAGCTTGAAAGCTAACTATAAGTTTTTGGATAAGCGGATTTATTTTATCAAGTCGATTCTCTATTGCATCTTCGTTATTGTTGAAATGAATCATTTTCAGTAATAGTTGAAATCTATTTCTGCTCATCAATGACTTGATCTTATTTGAGTACAAAAATGATGTCCTCCAGTACGATTCGATACTTGGTAACTGAAACAACCCCATCCACATAATGATTCCAAAAAATCTCTCTATTTCGTCTGATGTGGTATTGGCCCATGTTTTTATTCTCGACTTTGGTAGATTATTTCGTGTCTTGCATTGTTCTGCATAACGATTTGTCTCGAGAACAATATGGCTTATGTCATCAGTTACCATAAGTTTGTAAAAATCATAAGGTGTTTTATCGTAGAACCGTTCATATATTTCTGCTTTTACTCCAGGATTCGGTTCCATCAACGGAAAGTGTTTTAGGTTATTGCCTCGCACTGGTCCCCATATAGGATCCCCTATTGGGGGTGAGGTATCCTCGGGCTCTGAAGAAGGTTCATCCAGTCGAAACTGAGCAATGACATCTTCAATGGTTTCTGTGATATAAATCGTGCTGCAAGATTTCCTGGCAGATATAGTTTCATTTTCTGCTGAATGCGATATTGAACTCGTACTGGGCCGGTGAATATCTGTAAAAAAAGTTTGGTAAATAGTTTTGGATCTCGAAATATTTTGGGTATATAGTTTTGAGTGAATCATCAACTCACCTTGACCAGATTTACTGGCTTCCACTCTTCTTGAAATGAATAAAAAATTGGAAAATGCTATAAAAAAAATATCTGATAGTTTCATTTAAAGCGACAGGAATTGTACCTTTTGGTCCCAAACGAGTCTTGCAGAAAATCCCATCTGAAGATATTGGCAATGATACTGATGGCTCTGTGAATAACATTCTTGTGAATTACTTGCAGCAGCAACGTTTTACAGCAGGACCATCAAGAAGGAATATTAGAAGACAAAAACTATCTTTTTCATTTTCATGCGTTTACTTTTTCTGAAACTTGCAGAAAGTAAGCTACTATCACTATCACTACTATTATAACTTTCTGGGTGATATTCGTCTGATGAGTAAACATCCCCGAATAGCGAATTCTCTTCGTCCGACAACAATTCCTGCATCAAATTATGTAAACGTGATTGTTCTTTTTCGTACGACATATTTTTTCCAAATATGCGTTATAAAATAATGTAACAGTAATAAACTTCCAACCAGACAGGAGATTCAGTATACACGTTCGATACAGTGCATAAACCAAGCACAACTAATGAAAAGTCACTGAAAGATTTGCCTCCAATTATTGCATACACCTGTTCTATTTTAGTTTGACATTGTTGCCAGTTCGTGTATCCAGGTTGGATACATGCGGCTGTAATATTCAAAAATAGATATTGTTGCCGTGCGTATCCAATGTGGATACATACTGAAAATAACGTCAGAAAATGTCAACATCTAGTTTTTTCAACTGTTCATTGCATTTTGATGCGATAAAATACATATTTGAAGCCATACACATGAAAAATGGATTTGGCCTGATATACCCAATTTTCCGCTTCCACGGTGGCACTCAACGTGTTAAGAAACAAACATTTTTGAAAACATAAAATTTTAATAAGGTATAATGGAGATAGATAACTTACTTTCGCTGGCCAATAAGGATATCCTTTTTGCTTTGCCCAAACTAATGTATGTGGCACTCTGCACGGTAGACAGAACCATTTTACGCAACTTTTTTCGTTACTGTGCTTGTAGCAATCGAAACAATTTCTCATTTCGGCCAGATCGTGTAACGTATCTCTAAGCATTAATTCCGCGGCACCAAACTCTTGCGATTTGTCTAAAAAAAAAAAAAATAATATTGTTGAAACCCCACACAATTTGTATTTTCATGTATAGTGTTCGAATTTGGTTTTAATTACCAAATTCTCCCGTGATTCTATTTCAATTTCCCCTGTATAATAAAAGTCGAATATTATGCTCAAAATACATAACTAAATATATCCTTATTTTCAACAGTTAATATTTCTTTACTTCACTAAAAAAGTCATTTAAATTTACTAACACCTAAGAAAAACAGATAAATATCGTTTTCTGAAATTCTACTGAACATATCAAAGTCCCCGACATATTATCTCTTCATAAAAACTCTCTTCCAAACTCTGTTATCTGTATCTACAAAACCGTTGAAAACCCCACAAAAAACATCTTCATATCTGCAACATTCACTTGTTGTTCGAACGTTACATTTTAAAATACTTTTATCCCATTGGCTAGTTTCTAATAGTTTACTCATTCCTCGATCCTACGTCATCAACCATATAAATACGAAAATAGCCTCATTTTTACTTCACTTCCCAGATAGCTTTCACACTTCTCAGACACCCTCTTTCATCATATAACATGCTACAACTTCGTAAAACCAGCCGGCGTTTTTAACCCGGGAACCACCATGTGTCCGTAATCTTTATTATTTTAATAAACCAACATAGTATGTGCACAATACTTTCAGTTATCGCGAAAAGTCAAGTGAATTCTTAATTGTCGAAGCAACAGTAAATAACTTATATTTCATGACAATATAAATCATAACGTGATAACAGTGTTTAATTTCATTCTACGGTTCATCGTTACTTCAGTGACAAACGGCCGTAGTGGTCCTTCGCAAAGCCAAAAATACATTCCCTCTAATTAACCCGAAGTAAAAGGGTTAAATTAGAACATGGTCCTGATTCGAGACCGGATAGAACCAGAAAATAGTGAAGCACAGTCCTAGCGAGAGCAGTGAAACAGCCCTTGGAGTCCAGAGAATATAGACCCTCAGCGTTCCCGAGAACTCTTCGAGAATTTCAGTCAGCAGAAAACAGACATTAGATAAGGTATTTATCGATAATAAAAGATTTTGTATATTTGCTTATCAACCAACGTAAAATTTTGTAAACATAGAATATAGTGTGATACGAAATTCAGTGATCTAACAATGCAAAAACATTTATCACATTTTACAATTTAAAATTACAGTCATGTATATTAATATTATAAGATAATATAGTTAAAACTGATGAATATTTTCATATATTTACGTATCAAACGATGGAAAAATCTCATAAATTTAACATACAGTGGTAGACGAAAGTCTGCACTCAAACACTTTAAAATAATTAACATTGCTATGGATTTATAATAAAAGTCTTTGATATATTTTTTATGCAACATAAACTTTAAATAATTTCACCTTAATATTAACTTGGATTTATAATAACATTCTTTGACATTGTTTGTGTAAAATAAAATAGTATACAGGGTGATTTAAATGATTTCACCTTAATATTAATTTGGATTTATAATAACATTCTTTGACATTGTTTGTGTAAAATAAAATAGTATACAGGGTGATTTAAATGATTTCACCTTAATATTAATTTGGATTTATAATAACATTCTTTGACATTGTTTGTGTAAAATAAAATAGTATACAGGGTGATTTAAATAATTTCACCTTAATATTAATTTGGATTTATAATAACATTCTTTGACATTGTTTGTGTAGAATAAAATATTATACAGGGTGATTTAAAGAATTGCACAGTAACATTGATTTGGAACTATAATAACATTATTTGATATTTTTTATGTATTAATACTAAAACCGTTACACTAATGGACAAAGTGAATTGATATTTTGTATATAACATGCATTAAATGTAGAGTATCATTTTAACTTGCAACTAGTCGTAGAAAACTGAACAGGCACGGCTGGTAGCAAAAATATAAAACAAATATATTACGCTGATACAAAATAAGCATTGTTCAAACATAGCCATTAATTTGCATTTCATGTTAAATATAATAATACACGGCAGATTGTTACTGCCCATGTTAACCGTTTGACAGATTGTAATAACATTTCAAAATGTACTGCCCAACAATTAAGAACATTCACGTCCGAAGCTAGATCTATCGTAAAGTCATTGTTAAATTTAAATATCAATAAGGAAGAGTATTTGATGCACTAATCGTTCACATATTAAAAACAAAGTTAGATTATAATACAAAAAGATCTCTTGAAGAAAAAGAGACTGATCAAAATTTAATTGCTAGTGATATTTTTTTTGATTTCTTGAAAAAAAATGTACAGTCTTGGAAAACTTGTTAACCCAAGATCCCAAACCCTAACCATTCACCATCAATGCAACAATCTCCAGAATATTATCGTCAGGAAACATAGTGTTCTGGACAACTCATTCACAATACCTTACGGATAACCCCTCTCTTACTCATTACATACTCATTCTTTTGGTGTGACCACACCACT
Source organism: Galeruca laticollis (assembly GCA_963921935.1). Taxonomy (NCBI): domain Eukaryota; kingdom Metazoa; phylum Arthropoda; class Insecta; order Coleoptera; family Chrysomelidae; genus Galeruca; species Galeruca laticollis. The sequence goes on along the minus strand of OY998185.1, from coordinate 65,452,342 downwards.
TTCAAATCAAAACTTACCCTCACATTAAAACATTCTTGCTCATAATTCATTATCAAACTAACACTTACACTCGAATAAACGATTCACTTGTACTCAACGCCCTTACAGTGCAGAATAGCACTCACTCATCATTGCTTAAACTCTTTCTCGTCAAGAAAACAATCCTTTAGTCCTCTGGAAGAGGACAGTGATACTTATATACTTGAAACTATGTGAAAAACTTAAACTTATACTTGAACATTGAGAAACAAATACTTTAACACTTAAAACCCTAAACGATTAACAAAAAAAAACTTAGACACTTTGACATGAACATTGCTCTTATGTGAATACCTGGATAAAGGTACTGAAATGAAGAAGAATATACTTGGTTGAAAATATGAAGATACTTGGTTGAAAAGATGAAGATACTTGGTTGAAAAGATGAAGATACTTGGTTGAAAAGATGAAGAAACTTGGTTGAAAAGATGAAGAAACTTGGTTGAAAATATGAAGATACTTGGTTGAAAAGATGAAGATACTTGGTTGAAAAGATGAAGAAACTTGGTTGAAAAGATGAAGAAACTTGGTTGAAAAGATGAAGAAACTTGGTTGAAAATGAAGATACTTGGTTGAAAAGATGAATATACTTGGTTAAAGATGAAGATACTTGGTTGAAAAAGGAGATACTTGGTTGAAAAGATGAAGATACTTGGTTGAAAAGATGAAGATACTTGGTTGAAAAGATGAAGAAACTTGGTTGAAAAGATGAAGAAACTTGGTTGAAAATATGAAGATACTTGATTGAAAAGATGAAGATACTTGGTTGAAAAGATGAAGATACTTGGTTGAAAAGATGAAGAAACTTGGTTGAAAAGATGAAGAAACTTGGTTGAAAATGAAGATACTTGGTTGAAAAGATGAATATACTTGGTTAAAGATGAAGATACTTGGTTGAAAAAGAAGATACTTGGTTGAAAAGATGAAGAAACTTGGTTGAAAATATGAAGATACTTGGTTGAAGAAGATGCATGGTTGAAGAAGATGACACTTGGATAATATAAACACTTGGGTGACGTTTAGAAGAAAACGGCATCCCCCCTTACTCATATGTTACTTAACCAATCACATTGACGACACTTTGAATTTAAAACGACTTGACAAAAACATTGTATACATATCTTACCCTCCTTTTCTTGGCGAGAACAGAAATAACTCCTTTACATTAATTAAAACATTTTAAAAACTCATTCTTACCCGCAAAAGAGTCGGGTCCCCTTAACACAAACATTAATCATAAAAACATATACAAAAACAATCTCAAAAGAGTTAGAAAAAACTCTTTAATCATACTTAAACACTCGTGGTCACTACCTTACATTTACTTTTATGCTAACTCACACATGAATTATTACTTGCACTCGCATACAATTGCACCTTAATCAAACTCATACTCATTCTCATATTGGCACTCAAAGCTCACATTCATAATACTTTTACACTTATTCGTACATACTCGTATTTACATTTGCATTCATATTCATTCATACTTACTCACTTGTTGTTGCACGCATTCGTACTTGCTCTAGTCTCATGAGCATACTCTCTTACATTTCTCTCATTATCTCATTAAACACTGGGAAGTCCGAGGTTCCTGGACCGTTACTCGTAAAACAAACTGGTACCACACTTGTCGAAATAGAATCGACTTAAACATTCTCTTACATCTCTCTCATTATCTCATTAAACACTGGGAAGTCCGAGGTTCCTGGACCGTTACTCGTAAAACAAACTGGTACCACACTTGTCGAAATAGAATCGACTTAAATATTCTCTTACATTTCTCTCATTATCTCATTAAACACTGGGAAGTCCGAGGTTCCTGGACCGTTACTCGTAAAACAAACTGGTACCACACTTGTCGAACTAGAATCGACGTAAACATTCTCGTTCTTTACTGCATTACTTATTCTTTCATGTGAATACCTGGACAAAGGTATTATTCTTTTATGTGAATACCTGGACAAAGGTATTATTCTTTCATGTGAATACCTGGACAAAGGTATTATTCTTTTATGTGAATACCTGGACAAAGGTATTATTCTTTTATGTGAATACCTGGACAAAGGTATTATTATCTTCTTATTGGTTACAACTCTAGTCCATTTCTAGAGTATATTGCTTACCTTCTTATCGTTTACAACTCTAGTCCATTTCTAGAGTATATTGCTTACACTCTTATCGTTTACAACTCTAGTCCATTTCTAGAGTATATTGATTACACTCTTATCGTTTACAACTCTAGTCCATTTCTAGAGTATATTGCTTATCTTCTTATCGTTTACAACTCTAGTCCATTTCTAGAGTATATTGCTTACACTCTTATCGTTTACAACTCTAGTCCATTTCTAGAGTATATTGCTACATTCTTATCGTTTACAACTCTAGTCCATTTCTAGAGTATATTGCTTACATTCTTATCGTTTACAACTCTAGTCCATTTCTAGAGTATATTGCTTACACTCTTATCGTTTACAACTCTAGTCCATTTCTAGAGTATATTGCTTACCTTCTTATCGTTTACAACTCTAGTCCATTTCTAGAGTATACTGCTTACACTCTTATCGTTTACAACTCTAGTCCATTTCTAGAGTATATTGCTTACCTTCTTATCGTTTACAACTCTAGTCCATTTCTAGAGTATATTGCTCACACTCTTATCGTTTACAACTCTAGTCCATTTCTAGAGTATATTGCTTACACTCCGTTTACAACTCTAGTCCATTTCTAGAGTATATTGCTTACACTCTTATCGTTTACAACTCTAGTCCATTTCTAGAGTATATTGCTTACATTCGTTACACTCATGACGTTAGAGTCCTTACAACACTCCAACCTCAAATCTTATTAATTCGTTACATTCATGATGTTAGAGTCCTTACAACACTCTAACCTCAACATTTATTCAGTCGTTACATTCATGACGTTAGAGTCCTTACAACACTCTAACCTCAACTCTTATTCATTCGTTACATTCATGATGTTAGAGTCCTTACAACACTCTAACCTCAACATTTATTCAGTCGTTACATTCATGACGTTAGAGTCCTTACAACACTCTAACCTCAACTCTTATTCTTTCGTTACATTCATGACGTTAGGGTCCTTACAACACTCTAACCTCAACTCTTATTCATTCGTTACATTCATGATGTTAGAGTCCTTACAACACTCTAACCTCAACATTTATTCAGTCGTTACATTCATGACGTTAGAGTCCTTACAACACTCTAACCTCAACTCTTATTCATTCGTTGCATTCATGATGTTAGAGTCCTTACAACACTCTAACCTCAACATTTATTCAGTCGTTACATTCATGACGTTAGAGTCCTTACAACACTCTAACCTCAACTCTTATTCATTCGTTACATTCATGATGTTAGAGTCCTTACAACACTCTAACCTCAACATTTATTCAGTCGTTACATTCATGACGTTAGAGTCCTTACAACACTCTAACCTCAACTCTTATTCATTCGTTACATTCATGACGCTAGAGTCCTTACAACACTCTAACCTCAAATCTTATTCATTCATTACATTCATGACGTCAGAGTCCTTACAACACTCTGACACACATTAGATAACTTTACAACCCCTACACATATTTACATAGTTACTCTCAAAATTATTCACTTTCATTCACAAACCTGCATCAACACTGTACACACACTCACGCTCCATACCCTTTCACTAACATCAGCATTCGATGTCTGAGAGCAGCCATCTCTCACCTCTCTTCCATTCTTCCCGCGCCCCCAATATGTTCGAATTTGGTTTTAATTACCAAATTCTCCCGTGATTCTATTTCAATTTCCCCTGTATAATAAAAGTCGAATATTATGCTCAAAATACATAACTAAATATATCCTTATTTTCAACAGTTAATATTTCTTTACTTCACTAAAAAAGTCATTTAAATTTACTAACACCTAAGAAAAACAGATAAATATCGTTTTCTGAAATTCTACTGAACATATCAAAGTCCCCGACATATTATCTCTTCATAAAAACTCTCTTCCAAACTCTGTTATCTGTATCTACAAAACCGTTGAAAACCCCACAAAAAACATCTTCATATCTGCAACATTCACTTGTTGTTCGAACGTTACATTTTAAAATACTTTTATCCCATTGGCTAGTTTCTAATAGTTTACTCATTCCTCGACCCTACGTCATCAACCATATAAATACGAAAATAGCCTCATTTTTACTTCACTTCCCAGATAGCTTTCACACTTCCCAGATAGCTTTCACACTTCTCAGACACCCTCTTTCATCATATAACATGCTACAACTTCGTAAAACCAGCCGGCGTTTTTAACCCGGGAACCACCATGTGTCCGTAATCTTTATTATTTTAATAAACCAACATAGTATGTGCACAATACTTTCAGTTATCGCGAAAAGTCAAGTGAATTCTTAATTGTCGAAGCAACAGTAAATAACTTATATTTCATGACAATATAAATCATAACGTGATAACAGTGTTTAATTTCATTCTACGGTTCATCGTTACTTCAGTGACAAACGGCCGTAGTGGTCCTTCGCAAAGCCAAAAATACATTCCCTCTAATTAACCCGAAGTAAAAGGGTTAAATTAGAACATATAGTGTTCAGAACACGACCGAACAATTATGATATTTAAAATTAAATAGGCCGGGCTTGTCTCTACGAAACTTGTTTTAGTTTGATAAATAAATAAATGTCAGTGTCAACCAATTTTTCCAACCAGAACTGTCTCCAAGTTAAGACCTAAATGTTTAAGTTTTTACAGAAATTAATATATTCCTTCTTTCCTGCAAATTGCATACATTTTGTATAAAGTTAAAGATAAGTTATTGAAGTGAAACTTTTTATGGGACACTAGCGTTTTGTCATGAGAGTTAACTCGTCGAGCTAACAAAACTGTTAAACTCCTTGTGAGAGAGGCGGAAAAAATTAACGAAGATCCGCACAAAGAGGAGACGCCGAGAATAGTCGCAGGGCATTGTTTATTGATGGCGATCATATTATTCCGTTTATCAATCCCCACTTCGCTGCGCGAACGATAAAGTGAGAACGCATTCGGGGGGAAAAGGATACAAAAAGCGCTTAATAATTTCTGCCGATATTGGTATAATCCAGTGCGAAATTAATATAGAAATTGTTTACCTTTAAAATTAAGGCGATAAAAACTAGGAAATTTCTTTGCATTGTGTATTTATTTGTATTATTTTGAAAAAAATATGTAATAAAACGTAACAAGAGTATTGAAATATATTGAAAAAGGAAATAAACAGGTATACTTGTCCGTACAGATAAGTTCTGTACTCATTAAAGTTTAAGCATAAACTGTGTTATCTCCTACTTTCCGCATTGAGACCAACGCGCATCGTGGGCGTGTCCACTTTCAAACTTTCAGCTATATTTGCTAACCTGTACGTAGAAGAGCAAGTAAGTCTCAGTTCATCAGAGAAAGTCGTTGTAACTAGTGTTGCTTTATTTATGGAAATATTTTTGAAGTGAAACTTTTTATGGGACACTACAGAGGTTTTGGTTACGAGGTAATCTCGTAAAGGCTAACAAGTTTTGTGAAGCTCTAATTATCATTTGTACTTAAACTTAGTGAGATAAACGCAGCGCTGTTCTCCCCTTCTGTCATCACTCGACTCGATTTAAAATCAAACGAAAAACGCGGGTTCGATACCCCCATGGGCGGCCGCCAGAACTTTTCTTAGGTATTAAAAAGGAAGGATACGTAATATGCATTCAAATTTCTTAAAAAGAATATTTACTTTTGTTTGTCTTTTATTGTAAATAGTTTTTTATAGCCTATCCGAAAAATTATTGTTTTTATTTTGGAAATAATTTTTGTTTTAATTTTTTTAAATTATAGTTTTTTATGTTGTTGATATTTATGAATTCACTTTGTACACTCATTGGCGGTTATTGCGTCATAAAACATAAAAAGTTTCACTTCTGACGCTGTTAGTTTTCGACTGACGCATAAATCTTTTTTTTATAGTGTTTATTAAATAAATATTATTGGATTGTTGACGAAATTACAGTGTATTTATTTTTGCCCAGAACCGTCTACTACGAATACGCAGTCCGCTAATCGAAGGCAGATTTCTCCAAACTGTGTTAAGGTAAAACGGCCGTAACAAGTATGAATGAGTATATACAGGGTAATCAGTTAAGGGTAGCTACCGGCCGTATCTCGGAAACAGTTTAGCAAAGAATTTGGGGGGGGGGGGTTAAATTCTTATAACAAAATCGGCCTAAAAAACTGTTTAAATATATTATTAGGTTCGTAAATTTCCGATAGGTGGCGCATTCCGTCACTTAAAATATATTTGCTTTAGATACTTCTGGCCATATTCTACAAATTTTATCGGAGTAATTTTCCTGTATCACCTATTCTTAGGTGGTGGGGGAAGCGAACTTTTGTTGACATCAAAAGGACTGTAAGTTTGAAATACCTGAACCGATGTTCACAAACCTAAACTAGAGAGCATTAAGGGCATATTTTAGAAACAAAAACCAATGTGACATTTAACCTCTCAATTGGCATTTAAAAGACACCTCTACCTGTATTAATAATTTTTTCTGAGAAATTTCAAATGCTATACTATAACTGCAACCAGCTTACAAAAGGACAAAAAAGATGACTTGTGGAAACTGCTTAAAAAAATTTGAGAAGTATTGGTTCACCCTGTAAGTTGTAAGAAAAATTGTTTGGAGGCTAAAATAAAATCGTTATGCGAATGGAAAACGACGGTTAATATCATTTTTCATTTTAAAGTTATAGCAAAAATAAAAAAAATCAATTTCTCTTATAACTACGGTGACCATATTTTTACCAGTCAAAATCGGGACAAACCTACTGTTGCACAATGCCTATATATTTGTTTATACATATTTGTAAATTTGGAAAATAACGAACAAAAACACAATTTTACATTATTATTTATTATACTTTATTGCACAAGACTTTGAAATATTTATATAATGTACCTATTATCCAACTCAGGTAAAGAATTATGAAAATTAGACTGATTGAAAAAAAAATTTACATGTAATTCAGGGTCTAACAAGAAGGCTGGCTTTTGTTCCAATCATATTTTTCTGTAGAAGCCAAAGCTTTCAACAAGGTCTTGTTCTTCCTTACTTTATCATACATTTCTACGCATGAAAGATTACAGTTCATTTGAATTATTAAAAGTGCCTTTACGCATTCAATTGACATTTGACTCTTCTCGGACGTCCAAAAGTTGTTAATCAACGGAAAGGCCCGTTCTACTGAAGCATTAGTCCCTGGCAGAGAAAGCACAAATTCCAAGAACATCTTCAGGTTTGGAACTTTTATTTCATTCTTCCGCAAGTTTTCAAAAACAGTCAACCATCTTTGCTCTGTTGTCTTTTTCTGCGTTGCCCATTCTGTTAAGATATTTTCGGACAGTTGAGTGTTCAGCACGCTCAACTCGTTGAACAAATCATCAGAAGAAATGGGTGGTAAGCTTTTTTGGAAAATGGTATAGCTTTCCTCCAAGTCCTCGCATGTCAATTTTTTCTTTAAATCTATCCAAGACAACTGGCTCAAGCTGTCAACGTTTGATTTCCAAAAGTCCAAATAGATAATGCAACGGTCATAAAAAGAACACGCTGTACTCTTAATGTCTTCCAAGACACTATTATGTCCTGCAGCACAGTTTTTCTTTTGAATCTCTTTAACTTTCATTGGTAAAAATGAAGATTCTTTTCTGTCCATCAAGTTTTTGCGCAAAATCAAATATTGATTTGATGCTTCTGTTGCTGATATTTTATCCCCCTCCATCTTTTTTACAGTTTCATTAAACACTCCAGCTACATTATGAATAAACTAAAGCCAAAGTTCCCCATTTGGATCGTCAAAAAATGATTTCAACACTACTGGGGTGTTGGGTTGTGAAGAAAAGTATTGCTTAAGAGGCAGCATCATTTGTAGAACACGTTCCAATGCTGGTAGAAGTCTCAGCCATCTTGTGTTTGAATAAAACAAGAGGTTGCGGTACTCCACGTCAATAAATTCACAAAGATCTTTCAATTCTGCCACTCGCACTGTGTATATATGGAAAAACTTAAATAGTTTCACAATAACAACTTCAGCATCAATAGGAAGTGAGTCAGCAGCGTTATTAATGCAATTATTGACTATGTGAGCCATGCAACCAATGCCAACTAAAGTTTTATCAGTACTAGCTGATAGTTTACAGAACAGGTTATTTGTTCCTTTTCTTTTTGCGCCACCAAAATTAGTATTAGTGTTGTCTGCAGACATTCCTACTACTTTATCCACCAAATCATTACGGCTTAAAACTGAAAATATATACTCACTAAGTTGATTACTTGTTTCGCCACTTAATGTTTCAAGGTCTAAAACTTTAACATTTACACCACGGGTCTCATGAAAATATCTCACAACAATTGGTACAACTTTTTGAGCACCATGATTTGAGCTATCCACCATTAATGTAAAACATGACGTTTCACTGAGCTCCTGCATTAATTCTTTTTGAATGTTTGGAGCCAGCACATTTTTAATCATGGCTTCGCTTTTTGTTCGAGCAGAAGAAAATTTCTGTTCAAATAACGTTGAAATGAGCTTAGAAGTACAATCTAAGGATGTAAAACTATGATTATGTTTTATAGTGTGGTAGGCTAAAACAGCTTCTTTTGCTACAATTTCATTTTGTTCTGAATCATTTTTAGTAACAAACTTACTCATAGATGATGACATAGCTACTGCATTAACACCAGCTAAATGCTTTTTAGTTTTTAAATGCAGCTTGATATCAGTCACGCCACCATGTGAAATATTAATTTCACTAGAACATTGAGTACAAAATGCAACGTGTGGGTTGAGTTCTCGCTTTTCAAAAAAGGATATTCCTTTTTGGAGATCACTATTAAAAGAACACTTTCTCTTCTTACCTTTATCGCCACTCGTTGTTCAACTTTCAAGTAGCTCATGCACAAACGGAACTGTAACCAAACCACTCGCTAACTAAACGATAACACTGCTGTGGTGTCAAGTACGAGTGCTAGACTGAGACACACTGACCCTGACGTGACGAGACCGTAGCAGACGATTGTGCGGTGGAAGGGGGTAGTAGCGTCGTGTCATAGTCACTTCTGCCAACCTAAACCCGGCTAGAGGACTATTGTGTGCGTGATCCATGCGCTGAACAAATGTGCAAAAATTACTACTTTTTCCTCAGATCTTCAAAAATCGGGACAAATATATTATATTTCGGGACGCCGGGACAAAGCTCTATAAATCGGGACTGTCCCGATTTTTTCGGGACGCATGGTCACCGTACTTATAACTTACAGGTTGAGACAATACTCCTCAAATTTTTTAAAAAACTCCAAAATATTTCGACAGGTCAGTTAGTCATCTTATTTGTCTTTTTCTAAGCTCGTTTATAGTTATAGCATTGCATTTGAAATTTTTTCTCGGAAAAAACTATAAATAGAGCTAGGTGTCACATAACGCCCTGTATCTGCGAATTGAAAGAATAAATGTGATATTGTTTTTTGTTTCTGAAATGTGCCTTAAATGCTATTTGCAAGGAGTATATATTTGTGAAAATCGGTTCAGACATATGAAAGTTACAGTTCTTTTGATGTCAACAAAAGTTCACTTCCCCCACCACTTAATAATAGGTAATACAGAAAAATGACTCGGACAAAAGTTGTAGAATATGGACAGAAGTATCTAAAGCAAATATTTTTTATCAATTATATTTTTTAAGTGATGGAATGCGCCACCTATCGGAATTTTACGAACCTAATAATATTTTTAAGCAGTTTTTTAGGCCCTATTTTGTTATAAGAATTTTTTTCCCAAAATTCTAGGACAAACGTATTCCGAGATACAGCCGGTAGCTGATCACCCTGTATAATTAAAATGCTGTAATTTGAATGAAGATTTCCAAAGCACTTTTGGAACGGTTTCAAATTTCTTGCATCCATTTGTTACTGTAGATGAAACTTGGATTCACCACTACACTCCTAAGACGAAAGAACAGTCAAAGCAGTGAGTTGCAAAGGGTGAACCTGCTCCGAAAAAGTTAAAGATAGTTTCGTTGGCCGGGGAGGTGATGGCAATTGCTTTTTGGTATACCCGTGGGATTGAACTCATCAATTATCTTCAAAACGGTGAAACAATAACAAGAGACTATTGCGCATTAATGCTTGTTAAGCTAGAAAACAGAAATTGCAAAAAAACGCATTTCAAAAGTGTCTTTTACGTCTCCTCACACTTCAGCTATCTCCATGGCTAAAATTCATGAATTGCACATTGAATTGGTTGACTATTGTAATTTATTGGTTTTTGTGCCTAGGTTTATTAATTAGTAATTGAAAATAATCTTAAGACTTTTATATTTTTATTTTACAACTGTTATATATTTAACTCAAAACTGTCACAAATTTTTGATTACCATAGTTACACACACTAAAGTCCCAACAACTATCTAGCCTCGGTGACTTTTACTGTTTCCTAACCTAAAAATTTGGCTTGGAAGACAGAGATTTTCATTGAACGAGGAAGTGATAACAAACGTAAATGCCTATTTTGCAGATAAGGGTTAACAAAATTAGAACATCACTAGAAAAAATGTATTAACTTAAAAGGACACTACGTTGAAAAATAAAACTAAATTTAAAGAATTATTTGTTGGAAAACTTTACATAGAACCCCCGTACTCCAAATAACAGAATAACCTTCTCACTGAACACTAGCGAAGCTTCTTAAGCAGGTTTCAAGTTAGTAAAACAAAAGAATTACTAATTTTGCTTGTTATTTAATAAACATGATAAAAAAGGTTTTTATTTTATGGTAAAACTAAGGTGAACAAGGTCAGTTACCATACATAAAAGAGGGATGATCAAGCATTAAAAGAGAGAAACATGCTTGTGTTATAGATATAATTTCAACATGTAGATTTTAATATTATATAATATTGTTTATATTTAGTATTCAATAAAACCCTGTGATGTCAAATGGTTCAAGTGATTAATTCCCCCAACATACATTACAATGCGATCCTGCAAACAAATGATAATATAATTTGATTTCTGGACAACATGGGACGAAAACCATCAAAGCAAGAAGTAGAGGAAAATGGAGTGGTAAATAACAATTTTATAGTCCAAGAAGAATTGAAAGCAGACGTAGAGGTGAAAATACTATTATACAGGGTGGGACACCACATACGGCATGGAGTCTGGTGCCCAATCCATAACAATCTAAAGAAATATTTTGATATGCATATATGTAGGTCGATAAAAGGTACATTTTAAAAATATTTATAGATATACAGTGTGGTTAAAAAAAATTGGCATGTCAAAGTTATAATTTTTAAATGGAATACCCTGTATATTATCACATATTCAAATTTAACGAAAACAAATAATGTCTGTTTTTTTAAGGATTCCCTATACCTATCTTTTATGGTTTTCAAAATATCTCTGCTTTTCTCGAAATACAATATGTCACAAAAATAAGAATAACAATAAAACGAAAGGGAATAAAAAAAATTCCCTTGGATCAGTTGATTTTAAGCCTTTGGGCAACTATTTGCTATATTTAGGATTACGGATAAATGTACAGGGTGTTCCAAAAAGTGCGAAACATTATGGACTCTATTTTTTTATCCTACTGAATACAGTAAACCATTCTCTTTCAAACAGTATTAGGGTTTCCTATAGCCAAGTTTGGTATTTTTCACGTAATCAATAGAAAATTTATTCAAAGTCAGCTCTGTACCTTTCTCTTATGTTATAAAGGAGTAGTAGGTTAAACAATACTTGAAATGTCAATGTTATGTCAAGTTTTCCATGAAACTTTGCCAATTGAAGTACTGCATTAAAATATTCACAATAAATTCATTTATAATATTCAGAAAGAAAACATATTCAATGCAAGAAAGAATTGACAATTTTAGTATTCGGCGAGCGTCTAGAATGTTACCTATTAGCTGTATATATGCGTAAAAATACCCCGACTGCAATAATCCGAAAAGGGAAAGTTTTCAGAAGTTACTCAACACATTTCAAAATACTGGAAGTGTATCTTATGAGAAACCCAATAAACAAAGTACGATTGTAGGCAATGAGAATATTGAATTCCAAGTAACTGGTTCACTTGTAGAAGATCCTCCTACAAGCCAAAGACAAATTAATCAAGAATTAGGAATAAGTAAAAGAAGCGTATCCAGAAGAATAAAAAAATACAAAGTTCATACACCAGGAACTTTACGATGGAGATTTTGGTCAACGGATAGATTTTTGTTTATGGAGAATGGAACAGGTGGCGGTAACTGGAGACGTTTTAATTTTGTAATGTTTATTGATGAAGTCACATTCCATACAAATGACGTAGTGAACAGTCATAATTTTCATTACTACAGCGATGAAAATCCCCCCGGGCACTTGACGATCAAAAACGATGGTTATTGAATGTATGGGTATGGGGAGGAATAGTCGGATGAATGGTGATAGGTCCTTACTTCTTTAATGGAAATTTAAATACTGCAAAATTTCGTAGATTCTTACTGCGTCAACTTAATCCCTGAACTTTTGGAAGGCGTTCCGTTAGTAGTAGACGAAGAATGTGGATCCAGTTAGATGGTGTTTCAGTCCATTTTAGTTTAAGAGTAAGAAATTGCGTAAATAGGTTATTTTCACGAAAATGGAGTGCATAAATGGGCACCAAGATTCCCAGATTCAACGTCTATCCATTTACTTTTATGGGGCTACACTAAAGCTATTGTTTATAATACCTAGTCGAACACTCCAGTTGACATGAAAATGAGAATAATAGCTGCTTTCGTAACAGTTAAGAGAAGTTGAAAGCAATTTTTAGAAAAAAGTTCAATTGATTATTGAACAAGATGGCCATTATTTTGAATACATTCTTTAGTTGTTAGTTTGAGTTTATTTGACAGTATATTGTCATTGCTAGATATTTTTCATTGTATTCTGTTCATGTTGCACTTTTGTTGTAACATGTAATTAAAATTATTGTCTCCTGTTGTCTATTATTTGGATGACGTAATGAAATTGAATAATTTGGATTCAATCATATAAATATTAAACTGAAATTTAGTATTTCATGCATTGCTCAGAATAACACACAGTCTACTACTCCTCTATAATATAAGAGAAAGACACAAAGCTGACTTTAAAATATGTTTTCTATTGATTACCTGAAAAATACCAAACTTGGCTATAGGGAACCATAATACCGTTTGAAGTTAGCAGGAGTTCATAATATTTCACACTTTTTGGAACACCCTGTACATTTATACATAATCCTAAATATTGAAAATAGTAGCCCAAAGGTTTCAAATCAACTTATCCCAGGCACATTTTTTATTCCCACCCGTTTTATAGTTATTCCTTTTTTTGTGACTATTTTTTACAAACTGGTTTTTTATAAGATTGTTAAGAAATTTGGAATATACCCAAAAATAAATAAATTAAAAATGTTTCTTGATACATTTGGAGAGAAATATTTAACTAAAAGTAATTTCAACAGTGTTGCTGTTAATAATTTGGAAATACATATTCGAATTAAAAACTTACTTCCATGAAATATTGTCACATTATGGTAAATTGTCAAAACGTCTCCCAAGAATTCGGCAAGCGTAGTATACGTTTCCGTATTCAATTTAACTTCAATCACAGACATATCTGTATGTTCACAGAATAGTTGATTCGCTCTCCACGTCAATTCGCTATCTGACAACCAATCGGGGTGATCTTCAGCAGCCATCGTTCGAGTTATAGTATTCGGAAGCTGAAAATTAACAATAGAATCAATACAATATCCAAACGTATAAAAATGTTTAAATCATTTATTCTAATAATTACTTGATGACCGTATTTCTTACCCAAGCTCTAATCCTGTGCAATACAAATTTCAACAGATAGTTAACTTCACTTTTATCCATTGAAGATGACGTATCGATTCTTTGTATATTACAAACCACGCATAAATTAGTTTCAAACGTCAATTTGCTTTTATCTACGTTATTTGAAGGGCTTCCATTTTTTGGTTCTTCATCGTCAATTATCGTAACTGTCCCGGAGGACGATCCAGCTGTTTCTCTGGCGTTAGACGCAACTCTGGATGTATTCTGAAAAATATTAAAATATTTAATTACACAAGCCTGCTGCTTTACCTATTATATCCTCTGATCATTGATTTCGAATATTATCCAATAAAAAAAAAACAAGAAAATTGAAAACTACTTTGTTCACATTTCTTGAAAATATATTCCAATTGGAGGCCCTGGGCACATTAGGATGATGGGGCCTCTATGACCTGGATAGAGCACAGATAAAGGAAGAAGATAAACGAAATTCAAGATTTTTTTTATTTCTTCACATCAAATTAATAGATAACAAATAATCTACAAAACTAACAGAAGCTCCTTCAGCATCCTCTAGTAAGTACTTAAAAATCTATGGTAATTGAATGCGTACACACCCCTTCCTTTACAATTGCTTTATGCTGTAACTCAAAAAATGGGTCGGCTTACTCTTTGATGCCGGTCACTGAATATTTTTGGTTTTCGAGGTGGTTATTTTAAATATTCCAATGCTCATTTCGATTCACTTAACAATTTAAAAGCAAGTCAGTACTGTCCTATATAATGTCCACAATCGTTTAAGTGTCTTAGTAGGCGAACAACTTTATTTGTGAAGTATATGCAACCAACCTTTACAATCAAACAGTTTTGTTTTATTATTTATTTATGTTACTATTGGAAGCATTGATCTGGTTATTTTTAATTTTACAGTTAGGTACATGTTTTAAAATAAATTATTGACAATTGAAATTTTGTTTTCGAAATTATTGTACATTTTACTCTCATTTTTATAACCATACTTTGATGATCCTTCAAACATTACAATACTTAAGGCCCTGCCTATAATTGTCGTTTCATTTTTTATTTATAAATATGGTTTTGGGTGATAAATATCGGTTATCATTTATTGATACGACAAGAATTACGGGGGCCCTATCGATCTCGGGACCCTGGGCACGTGGCCAGTAGAAAAGAGAGCCCTGAATGTATTGATGATTGAAACTTATAGAGTTTTTCACTCTTCAACGGTGAATATTTACCTATGAAAACTTCAAATAATAATCAATGTTAGTATTTGATATAACTTTATCGAATTTAGTAAAATTATACAGTGCAATAAAAAAATAAGGCGATTGACAGTTTTTGAATTTTCAATTACAATATCTTGTATTATAGGAATATACAGGGTAGCCACCGGCAGTATCTGTCCTATAACTTTGGGAAAAACTTTCTTGTTTGCTAGATGGCACAATCTATCACTTACAGAACGTACTTGCGTTTATTACATAAAACTACAAAAAATATCAGAAATCTAAAAATTCTACAGCATATTTAGAGTTTAGTAAGGTTAGAGCACAGTGAAAAAAATTATCGAAAGAGTGTTATAAGAATTATTTAAACACTATAGTGATCTGACAATGAACCCAAGAAACTTCTAGAGATTTGTAAATAAAAAAAGAAGTTCAAATAAAATTCCGAGGAATATGAGTGTCTCAATCATTTAATAGCTCCTGATGGTCAAGAAATTGTTGATCTCTTTTACTATCGGTTTCTCAACTTTAGATGCAATGCCTCCTGAAAAGACTTTACCACAGATTAATATTGTTGATGCCACAGTGGAGTTAGTTAGTAGTACACTTGGTATTGGGAAATCTATGATTTACAGAGTTATTAAAAAAGGAAAATGTGACGAGTTTCAAACAGCACGTAAAGCTCCAGGAACTCCCAAATTTCAAATAGAAAATCATTTGAAAGAAATACTTCGAAGGAAAGTGCATGCGTTCTTCTTTAGAAAAAACTTTCCGATAGTAAATAAAGTTCTTGCCACAATTCGAGATGATAAGGATTACCCTGAAATGAGTCCAAGCACGCTATGGAAACTTTTAAAAGAAATACGTTTTCGCTGGAAAAAGCATTGCAGAAAGTCTATTTTAATAGAAATAAGCAATATTGTAGTATGGAGAAGAAATTATCTAAGGACTATAAAAGAAATGAGAAACCAAAGAAGAAATATATTTTATTTAGATGAAATATGAATGAACAAGAGACATACACCAAATAAATTACAAGTCAAAGACATACATAACAGGCTTTTTTAAATAATTTATCCACTGGTTTAAATCCATCAGGAAAGGGACGTAGACTGATAATAGTACCTACACATAGGCAGTTCAAACGGTTTTGAGGTGGTTTATTGACTTTTGAATCAACTCATACCGGCGACTACCATGAAGACATCAATACTGATATCTTTAAACATTCGTGCGGAACAAATGATATATCTTCTTCCTCAGAACTGTATAATAGTAATGGATAATGCAAGTTATCACTCGAGACTTTTAGAAAAATTGCCCAAAACCAAGTGGTTAAAAAAAGATTTACAGAATTGGCTAAATTCAAAGAATATTAAGTTCCATCCCGGTTCTGTGAAAAAAGAATTGCATTCTTTGTGTTCCATTCATAAAGAGAAATTCAAAAAAATGTGAAATTGATTAAAATGCAAAAAATTGTGGAGTTAGATCACTAGAGCACAGATAAAGGGAAAAGTTTCAAGAAAAAATAATTAATTTAAAATGAGTGATGTTAAACAGTTGTTTTTGGAGGCTGTAAATAATGTGAAGCCTGAAAACTGGGAAAAGTCTGTAAATCATACGATTAAAGAAGAAGAGAAAATGTGGAAGTTGGAGAATATTACTGATGAAATGATCGAGCCACTCATTGTAAATATTGGATGCGATAGTTCATCTTCTGATTACGATTTCGATTTGTAAGAAGTAGTTCTACTTATACTGGTAAGTTTTTACATTAAAATTATTATTTAAGAACGTAACGTTGTTTAAAAGTCAAAGTTTAAACCCTTATACCTATATAAACAGTATGACACAATGACACATATCTCGTGGAAAATTCAAACATTTTAGAAAAAATTGCACTTTGTTACCTTCAACTGTTTAGAAGTTATAACCAGGTTAATTAGGTGAATATATAAGAGTACACCTGATATATTTATACAAATGTTATTTCACACGAAAATACTCGACATATAACTTCAAAACATATTTTAACTGTCTACTAAAACAAGTGAGACACCTATGGATTATGAATGCTTTATTATTTTATTACTCTCTTGTAGATAAAAATAGATTTTAGGTGAATACACTCTGTTAGTAAATGTTCTTTTGTATGCGCTACAGGAAATTGCATGGTTCAAAACACTCATTTACTTTTGGGTTAACATACAAGGATTTATTGATATCTAGTTAGCCTAGATCAGTTCCATGCATAAACAAAATATTGCATTACTGTAGCAACGAACAATAACTTATTAGAAGTGTCAGTGTAAAGTCTGACGTCAAAAAAGTAAACCAGAGTTACGCAATAAATTAAACGAAAAAAGATGTTCGCCTAAATTGTGAAAATCGAAAAATTGGAGTATCGAGTCATCATCAAGTACCTGTATTAAAAGGGTTGAGAGGTAAGCAGATTTACGAAGATATTCTTAATACCCTTGGTGATCAATGTCCTTCGTATGCGACCGCGAATAATTGGACTGCAAGCTTCAAAAGAGGTGAATTTTCCATTGAAGATAATGACCGATCGGGAAGGCCAGTTTCTGTGCCAGTCCCCGAAAATATCGATTCTGTCCATGACATGATTTTATCAGACCGTCGAATTGGGCTAAAACGGATATCTGAGGCACTGAATATTTCATACGAACGCGTTCATCATATACTTCACGTAAATTTGGACATGAGAAAAATTGCTGCAAAATGTTGACCAAAAGCGTGCAAGGGTAGAAGCATCGCGTTCGATCTGTGCTCGATTTGAAAACGATGTAGACTTGTAGGGAGTTTTTTAAAAAATACAAAATATTGACCCTGGCTGGTGTATATATATTGGAAGCATGTACTTTCATTCATAGGAATAGATCGATTTATGTGGCCGAGCGTGCTTCTCATCACTATAAAACAAGAAACAAAAGTCAATTATTGGTGCCTAGACACCATACTGCACTTTTTGAAAAGAATCTAGAGTATCTAGGATGTAAATTTTATAATATCCTCCCAGAGGATATAAAAAACAGTAATTTCTACAATTTTAAAAATAAATTAAAGCAGTTTTTACTAGGAAAAAACTACTACACCATAGAGGAGTTTTTTAATTGATACATTGTCTTTCTGTTGTTACCTGCTATGAATCTGCCAAAAATTGTTTTGTTTTTGTGGAACTGTTTTCATTATTTTTAAGGGTTGTCTGTGGACTTTGATGTAAACAATTATATATGTGTATGTGTATATATATGAATATATATGTGTGTGTGTTTTGTGTTCTTTAGTTAAGTCATTTTATTATACTTTGTGACATGTTTCACTATAACTGTTGTATAATTTTTTTGTACAATATTTTTTTTATGTGAAATAAATTACTTTCTTTCTTTCTTTCTTTCTTTCTTTCTTTCTTCTTAAACCGAATTGTTACTATGGATGAGACTTGGGTACATTTCTACGATCCAGAAACAAAGCAACAATCGATGGAATGGCGACACTCTGGTTCTCCAAGACCTAAGAAATTTCGTGTCCAAAAATCTGCTGGAAAAGTTCTTGCTTCAGGTTTTCGGGATTGCCATGGAGCAATCATGATTGATTTATTGGATAACGGTAGAACAATAACTGGAGATTACTATTCGACATTACTGACCACTCTACGGGAAAAAATTAAAGAGAAAAGACGCGGAAAGCTATCCAAAGGAGTTTTGTTTTTGCAGGACAACGTCGCTGCACACAAATCTCAAGTTGCCATGCAAAAAATTCGTGATTTAGGGTTTGAATTACTAGAACACCCCCTTATTCACCAGATTTGGCTCCGTCCGACTATCATGTCCTTCCTCAACTGAAAAAAAGTTTAAAAGGTCGTAAATTTTCTTCCAACGAGGAGGTAATAAAAGCTGTGTAGGTCTGGTTTGCAAAGCAAGAAGAAATTTTTTTTTTTGAAAGGTCTAGAGATGTTGCAGGTTCGCTGTAATAAATGTATCCAATTAAGAGGAGAATATGTTGAGCCTCGTTTTTATCCATGAGATTCATTAAATAATCAAATTTATGAAATCTACCTTCAAAGTTCTTTAAAATGAGCCTAAGTTTATGAATATGGGTTCACACATACAGAAGTTACAGGCTTTTTTTTGTCACCGAAAGTATATTTTTCCCACCACTTAACAATGGGTAATATAGAAAAATTACTCAAAACAAAAGTTGTCAAGTTTAAATAATTAATTCCTAAAGTTGATATTTTTTACAAACTTTAATAGGGTATATTTTGTAAATGATAGATTGCGCCATTTAGCGACAAACTACAAACTCAAAAACACTTTAAAACCCTTTTCTGTGCAGACTCGGTTATAAGAATTTTCTTTCCAAAGTTATAAGACATACCTTCGATTTCCAAAATACGGCTGGTCGCTACCATGTATATTTGATGAATAAAATATAACTTACTTGAACTGAAAAGTCTATAGAGGCCCTTTCGGCTTCGAATCTTTTCCTGGCATAGGTGATACAATTTTGATGAAATACACGGAAGCAGTTGGTACATTCAATAACGTCACCAGCTAAATGGCATTCAAAGCAGTACCAGTCCTTACCATCAAGTCTAAGCTAAAAATTGTGGGGTCAAAAGTGGGATATTATTTGGAAATTATTAATAAATCGGTGCAGTCTACATTTATAAAAATAAACTTTTACATTGTCAATACTACTTTTATTATTTTTCTAATGATGATGCAGAAAATTTTTAATTGAAATCGAACACAATTAATTTAACAAAAGTAAAAATACGAGAATAACAACAACAACCAAAAAAAGATATTCGATATAATGAAATGTTACATTTTCAAATTATTAGTTATCAGTAATTTCAACAAATCACTTTTAATGTGAATTGTTTTTGTACTATTTTAAAAAAAAATACATTATTCTAAATAGGTACCTATCATCCCACTTTAAAATAATTTCTAAATATTTGTCAAGGTAAAAAATTGTCACATTATTTATTTAGTATCAAAAATGGACCTTTAATGAGTGTACGGATATGCAAATGATGTTTGGAACAGCAGACAAAAATTCTAGCCTAGCTGGAAGACTTTATTCGGACCGATATCTAAATCGAAGGTTATCTAACAAGAAAACGTTTGAACGCATAGATAGGATTTTTAAGAGAAGCACGTACGTTTCGCTTAATGCAGTAATTTTGTAAAATTTATAATAGATAATTACGTTGTAGGGTCATTTTTACTGGAGAAAGGTGGCGAAGGGAGTATAAGAAACACGCACACTCCAATAATTGAACAAAATATCTTAGATGCTATTGATACTGAACCTACAACCAGTTTAAGAAAACTTTCGGCACAATTTAATGTTTCAAAATCAAGCGTACATAGAAAACATTCATCCATTTCATGCTATGTAACCATACCATCAAAATATTAGGTTTTCCTTGGCTTTCTTTAAGAGACTGTTGAAGAGTGTGTAAATCTTATTATGAATTTTTTAATTAGGAATTTATTTTGCAATGTAACTTATTCATATAAGTATATGAGGAATAAACTTACCGATTCTTCTATTGGTATTTTATATATTTTATGAGGACTAGATGGATCAGTTTTCTTAACAGGCCTATAAGAAAACCCGTTAGTTATTTTAATCTAATATATAACCATTAGATACACTTACGCAATCAATTTATCGTTGAGAGCTTGCTTTATACATAATTCTACATGTCCTGGTGTATAATCATCAATACTTTGCATAAATTTTGTAATTTTTCCAACATCCGCAGGTACCTTCTGGTGGTTTGCTGTCCTGATTGCATTCCATATAGTTTTAATGTGAATCGGATCGGTTTGTCTTCTGATAACCATCTCTGAAATTAATGAGAAAATTTGATTTTCATAACATTAACTTTAATTCATTTTGGGTGAATGTTGATCATCTGTGCATGTATGTATGCAGCTTTTCATCTTTGAAAAATGTAGTTTATGAGATAAATTCAAAAACTGAACAAGTAGATGAGTTTTAAGAAATTAGAATATCAAAAAATGAAGAACAACGAAGACATGTAGGCAAAGAAATTAAAAGGAATGGAGGACAGAATAAAGAAAATTTTGTTAACAAGAAATAAAATGAACAATCGAATAAAACCATTTAATTTGTTTAAAACTACGTTTCTATTCTGGAATTCTAGTTTTATAATTTCTAAAAGTTCTACCGATATAAATTTTATCACAGCGGTCATTACCGCATTTTAATTTATAAACTACTGAATTGTTTTCAATTTTGAAGATTTAGATTTGTTATTTTTAACGAGTTTAGATACACTGTAATCAGTTTTGAAGTAAATATTCATGTCTAAAGTTTCTAAAAATGATATAATTTTTAAGGACGGTGTTTCAAAGTATGTTAGCTTTTAAATTGTTTATTTTTATGGAAAGGAAATACTTGTTCTAAAGTCTGTTTTATTATATTTTAACTTATGATATTATCCAATAATTTTGGATCGTAATTATAACTGCTATTTGTTTTATGATATTTAGTTCTTTGTTATAATTATTAGTATTTAATGGAACTGTGTGATCATACTATTGAAAGTTGCTAATTTATTATTGAATGGGCGGACTGAACTATTATGAATTGTAATGTTTGTATGAGATGGTTTATGAAATATAGTAAAATAATGTTTATCTTTTATGAAATTGACTGTCTCGACCCTTACTATGAACAAATGTAATTTTGATAGAGACATTAATACAATTAAACAAATAGCAACATCTAACGGTTATCCATTAGATATGATAAATAAGCTAATTAGTAAAAAAGAGGAAAAAGTGGCATTACAACTAATATATCCTAAACAAGCTGATGAAATTAAAACTTATAAAACCATCACATATGCAGGAAATATTTCTAATAATATTTCAAAGATAATATCTTCAGCAACAAATACAACAATTTCTTTTAAAACAGAAAGTAACGTTAGTACAAAATTGTTAAATGTAAAAACAAAAATACCACTATTAAAGAAGTCAGGTATATATAAACTCAAATGTCCAGAATGTAATGCTGTCTATTTGGGTCAGACCCTTAGGAATTTTGAAATACGATACAGTGAGCACTTACGAGCATACAGATTAAAACAACCAGATAAATCCCACTACGCAAAACATCTACTTGACACCAATCATTCATTGACACCTAACACAGAACTAGAAGTACTGCATATTTGTGAAAAGAAACAAGAACTGGATTTCCTTGAAGAACTGGAAATTAGAAGACATTTAAGAAACCCACAATATGAAGTTGTCAATGAACAGTTAAATCTAGGGAAATCTCCACTAATAAACTGTCTTCTTAAGTGATAATTGTAAAGATCAGCAGATATAGTTTTCCTGGTTTTCTATATCATTGCACAGTTATACTGATTTTAATTGGAAAAATGATATCCAGGATATCACCATAGGGCTAATAATATCTAAGCTTCAATATTTTTAATATCACATCTTCTTTTTTCTATAAACATATATTAAGCTAATCACAAGTTAGGTTACTTCTTGGTCTAGCCAAAAATAACTACTAAACATCAGGTAGGCATAAAATGAAATGTAACTTCTGTCATTCTGACAATGATATTGATTTATCGAAACAATTGTCAATTTTTTAGAATTTTCAATAACTTGTATTATATTGTGGAATTAACTAGAGACCTTGAGTTTCATTTAAAAACACCTTTATCTTTTATATCTGAAATTGTAAGGTCTAAAAAGTTTATAAACATTTTGTTCAAATTCTGTGGTACATTTGTTATTATTATAAATTGAGTTAATTTACGTAATGCAGCTGTCTAATTGTCTTACTGTACTGGTGAAGCTAGCTAAAATATCCGTGCCAATACAGTAAATTGAACATTAGTTCAAATATAATGATGTTTTAATCAAATTAAATTGTTATATTTCATCATACAGTACGGATTTTCATAAGTAAACGCCTCATCTGTTCAATTTGTGAATAAAGCCGATATCAGCTTTTTGGCTATATGGGATTTTAAATTACTTTGAAAGAGTGCAGTGTGTACACAAAATTTGTGGTTCCTCTGGCGATGTTCCAGAAATCATGTATTCCCTAGATACATGAAATTAGAGACAAACAAGAGTATTTTAGCCAACAAAGCAAGTATCAATGGCAAAGAAAAATGGTTAAAAGAAGAAAAGAATATTCAGTACAGTAAGAGATATACTTTTAGTATTTATGTTAAGGTAATTCATTCATAACTATCACATATACTACACCCCATAGAATTTAACATTTTAGTTAGGGAGATAAGAGATAAAATTAAATAAATAATTCACAAAAAGTACCAAGTACAAAAACGTCGTTATATATATATGACTATACATTCCCATGGGAATTGTAGTCACACCCATTGAGTGTCTTGTCGATCCATTCATCATGGGGGATCAGTTCATCATAGTATTTTTTCCTATACCTAGATATTGTGATGTGACTTAATTTTTTCTACTATTTTCCACCACAACTATCTATATTTTAGTTTATTTTTTGCTTCCTTAATATTGATGATATTTAAATCTGCATTTACTTGGTCTTCACTTTGCTCTGTCTATAACTGGTATCCTTTCTGTTATTCATCTCCACATTTTCTATAAATGTGTCTGTACTATCCCAATCTGCGTGCTTTTATAAATTTTACACAGTCTTCCACATTATTTTTTTGCACAATTTCATTAGTCTTCTCATTTCTCCATCTCCTGTTTTAACTAGTCTGTAAATTTTCCAGATAATTTCTCTCTCGAATATCCTTAATTTACTTCTTTTTTTGTGCGATTCACTGTTTCTGCGCCATAGGTCACCACTGGTCGAATTGCTGCCTTGTATTTTTTTATTTTGAAGGTATCGTTTGTATTTGAAGAAAGCTCTATGTCCTGATTGTATTCGCTGATCTATTTCTAATGTTCTATCGTTATCTCCTTTTTAGTAGATTCCTAAATACTTGAAACTTGTCACTACTTCGTATTCTCTTATATGCGATTGAACTCTATTTCTGGATATAAACATTGCTTTAGTTTTCTCTTGATTTACCTTCAGTCCACTCTTTTCAGCTTCAAACATCAATTTTATGAAGATGTTTTTGAGTTTTTTTAAATTTCTTGATATTATCGCTATATTATCTGCATAAGCTAGGATTCGTGTCAGTTTTGTTATTATGATACTCCATCTAATGCAATATTAAAAAGAGTTGTAGACATTGTATCACCTTGCCTCACACCACAGTTAAATTCAAATTCCTTTGTTTGCACTTCTTCTGTCATTACTCTTGCTGACATATTTATTACTCTTCTCATTTTACTCGGTACCCCGATGTTTTTCAAATCTTCTTTAGGCGTCTCTCTATCTATACTATGGAAAGCCCGTTTAAAGTCAATAAATAGTATATTCAGATCAATGTTGTATTCATAACTTTTTTCAATAATTTGTGTCATTATGTGAATTGGGTTCATAGTCGACTCTCCCTTCCTAAATCCATATTGATAATCGCCTATTTTTCCTTCTATCTTGTCTCTTAGCCTTTCATTTACAATTGTTGTGAAAATTTTATAGGCCGAGTTTAATAGTTGTTATTCCTCTGTAGTTGGAAAATTCGAGCAGGTCCTCATTCTTATGGGTCGCTATAATTACTCCTGTTTTCCATTCTGCTGGCATCGTTTCTTTTTTCCACATTTCGTTCACTAATTTGAATAAAATTTCCTTGAGCATGGTTATTCCTCTGTAGTTGGAAAATTCGAGCAGGCCCTCATTCTTATGGGTCGCTATAATTACTCCTGTTTTCCATTCTGCTGGCATCGTTTCTTTTTTCCACATTTCGTTCACTAATTTGAATAAAATTTCCTTGAGCATGGTTAGTCCTTTTTCTATTAATTCCCCATTAATTTCATCGACTCCTGCCGCTTTATTATCTTTTAATTTTTCTATTGCTTCGTTAAATTCATCATATTGTGGCTCTTCATCTATATCTTCCTCCTCCAGCTCAATGTCTTCTCTATTCTCGATGTAAATGGTCTGGTATTCTACGGTTAGTAGGTTTTTAAAATGGCTCTCCCATTTTTCCAGTTCTATTTTTGATGCATTAGTTGTTTTTCATTTACTTTTTATATTTGTGAATAACTTAGAATTGTCTTTGTTATTTAGCTCAATTCCTTCTATTTTTTGTATTATCCATTTTATTATCTTTACCGCCTCCTTTCTTAATTCTTTCTATATTTCATAGTCTTGCTCAGTCCCTGATCCTATCCATCATTGTCTGGCTTTTGTTTTACAATTACTTATATTTCCACAATCTTCGTCAAACCAGTCATTTCTTGTTGGCCAACCGTTTTTTCTGCTGAATTTTTAATACATTCCCAATTTTCTTCTAAATTTTTTCCTTCTTGCATTCTTTTAATTCATTGATTCAATTCCGCCTCATATTTTCTCCTAATCTTTTCATTTTTCAGTTCCACCTTTTCCTACCTCTTCTTTTCTTGTTATATTTTATTTCTAGATTTAGTTTCGTCAAAACCAGGAAGTAGCCAGTGTCATCATCTACTCTTCTAAATGATCTGGCGTCTTTTATAATATTTATTCTTTTTTTGGAGATTAATACGTGATCTATTTGGTTTCCCGTGTTTCTTCCAGGTATCGTTCATGTAATTTTGTGTTCTTTCTTATGTTTGTGTCTTGTACTTACTATGTACATATCTTGTTCTGCTGCTAGGTTGCATAGCCTTATACAATTGTCATTTGTGATTTCATTGATTGCCACACCACTTCGAATTATTCCTTCCCTATTTGAGCATTGAAGTCTCCAAGCATAAGAAGTTTATCGTGCCTAGGGATTCTTTCACATACTTCCTCTAGTTTATCATAAAAATCCCGCTTTTCTTTTTCGCCAGCTTCCTCTGTTGGGGCATTTGTATTTACTAATGAAACATTTACCTTATCTTCTAAATTCTATCAACTCGTTTCTGATCATCTTGTCTATCATAAATCCCGTTCCTCTATGCCCTTGGTTTTGTTCTCCCCCATAAAAAAATGAATATTCCTTTTTATCGATCCTACCTTCTTCTATTTTTGTATTTCTTTATTTCTTTTGCAGTAAGGTCCATTTTTCCTGGTTTTAGCATCGTTTTAATATCCCATGTTCCTATTTTAAAATCCTGCTCCTTCTTTTCCTTTTTTTAACTGTCTGTTTTTGCTTATCAGTTTTATTTGTTTTTTGTATTCTGTTATCTTTCTCTTAAGTATTTTTTCATTGCCATGTCCGTTTCCATTTCTGCTCTCGTTGAGCGATGTTAGTTATTTGATGCATGCTTCGTTATTTTTCTTATTTGTTCATTTAGACTGCTTCATTAACCTTTCTTTTTCGATCCTTGTTCCTCCTCTAGTTCTGTGTCCATATCTTTTGCTGCATGTATCTCATTATTTACAATCAGCTTATTATATTTAATAACAGCTTTATAAGCTTTGTTTCTTGCCTCTTTTAGCTGAGGGTACAATTTTTTCCTCTCCTCAACAATTTTCTTAGGATAGTCTTCATCGATCCAGATCTTAGTGCCTTTTAGTTTTCAAGTATTTCAGTTTTTTTTCTTCCTGTTGTTAATTTCAGTATTATATGTCTTTCTACCAAAAACGTCATTATTAACTAATAAACCTGTATAAAAAAACCACAGACCAAATTTTCAGAACATAAATTTGTTTTGTCGATCTTTAAAATGTAGTTTTTTCAGATAAAGAAGTTCAATTATTACAAAAAGGTTTTAAATATAATATTCAACCCACATTTGATAACTTCAACAAACTAGGTATAGAAACAGAAATTAATTTGTATAATTTTCCAAATAATTCAAATCTAAAACATAAAGCTTCTGAAATTATTAAAAAATAATTTGTCAAGGTTAACAAACCCAATTGCCAAATCAATTCAACAAAAATCAAAGTCAAATAATCTTATTTTCACAAAAGCAGATAAAGGAAATATGGTAATAGTATTACCTAAAGAAGATTATATATTAAAAACAATTTTAAACAGGCAGGAAATTTTGAGACCCTTAAAACGACCCAACTAATAAATTTCAGAAAAAAAATAAAATTAGCAGTAGATAATGCTAAATCAATTATTAACGATAAAGAAAAATATGAGTTATTTTTACCCAATCCACCAGACCCTGAACTTTATTCATCAATTAAACTCCATAAAGAGGGGTATCCAATTAGACCAGTTTTTTTTTCACAGGATCTGCTTTTTAAATTTCAAATATTTTCATAGATATCATTTCTAAATATTGTTCATTCAAACCTCAATTTTCAGTTAAAAATTCAGCAGTATTAATTAATAATATTCAAAATATAAAACTACCTCATAATTCTAAATTCATATCGTTCGATGTAACAAATCTATTGCCTGGTATATATCCTAAAGAAACTATATCTCTTGTTGATAACTTGCTCATGTACAATAATGTTAATCATATAATTCACTCTGATATCATAACTTTATTAAAATTGTGTTTAAATCCATATTATTTTCATTTCAATGGAGATGTTTATAGCAGTAAATATGGTTTGCTTATGGGCAACCCACTCAACTAATTACTAGTTGAAATTTTCATGGATGATATGGAAAAATAATTCGTTTAAAATTTATGTACAGGCACCGATATGTGGACAACATTTTAGCTAGCTTCACCGGTACAAATAGACAATTGGACAGCTTCATTACTTATATTAACTCAATTCATAATATCAAATTTACCGTAAAACTTGAACAAATAAGTCTATAAACTTTCTAGACCTTACAATTTCAAATATAAATAATAAACATGATTTTTCTATATTTCATAAACCATCACATACAGATATTACAATTCATAATAGTTCGGTCCACCCATTCAGTCATAAACTAGCAGCTTTCAATAGTATAATACACAGACTTTTAACAGTCCCATTAAATACTAATAATTACCAGAAATAACTAAATACAAAACAAGTAGCAGTTAATAATAATTACGATCATAAACAATATCATAAATAAAAAGATAATAAAACAGACTTTAGAACAAGTATTTCCTTCTGATAAAAATCAAATTAAAAGCTTAACATACTTTGGAACACCATCCTTAAAAACTAAATCGTTTTTAAAAACTTTAGACATGAATATTTGCTTTAAAACTGATTACAATTTATCCAAATCATTAAAAATAACAAATCTAAATAATCAAAATTAAACAAATCAGGAGATTATCAATGCAGATACAGATCTGGAAGATCAGCCATGAATCATATTTTCACTCTAAAGCAAACGCACAGAATGGGGTACGAATACAATCTGCTAATGCTAATCTATGCCATTTTTATAGACTTTCAAAGGGCGTACGATGGTCAATAGAAATTCTTTATAGGGTATTATGATGGTCAATAGAAATTCTTTATAGGGTATTATGAAAAAACCTTATAAGTATGACCATTTGCTTATGTATGGAATGCCTATTCACTAAAAAACAATTTTTGATTTCCTATCAAACTTTCAAATAAAACATTTTTTTTTCAAAATTGATATATTTTAAATAATCGGGGATAGGTTGAATAATATAAGGGTTACTCATTTGAATATTAATGTTAATTATATCTAAAGGTTCTATAATTCAATATCAGTGTCTCTCTCAACTTTCCATGTTTATAAATATTTAAAATATCCCAATTTCTCTGCCCCAGAATCTTTATAGTAAAAAGGAAAATCAGGACAAATGATTCATTTGAATATTGACCTGTATAAGTATAATTGCAGTAGCTGTAAACTTACTGTTACATTTATCATACCCCCATTACTTTAGAAAAGATTATGAGGGTACATAATCAAAAACATATTATAGCAAATGTTTTAAAACCTTGTGTGAAGTCATTCAATAGTCAGTTATACATAACAATGTTAGAAATATATGCTGTTATTGGCTCTGCTCTAGTTGTATCTGGAATAGTTTATGTGTACATCTTTATTCGATATTTATTGCAAGATATAAGAAGTAGTGAAGTTATAATAGCTGTTTCGGAAGCATTAGTAACTCTTGCTATTGGAGCTTTTTATATTTATTCTGTTTTCGTACTTGGAAATTATCCTAAAAATCCTGTTACAAATTTTACAAACACTATAGATGATATACTAGTAAGAAATGAAACATTTGAATATTTCTTTACCACTGCAAAACCAGAAGAGGTGTCTATATATGAAGAAAACAATGAAGAAGTTGACTTCATTGAAGCAATGGAAGAGAACGGTTCAAATGATCAATATACAGTAAGTACAGAAGAAACAGTATATGCTGAAGAAGTGGCTTCAACTAAAGTAGCAATTACAACTCCAAAAATCACACCAGAACCGGAAGTCAATAAAACTGAACAGTTTATTAAAAACTATCAAAACTTCCTTAGAGAAATTATCAAACAAAAATTGTCCAACTCTTCCATTTTCAATCAAACTCTTACAAATATGAAGTACGGCCCAGCAAACATTAAAACCAGCAGAAGTATCAAAATTGAACCAGAAGAAGACAATTGCTTCTATGATTTTTTCATAGAGAATGCTTTGCTTATGTATTCATTTATACACTGTTTATTGACTTTGATAAAGAATACTGTGCAATGTAGAACTTGTATTAAAACTGGAATTATCAAAGAATCTAAAGATAATGAGCCATACAATAGCAAACAAGAAGGGAATAGTGATGCACTTGATACAAGTGGTAGTGAGAAAAATGATGTTTCAGCTCCGGTAGGTCCTATATTTGGTGATAGTGTTAACAGTGGAAGTTTCAATATACGACCGAATTTGAAATTATTTCAAGTTAAAGGTACTCAATCGAAAACTAGTACAGAAGTTTTACAGAAAAATCCCGGAAATTCACAAAAGTATAAACTATCTTTTCAATTAACGTCTATGTGGTTGCTTCCAGTTTTAAGCCTTATTGTTCTATATTTTTCAACTAAAACTGAACTGGATGTATTTGATTATGAGCAAAACATCATAGCGAAAGCAAATTTTACAGTCAGTCCTGCAAATCAAAATTTTATGGAACAAGTTCAAACTCCTATTAATGTAACTTCAGAAGTAGAACGAGTTGTAAGTAAAATTTATAATATAGTTAACGAAGTAAAAGAAAATGTTGGTAAAAAGACCACCCATTTTACACCTATGATGGCAAAAGTGATATATTTTACATCCCAAAAACCAAGAATTCAGAAAAACCCTGCAAGTTGTTCTCAAATAAGTACCTTTTTAAAAGTCTATTATTTCCTCATATTCATAATAGGTTATTTCGTTGTTATACTATTTGCAAAAATAACAGAAACATCAGCAAAAGATAAAGATTCAGTTAAAGCTAAGCAGCAAAATATTTGTTTGTTAACATTCTCAATGCTATGGTTACCTAGCGTTCTGGACTTATTCTGCAGAACATTTATATCCCAACAAGGAAACTCTACAGTGGTCTCAGATATTTTTTTGGCTTTAGGCAATTCCAACAGGATCCAAACTATGTTTGCCGATCACATATTTATTAAGAAACATACTAAACCGAATTTTGTTAATCCAATCTAGTTAATATAGACACTGTATTGGTTTTAGAAGTTATTTTTTAACAATAAAATGTAAAAATAATTAGTTTGTTCTTACTATTTTTATTATCCTATTTGCAAACTGTCAATAAAATTTCTGTTGTACAGCTAAAATAAAAGTAAAAATTATAGGTTATCACTTATCAACAAACGCATAAAGTTGCACATTTTTGGTATTTATAAACTGTGGTATATACGATTAGATAGAGAATTGAATAATTATGATTGTTTAATAACTATAAAATATCGGAAAAAAACATTAAGGTATAAATTGGTAGCACTGTTATTTCAAATGTCAACTTCATAAAATAAAGGTAGGTTTTGATGAGACGATTTTTCAGAATAGTAACCGCAAATCGCAACTATAATTGGATAACAATGTAAGAGGCGGATTATAAACAAAGCGCGTGTATTTTATTTTTTGTACTTATGTATAATTAATGTGGACGCATTACATTGATTAGAGTTAATTATCGCTAATTAGTAATTGCATATTTGTACATGCTCTAGCATATTTTATGAAAACCTGCATATTTACCTAAGTCGTTATTATTATTATTTTTTTATTCCTGGAAATATGCATATCCACAACTCACGAAATTATTTGCTACGGTAACCCGTCTCGTCCATCTGCTTCCCCAAATGCGACCTTTTTCAGGAAATTCCCAAATTTTATTATCTGATTCATTGAATCATTCCGCATTGTCAATGGGGCGCAGGTGCCTTGTTAGGGCCATGCAGCCGCCTATAGGGATTCTTGTAGGTTTTGGATATATATAGCAACTCCAGCACTGGATTTGGACCATCGGTGTATATTTTGCATATTCGTCCTCATTTATAACAAGATAGATTGGGGGAGATTAGAGAGTTGTAAGAAAAGAATACGACATTGGGTTTGGAAAACAAAATGTGTTACATCGAGATGAAAAACGGAAATTGAAATTGATATTGAGATAAATTGGGAAATGCAATAGCTAAGATAGGGAATTTTTATTGTGCCACCTTTTAGAGGTTAATTTTTGCTGCAATAGGAGCATCGTTCTCCAACAGAACTGAATGTCGGTGACGAGGGAAAAAACATTGGAGGTATAAAATCTCCAGCGGAACTCTTTGCACAAACAACTATGATGTTCCGACCCCTTTTCCCAGCTTGTCATCAAGCCAACCCTTTCATGACGTTTTGCCACCAAAACTTTCCCCAGTTGCTGCACTGTGGAAATTCCAGTTTCATCAATATTGTAGATGTTTCTAGGCGAGAATTTATGTTTTTCTATAACCTGCTGTAAGAGTTCGAAGTAACGATCGACTTTTTAGTGAAAGCAGTGGTTCAAACTGGTAGCTTCTGCTTTTCGCACTACAATTTTATTTTTCTTCTTAAACCTTTTCGGCAAACTGAAATGCTCTGCTAGATATTTTATCTGGTTGTCGATCTGTTTTCACTAGTGAGCAGGAAGTGAAAATGTCGATTTTCACTTTCCTTAGTGAAAACAGTTTTTCTATAGAGGTGACCTGTATTGCCCACTTACCGGTATTACCCCATTTTACTTTATACTTTGATTATGAACTAATTTACTTAGACAATTGATTTTAAATAAAATATTGTACCAGATTATTACAGAGCATAAAATATTGTAGTTTTGGATTTTTGTTGCGAGCTATCGAGCTAGAAATGATGAATAGATTATTAAGTATATACTTCGATTTCAACTAGAAGTTGTTTTTGAGATATCCCGTATAGATTTTAATTTTAGAAATATCTATTTCGTTATTCTATAAGTACCCATCTTAATACATTATGGAGAAAGTTTTCAACAAGTTACCTGTTAAATTTCACATTCAATAACTTAATTTGAAAAATAAATAACTTGAGCACTTTATATCATTTCAAAATTAGTAGGTTTTTACTTTATACTATAAATACTTCTAGTAGTATGTCTTCCATTAACCCATAATTACGTTATAGTATTTCTTTTCTGATACGATGACGTGATTCAATTTGAAAGAGATGAGCTTCATCTAGTTTTAACCTTGCAATCAAGCAGTTCAAGATCATAATATCGAAATTAATTTCAGGAAAGTTTTTTTGATAGTAATTAATGATAAAATTACGGGTATGATTAATATTTATTATTAGGATGATCGTTACTAAAATTAACCTACAAGAAACCTTGAATGACTATTCTAAATTTGCATCAATTTATGTATATTGCCTCGGTTTAAATAATAATCTGCGTTTCTTCGTGTAGTGAAAGGATCAATTTCCTGTTGTGCAAGATTTTACCTCTGGAGGTTTCTATTTAATAAGCGAATTATATGAATATATATTTTTATCTTATAGAATAAATGTTCTTGATTTTCGGTCTATTTTAGCAAAAATTGGGTCGTTACGTCAAAAACTAAGTATCTCTATAAAAAACACGTTATTTATTAAAATAGACCGATAATCAAGAACACTTATTCAAGAAAACGAATATAAAAATGTCTCAAAAGTAAGAAATTTATATATTTATATGTAATTCCCCTGTTGCTTTCTTCTTATTCTAATAAACTACCGGTAGTATATCGCTACTGTCACAATATTGTCATTAACCATACCGCTTCTATTGTATGCAAATTAGTGTGAGGCTTATTTAACGATTCGAGGCATTATAGCGAGTTTATAACACTACCTTTACGAAATCTACCATTTTAATGGGCCCTGCAATTGCAAATACACATTATATACGGGTCCTGTTTGGCATTCGATCTATTAGAAAATATGACTCTGCTTGAAAATGAAGGATTTAATGACTGGAAAAATGTAGAACACCTCAGCATGAGAACTCAGCGCGTAATAAATTTGGTATCCTTAGTTTGAAAGTTAGAAGTGAGATTGATGACAGATTCGACAATGTACTATATGTCCAGATGGATGAAGAAATTATTTATTGAGAGATGTTCTGAAGAGGGTTGTTGCCGTAGTGAAGCGACTGTGTTCAAGAGGCCCCGCTTTCAGAGGAAGAAATGAAAAGTTCGCACAATGGAAATTATTGTATGGTTTTGGAACTGTAAATAAAATTCGATGCTTTTTTAACAAGCCTTATTGAATGAGAATCTAGGATCAGGAAGTACCAGTTACTTATCAAAGACTGTTTGTGATGAGTTTACTCTTTTGAGGGGTCAAAAAATCTTGAAACAAATTGGAGACTATATAAGAAGGGCGAAATATTTTTTCTTGATCATCGATTCAACACTAGATATGGACCAAATACAGTACAAATTAAATCTAAACTGTTCAATCTTTACAGCTAAATTTGTAGCCATTAACGAAGCCCTGCGATGGATTATAAGCAGTAATTTAGAATGTATACAGTATATAATTTTATCTGATTCACAATCAGTTTTAATGACATTGAGAAACTACCAGAAACATATATTAAGTGTCAGAATTACAATCAGCATCTTTGAAAAATTAATTCGTCTGCAGTACTTAAATAAAATTGTTGGATTTATATGGGTTAAAGGGCATTCTCAAATTCCAGGTAATTGAAAAGTGGATGAGCTTACTAAAGAAGCCGCCTCTTCTGGTCTTGTAATTAACTAATTATCAAAAGGGAATCACTTAGAAAACAACAATGGGAAATTTAATGGGCTGGTTTTACAAACAGTAAGAATTCTTATTGCAAGATATATCATTTACTTCCCTTTATTCCTCTAGTTGATCGAAGCCTTTCGTCCAGGAAAGTATATACTATGTATGCTACATGCATTTTTAGACATGCTACCGTTAATTCATATCTTTATAAAATTAAAATGTTTACCAGAGATACATGTGACTGTGATGTTCTCAATCACTAGATATTTAACTGTGGATATAATAGAGAAGCCCCCAAGTACATTCTCAACTCCCCATTAGCGAAGAAGATAGCTTTTCCCCTAAAAATAGTTTCTCTCTTGTAAATAATCTCATGCAAACCTATCATAAAATATATTTTTTTACTTCCGTTAGTAAAACCGCATTTTGAACAAGGGTTTGACATGCACAAAACGACTTTCTAAACACTAGTGTTTAAAATGCGAAAAGTCACATCTCGTTTATGTTTTATTTTTTAAACGTCAAATCAAATGTATCTTTTGTATATTAAATTTCATGTTACGTGATAATTTTGTTGTTCTGTGTCATTTGATTTGTCCGTCAGCCGTCAGTCATCGTTTGTTATGAATATAATTAAAATATACAAATTTTTCCTCCCCGCAGGCGAAGAAAAAGTATAGTAAGCACCTCGTGTTAAAAACGTCTTTAGTCACTCGTTTCACAAGGCACTCGTTCCGATTCGCTCCACTCGTAACTAGTAAAACTCGTGATTAATGTAACATTTTTGACACTTGGCACTTAATATAATATTATGGGAATTCCTCAAACGCACCAAACGAAAAATATAATAATGTAATATTTATTCTTTTGTTTTGTATGAATGCATATATGAACATAGCATGAATGATTTAGATACTTCTTTTTGTCCTTTTGTAGCAAGTACCCATTATCCGTTGCCTTTTATGTATGTCCCTTAGAGTATCCCTGTTTACCCTACTTGTTTTTTTTTTTCATTTTATCCAGAAGCTTGGGATGTGCAGGGCCTCTGTAAGGGATACTGGCGCCTGTGTGCAAAAGAGGATTTTGGCGCCCCTTAAGGCATTTTGGATTATGTTTATTTATTTATTTTTTGAAGGTAGGTAGGTGCTTGAAATAAAGCAAAAAACAGAACTTTAGAAGTCATATTTATTTGTGGACTAAAATATTAAAATGAAACAAACAGGATAAAATCATAACAAAATAAACGGTTTTAAAGATTAAAACTAACTTTTCCGCATCTGTGGCTCTGAACAATATTCTATCATAAAATTGTCACTTGTATACACTTCGGGGGATGTATTCGTACTAACAAACCGAAATATCTCCAAAAATAACCAAAAATGTAGTATATCTGGATTTATAGGACCCGCTGTACTTACTCTCGTCGGCTGAAAATCAATAGCGTATATCTGTGAGACACCTTGAGCAATATTCAATCATAAAATTGGAGGCTGTATCGTGCTAACAAACTGAAAATTCTCCAAAAATGCCAAAAATTTGGTACTTCAAGTACCATAGTACCCGTTGTACTAGCTTTAGTGAGTTGAACATTGACAGGGTTCATCTTTGAGACGCTCTAAATAATATCCAATCATAAAATTGATCACTTGTATATACTCCGGAGGCTGTATCGTGCTCACAAACTGAAATTTCTCAAAAAATAACAAATATTTCGTACTTCAAATACCATAGCACCCGTTGTACTGGCTCTGGTGAGCTGAATATCAATAGGGTTCATCTGTGACATGTCCTTCACAATATTCAATCATAAAATTGGTGCTTTGTTGCACTCCGGAGGCTGTATCGTGCTAACAAGACATGTAACGATAAGTGGCCGACTACAACGACGACGAGGACATACACACAGGATTTTTTTTCTAAAAACCATTTTTTCGTGTTGTTGTTGATGGAAATCGTAAAAATAAATCAAAAAAAAAAATTCAAAATTCCAACTTTTTTTGGGGTAAACCAATACCTTTCCCGCATATTAGATAGGTTGGCGGAAAAGTAATAAGTTAAAATAAATTCTTATTCCTACCCATTTAAAAGCATTTACTTAACTAATGAGGTAGGGACACGTTGTTTACTTCTTCTTCTTCTTTCGGTTCCGTCTTCACCTTAGTGAAGGTTGGCAACAATCTCGGCGAACTAGGTTCGGTTTTGAGCAGCTCGGAATAAGGAATGTGAGTCTAGTCCGGTCCAGTCTCTTATGTTTTTCAACCAGGAATGTTTGCGTCTTCCTATACCTCGTCTGCCTTCTATTTTGCCTTCCATTATTATTTTCAGCAGCCTCATTCTATCACTCCTGATTACATGTTCCAAGTATGCGGTTTTTTCTTCTTTATGTCGACAACTAAGTCTCTGTCCTTACCTAATCTTCTCAGAACTTCTTCATTACTGATGGAAAATAACCCAAAACTCAAAATCACATTTTTTTAGGAACAAATAACAGAAATATTGCCCAATGTCTACTTTACATGTATGTAAGTACTACTTTCTACTTATACTTAGATATTTAAAAAAATATGCAGATACTTCTGATAACAAAGGTAAGTTCGTTATAAAATCAAAAATGATAGCTAGGTACGATAGAAAAATAAAAAATAGCTATTTTAGTAGCGATATTTTCCTAGACTTTCCTGTTGCAAATTCATTAATTACATCGCTAATATTGCTAGCCCAGACAAACTGTCTTGAAGCATTGTCGATCTTAAATAATTTTTAATGATTTTAACTTTGAAAAAGATCGCTCGCCAGAAGCTACAGATACAGGCAATGTCAGAAGAATTCTTAGTGAAATGCTTACGTTTGGAAGGTTGTAGATTAAATTGTTTTCAAATATATATTGTAAAATACTTAAGGGGTGACTATGATCAGGTAATGAATGAACTTTTGTGGCTTTATGGGGTACGGCCCCAAAGCCAAACTGGCCGAAAAAAGATAGCATGAATATTTTTCTTGCAATACCATCAGAAAACCGGTTATCTTGAAATACACTATCACTGATCAGGCATATTTTTCCTACTTTAAAATTTGAAGCAAAATTTTAACGATTTCGTTATAGATAACTGCTTTAAGCTTAATCTTTTTTATAGTTACCTAAGTTAACCTAGTTAAAATTTTGAGTTCACTCGTGTACCTAATTGTAATTTTATGATATGAAATTGAAGTGCGTCTCCATTTCCTATAAATGGTTGAATTTATTCCATACTATAGAATTTGATTGCATATATTGTTAAGAACCGGTCCTGTTTGTGACGTTTAAAAACAATTCCTGACTTACCACTTACACAATCTTTAACCGACCGTTGCTTTTTGAGATTGGCATATAATTAACGTTGGATGATTTATTTTAAAATATATTTCCATATTTAACTCTCTTACTTAAGAACAGTTAGAAACTAGAATATAAGTTATAGAAAACTGTCACTCTTACATGGCATTTTGTCTCTTTTAATGTTAGTGCATGCTTAAAATATATGAATATTATGTGTGTCTTTCTGAAATTCGTATGTCTCGGTTTGGATTTCCCTTATTGTGAATATTTGATCTACCACTGATCTTTCTTTACGAAATACACACCGAACACCTTTTCTATTTTTGGCAATAATAAGTTATTTATGTTTGAGGCAAGTACTTTATAGGCTATATTTAATAGTGCCTCTGTAGTTCTCACTAGTAGATTTATCACCTTTCTTGTGTATCGGGCATATCATGGCATATTTCCTCTCTCATCAGTTTGTGCATGTATTTAATCATGTTTTCCCTACAATATATGTACACTTCAGCTGTTATGTTATCCTTACCAGCACTTTTGTTATTTCTGAGTCTATCTACAATCTCCTTTACCGTAATTCTTCAAAGTATTCCTTCTACCTTTCTAATATTTCGCATTCTCCAGCTATCAGCCTACCTTCCTTATCTTTCATAAACTGACTCTTCCCTTGATATCCCTTTTTGATACCTCTGTATATTTTCCGTATCTTGTTTCGCTGGTAGTTCTTTTCTATATCTTCGATGCGCTGATATTGATATTTCTTTGTTTCTCGCGTATTATTCTCTTGTAACCATTGTTGTGCTTTACCATATATGTGTTTACTTCATATTCTTTATCAAACAATTTTATTTTATTCGTGTTGTTGTTTCGTAGAATGCATAGTAAAATATATGTTATCACATAATATATTATTATTTTGTTACCCAGGAAATGAACAGAAACTCTTTGTACAAAAATGAATGAACGTAATTCAACAGGAACATCCATATTACAGATTGAAAATCTTGCTATAGTGTCTATTGTATATATATTGAATGGGGGATCAAATATATTCATGGGTCAATGTTTTTTGGCATGGTAAAAAAACTTTCACTAGATAAACCAGCATCGGACTACATTAATATGGGATTTTTATATTTATAACGATGTTTATGAATGTTACTTTTAACCCACTCACCTTCAGCTAAAAATTATTTATTATCTGTAACTTATCTTCCTATTGAATATTAAATTAATTGTCACTAAATTATTGAAGATAAATAGATACCTACAACAATTAATTATAGATATTCATGTTATTTTTGCACCATGGGTGGATATGAGTTGGTCGTAAATCTATGTTTAATTATGCTCTCTAAAGTTTGAGGTTATAAACAGCGTCAATGTTTGTCTTTCCAAATCTTGGCAGATTTTCGTTTTTCATATAATTTTATAGATATTTACCAAATTTTAAATTATTTCAAAGAGTTATTCATAATTTTACACAAATTTCCAAATTTTCACAGATTTTAGATACCTTTAATGAATTTTCTACAATTTTATAGATTTTCAGATTATTTTGTAGAATTGCATAAAATTCTAATTAATTTCTCAAAAAACCATAGCAATTTAAGTAATTTTACGAAATTTTTTATTATTATGAAGCATTTTACAGGTTTGTATTGGATTTCATAGATTTTCGAAAATTACTATAGAAGTTCACAGAAAATCCAAGTGTTTCACAATATTTCATAGGATCTCAAAAAATTTCATAGAATTTTACAGAAGTTCACAAAACTTCAAAGAATTATTTACAATTTTACTAAGATTTTTAAAATTTCACAGAATTTCACAGATTTTAGAGAACCTTTCCAGAATTAAATCCTAAATTGCTAGATTTTTTTGCAGAATTCCATGAAATTTATATTAATTTCACCAAAACTCATGGCATTTTAAGTAATTTTATAAAATTTTCCATTATATGAAGAATTTCTCCAAAAATTACACAGATACTTATAGAATTTGTTGGAATTTCGAAGGATTTCCATTAGTACGAAGAATTTCTCAAAACATTATAGAAACTTACAGGATTTTATGGAATTTAGAAGAATTTAGAAGAATTTCGCAGTTTTAATTGGTTTTCATAGATTTTCTAAATTTCTAGCGAATTTTACATATTTCTACTAATAGAGATTTATTGAAATTCATAGAATATCAAAGCATTTCACAGTTTTACAAAACTTCATAGGATCTCAGAAAACTTCAAAAAATTTCACAGGTTTATAAAACTTTACAGGATTTTTCAGTATTTTACAAAAATTTCTATAGGATTTCATGGATTTTATTGAATTTTTCCAAAATTATGCCCAATTTTACAATATTATACGGATTTTACAAAAATTCATAAATTTTTTCAAAATTTCACTGAACTATACATAATTCTACAACATTTTTCAGAATTTCATGAAATGTCACAGAATTTTGGAGAATTTCAAAGCTTCATCGATAAAATATTTTGAAAAAATACAATTTGTAACAAACAGTGGTTTTAATGAATGAGTCCACCTCTGTGTTTTTGAATAGTACAAAAACATCATTAACCTTATAGATGTGTTCTATTGCGATTCGAATTTTCAGACAAGATTTAGATGAAAACCGTGTTTCACCTTGAGTGTGTAACATCTGAATGAGAACTTTGTTGAAGCAATTTAAAAATATTTCCAAATCAAGTGTCGAAATACTTTTTAACGATGTTTATAGTGGAATATTTTTAAATATTTGCCATGAATCAATGTATTTACCTATTTGTTTCTAAATATATTGCTTTACATACTATATTGTATAATGTACGGCTTCACGATACTATAATGAAATACTAACTTGCTCAAAATAAATATACAATCATTAAATCGACATGCAAATAAGGCCAAATTAAATCTGTTATTTGTTGATAACTTGGAAAAATCCCAACTAAAACTTTACAATCAACTCTAAACTGATGAAATGTGTTCGTAAAAAATACATTTTAAGGAAAGACACAATTTAGAATGAGTGTTAAAATTTTAATATATCCAGGCCTGAAATATGTACATATATCGCCATATATTTTAAAATGCATCCGTATCACGTCGTGATTCATCAATCCTTAAATGAGACTGACTTTGAACGTAGGCTCGATTACTGTTACTGCTAGTGGCTTAGAGATTTCATTAAGGAAAACCGTCATATTTTGTCACAAATATTGTGGACAGATGAAGCAT
This sequence comes from Galeruca laticollis, assembly GCA_963921935.1. Lineage (NCBI taxonomy): Eukaryota > Metazoa > Arthropoda > Insecta > Coleoptera > Chrysomelidae > Galeruca > Galeruca laticollis. The sequence continues at coordinate 65,411,339 of OY998185.1, read as the reverse complement.
CTTTTTGCAGTAATGGCAGGGTAAATCTTCATAACATGCATTACTGGTCGGACACTAATCCACACTGGTTACGTGAAGATTATCAGCAGGGTCGATGGTGCGGTGTTATTAATGGTGCTATTATCGGTCCGCACATCTTTAATGGCAATCTAACCGGTGACATGTATTTCAACTTTTTATTGAACGATTTACCAGGACTCTTAGAAAATGTGCCGTTAGAAGTAAGAAGAAACATGTGGTTTCAACAAGACGGATGCCCGGCACATTATTCTCGAAATGTGCAAGATTTTTTGAACAGGCATTTTCCTAACCGTTGGATTGGTACAGTCTATTTTTCTGGCCACCACGGTCCCCCGATTTAACCTGCCTTGATTTTTATCTGCGGGGCCGAATAAAGGATTTGGTGTATAAAACTCGACCAACTACTCGAGAAGACATGATAGTCCGAATTCAAAACGCCATAAATAATATACCAAGAGCGACAATTGAGGCAGCTGTCAGTTCCACCCAGAAAAGATTGGACCAGTGCATTCAAAATAATGGACAACATTTTGAACTTTTACGACAAAACTATTAATTTATTTTTAACGTTTATTTTTAAAGTTCTTTGTTCTTGTTTTTAGTGTTATTGCTCCTGCTGTTGTTGGACAGTTTTATTAAGATTTTTTTCCATATATGTAAATTAGAATGTTTCGAGATATGGGCGCCCCATGTAAATTTATTTGATTTTTTTAATCCAAAACCGTTTGTCTAACGAAAAAGGTTCTTTTTGTTAGTAACTAATAAGTGATTACGAAAATGATTTTTATTTTGATAAAAAGCAGTGGCGTGCCATTTTTTAATGTAATAAAATTATATTTTGTTCAATATCAACGGTTCAAAAAAAGGTAGATGATTAATTTTTTTCATTAAATTTTAGAAAAATGTACCCTCTTTTAAAATATGTAAAAATGAATATACCATTACATTTGTTTTTTTTGAAAAAAACTAAAAATTTGCTACCATTTCAGTTAACGCCGTCTACCGGCGAAGACGAAAGTCAAAAAGTCAAAACCAAGTAAGAGTTTCGTAGTGTAAATTATGCTCTTTCATATGAGCCCAAATTTGTTAAAATCGGTCAAGCGAAACGGGAGATATCTTTGTTTGTTTAAAAAAACAATTGAACTTCCCCCACCACTTTATTTTGATAGATAGAACAAAACATTTTACTCAAAAAGTGTAGGTGAATAGTTAGTAAATATAAAAATGATATCATCGATATACTTTCATTAGGAAAAATTCTATAAAAATCCCATTTTTCTACTTAGTGTTAGTTGTTACGCCCTCTAGCGGACGTTTGATCACCCGGTACATCTTAATATTGAGTTTTTGCCTTGGAAACATAGAATAGGTTTTCGTTAAGTAGATATTAGGTACCACGGATAACTTATTTAAAAATGTACACAATACTTTGTTAATAACTAAATGATCCCTAAAAGTCGTCCAACTTTTTGTTATACTTTTAAATATAGAACAGTATACAGAAAACGACGCTACTGTCTAATAATGCATGTCAGAGGCGCCAAGGTATTATATTTGCGATCAGTAAACATAAATTATATATTTTGTCTCTCTTTTATTGTGTGGTAGAAAATGAAGAAGTACCTATAATAAAACTGTCTTTTACGCTTCTACATTTCAATTGTTGAAGAATTTATATAAATTGTGTAAAGACAGTTGTGTGTGAAATTTAAAGTTATTATGTTGTAATTCTTCTACCTAATTACGTGTATGAATCATTAATGCACAATTAAGATTTCGTAGTTGAGAATGTCACAACAGAAATATTGAAATTAGACATAGTAAACACTTACGAGCGTACAGATTAAAACAAGCAATTCCACTACGCGCAGCATCTACTTTTCAGCAAACATTCATTAGATGTAACACAGAACTAGAAGTACCACATATTTGCGATAAGATATAATAACTAGATTTCCTTGAAGAATTTGAAATACTTAAGTGACCCACAATATGAAGTTGTCAATGAACAGTTAAATCTAGGGAATTCTCCACTAATAAACTGTCTTCTTAAGTGATAATTGTAAAGATCAGCAGATATAGTCTTCCTGGTTTGCTATATCATTGCACAGTTATACTGATTTTAAATGGGAAAAGATATCCATGATATCCTCCTAGGGCTAATGAGATAATGTGTCATTTTTTAACGCAATTATGAAATTGTTTTATCAATGTAGTGAGCTGTGAACGCTTTTTTTCTCATGTCAATTCGTTTCTCCGATAAACTGTCACACTTTTATTTCTTGATATTCGTTCAAGAAAATCCGTTTTGTGTCTAATTAAAAGGAGTGTAGTGAGAATGATAGTGAAGAAAATTTAAACTGCACACCAGAAGATGTTGTTGAATCGGCAACTGCAGCGACTATGAATCTTCTCCCTGAGAAATCCAGGGAACAGTATTTAAAGGAATATTAGTTATTTATGCAGCAAGTGATTGAAATAATACTTTTTTCATGAGTAGGACGGTTTGATCTACGAATGAAAAAAAGTTACTTCACTCACGAGTTTCGTACAAAAATTTTTCTACCTCCGTAGACTTAAAAAGATTCGACAAAACTTTTATCAATTTTTATTTTGTAATAGTAATATTAAAAGTACAACTATGAGCATTATTAATTTGATGTGAAGAAGACTATTGGTACTTGAATTGGCAACATTTAACGAGTTCAAAGAAATAACATCGTCTATAGTTGTATCATAGTGTGTGGTTGCCTTATGCTTAATACTACCTAGTAGAAGTTCTTGAGTGAAATAGTTGAAGAATTAGTCTTTTAAAGTGACTGAGAATCCCGATAATCTCCGTAAGTCTTTATTAAAGCTTGTTTCTCCGTTAACTGAACAAACTATTTGAAATTACAACTTTGTTTAGTTAAATTGTGAGAAATATTATAAAAATAAATCCTAACCTAATATATATTTGCTACAAATCAATCATTAAACTCGAATTTGATATAAAAAAACCAGTTTCTTTCCATCAACGAAAATAATAGAAAGCGTTCCATACACTAAAAATATGAGCATTGATGAAATTACTAACAAGCAAATATTGGACAAAATTACAAAAAGTTATGCTGATTTATCATTATTAATTAATGCTGTGGAAACAAGATTAAACTATACATTAGAGAATCTATCACACAGATTGAATACCGTTGACCAAGAAAACACATATTTAAAAGAAAAAATAGAGCTACTGGAGAGGGAGTCAAAACGCAATAATTTAATTCTGTTTGGAATAGAAAGAGAAAGCAGCCCACTGGACATACCAAAGATTATCTCCACTTTTAACAATTTACTGGGTTTGTCATTGTCAGAGTCCGATTTTATCAACATTTATCCACTCGGTCGAAATAGGGACAGTCCCTTTAAGTTTGAATTCATTTCGTTTCTAACTAAACAGAAGATCTATAGGAATATAAAAAATGTAAAGGGAACAAAGATTTCCATTGCTCAAGATCAAACACCAAAGCAACGGGAGGAAGCCAAAATCTTAAGACATCATTTATATTTGGCAAAACAAAAACATGATGAAAAACATTGCTTCATCAAAAACGGAAAACTTATTGTAAATGCTGATATATTCTACCCCTCGCAGCTTATGAAACATACCTATGAGGATGATGAAGTTGTAGAAGTAGAAGAACGTAACACAAAAAGTAATCCCTTGACTCCAACTGTAACAATAGTAAATACAGACTTCAAAGAAGCTGAACCAAGTAATCAAAATCCCTCGAAAAACACACCACAAGAGATAACTCCAAAAGGCCCCAAAATAAAACCAAAGGAACCCCCCAAAGAAATATCCAGGGAATTTAAACATCTTGAAAGAAATCCTTATAGAACGAGAAACAATTCTTAATCATCAGGTGCAAATAAAGTAAAGTGAAACCATATGAAATTTATTTTAGCTATAGCTGTAACTAAAAAAATAATTTCGAAAAAACTTTATAAATGTTTCAACTTGCTTCGGCACACAGAATAAATATAAGTGCATAAATGGTTCGTCTACAACTTGTTACTATTATAAACTAGTTTTTATTTTGGGTGTTCAACAATTACGTTTTTCTTTTCTTTATAAATTCTGAATTGTTTGTGTTCAAGTCATTGCAGTATTTGTCAAATTCTAGATACTAGAAACAAACTTTTCTTTCTCTCGTTCCTTTAAAGTGACTGTAAACAAAAAAAAGTTGTTATATCTTTTAATGTCATTGTGCGAATATAAATCATAACAAATGGATTTGTATCTAAGTCGGTATGAGAACAAGGAAATTGAGGCCCAAGTAATAAATTCGATATCGGATTTTGGTACATATACAAATTGCAAAAAAGGTCAAATCTCAGTACTACATATCAGAAGTATCCAAAAAAATTTTGATGAATTTTTGCTTTTTCTAAGCCAGCAGGCCGACTTTGATGTGATTGCATTGACAGAAACGAATAAACAGAAAGATGTAAGTATTTTTAATATAAATGGATATCACTTAATTTATAATGATGGGGACTATAATAAATGCGACGGAGTAGTTTTGTATGTAAATAATAAACTAACACATTTTTACAAAATTGTCAAAATTTCTGAATCTAAAGCAATAGAATTAGAAATTAAATTAAGAAATGAAACTGTACACATAACCGCATTGTATAAATCACCTATTATATGTCCTAAAATATTTAGTACGAACCTCAATAGTTATTTAAATAATAAAAAAGGAAAGGAATCTAAAATTCATATACTGATGGGTGACATTAATATTGATCTTTTATCAGATGTCGATTACGTTGAACAATATAAAAATACCCTAGAATCATTGGATTTTGTCTCTTACATTAATCAAATAACAAGACCCATAAGCAAAACTTGCCTAGACCACATTTATGTAAAAAATTTAAATTATGAAAATAATAATATTAAATCATTTATTTTTGACTACGGAATAACTGACCATCTCCCTATAGCACTAATCATTCAATTTAAAGAGACATATGAAACAAAAAACGAAAATCAACCTAAGAAATTTATTAATTATCCAAAGTTAAGAGAACAGTTACGAAATAAAAATTGGCAAAATATATACACGATTACTGGGGTGAATGCATGTACAGATCAATTCCTTTCTATCTTACAGCAAAGTATCGAAGAATGTACAAGTATTGTAAAAAGATCGAAAATTAAAAAGGCTAAAAAACCATGGATTACTGCGGGATTACTAAAGTCTATAAACGAAATAAACAAAATCTATAAAAAACTTAAAAGTACCCCTAATGACATACTCTTAAATGAAAAATATCATGACTATAGAAACAAATTAAAAATACTCATAAAAAATGCAAAGAAGACTTATTTTAATAACTTGATCAATAAAAACTCCAATTCATCTGCAGCACTATGGAAATGTGTAACTGATATATGTGGCAAATCCAAATCTGAAAGTGAAATAGATAACATTTTAAATGAGAAAAGTCTACTAATTAATGGCACCAAAGATATAGCTGATGCGTTAAATAATTTTTTTAGTGATTTGGGGAAAAATTATGCCCAAAAGATAACCTCCCCCCAAAATTATGCTGAGAATATACAAACTCTAGACACAACTATGTATTTGTACCCCACAGATGAAGCTGAAGTAAAACATATTATAAATTCGTTAAAAAATAAAAAGTCACCAGGATTAGACGGCATTAAATCGGAAACTTTAAGAAAAATAAAACATGAAATAGCTACTCCACTTACCTATATGATAAACAAATGCTTTAGTTCGGGAATCTTTCCTAAGTCGCTGAAAACAGGGTTAATTAAGCCTATTTTTAAAAACGGTGATATATCTAAAATGGAGAATTATCGGCCAATAACTCGCATTTCAACGATAAGTAAAATTTTTGAAAATATCTTAAAATGTAGGCTAGTTAAATTCTTCAATAAGCATAACATTATTTCTGAAAATCAGTATGGCTTTAGAGATGGAAAATCCACGGAGGATGCAATATGCTCATTACTAGAAACGCTATACAATTCCTTAGATAAAAAAATCCCTGCAGCCTGCATCTTTGTGGACCTCTCTAAGGCTTTTGATACCGTTAATCATGAAAAATTGTTAAACAAATTAAAATTCTACGGTGTGTGTGGATTAACTTATAAGCTGTTGGAGAGTTATTTGAGTGAGCGAAAACAATATGTAACCATCGACAATTGCATAAGCGAGGCTAGAAATGTTACCTACGGCGTGCCACAAGGCTCTGTACTGGGCCCGCTGCTATTCAATATCTATTTAAATAGCCTACTTTTCCTGGACAAAAGGGGCAAAATTATTAGCTTCGCCTATGATACTGCCATCCTGTTTACCGCTCCTACTTGGGCTCAGTCTAAAACACAAGCTGAAATCGCTTTTAAAAAAATAAAAACCTGGTTTCAATTTAATGAACTAACACTAAATGTAGAAAAAACAAAATATATGCCTTTCACATCATACCAGACAGGTCTACCAAATCTCGGATATTTGGATATTGACATGACTACTAAAATTCCAGAAGTAGATGGGATTAAATATCTTGGAATTATTATTGATCGTCATCTCAAATGGGATCTGCAAACAAAAAATATTGCTAATAAACTAAGAGGATTACTGTCAAGGTTTAAGTACTTGAGAGATATCTTGGATTTGCACCACTTGAAAATATTGTACTTTTCGTTAGTGCAGTCATAGCTGAGCTATGGCATCTCTGGTTGGGGTGGAGTATATGATTGTCACATTGAAAATGTAAATGTACTACAAAGGTGGATATTACGAATTATTTACCAAAAGAGTATCAGGTTTCCAAGTGATGAGTTATATGTGATGAGCCAAGTTATGGATCTAAGGCAATTATACTGCCTGAAAATACTGCTCTACCTAAAACGAAATGAACATATATTAGAACGTCTTGAACACACTCATGATACTAGGCATAAACAGAACACATACAACTCACCTAAAAGAGAAAAAACTATTGGACAACACTGCTTTGGTTACTTGGGCCCAAAAAGTCGAGTACCTGTAGAACTACAAAACATTGAAGGATATAAGGGCTTTAAATGTGAAATAAAAAAATTGATTTTATCAAAAAATAGAGACTTTTTCCAAAATATAATAAACAAAATATAAAAAGAAAAATATGTGGTTGTATGTGTGTGCGAATATATGTGTTGAGAATTAATTTATATCTACCTACCCTAAATTATAATTTAATTTCACTGTATCTATTTATTATATCCCACACAAGTTGTTGGTAACATAGTTACTCTCAGCTTCAGTGATTAATTGTTTACTTCTACATAAAAAAAAATGTTAGTTAAATTTTGTAGTTTGTATATTTCTGTTTTTTTGTTGTGAAATAAACATATATTATTATCATTAGTACTTATTGGATTGTTGGTAGGATCGTCAACATTTACAATGTTCACGAACTAGTTGTTTTCGTTAAAATTTCCACTGCGGAATCCATTTTGTTTTTTATTGACTCGTCTACGTAACTGTGTTGTATTTCCACCCACCGTGCTTCTTTAGTTGAATTATATCGCCACCGGAATCCGCTAATAGAGACACCGAAGAGCGTCGAATTGTATGTCCAGTGTAGTTTTTTGAATTAGGTAAATTCAAATAGAAGAGAGGGAATTTTTGAAAAGGTATTGATACTTACAACTTGGGTTTTGCAGTTTCCACTGCAAAAAGAAATGATCTGTTTTGACATTTGAGGGTCGTTGGTTTTTATATTTTTTTATAAATGTTTAACAAGTTTGATCTATTATCAGATATTTCACCAAAACAGCAAATCGACGTTGTACATGAGTTTTTGTATCAGGTACTGCGATAATTAAAACAAATCCGGCATCATTAATATCGTTACACTTTATTTTATATAATTCCTCCCTCCGCAGAACTTCTGCGATTCCGAATATTAAAGCAACCTGAAAGATGTTACAAATAATATCTAAGTTTACATTAAAATTTTTTGCTGTCGTATCTTATGCATGAGATAATGATAGTCTGGAGCTTGCAACAGAAACTTATTAATTTTTTCACGGGCAAATGTTTTAGATTTTTTGGGTCTATAGTCAACTGATTTATTTTTCAAATATACAATGAGTTTCGAGTATTTACTGATGTCTACATCGTTATTTACCATTAGGGTGCCTTTCAGTTTTGAATAAGTCGACCAAAGTGTTGAAGACTTCCACATTTTGGATGTAGTTTCAAAGTAAGCTAGTAACACTCTTTATGTGAAGCTGTTTATGCCTTTTTTACTACGCCACTCCATAAACCGTTCTACTCGTGAAGACAAGTATTACTTTACTCACTTGTTGCATAAACAACTATTTAAATAGATAGCATGGAAAGAGCTGTTAAACGGTCTTCGATCATTGAATGTTTTAATTCGATTCACTGTTGAAAAACATCGTTCTGCTTTTGATGTTGTCATGGGAGTTGTTATCACAATTTCTAATAATGTTCTAGTCTTCAACGTATCTTGTAGATTGTTTTTTCGAAAAAATTTATTAGAGATAGTGCGCCATTTATTGTTCTGCAATAATTTCTTGAATAAATAACAGACAGTTCAGTTCGTATTTTTTTAACAAGTGTGGGATAATATCAACCCGCGGAAATGAGTTTGTCCTGCAATAATTTCCAAAGTACTCCGAAAAGAAAAGTGATGCCACTACTAGATGCTCTTTAAAATGAAATTGATCTTTTGCACAATTTAGAATAACATCACACACCTCTAAAGCAGAAATCCGATTATCAAATCTGCTGTTATTTGGACGTTTGCGTTTTTCTGGCGGTGGCGACTCATAACTTATTGTAATGTTATTCTAATTTATTTAAACAATAAACGGGTGGGATGAATTTTAAACACTCGGTATGGCTACTTACTAATTTATTTAAACACTAACTCACTAACACTTAATTTATATATACAGTATATTCACTTAAACTAATTTATATAAACACTTTATATTCACTTACTTACTGTTTAACTCACTAAACTAAACTCTTCCTGATCAGTCCCCTTATATACTAGTGCCTTTTGTACTAGAGAATTCCGGGCTGCGGCTTATACATACAAATAATTTTTCTGGCCTTTTCTAGATAACTCTGGTCACAAAAACCAGTTCTAGATAAGATAGTCTCAATCGTAAACAGTTTTTTATAACTGCGTATCCGCCATAATTTTGACTATTATACCTGGCTTAGCCATGGTCGGTTTTAGGGACTATACCAGTGTGCTGTTTCGTAACATTATTATATCCGAAGCTTCATTTTATCAATATTATTTCGAACTTGGCTTATACTGCGATCAAAATTTTCGATACCGTCTATCACTAGAGTGGGTAAAATTTTTCTTTGCTGCAATTGATTTAATAATATATCTACGGTGGGCATTGTAGATTGGCCTATAGCTGGCCTTTCCACATCGCGATCTGAAAAGTTCTTTTTTGTATACCCTCCATCTATGTTTAGTCCCGAAGATCAAAGCTTCTATGGAAGCTATTATCCGATTGGGAGCTATTTTTGTTACCTGATCGGGTATCAAGAACAACCGTTCCAGGTACCTATGGCGTTGGCGAACAAGTACACTCTGCAGTAGCAGATTATTTGTTCAGCCATTTCATCTGCACTATCGCAGAATCTACATGTTCCTCCGTCCACTTTTCCCATCTTGCAGAGGTGATATCTGAGTGGGCAGTGTCCCGTAAGGAGTCCTGTGATTGCTCTGAGATCAGACTTCTGAAGCTCTAAGAGCGATTTAGCATAACGAGTAGAAGGTTGTAGCAACCTTTTAGCTTGTCTTAGGCCTGGAACCTTTTTCCAGAAAGTTGCACTAAGTTCCTTTTCTCATTTCCGGACTTCTTCCACAATGTGGCTTTTAGAGATGCCACAAAATGGTTTGGGTCCGATGAAAGGAGTGCTAGCTCCTTCTTTTGCAAGACTGTCAGCAGTCTCATTACCAACAATTCACTTGTGCCCGGGAACCCATAGCAGAGATAGTTTGTTATGTCTAGCCAGTAGCTTAAGATATTGTTTATTTGCAGCTACAGACTGGTTTGGACTCATAAGTTGTAGACTTTAGAGCTAGTTGTCGGACGCAATAAATATTCTGGCTTCTGCGTTGAGGCGCTTTTTGAGGCACTCTTGAGCACATAAGTATATCTCTAGTATTTCCGTTTGGAATATTGTGAGAGTGATACCTATACGGCTTTTGATAACCTAAGATTAGGTCCTATAGCCCCTATTCCTACTCCTTCGTTTGTTTTTAACCCATCAGTATACTATGTGAGGGCACTCCTTATTATTTCTGAGATTTCATTTTGTGTTAACTCACGATCGTTAATAGAAACATCTAGAAGTAACTTCGAAATCTTGTTTAGCAGACATTATGTAACTAGGCATCATCATAGATTGGGTTGATCCAACTCTTAGTATCTCGAGATGTTCTGTCAAATCGCCGGATTTCAGGGATTTAGCATGTGTTAACCTATAAGCATTTTGCAGAGCAAACCTCCTTACAGGTAAATGTAGTGGAGGTAAATCTAGCATTACCTCCAAGGCCCCGCCAGGGCATGATCTTATTTCTAAACATGCGAGTCTTTGCAATTTTTGCAACTCCATTCTAGCCATTTGTTGAGTTGTTTTCCTCCACCATACAAGCGCAGCATAGGTGATGATAGGTCTGATAACCGTTATATATGACCAGTAGATCATTTTTGGTTTTAGACCCCAAGTTTTCCCAAAGCGAATTTGCAGAATCATCTTTAGACATAATCAAATTTTTAGTAACGCAAATTCCATACAATTATGAAAATGGCTTATAGAATTTTCAAACTCAAATGCTTTACATCCGTGGTTAATCCTGATTATGTTCTTAATTGGGCAAATTTGGTCGATAAAATAGTTGTGGGTTTAATCATGATTAAGTGGTTGGTGCAACAAATTTAAAATATTAATCACGGTTAAGTCTTAATCAGAGTTTAGCCGAGGTAGGTGCAACTGGCCAACAGACTCTTAAGATATCTTGTTGCAGGTGATTCATTTCCGTATACCGAGTTTCTCTTGTATTTGTCGACAAACATAGATTCACGATGATATCGCTAGAATTTATAAGACATCTTTGCGATTAGTGTAAATTTTATATAATAAAGACAGAAACTATTTTATTCCATAAATGATTTCCACACTACGTAATCTACAATGTGAATATACTTTAATGCTAATTCATTACTTTTTACATCCATTGATATAGACAAACCTTAAAAATGTGTTTCTCCAAATAGCCCGTTACTTGGAACATCGGTGAGATTTATTTATCAATACCTAGTTCAGATTCTACATTTTACGATATAAACTAATAAATAATATATATATTTCCTAACTACAGTAAGTAATTTATAGAGTGCTGCCTACTTTTTATATAAAAAGAAAGAGAATTATCTCAATATCACTTGTTTTATGATGTGATACTACGTTACATAACTTATAAAGATGCAAGTCTGTTTCGAAAATATCTTCTAATCTAATACGTGAGAAAACGCTAAAATAAATACATATCAATTACATAAATAATGAGTGCTTCTATAATTACAAATCGAGATACTAAATACGAGGAGACTTCGCTAGTTTCTTGTAGGTATTTCAAATTATATTAACTGTATATCCGTAAAACAATTGTGGGAAAAAAGTTTAACTGGGATTTGACCACTTACTAATAGTCACTACATATTGTAGAACAAAGTCCTCCACCGCGTCTATCTGTTTGCCTATTCACAATAAACTGAAACACTACTAAAAGGATTTTTCATCAATAGATATAGTGATTTATGAGACAGATTTAGGTATATATAGTTTGTCAAGGTTTTGTGTGAAGTAAAGTTATTACTTGATTGATTTAAACGGAACAAACGTAAATTTTCAAAACAAGTCTAGCCGCAGAAATCCAACATAATTCTACAAATTATACCATTTAATAACACAAATTCCATCGAATTACCTTACATAGTTTTTCTCAAGCATATTTTCAACTTTTTAATTGATACAGGCTCAACTAAATATTTTATAGACCTCAACGAGGTATACAGTAAGAACAATATCTTGTATACTTGGATGATATTATCGTCTTTACAACAACACATTGAACGTCTTAAAAATATTTTTGAGCGACTAAGATAGTCAAATTTTAAAATCCGGCTATAGGCAAGTCTGAATTTCTTAATAAAGAAGTGGCTTATCTAGGATACGTTGTCATCCCGGAAGGTGTAAGGCCAAACCCGGATAAAATTGAAGCTTTTAAAGAGTACCCTATACTTTGCAATACTATACAAATTAAAATATTCCTACGACTTATAGATTATTACCGTAGGTTTATACTAAATTTGCAAAAATTACCAAACCACCTACAAAACGCCTAAAGAAAGGAGCTAAAACTGTATACGATCATGAGTTTGTTAAATGTTTTGAAAACTGCAAAAATATTTTAATTAACGAACCAATTTTACAATACCCAGACTTTTCGAAACCATTCAATTTGACAATTGACGCGAGTAATGTTGCTATAGGGTACAGTATTGTCACAAGGGCCAATTGGTAAAGACTTACCAATAGCCTATGCATCACGCATCCTAAACGACTCAGAACAATATTATTCTGTAATGGAAAAATAACTTTCAGCTATTGTTTGGTCAACTAAATATGTTATGTCTTATCTATTTGGAAAAGAATATATCATCACCGACCATAAACCCCTAAAATGGCTTTTTTCCTTAAAGAGGAAAACACTACATTTAACCGTTGGAAATTAAAATTATCAGAATATACTTCAAACATTATATATAAAACAAGAAATATAAACTCTAATGCTGACGTGCGTATACAAATTCACACTAAATAAACACTTTTTGAAAAGAATTAGATAATATACTTTCAAATATACTCGTAGATCAGCATAACAAACAACCAACAAATCTTTTTAAGTATGATCTACCTAACCCTACCTAAACTAATGACCTAATTGATTTTTATACTGAAAATATTCCTCTTCTTGAAAATTTAAAAGGTAATAGAGATGATAGCTAATTATTAGTTCAACCAAATTCAAAACCCAAAAATGACCTACCAGATCAAAATGAAACTCAATCCGATATCGATGACAAAACAATTCATTCCAATAATGAACAAAACCCAACTTTAGAAATTCCCATCATAAATAGTGCCGTTAACTATGGCCAAAATCATATCATAAATTCCGTTTTATACCCCCCCCCCCAGCTAACCCCAGAAATAAAATTTGTTTTGAAAATAAAAAAAAAGTATTAAAGTACAATTTTCCTAAAACAATTTTGAAAAGGATGTTATCGACTTCATAAAGAATTATATTAATCCATAGACACAATACTACATATATTTTGAAAACTAAAAAATATTCCCATCCTCTTCTAGTAATTTTACAAAAATATATAAAAAATTCTTACTCCAAACTTGTAAGAAATCATTCAATCTTACCACGAAAGTAAAAGCAACCATAAAGGTATCAACGAAAAATACCAACTAATTAAAATAAAAGTATTAATGGCCGTTAATGAAAAACTCTATACGAACATATATAAATGATTGTGAAGTATGCCAACAGACAAGAATCACCATCCCCAAAACGTTTTTCCAACATCTGGACCACACCAACCAATGGATTGCAGTTTTTCCGTTTCGAGAAACCGTTACACTAACATGTCAAGATCATACCGAAACCATAATAGTAAAAAATAAACGGTTTTAATGATTAAAACTGACTTTTCCGCATCTGTGACATGCCCTGATTGATATTCTATCAAAAAATTGTCACTTGTATACACTTCGGGGGATATATCGTGTTAACAAACCGAAATTTCTCCAAAAGTAACCAAAAATGCAATATATCTGGATTTATAGGACCCGCTGTACTCGTTATAGTCCGCGGAAAATCAATAGGGTACATCTATGAGACACTTTGAAAAATATCCAATTATCAAATTGGTCACTTGTATAAACTCCGGAGGCTGCATCGTACTAAACCCGAAATTTCTCCAAAAAGGACGAAAATGTCGAACTTCTAGTACCATAACACCTGTTGTACTAGCACTGGTGAGCTAAAAATCAATAAGGTTCATCTATAAGACGCCCTGGGGTGCGTTCGGTTTTAGACAACGTGGATAGGATAGTAATCTGACAGGATACTCTCCGGTTGAGGAATTTCCGGACACTTTAGATAGTTTTCTTTGGTGGTTTACGCTGTTGCCATATTTTATTTAATATCTACTTCAAGTTATATAACTTTACTTATTTTAATTCCTTTTAGTTGTTGTTTAATGTATTTCAATAAATTTCTTAAAACAAGATATATCTAATCGCCCATTTTTCAAAATTTAGAGTATAAATCGTTAACTAATAATTCATCTGGCAACGTTTCATTTGATCAAATGTTTTCTGTTTTAGTTGCAAAACACCTAACCCATTAGATACTAATAATATAGATATTATATTATAAGTAGTTGTAGTATCCCCAACGAATTAGCATTCAAGCTTTTAAAATGGAAAAAAAAGTTGCATTAATTCAAATGTTATCGATGAAGCATATAAGTAACTTTTGTAATATTTCGGTATTAATGAGCGAAGATAGTGATAGCGAGAATGATGAAATAGAATTGTTTCATATAGTGTCTGGTTCTCTAAAGGAACGTAATAAAGTTGTCAGAATAAAAAATTACTTTGAGGAAATAGTACCTAATTTTACATGCACCCAGTTTCGTCAACATTTTCGTTTAACAAGAGAAGCATCTATTGCTCTAGAAAATATCCTAGGCCCTATGTTAAAAAATAATCATAATATTGGCCGAAATACAACTGATGTTAGGAAGCAGTTATCAATAGTAATTTGGATTTTGGCCACACCAGATTCCTTCAGGTAAATTATATTTAATATGTATTTTAGTAAGGGAAAATTAGTCGGCTATTGGAAAAAGTCTTTATTATTCAAAAATTGCGCCTTTCGCTAATGTTTTAAAATAAAAACTTTGTCTAATAGCCGACCATTTTTCACCTTGTACTTTTCATTGGGCACCCCGTATATTTTTTACAGATCAGTGGGCGACCGTTTTGATGTTGGAAAGTCCCTTGTTAGCGACTTATTTGCTCGTGTGGTCAAAGCTTTAAATAAAATTGCACACAATGTTGTTCATTGGCCTAAAGAAGAAGAAAAAGAAGGAATAAAAAATGCATTTTGTAGAATGGCTGGCATTCCAAATGTTATTGGGGCCATTGATGGAACTTACATCAATATAAAAGCCCCTAAAAATAATTCAGAAGTCTACATTACTAGAAAGTGCAATTATGCCATGACCCTACAGGGAATTTGCAACCCTAGTTTTTATTTTACCGATGCTTATATTGGTTTCCCAGGATCAGTTGGAGATGCGAGAATATTCAGAAACTCTCCAATTTTTCAAAATATTTTGGAAAATACCAATAATTATTTTCAACAAGAGGAATTTATATTGGGAGATAAAGCCTACCCATTAAATTTATGGTGTATTCCACCATATATCGAAAGAAATCGTTTAACACAAATTGAACGAGACTTTAATACTAAACATTCACAAACCCGGCAGGTTATTGAAAGAACCTTTGCCCTTCTTTTTGGAAGATTTCGGCGTCTTAAGTTCCTAGACATGAATAATGTAGAGATGATACCATCAGCAGTAATTGCATGTGTAGTGTTACATAATATATGTTTAGATTACACTGATCTTGAAGATATTCATAATTTTATTGAAGAAGGACAATTGAGAGTGAGGCAAAATAATGAGGACAATAATGAAAATGATATTCATTGCAATATTGATGCTACAGCCAAAAGAAATAGTTTAGCAAATTATTTAAATAATTTAATAAATCTTTAAATATTTAGGTAGTAAATTGTATATGCATACTCGTATAAGTTAATCATAAAATTATTTAATAAATTTAATCATTTTATTTTCCCAATTCCCTAATCAGGTAATGAAACTATTTAGTAAAATCATATAATGAACTCAAGACTGGGACTAAATACTATATTAATAAAAAAATCAGAATACAAAAATAAAAAATAAATAAAAATTCTGAAAAATAAATACTAATTCTAAAATAATAAATATTTAACCAAATAGGTACAAAAAAAGGATTAGGCACATAATGAGATTAACAAAAATAAAATTTATAGTTTTTCAAGGAACTTCTCCATTAACGATTTAAATGTGTTTTGCTCTCTGCAAGTGCTCCCAATAATTCCTGGTGGCGTCGTTTCCGGGTCTCCTCTTTCTTCTCAAATCTTTTGTTCATTGAGTCATTCCAAGCTGAAACTTCTTTTTGAAGTTTAGTTTTTTTTGGTGTATCCACAATTTGATTTTCATTAAAATCTCTAGTTTCATTGTTTTCTTCATTTTCATTGTCTTCTTTTCTTTTTGATGTGGATGCCTCAGAGACAGGTGAAACATTTGGTTTCTTTCCAAATAATTCTTCAAATTCATCGAATTTGATTGAAGCTTGCCCAGTGCTTCTACAGCTCATATTGTCCTTTTTTTTAATATACTTAGATTTCAAATATTTGAAACGACTTTCACATTGAGTTACAGTTGTCTGGAATTCGCTTAACTCATTTGATATTTTTAACCAAACCTTAAAAAGTAAACATACAAAAGTTAGAAAATTGAAATTGGTATTACTTAAAATTATATAAAAGAAAACTATTAATTATTAAACATCACAATAATAAAATTTGTGTTAAAAAGTATTTTTATATTATATCTACGAACAAAGTAAAACAAAGAAATAATATTTTTATATTACCTGCTCATTTCGGATTGCAGAGTTCTTAAATAAATGCTGAAATTTTGCATATGCACGTATAAGGCATTTTGTATTATCGGGTGTCCAAGAAAATACTTGCTTTCTTGAAGATGATGAGCCAATCGACATTTCATGTTCTTGGGTATTGGTTTCTATTTCCAACAAATTTGGAAATAATGTTGGATTACATTGTTTAATATTATTAATAAAATTCAGTTTGTAATTATCATCTAAAATATTAAAGTAGATATTAACTTTTAGGTTAAGTAATAAAAAAATAAATTACCATTCATATAATTGGTGATTTCTTCTACACTCATTACCACTTTGTACCGAATTCCATCTATATCTAATTGTGTCTCCATTATTATACTTAAATAATAATGTGTACCTATGCATTTTTGTTCATGTTTTGTTTGTAAAGAAAGCGTCTACGCGTCGTGATGTTTTTAACGAGGAAGACATTAGTGCGCATGTCGACTAACTTTTTCTCGATCAAATTTGATAGATAGCTTCGAGAGTCTCCGAGAGAATAAACTGATTTTCCGAACGGGATAAGATAGTAATCTAAACTGATTTCCGAACGCTAACGGAGAATCGGATAGTCTCCGGAGAATATAACCGAACGCACCCCTGAACAATATCCAATCATAAAATTGGTCACTTGTATATACTCCGGAGGCTGTATCGTGCTAACCAACTGAAATTTCTTCAAAAATGACAAAAATGTCGTACTTAAAGTACTATAGAATCTGTTGCACTGGCCGTGGTGAGTTGAATATCAATATGGTTCATCTGTGAGATGTTTTGAATAATATTCAATCATAAAATTAGTGCCTTTTTGCACTCCGGAAGCTGTATCGTGCTAACAAACTGAAATTTCTTAAAAACTGACAAAAATGTAGTACTTCAAGTACCATGGCACCCGTTGTACTGACTATTGTGAGCTGAAAATCAATAGGGTTTATCTGTGACATGTCCTGAACAATATTCAATCATAAAATTGATTATAGATTGCACTTCGGAGACTGTATCGTACTAACAAGACATGTATCGGAAAGTGGCCGACGACAACGACGACTACACACAGGATTTTTTTTCTAAAAACCGTTTTTTCGTGTTGTTCTTGATGAAAAACGTAAAAATAACTCAAAATATTTTTTCAAAATTTCAACTTTTTTGTGAGTAAACCAATACTTTTCTCGCATATAGGTAGGTTGGGCGGAAAAGTAATATACAGGGTGTCTCAAAATTGACGCCCGTCCTTACAGATTATGAATCATGGGGCTAAAACGAATTAAAACGTAAGAATAATAAAATTGCGTTATCTAACATCTAATGTTTACACTTTATTAAAAACGAATATTTGTTACAAAACAAGAAATTAATTTATAAAAGGTGTTCAAACAAATCGCCTCCTACTTCAATGCAAATATTTGAACGATTTATCATTGAATCACGAACCCTCTGTAGCATGTTTTCGTCTATAAATGTCACAGCAGCGTGAATACGAGCTACTACATCTTCCGCACTCTCAACAGGTTCAAAGTAAATTTTTTCTTTCAAGAATCCCCAGAAGAAAAAATCTAATGGATTTAGATCTGGAGATCTAGGAGGCCATAGTACGGGTCCACCTCATCCAATCCAACAGTCGGGGAATGTTTGATTTAGTAATGTTCTCACTTGTCTACCATAATGTGCAGGAGCACCATCATGTTGGAACCAATAATTCAATCTAGTTACTAATGGAACTTGACCGAGAAATGGCAGTGGTAAATTCTCGTTTAAAAAATGAAAATACGATGCTGAATTAAGTCGGTTAGGTAACATATTTGGGCCGATTACATTATTATTTAATAATCCAGCCCAAATGTTTACTGACCATCGTCTTTGGTGACATCTTTTACGTATTCAATAAGGGTTTTCATCTCCCCACTCGTGCAAATTATGAGTATTTATAATCCCTGTCTGGGTAAATGTACACTCATCAGTAAACATAATATTTGCTATAAAATGTGGATCATTGTTTACGTTATCCAATAACCATCTACAAAAATTAATCCGAAGCTCCCTATCTCCTTCATGTAAAACTTGAACTTTTTGAGGCCTAAATGGATATTAGCCATTCCTTCTTAATAATCTATGAATGGTATCTTTTTGGAAATGCGTTTGTCTCGATGTAACTCGAAGACTTGTATTTGGTTCCGCTTCAACAAAATCAAGAATTTGCTCTTCTTGGACGACGTTGAGCGTAGAATGGCGTCCTCCCTTATTTAATCTGGGATTTAAATTACCTGTTTCCAGTAATCTTTGTTCAACCCGTCGTATAGTTTTTGCATCAGGGTGCCGTCGATTTGGGAATTTTACGGTATATTCTCTAGCTGCAGCACTGGCATTATCATTATGCGCACCTAATACTTTTAACATATCAACATATTCTCGATTGGAATAATAACGTTCCAATTTTAGAACAAATAACCGTATGAAATTATACTTATACTTATTATGACAAAAGTTGACAGAACTAATAATTAACATTTAACATTACCACAGCAACCTATGCTACTCATTTGTTTTTAGCTGACTTCGTTTTTAATAAAGTGTAAACATTGAATGTTAGATCTTTGTTTTTTGTCAATAACTCTGTACCCATGGACATTACGCAATTTTTTTATTCTTACGTTTTAATTCGTTTTAGTCCCCCGATTGGTATTCTGAAAGGACGGGCGTCAATTTTGAGACACCCTGTATAGATACCTGATAGTAATTCCAAAAGGATGCCTACAAAAAACCCAAGTCAACCGAAATGTAAGCCAAAACGACATCCAAATCTCAAGCCAATCCATTCTTGTTTCCTGAACTAGAAGTCAAAGCTTTGGAAATACAAAATGTTCCTACCAGTATCCAACTATAAGACATCAATCTCTATGACCTGAACCAAATTAAAACCAAAATTCTCGTCTGTTGACCCAATTCAACCCTAAGAAAAAATAAGCTCAACCATTGGACTTGGAAATTTCCTCGCTAACCCTCAGAGTTGAAATTTCGAAGGGAGGAATTATATCGCCGTTTCCCATGGAACCTCCAACGTCAGCATATCCATGCAAACTTATGATTTTGCATTTTTTACCTTTTTAGAATTATAGTCTATATAGAAAGGACAAGGAGTAATAAATCATTCATTTAAGTAGATTTTATAGACGTACCAAAATATATTTTAAGAAGGTATTACCGTAAGGTACATTTTGTATTGAACGAATGAGTTACAGCTATGATAGAGAATATACGATTTAGGTCAGAGGTAACGGGATGTACTAATTTTAATAAAAAAAAGTGATAGAGGTACATAAATTTTAGTAAGTTTGATAAAGAAAGGCAACACAGTTTATTCCGGAGTATCCGAACTCTGCCACAAAATGCAGGTAGTCATTACGGGTTGTTCAAACTCTGCCAGTGTTTAAAATTTTGGAGATTAACTACCAAACCAGTAGGGGTCTAATAGCCTAATCCGATTTAACAATTTACCTTGAACTTTAGGTACTCAAATTCAATATAAGAAAATATTAATAACATACATATATTTTCAACGTATATTTGCCACTTCTAAAAAATTACATCTACATTACAATAAAATATATTCAATATACATAAACATATAAAAAAACAAAAAATTAAACGTGTGTAAGATTTTTACATGCAACCGTTTTCACAAACATAAAGCGAGAAATAATATTTTTCCTATATTGATCCAAATGATCATTAATGAAATTAATTTGAACATTAATAGTTTTTTTGGTTTTTTTCTGGCTTTGGTTTGCCGAACGAATTTTCGCGTATACCTCCGTGTGTAAATCCAATAACACACTAGTAAATTGAACAATGTTTGGATGTGCTTTGTGAAAAGAAGCACCGAAATGCGAATGAAAACTCTCACAAGAATTCGTTGTTCTCTTAAAAAAGGATGCATTATTTGCCCAAATAAGTGGTGGAAATATCGAATTTTGCGTTATATATGTTTTATTGACATAATTTCGGAATTCTATAACTCTTTCGTCATTCGGAAACAAAAAATGTAGTTCATTATAAAAAAATTCTACAACTTCCTCAGGACTAAGATACATAATACCGAAATGTACTTTTAAGTATTCGCCAATTACAGAACCTTTCTGTCTGTACTCTTGTACCAAATGAAACTCCTGAATCTTACGAAACCAAGCTTGACAGAGATGAAATTTACAACCAAAAAGAATTTGATCTCTGCCAAAACATTCATATATAGCGTTATGAATGCTTAGTTCAAAATCTACTACGACTTCTTTAGGTTGAAAATTTAAGCCTACTTCTTTACATTTTTGTCTTAAAATTAAAAACAAATTCGAATATGTTTGACTTGATTTGTCCGGCAGTGAACAAAAAACAAGAGGTACGTAATAGCCGTTTTTAAAACCATGAATGGTAAACATTTGGTAAAAAAAAGTTGAACAGTATTTAAAAGTCCCATCCATCAAAATACAATCCGAATTATATAAAAAATTAAGGTTGGAAAAACAGGAGAACACAATAATTTTAAATACCGGGTCTGCTGTTAATAGAAATTCCTCTTCTCGGTTCGTTCGTAATTGTAATTCACGAACACTATTAAATACTTCTTCCTGATTTTTAGGCAATAGTGTAAGTGCATCAACATCCTTCCCCTAATCCCCTAAATATCGATCAAAACAATCAAGATTTCTTCAAAATATTTAATTCAAGAAATCTTTGAAACCTTTCAGAAATATACATAATTCTATGGGCCTCCGATTTTATCTATTATAAACCCCAATGACTCTAATAGGATTAAACTAAATGGTTGCGGCACAGTTCGAACATTTCAGTAATCCTCTAATTGATACAAGTCAGGTAAAATTTTATTTTGTGGCAGAGTTCGGATATGCCCGTTTATTCATAATATTTTTTATTTGTATTACTCCTATATGTAGTGTTTGGGGAATTTTTCTCAGAAATTTTAAATGGCAAGTGGCCTACTGTAATCGGCTAATATACGATTACACCTATTTACAGATTATTCGATTATTGAGAGGGATTTTCCAAACAACCCAGTTTTCTTAGAAACATTATCGGGAATATTATTTTAAAAGAAAGTAGGTACATTAAATCAGTACTTAGTATTAGTTCTTTGAGTAAAGTTGTATGAAGTTGTATGGTTGTCATAATATTGTAAACAGTTGGAATATATTCAAAACATTTGTTGAATGTTAATTGTGCAAGTACCAAACAATGTCGATAAGCCAAGGACCATCTAAACGACCAAAAACAGGTCCATTATCTTTAAATGAAAAAACTCTGATATTGAATTGTTATATATCATTGAAAAACAAGGATCCAAGTGCAAGTGTTGATGATATTGTGGAATTAACGGCTGCTATGTTGTGTGTTGCTAAATCAACAATTTATAGATTACTAAAAGAAATCAAGAATGGAACTCTTCAACCCCCTAAAACTCCTTCAGGCCGAAAACCAATTGAGATCGATGAGTCATTAAAACAAAGACTAAGGCGTAAAGTCCATGGATTTTACTTACGAAAGGAAATTCCAACACTTGACAAAATTATGACATCAGTGCAAAGATACGGACTATCCAAAATTCTCCAGAATGACATTATGCAAACTTTTGAAAGATGTGGGTTTCAGATATACAAAACATAATAGAAAATCTCTCTTGATAGATAAACCGGAAATAGTTTTTTGGAGAAGAGACTATTTAAGAAGCATTCGACATGCCAGAGAACAAAATTTGAAAATCTTCTACTTAGACGAAACATGGATAAATGCTGGATATACAGTTTCCAAATCTTGGCAAGATGAAAACATTAAAAGCGGAAGGCAGGCATTCGTGGAAGGTTTGTCGTTAGGTTTGCAGCCACCATCTGGAAAAGGAAAAAGACTT
This sequence comes from Galeruca laticollis, assembly GCA_963921935.1. Lineage (NCBI taxonomy): Eukaryota > Metazoa > Arthropoda > Insecta > Coleoptera > Chrysomelidae > Galeruca > Galeruca laticollis. Next base: position 65,388,449 of record OY998185.1, on the reverse strand, counting down.
ATCATTGTCCATGTTGGAAGTTCTGAAGGTTTTGTTGATGGTGGATTATTAACTTTTATTTCAAAACGCACGGGGGACTATCACGAATATATGGATGGGGATGTCTTCGAGGAATGGTTTGTTCAAATGTTGGATCTGATTCCAAAAGGGGCTGTTATTGTTATGGACAACGCAAGTTACCATTCACGGTTACGAGAAGCATTGCCCACAAGTCGTTGGCGTAAAGCAGAGCTTTTGGAGTGGCTTATTTCAAAAAATATTAAGTTTCCAAAAGATCCTTTACAGAATTGCAAAAATGAACAAGAATAAATACAAAACCTACATTGTAGAAGAAATGGCTTCTTCTCGTGGTATATCAGTTCTTCGACTTCCCCCTTATCATTGTGAACTTAATCCCATAGAATTAATATGGGCTCAGGTAAAGGGGGAAGTTGGAAAAAAAATACTACTTTTAAAATAAACGATGTTGTGAAATTGTTTGAGAGTGCTGTAAGTCATGTGAGTAAGGAAAATTGGACAAACTGTATCGAGCATGTTATCAAAGTAGAGGCAAATATGTGGAAAATTGACAATATTTGTGATGAATTAATCGACCCTATTATTATTAATGTCAACAACGATTCTTCCTCTTCCGAGTCGGATATAGAATAAAATGTAAGTAATAAATGTATTCCAATAATTATTTTTTTTCATTTTTTATTATATTATAATTTAAAACGTATTTTTTCCCAAAATACACACCACTGCATTGCATTATTGCTTATCTGCTAATCCTTTAACAATGAATAAACCCTAAACTTTGCTACAACTGAAACAAATACGGGGTCGATCTACCTGGTTTTTAGATTTACGGAAGAAATGTAATTTAAAGTAAGAGATTTATCAAAAATTTCATGGTGCTCCCTGTAAAGGTTTTGCATACTTAATTAGGGTTTATTACTCCTCGTACTTTTTGTACATACTATATAAGAGATCGTAGGAGAGAAATCTTTTTATCTGATTTATGGGGTAAATCAGGTAAGAGATCGTGGGAGAGAATCCTTTTTATTTGATTTAATGGGTAATCAGGTAAGGGATCGTAGGAGTGAAACCCTTTTATCTGTGTTTTTGTAGCTCAGTTCTTTGTCAATCTTTCTGTAGTAAACATAAAAATTTAATTATATTAGTTGCTTTGTGTAAATAAATAGTTTTTAAAAAAGCAATTTCGAGTATAGAATATATTTCTTACGTAATGATATATGGGGTGATCTTAAAATAAGGAAGTTTCAATCAACTTCCGGTGTAATCAGAAGTGAATAGGAGCATCTAAATATTTTAGATGAATTTGACATACCTGAAAACGCCGTTAATTATGTCAATCCAAAGATCGTCCTGTCCAATAGAAGATTTACGCCAAAAAAATCATTTCCTTGCTACTTGATCAACTTCTAGTAATAGTACGGTACGTAACGTGATTTTGAATGTAGATATTATATTATGTCATAATTCATAATTATATGCTAGAAAGTAAAGATATATTGTTAATTTGAGAGATAAGAAAATCATGTTCATTCTCCTTCCGAAAATGTATAAGATTAGTGAGTAAGTAAATTAGATCGACAATTCAAGTGTATGTATACTTGAAGTTGGTAAACGTAGTGATTGTTATTAGACATATCATACTTTTACTACAGACAACGTTTAAGAAAGCCTGTTCGTTGAGTGTAATTCACCTAAAATGGAACGATTGGTTCAATTACTATTATTACATTGAATAATCGTGAGCATAGTGGCGTTAAGATTGAGGTTAGGATGTAATATCATCATAATACGTAAATGCCAATTATTGTAATCAAAATAACGACATCAACAAGGAGCTCCTGACTTGCAGAAAACCCAAAAATTCTAGGTTCAACAAAAACATTCATCCGTTAACTGTTAGAGACTCCAACAAATAATTTTTCGGGTGGAAAAGTAAATTTATCAATTATTTCTCATCTTATTTCTTAATTCTGTAATTGTATTATTTGTAAAAAAAATTTGTATACACCTCTAATTACTGAATATTCACTGTTTGGGTGTAAGCCGATGATTACTTACTAAAAAAATGGTTATGCAATTTACGAATGCAAATTTTCAAATATTTAATTGATAAAATTATTATTAATTCGGAAAAAAAATCACAACAAAGATTAATAGTATTAAAAATCTTAATAAATGTCATAGTTAGAAACGTTACTCATTATTTTGCATTCACATCATAAATAATTTTAAAAATATCTAAAATGAAGCTCACTAAAACTAATAAAGATTTAAATAATAAGTACTTAGATAATATCCGGATTGTGGGTTGTCATTGTTATTGTTCATAAAGCTTATTAATATAAATATATCACAGTATATTCTCCTTATGTAATAAAAACGATACAATCACCCTCTTTCTATTTAGACACTCTTTCACCTTCCTACTCTGCCATTAATCATTATGAAGCTAATAAAATCATTCAGTGAATCGAAAAAAAAAACGTCACATTGTTTTAAAATGTCATGCATAACGCGCTAGCTGTAACACATTTTTAAATGTTTCTGTAATTATATAAACCAATAAATTTTAATTGGTTAATTTACATAAATGCATTTCAAATATACCACAACCACACAATCTGTCTAAGGATTAATATGTTAAAAATGCTCATTTTGAATTGATCTTATGTAAATTTTCAAACTAATTTCAATAGAAAATAGTCTGAAAATAATTAGTATAATAAAGAAATATATTTTATGAACATATTGACCATCCAACCCAACTATTAGGAGCCAAAAAAAGAAGGTTTAAGGTTAAATATTTGGACCGTGTAATTGAAAATAATTCAAATATACATTTGAATGATAATCACATCTCAATCAATACTTTTCCTATTCCAGAAATACAAAAAACGTAAGATGATACTGGATACACTATAGGTATAACCTTCTAAGAAAGAAAAAGATATCCAGGATATCTCCATTCAGCTAATAATATCTAAGGTTTAATATTTGTAATATCATATCTTCTTTTTTCTATTAACATATATTGAGTCAATCATCACAAGGTAGGTCGCTTCTTGGTCTAACCAAAAATAATTATTCAACATCAGATAGGCATCAAATGAAATGTAACTTCTGTCATTCTGACGATGATATTTAATATCGAAACAATTATCAAATTTGTTAGAATATCAACATTTTTTTTCAATATATTTGTTATTAATCCAAAGAAATCTTATAACGGAGATCAAACAACCACAGTGAAGAACGAGGAAAGAAAGTGTGGTGTCAAAAAGCATAATAAAAGTCCTTAGATGAAGTGTGACTGGTGAGAGGTTCGAAGTCTTTAAAACCGACTAAAATAAAAATATAAAACAAAGAATTCCTTCTTTAAATAATTAACAAACTCCTCGTTTGGTACCTTGACAAATACAACATTATACCAAAAGAACAATCAGGCTTTCGACGTCATAGATCTACCCTCGATAATCTTGTTCTGCTACAAAATGACATTGCCAACTCAATAAATAACAAATATGCAGTTATCGCCGCCATCTTTGATATCGAAGGAGCTTTTGACAGAATTAGTCGTCAAGCCATAATCTCTAAACTAAATCAATACCATATCAACGGAAATCTATTTTATTTCATACAAAACTTTCTAACTCAAAGGGTTTCTGTAAACGGCCATTTTTCATCTTTGTACACCCAGACCGATAGTGATCCTCAAGGATCAGTCTTAAGCCCAACTCTATTCAACTTAGCAATAAATGATCTGTGCCATACCTTACCTTCTCCCACCAAATATGTAGCTTACGCTGACGATTTAATACTATACTGTCACGGTCGTTCAGCAACTACTAGCTCCAAAATTCTACAAACCGCGGTAAATCTCTTACTTGCACGGACACGTTCTATAGGATTAACCTTATCTTCAACAAAATCAAAAATCATTAAATTTGGCAGGCGACCTCAATCTCCTATCTCCCACATATTTATTAATGATTCCCTGAATCACTGCAAAATACTAGGTATGACATTTGTTCTCGCCTCTCTTGGAAACAGCATATTCTTGAAACAAAAGGTATCTGTTACAAACGATTAATTATAATTAAAACCCTATCTCAATATCACTGGGGTGCGGACGAAAGATCCCTTCTGAAAATTTATGAAGCACTCATTCGCTCCAAATTAGATTATGGCTGCATCGTTTACATGTCAACTTCTAAGACAGATCTAGGATACCTAAATCCTATTCATAATACGGCCCTGCGACTTTGCTTAGGCGCTTTCCGTAGCAGCCCATCTGAAAGTCTCTACTGCGAAGCTGATGAACCCCCACTATGGATTAGACGACAATATCTGCTTCTATCCTACGCAGCCTCAGTCTCATCTCTGTTCACATCAACTACCAGCCCTCTTATCAACCCTTCACCAATAATTAAACCTATCGCTCTTATATTATCCTCATTAACAAATAACATTAACATCTCACTCACTAACCCCATTCCTTTTTCTCCAACCCCTTCCTGGATTATGCACCCTACTCAGGTCAATACTTATTTATCCAAATTTAATAAACACGAAACACCTAAAAATCATTCATAACGATCACTACGACTTTGTATGCTTCCAAAAGTGATACTGGCATCGGCTGCTCAGTTACCACAGCAAACAATCTAATCAGCACTTTCTCAATCCCTCCTTTATGCAGTGTGCATACTGGAGAACTGTATAGTATTCTACAAGCTTTTAAGCATATCAACCGTTCCAATAAAAAAGTTGCCATTTGTACAGACTCTCTAGCCTCTATCCTATCTATCCAAGAATTATTTACTGAACATCCCAATGTCCAAGAAATCCATCATTCTTATCACCACATTTATTCCCTAAACACCACAGTCACCATTATATGGATACCATCACATTTGTATACCTGGAAATGAACTGGCCGATCCGCATGCCAAAACAGCGTCAACTCATATCCAAATTTGCAAGTATGTTAAGACAGAAGCAAAAAGAATCGTCAGATATATATGGCAAACTCACTGGAACTCCACCAGCCTGTTCTCAACACACCTCTGTATACTGACCCCACTGGACTCTAGACAAGAAGTATCAATACTACGCAAACTTCGAATAGGTCACACCAAACTTACACACAGCTACTTAATGACCTCAAGCATCAGACCTTCCTGTCAAAGCTGCCAGTGCCCACTTACTGTTAAATACATTCTGGTTGATTGTCACCAATTCAGCACAAGAAGACAACATAATTTTAAATCCCAGCTGCAAGACATCCTAGGGGACCCAAACCAAATCGAGTCTACACTGAAATTCTTAAAAGATATATCTATCATAAAATTTAAACTATGTTTTTTAACTATCTGTAATAACTAATGTTTTCTGTAATCGCACCTGTGCAAGTGGCCATAGTTGCCGAGCACGTTAATTGAATAAAAAAAATTCCTTCTTTATTTAGAGCTATAAAAGCAAACTTTATTAGATGTATATGTTCTTTCATTAAGTTAGACGCAATTAATCAAAATCAGATATAAAGAAGTCAGACACAAAATTCGTGTTTGTTTTCGTTATATTTCTAACGCCCGGTATACTAATCACTTGCCAACGTATATCAGTGAAATTTATGTAAATAGAAAACAAAATTTATACTTACAACTATCTGAAGATAATGTAAACATTTTTTTTACCATTTTGATTATTAGACACAAAACATTTTTATTATCCATTATTCATTTCTCGAAAGTTGGATGCAAAAACCGTATACAAATTATTGAAATGTTCATTTAAACATGTAAAGGAAGGTGAGCTAACTGCATTAATGTTTACTAATAACAATACATACTTGGTAATAAATTACTAATTTTTCACTCTTACTTTTATTAAGCATATAATTAATCACCAAGGACATATATTTTGTAGAGATTTTATAAATATTAATTTTCACATTCATAAATCTCGCTAGAGCATTTGATGTTGTTGAAAAGTTACAGCTATTAACTAAATTGAGTTCTAAAAGTTAGGTTAGGTTAGATTGAAGATATTGAGAGGATTTTAAAACACTTCAAGCTGTAGTTGTAACATAATCTCATAATTTTGCTGATTTTCACGAATGAATGTATTAAACCTCAAGTCAAAAACGGTAAAACCACTGAAATGATCTTCCAAATAATTTCGTTTTTTGTTTTAATTAACACATCAGAGTCTTCAGGTAAATTCTGCATGTTTATGAATATTTTTTGTTATATAAACTGAGGTTATCTGATCTAATTTACTATTGGGGTCTCCATAAAAATAACCGTATTTGTTTTAAACATTGGAGTTCTAATCTATGATATCTCTTCTAATATCCTATCGAGTTAGTGTTTTTAAATGAAACTCACGGTCTATAGTTAATTCCACAATATAATAAAAGTTATTGAAAATTCTAAAAAATTGACAATTGTTTCGTTAAATCAATATCATCGTCAGAATGACAGAAGTTACATTTCATTTTATGCCTACCTGATGTTTAGTAGTTATTTTTGGCTAGACCAAGAAGTAACCTAACTTGTGATTGGCTTAATATATGTTTATAGAAAAAAGAAGAAGATGTGATATTACAAATATTGAAGCTTAGATATTATTAGCCCTATGGTGATATCCTGGATATCATTCTTCCAATTAAGATCAGTATAACTGTGCAATGATATCGATAACCAGGAAAACTATATCTGCTGATCTTTACAATTATCACTTAAGAAGACAGTTTATTAGTGGAGAACTCCCTAGATTTAACTGTTCATTGACAACTTCATATTGTGTGTTTCTTAAATGTCTTCTAATTTCCAGTTCTTCAAGGAAATCCAGTTCTTGTTTCTTTTCACAAATATGCAGCACTTCTAGTTCTGTGTTAGGTGTCAATGAATGATTGGTGTCAAGTAGATGTTTTACGTAGTGGGATTTATCTGGTTGTTTTAATCTGTATGCTCGTAAGTGCTCACTGTATCGTATTTCAAAATTCCTAAGGATCTGACCCAAATAGACAGCATTACATTCTGGACATTTGAGTTTATATGTACCTGACTTCTTTAATAGTGGTATTTTTGTTTTTACATTTAACAATTTTGTACTAACACAGACTGATGTAACAATTCCATTCAATTCTAACCACCCTATGTCACACAGAGTAGCAGCATATAATTCAATGATACATAGAGATTTTTCAGTTCCTATGAACAAATGTAATTTTGATAGAGAGATTAATACAATTAGAGAAATAGCAACATCTAACGGTTATCCATTAGATATGATAAATAAGCTAATTAGTAAAAAAGAAGAAAAAGTGGCATTACAACTAATATATCCTAAACAAGCTGATGAAAATAAAACTTATAAAACCATCACATATGCAGGAAATATTTCTAATAATATTCCAAAGATAATATCTTCAGCAACGATTAAAACAATTTCTTTTAGAACAGAAAGTAACGTTAGTACAAAATTGTTAAATGTAAAAACAAAAATACCACTATTAAAGAAGTCAGGTATATATAAACTCAAATGTCCTGAATGTAATGCTGTCTATTTGGGCCAGACCCTTAGGAATTTTGAAATACGATACAGTGAGCACTTACGAGCATACAGATTAAAACAACCAGTTAAATCCCACTACGCAAAACATCTACTTAACACCAATCATTCATTGACACCTAACACAGAACTAGAAGTGCTGCATATTTGTGAAAAGAAACAAGAACTGGATTTCCTTGAAGAACTGGAAATTAGAAGACATTTAAGAAACACACAATATGAAGTTTTCAATGAACAGTTAAATCTAGGGAGTTCTCCACTAATAAACTGTCTTCTTAAGTGATAATTGTAAAGATCAGCAGATATAGTTTTCCTGGTTTTCTATATCATTGCACAGTTATACTGATTTTAATTGGAAAAATGATATCCAGGATATCACCATAGGGCTAATAATATCTAAGCTGCAATATTTGTAATATCACATCTTCTTCTTTTTTCTATAAACATATATTAAGCCAATCACAAGTTAGGTTACTTCTTGGTCTAGCGAAAAATAACTACTAAACATCAGGTAGGCATAAAATGAAATGTAACTTCTGTCATTCTGACGATGGTATTGATTTATCGAAACAATTGTCAATTTTTTAGAATATTCTATAACTTTTATTATATTGTGGAATTAACTAGTTTCTTTTAAACCTAATATGAGCATATTCCGCGAAGTAAGGGTCGAGACAGTTAATTTCATCCTATCGGGTCTTCACGTAAATTTAAACATGATGTATGACTGTTTTTTGTTATAGATATATACTGCAGGTTTCTATTCTGATCTCCTATTGGGGTCTGCATAAAAATAGCCGTATTTGTTTTAAATATTAGAGATCTACTCTTTGGGTATATCTCGTAATAACCTATCGGAATCTCAACGTAATTGGTACTTCGTTTATGAATGTTTTGTGTTATAGATATATACTGCAAGTATCTGTTCTGATCTCCTACTGGGGTCTCCATAAAAATAGCCGAATTTCTTTTAAATATTGGACTTCTACTCTATGGGTATCTCTTCTGATATCCTGTCGGAGTTTACAAGTAAATTGGTACATGGTGTATGAGTATTTTTTGTTATAGGTAGATATATTCTCCGGGTATCTGTGTTAATCACCTATTGAGGTCTCCATAAAAATAGCGGTATTTACTTTAAATATTTGAGTTTTATTTTGCGGTTATCTCTTCTAATATCTTATCGGTCTCTCCATGTAAATTTGTGCATAGTATAAATATAAATGAGTATTTTTTGTTATAGATATATACAGTGGGTATCTGTTCTAATCGCCTATAGGAGTCTCCGTGTAAATTCGTGCATGGTATATGAGCATTTGCAAGAGTTATATTCTGTGGGTATCTGTTCTTACCTCCTACTCAGGTTTTGATAAAAATCGCAGTAGCATTTTTAAATATTTTATCTGTATTCTGTCGGTATCTCTTTTGATTTTCTATCGGATTCTTCTCGTAAATTGGTGTATGTGTGAGTATTTTTTGTTACAGGTATATACTGCAGGTATCTGTGATGGTCTCCTATTAGGATCTCAATATCGAAGCCTAATGACAAAAGTTTGTTGAATGGAACATCAAGTAGATATCGATTTTATTCAAGCTCAAATTTCTCAATTTTATTAATTAATTAGTGCACATTGGGATAGTTTACCGATGCATTTTACTACGACTTACTTTAAATTTTTACAATAAACGTCCAAACTGAAATTTATTAATGTATGCTAGTATAATCTGCAATTTTGACTTCTACAATTTGTTTTCTTGACGTTTCCGTTTCTTTAAGACTTGAAATATCGTTTTTAAGACGAAAAAAATCAAAATAATGGTGCTATGTAAAGTTAATTAATTAGTTTATGTAACAAATAATTTTTCGCAACGTAGCATGTCGGAATCTCGTGAAGAAATACGGTATAAAATAATCAATTTCAGATAGTAGAAACCATACCTGTTATATTAATTGCGATTTATTACCATATATAACTGAAAATTCTACCAACAAATATTAAAATTATGATTTAATAAAAACTTTTTGAAACGTGAATATATATTTTCAAAGGTGATGACTCAATACACCACCTTTGAAGGCTTATTTCAAAATAAAGTAGTTGTAGAGAGTAGCATGAAAAATTTAAATGCAGTTTTTCGTTTTGGTGTTCCCTGATGCCAAAACAACTCCCTCTTCCAAAGGTTATATATATACACGGAGTGATTGATTAGTGTGATAAAGTTCAGTATCTTCTATGTCGTTTGAGATATCAATTTGAAAAATTGGGAGATGATAGCCATCATTAATATTCACATTCTAAAATTATTTACAAAGTTACAGGGTACTCCAGAATGATGTGTCATATCAAAGTTGCAATTTTAGAATCTGCTTGACTTCCCCATTACATCAATATTGAGTTATGATTTGTTATACGAGGTATTTGAAAAGTTATAACCGATTTTCCATAGAAATCATAACAAGTTCAATATCCTGTACAATGTCAAAGAAATTCAATAATGAAGATCTGTTGCTGCCAAAGCATTTGAGTGGTAGTTAACATTATGGGACATTATTTATTTCGTTAATATTCCCCAAAATGGCAAGCTAGTGGTGCGGGACGCTTCAGCGCCGTCTCCATTCAGACAAATGTACAATCTACAAATTCTTTTACGATTTCAACCATTAATAAGTAGAGTGCCAAACATAACCTCGTATGGAGTATGCTGAAATGATCGGTTCTTTCTTAATTATACAAATCTCAATCTATCTGACCATTTGGATGTATGATTTTCTTACATGCAAGTGATTAAAATATCTCGTACATATTGATTTGCTCTCTCAATAGTTCCATGGCTTTATGAATGATGTGGCTTACCTAGACTATTAATTATTTACTTCACAAAATCTCTACCATTGTCACTATGTAGTATATAAGGTGAAACAAAGAATATTCATTAGATTATAGGCAACTTCTTCGGCTCGTTTCAATTTTAGAGCTCTTAAACAAATTTTGTTGAATGAACTTAGTACTTCCCGATAAATTTATAAGCATCATGCTCAGTTTGTATATAAATTAAATCAATTTGCATCCTTTGGTTAAATCCTGTCGAAATTACTGGTTTTAGCATCAACACTTTCTGCGTTGACTTTTCAGTTGGTATTTTTAAATATTCTTCAATAACGCTTCTGGTAACATTACGATATTTTACAGCAATTTATTGTTACGAAACAGCACACTGGTATAGTCCCTAAAACCGACCCTGCCTAAGCCAGGTATAATAGTTAAAATTATGGCGGATACGCAGTTATAAAAAACTGTTTACGATTGAGACTATCTTATCTAGAACTGGTTTTTGTGACCAGAGTTATCTAGAAAAGGCCAGAAAAATTATTTGTGTGTATAAGCCGCAGCCCGGAATTCTCTAGTATAAAAGGCACTAGTATATTAGGGAACTGATCAGGAAGAGTTAGTTCAGTTGATAATTTGACATCGTGAGATAAACAACTAAATTAGTGAAATTGACTGTCTCGACCCTTACTTCGTGGAATATGCTCATATTAGTGTTTTTAAATGAAACTCAAGGTCTCTAGTTAATTCCACAATATAATACAAGTTATTGAAAATTCTAAAAAATTGACAATTGTTTCGATAAATCAATATCATCGTCAGAAAGTAACGTTAGTACAAAATTGTTAAATGTAAAAACAAAAATACCACTATTAAAGAAGTCAGGTATATATAAACTCAAATGTCCAGAATGTAATGCTGTCTATTTGGGTCAGACCCTTAGGAATTTTGAAGTACGATACAGTGAGCACTTACGAGCTTACAGATTAAAACAACCAGATAAATCCCACTACGCAAAACATCTACTTGACACCAATCATTCATTGACACCTAACACAGAACTAGAAGTACTGCATATTTGTGAAAAGAAACAAGAACTGAATTTCCTTGAAGAACTGGATATTAGAAGACATTTAAGAAACCCACAATATGAAGTTGTCAATGAACAGTTAAATCTAGGGAATTCTCCACTAATAAACTGTCTTCTTAAGTGATAATTGTAAAGATCAGCAGATATAGTTTTCCTGGTTTTCTATATCATTCCACAGTTATACTGATCTTAATTGGAAAAATGATATCCAGGATATCACCATAGGGCTAATAATATCTAAGCTTCAATATTTGTAATATCACATCTTCTTCTTTTTTCTATAAACATATATTAAGCCAATCACAAGTTAGGTTACTTCTTGGTCTAGCCAAAATTAACTACTAAACATCAGGTAGGCAAAAAATGAAATGTAACTTCTGTCATTCTGACGATGATATTGATTTATCGAAACAATTGTCAATTTTATAGAATTTTCAATAACTTGTATTATATTGTGGAATTAACTAGAGACCTTGAGTTTCATTTAAAAACACTAAATAAATTAGTGAATATAAATTAGTGAACTGTTTATATAAATTAGTCTAAGTGAATATACTGTATATATAAATTAAGTGTTAGTGATTAGTGAGTTAGTGTTTAAATAAATTAGTAAGTAGCCATACCGAGTGTTTGAAATTTATCCCACCCGTTTATTGTTTAAATAAATTAGAAAAACATTACATTATTTTTCCTATTCTTTACCTCATTTAAAATATTTAAATATTGTTGGATAGTGGTAAACCTATTACCACTATTTTTTACAATCAACGTAATGAGTTTTTCTTCACAAATATGCTTTATTAGCCTCCAAAGTTATAATAAATTATTTACTTCATTGCGTTAATGTTCTTCTGATGCTACGTTCAATTGCTTCCAGCAAATCGTCAGGGTATAGCTTGACGAATATTGTTCTTAAGGTGTTCAGGATCACATTCTGAGAGATGGAAGTGAGTAGAAAATAAGAACTTCGCTATGCATTGCAAGAAACGCTTAATATGAATGTTTTCGATGATATGCCTCACAGAAGGAGAAGAAAAATCAACTCTTTCATTGAGGACATTCCACACTCCCTTGCTTTTTCTTGGGAATCTGTCAAATACTTTTTCTAGATCTATATATGTAATAATCTTTCATTTTCTTTAGGTGCTTTCGGTGCTATTTATGAAAAATTTGCGATCTTGTGCGCTTCTTTCCAATTCTAAATCCATTTTGGGCCTCGTGAAATGTATCTTTTAGATTTGTTCTAATTCTTTTGTTTATAATTTTTTTCGAAATTTTTTATTGCGGTGTAAAGGACTAATATTCCTCTGTAATTTTTGATTTCTCATCAATTTCCTTTATTCTTATATTTCGATACATTTAATGATTGTATCCAATTCCAATTTTTCTTTTTTCTGTATTCTATTATAAATATGTAACATTCTTTGTGCCCTATATTTTTTATCAACTCTGCTGTTATTATATCGCATCCTGGTGCTATTTCGGTATTAAGTTTCTGCATACAATTTTTTTTTCCAAATATATTAATAATTACCTACCAGGATCTAATGAAAACATCGCTCTCTAAAATCTATTTCAAAAACATTTAATTACAATTTAAAGCATTTGAATAGATTTCATAACTCGTTTAGATTGTTGAATTAAATCTTGATCTGCATTACCGTAATTAATTAAGTCAAGATGCGTGTTAAACAACAAATTTCTTAACAGTACTTATTTCAAGAAAGGGTCGCAAACTATTATTGAAATAATATCGGATGTGAAGATCGAAGATTTCTGCAATCGTTACACAGGCTAATTGCAGTAACCGCAAAAAGTGACTTACAATACGTTCTCTTCCATCTAAGATTTTTAATTTAAGCGTCAGGTCCGTATTTAGGTAGAAATTATAATATTTTTAAAATTTGCTACAAAATATTTTTTTGAATTATAATTTAGATTTCAGACTAAAGATGGTTTCTAGGTAAATGTGTTCCAAAATCTTTAGTCCGATCAGATTTCCTAATTTTAGTTTTACTGATTGGTTCAGTCTAAAGGCACTGACTGCTGTTTCTTCCACTACACGTAGGTGCAGTGCTGGAAGGTTCAGAATTGCCTCTAGATTCGCAGTAGGGCACGTAAATACTGCTCCTGTGATACTTCGGCAAGCTAAGTTGCACTTTCTGCCATCTGGCTTGTGCATAGGTTTGTTGTCTTTGGTCACAATATCAGTAAAGCATAGGTGACGATGGGTTCGATGATCGTGTAATAAATACGGATACGGATATATAGAAAAAGCACTTTTACAAACCCCCAGGACAGTCGGGTGCATACATAAGTCGTATTTAATTCTTAAACTAAAAATAGGTTCAGTCGTTTTTCATTTCTCTCTTAAAGTAATCAGATACCTTCTCATATTCGCCAAGCCAACTCTACAGATACTATTTAAAAAATATTCTTTTGTAGGCTATCTGGGGGGTATTCTCATCATAGCTCTATAATACCATTCAATTTATCTAAAGTAAAGTGTATCGGAACTTCTTTTGAGGACAACTTTGCAGATTTCGCATTATGCGTATACCTGTCACTTTTGAAATTCGATATCTTCCAATGGATATCATTTTCGATTATGCTCAGTGAAGTATAATTCCTGGAGAGTTTCCGCTGTTAAATTCCACATCAATTTATATCCCTCGCCAATTTCTATACGCATATTCCATGCCCAATCATCGAGTATTTCGGCTATCACGAAAGTTGGGGTAGTCGCACAAAATTCATAACTTTTCTGCCGACAAAAAGACATAAATTGTCCCCAGACAGACTTCATACTATTTTTGGTATTTTCTGGGATGGTTTTGCTTATATTTTCACTGGTTTCCGATTTGGAACATAAACCAAAACGAGACATTTCCAATAAAACAGTGTTTGCTTAGGAAAAGACAATCTGAGGTGTAGTGGTGTTTAGTGTCTAAGATAGACAAAGGTTCACCGATAGGGATGTTGGTAAATAAGCAAGGATATCTATGGAAGAAATATCAAAATCTTCGAATATGTTAATGAAACGGCTATGTTTTTTCATACAGGATTCGGACTGATCAGCAATCGGTTGAAGGGTTTCAGCTAGATGTTTAACCAAGAGTTGGGTGGGCAGTTGAATGCACTGGCAATTGGGTTTGTGAATTTTTGGAAGACCGTATTCGAGGAATGCGGGAGGACCCTTTTCGTGGGATTAGCTTAGCTTTTAGGTCGGAAGGAAGTTGGGACTTATTGATGCATGTTTTTGTTGTATTTTCCAGATATGTGGAAGGGTCATTAGGGACGATTTTGTAGTCGGAAGTGTTGAGAAGATTATTCAGATAAGAAGAGGTATTGGATCGTATCGGCTGGGAGGACCACAATATTTGGGTTGTTATGGACATCTTAGAGATCCCGTCTTTCTTTGATGGAGAAGATTTTGATGTTCGGAGAACCTGGGTGACATCTTGTTCAATAATTTCGGCTTGATTGGAAGGGAGGTGAGAGATAGTTTCCTCAGTTTGAAATAGGCCAGGGTCGACAATTTTTGAAACCAAAAAAAATAATAGTAGGATGAAACCCATTGGAAAAGGAGAAGAATGTTATAAAAATGAAAGGAGAAATAATTTACGGGTGATGTACTTGTTTCTTTAACTTGAAAGGCGACAGTGGAAAAAAGTACTTGAGAAGCTGATATTTTGTTTTTAACTAATAATTGCATTTGATTTTCAGATGGTGTGATATTGGCTTGAATTTGGGAATTGGTTGAATTAGACAATGACTTATCATTGGTTGTGCTATTATGTGAATTATTATGTAATTGTGTTTTTGAGGATATTTTTTACAGTGTCCTAATCAACATTGATCTTTGATATGGCCTGTTCTAAGACAATTTATGCAGAGTTTTAACTCTTTAACTTGAGTAAATCATTCTATTGGTGACAATTGTAAGAAATTGTTACAAGTATATATGGTGTGATCTCCTTGATACAAGTTACATTTTAATGTATTGATTGCAAGATTACATTTTACTTCATTTCTAGAATGAAATGGTTTTTACTTTTCCGCCCGACCTTTCTATATGCGAGAAAAGTATTGGTTTACCCCAAAAAAAGTTGAAATTTTGAAATTTTTTTTGAGTTATTTTTACGTTTTCCATCAACAACAACACGAAAAAACGGTTTTTAGAAAAAAAATCCTGTGTGTATGTTGTCGTCGTTGTCGTTGTCGTCGGCCACTTTTCCTTACATGTCTTGTTAGCACGATACAGTCTCCGGAGTACGATAAGTCAGCAATTTTATGATTGAATATTGTTAAAGACATGTCACAGATGATCCCTATTGATTTTCAGTTCACCAGAGTCAGTTATGGTACTTGAAGTACGACATTTTGTAATTTTTTGAGAAATTTCAGTTTGTTAGCACGATACAGCCTGCGCAGTTCAACAAGTCACCAATTTTATGATTGAATATTTTTCAGGGCTTCTCACTGATGAACCCTATTGATTTTTAGCTCACCGGAGCCAATACAACTAGTGATACAGTACTTTAAGTACGATATTTTTGTCATTTTTGAAGAAGTTTCAGTTTGTTAATACGATACAGCCACCGGAGTATATACAAGTGACTAATTTTATGATTGGATATTATTCAGAGCATCTCAAAGATGAACCCTATTGATATTCAACTCAGTTAAGCCAGTACAACGGGTGCTATGGTACTTGAAGTACCAAATTTTTGTCATTTTTGGAGAATTTTCAGTTTGTTAGCACGATACAGCCTCCAGAGAGTATACGATTGATCCATTTTAAGATTGAATATTGTTCAAGGTGTCTCACAGATATACCTTATTGATTTTTAGTTGACTAGAGCGAGTACAGCGGGTCCTCTAAATCCAGATATACAAAATTTTTGGAGAAATTTCGGTTTGTTAGCACGATACATCCCTCGAAGTGTATACAAGTAACAATTTTATGATAAAACATTGTTCAGGGCCACAGATGCGGAAAAGTTAGTTTTAATCCGTGAAACCGTTTATTTTATTTATAGGAGGAATTGTATGAATAGCTTGAATTATGTGAATAATTTGGTTTTAATTTACTAGATTGGTTTTGTTGCCAATTTTCTAAAGCGGCTGCCTTTTTATTCAAACAATCAAAAAAGTCTTTTAAAGTTGGCAAGTCATTTGTTGGCTGATATTATGGGTTTTTTAGTACGACAAATCGACTGGTGTGGTCCATTTTTCGATAAAATAAATGTTTCAAATAATAGCAAAGGATTTAAATTAAAAGAAAATATGTCTTCGTATAAAAAATTGCATAAACCAAAATAATGGAAGTATTCATTTAATTTTCTACCAAAGTACTGTAAAAGGTCCAGTCTATGAAGAACAAAATCAGGAGTGCACCACAATGATGCGATTCAGAAGTAAAGTGCGTCAAACTTAAGAGTACAGAATGAAGAGAGGTGATATCAAATATCCATAATTACTGAAAAATTAATAGAGTAAGGATATTAACAAAGTCACCCATCAATTTGGGACGAAATTGTATCTATTGAACATGTTTGTAGAGGGAGATAGGACAACATAGTACATTATACTATAAGAGAGAGAAATTCGTTATTTTGGCAGAGGTGCAATTTGAATCCCGAGGGCTACAATGCACCGAGGACAAAATAACATCTCTCCCAAATGGTATATACTATTTTTTGCACGGACTCATTATCTTAAAAACACAAATTTTGTCATTATGAAGTAACTAGCTCCAGAATGATTGTATTCGGATTTAAGCATTTATTTAGTAGTCGTTGAGTTATTTTCATAACTACAAAATAAACAAACAAAAATAATTGTCAAATTAAGGTGCTAGTTTGGTTTAGTCTAAAGTTTGTTTAGTGCACAGTCGGAAGAGATTGTGAAGGCTGCAAATATTGTAATAAGCGATTTGCTGCCTACGAAGTCAAAATATTTATACAATATAGCCTACAATCGGTTCAAAAAGTGGTGCGCCGAGAAAAATGTTCAAGTATACAGCGAGAATGTTTTATTGGCATACTTCAGTGAAAATGCAAAGAATTACAAGTCTTCCACATTATGGGCGCAATATTAATTTACGACAACATAGATATAAGCAAATTCTCCAAGCTGATCGCATTTTTGAAAAGAACCGGTGACGGATATCAAGCGAAAAAATCGAAAATGTTGACAAAGGGTGAAATCGACCGTTTTCTATCAAGTGCAGAGGACAAAGCATTCTTAATAATTAAGGTAAGATTACTTTTGTTGTTAGGTATTTCAATTATCAAGTATTTTAATTTTTTATAGGCTGGATTAATTCTGGGGATTGCCGAAGCTTGTCGAACTGATGAACTAGTCAATTTAACTGTAGTTGATATTGAGTATGTAGGCTCTTCTTTGATTTTATAAATTCCACGAACCTTTGTGGTTACCGATGTGGGAAATATGCTTGAATTGTTTCGAAAATACCTGTCCCTTCGTCCTTCCCACGTCAAACATAAGCGCCTTTTTTTGTACTACAAAGCAGGAAAATGTAGTTCGCAGCCAGTTGGCAAGAATACTATGGGAAAAATTCAGAGTGTAGTAGCTTCGTATTTAAAATTACCTGATGCTGCATATTATACTGGTCACTGCTTACGAAGATCTTCAGCGACATTACTGGCAGATGCTGGTGTGGATATCACGACAATAATGCATGATGCTGGTTGGAAATCAACGACAGTCACTGAGGGTTATGTCGAGAACTCCATTGAAAATAAGACCAAAATTGCGAATCAGGTTTTAGTGGTACCACTACTAGCGCAATCACAAAAACTGTAAATGTAAGCGAAAGTAATATTCCTTCTAATAATAATTTTGAAAATTGTACAAATGTAACATTTAATTTAAATGTCAATAAATAATTTCAATATTATCTCAAGAAAGTCACTTGGTTTTCCAAACACTTGAGAATAGAAAGAAGATTAGTGAAGATCATAATATGAATAATTTGAGTATCGATAAATTTCTTATAAAGGCATCTGAAATATCTCCACTGCTAAAAGTTGAAATGAGAAAAAAGAGAAGAAATGGAAACAGTGGAAAATTTGGAATTTTGAATACTACACCTGATATCGAAATACTGAATATAAAAACTGCAGAAAGAACTAGAAAAGAATCAAGAATGGCAGCAAAGAAAGCAAAAACCGTATTAAAAATGTTTTCCATACTATTATTCAGGTACATATTTGTCGGAAAATATTTTTCCTCTCAAAAAATACTGAAATTATGAGAAATGGTCCTTGGTACGACAAATCGACTGGTGTTGTCCATTTGTCGATGAGATGAATATTTCAAATTTTAGCAGAGGATGTAATTGAAAGAAAAGATGCCTTCGTATGAAAAATCGCACAGATCAAAATAATGGAAGTATTAATTTAATTTTCTACCAAAGTACTGTAAAAGGTTCAATCTATGAAGAAACAAATTAAGGGTGCACTACTATGATGCGATTCAGAAGTATAGTGCGTTAAACTTAGGGTATCGAATAAAGAGGGGTAAAATTAAATATCCATAGTTACTCAAAAATTAATCGAGTTAGGATATTAACGAAGTCACCCATCGATTTGGAACAAAATTTTTGATTTTTATGATTGAGTATATTTTCCGTAAAGTCAAGGGTAACATTTTTTTAAGCATTAAAAATTTGAGGAAATCTTCATATTTAGATCTGTAAATATTTTCAAAAATTTCGAAAAAAATATCATACTTAACTTTATAAGAGCACATAATAACAATAACAAAATTTCAATAAACTATCAGTTATTTCTTAATCTGAATACGCCTATGCATCAGGGGTCCACTGAAGAGATTGTAATATTTCACTGCAATTAGCTTAAAATATGAAAGATGGGGGGATGGAACTAAGCAAATGTTTGAGGGCGAGTGGAATAGAGAGGGGATCAAGGCTCGACTATCTCGAATATATATATGCCCATAAAGCAAGTAGGGAATCATATCGAGTTCCATTTTTTGGACTAAACATGAAGGTAAATAAATAAAAAAATGTGTTATTAAGTGATTGTGATTTAATTTATATTTGTTTTGGATTTTAGGTTTTCGTTTGTTTATTGGTGATAGCTGCTACAGCCAGCTTCGTTCAAGGTTAGTAATATATTTTAAAATATATATTTGAGTATCTAAATTCTGATATATTTTTTTTAAATGAAAAGGCTCCTCCTTGGACTTGACAATATATTTTTTACACAATTTCGGATTCAGTATTCTGAATTAATTCACAATAAATTCAGTTATATTATACTTTAAAATTAAAATACTTTTACCTCGAACTTGACAATATATTTTTTACACAATTTTGAATTCAATATTCTGAATTAATTCACAAATATGATCGTAATACTAACAAAAAATTCCACATGTTTTAGGAAACTTTGTTAAGCTACATAAATAAATATTATTAACGAAAAATTGATTCAATTAGTGTCATTTAGCTATACAAAGATGATTCTCATTTTGTTTTTATTCTCAAATTTAATTTTGATCTTCATTTCATTTCGAAAATTATAAAAAAACTTAAATAATTGAGAAAGCGACATTTTTGAATTATTTGCATTTTGTTATTGTTTATTTAATGCGAAAATAATTGCCATATTTTACGATTTGAAAACGATACTTTCGAAAATTTGAAAACAATATATAAACAGAATAATTCAAATAATAAATAAATAATTTTGTTTTCGATTAAATTGATTTACATTTATTTTTTGGCAAACAAAAATTTTATAAGATAAGATACAACTGTCAAATGTGTCAGTTTTGAATGACTTTATTCAACAAAAATATTGGTTATTAAGATAAGTGTACAAATAACCCGACAAACTATTCCATGCGGGTAGAATACTATAGTTTATGGTTGGAATTTATTAAATATTATTACATAAACACGATCTTCTATTAATCTTTTTTTAATCGAACCAAAGCAATAAATATATGTTTATATTTTACATGACCTATAGAGTATTTCATACCTTCACTTTCTACTGGTGAATGAATAGATATCAGAAATGTAATTGGTGATATACTGTGTTGGGTTCAGTGGCATAATCAACTTGAAGTAACAGATGATTTAATAATGTCCGGGTACAACTACGAGTATTAAAACACAATCATTTTTTGTTTTTGTGTCTTCGTTTGAGTCGAACGTCTTCCATGTAACATTTTTTTGAGGTCTACAAACAATATGTAGGTACTGTTTTGTGTTTTCTTCTTGTTTTGTATCTCTTCATTCTAATATTTTCAACATTTTTTTAACTTACTAACTACGGTTTTACTTATTTGTGTTTCCTTAGGTTTAATATCTGCTTTTATGCTTATTAGTATTTACTATAAGTTGTCTTTTATCACCTAATTTCTGTTGTTTTTTATTTCTAGCTTTTTTCGTAGCCTCTGTTCATATACCTAGGACCTTTTTGTAGAAAAATTTCAGCCACTGTGTTTCCCATGATTTTTTGGGCGTCCTTTTTTCTTTTACCTACTTCTCAAGTTTACCGAATCCTTTTTGCATATTTATTGTTCTCCATTCTATAGAGGTATCCAAAAACTGTTGTTTCTGAATTGTTTATAGTACAGGTTCGCTGTTTAAGTCTTCCCTTAATTCGTATTCCAAATTTTCGAATAAGCCTATCTCTAAGTGGTCAATGTCCAACGCTAGTTGGAAGTTACATCAAACTTCTATCATTGACTCATTCCAGTTCGTTCCTATTTGTAACGGGTTTGTAAGGTAATAAAATCAACCACACGTAATCAGACTAAATAAATACCTTCCCTAGTGGGATCAAGAGTTCCTCGCAGCGACAAATTCTAAGAAAAATGCGTTAAAAGCTTACAGAACAAACTTAATCCTTTCTAACTTCATTGAATATAACAGATCAGATGCTATATGCAAACGATTATTTAAAACCAAATCAAAAACAAATTGAATGCTCCTCACTCAACAGACAAACTCATCCAAGCGACATATGGAGAAGGGTTAATAACATTATAAAATTTCGCTTTTAAAGATTGCACCCGATTATGACCATTATCCAATAGACTGGCCTATTCATTCTCCTGAACAACATTGTTTCCCATCCCCGATCAATATTAGTGAGCTAAAAACGAGTATCAAAATTTCTAAAAAGTTTCGTCCAGGAATTGTCGGAATTAATTAACATACAATAGGAAACTTACCAGACGTAACGTTACACCCACTGTCTTTCCTTTGTAACATTTATCTACCCCCTTACCGTTGCTTTTAATGTGTGTTGTAAATAAAGTCACTATGACGGGCACCTTAGCGTGAAACGAGTGTCCATGTTTATTATCCTTCTTCTTGGTTTTGTACGAATTCTGTCCTATAGAGTAAATGATGATGTAAGAGTCAATATTTTCGCTGCGACACGTCCTTTGTTTCTGGGATTTGTTGTAATATTATTTGTTTATTCGTGGCTGCATGGGATCCACCTCTCAAAGCCAAAAAAACTTTGACTGCTGCGCTTATTCTTTTGTTCACATCTGCCTCTTGCTTTCCATTGTTCTGTATGTTCACACCTAGAGATTTGAATATTTGGAACTATTCACTTGTTTTACTGCATTGCATCTATTTCAATTTCAAGGTTTTTTTTGTCACACTATCATTATTTTTGTCTTTCCATATTTTCCTAAAAGTCCATCCTCAATACCTGGAAATCTTTTCAAAAAGTCCATACCCCATGCCTAGACACTTTTTCCAAATAACCGTCCTCGATGCCTAGACACGTTTTCTAAAAGTCCGTCCTCGATGCCAATGTGTCTTAGTTTTGATATCTGCTTCCATGTTATTCAATTATGTTTCAGCTCCTTTTTGTTTCTAGTGAACAATACTAAATCGACGGAAGAAACATTCAAGGATTCCAACAACTCCCATATTTCTGCATTCTATTTGTATTTGTTTAACTTTTGTTTTTACATCATCCATTATCATTAAGAATCAGCACTCTTTCCTGTATTAATCCTTCTTTTCTTACTCGATTCATGGTTGTTTCATAAATGCATTTAATAGTGACTGTCTCGACCCTTACTTCGTGGAATATGCTCATATTAGTGTTTTTAAATGAAACTCAAGGTCTCTAGTTAATTCCACAATATAATACAAGTTATTGAAAATTCTAAAAAATTGACAATTGTTTCGATAAATCAATATCAGAATGACGATGATATTGATTTATCGAAACAATTGTCAATTTTTTAGAATTTTTAATAACTTGTATTATATTGTGGAATTAACTAGAGACCTTGAGTTTCATTTAAAAACACTAGCATTTAATAGTATTTTTCAATTTGACTCCAACTTCTCTTTGTTGTAAACTTTTCCATAATATTTGATTTTTGCGAACACAACAAATGCTTTTTGAATATTTATAAACCCGAGGTTCACTTTTCAGTTTTACTTTTCTATTACCTGTATCGATGTAAATACTTCTTCCTTTCCTAAAGCTTCTTTCTAATTTTTCCAACTGGTTTTCCAGTATTTTCCTTAGATGATTCTCTTTCAGTATCTTGCCCAGCTATGATAATTATTATTTTATATTTATATTGATCCTAATATCTACTATTAATCGTTTTAATTCTATATTTTTTGGTAAAATTATTACTTTACCCATATTTCTTTCCAGCTTACTAATCTGTGTCTTCTATTAACTCTTTCTATGACATTTTTTCGCTAAATTTCTTAGAGGATTTTGTTTTATTTGTATCACGTTAATGACTAACAAAAATGGTTATTAAAATAATATTTACAATATATTTGATGATTTATTTCACAAGTGAAGAAATTAAAGAAACATTCAAGGTAATCATCATTAGAGTAGCGTTTTTTCAAAAAAATGAAAGCACGCAATATAGTCTTAGAAACAGTATAGTATATAGTAGTTTTTAATTTATAATTATATTACCGGGGTGTGTCAGATTGTAAACAATATAAATACTTGTTGTCGTTGAACTCAATACAATGTTCGTGATAAATCTTCCACCAGGTCTCGACCGTTTTTTGTACACACTGCACCATTCATATGCATATGTTTTTGATTGATAAAAATATTTAAAAATTATTTTTATTTTTAGGTGGCTTCCTTAGTGGCGGAGGGGGTGGTTGGTCCGGCGGCGGAGGAGGGGGAGGTTGGTCCAGTGGAGGAGGGGGAGGGGGAGGTTGGCCCAGTGGGGGAGGGGGAGGTTGGTCCAGCGGTGGAAGTGGCGGGGGCTGGATTGGGGGAGGTGGAGGAGGACACGGAGGTGGGTACGGGGGCGGCGGCGGAGGCGGGAGTACCGTAAAAATCATTAAAATCTTAGTTCCAAGCGGGGGTGGAAACGGCGGTGGCGGAAGTGGATGGAAATCTGGAGGAGGATGGTCCGGCGGTGGCGGAAGTGGATGGAAATCTGGAGGTGGATGGTCCGGCGGCTCTGGTGGTAGTGGATGGAAAAGTGGAGGAGGCGGGGGTGGTTGGCAAAGTGGAGGAGGCGGAGGTGGTTGGCAAAGTGGAGGAGGCGGAGGTGGTTGGCAAAGTGGAGGAGGCGGAGGTGGATGGAAATCAGGTAATATATCGAAATTGTATTTAATCATATATATTTTATTAATTTTTTGTCTAATATTTTGAAGTAATTAAATTATTCCAGTTTTTGATTAATTGTTATCTATTTTTCAGGAGGAGGTGGAGGTGGTGGCTGGTGGTAAACCGTCCCAATTTACCTACAAAGTTATCAACAACCTTGCAACTCACTGATGTAAAGAAAAAGAAGAATACAATTGTGATCACTGCCGTAATTTGTAATTGAAGAAAAATTCAAATAACCATTTTGTATATTTTTGTATATATGCTGTAAATGATTGTAAATTTCCTTAAAATTATTTTCTTAATAAACAAAAAGAAAACAAATTCTTGTTTGTTTTTATATTACGCTAATGAATTTCACCGAAAGCTCTTATTGGATCAATAAACTCGCTGTACAAATTTATTATCAAATAAAAACCTGAGATGTAACATTTCGTTACACATTTTACCTACAAGTTCAGTTCTTATATTTAAGGGAAGCGTCACAGTATGGCAGATACGTAGACAGTAATGTTGTCTAATAATCAATACAATGAAACACAAACACTCTATCCAACAGAACAAAAATAATAATAAATATAAATGAAACGTACAACCACCGATAAAGTATTTATCATTAATGTCACAACTATGATTGATGGTTGAAAATGACAGATTAAAAAAATGACATTTGTAAAAAATTGTCAAAATAAATCATTATGAATAGAGCATAATTAATGTTGTTTGTCGCTATCTCATAATAACTGTCTTTAAATGCGGTTGAAATAGGACATTAGTTATTAGAGGTAGGTGTTACAACCAAAACTAAGCTGGAACAAAATTCTTACTTAACATCGTAGTAACGTTCTTTTCGATGCTTATTTTCTTGATCATTTAGTCACTGGGAAGACGTACTTCATTATAGAGGACCAGATCCCCTGATTTTTAATACTCTCATTATCTGAATCTTCCCTAGATGTTGCAAAGCTTCAAGATTTTAGAAAAGAATATGAGCATAAAATTACACTTTCACCACAACAACATGGATAGATTTCCTTTGTGTTGAGTCGACGCTTGATATCTCGACGTCGGGTAAATTGCCCATTGACAATAGAGATAAGTTGTAACAAAATACGAGATGCAATCTGTACGAATTTAAAATTAAATTCTTCCTGTGAATTATCAATTAATCACATTCATCTTCACTCCTGTATAATCATTATTACGCATTCCATATATTATTATAGATTTTATGGACTCATAATGTAATTATATCAACAGAAATTTAAAATGTCACAATTTAAAATACATTAGAAATAATTTGTATGTCCTTTTTATGAAATTATATATGTTGACATTCAATAGTCAAAGGTAAATTCATAATATTTTGAAGTGTACTATCATTAGTATATCCACTTTTGTAATTTGGTTAAATTTAAAAAATAAGATTTTTAATAACATTTAATACAAGTTATAATGATACGCTGATTTTATTTATGGTATGAATTTAGTTAATCATATTGTAAATAACGATATTATGAAAATTTCATGTAGTGATAAAGTGAAATTAAATAAGTACTTACCTGATGATATAAAATAATATGTTGGTAAGACATTTTGGAAGGAAGAAAAAATTGTTTTCAAGGAGGTTGCTAAGAGGAAACTAAGGAAGGTTGTAGTTGTTGAATGGGGACGAGAGATAATAAAAAAATTGAAGAAAAATTTTCCCTGAAAAAGATACCAGAGATTACGGTTAGCAAGGAGCTAACGAGAAGTGAAGATAGCTCCTATAAGCAGGGAGATAGTCTTCGAGATCGTCAAGAGTTGATACGAGTTGTGAATAATTGTATGCCCTGCGATCTTTTATAGCCACTCCTAAACTGCATTTTTAACGCCATCTATTGGCTTGGAAGGTTACTAACGAACTTTATTTTACTGATTGCTGTAATACCGTCATCTGTGAATTTACCCAAACCAAGTTGTTTGTATGTCAATTTTAAAAAATAAAGTCATTTTTGACAAATGGGTAAATTTATGTGGAAACAGAAGATTGAAGGAGAAAATGACATCTGAGAATATTTACAACAATTGTAGAGTGTGTGCCTTACACTTTTTACCTAAAGATTTTGGTCCAAATAAAGTTCTGAAAAGAGGAGTTTTCCCATCAGTCAAGGCTTTTCGTTAGAAAGTAACTGGAAGGCTGTATTGTGTTGGGGTGTATCGGGGGTTGATGTTTGGAAGCAGCGAAGCTCAAAAGTGTGTGGAGTGGTGTGACAAAAAGTATCTAGGATAAGAGCGTTCTGGTGGAAGACGAACCATGCATCGCTGCCGATACATAAGATATGCTGTTGAGCTGGCAAGGTGTCGGAAATTATTTAGTGAAAATAGGTGGTTTTTACTGAATTTGGGACGTCTCCAGTGTTTTTAAAGAGAAATATTGAAGATTTGTAATTTTGATTGATTTTTGGAATTTTAGCGGAAAAGGTGTGAAGGAGACATTTTTGAAAAGTGTATACAATTGGGTGATTTGTTAAAATTGGAATAAAATGTTGCGGAGACGTGCCTTCGAGGGCTTGGGATAATTTACGGTGTTATTTGAAACAAAATCATAGTACATACCTATCTCATTTCTCACACATAAAAGCATAATATTTCAAAACGATTGGAACTCCATCTATGAGCAGTTATCTCTACTAACCCTGAAACACGACCTTGAGGTGAGTAGTCGATTCTCTGTCTAAGAAGCCGTGGCATGCAAATATAATATTCTAGTTTGAAAATAAAACGAACCAGTTAAGTGTTCTCGAGATAATGGGTATTAAAAAGTGTGGGTAAACCGTCACCTAGTTTCATGAGGCTATAGGTCAACAAATCATAATAAACATCAGCTCCTATTAATAAATCGATTTTACCGGGTGCGGCAAAAGTTTTGTCAGCTACTTTATTTACAATTCGCGAAGGTATTGTTACGTGATCTACATTCAATTTCACTTGGGGGATAGTTGTAGTAATTTTCTCAACATTTCGTTAGACAGATATTCCTGAAATATTTAAGATTTCCTTGTACAGGGTTTTTCATTATATATGGACCCTTCCATATCTCACTTATTATTTGTTACAATTAAACATGTCTCAAATAAGAGTTGAATGGTTATTAAAGTAGTTTTTAAAATCCAACAAAAATATTATACAGAATGTCCTAAAAAAGAGGGTTAGAGCCAAAGTGTTCTTTCTTAAATGGGACACCCTATATTTTTTTTCATATTTTTAAACTATTCACTTCAATTCGAATTCAATAATATATAACTGTTATAGTCTAACCTTAACAGTTCAGAAGATGTAGTAATCTATCGATCGGAATTCAGTAAATTTATTTACAAAATAAAGTAATCTCAAACTAAGTAAGCCCAAATGAAACTATACATATTGTTCAAAATGACTCCCCATATTGCCAATGCATAGTTGGTATCTCTAAGCATTTAGAAATAATATCAGCATGATTATTTAAGTTATTAATTTCGCCTTGAATCTTTTCCTGAATTATCTCAAGATTGTTAACTATATCTTTCAGCATCCCCTACAAAAAAGAATCTAAGGGAGTTAGGTCGGGGCTATTAGGAGTCCATAGAATTGTCCCATTATTTCCGATCCACTCTGGAAACTGATTGTTGAGATGTTCTCTCACCTCTAATACATTATGGGGTGATGCCCCATCTTGGTGCCAGATCATAGTATTTAATTGGTCAGCTGTAAATTCATTTTCTAGTATTTCATTTATTTTGGGTATTATGCAGTTTAGGTAAGTTCTTCCTGTTAACTTATAATTGAAAAATATTGGCCCAACCACTTTATTCTGGAATATCCGCTGTCTATGATTTTTATTTTCCCATGAACGTCTATTTTTTCTATTAAACACGCCAGCTGTAGAAGAACTGGATTCATCTGTCCAACAGATTTTCTGAAGGATATATGGAGTTTCATTCAAGCGACGAAGCATTTCCTGACAGAATATTAACCGTTTCCGTTTTTGCAATTCAGTAAGAGCCTGCACGGGAAGTATCTTATATGGTTTATAATTGTGTCTTTTCAGAATCCTAAAAATTTTCATAGGATGTTTTTGTAATATATTGGAGCTGGTTACTAACGAGTCTTCAGAGTTTTCTGCAAAAAAGTAGTAGCGCAAAAATTATTCCTTCTTATTCAACTACTATAAAATCCAAAGAAATATATATTTTTTTGCCTTCAAAATGCAGAAGTGTATCTAAATCATCCTCCTCATTAATTACACACGTTCGTTTTTTCCTAGAAAAGTTCTTAGTTGTCATTACATGCTGGTATATTCTGTTGAACGTATTTTTGCTAGGCGCATGCCGATTTGGATATAATTCCAGAAATTCTCTCCTTGCATCTAATTTGTTATTATTATTTTTTACAAATAGAGAAAATATTTCTATCTTTTCATAATCTGTATACCGCATTTTCCAAACTATCAAATACAATGTTTTATAATGGTGTAAATAACTACTTGTCAAATATGACAATGCTTTCATTGCCCGTTGTTTATAGTTGGTTTTCATCCCACAGAAAAAGATTTTTAAATGAATATATTTTCTGAACTGTTAAGGTTAGACTATAACAATTATATATTGCTGAATTCGGATTGAAGTGAACAGTTTAAAAATATAACAGTATATAGGGTGTTCCATTTAAGAAAGAACACTTTGGCTCTGAGCCGCTTTTCTGGGACATCCTGTATAATATTTTTGTTGAATTACAAAAACTACATTAATAACCCTTTAACTCTTATTTGAAACATTATTATCTGCATCAAATAATAAGTGAGATATAGAATGGTCCATATATAATGGAAAACCCTGTACGGAGTATAGTTGAGTTTATGTACAAGTTCTTTGCTGATAAAAGAATTTTGACTTCAGTTATCCCGATGAATTCTTACTTGAACAGGTTGATTTAGGCGATTATAAATTGTTGCTTGCGCGGGCGTTATTTGGAATTGTTTTATTTTCATGAAAGCTTTGAGATGAAGATGGTCTGTCCCGAGTTTGAGGAGGATTTTCTGAATGATTGTTGCGATTGAAAGTATAAGTGTTATGATGGAAATTTGAATTTTGGGAACGAGATTTGGTTTAAAATTGTAAAGCGAATGATGTCTTCTGTGAAAATGGGCGCGTAACTTTTGTGACAAACAGGTTTCAGCACTGTTTCTCGTGCCTAAGCAATTTACACACAGTTTTTTATTTTTGACAAATTCATTTCGCTTCGTTAAAGATAATGATGCAACAATTTTTGAACATTTTATTTTAATATACGCGCAAATGAAAGAAATTGGATCAGATATGGGTCTCGAATACAAAAATGAACTGTTAACTATTATTACAAAACTATTTAACATTAAACACAGCATTTCAATAGCTTATCATAGCCAAACAATTGGAGGCTGTGAAAGATATAGAATTTATAAATATATCATATCATATTCCAAAACCATTCATATTTTCGTGAGCTATTGGTGTAATCGATGTTTTTGCTGAAATATTTCCAATATTAGTTATGTTTTTACTCACCATATAGTCAATTCTAAGCTTGAATACCAATATTCATATTATTATTTTAATATTTAATTGGAAAAGTTGGGTCACCTGGCTTTTCATAATTGAATTGAACCTGATTTGCTAAGCAACATTGCAAAGTTGACTTGCAGTCGTTCGCTTTATGGAATAAACAAGTATATTACCCAATATCGTATCGGAATCGGGTTTTTAACGGCTTCAAATGAAAAGAAAATACATTCTTGAACTGATACAAAATGCACTTTTGCAATATCCAAGTTCACATATATTTATATAAATATAAAGTTTTCGCAGTTTGGAATCAGTTTCAGTTACGATCAAACTATTATATCATGAAGGTAATTAAAAATGATTAGTTATTTATTTGTTACTGTATCTTAAAGAATATCATAATGAATATTAATTATTCACAATCACATTTTGATATTTCAATCTAAATTTTGTTTGTGTTAAAATATTACTAAATATTTTTCTTTTTCTGCTTCTGTTTTATATTTTCAAGTGTCAGAAGAGACTTCTCATATCTGCATTTCTTCTGTATTCATCACTGATCACTTCATTTCTTCCATACTTTTTAATTTTTTTTATTTCCTTTATTTGATTCATCCTCTTTATTATCTCCTATAACTCGTTTTCATTAATTTTCTCCTTATTTTTCATGCCTACATTTTGATTATATGTTAGTATTAGCAATACATTTGTAGGTGTTTTGTAAAATTAAAGAGTAAACAAAATTCATTTGATTTTTTTGAGTATATTTTTTGCATTTAACAATCATTTCTATTCAGTAATGGTGTCAAAATTCTAATGATCTGTTGCGCTAAACTAATTAATGACTTTTTTGTAGTTTGACAGCATAAATAAGTTAAGGAATAATATTAAATGTCAATTAGCAGAAATAACAAAATTGTATTGTGAAAAACTTATTGTTTTTATTTTTTAGGGCATTGCTTGTTTTCTTTTGCTGCTAGCAGTTATTGGAGTTTGTCAAGGTAATAAATCAAATATTAACGTCTTCACATTAACCTAACAAACCTCACAATCTCTTTGTATACTAAACACTGACATATTTAACAATTTCTACAACCAAATCACAGTTTTTCTCAGTAATTTTGATCAAAATTTCACATATTTGCATTCGCTTAATAGTATATTACGTAAAGTGTGTTGTAAGAAGCATTTTACGCACGAACTGAAAAATTACGTGAGTGCGTAAAATGCGTTACAACACGAGTTACGTACTATACTTTACCCTATTGTTTACTAATATGAGATACATTCCAGCTAAAAGATGCGGATTGAATGAAACGGAACCAATTATCAAATTAGTGTTTTTAAATGAAACTCACGGTCTCTAGTTAATTCCACAATATGATACAAGTTATTGAAAATTCTAAAAAATTGACAATTGTTTCGATAAATCAATATCATCGTCAGAGGATGATATTGATTTATCGAAACAATTGTCAATTTTTTAGAATTTTCAATAACTTGTATTATATTGTGGAATTAACTAGAGACTTTGAGTTTCATTTAAAAACACTAATATGAGCATATTCCACGAAGTAAGGGTCGAGACAGTCAATTTTATTATGGGACATTATTTATTTCGTTAATATTCCCCAAACTGTGCAAGCTAGTGGTGCGGGACGCTTCGGCGCCGTCTCCATTCAGACAAATGTACAATCTACAAACTCTTTTACAATTTCAACCATTAATAAGTAGAGTGCCAAACATAACCTCGTATGGAGTATGCTGAAATGATCGGTTCTTTCTTAATTACACAAATCTCAATTTATCTGACTATTTGGATGTCTGATTTTCTTACATGCAAGTGATACCCACTATATATATCTATAACAAAAAATACTCATTTATATTTATACTATGCACAAATTTGCGTGGAAAGACCGATAAGATATTAGAAGAGATAACCACAAAATAAAACTCAAATATTTAAAGTAAATACCGCTATTTTTATGGAGACCTCAATAGGTGATTAACACAGATACCCGGAGAATATATCTACCTATAACAAAAAATACTCATACACCATGTACCAATTTACTTGTAAACTCCGACAGGATATCAGAAGAAATACCCATAGAGTAGAAGTCCAATATTTAAAAGAAATTCGGTTATTTTTATGGAGACCCCAGTAGGAGATCAGAACAGATACTTGCAGTATATATCTATAACACGAAACATTCATAAACGAAGTAACAATTACGTTGAGATTCCGATAGGTTATTACCCAAAGAGTAGATCCCTAATATTTAAAACAAATACGGCTATTTTTATGCAGACCCCAATAGGAGATCAGAATAGAAACCTGCAGTATATATCTATAACAAAAAACAGTCATACATCATGTTTAAATTTACGTGAAGACCCGATAGGATGATATTAACTGTCTCGACCCTTACTTCGTGGAATATGCTCATATTAGTGTTTTTAAATGAAATTCACGGTCTCTAGTTAATTCCACAATATAATGAAAGTTATTGAAAATTCTAAAAAATTGACAATTGTTTCGATAAATCAATATCATCGTCAGAATGACAGAAGTTACATTTCATTTTATGCCTACCTGATGTTTAGTAGTTATTTTTGGCTAGACCAAGAAGTAACCTAACTTGTGATTGGCTTAATATATGTTTATAGAAAAAAGAAGAAGATGTGATATTACAAATATTGAAGCTTAGATATTATTAGCCCTATGGTGATATCCTGTATATCATTTTTCCAATTAAGATCAGTATAACTGTGGAATGATATAGAAAACCAGGAAAACTATATCTGCTGATCTTTACAATTATCACTTAAGATGACAGTTTATTAGTGGAGAACTCCCTAGATTTAACTGTTCATTGACAACTTCATATTGTGGGTTTCTTAAATGTCTTCTAATTTTAATTTCTTCAAGGAAATCCAGTTCTTGTTTCTTTTCACAAATATGCAGCACTTCTAGTTCTGTGTTAGGTGTCAATGAATGGTTGGTGTCAAGTAGATGTTTTGCGTAGTGGGATTTATCTGGTTGTTTTAATCTGTATGCTCGTAAGTGCTCACTGTATCGTATTTCAAAATTCCTAAGGGTCTGACCCAAATAGACAGCATTACATTCTGGACATTTGAGTTTATATATACCTGACTTCTTTAATAGTGGTATTTTTGTTTTTACATTTAACAATTTTGTACTAACGTTACTTTCTGTTTTAAAAGAAATTGTTGTATTCGTTGCTGAAGATATTATCTTTGAAATATTATTAGAAATATTTCCTGCATATGTGATGGTTTTATAAGTTTTAATTTCATCAGCTTGTTTAGGATATATTAGTTGTAATGCCACTTTTTCCTCTTTTTTACTAATTAGCTTATTTATCATATCTAATGGATAACCGTTAGATGTTGCTATTTGTCTAATTGTATTAATCTCTCTATCAAAATTACATTTGTTCATAGAAACTGAAAAAGTTCTATGTATCATTGAATCATATGCTGCCAGTCTGTGTGACACAGGGTGGTTAGAATTGAATGGAATTGTCACATCAGTATGTGTTGGTTTTCGGTAAATTGAATAATCAAGTACATTATTAACTCTTTGAATTTTTAAATCAAGAAAATTGATTGAGCAATTTTCTTCAATTTCTAATGTAAATTTAATTTTCGGGTGTAAATTATTGATGTGGTTGAAAAATACATCTAATTGTCGTTCACTACCCATAAAACAAGCTAATATGTCATCTACATATTTATACCAAAATAAAATATTTTTCGAAATATTACTTTCAAAGATCTTTCTTTCTAAATTGTCCATAAAAATGTTTGCTAAAATAGGTGATATAGGGCTTCCCATTGGTAAACCTTCATTTTGAATATATATCTTATTGTCAAAAGTGAAATAATTCTGATTAATGCATACATCAAATAAATTAAGTATATCTGATATTATTCCTGGATTAATATTTTTATCTTCTAGTAATTTTCTTACAAGTATTAGACATTCTTTAGGAGAAATTTTAGTAAACATATTAGTTACATCGAACGAAATGAGTTTATAGTTATCTTGCAAGTGGATTGCTTTCAACTTTTTGCAATCCACTTGCAAGATAACTATAAACTCAGTTTTATGGGTAGTGAACGACAATTAGATGTATTTTTCAACCACATCAATAATTTACACCCGAAAATTAAATTTACATTAGAAATTGAAGAAAATAGCTCAATCAATTTTCTTGATTCGAAAATTCAAAGAGTTAATAATGTACTTGATTATTCAATTTACCGAAAACCAACACATACTGATGTGACAATTCCATTTAATTCTAACCACCCTGTGTCACACAGACTGGCAGCATATAATTCAATGATACATAGAGCTTTTTCAGTTCCTATGAACAAATGTAATTTTGATAGAGAGATTAATACAATTAGACAAATAGCAACATCTAACGGTTATCCATTAGATATGATAAATAAGCTAATTAGTAAAAAAGAAGAAAAAGTGGCATTACAACTAGTATATCCTAAACAAGCTGATGAAATTAAAACCATCACATATGCAGGAAATATTTCTAATAATATTTCAAAGATAATATCTTCAGCAACGAATACAACAATTTGTTTTAAAACAGAAAGTAACGTTAGTACAAAATTGTTAAATGTAAAAACAAAAATACCACTATTAAAGAAGTCAGGTATATATAAACTCAAATGTCCAGAATGTAATTCTGTCTATTTGGGTCAGACCCTTAGAAATTTTGAAATACGATACAGTGAGCACTTACGAGCATACAGATTAAAACAACCAGATAAATCCCACTACGCAAAACATCTACTTGACACCAACCATTCATTGACACCTAACACAGAACTAGAAGTGCTGCATATTTGTGAAAAGAAACAAGAACTGGATTTCCTTGAAGAAATTGAAATTAGAAGACATTCAAGAAACCCACAATATGAAGTTGTCAATGAACAGTTAAATCTAGGGAATTCTCCACTAATAAACTGTCTTCTTAAGTGATAATTGTAAAGATCAGCGGATATAGTTTTCCTGGTTTTCTATATCATTGCACAGTTATACTGATCTTAATTGGAAAAATGATATCCAGGATATCACCATAGGGCTAATAATATCTAAGCTTCAATATTTGTAATATCACATCTTCTTCTTTTTTCTATAAACATATATTAAGCCAATCACAAGTTAGGTTACTTCTTGGTCTAGCCAAAAATAACTACTAAACATCAGGTAGGCATAAAATGAAATGTAACTTCTGTCATTCTGTCGATGATATTGATTTATCGAAACAATTGTCAATTTTTTATAATTTTCAATAACTTGTATTATATTGTGGAATTAACTAGAGACCGTGAGTTTCATTTAAAAACACTAATATGAGCATATTCCACGAAGTAAGGGTCGAGACAGTCAATTTAATTATCATATAATTCCAAATAACTCTTAGTATTAAATGCAATCTAATAAATGTTATCTACCATTTATATATAGAATAAAATTCAACGTCAAATTTCTACATTTTGAATAAAATGGCTACGTCTATTGACAGTCGCTAAGTGGTTGCTATGGAAGCCGTGCGATTTACTTTACAGCCGAGCGTTTTGTTTTACTGTGCGTAATAGACGTCTTACATTGATTGCCGACTGTGTGTGTTTTGACTACTTACAGGGGTGGTCGTAGGTAAACAAAATTCTACGCTTCTTACTATTAATTTCCACTCCTTTCATTTCCATTTCCTGGTTTTCAATATCATTTCACAGTTTTACTGATCTTAACTGGGAAAAATATATACAGGATATCCCCATAGTGCTAATAATATCTAAGCTTTAGTATTTGTAATAACAGCTTCTTTTTTTTCTAATCATATACAGGGCGTCCCCCATAAGAACCGACACAGATCAGAGAAGTCCAAAATTTGACGATTGGGGGCAATTTACCTCTATACCAAGCTGCATTCCTGAGGAGTTATAGGGCTTCAAAGTATTGAAAAAAAAATCTTTTCATTCAACTGTTTAACGAACGCAACTAATATGTCAGTTTTAATAATGTTAGGTTAAAAGATCGGGAAGTCAAAAATGTTTTTTTATAATGTGTGTGGCCGCCACAAGCACCACCTCATTTTAGTGTCAATGTAAGAGACTTTTTAAATCGCCAATATCCAAGTAAGTGGATTGGACGAGGAAATAATTGTCCTCAAGATTGGCCTCTCCGCTCACCAGACCTCAATAAATGTGATTACTTTCTTTGGGGTCGTTAGTTGATTCCCGAGAAGAATTGAAGCGTTTATTACAAAAACAGCCTTTATCAAAATTTCAGAATTGTGGGAATTAATAAAAACCAAATATGTTACTAATGAAGCTGAACATTTCAAATCTGATTATATGGAAAAATCGGAAAAAATTAGACATTAAGTAGGGCGGATTATGAAAATGAAGACTTGTTTGCACTATTACCGAGAAACAAAAGTTTGACTGACATAAGTTTTTTTTGCAAGAAAAAGATTGCAACATTTCAAAAAATTTATTAGAAACTATAAAACTGCACAGTATTACAAACGAGTTAACTTTCACATCCACTGCTGTTATCTTCAGAATCAACCTCTCCAATATTCTGACTTTATTGCTGACTCCTATTTAGATCGAAGGATTCATAAAATGCTTTATTTTCACTTTTGCTTAGAGTAGTACATAAATCCAGCAAACTCTTCACCTTTAAAGGGTTTAAAGCAATAGGTCCTGTGTATAAAGGTGTCAAGGTAAGCTCTTTTGTAAGCTTGGTTTTGCTTCTAATTAATGATCTGCTCCATGGCCCAGAGTATGATTCGCGTACTAAAACAATATCAGGATTTTCTTGCTAAATTTTGTACATTCTAAGAGTTTTCATTTTCAGTGGCGGTTTTGGTGTTTTTAAGAAATATGGCTCGATAGCTTTCTTTACATCAAAGAGGTTTGATTGATTAACATTGATGACTTTAAAAGGCGAAGGCTTTGACCGGCAGTTTGCGATAATGTTATCCCACTCCTGGGGTGTCTCAACCGTCACTTTTTCTTTCTTTTTGCTAATAATGGAAAAGTCTTGATCATTGGGCATAAAAGAGTGGCCTCTTATTGGGAAGATATGGACGACACTTTTAAAAAGGTTTAGCACGTGGACGACGAAGTATTGGAAACGTACCATCGTATAGTTCTTATTCTGGCCAGCGCACCCATAACTAAAAATGACCAAAGTTTCTGTCGCAGTAATCTCCTTATGTCTTAAAAAGTGAAATAAGTGTGAGGTTACATCGTTTTGACCATTTTTTCCCACGCTTTCATCATATACGTACATTGACGCAGAGTCATCAGCAAAGTCATGGACCCCAAACACAAAGTACCACAGCTGGCGAGCATAAAAAACGGTATTCGTTCTAATGTGAGGTAATGGCAAATTTTGCATAAAATCGAAGCTTATAACAGTAGCCTGGTTTGTGCGAGCCTCCTGTTTCCATTTTCGCTTCAAAGTATAAAAAGCCTCAGCTTTCCGCAGATGGAGTTCCTTTAGAGCCTCTTGCTTCTTTTCCTCTTGCTTATCTTTGCTGGCTTCAATTTTTT
The DNA here is from genome assembly GCA_963921935.1 of Galeruca laticollis. NCBI lineage: Eukaryota > Metazoa > Arthropoda > Insecta > Coleoptera > Chrysomelidae > Galeruca > Galeruca laticollis. The sequence goes on along the minus strand of OY998185.1, from coordinate 65,351,113 downwards.
GGCGGAACATGTCACACATCGTACATGTATCGGTTCTTGGTAGACCAAATTTAATGTTAAATTTTGTGGTAAATATTGACCAATAAACCTTGTAAGAAACATTGATTCTATGTTTTTCTAGGAAAAGACGATACATGTCTTTTACGCTTAGAGTTTCAGGCAAATAAAACCTATGCGGATTCTTTCGTAACGAATAATGAGATTGCCTAGCAGGGAATTATTTAATGTGCTGCTGAATAAGAACATCTATTTCAGGAGGAGTTTTGTTTGGTCTGTTTTTATGATGGCCCTTTTGTCTAAGGGAGATCCACTTGTTTCAGAAAGACAGCTTTGAATCCTTCGCAGCCTAGCCCTGGTAATCCCATGAAAACTAAGGAAAGCATCTCTGCATATGGTTACATCAACATATTTGGAAGCAAGTTCGGTTTTGGTGAGTACTGTGTATGAGAAGGACACAGAATGGTAAAATCTCGAATGTGATTCATCATCACTAGATTCACTATGGCTGTGAATTTTAGATTTTCTAGGCCTTCTTTGCTTCACAGGTGAAGTTTTTATTAAACCGCTTACTTGCAGTCTGGTCCCACTCTTTTCTCTTCGATAAATCTACCCTTATAGTTAACATGTGCTTCTCCTTTCACTTTCTTATCCCTTATAGCTGTTTCTTTTTTGATTTTTTTGTTTGTTTCTTTACCGGTACAACCGGATCTTCAACAACACTCATGGCCACAATGAAATGAAACCACTGTTGTGTCAGTAAATGAAACTTAACTAGTTACAATGATGTTTCTCGACAAACTAACCTAACAACGCCAAACGTATAATCGCAACTACCTACGACTATTTCTGGCAATAACAACCTATGTCATTGATGTAGGTTGTTTTTGCTGGAAACGCCGATGACATGGGCTATTTTTGTAGAACCATAGAATATAACTCTTAGCATTACATCGCATATAGGTGGTTTCTGTGGAATATTTTACTCTAGGCAAATGCACAGTGACTCCGCGCCATCTGCCGATAAAAAATTAAAAACTTTACTTATTTTGACAAGGGCTGTTTTTGTAATAAACGCTTCAATTGTGGCATCGCATTGCAGACAAATGCAATATAATAAAAAATAATCACCAGCTACTGACCAGAGTCGACTTCCATTTTTTGGCGAAGAATAATTTTGTGTCTAAGAGAAAATGGTGATCATTTTCAACAATTTCTTCAAATTCAAATGTTCTTGCTCTTTCTACAATGTTATTAATTTGTTTTTCCATTAAATTCATGATATGGATGGAGTAAATTACGTCTAATAGTTATTGAACTTTTTCTTGAAATTGTCAAAGCTTTTTGCAAAATTACAAGAGTAAATTATCAATGGTATGAAAATAGCATTTTTCAAATCAACTGACAGATAAAAAACTTCTGTGAAATTTTAAGGTTAGGTCACCCCTAATTAACCCCCAGAATGGTTAGATCGCCTTCTACTTACCATTACTTTTTGCCCTTAACAGTCTCATACAATGTAACAAGTTTGGTATTTTTAAGTTGACAAGTTACACAAAGAAATTCATTTTTTCGAAGCTTTGGGCCCTACTTTGAGGCCCTATAACTCCTTAAAGATGCAGCTTGGTACAGGGGTAAATTTCCCCCAATCGTCATTTTTTGGGCTCCCCTATACGCCTCTGCTCTGTGTCGGTTCTTATGCGGGACACCCTGTAACAAGGATGCATTTTTAAATGGGGATATATGAATTTTCCTGGTTTACTATTTTTTTAAAATAATTTGAGTTAGGAAAAAGATATTAAGATGCGGTTTGCACAGGCTTATTGGTTGGTCATTTGTCTATTTTTTAGTATAAAAAAAGTCATATCATCGCATTAAATTTTTTTGAGAAAATCCAATATTTTGGTTATAATATCGAATAATGCCCTCTATCGGCAGCCGTGTCGATCACAACTGTCATTATTACAAGAAACCCAAAAGCCCAAGAAATGTTCTTTTCAATGATACCAAATTTATCCAAATCCATTAAGTCGTTTCTATGTTACATGCATTTAATTAAAACAACATTCAAATACCCCCCACAACTTTATTTCGAAAGATAAAGAAAAATTGTTTCTACAAAAAATGTTTGAGCTTAAGTTAACATCCAAACGCAAATACTTTTTTGCTACATTCATTGGGGAAAATTGCGAGAAACGTAGCTTTATGTAATTCAAGATGGTGGAAACTGCTACTGGCGACCACTGTTCTTCTCTGTTAATAGAAAGAGATGCCACACTTAATAATTATGTCGGTTATGTTATCATATATTAATGACGCACGGGTAAAGATCAAATAATTCAACTGTAGGCATTACATGAAATGTAACTTCTGTCATTCTGACGATGATTTTTTAGAATTTTGATCAATTTTTCAATATATTGTGGAATTATTTAGAATCAGTTGCTTTGATTTAAAAAAGTAATATCACTCTCCATTCTTATCAAACCCAACGACTGGTCGCTAGAACTAGAATTGTCAAAGGTTGCTCTAGTTCTCTTCTTGGATCTCCCCGTCTAGTACTAGATAGTTATCCATTTTTATAGGGGTAGGTATGCAAAAAAAATCGCTCATCGCCCAAATTTTCAGGGATGATACTATGTAGAAACTATAAAATCGAGGAGCTCATATTCCTCAGGGCTATTGCTAACTTTTTATAAGGGTTGAAAGAGGGTTAAGTTGAATACGTTTTTTATTATTGATTTTACACAAAAAGTTTCAAATAAAAATGGTACATAATTTTATTACCCCCCATCATGAAGCAATATTTGACACACACAAAATTGTATAAGTAAAAATTGTAAATCAGATTGTCCAATAAAGGAAAAGCAAAAAAAAATAAATAAGAAAATTTAAAACTACCCCTATACGTAAACGGGGAGTGTGATAAAAAAATTTATAGACAGAAGCATTCTGCGCAAAATAATATTTTTCTTTTTTTTAAATAAAGTTTTTGAACGCCCTTTGTGCTCGCAGACAAAAAATTTTGCTTAAAGAGGGGAGGTAATAAAATTATGTAACATTTTTATTTCAAACTTTTTGTGTAAAATCAATAATAAATAAACGGGTTCAAAGATTAAAACTAACTTTTCCGCGTCTGTGTCCCTGAACAATATTCTATCATAAAATTGTTACTTGTATACTGTTCGGGGAATGTATCGTGCTAACAAACCGAAATTTATCCAAAAATAACCAAAAATGTAGTATATCTGGATTTATAGGACCCGCTGTACTCGCTCTAGTCAACTGAAAATCAATAGGGTACATCTGTGAGACACCTTGAACAATATTCAATCATAAAATTGATTAATCGTAGACTCTCTGGAGGCTGTATCGTGCTAACAAACTGAAAATTCTCCAATAATGACAAAAATTTGGTACTTCAAGTACCACAGCACCCGTTGTACTGGCTTTAGTGAGCTCAATATCGATAGGGTTCATCTTTAAGACACTCTGAATAATATCCAATAATAAAATTCATGACTTGTATATACTCCGGAGGCTGTATCGTGCTAACAAACTGAAACTTCTCCAAAAATGATAAAAATATCGTACTTAAAGTACTGTAGCACCGGTTGTATTGGCTCTGGTGAGCTGAAAATCAATAGGGTTCATCAGTGAGATGCCCTGAATAATATTCAATCATAAACTTGGTGACTTGTTGAACTCCGGAGGCTGTATCGTGCTAACAAACTGAAATTTCTCGAAAAACGACAAAATCTCGTACTTCAAGTACCATAGCACCCGTTGTACTGGCTCTGGTGAGCTGAAAATCAATAGGGTTCATCTGTGAAATGTCCTTAACAATATTCCATCATAAAATTGGTGACTTATTGCACTCCGGAGGCTGTATCGTGCTAACAAGACTTGCAAGGAAAAGTGGCCGACGACAACGACGACGACGACGACGACGACGACGACGACGACGACGACGACGACGACGACGACGACGACGACGACTTTTTTGTGGGTAAACCAATACTTTTATCGCATATTAGATAGGTTGGCGGAAAAGTAATAAATAAGAAAATTTAAAACTACCCCTATACGTAAACGGGGAGTGTGATAAAAAAATTTATCGATAGAAACTTCATTCTGCGCAAAACCATATTTTTCTTTTTTTTTAAATAAAGCTTTTTGAACGCCCTTTGTGCACGCAGACAAAAAATTTTGTTCAAGAGGAAAGGTAATAAAATTATGTAACATTTTTATTTGAAACTTTTTGTGTAAAATCAATAATAAAAAACTTATTCAACTTATCCCTCTTCCTACCCTTATAAAAAGTTAGCAATAGCCCTGAGGAGTGTGAGCTGTTCGGTTTTATATTTTCTACATAGTATCCAATCATCCCTGAAAATTTGGGCGATGAGCGATTTTTTTATTTGAAAAATGATAAATATCTTGGACAATTGTAACTAACATATGAACATCTTTATATAATAGCTGAGAATTTCTTGTTTTCTTATTTATGAATATTCTCCTTGATTATGATTATTATTATTTTTAGCGGCACCAGGTTACAGTGGCTGGGGAGGTTACAGTGGCTGGAATACTGGAGGCTATCGGACAGTGAAAGTAGTGAGAGTTGTACCGAGTTATAGCTCGGGATGGTATTCAAGCCCTTGGAGAAGCGGATTGGGAAGCTCTGGATGGAAAAGTAAGTTTTCGATTATTGAAAAAATTTGAAATTTTTAATTCCTCATCTAATACCATATAGCCAAAGCGTTTCTGATACTTTCTGTAAGTATTTTATTATTGAGCTAAGGATTTTACTCATAAGGGTTCTTTATCATTATTTCCCCTAAATTCTCCTTTTATTGTTGAAAAGCTGGATAAACTTATCTTCAGTGTTCGGAAAACATGCACTTTGAGAGGATGTTATTTATTTCACAATTTATGCTTTGGAGAAATCTAAAAATGTCACACACTTTTGACAACAGGACCAAGTGGGAAAGTGTAAATGGACTAAGAAGTCAGAATATTCGTTTTTTACTTTTCCGCGCAACCTATCTAATATGCGAGATAAGTATTGATTTACCCCAAAAAAAGTTGTAATTTTGAAAAAAATTATTTTCACGTTTTTCATCAAGAACAACATAAAAAACGGTTTTTAGAAAAAAATCCTGTGTGTATATCGTCGTCGGCCACTTTTCGTTACCAGCCTAGTTAGCGCGATACAGCCTCCGGAGTGCAACAAGTCACCAATTTTATGATTGAATATTATTCAAGACATCTCACAGATGAAATCTACTGATTTTCAGGTCACCAGAGCCAGTAAAACAGGTACTATAGTACTTTAAGTACGGCATTTTTGTTATTTTTGGAGACATTTTAGTTTGTTAGCACGATACAACCTCTGGAGTATATATAAGGGACCAATTGGATATTATTCACACCATCTTAAACATGAATCCTATTGATATTCAGCTCACTAAAGCCAGTATGACGAGTGCTATGGTACTTGAAGTACCAAATTTTTGGAGAATTTTCAGTTTGTTATCACGATACAGCCTCCAGAGTGTATAAAAATGACAAATTTTATGATTGAATATTGTTCAGGGCGTCTTATAGATGAACCTTATTGATTCTCAGCTCACCAGAGCTAGTACAACGGGTGCTATGGTACCTGATGTGCTACATTTTTGGTCCTTTTTGGAGAAATTTCGAGTTGCTAGCACGATTCAACCTCCGTAGTGTTTACAAGTGACCAATTTTATAATTGGATATTTTTTAAGGTGTCTCACAGATGTACCATACTGATTTTCAGCTCACTAGAGCGAGTACAGCGGGTCCTATAAATCCAAATATACTACATTTTTGGAAATATTTCGGTTTGTTAGCACGATACATCCCCCGAGGTGTATACAAGATATTGTTCAGGGCGTCTCACAGATGCGGAAAAGTTAGTTTTAATCTTTAAAACCGTTCAATCTCAAATAAAAGGTCATAAACTGGTTTAAAAACTGTTATATTCAAACTTGCAGCGGTGAAACTAGAAATTACCATCTTTATACAAATTAAAACTTTGACTTGGGTTATAGTCTATCGAATAAACCGCTAAACCGTTTACGTTTTGGTGATCTAAGTTGCTCCATTGTGCCCTTATTTCAGATATCTTGAATGTTATTTCTGGTATAGCCACAAAGTGAATTTCTTGTTTTTGTCTCCATAAAAAGCAAAACTTTATTGATATAAATGATTAACTAGACTCTTTATTTCAGGTGGATGGTGGTGAACATTCTCCATTATTGGATTCAGTTTGATTAATAACTTTTAAGAATGTACAAATTGTACTTGTATATTAACTATTTTACCACAATATTTATATGATTTCATATAATTTACTTGATAATTAGAATATAATAAATGATTATAAATCCTTTCCGTTCAATTTTCTTACGAGCTAATAATTTAAAAATTGTGATTCTAATTTGGAATGCTTGATTTATGTAATCTAAAAATATTAATAATATAAAAAGGGAAGTGAAAATTAAGTTCTTTTATACAATCAATTTTTGGAGCTGGTTCATTTTTGCTGATGAAAAAGTATTCCAATCACATCATGACGGCCATAGAGTATCTTCGAATGATAAGTCTGGACGATTCTCTGTAAATGCTTGGGCTTGTATGTATATAGGAGGTTTAGGAATGTGTTAGAGAATTGAAAGAAGAGTAAATGCAAGGGGCCATAAAAATATTTTATATAGGGTTGCCATCGGTTAGGTAAATCTTTCCCAACGATAATTTTATTTTCCAGTATACAGTGCACACAGCTTGCTGTATTTGCAATATTATTGCTGAAAATAATATTCAAATGCTTCCATAGGTCGCTAAAAGTCCAGATCTTAATCGAATAGCGAATATTTGGAGGCTTATGTTAAAGAAATTAAAACATTTCAATGTAATTTCAAAGAACAAAGAACACTTATGGATCCTAATAGAAGAAACCTGCGAAATATTGACAGAAAATGAGAATTTAACATTTTAATTGACTCAATGATTACTAGATTACAAGAAGTTATCGATTCCAGTATGCCCTTTTACCAGGAGAAAATGAGAGTATTGACGAAAGTGTAGTACCGTTTAGAGGCCGCTTATCCTTTCGTCAATACATAAAGAATAAACGACACAAATTCGGTATAAAACTATATAAAATCTGTGTAGAGAAGGGATATACTTATGATCTTGATGCATACTGCGGTAAATCTAGTAAAACGTTTACTGGCTCTGAATCGGCAGAAGTTGTCATGAAACTTATGGAGCAATTATTGGATAAAGGTCCAACACTGTATGTGGACAATTATTATTCAAGTGTTGCTCTGGAAGGAAAATTATTAGAAAGAGATACACACTTGGTTGGAACTCTTCGAGCTAATAGAAAATTGAATTCAACAGATGTGACACAAAAAAAAACTTTATAAAAATGAAGTCATCGCACGAGAAGCAGCAGGTATAGTTATTTTAAAGAGACGTGTTGGCTCTAAGTACAAAACATGTGGTAACACTAAAACACAGAAATGGCGAAAGACAGAAACAAAAATCGATAGTAGATTACAATAATTCCGAGACATATATTGATATGTCCGATCAGATGAAATCATATAATAGTCCACTAAGGAAAGGTATGAAATGGTACCGCAAACTTGTTATAGAATTACTTCTCGGAACTGCAGTTGTAAATGCCCATATAACCTACAGAAATATCACCCATGAAAAACTTCCCATTACAGAATTCAGAGAAAAATTTTTAGAGAGGGTATTATCTTCCCAAGGGGTAGTTCCTGTCCACGAAAATATATCTAACAATACCCACGAACTTATTTTAGGAACCAGACGTCGATGCGTTATGTGTTACAATAAACTTTCTTTGGAATTCACAGCGTCGATAGCCAGAAACAAAGCTACAAGATGTACTTGGAAATGCGAGGCATTTGACAAAAATTACTGCGTGGAGTGTTTTTTTGATAAACATTATAGTTCAATATTTTAAAATCTCATTAATTTGATTTTTTGTTCTTACATGACTTTCTATAATTTTACATCGATTTATTTTGATTTTTCTTTTTTTTTTGTTACTTTCGAAATAAATATTTTTGTCTATGTAATAAGTTTAATTTTTCCCAAAGAGATTGCATTACTGTATCAATCAGGCCCACTAATTCAACCTCCCATGATAAAATATACGCTAAATGTACCAAGTAGGGTAGTGTACCAGCGTTTGTACCACGTAGCAGGTAAGGTGTTAGACTCGGGGTGTACAGTTTCCAAATGTTGGCGCAATTTGGTAGGTGCCATGGAACTATTAGGAAGCAGTTTACTACATAACATGCAGAGAGGTGAACCGTTGGAATTAACAAATTCGAAACTGATATATGATTCATCATACTTCCTTTTTTTCGCCTTTGAAACCGTGAAGCTTGACGTCGTTGCATCATCTGTAATTGCTGCACACACCACGCGTGCTGCTTTTGAACATTTTCGTAGACTGGTCTCAATGGTGACTTTAGGATATTAGCTGGGCTAATAACCTTGTCACTTGATCAAGAATATCTTGTTTCTTCAGGGGTTCCTTCGTCGTCATCTTCTTGGTTGTCGCTTGAGCGTAGTTGACTCCTGGCTTCGTTCCTGCTGGGGGTTGTGGTTTCTTCGTCGTTCTGTTATTTGGGGCTTGTGGGTATCCCTTGTAGTTCGCCGGATGCTCTCCCTGGCAGTTTGCGTAGGTGACTGGCTTGTCCCTGGGTCTTGAGCACTCGCTGGATCGGTGTGGTTTTCCGCATTTGACACATCTCGTGTTGATTCTGCATGTCCTCTGTCCATGGTGGAATCCCTGGCAGTGGTAGCTCTGTGTTGGTCCGTTTCCTCACTTGCTGGATGTGCTGGATTTTTCTTGCCTTGATCTTCTCCTCCACGTCTATCTCTACTACGTAGATAGGCAGTGGTTTTCTTTCGCTGAATCTGGAGTGGATTTTGACTCTCTCTTTTTCGATCTCCTCCTTGAGTTCGTCGAGGCCCTCGCTGTTCGTCAGTCCCTTGATGACGATCTTTCCTTTCTTCTCATCCCGTGGTGTGTGGGTGTACCATTTCACTTATTTCCTTCGCAGGGGATCTTCACTCCGAGCCTCTCTCGGATGGTGATGAACCTCGTTTTGATCCCTGGTGGATTTCTCTTCTTATGGAACCCCAGTGGTTGGTGCTCCGTAGGATGACTGGTGGTGGCCTGGTCGTCTTCGTCTGGTTCTGACGGATGGCTTCGTCCATCATGTCTTCCTCTTCTCTCTCCTTCTTTGTGGCGGCTTCCTTCCTCTGTTCCTTAAGGATTTTCTTGATGGACACCACCGTGAAGTCTCCTCGGCATCGTCCTCTTCGGTTTGGGGGGCTCTGTCCTCTGTGTCTTTCTTCGGACGCTTTCTGGTGGGCTTTGGCTTCTCCTGTCTTCTTGCAGGTCCTGCATTGTCTTTGCCAGATTCTCCATGGCAATCCTCAGTCCTGTTAGCTCTTTCTGCATGCGCTGGATTGTTTTCTTAAGCTTCTCCGCCTCGTTTATGGCTTCTTTCGCTTCTTTTGTGGCTTCTTCCGCTTCTTTTCTGGCATCTTCGAATTTTTGTTTGTATCTGTCTCCTCTCTTATATAGCCTGTCTACGATTTCTTGTGCGGTTTCCTCTTCTTCCTCGTTTTTGTGGTCCTCGCTTGGTGTCGTTGTCTCCATCTTGTTGCTAGCGCTGCTGTCGCTGCTATCGTTTTTCTTTTTCTTCGGCATCCCCAAAAATTTAAAACATCAGTAGATTACGATTTTTTAAAAATTGAAATTTTTTAAAATCTTCATAAAACTGAAAAAGTGTTAAAAAACACAATTTGCGTTTATAGCACTATTTTTGACTTTTTCGCCCGATCGATTGATTAAAAATCAACCCCGGTCCGATATCTCTACTCAAAACTCCGCTTCGCTTGTAGTACTGCTTCTCTCAGTAGTCGTCTCGCTACTACACTACTACTACTGACTCTGATGAGTGTTGAGGCGCGATCGTCACTTTTATAGTCCCAACCTCGATATCGAACATTCCCAAAAATACTCGAGTCGGCGCCTTTGATAAATAAAAAGCCGAAATAAAAAGCCGAAATAAAAATAGAAATACAAAAAATGCGGTGTAAATAATTTCGACTTTATGAGCGCGCACAAGTAGATATCGGCGATGGCGATATAGTAAAATTGTACTGTTGGGGATAGCAACTAAGTTCGGCTGCGCCTCGTGATACGTTCGACCAGAGAAAGATGTTTTGATTTTCTTTCTAAATTCTTGCGGAACCCCTACGGGGGTATCGCGGGACACACTTGGAGAATGGCTGTTGTAGAGGCATGAGTAGGATAACCATAACATACAGTAATTATTTGAAATATATATAAAACCTGTCTAGGCGGTATAATTTGCGACTGCAGTCCTTTCACACATCAGTAAATATTTATAACGAATTGTATGCTTCTAATCTAAATGGTATTTTAATTTCGATCATTACTGCTATTGTGGAAGAGATAAATACGACTGAGAGTGACCTATACGAGATGAAACATTAAAAATTAAGCAAGGCTTAGTCGTGAAAGCTGTTAAAGTAAAAATAATGATTAGTGCGAAAGTGATTTTAGGTTAGTCTTAGCGCAGTGACAGCGTAATACGTAAAAATTAGAATATTTTTTTTAAATAAACGTTCCCAAATAGTTTCGAAAAAAATACAAAATGTTTTTAGAAAGTTTGCATCATGTAGTGGTTACACTCAAAATTGTATTATGGGTTGGCAATGCTGAGGGACATATATCTAGTTAGTGTGTATTTGAGTGAATCGTTGTCATATCGTAATAATGTAAATGTCGTAAATGGAAAAAATATTTTTATGTTTCACCAAAGTAAACATTTTCTTTCTAAAGGAGATATTTTATTACTACCACCATAATCTCCCACCACACATCAGCTGCAATTATTTACTCTGTATATTTAATTAGAATGGTGATCGATAAGAGGTTTTGTCAAATAGAAATCAACAGAATCTGAGCTTCCCAAACAATTTTATGATTATTCGAATTTTTTAATATAAAAGCTTACAAACACTCAGGGTGTGATTTTAAAGTTGTGGATTTGAATATAAAATAAACGGTTTTAAAGATTAAAAGTAACTTTTCCGCAACTGTAAGATGCCCTAAACAATATTCTATCTTAAAATTGTCTCTTTTATACACTTCGGGGGATGTATCGTGCTAACAAACCGAAATATCTCCAAAAATAACCAAAAATGTGTACTAGCTCTGGTGAGCTAAAAATCCATAAGATTTATCTATAAGATGCCCTGAACAATATTCAATCATAAAATTGGTCACTTGTTTACACTCTGGAGGCTGTATCGTACTAACAAACAGAAAATTTTCAAAAAATGACAAAAAATTTGGTACTTCAAGTACCATAGCACTCGTTGTACTATCTTTAGTGAGCTGAATATCAATAGAGTTCATCTTTGACATGCTTTGAATTATATTCAATCATAAAATTAGTCACTTGTATATACTACGGACGCTGTATCGTGCCAACAAACTGAAATTTCTCGAAAAATTACAAAAATGTCGTACTTAAAGTACTATAGCAACTGTTGTACTAGCTCTGGTGAGCTGAAAATCAATAGGGTTCATCTGTCAGATGTTTTGAACAATATTCAATCATAAAATTTGTGACTTGTTGCACTCGGAAGACTGTATCGTGCTAACAAACTGAAATTTCTCAAAAAATTACAAAAATGTCGAACTTCAAGTACCATAGCACCTGTTGTACTGGCTATGGAGAGCTGAAAATCAATGAGGTTCATCTGTGAGATGTTCTGAATAATATTCGATCATACCATTGGTGATTTGTTGCTCTTCGGAGGCTGTATCGTGCTAACAAACTGACATTTATCAAAAAATTACAAAAATATCGTACTTCAAGTACCATACCACCCGTTGTACTGGCTATGGTGAGCTGAATATTGATAAAGTTCATCGGTGATATGTCCTGAACAATATTCAATCATTAAATTGGTGACTTGTTGTACTCCGGAGGCTGAATTGTGCTAACAACCCGAAATTTCTCCAAAAAGGACCAAAAATGTGGCACTTCAGTTATCATAGCACACATTGTACCAGCTCTGGTGAGCTAAAAATGCATAAGGTTTATCTATAAGATGCCCTGAATAATATTCAATCATAAAATTGGTCACTTGTTTACACTCTGGAGGCTATATCGTGCTAACAAACTGTAAATTCTCTAAAAATGATAAAAATTTAGTACTTCAAGTACCATAGCATTCGTTGTACTGTCTTTAGTGAGCTGAATATCAATAGAGCTCATCTTTGAGATGCTCTGAATTATATCCACTCATAAAATTGGTCACTTGTATAGACTCCGGAGACTATATCGTACTAACAAACTGAAATTCCTCCTATTAGTGTTTTTAAATGAAACTCACAGTCTCTAGTCAATTTCATGAAATTTCTCCAAAAATGTTGTACTTAAAGTACTATAGCACCTGTTTTACATACTCAGGTGAGCTGAAAATCAATAGGGTTGATCTGTGAGATGTTTTGAACAATATTGAATCATAAAATTGGTGATTTGTTGCACTTCGGAGGCTGTATCGTGCTAACCAACTGAAATTTCTCAAAAAATTACAATAATGTCGTACTTCAAGTACCATAGCACCCGTTGTACTGGCTATGGTGAGCTGAAAACCAATAGGGTTCATCAGTGAGATGCCCTGAATAATATTCAATCATAAAATTGGTGATTTGTTGCACTTCGGAGGCTGTATTGTGCTAACAAACTGAAATTTCTCCAAAAATGACAAGAATGTCGTACTTCAAATACCATAGCACCCGTTCTAATGAGCTAAAAATCAATAGGGTTCTTGTCTGAACTACGTGCTAACAGTTCTGAAGATATATTAGTATGGTGGAAGAGGCACGAAAACATTTTTCCAAACTTGGCCAAATATTTTTCATCAACGCCAGCATCTTCAGCTCCTGTTGTAAGACAGTTCTCCACAGCTGTTCTGACTATTACAAATACCCGCAATAGATAAAGCGACAAATACATAAAATGCCTCATGTGCCTTAAATCCTGGACGAAAAATGATGAAATGAAACAGTGCTTGGAGGTTTCTCAATATTAAGAAACATTTTTTTAATATTTTAAATTTTGTTATGATTTATAGCGATTTAATTTGTGTTTCCATTTTAAAATAGTTTATATTGTAGGTTCCTTTATACAATAAGTTTTATAAATAAAAGTGTTTCCGCAACGTTTATTCTCATTATTTTCATCATTTATAAAACTGCTAAAAATCAAGTAGCTTGATTTATAAATATATACTTGACTTGACATTAAAAGCCACTACTTAACTTGATTTTAAGTCCAGTCAAGTCAAGTAGCTTGATTATTAAGTCAAGCTGTGAATCTCTGGGCGTTGCACCCTGGCTGATAACACCTTTGAAACCTTCTCACATCGCATAACAAGTGAATATTAAAGAATGTTTGGAGAATTGGAAAACCGATTCCCTGTTCAGGGAACTGTGTGAGTGTTTCCTTGGACAAAGTGCCTAAAAGCATTATTTCATCTGCTATTTTACATAATGTACATTTTCTCTCGTTCTATTTATTTCATCTTCATTGGTTGTAGCATATTTATTCGTTGGAGTTGTGGAGTAAACAAGTCCTTAGTAAATTCGCTTTCATTTTCTAATACTTTTTTGAACTCCTTATTTTTCCTGAAATATCCAATCTCTGTTTGGTTAATGTTTTCTTGAGTTGTTCCTGCCTCTTCATCATATACATCCATTGTAGTAGTTGTTTCGTTTATTCCGACATCTGGAACCTTACAAACTACAGGACTGTACTTGTCATTTACGATTTCCAAAGATTGCTTTTCCCAATCTATTAGTTTTATTGGCATACTTCCGGTAGCTTCAAAATCAGTTTTCTTCTCGATCCTGGTCTTCATGTTACTTAACATTTTTGACAGTTGCGAAGAAGGCAGTTATTGCCCGCCATGCTCCTATTTTTGTTGTAATCACCTACGGTACCTGAGATTTGTTAATTAAAACTTTATTCTTGGCAACAATTTTCACAAACAAAACCTTATCAAACTTTTTCTCACTCTTCATGTGCACTATCATCATCACTCGACATGTTGTGAGCCTGACGCCTCAACCTAAGCTGAGCCCAGGCCCAGCCTGCGCAAGTCTCAACTCGGAAAAATACATCATAGCTAAAGAAGAGGAGAATATTCTCACATTTTCTTTTTTCATGTCAGTAAATTTTTTCCGGTAGTTGGATCATTTACTCTGCAGGTCGGACTCATTTTTATTCACTTTGTTTTCAGAAAATGCTCCAAGTACTTGGCGAATACTCGGAGAACATTATCGGTTTTATTCACTGTTCCCAATATGTTATATTTAGTGTAAGATTTCCCTCAATTTCAGTTATCGTTGTTTGCTTTCTGAAATACTTTTCAAATCCGTCGCTACTATGTATGCAACTTTTTATTCAAGCCACTATTTCAAACCGGTTGCTGTCTGCTTGTACTGTGTAGAGTGTTGCGGTACTTTTTACTGTAAATTTTTTGTTTTATCTTTTTCGTTACTGAAAAATTGATATGGAATTATATACGAACACAATTATGTCCAAGAATTTAAATATGCTATATACCACCCCAAGTTCCTCAACAAGTATTAAGTGAATCCAAAACTAGCGTCTTTTTATATTAAAATGTTGGCTTTTAAAATGTCACATAAATTTTAGTTGCTCAATGAAAGTGAAATTAGTTTGTACTAATATAGCCTACTGACATAGGGTCAATTAATTCATATTATTCGATATTATATCGATCCTTTTGTTGAAATTTACAAATAAACTCCTAATTTATACAAAATAACAGAACGTTTGTCAATGCAATTCTAACAAGGAGATTTTGGTGAGAAGAGAATAAAAATGCGCCGAATATAGAAATGCTCATCAGTTGAAAATTTTTCGTGCTACAGAAACTCAAAAATACGAATATGAAGGTAACTCACATTTTTAATTTCAAAACTATGTATAGTATCATTTAAAATTTGATTGTTTTGTTATAATTATTGAGAATATTTGTTATTTAACTATTACAACATTTCTCATAATTCTCTAAAAAAAAATCATTTAAGGATTGATACAATCACGTTGTACATCTAATTCATTTTCAAATTTTCAGGACATTAAAAACTGGTGGTTACTTTTGAAATCAAATCAGAGCGATTTATCTAAATAAATACACGGTTTTAAAGATTAAAACTAACTTTTCTGCCTTGAACAATATTCTATCATAAAATTGTCACTTGCATACACTTCGGGGGAAGTATTGTACTAACAAACCGAAATTTCTCCAAAAATTAACAAAAATGTAGTATATCTGGATTTATAGGACCCGCTCTAGTCAGCTAAAAATCAATACTATACATCTGTGAGAGACTTTGAAAAATATCCAATTATAAAATTGGTCACTTGTATACACTCTGGAGGCTGTATCGTGCTAACAAACTGAAAATTCTCCAAAAATTACAAAAATTTGGTACCTCAAGTACCACAGAAGTGGTTGTACTGGTTTTAGTGAGCTGAATATCAATGGGGTTCATTTTTGAGGCACCATAAATAATATTCAATCATAAAATTGGTCACTTGTTCATACTCCGGAGGCTATATCGTGCTAACAAACTGATATTTCTCCAAAAATTACAAAAATCTCGTACTTAAAGTACTATAGCACCTGTTGTACTGGCTCTGGGGAGCTGAAAATCAATCTGTGAGATGTCCTGAACAATATTCAATCATAAAATTGGTGACTTGTTGCACTCCGGAGGCTGTATCGTGCTAACAAGACATGTAACGAATGAAAAGTGGCCGACGACAACGACGATGACACTGACGACGACGACGACTACAACGATGACGACGGCGACGACGACGACATAAGTATGAATAGGTTTGTTATTAAACTTTGGAATTAGTTGAATATAATTCAATTTAGAAAAGGTAATATCAATTAATTAAGCTTTAACGATATATGATTTTTTTTAATTATCTTGAGAGTTTTTTTTTTGATTTGATCACAAAGTTGTCAAAGATTTATTCTGATGATCAATTAATTTTTTATGTAAAGATATCTACAAATTAACTTCATGGTAAAAATTCTAATAAAATTGTCAAATATTTTAGAATTTTTACCATTTTTTCTATATATTGTGGAATTATCTAGAAACAGTTAGTTTAATTTAAAACAGTAATATTATTTCTATTTGTTCATGAATATCTGTTTGTGACAAATGATCAGTTTCTTTTTCAATTATTGAGTTTGTTTCGAAAGCGGTAGATCATAATTTGGTTTTATTCTTAATAAGGAATCAGCCGCAAGATTAGATTTGCCTAAATGTGATTTATTAATTAAAATTTTTCCATTCGCTTTATTGTCAGGTATAGATTTTAATAATTTTTCTGTTGTGCCTACATAAAATTTAAATTTATTGTCCACGGGTGATCTAAATTTTATAGGAATAGAGACACGATAACCAATCAATTGTTTAATTCTAAAATTTAATTTCATTTTAATTATGTCTTCCAACTATGATTCCATCATTAAATTCAAGAAAATCGTATAATATAAAATGAATAGAGCCATCATAACTTAATTCTGCAAACGCAGGTATTTCTGCCTAAAAATTCATCTCTTTGCTTACAAGTGATGTTTTAATGTCAATATTCGAATGATCAGTACTTCCTCACCCACCCTAAACTTCCAAATAAAATATTGCATCTATTATTTCCCAATATAAGTAGATATTACTCGAGTACAATAACAAGACTATAGTTAAATCACGGTCGCTTTCCGGCGCATCTTCACAGCCTTGGTACCTTTAAATTTGTCCACAATAATTTCAGCAAACCATAAACCTGTCCTTGATTCTATCATAAAAATTATAAAAGCAACCAATATAAACATATAACTGTTGTCACTGATTAGTTGCCGTAGAAAAAAATATGTATGTGGCAAATAGGTAAAGCTGATGCCATCCTCCCACCACACACACACAACGTTCGAATGATAAATGCAATGCGAGTAATATTTCTCAACAACTGAAGGTCGAAGTAAAGATTTTGTACTAGCAGTATCAACAAAAAAGTTTTTTAATTTAGGTTGTTTTATTTCAATATATTTTAATGGGTTATTTATTTATATTATAACTATATTAATTTCTACTACCACCGATTTTTTATTTGAGTGGCTTTCCGAAAATTTTGAGTCATTCTCTTCAGAACAAGCAAAATTCTCAAAATCTTTCATTATTTCTCCTTGTTCAATTTCATTTTCACACTCATTATTATATAATTCTTCGGATGAAAAATATTGGTTTTGGCCATTCTTTCGGAAATGGTGATAACTATTTTGAAATCTGTTATTATTTATATTATTTTGCGGAGTAAAGTTATTATTATTTCTAGGGTAGTCTGCGAAATTTCTCGATGTTGTTGACATCGGTTCTAGTTTAGGCACTCGATTTGCAGGAATCTGATGAGGTCTGAATACATTATGTTTTGATTCAAATACCTGAACATTGCGTGTTTGCTGAGACCGTGGTTGGATATTTATAGGATGACACGGAAAAATTGGTCTTTGATAATTGTTAACATTATTATTGATATTGATTATAGTTATTATTTATAGGATAGCGAAAATGGTTATTTCTATAATAACTTAAATTATTATTTGATGGTTCGAAATTATTATTTTCAAAATATTGTATCGGTTCATTAAATTGACCATACAATCTCTCAAAATTTTCTATCCACGTAAGCCATTGCATCTCCCAAAGAGTTTGGTTTTTAACATGCATATTATTCTTAAGGACGCCAGTATATCCTCTGCTATGAATGTGTTTAGCGCCGTTTTATCACAATGGTTGTCATTTTTTATCGTCATTTAAATTAAAATTATTGCTAATTCTTTTAGTGTTTTTAAATGAAACTCAAGGTCTCTAGTTAATTCCACAATATAATACAAGTTATTAAGAATTCTAAAAAATTGACAATTGTTTCGATAAATCAATATCATCGTCAGAATGACAGAAGTTACATTTCATTTTATGCCTACCTGATGTTTAGTAGTTATATTTGGCTAGACCAAGAAGTAACCTAACTTGTGATTGGCTTAATATATGTTTATAGAAAAAAGAAGAAGATGTGATATTACAAATATTGAAGCTTAGATATTATTAGCCCTATGGTGATATCTTGGATATCATTTTTCCAATTAAGATCAGTATAACTGTGCAATGATATAGAAAACCAGGAAAACTATATCTGCTGATCTTTACAATTATCACTTAAGAAGACAGTTTATTAGTGGAGAATTCCCTAGATTTAACTGTTCATTGACAACTTCATATTGTGGGTTTCTTAAATGTCTTCTAATTTCCAGTTCTTCAAGGAAATCCAGTTCTTGTTTCTTTTCACAAATATGTAGTACTTCTAGTTTTGTGTTAGGTGTCAATGAATGATTGGTGTCAAGTAGATGTTTTGCGTAGTGGGATTTATCTGGTTGTTTTAATCTGTATGCTCGTAAGTGCTCACTGTATCGTATTTCAAAATTCATAGGAACTGAAAAAGCTCTATGTATCATTGAATTATATGCTGCTAGTCTGTGTGACACAGGGTGGTTAGAATTGAATGGAATTGTTACATCAGTTTGTGTTGGTTTTCGGTAAATTGAATAATCAAGTACATTATTAACTCTTTGAATTTTTAAATCAAGAAAATAGATTGAGCTATTTTCTTCAATTTCTAATGTAAATTTAATTTTCGGGTGTAAATTATTGATGTGGTTGAAAAATACATCTAATTGTCGTTCACTACCCATACAACAAGCTAATATGTCATCTACATATCTATACCAAAATAAAATATTTTTCGAAATATTACTTTCAAAGATCTTTCTTTCTAAATTGTCCATAAAAATGTTTGCTAAAATAGGTGATATAGGGCTTCCCATTGGTAAACCTTCATTTTGAATATATATCTTATTGTCAAAAGTGAAATAATTCTGATTAATGCATACATCAAATAAATTAAGTATGTCTGATATTATTCCTGGATTAATATTTTTATCTTCTAGTAATTTTCTTACAAGTATTAGACATTCTTTAGGAGGAATTTTAGTAAACATGTTAGTTACATCGAACGATATGAGTTTATAGTTATCTTGTAAGTGGATTGCTTTCAACTTTTTGATTAGTTCTATTGAATTTCTAATTGAGTACTGAGATTCATATCCGTAAGTATTGAGTATATTGTTGAGCTTCTTTGCCAATATATTATTAGGAGCATTAACATAAGAGACTACAGGTCTAATTGGTTTCGTTATTTTATGTAATTTAACTGTTCCATATAATTGTGGACAATGAGGATTCTTATGTATGATAGACCTCTTTTCGTAATCATTTAAAAGATAATTTGAATTATTAACAATATCCCTTACATTATTAGAAAACTTCTTGGTTGGGTCTGCTTTAAGAACTTTTACATCGCTGGATTCTATAAAGTTATATACTTTGGAATTGTAATTTTCAGTCGTCAAAATGACAGTAGCGTTCCCCTTATCAGATTTTGTAACTGTTAGGTTATTATTCTCAATCTTCTTTTTTATTGCGTTTAAAACTGAAATGTCATTTTTTGTTTGACGTTTAACTTTTGAAGGTTCAATATTTTTGATTAAATTGGCAATTTTTAATTTCTCATAAATAAAATTATTTGAATTAGATTTTAAAGCTATTTCTGACTCTGTAGCTATAATTTGTTTAATATTATTCGTAAATTTAGGTGGTATGCTGTACTTTAAACCTTTATTTAAAAATTCTATTTCACTATTAGTAAAATTAGTGTCTGAAAGGTTTTCAAATCGTGGTGCAAAGTGTGTTGGTATGTAGGTACTTACAGTTTCATGATGTTTTGAGTATTGAATTTCATGTTGTGTGTGTTCAAGATTCTGTAGCTTCTTTTCTTGTTTCCTAAATTTCATATGCTTCATCGTGCTGACATTTTCTCTAATTTTGTCATCCAAATAGTCAAATTCTACTGGATGTAATTGGAATGTGAGTTCTGAATGTACAACTTTTATGTAGTTGTCTAAGGAGTCTCTAACTTTGAACCATTTCTTACATTCAGATTTTATCCAAACTTGTTGAGCACATTTTATAGCTTTTTGTGCTTGTGGTGTTTTAGTGTGACATTTTATATTCACATAATTTGGTATTACCTTTTTCCTAATGCATTCTTGGTTAAAGCAAATGTTTTGTGATGCTTTGTAACGTTTTTGTAGTAACTTTTGGTACAGTCGGGTCAAATCTTCTCTAGAAGATTTTTTAATGAAATTGACTGTCTCGACCCTTACTTCGTGGAATATGCTAATATGAGCAGATTCCACGAAGTAAGGGTCGAGACAGTCAATTTCTTTAGCTAATTCTTTTGATAATTTCACTTTTTAATAGTTGAAGTTTGGCTCCAAAATCTATTAAATTTTCGTTTTTAAGTGGCCTCGTTCTTGTTCATTCCTGCAATCTCTTCTGTCTAATTTTAGGCCATGTATTTAATTCCATTCTATTTCTGACAATAGCTTTTCCCACTAATTTTTCCTGAATACATTCTAGTATGTGACTATTGATCTCTACATCATTATGATATGCATATGTTTAACCCATTAAGGACTGGTGTTGCCACACGGCAACAGAAATTAACAGTTTTCTGTTGCTTAAAATTCATCAGATTTTTCATTTAAAACATAGATGGCGGTATACACGGCAATAGTTTGTTGCAGTGTCAGTTGACAGAACCGTGTGTAGTGTTTGCCTGTTCACTCCAGTGATATAAAAACACGATTTTGTTAGGGAATATCAAGAAGACTTCTCAAAAATGGATATCAAGTTTACGTAAGTATAAATAAAAATTAATTGTTACAGCTTTCGAAAATAAATTCGTTACAACAGCTTTGGGAATATATTATCAACGTAGAGGCGGCAGAATAACGGGAGTTTGCAAAAACCTTTGAGATCGTGAAGCTTTGGAACTCGATGTTGCCATGTGGCGACACGAGTCCTTTCTGTGGACTACCTTTTTACATTTATATTGAGCCTCCGAATGAGGGTGCGATGACTGTTGAGGATTCCGGTGAGGAAGATGAAGGCGGACTCGTTGATAATTTATCTCGGAATCAATTGAATGCTCCAGCTCAACTTGTTTTACATGGTGAAGATGATACATTAGTTGAACCAGATACGGAACATGTAGAAAAAGTTACTTATGAGGACATTGAATGGATCAAAGGCGATCTGGTAGAAAGTTCAGAAAATTATTTTCGTTCGGATTATGAAAGTTTTAAAACTTTAACCCCAACAGAAATGTTCGAGTTATTCATAGACCAAGACGTACTTTCTTTACTGGTAGAAGAATCAAACAAGTACGCACAATTTAAAAACTTGCCATGTCCTCAAATTACTTTGAATGAAATGAAATGTTTTATTGCTATTCTGATTTTATCGGGATATTGTTAATTACCTGGAAAAAAACATTACTGGAGTACTGATGCAGATCTTGGTAACCAACTAGTGAAGGATTCAATGAGGAGAGACCGATTTTTAACAATTTGGCGGTATCTACACTGCGCAGATAGTAATGCACTAGATCCAAATGACAAATTCTATAAACTGCGACCTCTAAGTGATCTACTACGGCAAAAATTTCTGAATTATTTTGTTCCAGAAGAAGATTTGAATTACGATGAGTGTATGGTCAAATACTTTGGAAAGCACTCATGCAAGCAATTCATCCGAGGCAAACCAATCAGATTTGGATACAAGATATGGTCGCTGAACAACAAATACGGATATCTTGTGAATTTTTCCTTCTATCAAGGCAAAGATAGGCGCGTGAACACAGAATACCAAACTGTGTTTGGAAAATCTACTGCGCCATTGCTGATGCTTTTGGATGAGTTACCAGAAGAAAAGAAAAAACATCGATACAACCTATTCATAGACAATTTATTTACAAGCTTTCACCTTCTTAGTCATCTGAAATCAAGAGGTTTCTCATCCACAGGAACCATTCGCGATAACCGAATCCCTAAAAATTGCCCGTTACTATCCAAAAAGGATATGAGTAAGAAACAACGTGGTGACTTCGATTCTTGTTTGGATAGAACCAACGGAATTTCACTAACGCGTTGGACTGACAATAATGTAGTTTCAGCAGCTTCGACCAAATATGGGGTAGCCCCACTTGCTAGTGTCCAACGATATTCAGCGAAGGAGAAAAAAATTGTTCAAGTAAAAAGACCGAACTTGATTTCCAAATATAATGCATCTATGGGTGGCACGGATCTGATGGATGAAAATGTTGCACGCTATAGGATTAGTCTACGTGGAAAAAAATGGTGGTGGTGTCTTTTCACATGGCTACTTGATGCCGCAATTCAAAATGCCTGGGTCCTGTACAAACAGTCTGGCAACAAAATAACTCAACTAGACTTTCGTCGAGAAATTGTCAAAACGTACCTCAACAAGTACAAGAATCCACCGAAAGGAAAAGGTAGACCATCTGCTAGTAAATCGAGCAGATCTTTCAGCCGTGTTGGCGATGATGTGCGATATGATAATATAGGGCACCTCCTCACACCAGTAGAAAAAAAAATAAGATGCAATGGCGACAATTGCAAATCTATTATGCGCACAAAATGCATCAAATGTAATGTAGGAGTTTGTTTGTCGTGCAATGTTGAATACCATACACGAATGTAGTTTTTTTTTCAATCAATAAAAATTTTTTTTCAATGAAACATGGGCAGTGTAAGTTACTCGCGTTGCCATATGGCAACACTAATTTTTGAAGAAAGTAAGGAAAATTTCACTATATTTCTTTAAGCAAATCTATTTGTTTCGTTCTGAAAATACAGTTTGAAAATATACTATTGCAAAATTCTAAACTTAATTAAATCCGTCCTTGATGGGTTAATATTACTTTTCGCCCAACCTTTCTATATGCGAGAGAAGTATTGGTTTACCCCAAAAAAAGTTGGAATTTTGAAATTTTTCTTTGAGTTGTTTTTACGTTTTCCATCAACAACAACACGAAAAAACGGTTTTTAGAAGAAAAAAACCTGTGTGTATATCGTCGCTGTCGTCGTTGACGTCGCCACTTTTCGTTACATGTCTTGTTAGCACGATACAGCCTCCGGAGTGCAATAAGTCAGAAATTTTATGATTGAATATTGTTAAGGACATGTCACAGATGAACCCTATTGATTTTCAGTTCACCAGAGCCAGTACAACGGGTACTATGGTACTTGAAGTACGACATTTTGTAATTTTTCTAGAAATTTCAGTTTGTTAGCACGATACAGCTTCCGGAGTTCAACAAGTCACCAGTTTTGTAATTGAATATTATTCAGGATATCAGACTGATGAACCCTATTGATTTTCAGCTCATCAGAGCCAATACAACAGGTGCTACAGTACTTTAAGTACGATATTTTTGTTATTTTTGGAGAAGTTTCAGTTTGTTAGCACGATACAGCCTCCGGAGTATATACAAGTGACCAATTTTATGATTGGATATTATTCAGAGCGTCTTAAAGATGAACCCTATTGATATTCAGCTCACTAAAGCTGGTACAACGGGTACTATGGTACTTGAAGTACCAAGTTTTTGGCATTTTTGGAGAATTTTCAGTTTGTTAGCACGATACAGCCTCCAGAGAGTATACGATTGATCAATTTTATGATTGAATATTGTTCAGGGTATCTCACAGATGTACGCTATTGATTTTCAGTTGACTAGAGCGAGTACAGCGGGTCCTATAAATCCAGATATACTAACTTTTTGGTTATTTTTGGAGAAATTTCGGTTTGTTAGCACGATACATGCCCCGAAGTGTATACAAGTAACAATTTTATGATAGAATATTGTTCAGGGCCACAGATGCGGAAAAGTTAGTTTTAATCTTTAAAACCGTTTATTTTATAGTTTTCATTTGAATAACTCCCAATTAATGGCAGTAGATCTTCTGCATGTAGATGAACCTAAATTCTCTTTAAGCTTATTAAATGCTTTTAATAAATCTTATAAATCATTCATAAAGAAATTCTTACTTTCTTTAGAAAACTGTCTTTCTTAGACTCAAAAGGGAAAGAAAGGTAGTTAATTGTAGTACTCACGTTCTTCTTCGGCGATGGTAGGTTCTTCGGAAACTGCACTCGATGTTAAAACATTGAATTGTGAAAGGTCTTTACTCGACACTATTCGATAAAGTTCTCCACAAATGTAAGAATCCTACAGTGGACTGCGCCAATTACGTATTTTGCCGAAGACAATACTTTCTTACAATTTGAGATTTAGCTGTACAATTAATGTCAAACTTAAATCTAGAACAAACTATATTTATCGATCCTTATACAGGGTGTCCCGGGACTAATGGGAAAAAAGTCAGGAGCG
This sequence comes from Galeruca laticollis, assembly GCA_963921935.1. NCBI lineage: Eukaryota > Metazoa > Arthropoda > Insecta > Coleoptera > Chrysomelidae > Galeruca > Galeruca laticollis. Next base: position 65,326,499 of record OY998185.1, on the reverse strand, counting down.
TATAATCTGAGCCAAAATAATGTTAGTACTTCATATAAACTTTTTCTATGGAGGCCCTCGTTTTCGAGTTATAGGCCTCCAAAGTATTAATTTTGAATTTGGTTTTTATTTTTATTTTTTGTACTAGTTATTTGATCTTTATCAAATTTACGGCAAAGCTATAATGTACGTGTATGTTTATTTTGGAAAGGTAAACAGATTTACAGTACTGCCTTGAAGCCAGAGACGGACTACTCGCAATGGTTAGTGATCCAAAAAATTTGCAGGGATGGCACACCCTGTACCACACATTAAGCTAACGAAAAGGTACTCTTGTTAGAATTCGATAAAATAAGCCGTTTGGATAATATTTACAGTTTTATTAATGCACTACGTACAAATCTACCTGACTAACTTATTAATACGATGTCCAGGATTTACTTCCTTTTAATCAAAATTACGAACATAACATTATTAAACCATTAAGAAAACCTCAAAAAACACAAGTTATAAAACATTAGACTAATACTAATTCCTAAACAACAACAAAAACTAACGTTATTCTAATAAATGTTCAATATGAGCTCCTCCCACTTCCACGCACATTCTAAGTCTACGAAGGTTGTTTCTTTGCACTTGAATGAGCAATCCCACATTATTTCTAATAACATTGCAGTGTAACACAATTCTGTCTATTAAATATTGTCTTGTTTGCACAGGTGTTGCGTATACCTTACTTTTGAGATAACCCTAGAGAAAGAAATCCATAGGATTAACGTCTCCTGATCGCGGTGGCCATTGAAAAGGACCTCCACGACCAATCCATCTATTAGGAAACTTTGTGTGTAAATGCTGTCGTACATCTAAACTGAAATGAGGAGGGGCTCCATCATGCATGAACCATAAATTCCTACGAGTTTGTAGTAGCACATCATCAAACAGGTTCTATAACTAATTTTGTAAAAACTCCAAATATCTCTGACCAGTCAAAGTACCGTCAATAAAGTATATGGCTCTATCAAATGATTGCCAACTTTTCCCGCCCAAATATTAACCATGAATCTATGCTGGATCCTAGTTTGGATAATGCCATGTGGATTCACATCATCCCATAAATGCATATTATGAGAATTTATGATTCCATCTCTGGTGAAACCGGATTAGTTCGTAAAGAGAACGTTACTAATAAATGTATTGTCTGCTTGTTGTTGTCGCAGAAACCACTGGCTATACTCAAGTCGTGCAGGATAATCAGCCACTGTCATATTGTGTACTTTTTTCATGTGAAAAGGATATAACAGCTGTTCTTTTAGGACGCGATGAACAACTAATTTCGAGACGTTATGTTCTCTTGATACCTTTAGAAAACTCGTTGATGGTTCATTATCAACTGCATTTAACAAGTCTTGTTCAACTGCCACAGTACGTATGCTTCGTACTGGACCTTCTCCACTTTTTTTGGCAAAAATATTCCTGAAATTAAAAATTTTGTTCTGTATACATAGAAAATTACATTTACTTATTCATACCTGTTTCTCGTAACCTGAGATCAATACACTCAAACATTCATCGTCTGTCTGGCAATGCTCTGTTTGCAAAATGTTCTTCATAAAGCCTTCTGGCCTCTAAACAGTTTCGAGAAGCCAGTCCATACATTAGATGCATATCTGCGTACTCGATAAAAGCGAATTTTGCCATTGTAACTGTTAAATTAAGGACTTATGAATTATTGACAAGTACTGACTACGAACTATTCTACACAACGTTTGACAACTAATCCTATGGTAACTTGATAAACGGTAATAACACTTACCAACTTTCGAATTAATAAGTCGTTAATGTTTTTCATCTTCTGCTATTATTTTTTTGTAGTACTGTAGGTAAATCTTGGACATCTATTAATAAGTTACGTTTACCTCGTTGTGTACTTATAAAAATGGCAAATGCGTGAATTGGTACGTAGTGCATGAATAAAACTGTAAATATTAGCCAAACGGCTTATTTTATCGAATTCCAACAAGAGTATCTTTTCGTTAGCTTAATGTGTGGGGAAGTGAATTTCGATAATTTCATACAGGGTGTGCCATCCCTGCAAAATTTTTGGATCACTAACCATTGCAAGTAGCTCGTCCCTGGCTTCAATGCACTACTGTAAATCTGTTTACCTTACCAAAATAAACATACACATACATTATATCTTTGCCGTAAATTTTATAAAGATCAAATAACTAGTACAAAAATTAAAAATAAAAACCGAATTCACAATTAAAACTTTGGAGGCCTATAACTCGAAAACGAGGGCCTGCATAAAAAAAGTTTATATGAAGTACTAACATTATTTTAGCTCATATTATACACTCCCGACTTTTTTCCCATTAGTCCCGGGACACCCTGTATAAATATAAATACACGCTGACATTTTATCTTCTATTTTTTTTGTGCTGGAAATTTCTACGTCTGTAACTATTTAGGCTTACTTTATTAGTTGGTGTCATTTGAAAAATATTTGCGATATTTCACTATGATGTACGAATTTCTCGGAGCTGATTTTAAAAACACGTTGTGTACTAGTATCTCATATACATTATCCTGAGTGTTCTATTTAATAATATATACAGGGATTAATTTCTGTTATGTGGATTCGATATTTATTACGCGTTTAATCATTGAGTGAAAAAGTTTTAATGTAATTTTATGATTCCAGATATTTGCTGCATTACTCATTGTTGCAATTGCCGTGTCTGGTATCGAAGGTAAATGATACTGATATAAATTAAAAGTTTGATCGTTTATGTAACATTAATTGATGAAATTAGATTTTTGCAAATATTAAGAGGTTGTTGGATATATTGTAATTGACAAGTGTCTTTCTAATGATTAGAGCAAGAGTTTAAGTAATAAATGGATGTAATTTATTTTGTTTGTTTCAGGTGGTAGCTTAGGTTGGAGAAGCGATGGCTGGGGAAGTGGTTACTCAGGAGGCTGGGGAGGTAGTTACTTAGGAGGTTGGGGAGGCGGCTGGAGAAGCGGTTGGGGAAGTGGTCATGGAGGAGTAGTAAAAATAGTGAAGGTAGTAAGTGCTCCCCCTCCACCACCAGTAGTAAAAGTAATTAAAGTTGTCCATTCTGGATGGTCACCAAATGGAGGAGGATGGAGTGGATCAGGTAAAGTTTATAAACGAATCATAGTAGTTTAGATTTCGATTAAATATCATTGTTTTTTATTCATATGACAATTCTGAAATGTACTGTCATTTTCTGATCAAATCAAACAGAACCAAAACAATACGCGTCCTTATACAAGTTTGTTAACGCGTCAAAAGCTTCTACAGCTTGTATGGGATATATTATCACAACCACAATTTTCTTCAGATCTGCGGAAGGGGAATGCCAGGAAGATAGCAGAAAGTATTATAGAGTATTTGTTTTCGTAGCAACACCTATTATTTATGCAACCAAAACTTCACATCCTATAAATTATGCAACCAAAACTTCACCTTCAAAATATTTTTATATTAGAATGGTAGTATAAGTATGGAATAGTGCGAATACAACAAATATGATATGTTAAATAGTTGGGCATGTTTTTATAGATCTTCGAATTACTATAAACTTTTATTTAATTTGTATGAAAGCAAGAATACTATAAATCTTTAATTAAAGTTTTAGTGGTTCATGACAATACTCGTTATCATTTAAGCACTCATTTGTAAGAATTCGGTGATAATTCTGTTGGAACTATTATAGTATAGAAAGTAATCAATTCAATATTTGTATAAAAAAGCGGAATTACTTTTGTAACAACACCTATTAACTATGCAACCAGCACGGCAAGCCTATTAACTATGCAACCAAAACGTCAAAGCCTATTAACACGTTGAGTGCCAAGGGGAGATTGAATTAACGCCTCTAAGAAACCAACTCCCCTTGTTGGGTTATTTACGAAAATTTTAATGTCAAATTCATGTAAATGATTTTGTAAACTGACCATAAACATTTCTGAGGTCACTAGTAGCTGTCCAGTTAACTGGACATTGGGGTATGCACATGGTTTTCCCTGCCATGTCCCGGTGTCCAGTTAACTGGACGTGTAAATATTGTCCTAAAAATTACAAAAACTTGTTATTTATTCATTTGCTTTATTCAAAATAAAAAAGGCATTATCTTTGGCCTAAATACTATAATATATCATCAAGCGCTAGAAGATCCTGTATGCCAATTTTTGAAACAGAGGGGTAAACACATAGACCTGGTTTATCTGGACAAACTGGACAGAAATATCTTGTTTTATTTTGAACTTTTGTGATTGTACACTGACAGCATCTCTTCATTGTTCATTTTTCTTTTTCTGTAGGAGGATTTGGCTCTAAAACGTGCCCTTAGTTTCAACCTCATTCTCTACTTGCAAATTGACTGGCTGATTGATAAGTTTCATAATCACTTCTTCCCGAAAGTTTAGGATCCTAATATTTTTGTTTTAATGAAAATTATATAAAAAACAGGAATTCCACATACACAAATCTATTAAATGAAAAAATATTTTACGATGCCAACTAAAACAGTCTTACGAGGGGTAGAGTAGTAAGCCATCATTTGATCCGATCGGTCGATTCCCGACATGTGTTTATTATAATCAATAACGCATGCAGGTTTTATTTTATTATTAGCTCTCTTTCCCCGAATTTCGACCATCGAAGGTTTGTGTGCCGTACTTATCATCCCTCCAGTTAGTGAGTAATACTGATCCCTTCCTTTTCAAAACTACCTCACCCTTCTTCAGCTTCGCTTTCATAGTTTCCTTATGGTTTCCCTTTCTTTTTCACGTATGGTTCCTACCAAAGCTGTTTTTTTATGCAAAAATTCAGCCAAAGAAACACTGGTGTAAAATTTATCAAGGTATACTGTATGACCCTTTTCTAAATAATCTTTCATCAATTCTTTTACCACACTTTCAGCATGTGATGATTCTTCTGAAACTATTGTTCCCTTTTCCGTGTAAATAATAATGTTTAGAATAAAGCCATCGTCAGTTGTTAGTTCATACAGTTTTTTAAGGCGGATTCCCATCTAAGCAGCATCGAGCGGCGCGGCGCAGAGCAGAGCAGCGCAGCACGAAGCAGTGTTTTCTGGCACCAATTCCCACCTAAGCAGCACGAGACAGTATACACAGTACAGCGCAGCACAGAATTTTCAGTTTTTGTTATTTTGTTCTGGTCGTCAAGATGTCTTCATCTTCATCAGACGATTTTATGTTTCTTGCAGTTGCTGTATGTCATGAATTGAAAAAGAAAAAGAAAACTAAACGAAAATATTGGGTCCATGACATATTTCGTGCAAGATTGAATGAGGGTGAATTCCATACACTTTTCGCGCGTCTCCAGCAAGATGAACAGAAGTTCTATAAGTACTATCGAATGTCCCCACAAAAATTTAATGAACTATTCGATCTTTTGCGCATTCCTTTAACGAAACAAAATACTAAATTTCGGCAGAGCATCAGTCCACAAAAGAGGCTAACTGTTTTTCTAAGGTAAGCAAATGATTGATTTAATTAGTCCAAATATTTATTTTTAATTGATATGAAAACACAATTTTTTATTTAACGCAACAAAATAAACTGATTTTATGTTTGATAATATGATTGTAAAAATAAACACCAGTGAACAAAACAGTCCTAAGGAAACACATAGAAAAAATAAACTAAAACACATATCTCTTCACAAAAAAATGGGCAAGATTAGTGAAGTGTCTATGAGTGAGGTAATTGAGTTGCGAATTGTGAATAGTATGTCGAAGTTTCCCCGAAGAATGTAGACGATTCATCTTGTACAGAGCTTTGTTGTTGCATTGGCGGTCGAGTTTGTACAGATGGTGGATTCTGCATAGGTGACTGTATTTGCATTGGTGGCTGAAGTGGAAATGTCTCATGAATTTGGGAGGGTGTCTGAGTGTGACCCAGAATTTGACACTCACTAGAAGTTTGTGTTATCAAAGAGGAGGACTTTGAAAACATTTGCAATTCGTATGAATTTACTATTTGAAATACTTTACTTTTCACGGTAGCTTGCCATAGTGGGGGAAATGTAGCCGTTGTTTTGCCCATATTAATAAAAAAATCTATTAGTGGGCTATTTTCATTTCCTGATGGTTTTACAAGATCTTTGGTCTGCTTTTCTAAACGACTACGTTTTTTGTCATCAACATATTCTTTTAATATTTCCGGTATTGACTCATCATTTCTGACTGCAGCTTTCAATGTCTTACAACGCTGGACACTTTTGACATTTGTAACACGAGATGATGGTCTTGATGGAGTCTCTACGCTTGAAGAACAAGATGGTGTGTTTGGCTGTGACACAAAAGACGGAATATCTAAACTATTTTCGGCATCATAATCTTCACACAATATGTCTCCTCTTTGGCTTTGTGTATTATTTTCTACTCGAGTATCAACTTCATCGTCGTCACTAATATCTTCTTGCTGTATTTGGCTAACATTTGAATGAGTTCTAAAATAAATAAATCACTGGTTAATAAGTTCATAATGATAGCATATGAAAATATTTTCATACTCTCTGCCTTTAATATGAAGCTGAAGAAAAGCCATGGCATCCCAGTATTTCCATTTCTTGTTGCCTTTAGCAGCTTGTCCACTTTTTGTGTGGTTGTTTTTTGCTGCTCTCTGAAAAGCGTCTCTTAAAGTTTTCCATCTCTGCTTACAAACCTCGGCTACAAAAAATGTGTAATAGTATTTAACCAGTTGTAAAAAAATATATTTTTATATAGAATACATTATTAAGTATGGTGTTCTTTTTCAGGTTTTTGGCAACAGGGGTAGACTACCAGACACTTTCTTTTAACTTTAGAATAGGACACTCCACAATACACAAGATTATAAATCATACCGCCAATGTTATTTGGGAGACTCTAGGACATATTGTAATGCCACAACCCACAACAGAGTTACTTCGGTATTGTGCAAACAAATTTGAAAGTACTTGGAATTTTCCTAATTGTGTGGCTGCGATAGATGGCAAGCATGTTACTATACAAGCACCTCCCAGAAGTGGATCCTTGTATTTCAACTATAGGAAATCATTCTCAGTAGTGTTATTGGCGATGGTAGACGCAGAATACAGGTTCATTGCCGTGGATGTTGGAGCATACGGTAAAAATAGCGATGGTGGGATATTTACTGCTTCGAATATGGGAAAAAGTCTTAAAAATGGAACATTTGGAATGCCTAAGGATCGACCAGTTACTGTAAATGGCGAACCTTTACCACATGTAATAGTGGGAGACGAAGCGTTCCCTTGTAAAACTTATTTAATGAGACCTTACTCAGGACGCGGATTGTCACAAGATAAAAGAATTTTCAATTATCGTCTCTCCAGAGCTCGTAGAGTCTCCGAAAATGCCTTTGGGATTCTTTGTCAAAAGTTTAGAATATTCTTAAATAAAATACAGATTCACCCAAAAAATGCAGATAAAATAATTTTATCTAGTCTTTGTTTGCATAACTTTCTTAGAAATGACAATGTCTTCTTGACCGTACTAGAGCAAGAGAGAACAGACAATGAAGCACCAGTTTTTACAAGTATATCGAACATTGGTGGAAAATGCTCCAATGAAGCACTCAAAATACGAGATGCATTTAAGGGATATTTTAACTCTGATTCAGGGGCAGTTTCTTGGCAAGAAGATGCAATTAATATAGGAAATACTTAAACTAACTGTAAAGTTATTTTATAATTGTATGGTAATAAATAAAGTAAATTACCCGTTACTTATTAGTTTTCAAAATAGTGCCTGTAAATGTCATTACTAATTATATCTTAACTAGGACCCATCGTAACTATGAGTACATTGTATTAAATGGATAGTAACAGCAATAACAATTTATTATAAATTAAATAATTAATATAAATACAATAAATTAACACTTACCCTTTTCATTAAGTTTGTTACCAATTTCAGTCCAAATTATTTCTCTCCTATGTTGGTTACTATAATTTTTATGAGCCATGTCATATAGCTCACTATATTCAGCTACAAGAACGATAAGTTTATCAATTTTTTCTCCGTCCATAGTTAACAATCACTTCAAAACAAACAAGTTGGAACAACTTGCTGCCTGCGCGCGAATCTTCCAATTCCCACTTGTCCGTCAACAAGCAGAGCGGCGAGTTTACGAGCGACATTCTGCATGCCAATGCTTCGCGGGAAATTAAAATTTTGCAGCGCCGCGCTGATCTGTTCGGCGCTGCAACGCTCTGCTTAGGTGGAAACGACCCCATTGAATTATACGTATCCAATTGTAAGCAGCATTTTGCTGCTCTGCTCTGCTCTGCGCCGCGCCGCTCGATGCTGCTTAGATGGGAATCCGTCTTAAAGACGGATTCCCATCTAAGCAGCATCGAGCGGCGCGGCGCAGAGCAGAGCAGCAAAATGCCATATTTATGACTCTTGTTTGATATATATTGTCGGAATCATAATCTCCCTTCCCAACTATGTTGGATTCTTTGACTATAACCCGCACTAGACGTAAAGAACTCGCATGTCCAGTATAGGGATCGAGACCGAACTATAGAGGCAGCACTTCTGTCGAAAGTAGAGCGCCCTAGTGTTAAATAAGAAAAACATTGTGATGTAAACAGTATAATAAACAACCTACAAAATGCAAAAAATGGATAGATCTTTTTATTTTCTTTGCCAGGAAAAACTGTTGGTATGTAAGATGGGTGTAGGGGATTATCTGATTTTTGATTATTGGCAAAATGAGCACTGCAAATTCTAGTATTTATATTTGGTTCCCAATCCTCCCGATGTTTTCTGAAATGTAATTAAAAAACTTGAAGTGATTCGTTTTTTACAAATGTCTACTTAATAGTTTTTAATTATTTGAACTTATTATATAATATTAAAGTCAGCAAGCACATAACTAGTTTTTTTATTTTATATCATCAATGAAATCGTACAGAAAACAACATTTTATTCTCTCGATAATAATCTTTTATTTATGTGAAAAAACATTTAGAACTTTCCTAATAGCTGCCAATTGTAGTATCATACTGATTATACACAAACTAATAGTTAATAAAATGTCTTAATTAGAACATTTTAATTACATATGGGTTTTTACTGCATTTATCCATTTTTGACGTTTTAAAAGGTTATCCAGGCAGTGTTCAATGAACTTTCGGGAAAACTATAAAATTTCAACTGCATAGTATTTTTATACGGCATATGTGAACAGCCATGAATACAGAAAGATACTTTTGATGACGACATCAAAAACATTTAATATCAGTTTTAGAAAATGAACAATTAAAAACGCTGATTATACAGAACTACTAATATTACTAATAGTGTTTACATCACATTGTTTGTGTTTTTTCGCGGCAGATGGCATAAACGTCATCTTTCTCGGTCCCTATACTGGACGATGGCACTCAACGTGAAAAGCGGAATTACTTTTGTAACAACACCTTTTAACTATGCAACCAGCACGCCAAAGCCTATTAACTATGCAACCAAAACGTCAAAGCCTATTAATTATGCAACCAGAACTTCAATTTCAAAATATTTCTAATTTACAATGGAAGAATAAGTATGAAATAAAGTAAATACATGTAATACGATATGTTAAATAATTCAGCCTATTTTTATAGATCTTCGAATTCGTATAAAATGCTATATAATATATGTAAAAGCAGGAATATTATGAATCTTCAATTAAAGTATTAGTGAAATTAACTGTCTCGACCCTTACTTCGTGGAATCTACTCATGTTAGTGTTTTAAATGAAACTCACGGTTTCTAGTTAATACCACAATATAATGAAAAATATTTTTCATTGTAGTGTGGAATTAGCTAGAAACGTTGAGTTTCATTTAAAACACAAATAAAGTATTAGTGGTTGATTACAATACTTGTTATTATTTAAGCTCCCATTTGCAAGAATTCGGTCAGAATGATGTTGAAACTAATATCTTATATTTAAAGTTTAGACAAACGTTTGGCTGGTTAGAAACATCTACAATAAACTCGTTTTTATTTGTTTTAGGTTGGTGGTAACTGCATTTGACTTCTGTTCATAAAGCAAAAAAATACTGTTCAGTACGGATATTAAATTAAAAAATTAAATGTATCCTTTATCCATATTATTCTATTTCAATTGTATAAATATTTAAACAAGTAATTTTTTCATTTTATTTGATTCCATAACCCAGTGATTAGTGTGTGACTGCTATTTACGATTTTCTTTCAAAATTTCTAGTATAAATAGCAGTGTTATCATAAATAACCAGTGCTGGACTAAGTACCAAAGTGTACAAATGAGATGTGGATGATTAGTAATACAATTTTAAAAAAAGTTCTTAAGCATGTGCTAAAGTGATAGATTGCGGCTTTGGTATTGTTATATACTAGTATTATATGTACACTCCCACTAAACGAGAAACATAACAAGTCTTTTTTGTGATGTTCTTTTTAGAGACTTTTCGTGATGTTTATTTAAAACGTTAATAAGATATCTCCTAGATGTCTTAATTTTATTACCAACTCTATTAACATCCATGTCATGTAAATAAAACATATTTTTGATGTACACAGTAATACTTGAATTACACATCATATGAACTTCTTTTTAGTAACTTCCTATAGGAAACATTCATACGATGTTAATTTGTATACTTCACACTAATGTCACATACAGAACGTTACTGTAATATTACAAATTAACATGTTTCTAAGATGATCACATGTTGCAGTTACTTTCACATCTTTCGAAATAATTTTTAGTAAGTTCGTGTGATTACGTCTGTATGATGTTATTCATAAAACTCTCAGTAATATCTCATATTAAACATCACAGTAACATAAAAAAGAAGAAAACAGAAGAGGAACTGATGAACGAAACATACAGTAGTTATCTGTGGAAACAAAAATGACAAGCATGAAATGGCGGATGGTTTTCAGTTATGTGTTATATTTTATTTGCAGGAAGCACATATTTTGCAAGTAGTACTTGAATAAAGTGGTCTTCGTTTTCGTTAGTTCCTACTAAGCTACAGTTTCTATACTTAGTGATAATTCTTGTTATAATGGACAAATAACAATTGTTATCGGTATGTACCTATTCCAAAATCATAATTATTAAAACTTAAAACTCATTCAATACTTTAATCGGCTATTATACATTGAAATTCCAGGTAGCGGAATTGTACACTAACATTATAATAGAGTTTACAAAATAAGGGTTTTTTCAATTTTTAAAATATTTTAGTTACCTAGTAAGTATATTTTGAAAACGATTGACAATATTTCAAATCCTAGATATGCATTATACCCTACAAAAAACTTGATATTGCAATAGGGTAGATATTATTATTAATAAAAAAACATGCTCATATGTTGGCAGATATTTAAATCTAGAAGAAAATATTTTCAATGTTCAAGATGTTTCAGAAGCTACTTATACAAATAAAATAAAAAACAAATAGTTGGTAATTATGTAATGAAAGGGGAGTAACTATTTCAGATAGTCTGATACAAACATTGTATTAAACAGTACAAAAAATATTGAATCAAGTATCTCTAGTTCTAATTTTTTTAAGTAGTAGTCTTAGCCATCAATATAGTTTTGCAGGTTTAGAAAATTTTAACATTATTACTAACAATTCTTGTGAACAATTAGAGACTGTTTAAGACTTTAAAAACAGAAATTTCTGTTAAAAAGCTCATTTCCATTTGAAAATTCACTGAATACAATAAATAATCTGTAGATGTTCCTTACAATGGTACCTATATTAATCTAGTTGAAGAATATGTAACTTATGATACTGAATGCTTCAGTCAACAAACAGCATTCAATTATTTATTATTGTAGAAACACAGCTATTGGATACTCAATTGGATACAATTAATTATAAACTCATTTAACTTGATAATGTGTTCATATCTCGTCCTCATAAGTAGTTTTTTTTTGTATACAGTGTATTAATAATGCTTAGGTTTCATTAAGTTACAATTTCACGATGTTAATATACAATTTGTTCCTGGATGAAAATAACAAGATGAGAATAATAGTATATTATTTTATACAGAAAAGAAGTATGAATTTTCATAGCGCACCTGAATTTACCTCCCAAATGGAGTGAGGTATGGAATAGAAGGTGAATCATGAAAAGTCACTTCTCGAAATAAAATATGTTATTATTCCTTTGAAGATCACCGCATGTATCTTATGGAAAATTGGTCCTAGTCAATAGGCTGAAAATCAAGTTTGATGTAATTTATGATGATCGATCAAAGGTCTCCATGGGCACAATTTGATCTAAAGTAATTGTTTTATTAGCTGTTGTTCAGTGTACGTTATGGAATAGTTGAGGTACTCGAAACAGCGAGTCTTGCGTGAGAAAAAGTAACCGTAAGTAAACGATAGAATTTTCTTAAATCAGATTGGATTTCTGTTGATGTAACGTAATGTTTCATTAAATCTTTATGGTGTAAACTTTTTATTCGTTTTAATATAATTAAAAAACTATTCTAATAAATTCTGTAAACTAGCTGTAATGTATGTGTATCCGTTAAACTTTATTAATTCAGTTTCAAAGTATGGTACGTTATGGTAACTACGGATTAATATACCCTTTTTTATTTCTTGCTTTCACTGAATGTGCTCAATAGTTTCCGCTTTCCAGACTTGTTATGTAATATGCTTACACAGTTTTATTTTTTTTTAGGTTGGATTGCTGGACAAGATATTTTTTTTTCTAATTTTGTACATGTTTTTTTCAAATTTACTGTACTGTTCATTAATAGTGAATAAACGTTTTAAATCCTTTATTGCTATTTTATTTTAAATGTACAGGATGAACAACTAAGAACGACTGTAGGCCACATCTCAGAAAAGAATCATGGTACAACTTTCAAAAAAATTACCTTTAGGTAAGGGATCCTGAAAAATTGCTGGGAAATATTTTGCAGTCTCTAAAATATCCGCTAGGGGTGGAATGAACACTCGAAAACATAATACTCCAAAAAAACATACTTAAGGTGCCATAAAAATACAATTTTTGAAATCTGGATGAGATTATGAGTAAATTTAATTAAGGAGATTTTTTGCCATTATTCTTCAAATAATGGAAGGGGAAGGTTCAAACTTATGAACAAATGTATAACTTTTTCGTTTTTAACCGATATTAATGATTTTAGCTGCATTTAAAAGTTTTTCTGTTTAATAAGATTGATAACAAAATTAGATAATTTTGTATCCACTCGGAAATTTCAAATGTAAATTGAAGCATTTTTTTTTAATTTTTATATCTGATATTGTAAATCTTATATCTTGGAATAGATTCCTATTTTTTACCCCTTTTCATCAGAATTTAAAAAATGCCTCATTACATTTGAAATTTCCGAGAAAAATGGGAAAATTGTGGACTTTTTCACAAAGCGTTGACAAAATTGCCCAATTTTGTTATTTTTGTTAAGCATTTCTTATTAAAAAGGAAAAACTCTTTCAAATGAAGCCAAAAACATGGATGTCGATTATAAAAAAAGTGTTACGACATTTGTTGTTTGGGTTGAACCTTCCCTCACCCCTTACTTGAAGAATAAAGACAAAAAGTCCCTAACGAAGTAAGGGTCGAGACAGTTAATTTCATTAAAAAGTCCCTAACAACATTTTTTCATAATCTCAACAATATATCAAACATTGTATTTCTAGGATACGTTTAGTATGTCTTTTTTGGAGATAATCACAGTATTATGTTTTTAAGTGTTCATTCCACCCCATATGAGATATTTTAGAAACTCAAAAATATTTTCCAGCGATTTTTCAGGGTCATTTTCCTGAAGGTATTTTTTAAAAGTTGTACCATGACTATTTTTTGAAATATTGCCGACAGCCGGCGTTCTTAGTTGTTCACCTTGTATTTGCTGATTAGGCACAGAAACATCTATAGGATGTCATCCAGAATGTTTGAGGTATATTATTTAGAGGTTTATGTAATGTCCATACAACATCTACGAGAATACACTGTATTATTTTTGAAATGTCGCATTTAGATCATTGATAAGATGTTATTTTTTAGACATTGCATTAACATCGACAAGATGTTAAAAGGCATTTCAGAATGTAACAGAAATGTTGTTTTTAGTTCGTTATCAAGACTTCCTTTTGAAGAAGTTCTAGTAACATCACAGTAATGTAAAAAGACAGCGCCTTAACATCGCTGAAAAGTTAAGTTGAAATATCACAAAAGTTAACAGCCACAATCTGGGCATAAGCGGTTGTATAGATGTGCATGTGATGAAAACAAGAGGAAAAAAAGGAAGAACATTACCACAATGTGATGTTGAATTAACATAATTGTAATATTTATTTGCATAGTGGGCTCTGTTTATCGAAAAGGTCTGAGAGTGCCTAATAAATATTAAAGTCTCCTTAAATTGTATTGAAAACACAATAGGTATATAAATAAATGTAAATTGAAACTTTTAAAATGTTTATATTAGATAAAAAATCACATTCACATAACTGGACACTTCTTATTTATAAAAATAGCCTTATAAATTAAATCACATTTCAAAGCGTCTGGCACATATTGTTTTTACATCTACTTGGTAGTTATTTGGCTGCAAACGATCCTGCGCTGGAATAAGCTGTAAAAATGTCAAGAATAAATCAAATTGTTTCTTCTTGTCAATCATTTCACTTACCAGAAGAGTGCGATCCAGATCCACCTCCAGAATAGGCACTGGATCCACTAAATGCTCTCGCTCCCGAATGAAAATCTCCTCCTCCAATAGATTTGTCAATCAATTCTTTCAGAAGTGGAAATCCTCCAAATCCATCTCCTTGGCCGTTAGTTAAAAAGGAGCCAGAACCACTGCTACTGAAAGCTTTACTACCAGCTCCAGATCCACTGTAAGCACCACTACCGGATCCTCCAATCGAGGAGCTGCTGGAGAAGGCACCGCTGTAAGCACCGTTATTACCAGACAATCCGCAAGATCCGCCTTTACAACCACCTTTAGCTGTAAAATTAGTTATGGACAATAATTAATTAGAAAATATTGATATATGTGATAGTTTGCTTTTGGGAAAATATGATGAAGATAATTTGAATCGGATAAAACTAGATATTTTGGATCCTATACTGATGAAATAATTTCTAGAAACTGCAGGAAAAGAAGAGGAATTTTTTACTTGACTTTATGAACATAAAAAAACTCATTAAGATGTAAATATTTAGGAAAACAAGGGAAAGAATAATAAGCAACGTTGTTTTAGGACCTAAACTACAAATTCAATGTCACCGGCATTGTGACTAGCTTTATGAAACGTGACATTTCATTTATTCCATTTTCGACTCAATTATTTCCAATACATTGTGATGAACGAAAATAACATGTATAAGTTATTATTATAATACGTTATATTGTTCTTATATTCTATAGAAAAGATCTTGTCAATCATATTAGTTCGAGTCAGTGTAGGAAGGTTAGTTACGAAGATTATAATATTTGAAAACAACAAGAGGACACAGTAGAATTAGTATCATAAACATCATGTATTGATGTATGAAGTTAATTTACGCTAATTAATAATTTAGTTAGTTAAGATTATTACTGGAATAATAAGATGGATAGTGACCCTAGTTTTTCATTGATTATCGATTCCTTCCCAGTTCAGAAGATGTCAGATGAACCACCATAAGAAAAACTACCCCATACGATAATCATAACAAATCAATTTATTAAAATATTCAAAATATGGGAAGAGGAAATGCAGTACCAAAGAAAATGAGACTAAACAAAATAGCTGCTAGATATTGGAAATTGATGAAAAATACTAATAGCAGCTTTAGTGGGGTTTTTAGTAACTTATATCATTATATAACCCAGATTTGAACATTAATTTTGATAAATATTAGTAATTAATAAAGGATTTATTGAAAACAACTAACCTCCTCCATAGCCTCCCGATCCTGAGTAACTTCCTGATCCTGAATGACTTCCAGCACTTAAATCAGTTCTACATTTTCCCCCAGTACATCCATTTTCTTGTAAATAACCTTGTATATTTCCACTAGAGGAACCTGTTTTCGTTCCTCCATTTGAGCCACAGTTGCCACTGCTACAACCTCCTCCATAATTTCCTGATTCTGAGTGACTTCCAGCACTTAAATCAGTTCCACATTTTCCACCAGTACATTCACTGCCTTGTAAGTAACCCTGTATATTTTCACTAGAAGAACCTGCTTGCGATCCTGATACTCCTCCATTTGATCCACATTTTCCACTGCTACAGCCTCCTCCATGGCCTCTCGATCCTGAATAACTTCCAGCACTTAAATCATTTCCACATTTTCCACCAGTACATCCACTTCCTTGGAAATTACCATGTAGATTTCCACTAACTAAATCTGCTTGCGATCCTGATACCTTTCCATTTGAGCCACAGTTTCCACTACTACAACCTCCTCCATAGCTTCCTGGTCCTGAGTGACTTCCACCAGTTAAATCAGTTCCACATTTTCCACCAGTACATCCACTGCCTTGTACGTAACCGTGTATATTGTCATTAGAGGAACCTACTTGCCATCCTGATATTCCTCCATTGAAACCACATTTGCCACCAATACAATCGCTAGCGGAATCGCCGGAAATAGGTATTTTACATAAACCTCCAGAGCAATCACTTCCTTGAACATTTCCTTGAAAATGTGCACCTGAAGAACCTGAGTATACTTCGTAATTTGTTCCTTGAATAAAATTAGTTGTTGGTTTGGATCCTTCACATTGGCCTCCAGAGCAAGAATATCCTGGTTTGATAGAACCTGGTATGAAAACATCTACTACGGGGACTTCAATACCTTCAGATTTTTGAACAAGTACTTCTCCGGCTACAAAACCTAAATGTATATATAATTAGTTTCTGGAAATGTAACTAAGAAATAGAAACTTACCATTATTGCCTGTTTTAGTTCCTGGATAATGGCTGACTGGCTTGTTTCCTTGTATCTGGGGCTCCCCACCAATTATAACTGGGATCACTAGAGGTGTTTCCTCTTTTTGGTTTTGATCTTCGGTCACTTTATATTCATTGGGTATCTTGAATGGTTTCAATTGAGGTGATTCATTTTGGTTATAACCTGGATAAAGTCTATCGTGCCCCCCAGCCCCTTTATATTCATCTGGTATTGTAAACGGCATCAACTGTGGTGTACAATCATTTCCACTACAACTTTGTTGACCAGGTAATGGTATAATTGTGGCTGGGAAGTTTGGTGTTGGTTGAGGTGTTATTTGTCCTGGGTGTTTAGGTAATGGACAAGAAGTTCCAGTGCACGTATAATATCCTTCACTAGCAGGTTTTTCATGAACTGTTTTTGGCGTTGTAGGTTGGTGGGGTTTTATCATGTGACGATGATATGGTTTGTTTCCTGGAAGAAGAAAATCATGACTGGAACTTGGTCCTTGGTCGTGCGGTTTATTATCTGCTGCCGGTACTTCTTTTTGGATATGTTCGGGAGAGAAAGGCAAGTCTACCTCGATTGGCTGTTCTACTTTACCAGTAAAATCAAGTTTTCCTTGACTTTCATGTACATTTGAGTTGCTTTCGTGAATATTTTTATGTTGGTTGTGACAATTTCCACCTGAACAGCTTGTAGTTACTTGAGATTCTGGGACAACGTTTATACAATAAGCTCCTGTACAACCCGTAGTAGAGGAACTTGGTAATTTCTTTGTTCCAGGTAATAAACATTGAAGACCAGAACATATTGTTCCCGGAGTAGAAGGTACAGGATAATCTACGCCGAAATTAATACTGCCAGGAGCTGGATAAATATTTTGCTGACTTACAGAAGGAACATTTATATGTGTTAAATCTACAGAAATAATCCCATGTTCAGGCTTTTGTGGACTGTATCCTCCACATTGCCCATTTGCGCAATTGATACCAACATCCGTAGGTTTTTCATTACAGTTTCCAGATTTGCATGATCCTTGTTGGTATGTGCCAATTGATGGTTCACTTAGATCTATATTAATTGAACCAGTTTCATGTTGTGCATTGCTGTTAGCATTTGAACCTGCAGAGAAATGAGCGTTTGATGGTTTTTTGCCTGGTCCAAAGCAGTCATTACCATGGCAAGCTAATTTACCGCCATACTCGTCACACTGTCCAGTAGAACAATCCGGAGTTTTAGGTTGGTTAGGTCTATAAGTTCCTGGAACAGAACCGGTTCCAGCAAAGTAATTTTGATTCCCATTGTAAACATTGTCGTTTGATTGGCACTGTCCTCCAGCACATGGTACAGCTTTACTGTCGTGTATATTTCCTGGTTTTCCAGGGAAGCTATGTATGAGATCTAGAGATGGACCGGGTTTTTCGTTATCATAATTTGTGGTTGGTTGAAGAGGAGTTTGTGGAACTGGAACGTACTGTGGTTTAGGATACTGTCCGGCAGGAATACTAGTATCTATACTGCCTGTAGATCCCGGTAGTAATCCAATAACACTTATAGCTCCACTACCAGGCACGTGCGTTTGAATAGGTTGTTGAGGAGTTTCAACTATTACTGGAATCACTGAAACAGGTATATTTCCTCCATGATTATACGGTTTATCAAAGGCTGGCTTACTATCATATATACTACCATGAGAACCTGGGAAGGAGTGTATTAAGTGGGAAGACAGTCCTATGGTGCCGGTATTAGTAGCACCTTGATATATGCCAGTATTAACAATACTTGGTTTTTGTTCTTCAGGAGTCCAAGCTGGCGGGCCACCACCTCCAGGAGGTGCCGGTTTAAAATCAGTAATGCTACCTTTTGGTCCGGGGAAAGGTCCTTGGCAACAAGGTTTAGATCCTTTATTTATACCGTCGTAATTATCTGATTTAAATCCTGTGATAACTTGATTAAAAGCTGGCGTTGTTTTGGGATTTGGGTATTCGTTTGGAATTTTGAAATCGTTTACAATAACGTTACCAGGTCCAGAGTCTGATCCAGAACCTGAAATATATAAGTTAAAAATTAATTGTTTCAATTAATTGTTGAATATCAGTTGTTAACTGCCTTACCTGCGTTATTAACAGTGTTGTATTTGGTATCTTGCTGACTATGACTGGATCCGTGGCCTATAACGTTAATTAACCCAACAGTAGATCCACTATTACCTCCTGCATTGGAACCACCGGATCCTGCATTGGAAGCACCGAATCCTGCATTGGAAGCACCGGATCCTGCATTGGAAGCATCCAATCCTGCGTTGGAAGCACCGAATCCTGCATTTGAAGCACCGGATCCTGCATTGGAAGCACCGGATCCTGAACAAGTAGTACACGTAGATCCTGTACCTGTGTATGAACCTGCTGCTGAATATGACCCAGAGTTTCCAGAATGGCTATCCTGATCTAATTGTACGTTATGTCCAGCTTGAAGACCGGAATCAGGGGTAGATCCAGATCCTGAACTCGCTCCAGCAAATGCTCCCGAACCTGCTGTAGCAAATGATCCTGAGCTGGCTTTAGCACCGTCAGCACCAGCGTGTGCGTAAGCTGCAGCGCTGGCTTGAGCTTCTGCATTTAAGGGTTTACTGATATCGTTTAGATCGGCATTGTCTCCAGATGCGAAGGAGCTGCTGAATGCTGCAAGTAAATCATCTAGTTGTTATTTTATCCGAAATATTGTATGATTGAAGACAAGAAAAGACTATATTACTATGGAAATATTTAAATAGACAGAGGAGAAAGGGTGAAATATTTCTTCTATATTTTGATATTTTTCAACTATTAAGGTAGGTGAGCCAATTATTGCCATGGAATCGTTAATTCAGTTATTCTTAATAAGATGACGCTCCTACTCTGTCTTAGAGTAGGAACACAAACCATAATAATTACCGCATTGATGCATTTCAGTCGCCAGTACTGATCAGACTTTGAAAGAGTGTGTTTTTAACGAGAGCGGCATAAAAAATATTTAAGTTTAAAATTCTTATACACGTTTGCTTTTCAAGATTAGTGGACGTTCTAATTATCAATAAGTACGTTGAAGTAAGTAATTGCTTGTAGCATATTTTGTTTTATTTCATTTAACGAACGAGACAAGAAAATTAATTTTTTTCATTCGGGTAGCAAGTGTCCTAATATTGCCACATAAATTGTTCTCAATATTGCCATGGCAATATTAGGAACCACTTCTTCTAAATAATTTGTTAATAGATGTATTAACTAGAATGGTATTGTTGCAGAATGCCGAAAAAAAACCGAGCTAAGTGGTCTCAAGAAAATCTTAGAAGGGCATTACAATCTATTACAAATGGGACTAGCATTAGTGAGGCCTCAAAACAATATGAGATTCCTAGGACAACTCTTGGATTGCATTACCGACAAAATAATCCAATTAAACGTCTTGGGAGAAAATCAACTTTAAGTTTAGAACAAGAACTTCATTTGGTGGCAAGGATTCATAAATTAGCAGAAATTGGTGTACCAGTTACAAGTAAAGTCGTTAGAAAAAGTGTATTTTCTTATGCAAATCCCTTAACATATCGACAAGATTTTCTGAAGAATCCCAAACAGCAGGTAGAAAATGGCTTAGACTATTTTTTAAAAGACATCCTGATGTAGTCAGACGTAAAGCGCAACAAATGAATCCAGCAAGGGCTCAAAAGATGAATCCCGTTGTTGTAAATGATTATTTCACAAAACTGAAAAATGTTATGATTAAACTGAAGTTATTTGATAAACCAGAAAACCTATATAATATGGATGAGAAGGGTTGCAGACTGACCATTCACAAACAACAAACTGTTTTAGCAAAAAAAGGACTTAAACGTGTTCATTTAACAGCTCCAGAACATGGTGAAAATGTTAGAATCGTAGAATGTGGAAATGCCTTGAGCCAAGCTATTCCACCTTTTATTTTATTTAAGGGCAAAAGACTCAAACCTCTTGGTTCAAAAGTAACAATGACTCCAAAAGGGAGTATGACTAATGAGTCTTTTATTATGTGGCTCGAGAATTTTGCAAAATACAAAAATCCAGGGACCAATACTCGATTAATATTCGATGGAGCCAAATCTCATTTATATGTTTCTATTGTCGACGCAGCAGAGAAGTACGGTGTAACATTGTTTTGCCTACCCAGCAATACCACGCACGAGTTGCAACCGATGGACAAATCCGTTTTTAAAAGTTTTGAGACCTTTTGGAATCAAGAAATATTAAATTTTTTGTTAACGAACCCTGGAAAAGCCATAACAAAAATGAGATTTGGCGATATTTTTAGAACAGTCTGGTTAAAATCCATGACACCAGCCAATATTACATCTGGATTTAGAGCTACCGGTATATTCCCGTTTAATCCAGATGTAATACCCGAAACTGCATTTGCACCTAGCCTGATCACTTACATAGAAGAAAACAAAGAAAATGGGAATATTGTTAATGCACCATCTACATCAACAACTCAAAAATCTCCGAATAATGAAGATGAACTTAACAATAAGTTACCGACATCAGAACTTGGAAAGTCTCAATTTCCTAACATCCAACCATCAACATCAGGAGTCACAGACTTTAAGTCCACTAAGAGTCAACGAAAGAAGAAATTACTTAAGCTAAAAAATCAAAAACAGATTGAACATTTCCCCTCTGATGACTCTTTGGATTCAGAATATAGTGTTCATGACGATTCATGTGAAGATGAGTTATCTTCTGATAGCAGTTATGAAGATTCCTTGAAAGAGTCGTTAATTGAAAAGCTGCCCGTTACTGCATCTACTCCTAGTATTCCCCATTTTCTGGAAACTCCGAAAAACCAAAGTGAAGCTATCCAGAGTATTCCTAATACTCCAGAACTTCCCAACAACTAAAGTCAAACTACTTTCAGTCTTCCCGATATTCCGGAAGATCTTGAAAACCAACGTCAAGATAATTCCTTTAAAAAAGTGGGATTGCTCATTATTCCTGAAGTAAAAACAATCGCTTCCAAACGCTAACCAGCCATCAATAGTAAAGCACAAGAAGTAACAAGAAATCCATTTCCTTCCTCTTCAGCACCTCCTTCCAAAAAAATTAAATTTAACGAGACATAAGGAATTACACCTGTTTCATCAAAGGCACGTGGAACTTCCAAAAAATGTCCTCGTCCTAACGCAAAATCATCTTCCGAATCATGGTATTGTTTTTTATGCAAGGAAAATCGTATAGCAGATATGAGGTTGTGTGTTGTCTGCAAAGTTTATGTCCATGAAGAATGTGTGGGACTGTCCAAACAAGATAAAGAGTTATTTAAGTGTCCAAATTGTGCTTAGAGTAATATCAAACTTAAAACCCTCCGGGGGCCTCAATGCGATGGGTTTTGAGGTTTCATATTACTCTAATTAGTTAGTAGGTTTTTTTTGTTACTTATAAACAAAAAATAAAGTCAATATTTTTTAGCATTGATTTTTTTTTGTAAACTAGCTATTCCTTTTATTATTGCCAGGTGTATGGCAATATTTTGACCCCGTGTTCCAAATATTGCCAGTTGTGCACTTTTTTTGAAGAAAATAGTAACTTTTTACTTTTCCGCCAACCTATCTAATATGCGAGAAAAGTATTGGTTTACCCACAAAAAAGTTGGAAATTTGAAATTTTTTTTGAGTTATTTTTACGTTATCCATCAACAACAACACGAAAAAACGGTTTTTAGAAAAAAATCCTGTGTGTATGTCGTCGTCGTCGTCGTTGTCGTCGGCCACTTTTCCTTGCAAGTCTTGTTAGCACGATACAGCCTCCAGAGTGCAATAAGACACCAATTTTATGATGGAATATTGTTAAGGACATTTCACAGATGAACCCTATTGATTTTCAGCTCACCAGAGCCAGTACAACGGGTGCTATGGTACTTGAAGTACGACATTTTGTCGTTTTTCGAGAAATTTCAGTTTGTTAGCACGATACAGCCTCCGGAGTTCAACAAGTCACCAATTTCATGATTGAATATTATTCAAGGCATCTCACTGATGAACCCTATTGATTTTCAGCTCACCAGAGCCAATACAACCGGTGCTACAGTACTTTAAGTACGATATTTTTGTCATTTTTGGAGAAGTTTCAGTTTGTTAGCACGATACAGCCTCCAGAGTATATACAAGTGATGAATTTTATGATTGGATATTATTCAGAGCGTCTTAAAGATGAACCCTATTGATATTGAGCTCACTAAAGCCAGTACAACGGGTGCTGTGGTACTTGAAGTACCAAATTTTTGTCATTTTTGGAGAATTTTCAGTTTGTTAGCACGATACAGCCTCCAGAGAGTATACGATTGATCAACTTTACGAATAAGTATTGTTCAAGGTGTCTCACAGATGTACCCTATTGATTTTCAGTTGACTAGAGCGAGTACAGCGGGTCCTATAAAACTAGATATACTAAATTTTTGGTTACTTTTGGAGAAATTTCGGTTTGTTAGCACGTTACATCCCCCGAAGTGTATACAAGTAACAATTTTATGATAGAATATTGTTCAGGGCCACAGATGCGGAAAAGTTAGTTTTAATCTTTAAAACCGTTTATTGTTTATTATTATATTTAATATATTTGAAGATAAATATATTGAGATTTATTCATCCTATTTACAGAGCCTTACAAATTATCAAACCTTAAGGTGGCAATAATTGGCTCACCTACCTTACTATCAATTTTCTGGTGATAATAATCATCACTGTTTCGCCAAACAATTATTATTTCGGTAATCCCTATCTATTTAACTCTTACACCGACCTTTGAATTGTCGGATCACGTAACAGAGTCCAGAAAGTGCCAACAGTATGCGTTAAGTAGGTGTAAGAATGTACCTGTACGATATTTTTCTTTCTATAGGAAAATGGGGTACAACGTTACCAAGTCTACGTTTTCTCTTAGTCTAGGGAAATTGTGTACAATCTGGCAACACCGTATGTGAGTGTCTGGGAATGTTTCCCATCTACGAAGTCTCAACCCTCTACGCTTCAAATAAAGGCGATCCCCTTTAAACCCCATGTAATTCCAGATTTTATCGTACCCCATACTCGTCGAAGTGACAACTATTTATTACAAAAATACTTTTTTATACTTTTGATTCCCGATGTTTCTAGAAAATACCAGTTGTTCCAAAGAGAATTTATATCCACCGTCACCATCAAACACCCAGTCCTATACACTTTTTAAAAAAATGTCTCTTAGAGTAACAAAAAGTTTCAAAATGTAGAACAGTGAATTGGCCTCATTTTATAAATTTTTGATTAACATTTTTCAATAATTATTTCCATTGAAGGTGTTTTTGGAACTATTTTCTAAAGAGTATTCAAAGAAAAAAATCTGTAGAGTGTATTTCGGGTAAACGAGCAGACCACCACACTGACTCATGAGGTTCTACTATTGGTAAAGAAGAAAACAGTATGTTTCCAATGAGATGCTGAGATATTTTCACAACATAACACATTTGATTGAAATCGAAGAGCTTTCTTTTTTACCTAAAGTCAACTCTGATGATTCTTAAATAATGGCATTAAATATTAAGTTGGAAATGTCAAACTGGCTCTGTCTAAAAATATATTTGCTACTTACCAGATGATGACGCAGATGCTGAAGAACTGCCTAGAAAAAAGAATTTTGAATTACTTAAAATAGAATATTACCCAAAATATTTAAGGATGGTTTTAGATTAGAGTTATATTATGGCTTATATTCGTTAGGTACGAATGGTAACTGCTAGAGCTTAGGTACAAACGGATTCTGAATCAGCATTACCTTTCCGAAGTAGAAAAAATATTCACTGTGGCGCTTTTCTACTTGGTTAGCCATAATCTTCTTCATTGGTTAAACATCTTGAAAGATGATGTAGGTTAGTGAAGATGGATGCGTTAGTTCTCCTCAGGATAGATGCTGGGAGGAAAATGATGCCCGAATAGTCAGTCAAGTAGATTTGTTCCCCACAGTATTTTTGGATTCGTAATAATAAACTGACACTAGCAGTGGTATAATATGAGAGAGGATTTTGTCCTGAATTGGGTGATATGTACCAAATGATGTGATGATTATTATTTTTCTAATATGCTGGAATACTTACTGTAACTTTTGCTAAATGAACCTTTGACACCATAGCCGCTACCTGAAAGGAAATGAAATTATTATTATTTGAAAAAAAAAGAAAATAACATAAATATCACATTTTCATTCCCATTTTTTTAAAAATGTACTTTTCATGCAAAATACAAGACATAACCTAAAAGTTGTAGTACAAATTATATTTTTTAAACGCAAATGAATACAACTTGTTTTTAATTACGTATTTGCGTGGTACATGTCAAGTAGATAATATAAATAATCACCTTCAAAGAATTGACAACAATATGAAGTATTGGTTATTATTAGTCTGGGGTCAATTTATTGAAGATGTGATAAATTCAATTAAAGGTTTAGTGATGAAAACTTTGTTATATTTCGGGATTTATATTTGAAGGTCGTTTGATATTCTGATGATTATTTTAGCAAATAAAAGCAATCAACGTTTTATGCGCGAAGTTTGTTTTTATTGAACGTTTAAAAATAGATTGGTTGCAGACAAAAAATGCTAATTAGCTATAATAATTTTGATTTAAACAATAGTCAACTAGCTCTTAAAATTGAATAAAGAAAATGTAGGTAAATGGAATGTTTGCAAAGTGATGAAATTAAAAATTTAATAGATTATAATTAGAAATTATATAATATGAAAAATAGTCAAATGAATGTAGTAAATATTTTGGTTTGATATGATGATATAAATAAAAAAGCTTTTAAATAAAATTAGGGGAAGGAAAAATTGGAATGTACAAGCAACAACTGTATATTTTAACATTTTTGAATTCCTTGTGAAATTTTGCATACAGTAAAACTTTTAATTCATATTTTTATTGAATAATTGAGTCTTTAATCAATAATTTATCGTTTTTGACTTAGTTAGCCATGGATGAAATGTCAAACAGTGAGTAAGGCAAACTTAATTTATGGAAATTTATTTTAACAAAAAATGACAGAAATTATGAAAATTATAATAGATGTTCAAAATTACGCCCTTCTGCTATTTGACAATATCCTAAACGTTCTTCAAATTCTCGTAAAATTTTTTGCAAAAATTCGTTCGGCACTTGCAGCAATACGTTTCGTATGTGTAGCTCTAAGTCATTTAAATTTGTAGGTCAACTTCTGTATACTTTATTTTTTAGATAAACCCACAGAAAAAATCGAGAGGAGTTAGATCAGGACTACGAGGTGGCCAATAGCACTCTACGCCCCATCCATCGACCTGGAAAAACTTGATCGAAATACTGGCGCACAATTCTACAATAATGTGCAGGTGCACCGCTTGCTGAAACGATATGTCTTCGGCAGGAATTAGTGGGTTATTTGGATGAGGATAAAGTGTTGCAATAGCGGGTATAATATTATTTGTTAAATACCGATGTGCAGTCAGATTACCTTCAATGAAGAAAAGTCCAATAATATTATCGTCTATCATTTCTGACCACACATTTATTTTTTGCGGATACTGCGTATGTACTGGCCTCATCCAACGGGAGTTATTTCTAGACCAGATACGATAGTTATGTCTATTCACTTTACCACTTAAGCAAAATGTTGCTTCATCTGAGAACACAATTTTTCTGATAAAGTTTGGGTTTGCTGTACATCTGTTCTGAATGTTTTCGCAAAATTCTGTTCTGCGATCTGGATCATCTTCAGTTAATTCGTGACAGAAGTGAAATTTATATGATATCGATTTTTCGGAATTCATTATGTTCATGACGGAAATCTGGTTTATGTCACAGTCAAGAGCTAACTGGATAGTTGATGTTTGTGGATTCATAGTTACCCTACTAGAAGAAAAAAATGTCGATATCTACTTAACAATACCCACCTCTGATCTGGTAAAAAATTCTATCACCTTCAATGCCAAAAAACTAATCAATCAGCTACCTTTAGAATTAAAAGTGGCAAATACATTCAATAGATTCCGGAGATTGACAACGGCGTTTGTGCTTGAGAGACCTTATTATTCAGTGGCAGAACTCTGCAATCTACCCTAGACTTTTGAGTTACATCGGCGTAGTTCAGTATTTGGTATGATGTACGATGGTAACATTGTATTATAATTATTAATTTAAATTTGTATTTTATATATTATGTTTTGTATTGTTAGTATAGTCAGTATTTTTTATATCTTCAAAACTCTCTCTCTCTCTCTCTCTCTCTCTCTCTCTCTCTCAAGTGATAGTAACACATTCAACTTTACATTGTCACTTGTCGCGGATTTAGGTCTTCCTGGCTTGGGTTCATTTACTACGTAATGTGTTCGTAAATAACGCCTTATAGTTTTCACAACTGATGATTTTGTTAGGTTAGGTTAGGTTTGTCAAAAAATATGATTTTACTCAAGAGTAAAGTACCTTTATATTTGACAATATCGAAAAATGTCACTGAAAAAAGTTGATCAGAATTAAAATTACGTTTAAATATGTAATTACATTTATTTTCATCAATAAAATTATTTTTAAAACGAATGTCTACAATAATGCAAATTTAACTGTAGTTACATGTAATCTATGATTTTGTTAGGTTAGGTTAGGTTTGTCAAAAAATATGATTTTACTCAAGAGTAAAGTACCTTTATATTTGACAATATCGAAAAATGTCACTGAAAAAAGTTGATCAGAATTAAAATTACGTTTAAATATGTAATAACATTTATTTTCATCAATAAAATTATTTTTAAAACGAATGTCTACAATAATGCAAATTTAACTGTAGTTACATGTAATCTAAGATGCACTGACAAACAAATAATTTTACTGTTTTAAATGAAGCTTATTGTTTCTAGATAACTCCAGAATATATTGAAATTTTTTAAAAATTTTTAAGAAAATTAAGAACTGTTTCGTTATTAAATATCATAGTCAGACAGTTAACAAACAATTTGTTGATATAAGGAAATGTTGACAGTAAATTTCAAACCGCGTTAGAATTTATAAGACACATATAAATGGTAGCGTTATTAACAGATGAAGAGAAATAAAAAATTGTTTTGATTGTGGGAAATGACTATAAAACGCATAGAGAAGCAGCAAATATTTTCAATAATAGATATCCCAATAAAAATATAACCCAATCAACTATAATAGTAAATAAATTTCGAAAAACTGGAAATATTAAAAATAATTTTAATGGAAAACGTCAAAAACTGGTTGCTGATGAGAATACGCAGTTTGATGTAATGCTGTCTGTTGTAGCAAATCCAAAATTATGATTGCGCAAAAAAAGTCGTTGTCACAACAAAATGTAAGTATAAATACAGTGGCAAGAATTTCAAAACTAAATAAATACAAACCAAAAATCGTACACAGGGTCGAGACAGTTCATTTCATTGATTATGCACTTATTACGCGCATTAATTGCAAAATTATTACAAAACTAAAAGGTCATCATGTGTTTCGTAATCACAAGAGATAAATGTTCATTCAAAATAGAAATATTAGTAAAAAATAAAATAATCTCAAGTTTTAATTTAAATAGATGTACTTGCATATTTGAACGTAGTTTTTATTTCTGATCAACTTTTTTAGTAACATTTTTCGATATTGTCAAATTTAAAGGTACTTTACTTTTTTTTTACAAACCCCGTATACGACTAAAAAATTTGATATTTGATGACTGTATTTAGGTTTTAGATAATGCAGAACTTTTTATGAGGAATAACTCTTTTTCCTATAATTAATAATAAAAAGTTTTCCATATGATTCCAACCTAGGGGGACGGCAAGGAATCTAGAAATAGTAAGTCAATTGAAAGTTACAGGTGCGGATCTGAAGGAAGAAGATTTAGTTTGTACCTTAATAATGGCAATGCCCCATATATTCCAAACAGTAAAAATCATTTTAGAATATGTACCCCCTGAAGATTTAGTAAAAGGAAAATTTCGTGCTGAAATAGAACGAAGGAAAGCGAATGGTGATACAGAAATGAACAAAAATGGAAAATAATATGTGAAGTCAGTAACATTTACAGCAAACATAGGTGTATGTTACACATGTGGAGAAAAATGACACTATTAAAGAGACTGTAGAAGAAATAATATTGGAAGTGATGTATACAGTGGATTTTCGATCAATAAAAGAGGACATGATAGAAGTAGATATAATAACCAAAAAGGAAGTTGCAGAGAAATTTTCAACAATTATGGAGATGGATCAAGAAGGAGTGCTAGCGGTAACAGAACAGGATACGGCAATATAAGAGGAACAGGCGAGCCTTAAAGCCTTTAGAAGTAAAAATAATTTTCGTAGAATAGCCTTCTTGTGGAACCATTCGATCAGACGGAGGACACGGCTTTCCGTTTATGTATTGTTTGATTCCTAACTTTCCTTATAAATTTGTAAAGAGAAGCTGTCATCATTTTTTTGACGGAGTGACAAGAAATTTCAAATGTATTTTATCCGAATTTGGTGGTGAATCGACGTATAAAAAATTTAAAAGGAACCGAAATAAATGTTATCAGAGATCTCTAAACTCTGTTTGATATAAGCACAAATTTGATGAATGCGTTTATGTCAAACATACAACAGTTTAATTTACCGTGATTAAAAAGAAAAATATTATTTGAAAGGTTTATATTTTATAAAAAGATTTTTCTAAAAGTCTTGATAATCATTTGCATAATGAGTTAGCAATAATTGATTGTATAGAGTAGTGATTGGAACTCTACTCCGATTGATAGGAGTATATATAAATGAATTGTAATAAAAAGGTTATTGAATATTAAAATAAATCGAATAATTTCATTATAAGAAAATCAAAACCATTACAATATATATATATATATATATATATATATATATATATATATATTTTTTTTTTTTTTTAAATAATTTAAGTATATTTTGATGAACATTTTCGAAATTTGTTCTTTTATAATAGAAAAATTTGAATTTTGAAACACTTGCACTGATTTACTGATTTTATTCTATGAAATTTATAAAACTTTATAGTGCCGTTTTATCTGAGAATTATGATCAAACACCTTTCATAGACGCTAATTAAACATTCATACACTGTTCCCACTCGCAGTTATTTTTTTCAAATTTTTCACCGCACAAGATATAAATAATTTATAAACCATAAATAAAATACACTGAAGTGAATGATTCACTTACACGTTCCAGCACTGATTGTTAATAACAAACAACACAAAACTTGTTGTTTCATGGCCGATGAGTTGGTATTGATTCGACCACTTCTAGACTGGCTCTTATAGTAAAAATCTTATGTATTTATACGCAAAGTCTCAGAGCGCGGTTTAGGACGATTAATAAGAAAAAAAAAACGGAATTCATGAGGATGTGGAGATATTTCCATGTAAAATCTACCCGTGGCAGCCAACTGCACATGAGTAATACAACATTCTTCTTAAGGATGTTTTGGTGGTACTTTCATTTCAATTGAATATTTTTTAAATACATTTTTTTTAATTGATTGAGTATTAACCCATTAAGGCGCAATATATTTTTAGTGGAAATATAAAATTTTTGATAGTGCAAATTGTTAAAAGCCACGTCAGAAAATGTAGCTGTAGGTAAATATAGCTACCACTGAGCATTAATACAAAACACTTATATACAGAGTCTAACTGGAACAAATTCTGTAACTTGATAAATAAAGGTTTATCGCAAAATTCCTGAAACACGTCAATTTTAATTTTCAATGGGGCATACTATAATTCTTTTATTTCTTTTTTTATCAATTGTCTTTAAATATAATTTGCTTCTTAGTAACTTCTCGGCCCTTGTCGTGCGAAGACGCGCTGTCTGCTGAAGTCGACGAGAAGCAGGAACGATAGATTGAATTGTTAAGCTGAAATCGAATCGAGAGGTTATAACGAGAATTTGTGTTGTATATGTGGTGTCTCCAATCTACCTGAAAGAAAGGGGCTCCAGACTTCTGCATCCACCTAGAAGACCGCAGATCAGGCACGCAAGGGCTTAGTTACTAATCTCATAAAGATTATTCATTCACGTGATACAATCCATTTTATCTCAACTAGCTATCGGAAGGTCTAAGGGCGATCACAGCCCCAGTTATTTTACAGGATAATACAAAAATATGTTTCAATTGTAATAACACAGAATGATGAAAATAGGCTGGCACCCTTGAAGAAAGAGTCGCAGTTATGCTTCAAGTGTTTAGAGCACGGGCACAGGAGCAGTGAATGTAAGAAATTGTCCCAGGGAGAATTATGCATCCGTTGCGGATAAAATGGGTATATAGCCAAAGAATGCCGGATTAAGGCTAATATCGGATTTAAAGTAAATGATACTTTCTTTTCGGAAATTCTAGGAACTGATAAAGTATCATTGTGTTCGGATAAAATAAATGCGTGATTCAAATTATTAATGCTAATAATTTGTTCCTTGCCCTTTTTAAAAATTGTTAACGTGATTAAATCCTTAATGGATCCTTATGTATATGTTCAAAACGTCCTTTACGAACGTGAAAATCATCTATTGATGCTTTAGTATGACTGAAAACTTTTGCTTTATGTCGTAAATGACAACATTGAACTCAATTCTGTACGTCTCGATTCATTTCAGGCCAGAAATATTTTCCTTTAATCATTTTAGTGGATGATTTATATCCCCGATGAGATAAAGCTATGTAATTTTTTAAAAACACTAAAGCGTAAATCTTTCGGTTTATAAGGCCTTTGTATGTTGTGTAATACTATACACCACAGTTTATTTATAATAATAATATATAATAATAATAATACATTATAGGCGCTTAGAAATAGCAGTATATGACCACGCAGTACTAATCGCTAAGACCACTTTTACTTTATGTTTTCGGGGTCGCTGAATACGAATATGAAATTATTTTTACGATAAAATTGGGGGAACATGGAAAAAACGGCAATTTCGGGTAAAATTGAGACAATTGAATTTGGCATTTTTCTGTGTTCATCTCGCTATATCTTCCACATTTATCAATGTATTATTATGACATTTTTTATGACTATTGCATATCTAAAGATCTAAACAACAAGTCTACTCTGAAAATTCTGCGACAATTATTACTTGAACAGTAAGTTTACAATTGTTTACTTTTACGTGTTCCGAGTTTTGTCGTACAAATGCAAAAGTTGTGTTATGAAGTTTCGAATACCTAAAAACTAATTATCCTGTATTAAAATGCAATACTTGAAGAAGTTTATGGGAAAGTTTCAGATCTAAATATTGAGAAGAAAAAAAGATATGCTATTTCAAAGTCGAGCGTAGCGTGCGGCTGCACGGCGCGCTATAGCACATAGATGCTGATACTCGCTTAATATTTCATGTACAGCGTATTCAACGCAAAATGAGTGAAAACCAGTTAACAATTGTAGAATCTCCCGATACAGACGTTTTTTTATTACTGCTATTTCATTTTGCAAGTTTCAAAAATAGACCTTAGCTATGGTTTTTCACGGGAAAAATATCCGTACGCACTGATTTCAGAAGGTATATACCTATTCATAGTTTAGCACAAAAATTAGGAAAAAATATCTGTTCGTCGTTGTTAGCTGCACACGCTCTAACAGGCTGTGATACAAATTCATGGTTATTTTACATAGGCAAGATCAAGGTGAATGCAGCATTACGACTTATGTCAGACGAAGAATTGACTAATTGAGCTACAATAACCGACTTCGACATACATGTTGCTCAAGAAGTCGTCAGTACATTCACATCTTATTTGTACGATCCAAAGAAAAAGTCAAAAGGTACACGTAACGATATAAATGCATTAAGATATCATTTAACTATCGAAAAGAACTCTGAAATCGCAAGACTTCCTCCATTTGAACCCGCGATGCATAAACATATTTTAAGAGCTCTTTGGCAAATCAATGAGTGGAAACAAGCAATCGAACCTCTAATGATTTCCAAAGATGTGACAAAGTTTGGCTGGGTGGTAGAAACAGGTAGATTGATATTGACTGTCTCGACCCTTACTTCGTGGAATATGCTCATATTAGTGTTTTTAAATGAAACTCACGGTCTCTAGTTAATTCCACAATATAATACAAGTTATTGAAAATTCTAAAAAAATTGACAATTGTTTCGATAAATCAATATCATCGTCAGAATGACAGAAGTTACATTTCATTTTATGCCTACCTGATGTTTAGTAGTTATTTTTGGCTAGACCAAGAATTAACCTAATTGTGATTGGCTTAATATATGTTTATAGAAAAAAGAAGAAGATGTGATATTACAAATATTGAAGCTTAGATACTATTAGCCCTATGGTGATATCCTGGATATTATTTTTCCAATTAAGATCAGTATAACTGTGCAATGATATAGAAAACCAGGAAAACTATATCTGCTGATCTTTACAATTATCACTTAAGAAGACAGTTTATTAGTGGAGAATTCCCTAGATTTAACTGTTCATTGACAACTTCATATTGTGGGTTTCTTAAATGTCTTCTAATTTCCAGTTCTTCAAGGAAATCCAGTTCTTGTTTCTTTTAACAAATATGCAGCACTTCTAGTTCTGTGTTAGGTGTCAATGAATGATTGGTGTCAAGTAGATGTTTTGCGTAGTGAGATTTATCTGGTTGTTTCAATCTGTATGCTCGTAAGTGCTCACTGTAACGTATTTCAAAATTCCTAAGGGTCTGACCCAAATAGACAGCATTACATTCTGGACATTTGAGTTTATTTATACCTGACTTCTTTAATAGTGGTATTTTTGTTTTTACATTTAACAATTTTGTACTAACGTTACTTTCTGTTTTAAAAGAAATTGTTGTATTCCTGAAGATATTATCTTTGAAATATTATTAGAAATATTTCCTGCATATGTGATGGTTTTAAAAGTTTTAATTTCATCAGCTTGTTTAGGATATATTAGTTGTAATGCCACTTTTTCCTCTTTTTTATTAATTAGCTTATTTATCATATCTAATGGATGACCGTTAAATGTAAAAACAAAAATACCACTATTAAAGAAGTCAGGTATATATAAACTCAAATGTCCAGAATGTAATGCTGTCTATTTGGGTCAGACCCTTAGAAATTTTGAAATACGATACAGTGAGCACTTACGAGCATACAGATTAAAACAAACAGATAAATCCCACTATGTAAAACATCTACTTGACACCAATCATTCATTGACACCTAACACAGAACTAGAAGTGCTGCATATTTGTGAAAAGACACAAGAACTGGATTTCCTTGAATAACTGGAAATTAGAAGACATTCAAGAAACCCACAATATGAAGTTGTCAATGAACAGTTAAATCTAGGGAATTCTCCACTAATAAACTGTTTTCTTAAGTGATAATTGTAAAGATCAGCAGATATAGTTTTCCTGGTTTTCTATATCATTGCACAGTTATACTGATCTTAATTGGAAAAATGATATCCAGGATATCACCATAGGGCTAATAATATCTAAGCTTCAATATTTGTAATATCACATCTTCTTCTTTTTTCTATAAACATATATTAAGCCAATCACAAGTTAGGTTACTTCTTGGTCTAGCCAAAAATAACTACTAAACATCAGGTAGGCATAAAATGGAATGTAACTTCTGTCATTCTGACGATGATATTGATTTATCGAAACAATTGTCAATTTTTTAGAATTTTCAGTAACTTGTATTATATTGTGGAATTAACTAGAGACCGTGAGTTTCATTTAAAAACACTAACAGGTAGATTGAGTTTCGATTATTACGATGGACCCACTGCAACAACTTCGTTACACAACTTTTGCATTTGTACGACAAAACTCGGAACACGTAAAAGTAAACAATTGTGAGTTTACTGTTCAAGTATTAATTATCGCAGAATTTTCGGAGTAGGCTTGTTGTTTAGATCTTTAGATACGCAATAGTCATGAAAAATTTCATAATGATACATTGATAAATGTGGAAGATATAGCGAGATGAACACAGAAAAACGCCAAATTCAATTGTCTCAAATTTACCCGAAATTGCCGTTTTTTTCCATGTTCCCCCAATTTTATCGTAAAAATAATTTCATATTCGAAAATTGTAATTAAATTTGCGATATAAGTCTTATAAAATGTACGTTATGCGCTGGTGAAACATTTGCAGCACAAACCTGAGCCGGAAAAATATTTTTGAAAGTGTGCTAATGTGGCACTCTAGTTGATTTGTCGTAAGCAGTTGATACGCTTCTACAAGATGAGTATAGGGACCGAGAAAGATGACGCTTATGCCATCTGCCGTGAAAAAACACAAACAATGTGATGTAAACACTGTGGTAAACCCTATTCGTTTTGTATAATCAGCGTTTTTAAATGTTCATTTTTTAAAAGTGATATTAAATGTTTGTGATGTCTTCATCAAAAGAATTTTTCTGTATTCATGGCTGTTCACATATGCCGTATAAAAATACTATGCAGTTGAAATTTTATAGTTTCCCCGAAAGTTCATTGAACACTGCGTAAATAACCTTAAGACGTCAAAAATGGATAAATGCAGTAAAAACCCATATGTAAGTAAAATGTTCTAAATAAATTGTTTTATTATGATACTACAATTAGCAGCTATTAGAAAAGTTCTAAATTTTTTTACATAAATAAAAGATTATTATCGAGAGAATAAAATGTTGATTTCGGTACGATTTCATTGATTATACGAAATAAAAAACTTGTTATGTGTTTGCTGACTTTAATATTATATAATAAGTTCAAATAATTAAAAACTATTAAGTAGACATTTGTAAAAAACGAATCACTTCAAGTTTTTTAATTACATTTCAGAAAACATCGGAAGGATTGGGAACCAAATAAAAATACTAGAATTTGCAGTGCTCATTTTGTCAATAATCAAAAATCAGATAATCCCCTACATATACATTTTACATACCAACAATTTTTCCTGGCAAAGAAAATAAAAAGATCTATTAGTTTTTGCATTTTGTAGGTTGCTTATTACAATGTTTACATCACAATGTTTTTCTTATTTAACACCAGAGCGCTCTACTTTCGACAGAAGTGCTGCCTCTATAGTTCGGTCTCGAACCCTATTGGAAGATTTCAAAAAGTTTTGGCATAACTATGGTTTTCAATTTCTATTTGGAAGAGTTTGTTATTGATGAGCTATAAAAGAGGAAAGGGATTTTCGCTGAACTTACGACCCGAGAGATTATGAATTTGTGGTAACCTGTAATAATTTTAAGCTTGTGTTTCGAACTTGACCTACTACTTATATTACCGTCGTGATTATTTTTACACTTTACGTGCAATTGATCTGTTCATCGAGTATTAGTTGTGAGTCCCTAAATAAATAAAATAAATTCAATGAATTTTGTGGGATTCGATATTATCAAAGTACCGTTTGTTGTGGTTGATATTGATTATATAAATATTATTTTCAGAATTGTCAAATCCAGGATCAATATATGTTAATTGAGTGATAACTATTTAATAGCTTTCAAAGAAACTTCTTTTTATTTCGTTTTGATGGAAGGTACCGCGTTATAAAATTTGAAACATCACGGTAAAATCAAATAAAACTAATATAAAATTTGTATTAACATAAAATTGACAAAAGGAAAATTTAATAAATAATGTGAAATTAAGATGAACGCCTCATATGTCTGAATAGAGAATTTTTAAAACGCGGTACCTTTTTCCATTTGAAATTTTCAACGGGCTGAAGCGTGAAGGTGGATTATTTTAATCAAAAAGTTGTGACCCATTCCAGGATGGATACGTAATAGATGAAAATAGTATGACCTATAAGTTTGGGCACATTATACTTCCTTTGAAAGATTTTAATATTTTTATTTTTGTCTGGATTCAAACAAATGTTGATGAAACCACCAATTAAATGGCGAAATTTTGCATCTAATTAATATTTATAAACTTTTTTATACTCCGGCATCTTTTTCTTTGGGAATTTCTAATCAGTTTATATTTTTAATCTTCATTTAATTATTGTTAAAATTTGTTCTTTATAACAAATTAGAAGCTAAATAAATATTTGTTATTAGAGTGCAAATTTTTAATGTGGTTTACATCAATTTTAAATTTACCACATAATTATATTATAATATTCTCTAGAACTGTTGAACTATAAAGTTCCCATAGCCTTAAAGTTCTGTCAAGATATTTTTTTCGATAAGTATTACCTGTAGGGAACATAAAAGTCAGAAAATAAATGGAAATAATGGAATAAACGAAAGGGAAGGCCAAAGCGAACAGGAATACTAAGTAGGAAGGAAAGAAAGTGGAACAAAGCAAAGGTTATAGCGAAGAAAAGAGGAGAAATAATTTATGAGAAAATACTATAAATGTTATACTCGTATATCACTTGTAGGAACCATGAAAGGTCAGTATTGGCAACTTTATATCTAGAAATTATTTAGGGAAGATTGTTACTGTCCAAAAAAACTGTTGAACCAAAATTGATAACGACAAATTTTTTATAAATATCGTTTTAGAAATGGTAGTTAATTATACTTTGAAGAGATGATCCTGGTGTAAATATTGATTACTTTTTCAAATGAAACTGACTGTTTTTAGATGATTCCACAATACATTGAAAAAATGGTAAACATTCTAAGAAATTTGACAATTGTTTCGATATTGCTACCACCGTCAGAAGGACAGAAGTTACATTTCATATGACGCCTACCGAGATACCAGATTGAAAATACAACTAGACAATTGTGAGTTCCTAAGAAAAGAAGTACTTCAGAATTTCTAGAATGCTTCAATACATACAAAAACCTTTTGACGAACGAACCTCTTCTACAGTACCTGGACTTTTCAAGACTCTTCAATCTAACCACCGACGCTAGCAAGTATGCTATAGGAGCAGTGCTTTCCCAAGGACCAGTGGGCAGCGATACACCTATAGCATTCACTCCCAGAACGCTAAATGAGACAGAAACAAAGTATTCGACAATTGAGAAAGATATGTTAGCCATTAAATACTTCCGCCCCAATTTATTCAGAAGCAAGTATAACATTCTCTCAGACCACCGCCCGCTTCAGTATCTCTTCTCTTTGAAGGAACCAAACTACAAACTAGTAAGATGGAGATTAAAATTGGAAGAGTACGATTACGAAGTTGCATATAAGAAATGGAAATTTAATACTGAAGAGTGGAAATACACACAAAATAATTATTTGATCTAACAAAAAACGTAGAAGAAGTGAATAAAAGATTAGAAGCTCCGGAAGAAGAAACAGTCTATATAATAATCCAGCCGAAGACAGACTTTCAGACGTTGTCAATGAAGATATACCAGAAATACCCCCATCTATTGAAAATATTTTAGAACAGGCCAATTTATCTGGTTGTTTTAATCTGTATGCTCGTAAATGCTCACTGTATCGTATTTCAAAATTCCTAAGGGTCTGACCCAAATAGACAGCATTACATTCTGGACATTTGAGTTTATATATACCTGACTTCTTTAATAGTGGTATGTTTGTTTTTACATTTAACAATTTTGTACTAACGTTACTTTCCGTTTTAAAAGAAATTATTGTATTCGTTGCTGAAGATATTATCTTTGAAATATTATTAGAAATATTTCCTGCATATGTTATGGTTTTATAAGTTTTAATTTCATCAGCTTGTTTAGGATATATTAGTTGTAATTCCACTTTTTCCTCTTTTTTACTAATTAGCTTATTTATCATATCTAATGGATAACCGTTAGATGTTGCTATTTGTCTAATTGTATTAATCTCTCTATCAAAATTACATTTGTTCATAGGAACTGAAAAAGCTCTATGTATCATTGAATTATATGCTGCTAGTCTGTGTGACACAGGGTGGTTAGAATTGAATGGAATTGTCACATCAGTCTGTGTTGGTTTTCGGTAAATTGAATAATCAAGTACATTATTAACTCTTTGAATTTTTAAATCAAGAAAATTTATTGAGCTATTTTCTTCAATTTCTAATGTAAATTTAATTTTCGGGTGTAAATTATTGATGTGGTTGAAAAATACATCTAATTGTCGTTCACTACCCATAAGTAAGGGTCGAGACAGTCAAGTCATATTCCTTGTTATCTACATCATTTTTAGACGTGTCCTTTTGTTCTTGTTGAGTTTCATTCCCTTTCAGAAAATCTTTAATCGGAAATGAAATGTATGAAGAGAAGTTGTTAAACTCTAGGATTATTTTTAGAAAGGGAATTGATGTTTATTGATTCCTCAGTCACTACGACCCTATCGACTTCTGACCCATTATTTTCTTCTACGTCTTCATTCTCTTCCAATTTTGAATTTGACTGAAAAACATCGGGGTTATTTTGACACTTGTTGGAGGCAATGTCATTTTTTTTGGTCACCGAAAAATTATTACTAGATTTTTTAACTCTTGTTGATATTGATTTTGTCAAAGCATGTATTATCAGGAGGCACACATTCTGAAGAAGAGAATTAGGATGTTAAATAAGAATTTCGGAAAAAGGAAAGATCATATGTTTTAGGGTCGTTAATGTGAGAAAATTTGAAAGTGGTTGAAGAATTAGGTTTCTTATGATTAGGTTTCATGAAAAGTTCTTCTAGAGGCTTACAACGGGGAAACGTACCGAGAAAAGATGAAGCGTTTCCTCTTTGAATTGAAATACTTATTTGTTGTATAAAGAACAAAGTTGCTCTTGAATCATTGGTTTCTACTGATATTTTTTTACCGATTTCTTTAATGAATTTTAAAGCTTCATGACCGAAAACACCAGAGGTTTCAATTGCTACAGGAATAAAAATGTAAATGTTCTCCAAATTTTTGTATTTATTGATTTTAAAAGTTTCGCCTTGTAAAGCTGCAGCGCCTGCGGAAGTAGATATGGATCGGACATGGGACGGAGCCCAAGTGTCAGTGTAAGTGAAGTCCCATATAACTGGTCTTCCGCGTTGCCATGGAATGAGGGTCATACCATCTGGACGTTTACCGTCATCGCGACAAGTACCTAACGGTTCCAACGAACAGGGAATCTTTGCAGATGACAGGCCTCGTTTGATTAGTTAGTCTGATTTTTTATCCGCTTTATTGTTTAGTTTTGATTGTAACAGTTTATAGTGTAATAAAAGTGTTTTTAAAAAGTTAGTTTTGAAGTGAGAATTCATATTTCGTGTAAAAAGTTTCTTTATAACATTCCTAGCTTTAAAAACACTGGCTGGTTACTCGTTCTAGTGATAACAAGATTACAAGAACAAGACCAAGATCAAATAACCTACACCAAGACTCATACTGTTGATAATATATCGAAGGCTCTACCTGAAACACCCTAGTAGATCCTGGCTAAACCGAAGATTAAATCATTTTTGGAAAAAGGGACAATTTTTAATACTATTAACGCCATGTGAAATAATATTTTTAATATTCTCTCAATATATTCCTTTTATTCCCTTTCATCTTCCCAGGTTTCCTTCGACTAAATATTCGATAATTTTGTTAATTATGTCATCGATTGAACGGTCAATGCCGTGAAACCTGAGATAATTATACATTTTATTGTTAATCAACGTACCCCATAAAATTATAATATATATTGATAACGGACCCGTTTGAAACCTTTCTGTAATCAAATTATAATTCTAGTGTCTCATATCTTGAAGTCTGCATCAACAACTTCATAGAATAACATTTTGAACGGTATTATTCACATTTATAATACCATATTATTAACGCGATAACATCCTAAGATTAAAATTTAAATTATAGGAATTATTAGAAAATTGTTGCAATTCGCAAGCTTGTCCCAAATCGCATATTGTTGTCCGTTTATACCAATTTCAATATAACTGTTATTCTACGGGGCTAGATTTTTTCTCTTTAATCAACGTAGTGATAATATCGACTGTTTGAAAAATTTATGACACCCAAATTAGATAACAGTTATTATTAATAATGTGGGGATGTTCGATGAGAGACTAGCGGCCAAATAACTGTTCCAAAATCAAATTTTACTGTAATATACAGAGCATTTCAATGAAAACTATCCACCTTCTACAAATCGGATTAATAGTATTAGAAGTGAATGGTTTTAGTTCATTATGGACATTTAAAAAATAATTTAAGGTATCTAATCAACTGCAGTCATCTGCTTGACAATTTGTGTTGTAGTTCTTGACTATCATTGTTACAAAAAATAAGCTTTATTTTTACAGCTTGGGTATTATTACTATGTTCAACTACTTCTGGTGGTGCCTGATGTAAGGATTGAAAAGGTAAAATAAATTTAAGTCTTTTGCATAATGCACTTATAAATGCATCATCAAAACTATAATGAAATATATCTGGTGATTGATGATTGGCAATTCTTTTGTTATATGCTCTATACCTTTTAAAATGGATAATCACGGTTAAAAAGTGGTTTGGTAACGTTTGGAAAACAAACAAAATAGCTACAGCAAACAGCAGTATCGTCACAGTATAACCATTTGATGGCAAAGAATTTGGAAATTGGGAAATTCAGAATGAAACTTCTGTTGAAGCATTATGCTGTGCTTAATGTTATTTCCGAGGTTCTATCTACTGATACTACATTGGTAGCAGCATAGAAAAAGAAGAATTTGCGTGCTAGAAATTTAATTGTGCTATGCTTGTGTGATAATGTACTGCAAATGATAAAGTGCAAAGTGAAGGAAATTATACGCTAAAACAAACTTATTCAAAGAGTGGCTAGGCAACTCAGGTACAGCTACAAATTAAACTAGGAAACAAGCATTATTGAAGAGATGATTCCCTAATTGTGTTGTAGAAATCATAACCCAGTAGTTATCGTGTATGCCTGAAGCATATCAAACTATTACCACAGCAATTCACATATATTTTCGATAAAATTTAAAGCAGCATTACATTGGATTTTTTGAAATCAAAGCTTTTGCAGGAGGAATCTAGACTAGGTACATATAGTAGACAAGATGATACTAATCAGACTTTTCTGGTACAAAAGAAGAAATACAAACATGAATTTCCATTTATTTCTTACAACTGTGGCATGAAATGGCACAAGAAAGCAAATTGTCCAAAAAACTATTCAGAAAATAATCAAAGAAATGCAAATGTGGCAGAACAAGACAATGAGGCAACCTAGGAAATAGCTTTTATCAGTTGTTTGTCAAATAATGGATTGGAAAGATATTTTTGTAAAGAATCCATTAAATTTCGTAGTTGATTCTGGTTTTACAAACCCTCTGAAAATGGTCAAATAAGCATAAGGAAGAGGAACGACTGCATGTTAACCTCAGGCAAATTAAAAAATAACTGTTTTGACTTTTAGAATTCCCACGACAGAATTTGAAGCAATCAAATGTAGCAAATGATTTGTGGCATTAAATAATGGGACACTCTCACAAGTTTCCGAGTACAAAAATCAATTCAAAAACCTACCATTAGAAAGAAAGGCTACGAAAATTCTGGTAGTTGTCTCAATTGATGTATGTGGATCGTTTAATCCCAACAGTTATGATGGGATGAAATACTTTATTTCTTTTATTGATCATTATTCGCATTTTTCAATGGTCTTTTTCATGGTTAACAAAAGTGAATATTTTCAAAAATTTAGTCTATATAGCTATCGTAGAAAACAAGTTTAAGACAGTGCCAGAAAGATTACGCTGCGACAATGGAGGTGAATATGTTTCATAGGCAATGAAGTATTTTTGTAGAAAAAAATGTATCAAGCTAGAATACGCAATACCAAGAACGCCTGAACATAACGGAGTGGCAAAAAGGTTTAACAGAATAGTCTTAGATGAAGGTAGATGTTTGGTATTTAATTCCAATATGGAAAAAGAATTTTGGAAAGATGCAGTAGCATCAGTCTATTTAGCGAATAGAACATTCTCTTCTACTATACCTGATGATAAGACGCCAGCTGAAATTTGGTACTCACAAAAACTAAATTAGAATTTTTGGTTGTACATTCCTTGTACAGGGTTTTTCATTATATATGGATCCTTCCATATCTCATTTATTATTTGTTACAATTGAAAATGTCTCAAATAAGAGTTGAATAGTTATTAAAGTAGTTTTTAAAATCCAACAAAATTATTATACATAATGTCCTAAAAAAGAGGGTTAGAGCCAAAGTGTTCTTTGTTAAATGGGACCTGAACAGTTCAGAAAATATATACGACACAGTAAGATGTAGTAATCTATCGATTGGAATCCAGTAAATTTGTTTACAAAATAAAGTAATCTCAAACTAAGTAAGCCCAAATGAAACTATAAATATTTTTCAAAATGTCCCTCCATATTGTCAATGCATAGTTGGTATCTTCGGCGTAAATTCTCTAAACATTTAGAAATAATATCAGCATGATTATTCAAGT
Source organism: Galeruca laticollis (assembly GCA_963921935.1). Lineage (NCBI taxonomy): Eukaryota > Metazoa > Arthropoda > Insecta > Coleoptera > Chrysomelidae > Galeruca > Galeruca laticollis. Next base: position 65,283,112 of record OY998185.1, on the reverse strand, counting down.
TATTAATTTCGCCTTGAATCTTTTCCTGAATTATCTCAAGATTGTTAACTATATCTTTCAGCATCCCCTACAAAAAAGAATCTAAGGGAGTTAGGTCGGGGCTATTAGGAGTCCATAGAATTGTCCCATTATTTCCGATCCACTCTGGAAACTGATTGTTGAGATGTTCTCTCACTTCTAATACATTATGGGGTGATGCCCCATCTTGGTGCCAGTTCATAGTATTTAGTTGGTCAGCTGTAAATTCATTTTCTAGTATTTCACTTATTTTGTGTATTATGCAGTTTAGGTAAGTTCTTCCTGTTAACTTATAATTGAAAAATATTGGTCCAACCACTTTATTCTGGAATATTCCACACCAAACTTTAATTGATTTCCGTCCAGACTTCTTTATTTGTTGCACTTTCCACTGTCTATGATTTTTATTTTCCCATGAACGTCTAGTTTTTCTATTAAACACGCCAGCTGTAGAAAAACTGGATTCATCTGTCCAACAGATTTTCTGAAGGATATCTGGAGTTTCATTCAAGCGACGAAGCATTTCCTGACAGAATATTAACCGTTTCCGTTTTTGCAATTCAGTAAGAGCCTGCACGGGAAGTATCTCATATGGTTTATAATTGTGTCTTTTCAGAATCCTAAAAATTTTCATAGGATGTTTTTGTAATATATTGGAGCTGGTTACTAACGAGTCTTCAGAGTTTTCTGCAAAAAAGTAGTAGCGCGAAAATTATTCCTTCTTATTCAACTACTATAAAATCCAAAGAAATATATATTTTTTTGCCTTCAAAATGCAGAAGTGTATCTAAATCATCCTCGTTATTAATTACACACGTTCGTTTTTTCCTAGAAAAGTTTTTAGTTGTCATTACATGCTGGTATATTCTCTCCTTGCATCTAATTTGTTATTATTATTTTTTACAAATAGAGAAAATATTTCTATATTTTCATCATCTGTATACCGCATTTTCCAAACTATCAAATACAATGTTTTATAATGGTGTAAATAACTACTTGTCAAATATGACAATGCTTTCATTGCCCGTTGTTTATAGTTGGTTTTTATCCCACAGAAAACGATTTTTAAATGAATATAATTTCTGAACTGTTAAGGTTGGACTATAACAATTATATATTGCTGAATTCGGATTGAAGTGAACAGTTTAAAAATATATAGGGTGTCCCATTTAAGAAAGAACACTTTGGCTCTGACCCTCTTTTCTGGGACATCATGTATAATATTTTTGTTGAATTTTAAAAACTACATTAATAACCCTTTAACTCTTATTTGAAACATTGTTATCTGCATCAAATAATAAGTGAGATATAGAAGGGTCCATATATAATGAAAAACCCTGTACATATTTCTGCTCAAGACAGGAAAAATAAGCTTGATTCTAGGAGCCAAAAGATGTATCTTGTTGGATACATTTAAAGTGGATATCGATTATTGAATCCTAAAGACAGAAAGGTGATATATTTAAGAAATGTTGTTTTTGATGAAACAAAAATGAAAAACAAGGATATGACACAAGAATACACGATAAATGATTGTGAACAGAATGACTTGGATAAAAGTGATGAAAATTCATAAAAACAAAAATGCAAGAGAAAATAATGAAGAGGAAATTTCACAGAATATCAACCATGGAAGAAGAAAACGACCAGTGAAATTACCAAGCAAATATAAGGACTATGTTTTGGATCAAGAGGATGACCAAGTGCTAATGGCAGCTCTATTTGCTGTAAATCTCGAACTAGATGCACCACAAACATTTCCTGAAGCGATTGAACTCTGTAAAGGCTGGGAATATGTTTTAAAAATAGAATTAGAAGCTTTACAAAAGAATCAAACCTGGGAAATAGTGATTCGACGAGAAAATGTGTAAATGGATATTTGAAAAAAGGACATAGGTGGGGAAATTGTTAAAAAGTCAAGACAGTAGCACGTAGTTATCAACAGGGTGACTTTTCTGATTGTGACATATTCACCAGTGGTGCGAATGCTGACAATTCCATCACTACGTGTGGAAGAAAAATAGCATAAGAATAAATACAATGGAGAAGACATTTTAAAGGTTCACCTACTTTTATTTACTTTATTAAAGCTAAAATCTTAAATAAATTAAAATAATCCTTCTCACTCTTGTCAGACCATAACCATATGCCTAGCAATTTTCATTTTGTAACTTTCACCTTGATTTTGACAAACACAAGCCAGATTCATATCAACCAATGTAAGATTTGTTAACCTATCCTGGTGATGAGTCTCGGTGTAGTAACGTCGAGCGAATCCCCTCTTCGAGCTATTCGAAGGTAAGTTCTAATGCTATCTCGATCTTTAAGCAGGCCATCCTTCACGCACTCATTAAAACGCAATACCCAAGATATATTCTTTCCATTACTATTGAATTTTGAATTTTTTTCTAGATGTTATCTTATCAGCTTTCCTTCCTTTATGGTAGTGTTGGTCAATACAAGACCAAGAGGGTCATGGTATCGGTCTTGATCTAGCTCATTTAGTCTTGGTCTTGTTCAAATACTTCTTGGTTTTGTTTATTTAATTTTGATCTTGCGGATGATATCTAATCTTAAGAAAATAGTATGACTAGTTGTGAGGGTTATGAAAACTTGCTATTTGTTAAAAATTAAATATACCTTTGCTATTTTTGTAATGATAAATGTAATATGAAAATTGGTTTGATATACACATAGTTCGAACTACTTCTAATATATTTTTAGTCCATCTTTATTAATATTCAGAATATTTTTCGAATAGTTTTCAATCTATAATTAGTTAAAGTCTCTAGTGACACGTCCTGTATTTTTGTATATTTCTTGTAGCCTTACATCTCATGATTCCATCATTGCTCAATATGTAGGCGCATTCAATACGACGAAAAAGCATTACATTCTTATAATTCATAAATTTAAACAACAATCAGATCACATACATTAACATTGAACTTTTTTTTTCAATATTTATTTATAGAGAAAATCGTTTCTTAATATTTTTTCATCGAATCGCTATTTTCAATGTCACCAACTCGATGACGTCAAAATGGATTGCAGTTAGGTAAAAAATTTCGTCTTAAAGAAAACATATGACTAATATGGTAATTTTTTATGATATATTCATCGGTATTTATTTATAAAATAACAAATGTAAGAGATTAATAAGATCATGTCTCTTTCCTAGTATTGACAAGGTCTTTTTTCTATATTTCACATGCTGACTGCAACTATGTACAACAAATAATAAATTGACATGGAGTCAAGCAAATTAAGAATACAGTGAGAGAGAAATGAGAAAAAGCAAAGCTATGATCACTATAAAAACTAAATAAAGTGAACGAAACAGTCCAAAAAGGAAAGGGTAAAGGATGGAAAGCAATTATGGAAAAAGATAGTGAATAAAATGAAAAATAGAGAAGGAAAAACTGTATGAAAAGAAAGCAAAATGAACCAGAGTCAGAAGAGATTTAAACAAGATAAAAAATAAACTTTCAAAACATACTGAATGGAGACACATTGAAGACGATGAATTGGAAAAGGTCTTTTTCTTTTATCTATATATAGTTGGTGGATACATACATGAAGAATAAAAAGTGAGAGAGAAATGAGAAAACAGCAAAGCTATGATCATTATACAAACTAGAGAGGAAGCGAAGGAAATACTCAAAAAAGGAAAGGCTAAGAGGCTAAGGAATGGAGGGACTTTAGGATAATACTGAAAGAGGATAGTGAATAAAATGAAGAATAAAGAATGGGAGACTTGATGAGAAGAGAAGTAAAGTGAACCAGAGCCAGACGAGATTAAAACAAGACAGAAATATACTCCCAAAACGTACTGAATGGAGAAACATTGAAGAACTTGGTTTGGAAAAAGGTCTTTTCCTGTTATATTTATTTCATATGTTGACCTACTCCTGCAACAACTATAAATAAGTACTAGTCGATGCAACAAAAGTGTGAAGAATAAAGTGAAGAGAAGTGAGAGAGAAATGAGAAAATAGCAAAGCTATGATCACTATACAAACTAGAAAGGAACCGAAGGAAACACTCAAAAAAGGAAAGGCTAAGAGGCTAAGGAATTGAGGGACTTTAGGATAATACTAAAAGAGGATAGTGAATAAAATGAAGAATAAAGAATGGGAGACTTGATGAGAAGAGAAGTAAAGTGAACCAGAGCCAGACGAGATTAAAACAAGACAGAAATATGCTTCCAAAACGTACTGAATGGAGAAACATTGAAGAACTTGGTTTGGAAAAAGGTCTTTTCCTGTTATATTTATTTCATATGTTGACCTACTCCTGCAACAACTATAAATAAGTACTAGTTGATGCAATAAAAGTGTGAAGAATAAAGTGAAGAGAAGTGAGAGAGAAATGAGAAAATAGCAAAGCTACGATCACTATACAAACTAGAAAGGAACCGAAGGAAACACTCAAAAAAGGGAAGGCTAAGAGGCTAAGGAATGGAAAGACTGTAGGATAATAATGAAAGAGGATAGTGAATAAAGTGAAGAATAAAGAATGAGAGACTTAATGAGAAGAGAAGTAGAGTGAACCAGAGCCAGACGAGATTAAAACAAGACAGAAATATGCTTCCAAAACGTACTGAATGGAGAAACATTGAAGAACTTAGTTTGGAAAAAGGTCTTTTCCTGTTATATTTATTTCATATGTTGACCTACTCCTGCAACAACTATAAATAAGTACTAGTTGATGCAACAAAAGTGTGAAGAATAAAGTGAAGAGAAGTGAGAGAGAAATGAGAAAATAGCAAAGCTACGATCACTATACAAACTAGAAAGGAACCGAAGGAAACACTCAAAAAAGGAAAGGCTAAGAGGCTAAGGAATGGAAAGACTGTAGGATAATAATGAAAGAGGATAGTGAATAAAGTGAAGAATAAAGAATGAGAGACTTAATGAGAAGAGAAGTGAAGTGAACCAGAGCCAGACGAAATTAAAACAAGACAGAAATATACTTTCAAAACGTACTGAATGGAGAAACATTGAAGAACTTGGCTTGGAAAAAGGTCTTGTCCTTTTATATTTATTTCACATGTTGACCTATTCCAGCAACAACAATAAATAAGTAGTTGATGGAGCATAGATATGAAGAATAAAATGAAGAGAAGTGAGAGAGAAATGAGAAAACGGCAAAGCTATTATCACTATAAAAACTAGAAAGGAAGCGAAGGAGAAGAAGGAAAGGCTAAGCAATGGAAGGACTCCAGGATAATAATAGAAGAGGATAGTGAATAAAATTAAGAATAAAAATTGGGAGACTTGATGAGAAGAGAATTAAAGTAAACCAGAGTCAGAAGAAATTGAAATAAGATAGAAAACTCAGTGAATACTTCCATGGAAGACGATAACTTGGAAAAGGTCTTTTTTATCTATATATAGTTGGTGGAACAAATAAATGAAGTATAAAGTGAAGAGAAATGAGAAAACTACAAAGCTATGATCACTATAAAAACCAGTGATCGAATGAAACAGTCAAAAAAGGAATGGAAAGACTTTGGGACAATGATGAAAGGAGATAGTGAATAAAACGATGAATAAATAATGAGAGACTTGATGAGAAGAGAAGCAAAATGAGCCAGAGCCAGAAGAGATTATAATAACATAGAAAATATACTTCCAAGACGTACTGAATCGAGAGACATGGAAGACGATGCAGATTATATAAAAATAGAAGCAATCAAAATTGTTTTAAAGAAACTGATAGTGGAAAAGCGTCTAGCAAAACAATTTTGAAGCAGAGCTGTATATGTTGCAAGGTTTACATTACCCACAATAATCAGTGTAATTTGGAAAATAGATACAACAGTACAAGATCACTTGTATAAGAAAAGAGATCGAAAGGTTTGTAGAAATTAATAGGATTTGTACAGAATGTGGATTGTATCAATCTAGACTTACCGGTTTCAGGCTTCTTGGGCTTCATCAGGATCACGCATTTGTTTTACGAGTTTTTAAAGCGTTTCTAAAGAAAACTGATGACCTTTCCATTGTATTATGTTGTCTAACCAATGATTAGCTATGTTCAAATAAATACTATAGTAATAATAGTGATACATGCTTTTTCTGGCGTAAATAACATGATTTTACAAGAAAAAAATACAAAATATTCAGGCCAATAGGTTTTGGTCGAATTATTTTTTCTCTGCCTTCAAAAATGGAATTTTTGTTTCAATATCATTTTTCTTTTCTGAGCTTATACGATTCACACAGTGAATTGGTGATAAATGCATGTTCTTTCAGCATTAATGTTTCTCTTTTAAATGTTCACATATTTCCAAGGCTCCATTTCATTCACAGCTTGACTAACATTAACTACTCTGCGCAGCAAACTGCACCCACGTAGCTTTTGACATCTGAAGCTTTGTTGTGTTCAATGTTTCTTCGGTTGCATCTTTGAAATCGACGAAATCTGCAAGTTGCATCATAATGATATCAAAAGGATTGTTTGGAGTTTTCTATTATCGCAGGTTTAAAAGGAATGGCCGGACACCAAGAACTTCTTATTTACTTCTTGTACATATCCTTTTGTTACCACGAATATTTATAAAATATTTTTATTTTGGCCGGCGTAATTATCACTCCATACGTTTAACTTTTACTTTCTTGTGATTCCAACTGTTATCCATATACATGATGCGATTTCATTCCTACCTCGTCCCGATGTTCCCTCGTGCCATAGAAATATCAGACCTTTATTGGTATCACCAATGTGGACGGCAAGATTATAGCAAGAAAGCTGGTGCAAATAAAACATTGGGATGTGTGCAAGGGCGGGCAGGGAAAGTACTTGTTGAATGTCCATGGAAACGGTACCTACATCACTTGAGGGAACTTGTGATGTAGCATGATCTTCTTTTTCGCTTTTCTGTTATAAAGTTCCAGTTTGGCTTTTGAAACTTAATCATTGGGATAATACTTGCGTTGAAAGTTCAATAAATCATCGGATGGAGTTCCCCGTAACTCTTCATTCTCTCATAATGACTTTCTTGTCTGGGAAAGGCAAAAATATGTTGAACCACTAAATTTTTAAGATCTACTGAGTATTTCCTACATTTAGTATTGTTCCGCTTATGTTCAACATAAGTATTTTGTCCCACATTTTTTGCTTTAACAAGAGTCTCAATACGCCTTCTACTGATTCCACAAACGTGTAAAAAATCTGCTTCCATTATTGCACAACATTTCCCGTTCCATCAGTTACTATGAAATAAACACTCGCTTGTCTTCTGATTTCTTCTGGAGTTTCATAATTACCGCGGTGTCTTTTTTATCGGACATATATTCAAAAGTCCCATTAGATACGAGTTTTGTGTCACATTATCTTGCAAGGCATAACATGCGTTCAATCAGTTACTGTGGAGTAAACACTCGCTTGTCTTCTGATTTCTTCTGGAGTCTCATAATTACCGCGGTGTCTTTTTTTATCGGACATATATTCAAAAGTCCCATTAGATACGAGTTTTGTGCCACATTATCTTGAAAGGCATACAATTTGGGGACGAGCTGAAATTTGTGAGGACGCGTAATATTTACATTTGTATAAAAACTTATATTGTTAATTGAATTACAAACTCAATAATTACCGTTTATTTTTGTTACCCACGTATTCTTCATCTTGGCTTCTTCTAATAATAATAATGCGTTAAAAGTACAAATATTAACGTATGGAAGTCAAAACTGAGCATTAAATAAAAAAGATGAAAGTAAAATAAGCGACATGGAAATGAAACATTTACGAAAGATAGCAGGGAAATCAGGGAAAACCAAATTCGATAGGTTTAAAAATGAGGAAAATCGAAAAATGTCAAAACAAAAGCCAATTATAACGAATAAAAGAAGAAACAACAAAATTGTTTTGGACATGTTATTAGAAAAAAAATTGAATAGATGAGGCTTTTACTTGATGAAGATCCATACTGAACGATGAAATAAAACAATATAGTTTGTTTAAATCTTCATTTATTTGAACTAATGTTCAATTTAAACTTGTTGACGCGTTTCACTAACACATTAGCTTTGTCAAAACGAATGAAGGTGAAATATAAAAATGTCTTTATGTATACAGTGTTAAATCTATTTATTAAGGTTAACAATGTTATTGAAAGAAAATACCTGGAAATTCATTCACTACAAACATTCCTAAGCTATCTTCTAGGTAACGAGGTTCCATGAAGGAGACAAAGCTACTGTGTTAGTGAAACGCGTCAACAAATTTAAATTGAACATTAGTTCAAATAAATGAAGATTTAAACAAACTATATTGTTTTATTTCATCATTACAAAAAAAATAAACGGTTTTAAAGATTAAAACTAACTTTTCCGCATCTGTGGCCCCGAACAATATTCTATCATAAAATTGATACTTGAATACACTTCGGGGGATGTATCGTGCTAACAAACCGAAATTGCTCCAAAAATAACCAAAAATTTTACGTAGAATATATTCACTGTTCAACTTTAGGAGGACTATCGCATGCCATTTCAGTGCAATCAATGATTGCTCGAGAATTTTGGTAATCTTTAAAAGTTGCAGGCATGGTATCTTTGATGGCTTGCTTTGAAGGCCAAAACAACCAATGTTTTGTATTCTTCAGCAAAGTTTCGAGTACACTAAAAAATATATTTGAGACTGTTGCTGTCGTTACTTGGAATATCTCACCTAATGCCTTAAAGCTTAAGCTTAGCTTAAGTTTAATTAAAAACAACAATAATCTGTGGTGTCTTGAAACTTTTTAAAAATAAACGGTTTTAAAGATTAAAACTAACTTTTCCGCATTTGTGGCCCCGAACAATATTCTATCATAAAATTGTTACTTGTATACACTTCGGGGGATGAATCGTGCTAACAAACCGAATTTCTTCAAAAATAACCAAAAATTTAGTATATCTAGATTCATAGGACCCGCTGTACTCGCTCTAGTCAACTGAAAATCAATAGGGTACACCTGTGAGACACCTTGAATAATATTCAATCATAAAATTGATCAATCGTATACTCTCTGGAGGCTGTATCGTGCTAGCAAAATGAAAATTCTCCAAAAATGACAAAAATTTGGTACTTCAAGTACCATAGCACCTGTTGTGCTGGCTTCAGTGAGCTGAATATCGATAGGGTTCATCCTTGAGACGCTCTGAATAATATCCAATCATAAAATCGGTCACTTGTATATACTCCGGAGGCTGTATCGTGCTAACAAACTGAAACTTCTCCAAAAACTACAAAAATATCGTACTCAAAGTACTGTAGGACCTGCTGTATTGGCTCTGCTGAACTGAAAATCAATAGGGTTCATCAGTGAGGTGTCATGAATAATATTCAATCATAAAATTTGTGACTTGTTGAACTCCGGAGGCTGTATCGTGCTAACAAACTGAAATTTCTCAAAAAATGACAAAATGTCGTACTTCAAGTACCATAGCAACCGTTGTACTGGCTCTGGTGAGCTGAAAATCAATAGGGTTCATCTGTAACATGTGCTTAACAATATTCCATCATAAAATTGGTGACATATTGCACTCCGGAGGCTGTATCGTGCTAACAAGACATATAAGGAAAAGTGGCCGACGACAACGACGACGACATACACACAGGATTTTTTTTGTAAAAACCGTTTTTTCGTGTTGTTGATGAAAAACGTAAAAATAACTCAACAAATTTTTTCAAAATTCTAACTTTTTTAGGGGTAAACCAATACTTTTCTCGCATATTAGATAGGTTGAGCGGAAAAGTAATAATGGAAATTGAAAAGTCAAATTGAAAACAAATAATGAGATGTTGAAGGAAATAGATGAACAACCAAATAAGATAAATAGTTTAAAAAAAGGATGAAATGGCAAGAAATAGAGTAGAATGGAAAAATGGACTGACGCCTGAAAATACAGAAAATAATGAGAAGAATAATATTTGTCTTCGACGTAAACTGATTAATGATTAATCTAATACAGTATTTACAAAATTAATCGCAAATAGTCTCATTAAAAAATACCTAAACCATCTTTAAACAGAAAAAAACAAGTTGTTGTTTCCTGTTTCTTCAAGTACTAATTAATATGAAATTGTTTTCTTCTCTTCCGAGTCAATTAATCATTCCATCATAATATCTTACTATAATAGGCGTCAATATTTTTATTTCGTTATTTTCTAATAAATTGCTTTCGATTGTTCATTCTATTATTAACATACGTGATTCTATATTCCATAAATGATCGTATCCGCTTTGAAATATTTTTTTTACATTTACCAGTTACTGTATAATTTTTATACAAGCATAGGTAATGGCGCAAACAGGTAATAAACAATGAATCATTGTTAGTGCGTGTATGGATTGTAGGTGTTGCCGCATTGTTTATATTGGCACTAAAATTACGATAAAATTTGTCAATGAATCGAATGCAATTTATTTTAAATAATAAAACTAACAAATTTCACTCGAGGGTGATTAATTATATATATTCAGGAAAACTGGTGATGTGAAAAAGAAGGAGCTTGGATTTCCACGAACAGTAAGGACACTACTACTATATCTACTTGGTAAGGCAATCTGTTTTGCTATGACTTATACGCTTTGTTCGAAGATATGCTGCTACTGATTGGTTTAAATAACTACAGGGTGGTACATTAATAATGTCCAATCTACAATAATATAAAAGGATTACTGGGATAGCGTCATCAAAGTCCTGAAAACCAATGAGAGAAAGAGAAAGAACGAGTGGGAGAGCTGAGCTGGCCGAGCTTTTACAAATATTTGGCCACCGGAGTGTGTAGTAACAGTGAGAAAGGGTTCCTTATGAAGCGGCTATAAAAAAAACAGCATGACGCAAAAAGTGGTGGATTAAAGTCAAGTTAGATAATTAATAAACCACAAATAATTTTGTCTATAGTGCTTAGGCTAAGAAAATATTTTAAAAAGATGAGGTAAAGCTGACAGTTATGCAAGCAAATATATTGCTGTTAATGTCATTTTTCAGTAATAAATGTTTCTTATTACATTGTGTCTATTACTATTACATTATTATTTTCAGCAGAATTTTTGATACGAAAGTCAAACAAAATGATTTGGACAACACTATCCGCTGTTCTGGAAGTACTAAATATGCTACTAGCTTTCATTATTATTTAGCTTTCCTTAATATCCCATCCGGGTAGAGAGTAGATACTCATATGTGACCCTGATAGGTGATAAATCTACTTCAGAGATGCGCCCATGCCCACTTGAAACTTGGTTTATCTCCCAATTCCATATAGGGAAACTATTGTCACACTCCAGCTCCTGAACGAAACCTTTTAATTCCTTCCTACTATTCTTGACCATCCCACATCAACCCGCAATGGCCAGCATAGTAGGATATATAAATAGCTAAACTAACCCCAAAAATGATTTTACAAAACAAAACACCGCCCTCAGTCTTCGGCAGCTGGAATTCCACTAAACAAGGTAGCGGTAAGAAAGGAACGATAGCGGAAAAAACCAGGCTATTACCATCGACGAAGCGAAGACAATGGCAAATTGCTTCAATATGTAAGGACTCTTTTTTCCAACCAAAGATAATTCGAGCTCGAAGAAAAACTTCAGAAAATAAAATGTGGTATAGTTGGATTGAGTGAAATTAGGATAACAACTGATACTTAAGTCCAGACAACTTGTTCATTATGTAGAACAAACAGATACGTCTGAATGCGGGGTAGGTTTTTGTTATACACAGTCAACATAAAGAAAACATAATATAAATTAAAAGTATAAGTACAAGTGTTATCTACCTCACCTTGAGGCTAAATATAATATATAATATGAAAATTACACAGGCTCCAACGTCAACATCTGAAGAAGATAAGATAGAAATCTTCGATGATAATATAAATGAGACATTAAAGATACGTCTTTCTACAAAAACGTTGTTATTCCTATAGCACTAATTCAAATTTCGACCCAACATGGCGAATGGGAGGAGTTTCCTACTTACTGTCGCCACTCTCCGGGTATGAAAAATCACTGTAGTTATACCTCAAAGGTAGCTCCGGTAATTGCTGTAAATAAAACTTACAATAACAAACTTGCAAGAATAACATTATTATTTACCTTCATTTCAGTTTCTCATATTTCTACGTAGAGCTGGCAACGTTCCTTACATAATCTTAAAGCGAGATATCTGAAAAAATTGAAATACATTAAACAGGGAGTGGCTAATACACAATACGGGGACATAATCATTCCTTCCATTTATAGTCCCATCAATGACACCATCAAATTTGCATATAGCCATAACACTGTCTTTCCATTTTAAAATTAATACTGGTGTGGGCAGTAGAAAAAAAAACAAATTATATTTATTAATTGAGTATGTTATATGCTCGTTTTATTTATGGATGCTTATAAAAATGCAAAAATAATATTAAAATCTAGCTACACTAATTTGAAAGTACATATATTAGTAACTGAATGAAACTGAAAAAAATTATGACAGAAAAGGGCTGTTGAACGAGTGTACAGATTATACATTAGCGAGCAAAAGACACACTATATGAAAATGGGACCTACAGCGAACACTCATTCAACAATAGAAATCAAAATGTAGCAAGGCATGGAGTACTGCATCGAATATCTGGTGGGGGTCGGTATTGTTACAGCTAGGGGTGACGAGGTGAAGGATGTGGACAAGATGTTGAAGAAAGGAAATCGAGCAATGGGAGCAGAAAATATGGAAATCGAAGACAGTAATTCTAGTTCTAGATCTAGTTCGCCTTCTCGTGGTACACCAAAGCATGGGTAACGCTAAAGGATGGATTGGAATTAGCTGGCTCAGATGATCTCCTGACTATTTTGTACACACTGCACTGTACGATGCAAAACAATTTACAAAACGACACTTCTCAGTGCCTACCGATCAGATATCTAGGACCATGTGTTCGTATATACCAGCTAAATTTAGGATCTAGTAAAAGTAAAAAACTATGTCTTTTCATAATTCTACTAATCCAAAACATTGATATAACAGATGTTCAAGAAACTCATATCGCAACTGAAGCAGACATAAAAACGAAAGGAATAATCCACGGCTTCGCCATTATTGACGCCTCCTACCACCATGCCCACGGCATAACCTATGCTAGATCAGATATAAAAAACGTACAGTTAACTTTCACCGAGGTGGTCAATGACATCCACCAAATAATAATCGACATAGGAGGAATTAAAGTCCTAAACATATACAAGCAACCAAACACCCAGTGGCAAGACGATTCTATACCTACTCTGCTCCAGCCAGCAGTATATGCTGGAGACTTTAACAGTCATAACACCAAGAGGTAATACTTTCAGAATGGGCGGACCTAACGATGTCAAGGATAGAAAATTGTTTTATTCTGCTAGATGGGGACAAAAACATAATCTTGACTTACGATTCGTTTCTTTCGATGAATCTGATAGACCTCTCGATATTTCCCAGATAGCCAACATCGCCCGATTATGCTGGAGGTGGGCCATCAAATTCCAATCATACGGTCTTCTCTACGTTATCGATGAAACCACCTCATATATCGTCGGTTCGCTGGAACGGTGATTACAGTGGGTAAGAAACACATACCAAGTGGTTTTCGGAAGGAATATATCCTATGTTGAACAGAGGACAGTGATAGACTGTACAAGGAATTTATCGAATCTGGCGATACGGAGATAGCCGAAGAACTAATCGTAGCACCGCCGTCACCAAACCCAAGGAAACAATGTCGCCCAACAAAATCGCTGAACACAGAGTCCACACATCTAGAGCACCATCAGTAAAGGAGCACTCTCGCCGCGTAGAGGACGAATACACAATCTTGATGAAAACTGTAGTTACTAACCCATCTCCTACTCAGTTCACATTAGATGAAATAAATGAGACCATCAGAAATCTAAAGACGAGGAAAGCCTCAGGCTTTGAAGTAGTACACAATGAGCTCCTTGTTAGTACCGGCCCAAATGCCAGGAAGATTTCTCAACAGTATCTTGCAATCAGGAACCTTCCCCCCCCAAATTTAAAAATAAAGTTTTATTCAACCACATTTACAAGATTGAACCAAGAGTTACAAAAAATGTTTAATAAAGAGTAATCAAATAGTTTACTGTCAACTTATATACACTACTCCAAGAATTTAACGCACCACTAAAAAATAACCAAAAGTTTCAAATAAATTTTTGTCTAAACTGCTTGTCCGATTTGAATGAATTTTTTTCGAATGACAAGTTGACACTTCCAGAGAGTTAGTGTACAACTGTATATGCATACAAACTTATTTTTGTATAAATACGGGGTGTTGCAATGAAACCTGATTTTTTCATAAAATTTGTAACACTCTGTGGGGTTCAACAGAGTATCAATATCAACTTAAAATTAAAATCAAACTGTAGCTATATCTTTTTGTAACATTTTGTTTTTTGATTTACTCTATTATCTTGGCCACAACAAGAGAAAATCAATTTTATAGCATAAAATGTTTTTTATTAAAATTTATAATAATAAAAGTGAGTAGCAGGCTATGAAAAACAATAAGTTACAGTAAATTGTCATTAGCTAAATACAGGTGTCAAAAAGCATTTCATAGAAGTGTATTTTTAGTGTTAGCTCTTACGTTTTTTTTATAAAAACCTTTATTTTAATAATTATGCAACGTGAAACACGAAATCTTACTGGCGAAGAGTGTGCTCAAGCATTAATATTGTTCGAGGAAGACTGGAATTACCGAAGAATTGGTAGACGATTTAATGTATACACAACCGTTTCACGAGTTATATAAAGATATAGAGACACTGGAAGTCATGGTCGCAGACCGGGTCAAGGAAGGAATCGAATAACAACCCCTAATCAGGACCGTTTTTTAAGATTATCGGCATTAAGACAACGTTTTGTAACAGCCCGGACCCTTCAAACCCGGCTTCGAGATACTACTGGTGTACAATGTTGTGGTGAAACAGCTCGCCAGCGACTACGATAACACAATTTGAGACCTAGAATTGCTGCTCGAGGGCCAGCTCTAACTAGAAATCATCGAAGAGCGAGGCTGAATGTTGCCATGGAACATCGTAACTGGTTAGAAGCGGAATGGCAACAGGTATTATTTACGGATGAGTCAAGATTTTGTTTGTACAATAATGACAGGCGCATACGTGTATATCGACGCCCTAACGAACTATATGCTCAGTGTAATTTCTCAAATAACAAATTATTTGGAGGAGGATCTGTGATAGTCTGGGAGGTATTTCTTTGACTGGTCGCACAGAACTTGTGGTCATAAATAATGGAAGCCTTACAGCTGAAAGGTACATATTGGAGGTTTTAGACCAACATGTAATGCCATATGCGCCATATATAGGGCAAGGATTTTTGTTGATGCACGATAATGCCAGGCCTCATGTTGCTGGAGTTGTGAGGAATTATCTAGAGGAAGTTGGCATCGATACCATAGCATGGCCAGCTAAAAGCCCTGATTTAAATCCCATAGAGAATCTCTGGGACACTCTTGGGAGGAGGTTACGGTCGCTTATTTTAAGTATGGGCCGTCGTTGCCAAGCAGTTATTTCTAGCAGAGGCGGAAATACTCGCTACTGACTTTTTTTTACGTTTTGTTTCTTTGTTTTTCGTTGTTAAAGTTGGATAATAAATTTTAATAAAAAACATGTTATGCTATAAAATTGATTTTCTCTTGTTGTGACCAGTTTGATTTTAATTTTAAGTTGATATTGTTACTGTTGAACTCCACAAGGTGTTACAAATTCTATGAAAAAAATCTCAGGTTGTCATTGCAACACCCCGTATTTATACAAAACTAAGTTTGTATGCAAATCCAAAAGTACACTAACTCTCTGGAAGTGTCAACCTGTCATTAAAAAAAAATCATTCAAATCGGACAAGCAGTTTAGACAAAAATTTACTTTAAACTTTTGGTTATTTTTTGGTGGTGCGTTAAATTCTTGGAGTAGTGTAGTATACAAAAGTGTTTGCAATTTTGCACGTGTTCCTTGATAGGGCAGACGTATCTCGCCATTTTTTTACCCACTGTATATATATATATATATATATATATATATATATATATATATATATAACCAGATATCATAGATATTAAGAGAATTAGTTCTATAAAACTATGTTGCTAGTATGAAAATGTATGAAAATAATATAATTTAAGAAAACACAATTAAAAAGGAAACACTTTTCTTAATTCAAAAGCATATCAAGTAAAGATATATTAAATAATAGCCTATAACAATATAATAAATAAAGAAATTACCTCAATAATAATATAAAATATAGAGATTGCCTAACCAATGTAATGATGTAAATAAAGTTGCCTAAGATGAAGAATATCTTCTGTAACGTGATCAGATGTTCACCTAAAAAGAAACAATTATATAATCAAGTCAAGAGAATTTTAGATATAAGTAGTTACATTAGAATACAAATATAAATATTCATTAGAATAAGGAGTATAGTTTTTCATAGATAAACAATTAAACATAAAGAAAAATGATATATGTCTGTAAAATGAACATAGGATTAAATGATAATTTATTAATTGCATTAGTAGAAATAAGTTAATACAAGAATTAGATAGAGAATACATAAAAGGATTTATGATTTAAGTTATATAAGTGTAACAGTAATAGATTGTTTATGACAATATTAGATAGAACTATTTAAGCAACATGTATGTATATAACCAACTTTAATTTATTTGTATGATTAAATTTCAAAAAACTCTCTACAAGTGTATTAGAAATGTGAAATAGTATATTTATGAACTTTTCTATTAAGTAAACCCAAATCAAATAATTCAATTGCATAGGACAATATCTGATTGGTTAGAAACAAAATGACAGATAAAATTTGCAATCAATAAGTATTGAAACAAACTTTGGTAGATAGTGACCTGAAAACAAACAAAAGACTTTGTTTGTTGAAAAAAAGTGAAAATCGAGAGGATTATTAGAAGTGGCGTCGAAATGTGTGGACTGTGTGTTAGAGTGTTCCCGAAATTTTTATGAAATTCCCTAAATAACTTAATAAATTTTAATATAACTATGAAAAACAATCTTGTGTAGTACTCACCGATAATCAGACACAGTTGTTCTGTAAAAAAACCAGCAGAATTTCTCCAGAAATTGGTATTGGAACTGCAGAGAAGTATTCCTGGGGTCCAGAAGAGTTATCCCAATTCCAGAGCATCAGGTCAGTGTTCTTTTAAACTATTATTGGCCAATAATAAGCAAAAAACTCAAATAAGTGCTTGGTTGCGTATTTTGATAAACATTCACAGCAATGATCGATCTAAAATATAAAGAAAACGGACTTTATTTAATTGGTTAACAAATTAAATCTTTAATAATAACAAAAAGGCCTAATTTCAATAAATAAATAATTCAAAAGTACGTACGCCATTTTATCATAAGATGATGCTTAACTTGTTTCCATGTAATCTGTCTATCTGTTTATAAATTGTATAATAATTCCATGTCTATATAAGTCTTTTAATACTTTTCTTCCACAGCATATTGATAACATTTTCATGTATATTCTTCACATAAATTCTGGTATGTTTTAAACCATCTAAATGTTTCTTGATTGTTAATTCTATGTCATACTAATGAGCCACAGAAGCTCCATCTCACGTTATTAAAATTATGTTCATTTTACGCATGACTGGATTTTGAGCATGCGCACCGTTAAAAATATAAAATAAATAATTTCTTTAGAGGTGACCATAGGCGTCTCAAATAATTATTATCGCATATAAAATATTGAATTCAAAATTAAATGTTGTTATAAGTAAAGTGTTTCTTTTATTTAAATGAACGTAATATGTTTTGAATGCCAGGACTCGAAGAGTAGAAAGTGTTTCATGCTCCCGAATAATTAAAATAAAATAAATTACAAAACAATATAATAATAACCAACTGAGCTAGCCAAATCTAAATAAAAATTCTAAATATAAAATTATAACCATCTAAATTCCACAACAATAATAAAAAGTAAGTATATAAACAAATTAAAGTTCAATATATATATATATATATATATATATATATATATATATATATATAAATAATCAATGAAAAGATGAAATAATAACGCGTGGAATATAAAACAAAAACAGAATTAGCGGGCATATCACGCAAAAGAGGTTACAGAGAATGAGTGGTAACCATAGACATGCATGTTTCTGGCTCATTAGCCTTCATCGGTACGTCATAACCAAGAAAAGGTGTACAACTTGAAAGCAAGGATGTTAATTGAAACATGAGAAAACGCAAACAACGGATTTCAACAAGATAACCAAACGCACATTTGTGCCTTCCAATGGAAGATCCCGCTAATTCTGTTTTTGTTTTATATTTCACGCGTTATTATTTCATCTTTTCATTGATTATTTGTCTATTTCCAGGGTCGGAAGGTTCAGATAGGAGAGCTATAGACGCCTCCGTGTCTCTGTTGGTTGTTGTCCTGAAAACTCGGGATATTCCATTGGAAGGCACAAATGTGCGTTTGGTTATCTTGTTGAAATCCGTTGTTTGTGTTTTCTCATGTTTCAATTAACATCCTTGCTCCCAAGTTGTACACCTTTTCTTGGTTATGCCGTACCGATGAAGGCTAATGAGCCAGAAACATGCATGTCTACGGTTACCACTCATTCTCTGTAACCTCTTTTGCGTGATATGCCCGCTAATTCTGTTTTTGTTATATATATATATATATAATGAGTACATCTTTATATATATATATATATATATATAATATATATATATATATATATATATATATAATAACAAGATGTACGAATAGTGCGTGACATATGAACAATAAGCAACGAATAGATTAGTGGGTATTGCACGCAAATAGAAGAAGGGGCTACTGAAAAGAGTGGTAACCGCAGACATGCATGTTTCTAGCTCATTAGCCGTCATCGGTACGGTACAACCAATAAAAGATGTGAAATATGAGAGCAATACCCACTAATCTATTCGTTGCTTATTATATATATATATATATATATAACACTGAATATTAAATAATCGGATTAGTCATTCGGAATTACCGACAAACTAACGCAAGAACGTTCGAGTTCTGGGTAATACCCTAAACAAGACTGTTTACCTCACAAAAATAGTATTTTTATCTTTTATTAAACGCTCATTGAACAGGAACTTGTTTGGAAATCCCTGTATAATGACGCTTCTTTAAAATATTTCTCACGATTCTTATTTATTTTCGGTCAACAGGGGACAACAAAAACATTAATTTCAAATGACTTTTACAAAATGTATTCAACATCTAACAATATTTCATTAATGTCAAGGTTTATTTCATAGATCCATAAGTTCATACAGGACGAGTCGATTGAGTTTTAATGAACACGTCTTCAAAACACTTTGGTATAACATTAATTCTCATGTTTAGTTGCATTTTCAACAGAAAACCAACCATATTGAACTCCCCTATCACTGGCCAAGCATATTCTTTATAATTCGGAATATAAAGCACCATTTAAACACTTTTTTGAATATTATTCAATGAGCTATAAAATATATTAAAATTTGTAAAAGTTACACTTGTTTTCGGTGGTTAGTGACTAAAATGTTTCCTTAAATCGATCATAATATACTTATTCTGACTAATCACGATAATAGTAATTTTATGCGTTAACAAAAACGTTAATGTGTTACAACCTGTAACGTCATGATTACCATAATTACCGGATTCTGTTGTCGTTTGTGAATTTAAATTTTAAACTGAGAAATAATAGTAAATATCTTTTTGTATACTAATATTAATATGAAGCCGTTTCACATTTCTGTAGAAAAATTGGATTGAAACATTAAAGAATTTTTCAATTTCATTTTTAATAATAATTCCAGCATTTTTCTTTTATTATTATTTTTTCTTCTTCAAGTTAATAAGTTTTCACAAAGTTTTTTTTTTAATTTCCCAGTTTTTCGTTCCGATTTTACCGTATTAAATGTACAGAGTAATTTTTTGTTGCGATATAGTGGACTGTATATATTAAAAAAACTTTGCGCCGGATTAAGTAGAGTCGAACCATAAAAATTTGAAACTGCAATGACTTCCGCCTTGCACAGTGGCGTGGATGTCAAAAATAGCAATGTTACAATTTCATGAACTATTTTTTGAACGTGGCAAATATTTATAAAATAAAGAAAATCATAGATACAAAAATAAAGCTCGTAACACAGAAAAACAATGTTAGAACTTACTCTTTGTCATTTCCCGATTTTTCATCATCAATATCACTATCACTAGTACCTACATTGATAATAATATTATTGATAACTTTATCAGCCATATTATCTACATCCCTCATTTTCTTTTCTTCGTTTTTAGAAGTGACAACTTGCGTAAATGTCAAATGATCATTCCAAAAATAGTTGCAAACTATGTTGTTATTTAACATCATGTAAAAATGTATTTATTTTAAAGAGATTTGAACATCCTTCCCTCCTGTTGAACAGATTGCGTTCAATAAACAGGAGAGAAATGAGGAGCGGAAAAACAAAATAAATCTAAAATACAAAGAGAAAGAACTAATGATGCAAATATACTACGCACTTCCTTGCCAAATGGTAAGAGACAAAGTTTAGTGATTGGACGTGTGAGTAGTCTGCTATTGGTGCATTTTTACTGCTCTGATATTGTTGTCAGATCCAGGGAAAACTTCTAACACTCTGGCTCTTGGCCGACTGAGAGGGGGAACATTGTCCTCCTTTAAAAGAACGAGGTCGTTGACCTGAAGATTGCGAGAAGGGTCTGTGCTGTAAAGTGTTTAAATATTCAACTGACCAACTCTTTGTGCATTGCCAATGCCAATGTGTGGGCCGGAATCCATTCCAGCCTGGCCAGGTTAGCGAGCCGTTCCCGACATTCAGCAGCAAGCCCTGAATTGATGGTATATCCACTCAGGGCCGTGATGACTGCTTGACTGTCGGTGTATATGACTATGTGTCGGTCTACATAACCTCTGTCTAGATTTATAAGATATTGTCTACCTCAGCCTGATATGCAGATATCCCCTTTCCCAAAGGAACACAAACTTGTATCATTGGGTTCCTAGAGTAAATTCCAGACTCCGCCCCATCAATGGAGCATGAGCCATCTGTGTACCAGACGATCCCATGAGGTTGTGGATTTTCTTCTTTCTCCCAGAATTCTCTATTGCGTTTCGAAGGAGTACCTATGCAGACAAACCTCAGCCGCCCGGGGCAAAACTGAGGCATCTCCCAGGAGGGCTGTTTCACTACAGAAAAAACAATTTATCTTTTGAGTAGTTTGAGAATTGAGAATAACTTTTACGACTACTTTGTGTTGCATTCGCGTGATAAGATGTGCTGAGTGGTTGAATTTAGTTACAGTTTTTTCCTTTTTCGATTCGAAAAGAAGGGGAAATTGAATTAAGAATTCTGCATCTTTCTTCAATAATTTCAAAAAACTCAACGAGAGTGGGTAACTTGCTTTTGTCTCTTTCAGACTCATATTCGCGTTTTGAAGCAAAATCTAATTTTCGCATTTTCACACCTAGCGATATACAACGAGTGCGAGAAATTTTATATGCATGTCAATAATGCTAATAAAAAATGTCCACTAAACGTATTCCACATACTTACATTTTTCACATTTAGGTTATTAGAGTCTAATCGTACTTTTTCACATCCCGGTTTGATAAAAAGTAAAAAGCTCGGACTCAAATAAACTAAAATGCGTAATAAATAAAATAGCCGAATTAACGGTTTAATATATTTATCTAGGAAACAGTTATATTACAATTATTCATTATCAGTCAGTTAGTTTCCGATTTAGAATCTTCTTCACTGGCTTCCTTTTTAGTTTCAGGCGAATCTACAATTATGTTCAAATCGGGATGAGTTTCTAGCATATGCCTGGATTTCAAATGTCTTTCTAAATCACGTCTGCGTACCAAAATTTTTCCGCACAAATCACACCTACAAACAAATAAATAAATTTATTAAAATACTAACATTCGAAACACTTCCCAAATATTCGTTTCGCCATCTAACAATATAAATTACAAACTATTGTAGTGGCCAGTTAATATTTAGTTACATTCAGAGTAAGTCTTCGAAAAATATCAGTAGATGGCGCGATGGTATTTAATAAAATATTTTACGTAAAACTTTAGATTATGATAAAAAATCATTGTTATGTAAAGAGTGTATTTGAATTGTAAAAGAGTATAAATTATATAAGAATTAGGTTAATAATGTTAATAAATTATTGGGGAATAAAATTGGAACATGTAAAAAATAAAAGTTAACTTTCAAATTCATTGTTGAAAAATATATTAAAGACTAAAGATATCTGCTAATGTCATTTATTATAAAATTTTCACTGTGAAACTGCGTTTCTATGAACTTTATATTTGTTATGCCCTAAAATAAAATACGTCATTAAGAAAACCCCTGGAAATTGCTTTCAGCTAGATTCATTTTGTCTAACGTTGTATTAAAAAGTGTAGGTGTATAAAGTATCTACGATCCGATTAATTGTATTAAAAAGTGTCTTGAAGTCGAAGTTGTATTAAAAGTATCTAGTAGCCGAAGAGTCGTATAAAAGAAGTCTAAGATCTGAGAAATTGTATTAAAAAGTATCTGAACCAAAGAATTGTATTAGAAAGTGTCTAGGATCCGAGAAATTGTATAAAATATGCCTAGGAGCCTACGAATTGTATTTCGTAGATGAATAATTGTATTAAAAAGGGTCTAAGATCCGAGAAATTGTGTTAAAAAGTGTCTAAGAGTCGAAACTGTATTAATTTCCTAGTAGCCGAAAAGTTGTATTAATAAGCGTCTAAGAGCCAAAGAATTGTATTAAAAACTGTTTCAGCCAAGAAATTGTATTAAAAATCTCTAGGAGCGAAAGAGTTGTATTTGCAAGTCTCTAGTAGCAAAAAAATTGTATTAAAAAGTGTCTAAGATCCAGAAAATTGTTTAAAAAATGTCTAGGAGCATAGGAATTGTATTAAAAAGTGTCTAAGTTGTATTAAAAAGTATCTAATAGTCAAATAATTGTATTAAAAAAGTGTGTCAGATCCGAGGAATTGTATTAAAATGTGTTTAGGGGCCAAAGTTGTATTAAAAAGTTTCTAGTGGCCAAAGAGTTGTATTAATACGCGTCTAAGAGCCAATGAATTGTATTAAAGCTATTCAGGAGTCAAGGGATTGTAGTAAAAAGTGTCTATGAGCAGAAGTTATATTAAAAAGTACCTAGTAACCGAATAATTGTATTAAATAGTCTCTAAGATCTGAGAAATGGTATTAAAAAGTGTCTAGAAGTCTAAGTTGTATTAAAAAGTATATAGTAGCCAAGTAATTGTATTGAAAAGGGTCTGAAATCCGAGAAATTGTATTAAAAAGTGTCTAGGAGCCTAAATTGTAATAAAAAGTTTCTAGTAGCTGAAGAGTTTTATTAATAAGCGCCTAAGAGCCAAGGAATAGTATTAAAAAGTGTCTGAGCCAAGAAATTGTATTAAAAAAAGTGTCTAAGAGTCAAATAATTGTATTGAAAACCTTTCAATAGTCAAAAAATTTAATTAAAAAGGATCTAGGAGTTAAAGAGTTGTATTTTCAAGTCTCTAGTAACCAAAAAATTATATAAAACGTGTCAAGTATCTGAAAAATTGAATTAGATGTACCTAGGAGTCTAGGAATTGTATTAAAAATTGTCTAGGTACCTTAGTTGTATTCAAAAATTGTATAAGTTCAGAAAAAATGTATTTAAAGTGTCTTGGAGCCTAGGAATTGTATTATAAAGTGTCTAGGAGCCTAAGTTGTATTAAAAAGTATATAGTAACCAAATAATTATATTGAAAAGGGTCTGAGATCCGAGAAATTGTATTAAAAAGTATCTAGAAGCTGAAGTTGTATTAAAAAGTTCCTAATAACAGAAAAATTGTATTAATAAGCGTCTAAGAGCAAAGAAATTTATTGAAATGTGTCTAAGAGCCAAAGAATTGTATAGACAAGTTTTCAGTAGCCGTAAAATTGTATTAAAAACGGTCTAGGAGCCAAAACGTTATATTTGCAAGTCTCTAGTAGCCAAAAAATTGTATTAAAAAGTGTTTTACATCCAAGAAATTATATTGTAAGTGTCTAGGAGTCTAGGAATTGTAAAAAAAAAAGTGTCTAGTTGCTTAAGTTGTTTTAAAAAGTATCTAATAGCCAAAGAATTGTATTAAAAAGTGTAGGTGTATAAAGTATCTACGATCCGATCAATTGTATTAAAAAGTGTATTGAATTCGAAGTTGTATTAAAAGTATCTAGTAGCCGAAGAGTCGTATAAAAGAAGTCTAAGATCTGAGAAATTGTATTAAAAAGTATCTGAACCAAAGAATTGTATTAGAAAGTGTCTAGGATCCGAGAAATTGTATAAAATAT
The DNA here is from genome assembly GCA_963921935.1 of Galeruca laticollis. Taxonomy (NCBI): domain Eukaryota; kingdom Metazoa; phylum Arthropoda; class Insecta; order Coleoptera; family Chrysomelidae; genus Galeruca; species Galeruca laticollis. The sequence goes on along the minus strand of OY998185.1, from coordinate 65,258,637 downwards.
GCCTAGGAGCCTACGAATTGTATTTCGTAGATGAATAATTGTATTAAAAAGGGTCTAGGATCCGAGAAATTGTATTAAAAAGTGTCTTAGAGTCGAAACTGTATTAATTTCCTAGTAGCCGAAAAGTTGTATTAATAAGCGTCTAAGAGCCAAAGAATTGTATTAAAAACTGTTTCAGCCAAGAAATTGTATTAAAAATCTCTAAGTGCCAAAGAATTATATTGAAAAGTTTTAAGTTTCTAAAAAATTGTATTATAAAAGCTCTAGGAGCGAAAGAGTTGTATTTGCAAGTCTCTAGTAGCAAAAAAATTGTATTAAAAAGTGTCCAAGATCCAGGAAATTGTTTAAAAAATGTCTAGGAGCATAGGAATTGTATTAAAAAGTGTCTAAGTTGTATTAAAAAGTATCTAATAGTCAAATAATTCTATTAAAAAAGTGTGTAAGATCCGAGGAATTGTATTAAAATGTGTTTAGGGGCCGAAGTTGTATTAAAAAGTTTCTAGTGGCCAAAGAGTTGTATTAATACGCGTCTAAGAGCCAATGAATTGTATTAAAGCTATTCAGGAGTCAAGGGATTGTAGTAAAAAGTGTCTATGAGCAGAAGTTATATTAAAAAGTACCTAGTAACCGAATAATTGTATTAAAAAGTGTCTAAGATCCGAAAAATGGTATTAAAAAGTGTCTAGAAGTCTAAGTTGTATTAAAAAGTATATAGTAGCCAAGTAATTGTATTGAAAAGGGTCTGAAATCCGAGAAATTGTATTAAAAAGTGTCTAGGAGCCAAAATTGTAATAAAAAGTTCCTAGTAGCTGAAGAGTTTTATTAATAAGCGCCTAAGAGCCAAGGAATAGTATTAAAATGTGTCTGAGCCAAGAAATTGTATTAAAAAGTGTCTAAGAGTCAAATAATTATATCGAAAACTTTTCAGTAGTCAAAAAATTTAATTAAAAAGGGTCTAGGAGTTAAAGAGTTGTATTTTCAAGTCTCTAGTAACCAAAAAATTATATAAAACGTGTCAAGTATCTGAAAAATTGAATTAGATGTACCTAGGAGTCTAGGAATTGTATTAAAAATTGTCTAGGTCCTTAGTTGTATTCAAAAACTGTTCAGAAAAAATGTATTTAAAGTGTCTAGGAGCCTAGGAATTGTATTATAAAGTGTCTAGGAGCCTAAGTTGTATTAAAAAGTATATAGTAACCAAATAATTATATTGAAAAGGGTCTGAGATCCGAGAAATTGTATTAAAAAGTATCTAGAAGCTGAAGTTGTATTAAAAAGTTCCTAATAACAGAAGAGTTGTATTAATAAGCGTCTAGGAGCCAAGAAATGTATTAAAATGTGTCTAAGAGCCAAAGAATTGTATAGACAAGGTTTCAGTAGCCGTAAAATTGTATTAACAAGGGTCTAGGAGCCAAAGCGTTATATTTGCAAGTCTCTAGTAGCCAAAAAATTATATTAAAAAGTGTCTGAACCAAGAAATTGTATTAAAACGTGTCTAAGAGCCAAATAATTGTATTGATAAGTTTTCAGTAACCGACAAATTGTATTAAAAAGGACTAGGAGTCAAAGCGTTGTATTTGCAAGTATCTAGTAGCCAAAAAATTGAATTAAAAAGTATCTAAGATCCGAGAAATTATATTAAACAGTGTCTAGACGTCGAAGTTGTATTAAAAAGTTCTTAGTAACCGAAACGTTGTATTAGTAAGCGTCTAAGAGCCGAGGAATTGTATTAAAAAGTATCTGAACAAAGAAATTGTTATAAAACGTGTCTAAGAGCCAAAGAATTGTATTGACAAGTTTTCAGTAACCGTAAAATTGTATTAAAAACGGTCTAGGAGCCAAAGCGTTATATTTGCAAGTCTCTAGTAGCCAAAAAATTGTATTAAAAAGTGTTTTACATCCAAGAAATTATATTGTAAGTATCTAGGTGTCTAGGAATTGTAATAAAAAAAGTGTCTAGTTGCTTAAGTTGTTATAAAAAGTATCTAATAGCCAAAGAATTGTATTAAAAAGTGTGTAAGATCCGAGAAATTGTATTACAATTTATTTAGGAGCCATAGTGTATTAAAAAGTTCCTATTAGCCGAAGAATTGTATTAATAAGCGTCTAAGAGCCAAGAAATTGTATTAAAATAGTTCAGAAGTCAAGGGATTGTATTAATAAGTGCCTAGGAGCCGAAGTTATATTAAAAAGTACTGAGCAGCCGAAGAATTGTATTAAAAAATGTCTAAGATGCGGGAAATTGTATTAACAAGTATCGAAGATCCAAGAAATTGTATTAAAAAGTGTCTAAGAGCCTAAGTTGAATTAAAAAGTTTCTAGTAGCCAAAGAGTCGTATTAATAAGCGTCTAAGAGGTAAGGAATTTTATTAAATAGTGTCTGAGCCAAGGTATTGTATTAAAAAGTATTTAGAATCCAGGGCGTTGCATTAAAAATTATCTAAGAGCCAAATAATTGTATTGAAAAGTTTCTAGTAGTCAAAAGGTTGTATTAGATAGTGTCTTGAGGCCGAAATTATATTAAAAAGTAACTAGTTTTATAAAGTGTCTAAGATCCAAGAAAGGTGTACAATAAATCTTGAGGCTGCAGAGCAATGTAACTAACCCTGTTAAAAATCTAACCTAACAAAAATATTCAAAAACATGTATTGATGTTTCTAGAAGCCAAATCTGTATTAAAAAGTGTCTAGAATTAGAATTTGTATTAAAAAAAATAATAGCTGAAGAGTTGTATTAAAAGGTGTCTAGGTTCTTAGGAATATCTAGTATTTCTAAGTAATTTTGAAAATTAGTTCCCAATGGAAATCCGCCAAACTGGAAAATATAGATTCCAAGTAAATTGTTTGGGCAGTGCGTTTTATTTAAATTCTCAAATATAACGCAGGTATTTAATAGCGTCCTACATAGAGGGCTAACTATTAATTAGACAAACAGCATATTATCATTTCTAAGCTTAAAGAAATAAAAGTGATAGTTCTACAGGGTAATGTTCTATAGCCGATTTTATATCTTCTCTACACTTGAGATCCACCAGAGCTGGATGCTAATACTGTAATTTATAACAAGATATACAGTAAGCATGCATACTATGGAAAACTTATGTAAGAAATTGACTGAGCAAAAGATGTAAAAAATCACACCTTCTTGAAAATAAGCAAATCTAAATGAGAATTTTGATGAAATTGATGTTCCATTGAACCCATTGACTGTATAATCAGTTATACCTATGATAACATGCCCAGGAACAAAAAGGAGACACCAAAATTGCATCCTACACACGCTCATTCAATCTATGGTTTATTATACTTTTAATAATTATGTGCTACAGATTTTTTTAGAAATTTGAATCGTATGATTGTTAAAGAAAAAAATATAATAGGGTTTCAAATTTTTCCATGAAAAATTGTTTTGTTATTAAACAATGGCATTTTACGTATTAATTTCGCCGAATAAAAATCGTTGTGATCACTATGATACAGCACAGTCGATAGAGTCCTTATAGTAAATACAATATTGAAGATAGAATTTCGGGAGGTGGAACTTTCTTATTGGCAATGTCTCCTCTTTGAGAATATATTTTTAAATTTCCTAATTATTAATAGTTTCTGAAATAATCGCGAAAAACTAAATACTTTTTCTTATAACTTTTGCAATGTTAAACTAGAATACTCACTTATAAGGTGTATTCCCCTCGGCGTGTAACCTGACGTGCTTGTTAAGATTACTAGGATCTCCGAAGGGTCTATTACAAAACTTGCATTTCAACGGTTTGTAGCCGGTATGTGTCCTAATATGAATTTTCAATCCGTATTTTCTCGAATAACACTTTCCGCAATAGAGACAAACATGGCCTTGTCTAGATTTTCCCAAACTACTGACTAAACTTTCTATTTGCGCTTCGTCATTGTACGCAGTCTGATGTCCCAATTCGAAGCAAGTTGGAAGTATTGATGGTGCCGAAACTAAGGTAGGATCTAAAACCTAAAAATTAATTTATTCTTGATATTAAATTTGATGAACCTAAGAAATACGACACCACTTATAAAGAATTGTATTTTATGTTACTTGTTTTAATATAGTTGTTTCAGTTTTGTTCTATAAACATATTATGGTAATGAAAATATATTTTTAAAAACGGTCTTAAAATTTATAAATCTTTATCCCATGATTTATATTTTCTTTACCTTCTGATATTCTTCACTAATTTTATCCGAATTCTCTCCTTTTTTGAATGGTTTGAAAGCACTCGGCTCATTTTGGTACGGTCTATACAGGGGATTCCTGTTCTCCGTATTCTTTCTCAAATCAATTGCATTTTTTTGTTTAAATGTTTGTTGTTTGAGGTACAGCTGGAAATTGAACGTTTCTTCGTTACTAACCGACGTCATAGACTCGTTTACGGCTAAAGACAATCTTTGCCAAAGTGTAGACATAGACAATTTGCCGCATCCTAAGGTTATGTGAAGTTTGAGAGGATTGGGGGATTCATATAATGTTGAACATCTATTACATACATATTTCTTTTGACCTGAAGCATAAATGAAAATAATTTTAAACGAAACGCTCATTAATAGCAAATTTTCTACTGTATACCTCAAAATATTGAGGTCGCTGCGGTAGTTATTAACCCCTAATGTCAGAAAATAACCTTATGAACTTAGGTGAACCTATCCTCGAGCAGTGTTTTGCATAAAATCAATTATAGAATATTTAAAATAACACTAGTTTATTTAATATAAACAGAGAATACATTCAGTTTAATGTACACGAATCAGTCTGACGTAGACTGTTCCATGTTTGAACTTTACCGTTCGTAGTAGCAGTTCATGTCTTTATTTTAAATTAAGTTTAACTATGTAAGTGTATAGTAGTGATAATAAAGTCCAGGTATATTTTGATGAGATGGTTTATTTCCAACCGCTGTTCCCGATTGGGGCAAGTATACGATTCTATTAATTTATGGAAAACTACAGCTGATGTCTGTCCTCTTGAGATACCCGTTAGAAATATACATAAAGAACTTCGCTAATAGAAAATAGCAAATTATATCAAACTAATTGAATTATCTCAAAAATCGACTCAATTTGTGAAAATTAATTTTTTTAAAATTTGTAAGAACGATTCTTTGCTAAACGAAGGTAACCGATAGATCACCCGAAACGCAGAAACAATTGGAGAAAAACCGGAAAATTACTAAACAGGCACGTTCTTCAATAAAATAATAAACGAGAAAAAATAGGACGGGGAAACGAAGACGGAGAAGGTAAAGAAAGAAGGATGAATTTAAACAAAGAAATCGGACACAAAACAATATACCAGATGAATAAACAGCCAACGGAAAAACACGATAAACAAAAAGACAAAAACAAAAGGGATACTAAAGGTAGATAAAGATGGCGATAAAAGAGATAAAAGCGAAGAAATCAGTGACAAAAACCTTCAAAATAAACAGGGGAAAAACAGAGAGCGGGAGTCCGGTTCTGGCAAATAATATAACAAGTTGTTTTAACCTCGCTCTTATATTTTGTTAATTTTATAGTAAAAACACAGTGTAGTTAAATTTCGCTTTATTGCCATAGTGTTTTTAACTAGTTACTTCCTATTGTTCACCTGTAAGTACCCAAAATTTAAGATTTTTCTCGAAGAAAATAAGAAATTTACCATTAGTATAAACTTAAAATACGAAGTAAATATCAAGTCAAGGTTTTTTCCGTACCTAGGTCCTGGGATGGACAGGGTCAAACCTGCCCAATACGACCTAGTATAATTAATTAAACATATTCTAATATACCACTGTTAATTCCCACGCAGACCACTTCTGACTACAGGAGCTCTGAAACTGATCAACTACCAACACATTCCAATACCAACAACACAATGATCAATAACATACCATTATATTCCTCTTCTCAAATCCTATCCAACCAAACAAAATCCTATTCTAACGCTGCGAAACAAACAAGATATCCTATTAAAGAACAAGCTATTATTTTTAACGCATTAGAAGGAATTCCTATTCAAGACTATTTAATTCCTTTGGGAACTGTTATACAACCAAAACATATCACACATATCTCTAAAATAACTAATAACAGAATCTGCGTATATTTAGCCGACAAAAATATAGTCAATAAATTCCTCGATGATATTGGAGAAATAACGGTAAATGGTGAAATACTTAAGGCCAGAAAACTTGTTACACCAGCAGAAAGGCTTGTATTATCGAATGTATGTCCTACCATACCGAATGAACTTTTAATAAATGAATTACAAAATATAGGTCTAAATCCAATTTCACCTATGTCAGTACTAAGAATCAGTACAGCTCTTCCGGAATTTAGTCATATTCTTAGTTTTAGAAGACAAATTTTCGTTACGCCTCACAATATCCAAATTCCTGATTCTATAGTGATCAATCATGATAATACATCATACAGAGTATTTGTAGCACAAGACGGAATGACTTGTTTCAAATGTCGCCAGACAGGACATCTTGCAGCACAGTGCTCAGTTTCTATCTCAGCTAATTTAACTCAACAACAGACTGACACAACTCCTGCACCTACTACATTATCAACCAATAACGCCACAAACTGCACACCTTCTCCTATTATCGATATAATAAAACCCTCCACCATTGGAGCGATCAACAATCCCAACACACCAATTCCATCAGCAACCAATACTCCAAAAAGACCCGCATCTGAGAGCCCCACTATAGAAGAAACAAGCTCAGAATCAATTTTCCAAAAACCTAATCATCTTAAAAAAACAATAAAAAAAGTTAAGACAACCTCAGCAGTGGTACCAGCAATTCCTGTAAAAATTTTACTTCAACCAGCCAAAGCATTTATAACAAACAATTCTGAAGGACTGCCATTAAACTACGACCAACTTGTAGACCTATTTGAAAATACTCTTGGCTCTCATAATGCCCTGGAAGTAGTTAAGGACTACACAACTGACTATGGATCTCTAGTGATCATGTTAAATAAAATTTACCCTCTTCTTACAGAAAGACGAATTAAAAGCCGTATCACAAAACTTCAACAAAAAATATACAGACACCTAGGAGACGAAATCAATTATGAATCGATGGCTACAGAAAGTGACTCGTCCTCTCATGAATAGAACTCCACTATCATTTATTTATTATTATTTTTTATCAATCCAATGCTATTTAAGTCAATAATTCAGTGGAACCTGAATGGATACTACGAGCGTCTACCTATGCTACAAAAAATCTTATCAGAACACCTTCCTGACATTTTATGCCTTCAAGAGACACATTTTAAACTAGATCATTATCATTCACTAAAAAGTTATCAGTGCTTCTTTAGGAACAGAACAAATCGTCAACATGCCAGTGGCGGAGTTGCGATTTATGTATCGAACACATTAGAAGCAGAAATTATTCCGATTAATTCCAACCTGGAAGTCGTTGCCGCAAAAATTAGGAGCTCGCACCCAATACACATATGCAATATGTACCTACCGGCAGGTCCATTGGACATGCAAGATATTTGTGATGTTATTAATCAAATACCAACACCAAGATTAATTTTAGGTGATTTTAACGGTCACCATATATTTTGGGGCTCCGATTCTAATGATAATCGAGGTCGAACAATTGCGAATGTTATTGACCATTTTAATTTTAATATATTAAATGATGGTACTAAAACTCGCTTCAATTCTGCAACAGGAGAATCATCCGCAATAGATCTATCCTTTTGTGATCCTACGGTCTCGTTATCGGTATCTTGGGAAGTAGATCCTTACTTATATGATAGTGATCATTACCCGATTATTATACGAAATACCAATTTCGAAACTAAAACTACTTCACCATCTTACATTTGGAGATTAAAGAATGCAAACTGGGATGCCTTTTCTGAAAATATTCAAAAGAAAATAGAAAACCTTACTACGACCGAGAATATTGATAAGGATTTAAGAAATCTTGAAAATATTATCATATCTGCCGCAGAATCTAGTATTGGTAGAACAAAGCTTGTTACAGGTAGAATTCCAGTTCCATGGTGGAGTAAAACATGCGAAAACGCCATAAAAACTAGTAAGCATGCTTTCAACGTTTACAAAAGACACAAAACCACAGAAAACCTCGTTGAATACAAACGACTAAGAGCAATTTCTAGACACATAATAAAAACTGCAAAAAAGGAATCATGGAGACAATTTGTATCTTCAATTAATAGATCCACTCCAATATCAGATGTATGGAAAAAAGTCAAGAAGATTTCTGGTAAAAGCTCCATTCAAAAAATAACATCTCTTGATCTCAATGGAATAACGGTTACAGACGACAAACATATTGCAGATATACTCTCTGATACATATGCTAGTCACTCCAACAACAATAATTATGATAACGCCTTTATTACCAAAAAAGTCTCACAGGAAGCAAATGATATTGAAATTTTTAACATACTCGATCCATTAAATCATAATATAACTGAAAATGAATTAAATGAAGCATTAGAAGACTTAAAAGATACATGCGGAGGACCAGATGACATTCCTGTAGAATTCTTGAAGCACTTACCTCAAAATTCCAAAGATTACTTGTTACACCTATACAATAAAATCTGGACTAAACACCTCTTTCCAGAAAAATGGGGTGAAGCTATTGTCATACCAATACTAAAGCCTAGAAAACCTAAAACAATCGCTGCATCTTATAGACCTATCTCACTAACTTGTTCAATGTGCAAGCTACTCGAGAAAATAATTAACAAACGACTTTTATGGACACTTGAAAGCAGAAACCTTCTGATCCCGGAACAAAGTGGCTTCAGAAAACATAGATCAACTTTAGATAACATTGTTGAATTAGAAAGCTTTATTCATGAGGGTTTCGCATTGAACCAGACGTGCATGGCCATATTTTTCGATATTAACCGGGCATTCGACACGGTGTGGCGATATCATATATTGAGAACGTTGAGTGAATGGAACATACAAGGCCACTGCTTAGCTTTTATTAAAAACTTCCTCCAAAAAAGAACTTTTGTTGTCAGAGCAAATACACAGATATCTAAAAATAAATTACAAGAGAATGGGACACCGCAAGGCTCCGTAATAAGCCCAACATTATTTATTGTAGCCTTGAATAGCATCTTGGAGAATATAAAAGCACCCCTTAGAGCAAGAATATACGCTGACGATCTAGTTGTTTTCTTAAAAGGTACAAATATGACCACAATGAATAATTTTCTCCAAGATTTTCTTACAAACCTGGAAATTTGGTGTTCGCAAACAGGAGTTCGTTTTTCAACATCCAAAACTCACTGCATGTTATTTAGCAAAAAAAATGAACTATTTCAACCTAATTTGATACTACATGGCGAAAATCTAAAGATCCTACCTTCTGTAAAATTTTTAGGTATGCACTTAGACAGCAAATTAAATTGGAAAATACACATCAACAATCTAGCCTTAGAATGCCAAAAGAGATTAAACATTCTAAAAGTGGTAGCTAACCAGAAATGGGGTGCTGATGGACCAACTTTATTGTTACTGTATAAATCTCTCATCAGATCAGTATTGGACTATGGCTCTATAGCATATGATACAGCAAACAAAACTGACACCGACCAACTCGAAGTAATCCAAAATTCCGCTTTCCGGATTATACTTGGAGCTTTTAGAACTACACCGGTAAAAAGTCTACAGTGGGAATTAGGAGAACCAGCCTTAAGCCTAAGGCGAAAATCTCTTAGCAGCAATTATGCAGTTACTATTCTTGCCAATATGTCAAATCCAACTTATCAGTACACACACTCAAATAAATTGGAAGGATTTTTTACTGGGAAATCGAGGACACCAAAACCGTTTTACGAGAGAATTAGAACATACTTTCAAGAAATTGACTTTTGTCTGCCAAAAGTTTACCCAATTGCCACTTATTATAACATAGAACCCTGGATGGTAAAGATACCAAATTGCGACAAAAGCTTAACTAAATATGATAAACAAAATACTAACCCAACTGTTATAAAAGCCAAACTGTTCGACACTTTGGGAAAGTATCCAAATTACCAAAAGATATATACAGATGCCTCGAAATCGACCATAGGCGTAGGAGCAGCTGTAGTAACTGACTCGCAGAAACTTCTATATAAACTTCCATCCTACACAAATATCCTCTCGGCAGAACTATTCGCTATATATCAAGCTTTAACACATATCAACGAAAGCAGCCACCACAACTCTTTCCTTGTCCTTACAGACTCCCTTACTTCCTTACACTCGATACAAACGATTTATTCTAAACATCCTTTGGTTCATCTCATTAAGAAAGAACTCTACGTTGCCAGAGAACGAAACAATGATATCATCTTTATATGGATCCCATCCCATATTGGTATTAGTGGAAATGAAGAAGCGGACAGATGTGCTCGTAATTCCATCACAGATGAAAGTGCGGTATCGATTTCAAAGGTGGTTAGTTCGGATCTAAAGTGCGTATTAAATAGGAAAGTGATCGCTTTGTGGCAATCTCAGTGGACTGAAAGTGACTCAAAACTTCGTGAAATTAAACCTCTATATAAAAAGTGGTTTCCATTTTCTAACAACAGACAACACCAAGTGATTATTTCACGTCTACTGTTGGGGCATACTAGACTAACTCACACTTACCTAATAAAACGTGAAGAACATCCAGTATGTGAACTGTGTAATGTAGATGTAACAGTGAAACATATCCTCACAGAATGTCCTAAATACTACAATCAAAGAAACATTTGTAAACTACCCAACACATTTCAAGCCTTATTTCAGGATAATAATTGTGATAGACTAATAATATTTTTAAAATTAATTAATGTGTATAATTCAGTGTAATTATGTTATTATCTATTATACCGTCGCTAATAACCTACCACGGTTGATGCGACTTTCTGTCGAAATAAAAAAAAAAAAACAGAGAGCAGTATAAAACACAAAATGCGAACAAATCATATAGGTCAAAAGAAAATGAAATAAGAAACAGAAAAATGACTCCAACAAAATTAAAAATGGAAAAGGAACAGAAGGAGATAACAGTAGTGATATGGAATATACGTTCATTAACAGGAAAAGAGATAGAAATAAGCAAAGACATGGAAAAAAGTAAATTACAGATCTTGGGAATTGGCGGTGGTGGAATAAAAAACTACAAACATTAGTAAAAGAAAAGAAAACCTCATGGAAAAAATACCTCCAAACAAAAACAGAGGAAGATGAGAAAATGAATAACGGAAAAAGGAACATCGTCAAGGAAGCGGTTAAGAAAGCGAAAAGGGACTCTTGGAAAGAATTTGGAACGGAGATATCAGACACATGCATCATATAATAGAAAATTTTGGACAGCAATAAAAAGACTACGAGGAACTAAACGAAAATATATAAGAGCAATAAAAAATAAAAATAACGAATTGGAGACCGAAATAAATCATATACTAAAGTGTTTTAAATGAAACTCACGGTTTCTAGTTAATTCCACAATGTAATAAAAGTTATTGAAAATTCTAAAAACACTAATATGAGCAGATTCCACGAAGCAAGGATTGAGACAGTTAATTTCATATACTAAAGACTTGGAACGAACACTACGAAGACAAACTTAGTAATAGGTTGAAGAAAAAAACAACGAATATAGCGGAATATGAATGGAATGTACATGAATACCATGCAATCCACAAAGAAGGAATGGAAGTGGCTATAAATAAACTTTAAATAGGAAAAGCCAGTGGGGAGGATGAAGTAGCGCCAGAGATGATAAAATGGTTAGGAGAAAAAGGAAAAGACTTGCCGTGTCTCATATACAGGGAAGCATGGGATACTCAAAAAATCCCCAAAGACGGGGAAAATAACCTTATACTGCCAATACATAAAAAAGGGGATCAGACTCTGTGCAATAATTATAGACCAATATGTTTAGCCCAAACCAGTTTCAAAATCTACACGAGAATAATAGAGATCCGATTAAGACGTTATATAGAAGCAAAATTAGAAGAGGAACAAGCAACTTTTAGACAAGCAAATGATAATAAATATATTTTAAGAAGGCTAATTGATAATACAATAGAAGCGGGAGAAGAAATGTATTTAACATTTATTGACTTGAAGGCAGCTTTTGACATAGTGGATAGAGAAAAAATTTGGGATGTATTGGAAGATTTAGAAGTACCGAAAGCTCTAATTAATTTGATTAAAAGCACATACGAGACAGTCAAATTAAGAGTGCAGATAGTAAGTCAAAGATCAGAAGAGTTTCTAATGAAAAAAGGTATAAAACAAGGCGATAGCTTAAGCCCACTGTTGGTTGTCATTTTAATGGACAAAATAGTGAAGGAAATAAAAAGACAAGGAGGAAATCTGGACATGATAATATGGTACAGAAACATGGTGCCGGTCAGATTAAGTAATTTACTGTATGCAGACGATATTGTACTTATAGCAAAATCAAAAAATAAAATGGGGAAACTAATCAACTTATTGTCAAATAGAAAATATGAAAATTACAATAAATACAGAAAAAAACAAAGTAATGATAGTAAATGAAAAACAGCGAGAGGGGAGTAACAGCAAGGAATTGAAATGTAATTACAAAATATTAGAAATAGTATCAACTTATAATTACCTAGGAAGTATGATAACAGACGAAGGGAAAATATATGCAGAAATTAATAACAGAGCAAATAAATCAACAAGCTCATATTATTCCTTAAATCGAGAAATATTAAGCCATAAACACATTGATATAGACACAAAGCTTGAAATCTACCACAAAATTACAGTCCCAACTATAACTTATGCTAGTGAGAACTGGGTTATGCAGAAAAAACAGGAAACAAAAATAAATGCAATGGAAATGAAATATTTGAGGAAAATAGCAGGTAAAACAAAATGGGATAAAGTAAGGAACGAAGAAATCAGAAGCATAACTAATCAAGAACCAATAATATCAAAGATTAAAAAGAAACAATTAAACTGGTATCGCCAAATGAAGCAAGATAGAATTACGAGAAAAGTTATGGAAATAGGAATATCAAGAAAAAGACAAAGAGGAAGACCCAGGAGGAAATTGATAGATCAGATTAAAGAAATTGGAAAAAGCTAGGGAAAAACATTAGGAGAGATGAAGGCATTGGCCAGGGACAGAAAATAATGGAGAAAATGGGTACATGAAGAACTCCAATCCGACACCTGAGAAGGCATAAGGATAAGAGAAAGAAAGTAAAAAGGAAAAGGACATAAGAAGTTAACAAACAAACACATATTATATTACTCAGGACTACTACAAGAAAAAAGGGCAATACTAGAAGATTATTACATGCTATAAGAAGCACAAATAAGGTAGTAAGGGCTAGAATACAAATTGCAGGACAGACATCAAATGAGTTTATAATGGAAAGAGGAATAAAACAAGGGGACAGTTTAAACCCGTTACTGTTTATACTTAATATGGACAAGATAATTGAGAACATAAAAACGCAAAGTGAACATCTAAGTACAATAATTGAATACAAAAACATGGAATCTGTAAATAGCTTACTATTTGCCGTTGATGTGGTTTTAATAGCGAATTCCAAAAATAAAATTAAAAAATTAATCTGCTCTGCGGAGATTGAAAAAATTAAAATGAAGGTCAACATAAATTAAACCAAAATCATGATAATAAACGGAAATCAAAACGACCAAAATAAAGAAATAAAATATAAGAACAATACTTCAGAAAAGGTAACGACATACGAATATCTTAGAAATATGCTGACAGAAGACGGGAAAATAGATGTAGAGATAACTAACTGGGCAAATAAATCAACAAAAATCTACTACGTACTAAATAACACTTTATATAATACAATAGCAGTACCAACTATAAAACATGCTGCAGAAAATTGGACAATTAGCGGGAAAGATGTAACGAAAATAAATGCAATGGAAATGAAACACCTAAGAAGAATAGCAGGTAAAACTAAGTGGGGCAGGATGAAGAACGAAATAGTAAAACAAGAACCAATAATAGAAAAACTAAACAAGAAACAACTGAACTGGTATGGACACATCGTAGGCATGAAGGCAGATAAATTAACAAGAAAAATAATGGGAGCAGTAATTATTATTAACAAAAGCAGGGGGAGACCAAGGAAGAAATGGTTAGATCAAATAAAGGAACTGGGAGTAAAAAGAGAAAAATCTTGGGATGAAATGAGGAAGATGGCAAAAAACAGAGGACAGTGGAAGAAATGGGTACAAGAGGGACCGGAACCTTTATCCGACACCTGAAAGGGTAAAAGGAAATGAGAAGAAGAAGTATATCAGCGTGAATATTACTATAAATATTAACAAATAAATACATTCATTTTGATTTCACTTACCTTGTATATTAGCTGGAGTTAGAAACGCCATTTGTAACATGGCTAAAACATCTTCAGAAAACCACAATTGTAATTCTTGTCCCAGTTCAATGGGTCGTACAGCATATAAAATAAGTTTTGGCAATTGTTCAGTATTCGCCTTCAAATTGCTGCTATAATGTAGCTTTAATTGGAGGTTGAACGAATGACAGTCATCGGACAAACGCAAGGCGCGTAGCCAATGAATCCTCGGAGACCAAATGGTTTGAAACTGTTCATCTAACTCGATAGTACCATTCGGCGACAATTTCACAGAAATCTAAAAATGTTTTTTTTTCTTATAAGCAGCTGATAAATCCGCAAAATCATAACGTGTTTGTTTGAAAAAAAGAACACATAGTCTTTAAATAAGAAGATTACATAATGCTGTTGAGCAGATATAATAAATTACCAAATAAAATAAAATTCAAATTTTCCAGTTACAATAGAAAAAAAGCCACAAATTATTCATCTACCGTTCCAACCCCTAAGGACATTTATATCCTTATTTATAACAATTGTAATAAGTAATTTTCAATAAAAAACTTACCTGCTGAACGTCAGGCTGCTCCACCAGCGTTGCAGGATCAATCGGCCGGGAAACTGATCCTTGCGGTATATTACAACCGGCAGTTACTCTACCAGGTACCAATAATTCGGAAGAACCAGTCATATAACACGATATATTAGTAGAAGAAGCACTAAGAAAACCTTGAGAAAACATTTCTCGAAAAAAATCCACCTGACGTTAACCACAAGTCTGTTTGACAATTTCCAAGGTTGGTGGATATCAGGTGAATTTTTTCCCCGGAGTATATTAAGTAAGAGTAGTGATAATGGTAGTCGTTGGTGACTGACTGATAAAAATTGACAGCTTCTAAACTTCATCCCTATTAACCACCCACCACCACTATGTATATAGGTGGTTATATTAAGGATTTACCCCGTATATACACATCATCCCTCTTACGAGTATCATGAACCGAATCTGATTTATGAAGGGCCGGACTTCGCAATAATTTTTTTGTTAATTTTATTTCCACACTTTATTTTTGATTCAAATATGTTCTTGAATATTTTAACATTTTTTATCATTGTTTTGTCAAATTATACTGTCAACAAAGTATAGGAAAACTGTGTATGAAACAACAAGTATAATTATATTTGAAAAATAATTTTTATCCATTAGAAGCGTTCCTAAAAGCTCTTGAAATAAACTGACAAAATGGAATCATGTAAACAAATTAGACGCTACGATAACACTCAAACTCTGCGTAAGTAATAGAACCAAGATCTATTTTTATTTATTGCTACAATGATCTGCATGAAGATTAATACATATCTGAAATTGAGGGTTGCTTCAAATCAAAATGTCAGTGAAATTAATTTATAAAAAGGGACTAGTAATACAAAATGTCTTTTATAAGATCGTTGAATAGGATACACCCTCAAACTACTTATCATTTAGATAATACCTACCAGGTAAAAACAATCAAGAGATAAGTTTTGAGCTAAGCTAGTCTGAATCAAAATGCTATAATAGAGCCTAATAAGCTTCAGGATCAGAAACTATGAGATTATTGAGAACTTGGCTGAATTTAAAGGTTTCAGTAGATTCACAATATTGGAGCCAACGAGTGAACACGTATCTCTCGTTAAGCCCTGATTATGCGTTAGTAAAAGTGTATTGTTTTCCAACTTTCATCGACAAGTTTTTCTTATACTTGGTCGATTTCAATTTCATACATCGACAACTAAATCTGTTTAATATTTTGGCGTCCAACCTACCACTTTAATTTGTAAATTTTTAACAATTTTTACAATTGTGAATAATTTCTATATGTTAATAAAATTCACAATATTACAGTGGAATTCTGATGGATATTATGCGTGTATTGAAAGTCTACAATTTCTTACTTCCATTTAGAAGCCAGACTTCATAACCTCCAATATGCCTCAACCAAAAAACTTTGACAGCTACCATTCTATCACAACTAATTGCACTAGAGCTAGTGGTGGTACAACAATATTCGCATCTAAAGAAATATTCTCTTCCACTTACCACTGATCTGGAAGAACAACATTCTCTCCTAACAAACTGATTATACGCCGTCTTTATTTTCCACCCGACTATTTATTAGAGGAAGAGGAACTTCTTGATATAATATATCAACTTCCCGATCCTTTTATTCTCCTAGGTGATTTCAATGTATATAAAATTATGTGGGGGCACAGAGTACATCTCGACGTGGAAAAGTTGTTAGAACAAAATTAATTGCACCAACTTGTTCCTTCTTAATACTCACTTCAGCTCATTCTTCGATATTTTTTCTGTCATTGATCTGACTATATGCGATCCCAAGACTTTTTCCTCTTTTTTGGAAAGTTGATGATGATCTTGACGACTATGATCACTTCCCCATCATAATATCCAATAATACTAATCAACAAACAACTCCCCGGAAATTCACCTGTGAAAATGACTCTTCCTTATGTAATCTCTTCCCTTACAGCAACGTTAATTACACAATTCAATTATTATCATCAGTATTGGTAAAAATACCTTCTCATGTATTAACAAAATCGTACCATGGTGGTATCTTTTCTGTGAAAACGCAATGCAACTAAGCTACTATCGAAAACATAAAACTTCTAAAAATCTAATACTTACATTAAAATGTAAGCCCAAGCCAAATACATGGTCAAACAAAGTCAAAAATCTTCTTGGCAAAAATATGTATCATCTTTGACTGACTGGTAATTCCAATCCATCCCAAATTTGGAAAAAAATACGTCAAATTCAAGGCCAAAAAAACCAATTTAAAAATCACTCATCTTATCTCTAAAAACTCTGAAATCTTCAATAATCAAGTCATTGTAGACACACTCGTCCAATACTCCAATAATCGATCCAACACATTTAATGAATTTACCTCCCCACAACAACTCTTTCATAACAGTACAGGACATATATAGTATCAACTCTCCACTTACTCTCCCTGAATTAACTTCCTCACTGGCCTACTGTAAAAATTCTGTCATTGGATCCGACGACCTTCCTTACATATTTTTAAAATATCTTTCTAATTATGCTCTATCCATTTGGACATCTCAAGAGTTTCCTACTAAATGGCATAATCACTCCCATTCTTAAACCTGAACAGATACCATCTCCTCCTCAATAAAACTGACCAATTTCCCTTACATGTACCATGTGTAAACTTATGGAGAAAATAATAAATAAGCGATTCATGTGGCTTTTTGAAAACGTCAACGATATTGTCCTTTTGCAAACCCACACTGCCAATGCCATTAATAATAAACAGGAAACAATAGCTACTATTTTTGATATAGAAAGGGCCTTTGATACTATACCTCGCCAAATCATTCTTGATAAACTATCACAGATTAGTCTTACTGGTAATATATCTCTATTCATATCTAATGTTCTATCTTGTACAACCTTCAAAGTACTTGCCACACACATATTCAACACGATGGTGTCCTCCAAGGCTCAGTATTGAGCTCATCTTCATTTTTTCCTTGCTATCAACAAAATATGCTCTAATCTCCCCCTTCCTGTAAAATACTCCCTGACGATCTTAAAATCTACAGTCATGGTAAATCTACTTCCACCCCCTGCCATATCTTACAGTCTGCAGTTAATTTAATACAAAAGGAAGTGAATTCCCTATGTATCTCTCTATCATTAACAAAATCAAATTCAGTCGAAAATTTTCCATACCTGCTCTATAAATTATGATTATTAATATACTCCAATACCTGTTGTAGAATTCCTTGATTGACATTGGACTCCCGACTAACGTGGAAGAATTATCTACAGGAAACCGAAGGAACTTGTTTAAAAAGTTTAAATTTACTCAAAACCCTTTCTCATTATAATTGGGGTGCTGTTGAAAACTCTCTCCTGAAATGGAGTTGGTCTAGTACAATGTGTACAGTGTTTTGCGAAACTACAGTTTGAAGCAGCTTTAAAGTGTTTTAAGGTAAAAACAATATTTTACTTGGTAAATAGTTAAAGGATTATTATAGATATAAAATAAACGGTTTTAAAGATTAAAACTAACTTTTCCGCATCTGTGGCCCTGAACAATATTCTATCATAAAATTGTTACTTGTATACATTTCGGGGGATGTATCGTGCTAACAAACCGAAATTTCTCCAAAAATAAGCAAAAATTTAGTATATCTAGTTTTATAGGACCCGCTGTACTCGCTCTAGTCAACTGAAAATCAATAGGGTACATCTGTGAGACACCTTGAACAATACTTATTCATAAAGTTGATCAATCGTATACTCTCTGGAGGCTGTATCGTGCTAACAAACTGAAAATTCTCCAAAAATTACAAAAATTTGGTACTTCAAGTACCACAGCACCCGTTGTTCTGGCTTTAGTGAGCTCAATATCAATAGGGTTCATCTTTAAGACGCTCTGAATAATATCCAATCATAAAATTCATCACTTGTATATACTCCGGAGGCTGTATCGTGCTAACAAACTGAAACTTAACTGTCTCGACCCTTACTTCGTGGAATATGCTCATATTAGTGTTTTTAAATGAAACTCACGGTCTCTAGTTAATTCCACAATATAATAAAAGTTATTGAAAATTCTAAAAAATTGACAATTATTTCGATAAATCAATATCATATGATATTTCCAATAACTTTTATTATATTGTGGAATTAACTAGAGATCGTGAGTTTCATTTAAAAACACTAAACTGAAACTTCTCCAAAAATGACAAAAATATCTTACTTAAAGTACTGTAGCACCGGTTGTATTGGCTCTGGTGAGCTGAAAATCACTAGGGTTCATCAGTGAGATGCCCTGAATAATATTCAATTATAAAATTGGTGACTTGTTGAACTCCGGAGGCTGTATCGTGCTAACAAACTGAAATTTCTCGAAAAACGACCAAATGTCGTACTTCAAGTACCATAGCACCCGTTGTACTGGCTCTGGTGAGCTGAAAATCAATAGGGTTCATCTGTGAAATGTCCTTAACAATATTCCATCATAAAATTGGTGACTTATTGCACTCCGGAGGCTGTATCGTGCTAACAAGACTTGCAAGGAAAAGTGGCCGACAACAACGACGACGACGACGACGACGACGACATACACACAGGATTTTTTTTCTAAAAACCGTTTTTTCGTGTTGTTGTTGATGGATAACGTAAAAATAAGTCAAAAAAAATTTTCAAATTTCCAACTTTTTTGTGGGTAAACCAATACTTTTCTCGCATATTAGATAGGTTGGCGGAAAAGTAATAATCACAGTTTAACAACAATAAAATATCAAATTCAAAACTAATGTACTAATATAATATTATAATCAACGAATATTTTAATAATAAAATATTATGTGTAGATTGTGTAGTTCGGTCCTGATTTAAATGCCTTTATCAGGTTGCAAAATAAACTTTATTCCTAATTCGCCCCGCCCTATGTTAATGTGCCTTTAATGCAAGGCCTACGGTGTATGTACACTTGTTGTCCATACGGGGTGCAATCGAGGGTAACACTAGAGGGTGGGTAACACGTGGGATGGACCATTTGGATTTTGATTTTTGGGGTGGCTTTGTTGATTAGAGATTAAGTTACAACTTATTTTTGTACTCGATCATATTGTTTTCTATTTTTCAATTCAGAATGAGAATGAAACTTTTTAAAAATATAACTTTTTTTATTTGCTTGTTAAAATTTGAATAAACAAATTAGAAGTTGGTTTTTATACTTTGCTTACGTGAAGATTTGTTTTATTAGGAATGTGAAAGTTATAAAAATGAAAGCTGTGAGATTTTTTTATTGTTTGAATTTGAGGATTGAACCATATCAGCTATATAGTGAAATATTGAACAGTCCAATTAAATTTTGGGTTGTCTTCTTCACACTATACAGGGTGGGGCAATCTTCTGACATCATAGGATTACATCATTGTGGTAGGAGATAAAACTTCAAAGTTTTGTATGAGCTAATACAGTTACTGAGGGCACCTTTTGATTCTACAGGGTATTCCAAAACCACGTAGCAGCACAAACTTACATTTTTTTAAATTAAACGTACTATATTTTGTTCAAGAATCGAAAAGATCTCACCGAGAGCGTTTCAAAAATATATCATTCTAATATTTATATGGGTGTTTTAAAAAGATATCGCCAATTATTAACAATCTGCAAAGCAGTAAATCAAAATAAATTAACAGGTCTTTGTATTCAATTATCATTCACATATCATTGGCTGTACTCAGTATTGATTACTTTTTTATCTGTGGCCTCTTTAATACAGGGTAACACAGAACGCAAATCAAGCAATATCTCAAATTTTTTAAATGAATCACCCTATAAGTCATTTTACAATTTATTAGTACAATTAATAATCGTTCAAACGATGTAGTACATTTAGGGTATAAGTTAATGGAAACCCGTAAATATTTTATGATAATGGTCAAAATCAAGTATTTTACGTACACAAATTAAATGGTATTAAATTTTACATGCAACGTCTTGTTAATTTTAACATCTCATCTATTATCTTCAAATAGGTAACGGGAGACTATTACGGATCAATACTTGATAAGCTGAAGATAGAAATTGTAAAAATGACCGCATTTGCAAAAAAAGTGCTTTTTCACTAGTACAACGCACCTGCTCACTCACACTTCCGAAATCGTCATGGATAATATTCACGGATTGATTGACCATGTACCGTATTCTTCAGATCTAGCCCCCACAGATTATTCCAGTTTCCTAATCTAATAATTAGGTTAGAAGATAGGAAAATACACCTTTTTAATATGGATTGTAAATAGTTACTGAAATGAGTTGATATTGCTTATGAAAAGGAAACCCATAGGGTTGTATACCAACATAAACAGATATTGCAAGAAATTGGAAATAAAATAACAAAACATCGTAAAACAAAAAACTATAAATTTTAAATACTCGTTTGTGGAGACAGATGAGTTTAAACGATTCTACAAATTTACTTTAATTGGCTATCACTTTAGAAATTATAATAAATAAAAATTTACAACAAATAGCTTAGTATAGATTATGGATGGACAATCTATTACGAATTACGACTTGCTATTTGCAATTACGAAAGGTAACAAAAAGCTTAAAAGCTCTTTTGACACAGTTGAAGTAAGAAAAAGTTGAAACTCTAGAAAGACAAAGCAGGAGAAACAATGTAATAGTTTTTGGAATTGATAGAAAATAACAAAATGCCAACATTTCCACAACTGTTGGTGAAGTGAAACAATTGCTTGGGCTGAAAGTAGAAGAAGCAGGTATAAATAACATATATGCATTGGGAAAAGCCTTGATGCACCCATAAAGATCGAGTTTACGTCTAATCTCAAAAAGCAACAATTTTTTTTCAAAGTGAAAGTATTAAAACTACAGAACGTACAATACGAAGCCTGACAAACCATAAAGCAGTAGGGATGGACAATATTCCTGCAGAAGTACTGAAAGCAATATCTACATCAATAGTTGCACCCATTACATATATTATTAACCTATGCTTTAGCAAAGGAGTTTTTCCGTCCATATTGAAAGAAATGTTAATCATACCAGTATATAAAAAGGGACATAAAACTCGGGTGAATAATTACCGTTCTATATCATTAACAACCCATGTATCGAAAATATTTGAAAAACTTATCAAAACAAGATTATCTTCTTATTTGGATAACTATAATATATTGATGCCCAAACAATTTGGCTTCAGAAATAATGTGTCTACAGAAGATGTTATATTAACATTATTACATGGTGTATACAATGCATTGGAGCGAGGGACACCCTGCTTATGCATATCTCTGGACCTTACTAAGGCCTTTGACATTATAGGTCATGAGCTACTTCTACAGTCACCTGAAGATATTGAAGGAATATGTCTTCACTTATTTATAAGCTATTTATCGGATCGATATCAGACTGTGGAAGTGGTAGAGACCGGAATAGATGTGGGGTCCCGCAAGGAACTGTACGAGGTCCAGTACTATTCAATATATATCAATGAACTTTTCTCGGTTCAAACTAAGGGAGTTGCCATAGATTTTGCTGATGATACTGTCATTTTTTATGAAGGAGCTGATTGGGACAACCTGAAAACATTAGCCGAAAAGGACTTCTCAAATATAAAGAGATGGTTAGATTCTAAGCTATTAACATTAAACTTTGAGAAAACTTTTATCTACTTTTAGTTGTAATGTGATTGGACTACCGTGAATACACTCTCTGAAAAAAATTAAATACCTTGGCATTTATATTGATTGCCTTTTGAGATGGGATTGCCACATACACTATGTCGTTAAAAAACTTCAGAGTGTCTTGTATACATTTAGGTATTTAAAAAAATGTTTGCTATGCCTCTGAAAGCATTATATCGTTTGTTGGTTGAAAGTCATTTGAGATATGGAATGGTGACATGGGGTAGTGCTACTGATATGAGAATTAACCAGGTAGAAGTTATTCAAAGGAGATTTCTAAAACTAATACATTCAAAAAACAGATTATACAGCTCAAATCTATCATACCGGGAATGTAATGTTCTGGATGTGAGACAACTTTACTTCTTATGCTCGTGTGTAAAGTATTTCAATAAAACTCATAAATTAACAAGCCACTCATACCCCACGCATTGAACAACGATCGTTCTATTACCTTTCGCCAAGCATATTTAATATTCTTCCCGAGACAATTCGATCCCCTAAAATACCTCCCAGATTCAAAAGAAAAAGTTCCTGTTAGAAGTACCTCATATCCAATACTTTCTTGGGTTCTTGAGTGTCATAATTGTATTGTATATTTTCATTTTATTTATTTGATTATCTGTTTTACCCGTTTTATATTTTATATATTGCATTTGATTAATTAATTATCTATTATCAGTTTATTATTATTGTATTTTAATTTGATGTACTGATAGTGTAGAAATTTAATTCTCAATTCCTTCAAATACCGAAAAGAAGGTGTCTTCATGTTGAATGTGACACTCTGGATAAAAATTTACCTTCTCCAGGAGATTTCTCTAGTTCCCAGCGCCTCTTTTGGTGCTATTAATTTTTTCAGTCCTACTCGACATAGTCGTTATATATTATTTAATTCTTTTGTCATTTTCTGATCTATCTATCTTCTAGTGACTAGTTTTGATTATTTTTCCATGTATCATACATTTTAGAATAAAATAAAAATAAATCTCCATGTGAATTCTAGTCTTAAAAACATTTGCGTGTTCTTGCAATATCCACCACAACCTTACACAATCATCATACAATTCCTTTTATCCCCGTACACTCTATCATACCAACAACATAATGAAATCTGTCCCCTATAAACCACTCGCTAGTGCACATCTGCATAACTAATTTGATTTTTTTTAATCAAAATGCCGATCTAAAATCCAAACAACCAAACAATCAGACCCTCGACAATGGCACGTAATTATTCAGATTCTAATCGAACTTAAAAGATCACCAAACCGTAAAAATATCCTTTGGGTTAATTTTGATAAGAAACGCACCTGTAGTTTCAGAAGTGGGATATTAGTGTTTTTATAGTGGGTCGCGAATTAAATCTACCAATTGTTGTAGGGTTGAAAATTGATAAAAAGATGTTATTTAGGGTGATTCTAATTTAGGACCGATTCGAGTCTTAAATAAATAGGGAGTTATCAAAACTATCCTTTAAGTTATTCAAGTTAACAATAGTAAATTTTTTTAAAGTAGGATTAATTCTCGCAGTTACTCATTGAAAGGTTACTAATATGCAGCGAATGGGGCTATAAACTAGATACCTATGAGCTACGGACGTCCGAGAAGTTCAAACTTTTCATTGGTCCGATTCTACAATTGTATTATACTGGCCTCAAGATGGTCCTCAACAATTGAAAAATACTCTTCGGGATAAAGAAGGGATATTGAGGGTAGACGGCCGTTTGATTTTGTCTAATTTACCATTTACCATATATAAACTTAAATGTCCATAATGTAATGCTGTCTATTTGGGTAAAACCCTCAGAAATTTTGAAATTAGATTTAAGTGAATATACTGAGTATATATAAATTAAGTGTTAGTGATTAGTTCAGTGTTTAAATAAGTTAGTAAGTAGCCATACTGTGTGTTTAAAATTCATCCCACCCGTTTATTGTTTAAATAAATTAGAAAAACATAACATTGGTGTCGGAAGTGGGATTATATAAATAAATTGCTACGTAAAAATGGCCAAGAGACCATGTGATCTGAAAGTAGCGGAATTAAGAGCAGAATTGGAAGATCGTGAAATGGAAACGTCCGGTAAGAAGAGCGAATTAATAGAAAGACTCATGAAAAATATCTTGAGACGGTTGTCTTGGAAGATATGCCTGGTCTATTTGGACGACATCGTAGTACTGAGGAAGACATTTAACGAACATCTGAAGAATTTGGAAGGCGTATTCAAACGACTCCTAGCTGCCCAGCTCTTGTTAAACCCGAAGAAATGTCAGCTGTTCCAAAACCGTGTAAACTATCTAGGTCATATAGTGAGCAATTAAGGAGTGGCGGTGGATTCAGAGAAAATTGCTTCCATTCAGCAATGGCCGCAACCAACCGACAAACATCAAATTAGGAGTTTCCTTGGACTTTGCACATATTATAGAATATTTATCAGGAAGTTTGGAAATATTGCTAAGCCTCTGACTCGACTTACAGAAGAAGCAAGAGCTTTCCAATGGGACGAAGATTGTCAAACGGCTTTTGATACCTTGAAGAAGCATTTAACCACGGGGCCGATATTAGGATACCCTTTACCAGAGGGAGACTTTATTCTTGACACTGACGCAAGCAACGTAGGAAATGGTGGAGTGCTCTCACAGATCCAAGGAGGGCAAGAAAGAGTGCTGGGATATTTCAGTAAAGTCCTCTCCAAACCAGAACGAAACTACTGCGTCACAAGAAGAGAACTTTTGGCGGTAGTGAAGTCCGTGGAACACTTTTACCAGTATCTCTATGGGAGGAAGTTTTTAATCCGGACTGATCATGCAGCACTCAAGTGGTTGATGCAGTTCAAGAATCTCGAGGGCCAGATCGCTAGATGGATTGAACGACTTCAAGAGTACGATTTCAACATCGAACATCGAGCTGGTGTGAGTCACCGAAATGCTGACTCCCTGTCCAGACGGCCGTACCCAACAGACTGCGCTCACTGCAACAAGGCGGAATCTAGGGAAGCTGTAGTTTCAAGAACTACTGTAGTCAACGAGGAATGGTCACCCAACAGGATCAGAGAAGATCAGGAGAATGACCCTCACCTGAAGATGATACGGCAATGGAAGAAAGAAAATCGGCGACCTACCTGGCAAGAAGTGTCAAGATTTTCACCGAAACTCAAGGCGTATTGGGCTCAGTGGGAATCCCTTGTCCTGGAAGAAGGGCTGTTGAAAAGAGTCCTTGAAAACGATTATGGTTCTGAGATGAGGAGACAGCTAGTTATCCCGAGAACAAGAGTAGCTGAGGTACTGAAGAAGTTACACGACAGTCTATCGGGAGGTCATCTGGGAGTGAAGAAAACCCTACAGAGAATCCGTGAGAGGTTTTATTGAATGAACAGCTCCGATGATGTGAAGGACTGGTGTAAGAAATGTACGACTTGTGCTACGAGTAATGGACCACATCGCAAGATAAAGGCACCCATGAAACAGTACAATGTTGGAAGCCCTTTCGAAGGGATTGCTTTAGATATCGCTGGACCATTTCCGACGACAGAAAATGGTAGCATATACATACTGGTTGTAATGGATTATTTCACAAAGTGGCTGGAAATTTACGCTATCCCGAACCAAGAGGCCACAACTGTAGCAAATGTATTGGTGAAAGAATTTATCAGCCGATATGGAGTTCCATTGGAAGTCCACAGTGACCAGGGAAGAAATTTCAAAAGTCATCTATTCCAGGAGATTTGCGAGAAGCTGGGAATGAAGAAGACCAGGACAACAGCATTACATCCACAGTCAGATGGAATGGTCGAGAGAATGAACAGGACTATTGGAAAATACCTGTCCAAAGTAGTATCCAGCCATCAGAGAGATTGGGACCAGTATCTTTCCCTATTCGCATTGGCTTATCGATCTGCCGTCAATGAGTCCACGGGTGAAACACCGGCGAAAATCCTGTTTGGACGTGAAATGAGGCTTCCTTGTGACCTGGAATTTGGCTGCTGGCCTGAAGATCTAGCAGGCGAAGACTACGCGATCCAATTGAGAAGAAGGCTGGACGATATTCATGAATTAGTTCGAACAAATCTTCAAGTTGCCAGCGACAGAATGAAAAGTCGGTACGACACGCAGGCCACAGAGGCGGTTTTAAAGAAGGGGACAAAGTGTGGTTACACAACCCGACGAGGAGAAAAGGATTTTCTCCAAAATAACAAATATCCTGGGAAGGTCCATACTTAATCAAGAAAAGGATCAATGATGTTATATATCGCATAAGCAAGATCCCCAACGGAATACCAAAAGTAGTTCACCAAAACCGACTAGCGCCATTCGAAGGAGACCATGACCTGGAGGAAGGACTAAACCTTATTCGAGATGTGTCTGACCCTACCTTCGATGAATTTATGGGCACGTATGGAGGTACCGGGAAAGCTAGATATGGAGTCACTTCGGAACAACAACAAGATTTGTTCACTCTCCCGGAAGACTATTCACTGGCATACAACATCCCCGCCCGTATCAAGAACGCACAAGAGTTGGCAACCGTCTTTCGAAAGAAGCTCGGGCAATTAGAAAAACTTGAAGACCAGATTCCAGCCCCTGGCAAGACACTGAAACTGAAACATAATTCGCGATACGTCTTTTACGTGGTAACTAAAAATGAATTTCAAGATCGATCTACCTACTGCGATGTGTGGGAAGCACTTCGAAACCTCCGAGACCATGTGTTAGAATCCAGCGTGAAGAAACTGGCTATGCCTAAGATAGCGAGTAACCAGTTGGATTGGCGAGTTATCAGGAACATGGTAGAGGTTATCTTTAGAGATACCGGTGTCCAGATATTAATTTGCAGCTACAACCCCCGTTATCAGTATCCGATGAAGACGGTGCTCTGCTATTTCCATAAGATCGGAAAGTGTAGAAATGGGGCCATTTGCCGATTCAAACATCCAGTCTCGGCTACACAAAAGTTCCAGGAGGAACTTCCATTTAAGGAGGGGGTAATGTTACGAAACAGCACACTGGTAAAGACCCTAAATCCGACTCTGTCTAAGCCAGGTATGAAAATTAAAATTATGGCGGATACGAAGGGTTGTTTTTTATAACTGTTTACGACTAAGCATTGTATTTGTGACCAGACTTATCTAGGAAAGGCCAGAACCAATTGTTTTTGTGCGTGTAAGCCGCAGTCCGGAATTTTCTAGTAAGAAAGGCTTTAATATAAATAAAGGACCGATCAGCGGAGGAGTTAGTTGATAAAGTGATCTCGTGCAATAAATACACCGACATAGCAAACAGTAAATAAGTGAATATAAATTAGTTAAGTGTTCATATAAATTAGTTTAAGTGAATATACTGAGTATATATAAATTAAGTGTTAGTGATTAGTTTATTGTTTAAATAAATTAGTAAGTAGCCATACCGTGTGTTTAAAATTTATCCCACCCGTTTATTGTTTAAATAAATTAGAAAAACATTACAATATAAATCTAGGGAGTCTCCTATAGTTTTCTATATCATTGCATGGTTATACTGATCTTAAATCGGAAAAGATATCCAGGATATCTCCACAGGGCTAATAATATCTAAGTTTCAATATTTATAATCTCATATCTTCTTTTTTATTCTATTAACATATCGATGGTTAAGACGTGATACCTTGTATGTACATTTCGGCCAATTTTACAGGAGAGATAAAAAACCGTCCAAAATTTGAAAATGGTAAGATTTTTTTTCGGGATTCATATATTTTTACAAGATCTTCATCTCGATCAATCAGAATTCGAATTCTACTCGATAATAGTGTCAAACAAATTTTAACTGTACGTACAGGGAATCTCATTCACTTGAATGAGCAAATAATGGTGTACTTTGGTGTTCTCACATTTGGAAGGGCATAAAAACTCGATATTAATTCAAAAATATATATTCAAAAACAAAACATTTTCCATAATGACATGAACTTAGTCTCAAAATACAAACAAACATAAAAAATAATTCTTTAGAATAAAATCTTTGGTGCAAAAATATACTATTTTTGAAATTCAGTTTTCGACATGCGGCAAGTTGTCGTAAAATCCATGGCAATCCTTTGGTATCACAGCCTTCAGTTGCTGAAGATGTTACCATCTCTGCTTTAGTCCACTAAGCAGTTAAATCTGGTTCAGTCTCGGTAAGCCAGTAGCAACAACACTGATGCGTGTTTATATCAAAAATGGTAAAATTATGACAAACCAGCTTTGTTTTATAATATAGTGCGGACGCATTCAAATAGGGACAAACTTTAACAACTTGCACATCTTGAGTCAATACAATAGCCAAACCCAAATGTTGATAGGAAAAACTTCTTACAAACAGATAGAATTTGTCCATCAGGAGTTTTTATACTGTACTTCAAACTCCCAGTTCGCCTTGATGTTTCTCCAGATTTTGTAGACCTTGCTATAGTTGATTTTGTTACGAGAGATGAAATATATACCTTTTTTTGGTCCCAGTTCATATCAGACCAAAATTTTTCGAACAATTCTTGTCGAACTGACTCTGATATAATGAAGCACTTTCTAGTTTTTGATTTGGAACATAGTTTAGAAACACACCTCGGTCCCAATTTTCTTGCTTCTCTTTCGGTTCCACGTTTGACACCTTCATTTTTCGGTCTACTCCATCCTCTTTAGGCTTCACCTTGTCACAATTTCTTATTTTTGTTATCACTCCATTTTTTTTGCATCGGTAAACGATTTCTTTTTTTTTCTTTATTCTTGTCTGAACCAATTGAATTGTCACAATCGCTATCAGAAGGGAGATATTCATTCTTTTCCTTAGAGATAATGTTATCTTGATTCTAATCTGATTCTTCATTGGAGTGTAAATCAGGAAATAGATCTCCACTCTGATTAACTAGTGGTGGCTCTGTGGGTAACTCTGCTAGAAATAAGTTATCATTCCGGATACATGTCAATAAAATTCCATCGGTTGTTTCTTCAAGTTTATTTTTATCAAATCTTTCGACCTCCTCTGGACAAGGCACTTGAACTGCAAAAATATTGTTCTCCAACAGAGTGCCATTACAGATACCTCCTTCTATTTTTTGGCCCGTTTCATCATAAAATTCACATTCCTCGTTATCAATAGGTACAGAGTTTTTCATTATATATGGACCCTTCTATATCTCACTTATTATTTGATGCAGATAACAATGTTTCAAATAAGAGTTAAAGGGTTATTAATGCAGTTTTTAAAATTCAACAAAAATATTATACAGGATGTCCCAGAAAAGAGGGTCAGAGCCAAAGTGTTCTTTCTTAAATGGGACACCCTATATATTTTTATATTTTTAAACTGTTCACTTCAATCCGAATTCAGCAATATATAATTGTTATAGTCTAATCTTAACAGTTCAGAAAATATATTCATTTAAAAATCGTTTTCTGTGGGATGAAAACCAACTATAAACAACGGGCAATGAAAGCATTGTCATATTTGACTAGTAGTTATTTACACCATTATAAAACATTGTATTTAATAGTTTGGAAAATGCAGATGATGAAAAGATAGAAATATTTTCTCTATTTGTGAAAAATAATAATAACAAATTAGATGCAAGGAGAGAATTTCTGGAATTATATCCAAATCGGCATGCGCCTAGCAAAAATACGTTCAACAGAATATACCAGCATGTAATGACAACTAAGAACTTTTCTAGGAAAAAACGAACGTGTGTAATTAATGAGGAGGATGGCTTAGATACACTTCTGCATTTTGAAGGTAAAAAAATATATATTTCTTTGGATTTTATAGTAGTTGAATAAGAAGGAATAATTTTTGCGCTACAACTTTTTGCAGAAAACTCTGAAGGCTCATTAGTAACCAGCTTCAATATATTACAAAAACATCCTATGAAAATTTTTAGGACTCTGAAAAGACACAATTATAAACCATATAAGATACTTCCCGTGCAGGCTCTTACTGAATTGCACAAACGGAAACGGTTAATATTTTGTCAGGAAATGCTTCGTCGCTTGAATGAAACTCCAGATATCCTTCAGACAGATGAATCCAGTTTTTCTACAGCTGGCGTGTTTAATAGAAAAAAATAGACGTTCATGGGAAAATAAAAATCATAGACAGCGGAAAGTGCAACAAATAAAGAAATCTGGATGGAAATCAGTGTGGAATATTCCAGAATAAAGTGGTTGGGCCAATATTTTTTTTCAATTATAAGTTAACAGGAAGAACTTACCTAAACTGCATAATACCCAAAATAAGTAAAATACTAGAAAATGAATTTACAGCTGACCAATTAAATACTGTGATCTGGCACCAAGATGGGGCATCACCCCATAATGTATTAGAGGTGAGAGAACATCTCAACAATCAGTTTCCAGAGTGGATCGGAAATAATGGGACAATTCTATGGCCTCCTAATAGCCCCGACCTAACTCCCTTAGATTCTTTTTTGTGGGGGATGCTGAAAGATATAGTTAACTTTGGCGAAAATAACAATCTTGAGATAATTCAGGAAAAGATTCAAGGCGAAATTAATAACTTAAATAATCATGCTGATATTATTACTAAATGTTTAGAGAATTTACGCCGAAGATACCAACTATGCATTGACAATATGGGGGATTATTTTGAACAATATTTATAGTTTCATTTGGGCTTACTTAGTTTGAGATTACTTTATTTTGTAAATAAATTTACTGAATTCCAATCGATAGATTACTACATCTTCTGAACTGTTAAGGTTAGACTATAACAATTATATATTGTTGAATTCGGATTGAAGTGAACAGTTTAAAAATATAAAAACATATAGGGTGTCCCATTTAAGAAAGAACACTTTGGCTCTGACCCTCTTTTTTGGGATATTTTTCAAAATATTTTTGTTGGATTTTAAAAACTACTTTAATAACCATTCAACTCTTATTTGAGACATTTTTAATTGTAACAAATAAGAAGTGAGATATGGAAGGGTCCATACATAATGAAAAACCCTGTACAATTTGGGGTTCTTCCTGAACACTTTGAGTAAAATTAATCGATTCTCTGTTGATGATTTTTAAATTTTCAAATATCTTCGAAGTTCTTGCTGAGTAGATTTATTCTTTCGAATCCATATTTCAATTGTTATTCATCTGTTAACAAAATTGTGATTGAAACATAAATTGCAAGTCAAAAAGTTAAGTATCAATAACACCAAGTGATAACAGGTATCTACAGAAAATAAAATGTTATTTCCGAAAGTGAGAACACTTATCTCGCGTTGAAAGAAGTTAAGCTCCTAAATCAAATTGAAATGGATTAGAATATTCAAATAATGTGTAAAAGACTTAAAAAGAGCTCTTGGTGCAATGTTTCATTATGATAATTCATAATTTCGAATAAAATACCATACAAATTGTGTACTGACCGACCAACAACATCACCATGAAACAAACACCGTGCAAATGCTGTAGATGCAAGTTCTCACACACTTAACCTTAAAGTTGCAGTTGCTGGAAGTCACAAGAATTACTTTTAGACCAATAAGATTACGAAATGAAATTCTGAGGTATCACATAGAAGACGTAGAATTTTTTTCTGCAAATTTTGGTACTAATAACTCAAATTACGTGAAGAGTGTAGATACAAGGTATCACGTCTTAAACATCGATATATTAAGTCAATCACAAGGTAAGTCACTTTTTGGTCTAGCCAAAAATAACTACTAAACATCAGGTATGCATCAAATGAAATATAACTTCTGTCATTTTGACGATGATAGTAATATCGAAATAATTGTTAATTTTTTAGAATTTTTATCATTATAATATTTTTTTCTTAAATGTAAGATAAACTTTTCCTCGCATGTATAAATCTTCTTGGAACACACTGTATGAAAAAACTTTCAAACGCGCCAACGCCTAGCTCTTGTCAGTTTAAGGGCGTGTAAAAGTGTGAAGAAGTTTTTAGTGACATTTCAAGCGTTATTGAAGAGGTTATGAACACTTGATCGTTTATTTTTGACCATAGATGTACAAAAATCGAGATATGTAAAAAATTTTTTTATAATTCGCGTATAAAAGAGACTTCATGATAACATTGTTTACAGTGTCACAATGAAGCTCTTTGAACACTGTTATAGTAATTTTTAGTGTACAGTTGGTTATTGTATTTAGTTATATTTTTATTTGACATTTGACTTTAACCTTGACACAAATTATAAATAAAATGGTCTAGCGTTGTTCTAGCTAGCACATTATTATATCAAAGGTAAATTAGAATGATTATATATTAAAAATATTAATGAATAAAGTACGCTAACGTTTATTTATCAATGATTTGTCAATTGTTTTATTTTTATATTGTATAGGATCAATATATAGGTATACAAAACGTTCGATTTTTGGGATAAATTACCAGATATCTATGTGATGATGTATTACAGAAATAATTCTGTCCATGATATAATATAAATAGATCGCAAGAGCATATACGAAGAAGCTCTATTTTAAACATAATCATCCTCTTTTTGCTTAAATGAAAGTTTGTTTACAATTTACACAATTATTCGGTTATAATATGTCAATAGTCAGAAGTGCTGAATAAAACTATCTGTGATCTGACCAATTAGGAATCTACAGAATTGCCAACTTAAATTCAAACCACTCCTAGCTTAAAAACAGGGATTGTATGAAATTCTATTTTATTTAAATAATGAAATAAATGCGAATTATAAAAAATATTGTGTAAAACTTGTTCCACAATGAGTTTCTGTAGTACTCGTGATTTGCACAACTCATCGCTTTGCGGGTCGTTATGCAAACTTCACACGTACTACAAAACGAGTCATTGTGACGCTTGTTTTACAAATAACTATACTATAATTGCAAATTTACATTTCATCACTTTGTCACATTGGATAACAGCCAACAATTGATGATACGTTTTTATAAAACATTTAATATTTATATACGCAAGATAAAATTTTTTGAAATTTTTGTTATGAAATGTATCAAAGAAAAATTCAATTACATATCGTATAAATCCGTCGTATATGTTACATTTGTTCCGCCATCCTGATTAAAATTATTATGGTAGTACACAGTAATTGTAGGACCGTTTTTATTACTGTAAAAAATGTTTGACGATCACAACCAGCTTCTCGTGACATTGTTTTATATAATTTTCATTAATTTTTTTCACATGTCACGGATTGCACGACGACAGAAAAACAGTTGAATTGATAAAATAGATAACTGTTCAGATGAACAATACACAGAGTGTTCCGACATTACTTTCTTTTGAGTTAGAATTAGCTGAATGAACTCGATTTAAAAAAAATCTCATTTCAAGCTCATAGTCACCACAAACGTTGTAATATCCGGAAAATAAAATCGTCAATTAAACTATTAAGACATCGTAAAATAAAAAAAATTAGATCTAAATGGTCTGTAGTATATTTTAAAACAGTTTTACATTTTTTAGTAAGAATGGTGGTCTTTGAAAACATAAAATACCCAAAAAAATCTCATTTTAAGCTCACACTTACTACAAACGATTTAGGTAATTGTAGTAGAATTTTTATTGTTGTAGTTAAAATTATAATATCCGAAAAATGTAACTATAAATTAAATTACTAACATCATCAGATAAAAACGAAAACTACTTTAATTAATCTAAAATCATCTTTGATTCCACCTTGTTGATTTTTATTTATCAATTGAAAATAAAGATAAAATCATATAATTTACTGTCTTTTCAACATCGCCCTTCGGTCAGCATCCACCGAAGATTTAAGTACAAACCCCATAGGGCATCGGTAAATGCCCTTTTTGTTAGAAGGGCAAGTGGTTTGGGAATCGGCACGTGTTCGGGAAACTACGCACGTGACTGGCACGAGCTTGTGTATGCAAGGTGTCCCGTCTCGAAACAAGTGTTAGTATTAAGTGCCATTAATTGACACATTCAGAAAGCCATTCATACTTTATCAACAGGGTGCATGGGTATATAACACATGTTTTCATCGATTTGATTATTTTTCATTGTTTTTTAAAATTTGCGGTGGGAAAGTTAGTCAAAAACTCGAAAATTTTAGTGCTACCTAAGAAATTTCACGAGAGAAAGGTGACTGACGAGACCAGTAAACCTATATTTTGACGTTTCGTCTATAATACAAAGCATCTTCAGAATCAATATCTGAAATAATTTGTGTAGAAATGAGTGAGTTCCTATGTTACATGTCTTGTTAGCACGATACAGCCTCCGGAGTGCAATAAGTCAGCAATTTTATGATTGGATATTGTTAAGGACATGTCACAGATGATCCCTATTGATTTTCAGCTCACCAGAGCCAGTACAACGGGTGCTATGGTACTTGAAGTACGATATTTTGTAATTTTTTGAGAAATATCAGTTTGTTAGCACGATACAGCCTCCGGTGTTCAACAAGTCACCAATTTTATGATTGAATATTATTCAGGGCATCCCACTTATGAACCGTATTGATTTACAGCTCACCGGGGTCAATACAACAGGTGCTACAGTACTTTAAGTACGATATTTTTATCATTTTTGGAGAAGTTTCAGTTTGTTACCACGATACAACCTCCAGAGAGTATACGATTCATCAATTTTATGATGGAATATTGTTCAAGGTGTCTCACAGATGTACCCTGTTGATTTTCAGTTGACTAGAGCGAGTATAGCGGGTCCTATAAATCCAGATATACTGAATTTTTGGTTATTTTTGGAGAAATTTCGGTTTGTTAGCACGATACATCCCCCGAAGTGTATACCAGTAACAATTTTATGATTGAATATTGTTCAGGGCCACGGATGCAGAAGAGTTAGTTTCAATCCTCAAAACCGTTTATTTATTTTAACATTCTCTTTCCGTGATAATTCAGGAAAACTATAGGGGTTTAAGAAGTTGTTTTTGCCTCAAGTAATTTGTTTCTACCATTTGATGTTGACCAATTATTTTGAATTATGTTTCGATTAATGAGAGAGGGAGAGAGAGAGAGAGAGAGAGAGAGAGAGAGAGAGAGAGAGAGAGAGAGAGAGAGGAACTAAATTATTTTGAGTTATAAGGAAGTAAGGCAGCCGAGCCATATATAATTGCTTGTTTCATTTCCTGGTATTCCTTTATGACTAGGGATCCAAATGAAATTTATTTCTAGGTTTCTTAATTTGGAAATATGGTAGAAACAAGGTGATCAGAAATATGTTCTTGTATGTGTTGTAGTGCGTTAAGAGAATCTAGAATTTTGAGAGAAAGAGGGAATTTGTTCTTTAGGAGGCGTTTAATCAAGAAGTTCACAGTAAGGATTGAGTTATTTTGAATTTTGTGGAGATGATTTTAGAAAAGAAGACAGATCCGAGTTAAGGCCCTGAATATGATGACTCAGCGCCACGGAACCCGCTGACGCTGCACCGACAACGAAGTTATAAATACAAATGTTAATGTACTCTTTTACTCTTTTACTCTTTATGTCAGATTAGTTGTTGAATAAAGTAGTCATTATAATAATTTTCGCTTTTTAAAAACATTCTTTTCGGAACTACAAACTTCACTTCCGTCTCAAATTTGTAACCGTCCATGAATATGAGGTAGTGTTGCTTATATTTTGAGTTGTGGCAGATGGTATTTAAAATGTGACTGTGGTAGGGAAGATTTGTCAAATGACGTTCAAGGGGAGATTATATTGAAGTTTATTGGTGCGATGTTTGGAAGGAGAAATAAACGGTCTTATGATCCAATTGTATACATATTTCTAGCTGATTATTAGTTTTTTGGATAAAAAGTCTTTGTTTCACTTTTACAGACTATTTTATTAAATGGGTTTGTCTGAGTGTATTAAGTGAAAGGGAGTTTGTGATACTTTGTAGCCTTTCTATGGGACAGGTTCACAAGGCTCTTGTTGAAACTCTTAGTGCTTGGTTCTGAATAGTGTAAAGCCAATTTTTATAAGTTTGACTTGCAGAAACGAAGATGAAGCCACCATATATTAGTTTTGGAAGGATATATTTTAATCAGTGCTGCATAATTTGAACCCCAAGTGTGACGGACTAGGGATTTAAGGATATAGACGTTGAGGTATACTGTTGATTTCAAGTAGGGTAAGTATGTGAGATTTCCAGTTCAAGCTGGAGTCAAAGTGCAATCCTAGTATTTGTATATTGTGCTTCATCGGAATATGATTATATTTTATTGAGATTGAGTTGAGTTTGAAACTATTTCTACAAAAATGGATGATGGAAGATTTTGCGGAAAAGAAGGAATAGCCGGTGAATAGTGCCCATTTATATAGGTTACTAATGCATATTTAGACTTGTCTTTCAGACACATTGGAGGTAGGGGAGTAATGAAGTATTTTGAGAATGGGGAAAACTTTCTAAGAGGTTTCAGGGTTTGTTGGAGAAAACCGTAAGTTTATTAATTTGTGGCAAATAGATGGTGGTATATATCGGATGATTGGGATTAGAATACCGTCTGTGAGCAGAATTTATTGATTTAGATAGGGCGTGCTGGAATTCGAGTAATGAAAAGGGACTTCGTAAGATTCAGATGAAGATGTGAAGTTGATATCGTTATTTCCACATTCTGTTTTGCGTTTGAGAAGATCTGTGTTGTATGATGCGTTGAATGATTTGTGAAGGTAATAATTTGCAAAGGATAACTTATTTCTAAGGGATTTTTTATCTATTTAGCATTATTATGTATGCCTGGAATTTGTCGAGAGGGGATATCCTTAAATTTTTTGATGCTATGAAAGGGAGTTTAAATTGGAGGTAAATTCATTCCAAGATTTCTATTTTGCTGTCTTTATTATTATTCTGGATCTTTCAATGTTTATGAAATTACTCTCTGTAGGATGTCTTTTGAAAATCTGAAGATTTTTTCTTTTCCATAAGTTCTAAGGAGCACTCGCTGTTCCACTAAGGAATAGGGATTTTGTGTTCTGAATATGAAATTTCTGGTATTGACGAGGATGAAGCTTGCCATATGTTTGAGCAAAGTGAATAAAGATCAGAGTTGGTTTTTTTGAAATTTCATCTTTTTTAATTTTGTTATTATGGGTTGTTTGATGTTGTCATTGTGGATTGTTTCTCTCCTAATTAGGATTGGAAAGTGTGTATAAGAAAGAAATGGGTCTTATTAAAAGGGTCCAACTTTAACAAACTAATGTTACTGGATGATATCTCTTCGATATGGTTGCTGGTTCAATAAAAAATTATACAGATGGGTTGAAAATAATTAATCAAATGATACATCAAATAAATATAATTAACTACTTAAAAATCTCACTTGTCAAGATGATTTTATCCAACTTCAAAATACAGAATGACATTTGTACCAACAACTGACTAGGAAAAAAATGTGGATTTAAATTTGAATTAAGTGGTCGCTTCCATGGATGTCTTCTAAAATTTCCCACTGGAAAAGTGGGGCAATAGAGGACAAGAAAAGCGTATGATCTATGATAGAATAAATTTTAAACATTAGTGCTATTCAACACTTCGATCTTTATTCCGATTTTGTTTATAATCGAAATCGAAATCGGATTGATGTTTGTTGACCGACCAAAAAAAATTCATGTCATTTTACAAATCAAATAAATCGATACTGACATAACCTCATCATTCCACGTGTATTTCACACTTTTCACAAGTTCATTTAGTTTAATCACGTTTAATTTTATAGAAGCTGTTCTGTTAACTGAAAATGTAATATACAATTGCAAAATATCACACACATCACATAACCCATAGACAAACGGTAGGTTATTTAAATTTTTCGACCAATCACATGCTTCCGATTTACGATTGTTTTCAATAGCATCATAATTTTAGACCGATTATAATCATAGTGATCGATTGATATCGAAAATGTTTTGTTGAACATGTTGTTTTTTAAATGACAGGAAATGATTGTAATCGATTGTCTCGTTGAATAGCACTATTGACATTTAAATAATAATTGACGTTTTCAAATAATTTCATAGTGACGACAGATTTAAAAGTTAACTATCTCGATCCTTGCTTCGTGGAATCTAGTCATATTGGTGTTTTAAATGAAACTCACTGTTTCTAGCTAATTCCACAATATAATGAAAATTGTTGAAAATTCTAAAAAATTGACAATTGTTTCGATAAATCAATATCATCGTCAGAATGACAGAAGTTACATTTCATTTGATGCCTACCTGATGTTTAGTAGTTATTTTTGGCTAGACCAAGAAGTGACCCAACTTGTGATTGACTTAATATATGTTTATAGAAAAAAGAAGAAGATGTGATATTACAAATATTGAAGCTTAGATATTATTAGCCCTATGGTGATATCCTGGATATCATTTTTCCAATTAAGATCAGTATAACTGTGCAATGATATAGAAAACCAGGAAAACTATATCTGCTGATCTTTACAATTATCACTTAAGAAGACAGTTTATTAGTGGAGAACTCCCTAGATTCAACTGTTCATTGACAACTTCATATTGTGGGTTTCTTAAATGTCTTCTAATTTTCAATTCTTCAAGGAAATCCAGTTCTTGTTTGTTTTCACAAATATGCAGCACTTCTAGTTCTGTGTTAGGTGTCAATGAATGATTGGTGTCAAGTAGATGTTTTGCGTAGTGGGATTTATCTGGTTGTTTTAATAATATTAACTAATATTTCATAAACAAACTGATGAAATAAAAGCTTATAAAATCATCACATATGCAGGAAATATTTCTAATAATATTTCAAAGATAATATCTTTAGAAACGAATACAACAATTTCTTTTAAAACAAAAAGTAACGTTAGTACAAAATTGTTAAATGTAAAGACAAAAATACCACCATTAAAGAAATCAGGTATATATAAACTCAAATGTCCAGAATGTAATGCTGTCTATTTGGATCAGACCCTCAGAAATTTGAAAATCCGACGCAATGAACACTTACGAGCATACAGATTAAAGCAACCAGATAAATCCTACTACGCAAAACATCTACTTGACACCAATCATTCATTGACACCTAATACAGAACTAGAAGTGCTGCATATTTGGGAAAAGAAACAAGAACTGGATTTCCTAGAAGATTTGGAAATTAGAAAACACTTAAGAAACCCACAATATGAAGTTGTCAATGAACAGATAAATCTAGGAAGTTCTTCACTAATAAACTGTCTTCCTAAGTGATAATTGTAAAGATCAGCAGATATAGTTTTCCTGGTTTTCTTTATCATTGCACAGTTATACTGATCTTAATTGGAAAAATGATATGCAGGATATCAACATAGGGCTAATAATATCTAAGCTTCAATATTTGTAATATCACATCTATTTCTTTTTTCTATTAACATATATCAAGTCAATCACAAGGTAGGTCGCTTCTTGGTCTAGCCAAAAATAACTACTAAACATCAGGTAGGCATCAAATGAAATGTAACTTCTGTCATTCTGACGATGATATTGATTTATCGAAACAATTGTAATTTTTTTATAATTTTCTACAATTTTCATTATATTGTGGAATTAGCTAGAAACAGTGAGTTTCATTTAAAATACTAGATTTAAAAGTGTTATATATGTTGACTAAATCAATTTATTTGTAGTATATTATTTATGAAATCTATCATTTTTAGCATTGGATAAGACGCCCAAAGAGAAGATGCCTAAATTATTTTTTCTACGTTCTATCTTTAAAGTACCTTGTATTTCATCGGTTAGTAGCGCTTAAAGTGGTTGTTTATGGTTAGAGTGAAAAAAAGTAAAAAAGCGTTAAAAAAAGTGCCATAACTTTAACTTTATTTCACGCTTTCCATAAGATAACACCATGAAACTTGGCTGGGCATCGAGGATGAACTTTCATGGAACTTGGAGTACGTATAATTTCAATTTACCGAAGGAGCCTAATTAAAATATCCCAAATTTCTATTTGAATTTTATTTTTTTGTATAGGACTGTAGAAAAAATAATGTATGCAACATGTGCCTAAATTACTATTGATAAATCCTCAAAATACACGAAAAATACACTTTCCGAGAATGAATTTATTTTCTTTGCAAGCCACCAGTCCATAAATTTTTGAAAAGTTGTTTGGTACCTTTCATTCGATTCCATTACATACTTTTACATTTAATTATCAATTGACTGACATTTTTATCAAACTTTCTCTGCATTCTTAGCAGATTCAAATTGTATAATATAATTGGTGTTGCCTGAATTGATTAAATTAGCATTATTATGATTAGTATTTTAAATAAAACTGTAGATAAATTGATGTATTATTTGATTATTGTTATGTCTTTATTAACATTCGGAAAATAACGTAAATTGTTTCTGCTGTATAGGTGTCAACCATTGACAGTTAGTTAGATACAAGGTCGTACAGTATTATTTTTCCAATGTTCCTTATAGACACAATGATTTAGAACCAAAAGTATCGGAAGTAATAGTAATAAAAAACAATACTACATGATTTTGTTTACGTCATGATGATCCCTGTCATCGATTCGCACTTGCACCACCGTATCCGCAAACACAATACCCTTCAATATTAAAATCTAATACCAAAACCATAAACGTTGAATCCGAACAATGGTGTTATTATTTAATATCCGCCCCTCTAGGGATCAATGTGTAGGCCACAATCCAAAACGCATCGCACCCCGTATATATTATCAGAATTAGAAGCGAATTTGCCTTTTGTAATTCACCCCGTATCGAATGCTCATTTCGTTACACTTTCAACCGGTGTGAGGTTAAAGCATAGCCGGAGGGTGTTAAAGAAAAAGTGGGACTTTTAAAAAACATTATTTTTCTTTTAGTGACATTTTAAATAAGGATTTTCATCTCTTCATATGAGTAATCTTTGTTCAGCCTATTCTTGAGCTTTTACATATTTCTTCACGCCTTTTTATGGAAAATAGTAAAAAGCTCACCACACATCCTCGTTTGAGTCCAATTTTTGGATGGACCGAGAACATCTAACATGGATATTTCCGAATTTTGCGGATATATCAAAACATATTGCTATAACAGTGATCTCAATCTAAGTAGACCAGATAATCTTTGAATACACGAAACTTGATAAAACAGAGATCATAGACATAAACTAAATCAAACATTTCACGTAATCCATGTTATAAGAAAATAATTTTCTTTTTTTATCAGTTAAATTAAATATATCGCCGCCGCTGCTGTGTCTCCAATTCATCCGTCAAAAATTCATCCCAATGTTCCCTTCCTTGCTTCAACCCCTCTTCTTAAACAAGTTCGAGCTCAATTGATTCATAATTTCAATCTAATATGATTTGCTAGGAGCCGCTCGCTTATCACAAGTGCTACACCAACTCACCACAGGGTATTTTTGTCTGGCAGAATGAACAGAGAAATTTAAATATTATTTTTCAAAATTGAGGCGTATAAAACCACAGGAATTTTTGGTAGACACAATAATAAGGTGTTAAAGAGCAACCAAAAGAGATTGATGAACATGATTATAATAAATCCATAAAAAATTACTTAGATGAATGTTTTAATATTATTATTATATTTTCTTTAGATTTTTGTTGCCGATTTAAATATGGACGATACAATCATTAAAAGAAGTCAATCTAGACTAGCCCTTGTTGGAGCTAGGATGTAATAGAAGGCGTTTTTTGGACATCCCGATTAGGCCGTTAGCTAGACCACAAGATGAAAATGGACGAAATATCCCCTATTTTACTTTTTCGCCCAACCTTTCTATATGCGAGAAAAGTATTGGTTTATCCCAAAAAAAGTCGGAATTTTGAAATTTTTTTTTGAGTTATTTTTACGTTATCCATCAACAACAACACGAAAAAACGGTTTTTAGAAAAAAAATCCTGTGTGTATGTCGTCGTCGTCGTCGTTGTTGTCGTCGTCGGTGTTGTTGTCGTCGGCCACTTTTCCTTACATGTCTTGTTACCACGATACAGTCTCCGGAGTGCAATAAGTCACCAATTTTATGATTGAATATTGTTCAGGAGGACATGTCACAGATGATCCCTATTGATTTTCAGTTCACCAGAGCCAGTACAACGGGTGCTATGGTACTTGAAATACGATATTTTGTCATTTTTTGAGAAATTTCAGTTTGTTAGCACGATACAGCCTCCGGAGTTTAATAAGTCACCAATTTTATGATTGAATATTATTCGGGGCATCTCACTGATGAACCCTATTGATTTTCAGCTCGCCAGAGCCAATACAACAGGTGTTACAGTACTTTAAGTACGATATTTTTGGCATTTTTGGAGAAGTTTCAGTTTGTTAGCACGATATAGCCTCCGGAGTATATACAAGTGACCAATTTTATGATTGGATATTATTCAGAACATCTGAAAGATGAACCCTATTGATATTCAACTCAGTTAAGCCAGTACAACGGGTGCTATGGTACTTGAAGTACCAAATTTTTGTCATATTTGGAGAATTTTCAGTTTGTTAGCACGATACAGCCTCCAGAGAGTATACGATTGATCAATTTTATGATTGAATGTTGTTAAAGGTGTCTCACAGATGTACCCTATTGATTTTCAGTTGACTAAAGCGAGTACAGCGGGTCCTATAAATCCAGATACACTGAATTTTTGGTTATTTTTGGAGAAATTTCGGTTTGTTAGCACGATACATCCCCCGAAGTGTATACAAGTAGCAATTTTATCATAGAATATTGTTCAGGGCCGCAGATGCGAAAAAGTTAGTTTTAATCCTTAAAACAGTTTATTTTATTTGGAAATGATGCATTTTCTTTAAGCAAGTATCTCATGCGACCTTACCCCAAAGGAGTTTTGACAAATAGAAAGCGCATTTTTAACTATAGAATAAGCAGAGCTCGAAAATCTGTCGAGTATGCTTTAGGAATGTTTGTTTCCAAGTTTAAGGTTTTCGAAGGTCCGATGGTTTGTTCCGAGAATACTGTGATATCAATTAGAAAAGCAGCTTGTATTTTACACAATTATATCCGTAAAAATGAGGGACGTATACAAAAGCCATCAGATTTCACAGAATATCAAGAATATCGGTTAAATTAAAGAGAAAACGAGGAAGATGAAGAAAGAGTTAGAAATTTAACAGCAGCTTCTGGGATAAGAGATTATTTATCTGACCATTTTTTAAATACTTACACCTTACAATTATATTGTATAGAACATATAAAAAATTTTAAATTTATTATTTAGCTGATTCATTCATTTCGCGGGTCACTTTTTCCCATACCATAGCCACAGAGTCCCGTTTGCTATATTCCGGCAATTGATAATTATATAAACAAGGGTGCTGGTCGACAATTTTTACAAGTTTTTTCTTTTGGCATTTTGATTAGCTACTAATAATAAAATACAAAGAAAAATAATAAAATTTTCTTTCTGCTCCGTTCTTATAGACCATTTTTTAAATACTTACACCTTACAATTATATTGAATAGAACATATAAAAATTTTTAAATTTATTATTTAGCTGATTCATTCATTTCGCGGGTCACTTTTTCCCATGCCATAGCCGCAGAGTCCCGTTTGCTATATTCCGGCAATTGATAATTATATAAACAAGGGTGCTGTTCGACAATTTTTACAAGTTTTTTCTTTTGGCATTTTGATTAGCTACTAATAATAAAATCCAAAGAAAAATAATAAAATTTTCTTTCTGCTCCGTTCTTATAGCATGACAAATAAATACCACGTTTTCAAATGAAAGATTTCAAGAAACAAGAACAACAAACAGAGCACGTTCAGTTTCGCGCAACTTGTTGACGAAACAATTTCTGGACACCCGTTTCCGAAACGCCAGTGTGAATCGTTTCATATAAGTACATGGGTTATAGCAAAATTTTTGCACTCACTTTAGTTTTAAAAATAATCTTGCGATAGAAAACTATTTTGGGTTGAACGAGCGGCTGTTGTGTTTAGAGCCGCTCTATGCATGAAGTGATACGCCCTAATGTATATCTGAGGATTAAGGTTTGTTTGAGTAAGAGATTTATCGAAAAGAGGCTTATCCAGACACATTTACATAACATCTTCATTACTTAGTATTATTATATTTGTTTGAAAAGTCTTCTAAAAATACCCGTCCAGCTAGAAATTTAATGATTTTTTGATTTACAGCAGCTGCAGACTGAATTTTTATTAAACCTGCGAATTTTTATTTATAAAATTAATGGTTCAGTTTGTTTAATTGATTTTTATGTAGTACCTGCTTTCATTTGAAATTGAATCTTTT
This sequence comes from Galeruca laticollis, assembly GCA_963921935.1. Classification (NCBI taxonomy): domain Eukaryota; kingdom Metazoa; phylum Arthropoda; class Insecta; order Coleoptera; family Chrysomelidae; genus Galeruca; species Galeruca laticollis. Next base: position 65,213,780 of record OY998185.1, on the reverse strand, counting down.
TCATTTTAATTGTAAATTTTTAGCGATCATTTTGGAAAATATAATATAGTTTTGAGATATTTTGGAGAAGCTAATAATTTATTAATTAAATTAACTGTCTCGACCCTTACTTCGTGGAATCTGCTCATAATAGTGTTATAAATGAAACTCACGGTTTCTAGTTAATTCCACAATATAATAAAAGTTATTTAAAATTCTAAAAAATTGACAATTGTTTTGATAAATCAATATCATCGTCAGAATGACAGAAGTTACATTTTATTTGATGCCTACCTGATGTTTAGTAGTTATTTTTGGCTAGACCAAGAAGTGACCTACCTTGTGATTGACTTAATATATGTTAATAGAAAAACGAAGAAGATGTGATATTACAAATATTTAAGCTTAGATATTATTAGCCTTATGGTGATATCCTGGATATCATTTTTCCGATTAAGATCAGTATAACTGTGCAATGATATAGAAAACCAGGAAAACTATATCTGCTGATCTTTACAATTTTCACTTAAGAAGACAGTTTATTAGTGGAGAACTCCCTAGATTTAACTGTTCATTGACAACTTCATATTGTGTGTTTCTTAAATGTCTTCTAATTTCCAATTCTTCAAGGAAATCCAGTTCTTGTTTCTTTTCACAAATATGCAGCACTTCTAGTTTTGTGTTAGGTGTCAATGAATGATTGGTGTCAAGTAGATGTTTTGCGTAGTGGGATTTATCTGGTTGTTTTAACCTGTATGCTCGTAAGTGTTCACTGTATCGGATTTCAAAATTCCTAAGGGTCTGACCCAAATAGACAGCATTACATTCTGGACATTTGAGTTTATATATACCTGACTTCTTTAATAGTGGTATTTTTGTTTTTACATTTAACAATTTTGTACTTACGTTACTTTTTGTTTTAAAAGAAATTGTTGTATTCGTTGCTGAAGATATTATTAGAAATACTTCCTGCATATGTGATGGTTTTATAAGTTTTTATTTCATCAGCTTGTTTAGGAAATATTAGTTGTAATGCCACTTTTTCCTCTTTTTTACTAATTAGCTTATTTATCATATTTGATGGATAACCGTTGGCTCTTGCTATTTGTCTAATTGTATTAATCTCTCTATCAAAATTACATTTGTTCATAGGAACTGGAAAAGCTTTATGTATCATTGAACTATATGCCGCCAGTCTGTGTGACATAGGGTGATTGGAATTGAATGGAATTGTTACAGCAGTCTGTGTTGGTTTTCGGTAAATTGAATAATCAAGTACATTATTAACTCTTTGAATTTTTAAATCAAGAAAATTGATTGAGCAATTTTTTTCAATTTCTAACGTAAATTTAATTTTTGGGTGTAAATTATTGATGTGGTTGGAAAATACATCTAATTGTGGTTCACTACCCATAAAACAAACTAATATGTCATCTACATATCTATACCAAAATAAAATATTTTCCGAAATATTACTTTCAAAGATCTTTCTTTCTAAATTGTCCATAAAAATGTTAGCTAAAATAGGTGAAATAGGGCTTCCCATTGGTAAACCTTCATTTTGAATATATATCTTATTGTCAAAAGTGAAATAATTCTGATTAATGCATACATCAAATACATTAAGTATATCTGATATTATTCCTGGATTAATATTTTTATCTTCTAGTAATTTTCTTACAAGTATTAGGCATTCTGTAGGAGGAATTTTAGTAAACATATTAGTTACATCGAACGAAATGAGTTTATAGTTATCTTGTAAGTGGATTGCTTTCAACTTTTTGATTAGTTCTATTGAATTTCTAATTGAGTACTGAGATTCATATCCGTAAGTATTGAGTATATTGTTGAGCCTCTTTGCCAATATATTATTAGGAGCATTAACATAAGAAACTTCAGGTCTAATTGGTTTCCTTATTTTATGTAATTTAACGGTTCCATATAATTGTGGACAATGAGGATTCTTATGTATGATAGACCTCTTTTCGTAATCACTTAAAAGATAATTTGAATTATTAACAATATCCCTTACATTATTAGAAAACTTTTTTGTTGGGTCTGCTTTAAGAACTTTTACATCGCTAGACTCTATTAAGTTATATATTTTTGTATTGTAATTTTCAGTCGTCAAAATGACAGTTCTGTTCCCCTTATCAGATTTTGTAACTGTTAGGTTATTATCTTCTATCTTCTTCTTTATTGCATTTAAAACTGTAATGTCATTTTTTGTTTGACGTTTAACTTTTGAAGGTTCAATATTTTTGATCAAATTGGCAATTTTTAATTTCTCATAAAGAAAATTATTTGAATTAGATTTTAAAGCTATTTCTGACTCTGTAGCTAGAATTTGTTTTATATTATTCGTAAATTTTGGTGGTATGCTGTACTTTAAACCTTTATTTAAAAATTCTATTTCACTATCTGTAAAATTAGTGTCTGAAAGGTTTTCAAATCGTGGTGCAAAGTTTGTTGGTATGTAGGTACTTACAGTTTCATGATGTTTTGAGTATTGAATTTTATGTTGTGTGTGTTCAAGATTCTGTAGCTTCTTTTCTTGTTTCTTAAATTTCTTATGCTATGAAGCTAATGTACCTAGACAGCTTGTTTCAAGCTGATGCTCTGCTGAGTTTGAAGTTTCTTACGATGGCTCTTGGCAATGTATCCCCACGATGTAGATGCGTACAGCATGATGTGGAGGAAGATAGCTTGGTGTTTAGTTCAAATAGAAGCGCGCGCTGCGTGGTATGTTATATTTGATTTGAATAGCCTCTTCCGGTATCCGTCTCCTCTCTACCCATTCGCCAATTTTTAGCATTCGGACTTTTAGTTCATCGATCAAGTGTAACGTCTCATTCTATTCTTAATTCAATGGTTTACAAATTCTGCTCAATTATTTTCAATGTTACAAATAAAAATAAACGGTTTTAAAGATTAAAACTAACTTTTCCGCATCTGTGGCCCTGAAAAATATTCTATGATAAAATTGTTACTTGTATACACTTAGGGGGATGTATCGTGCTAACAAACCGAAATTTCTCCAAAAATAACCAAAAATTTAGTATATCTAGTTTTATAGGACCCGCTGTACTCGCTCTAGTCAACTGAAAATCAGTAGGGTACATCTTTGAGACACCTTGAACAATATTCAATCATAAAATTGATCAATCGTATACTCTCTGGAGGCTGTATCGTACTAACAAACTGAAAATTCTCCAAAAATGACAAAAATTTGGTACTTCAAGTACCACAGCACCCGTTGTACTGGCTTTAGTGAGCTCAATATCAATAGGGTTCATCTATAAGACGCTCTGAATTATATTCAATCATAAAATGCATCACTTGTATATGACAAAAATATCGTACTTAAAGTACTGTAGCACCGGTTGTATTGGCTCTGGTGAGCTGAAAATCAATAGATTTCATCAGTGAGATGCCCTGAATAATATTCAATCATAAAATTGTTGACTTGTTGAACTCCGGAGGCTGTATTGTGCTAACAAACTGAAATTTCTCGAAAAACGACAAAATGTCGTACTTCAAGTACCATAGCACCCGTTGTACTGGCTCTGGTGAGCTGAAAATCAATAGGGTTCATCTGTGAAATGTCCTTAACAATATTCCATCATAAAATTGGTGACTTATTGCACTCCGGAGGCTGTATCGTGCTAACAAGACATGTACGGAAAAGTGGCCGACGACAACGACGACGACGACGACGACGACGACGACGACGACGACGACGACATACACACAGGATTTTTTTTTCTAACCGTTTTTTCGTGTTGTTGTTGATGGAAAACGTAAAAATAAGTCAAAAAAATTTTTCAAAATTCCAACTTTTTTTGGGGTAAACCAATACTTTTCTCGCATATAGAAAGGTTGGGCGGAAAAGTAAAAGGAACTCATCTTTCTGGGGATCAACAGGGCATCTTTCTTTTTTTGTATTCTTCTTGGTGTCTCCAATGCTATTAGTGGTCTAGCTGTTTTTTCAGCCGTGGATGCCTGTCGTATTCTCTCGTGATGGACACCATCAGCTTCCTATTGTTGTTGTGGATCCTCAGATCTTTGAATCATTTGGCGGCGTCGTCTATTTTATATTGAATCTTCTTCTGGCTCAGCTCTCGGTAGATCTGCTGGATCCTAATGGACCTAGACTGCTTGTCTCAAGCTGATGTTCTGCTGAGTTTGAAGTTCCTTACGATGGCTCTTCGCAATGTATCCCCTTGATATAGATGCGTACAGCATGACGTGGAGGAAGATAGCTTGGTCTTCAGTTCAAATATAGAAGCGCGCGCTGCGTGGTATGTTATATTTGATTTGAATGGCTTCCTCCTTACCCCTTTCGCCAATTTTTAGCACACGGACTTTTAGTGCATCGATCAAGTCATGTAACATCTCATTCTATTCTTAATTCAATGGTTTACAAATTCTGCTCAATTATTTTCAATGTTACAAATAAAAATAAACGGTTTTAAAGATTAAAACTAACTTTTCCGCATTTGTGGCCCTGAAAAATATTCTATGATAAAATTGTTACTTGTATACACTTAGTGGGATGTATCGTGCTAACAAACCGAAATTTCTCCAAAAATAACCAAAAATTTAGTATATCTAGTTTTATAGGACCCGCTGTACTCGCTCTAGTCAACTGAAAATCAGTAGGGTACATCTTTGAGACACCTTGAACAATATTCAATCATAAAATTGATCAATCGTATACTCTCTGGAGGCTGTATCGTACTAACAAACTGAAAATTCTCCAAAAATGACAAAAATTTGGTACTTCAAGTACCACAGCACCCGTTGTACTGGCTTTAGTGAGCTCAATATCAATAGGGTTCATCTATAAGACGCTCTGAATTATATTCAATCATAAAATGCATCACTTGTATATGACAAAAATATCGTACTTAAAGTACTGTAGCACCGGTTGTATTGGCTCTGGTGAGCTGAAAATCAATAGATTTCATCAGTGAGATGCCCTGAATAATATTCAATCATAAAATTGTTGACTTGTTGAACTCCGGAGGCTGTATTGTGCTAACAAACTGAAATTTCTCGAAAAACGACAAAATGTCGTACTTCAAGTACCATAGCACCCGTTGTACTGGCTCTGGTGAGCTGAAAATCAATAGGGTTCATCTGTGAAATGTCCTTAACAATATTCCATCATAAAATTGGTGACTTATTGCACTCCGGAGGCTGTATCGTGCTAACAAGACATGTACGGAAAAGTGGCTGACGACAACGACGACGACGACGACGACGACGACGACGACGACGACGACGACGACGACGACGACGACGACGACATACACACAGGATTTTTTTTTCTAACCGTTTTTTCGTGTTGTTGTTGATGGAAAACGTAAAAATAAGTCAAAAAAATTTTTCAAAATTCCAACTTTTTTTGGGGTAAACCAATACTTTTCTCGCATATAGAAAGGTTGGGCGGAAAAGTAAAAGGAACTCATCTTTCTGGGGATCAACAGGGCATCTTTCTTTTTTTGTATTCTTCTTGGTGTCTCCAATGCTATTAGTGGTCTAGCTGTTTTTTCAGCCGTGGATGCCTGTCGTATTCTCTCGTGATGGACACCATCAGCTTCCTATTGTTGTTGTGGATCCTCAGATCTTTGAATCATTTGGCGGCGTCGTCTATTTTATATTGAATCTTCTTCTGGCTCAGCTCTCGGTAGATCTGCTGGATCCTAATGGACCTAGACTGCTTGTCTCAAGCTGATGTTCTGCTGAGTTTGAAGTTCCTTACGATGGCTCTTCGCAATGTATCCCCTTGATGTAGATGCGTACAGCATGACGTGGAGGAAGATAGCTTGGTCTTCAGTTCAAATATAGAAGCGCGCGCTGCGTGGTATGTTATATTTGATTTGAATGGCTTCCTCCTTACCCCTTTCGCCAATTTTTAGCACACGGACTTTTAGTGCATCGATCAAGTAATGTAACATCTCATTCTATTCTTAATTCAATGGTTTACAAATTCTGCTCAATTATTTTCAATGTTACAAATAAAAATAAACGGTTTTAAAGATTAAAACTAACTTTTCCGCATCTGTGGCCCTGAAAAATATTCTATGATAAAATTGTTACTTGTATACACTTAGTGGGATGTATCGTGCTAACAAACCGAAATTTCTCCAAAAATAACCAAAAATTTAGTATATCTAGTTTTATAGGACCCGCTGTACTCGCTCTAGTCAACTGAAAATCAGTAGGGTACATCTTTGAGACACCTTGAACAATATTCAATCATAAAATTGATCAATCGTATATTCTCTGGAGGCTGTATCGTACTAACAAACTGAAAATTCTCCAAAAATGACAAAAATTTGGTACTTCAAGTACCACAGCACCCGTTGTACTGGCTTTAGTGAGCTCAATATCAATAGGGTTCATCTATAAGACGCTCTGAATCATATTCAATCATAAAATGCATCACTTGTATATACTCCGGAGGCTGTATCATGCTAACAAACTGAAACTTCTCCAAAAATGACAAAAATATCGTACTTAAAGTACTGTAGCACCGGTTGTATTGGCTCTGGTGAGCTGAAAATCAATAGATTTCATCAGTGAGATGCCCTGAATAATATTCAATCATAAAATTGTTGACTTGTTGAACTCCGGAGGCTGTATGGTGCTAACAAACTGAAATTTCTCGAAAAACGACAAAATGTCGTACTTCAAGTACCATAGCACCCGTTGTACTGGCTCTGGTGAGCTGAAAATCAATAGGGTTCATCTGTGAAATGTCCTTAACAATATTCCATCATAAAATTGGTGACTTATTGCACTCCGGAGGCTGTATCGTGCTAACAAGACTTGCAAGGAAAAGTGGCCGACGACGACATACACACAGGATTTTTTTTTCTAAAAACCGTTTTTTCGTGTTGTTGTTGATGGATAACGTAAAAATAACTCAGAAAAATTTCAAATTTCCAACTTTTTTGTGGGTAAACCAATACTTTTCTCGCATATTAGATAGGTTGGCGGAAAAGTAATATGTAAAAATATTGTCCAAAACATAACACAAATAAACATGAAGGTTTATTTCAATGACCAGTAATTTTTTTTGGATTAACTTATGGCAAAAATCACTTACACCTACTCCCTGTTGATAATTTAATTTCCCAAATTTAATTCGAGTCGAATGACAATGAGTTGAATGTTTTGCAATTCGTACAAGGTATTGGAATTTAACAATGAAACTAACTAAGTAATCAAAATACCTAAAATCCTTTGTAAAACTGACAGTTGTTAGGTTGTTACATAAGCTTGCAAAATACCAATTTATTCATTCACCCAGATTCAAGATACCGTAAGCTTATTGTTTTACAAGAATTGACTAACAGAAAAATTGCACTGGGTTAGATAGGACTTTTTTTAATGTTACTTGTATTTATTAAATTAGAAAAATCAATCTCACGTTTAAAACCCCAAATTTTTCTTACTAACGGAACACATTTTTAGAAACAAATTTAACGGCATTTGCTTCATCGCAAGTGCTTGGATACAATGGCTGGAACTATAATTATGCGCTTTATTTGTTATTAATGACACTGCTCTTGCTGTTTCACACGTCATCGCCTTGGTCCCATTTGTACAAATGTCAATGCAATCCTTTTCCATCCTGTTTAAATTCCGCTAATATCTTCATCACATTCATTATTGAAATAACAAGTAAGAAGTAAAACATAATAATTTTTATGACGTGCATAAATTTCCATAGTGTGAGACCAATATCTAAGAATTCCGATTAGTACAAACTATTTAACTAATTTATCATAACAAATAACGGATTAAAAAAGTTTCGTCTATATGTGCAGTTATATTTCCCCATTATCTATAGAGGGACACGAATTGCGCCATCTTAAGTGTTTTCCGGCAAAGATACGAACCATAAGTGCTTACCAGAGTGTGACTCCATCTCTCAAAATAATTCTTGTTGCTAGAAACTTTCAGTAGTTATTTTACTCTCTCTTATTTGTTATTGTTATTTTAAGCCATTGTCTTTGAAGTGCGTGTCATCGTTCACGAATTTCCGATTTTCTTTGCAGATTTTCTAAGTGGAATCAGTGTCGAATTTTTTATTAAAGTGGAAGAATTATTTTAACCAGTTTCTGTTGGTATCGAAAAAAATTGTAGAGGATGTAAGGGTAAGCTTAGGAATAAAAATGAGAAGTCCAGATTTTTGTAGAATATTTTATTTGAAAGGTTTTGGCGATTATATTTTTTGAGATAAACTTCCCTTTGTAATAAAATAATGTTACCAATCGGTAGTTTTACAAAATAAGCGAAATCACCCTGTAGAAGTTCGAAATTTTCCAAACAAAAGGTTTGGTAGATTTGAACACATTGAATCGCCAGCAAGTTTGCCAGATTTAAATCATTTTGATTACTACATGTGGTGTCATTTGAAGAACGTTGTTTTTAAAACAAAACCAGTAGATATTGAAGACTTAATTCAAACCAGAATAAACAATATTTCTCAAACAAGAATTTATACAACATTTAAGTTACTGTCAAATACAAAGTGGGCTACATTTTGAAAATTTTAAATAAAACCATGTATCTATTCTTCAATTCAAAACATTTTAAATTTTTTTTCATCATAGAGTTTATTATGTTCAGCAGTTGAATGATGTGAATACATTTTGATGGAAAATCTTCTCTTCTTGTATCCTGGAAGCCGGTGGTGTGCGAACCACTACGAAAATTAATAAAAATGGCTGTTATTCCTATATATATATGTTATTCGCAATAGCCGAAATCGGCCGCTGTCCGAATGTTTTACCCACAACGCGTTTTGTGTATTGCAGTTTACCCACGAACCGATTAAGAAGATTTCTATCGAGCAGTGAGCAAAATGAATTACCCAGAACGCGTTGTGGGTAAACTACGTTACTCAGGAAGCGAAATTATATTTCGGGCGGCTTTGTTTCGCATTGTGGATCTTTCCGTTTACCCACATTGCGTTCTGGGCATAGAGCCTACCCCGAACGCGTTGTAAATAAAATAACAAATAATTAAACAAAAATATGTATTTTAGCGGAACATTAAAATATATAACATAATTATCTTAATAAACACAAAAAACACAATAAAATAAAAAAAAACAGAAAAAATAATGTGGAAATATAAAAACCAGAAATTAAAAAGCAAAAAATATGTTAATTATTTTTACAAGACGTGCTTTGATGGCATTTTGAATTGCTTGCTTAGACCCAGAAGATAGTTTAGCTTCTTCTCGCACGTTGACAGAAGAATCTGATGGCACTTCAGATAATGATAAAAATACTGAAGGTGATAATTGAAACTAATTTCGGCTATATAATCGTTTCAGTTTTTAGTACCGAGAATATAAAAACCTTGGTCACTCTTATCTATAATGATTGCTAATACATTCCTAGGAGCTAGACGTCCCCGATCTACCTCTGGTATATTTACTAAAACATTGTCACCTATATTGGCAGGTGGGAATTTGTGTTGTGATTGGGCAAGCATTTTATCAGCCTGTGTTTCTAGCCCTAGTTTGCAACCTCTTCTCTCCGTATCAGCTGCTCTTTTATTGCTACATAATTTACACATTGGTAAATCCAAGTAGCACATTCGATATGAAGTGAATCATTGCATTCAATACATACATTTTGGATACAAGGGAGATACATAATATCACAAATAAAACATTTGATCATAGTGTCAGTATCAGTTTCTAATTCCGACTCACTTATTGTCGCATTACGTTCCTCATTTATGGTATTTGTTTCTAAAGACTCTTTTATTAATTTTAAATGTTCTTCTAGTTGTTCTTCCGTCTTAATTGTATTAATGACCGAGGTATCTAAACATGTATTCAATAACCCATTTTTTTGTGGACTTCCAAACATAGCCTCATAAGGTGTCCGCTTTATACCCGTATGGAAACTGCGATTTTTTGTGCTTTGAATAATGCGAAGACCCTTTGCCCAGCTCTGGCATTGATTGTCTGACATCCAGGCTACAAGACTATCACGAACATCTTGATTTGCTCGTTCAACGGAACCCTGACTTTGGGAGTGTCGAGGTTTGCCATGGACCAATTTGAGAGCAGACCAACTAGCTGCTAACTTTTCAATTACCTAAAAAGTTGACACTTAGATGAAGGAAAGCCCTCGTGTGAAGCCATCACACTTACTTGATTACACAACTCTCTTCCGTTGTCACTATGTAATATGTTCAGATGTTCAGAGCACCAAACAAACAGAAGATATCAAGAATAACTTCTGCTACTTCATCCGCCGTTTTTGTTTTAAGTGGTCGTAATATAAGGAACATATTTCGTTAGATGATCTTGATAATTCAGAATAAATTTATATTCTCCATCAGGTTCACTCTGAATATCGATGAGGTCAACCTATAAAAGTGTACTTCTATAAAACAGAGTAACAAATATTACAAAAAAAGATTACCTGGCATCGAGAATTCATTTCACTCACAATTAAAGGTTTAACAACTAATCCCTTACTCTTTGCTTTCTTTTTCAAGGCACATGATTGACACAGACCTAAATATATCAAAATTACTTCTCTAGTTATATTACATTATTTATTTTTCAATTCATTTTCCATGGCCTCTTTTTTACGTCCTATTTGTAAATGTGCTGTGTGTATTATATCATACATCTCACTTGCTGTACAGTAAAAAATTAAACCTGATTGGATTCTTGATTTTTCTTTACTGACTAGTTTATCCTTTTCTTCAACTGTCAATAAATCATTTCGTTTTAATCTACGATAATCTTTTGATGATAATTCAAGACCATCCCGTTTCTTTTGTCGAGCAATTTTGGTTTCTTGAACTATTTCTAAGTAACGTTCATCCGATAATAGAAACGACCTGTTTTCCTTTTCCAACATTAGGATCCGCAATGTTTCTTCAAATTCAGCTTTCATCTTGTTTAAAACAATTGCCGGTACACAAAACACACAACAAATAAAAACCTAACCAATATTTACGGACGTGTTTCGCTATACAAGAACGTGCTTGTTATGGATTAATATTCGTTCGTCAAGATACTGACAATGCATTTTCGGTAAAACGTAAAAGCCCGAACGCAACGTGGGTAAACGAGAAGATCCACAATGCGAAACAAAAGCGCCCGAAATATAACTTCGCTTCCTGAGTAACGTAGTCTACCCACAACGCGTTCTGGGTAATTCGTTTTGCTCACTGCTCGATAGAAATCTTCTTAATGGCTTCGTGGGTAAACTGCAATACACAAAACGCGTTGTGGGCAAAATATTCGGACAGCGGCCGATTTCGGTTATTGCGAATAACATATATATATATATATATATATATATATATATATATATATATATATATATATATATATATATATATATATATATGTTATTCGCAATAGCCGAAATCGGCCGCTGTCCGAATGTTTTGCCCACAACGCGTTTTGTGTATTGCAGTTTAACCACGAAGCGATTAAGAAGATTTCTATCGAGCAGTGAGCAAAACGAATTACCCAGAACGCGTTGTGGGTAAACTACGTTACTCAGGAAGCGAAATTATATTTCGGGCGGTTTTGTTTCGCATTGTGGATCTTTTCGTTTACCCACGTCGCGTTCGGGCTTTTATGTTTTACCCAAAAAGCATTGTCAGTATCTTGACATTCTTGACGAACGAATATTAATCCATAACAAGCACGTTCTTGTATAGCGAAACACGTGCGTAAATATTTGTTAGGTTTTTACTTGTTGTGTGTTTTGTGTACCGGCAATTGTTTTAATCAAGATGAAAGCTGAATTTGAAAAAAGATTGCGGATCCTAATGTTGGAAAAGAAAAACAGGTCGTTTGTATTATCGGATGAACGTTACTTAGAAATAGTTCAAGAAACCAAAATTGCTCGACAAAAGAAACGGGATGGTCAAGAATTATCATCAAAAGATTATCGTAGATTGAAACGATATGATTTATTGACAGTTGAAGAAAAGGATAAACTAGTCAGTAAAGAAAAATCAAGAATCCAATCGGGTTTAATTTTTTACTGTACAGCAAGTGAGATGTATGATATAATACACACAGCACATCTACAAATAGGACATAAAAAAGAGAAGGCCATGGAAAATTAATTGAAAAATAAATACTGTAATATAACTAGAGAAGTAATTTTGATATGTTTAAGCCTGTGTCAATCATGTGCATTGAAAAAGAAAGCAAATAGTAAAAGATTAGTTGTTAAACCTTTAATTATGAGTGAAATGAATTCTCGATGCCAGGTAATATTTTTTTGTAATATTTTTTACTCTGTTTTATAGAAGTATACTTTTATAGGTTGATCTCATCGATATGCGGAGTGAACCTGATGGAGAATATAAATTTATTCTGAATTATCAAGATCATCTAACGAAATATGTTATATTGCGACCACTTAAAACAAAAACGGCGGATGAAGTAGCAGAAGTTGTTCTTGATATCTTCTGTTTGTTTGGTGCTCCGAACATATTACATAGTGACAACGGAAGAGAATTTTGTAATCAAGTAAGTGTAATGGCTTCACACAAGGGCTTTCTTTCATCTAAGTGTCAACTTTTTAGGTAATTGAAAAATTAGCAGCTAGTTGGTCCGCTCTCAAATTGGTCCATGGCAAACCTCGACACTCCCAAAGTCAGGGTTCCGTTGAACGAGCAAATCAAGATGTTCGTGATAGTCTTGTAGCCTGGATGTCAGACAATCAATGCCAGAACTGGGCAAAAGGTCTTCGCATTATTCAAAGCACAAAAAATCGCAGTTTCCATACGGGTATAAAGCGGATACCTTATGAGGCTATGTTTGGAAGTCCACAAAAAAATGGGCTATTGGATACATAATTAGATACCTCTGTCATTAATACAATTAAGACGGAAGAACAACTAGAAGAACATTTAAAATTAATAAAAGAGTATTTGGAAACAAATACCATAAATGAGGAACCTAATGTGACAATAACTGAGTCGGAATTAGAAACTGATACTGACATTGTGACCAAATGTTTTATTTGTGATATTATGTATGTCCCTTGTATCCAAAATGTATGTATTGAATGCAATGAGTCACTTCATATCGAATGTGCAGCTAATTTGGATTTACCAATGTGTAAATTATGTAGCAATAAAAGAGCAGCTGATACGGAGAGAGAAGGTTGCAAACGGGGGCTAGAAAAACAGGCTGATAAAATGCTTGCCAAATCACAACACAAATTCCCGCCTGCCAATATAGGTAACAATGTTTTAGTAAATATACCAGAGGTAGATCGGGGACGTCTAGCTCCTAGGAATGTATTAGCAATCATTATAAACAAGACTGACCAAGGTTTTTATATTCTCGGTACTAAAAATGGAAAACTGAAACGATTATAAAGCCGAAATGAGTTTCAATTATCACCTTCAGTATTTTTATCACTATTTGAAGTGCCATCAGATTCTTCTGTCAACGTGCGAGAAGAAGCTGAGTTATCTTCTGGGTCTAAGCAAGGTTTAGTTCGGTGTAATTGTTGTAAAGGGTGCCACACAAAAGCATGTAAGTGCCTAAAATCAAATATTAAATGCAATTCAAAATGCCATCAAAGCACGTCTTGTAAAAATAAGTAACATATTTTTTTGCTTTTTCATTTCTGGTTTTTATATTTCCATATTATTTTTTCTGTTTTTTTTATTTTAATGTGTTTTTTATGTTTATTAACATAATCATGTTATATATTTTAATGTTCCGCTAAAATACATATTTTTGTTTAATTATTTGTTATTTTATCTACAACGCGTTCTGGGTAAAGCTCTATGCCCAGAACGCAATGTGGGTAAACGGGAAGATCCACAATGCGAAACAAAGCCGCCCGAAATATAATTTCGCTTCCTGAGTAACGTAGTTTACCCACAACGCGTTATGGGTAATTCGTTTTGCTCACTGCTCGATAGAAATCTTCCTTAATCGCTTCGTGGGTAAACTGCAGTGCTCAAAACGCGTTGTGGGCAAAACATTCGGACAGCGGCCGATTTCGACTATTGCGAATAACATATATATAATGCTGGATTACTATCAAATTGTTAAAATAATCATTAGAATCAATTAAACGTATTTTCTTAGCGAATATATTCCGAATTATGTCTGCTAAGCTCCAAGTATTCTTATAAATAATACTTAAAGATATAAATATAGATGAATACAGATACACATATACATAATATTTCTTTTATTTTATGTTAATTGTTCTTATTAATTTTACCACACACTTATAGAGAGCATCACTTAACAAAAATGACTCAGAACAAAAATATGGAAGTATCATATCATATCTAAGTATATTGCCGATAACGTCATCACTTGATGTGGATCACCCTGTATACTGAAATTATGTGAAATTTAGTATGCTACAAATAATACTCGACTCTTTCTTTTTAAACTTTTGGCTTGAAAAATATCGAATTTAATCCGTAGTTTACGATCACACTATATCTTTATATAATAATAGACTTTTTCCGTTTACAATAAATATCTCCATCTCCAACTCGCTATAATTTTCATCGTTAAAAATCTCAAATAGAAAAGGGAATTTTTCCGAGCGAAAGCGTTTAGTATTAATTTCAAATATCACGTATTAGAAAAAAACTTTCACAGCTATGTATGTAATTTTCTCCAGAACAGAAAACGATAAATTAACAAACATGTAATTACATTGTTGTTACAGTCATTAAAGATGAGTTATTAATTACATTCTAGTTAAGTAACGAGTGTTGTAACACGCGATGAGGTGCTATAAGACTTAGTTAATTGATTAATTTTGACAGTTACCGTATAATCTTTGTTTCCGAATCGTACGTAACACGTATACTACAGATATTACTGTCTAAAGACATGGTACAGCTGATAAACTGCTTTTTTCTATTTCCGTCACAAAAACCGCACTCTGAACACTGGTTTGACTTGCACAAAACGACTCTTTAAACACTAGTGTTTAAAATGCGAAAAGTCACGTCTCGTTTATCTTTTGTATTTTAAACGTCAAATCAAATGTATATTTTGTATGTTAAATTTCATGTTCCTTGATAATTTTGTTATTCTGCGTCATTTGATTTGTCAGTCAGGTGCCAGCCATCGTCCGTCATGTATTGAATTTAATTCAAATATAATATAATTTTTTCTTTCCCACGGGCGAAGAAAAAGTATAGTAAGCAACTCGTGTTAAAAACGTCTTTAGTCACTCGTTTCACAAGGAACTCGTAACTAAAGTAATCTTTTTGACACTTGGTACTTAATATACTATTAATGAATGAATCTGTGGAAAAAAATGAAGAGTTCTCTCCATTGGAAAAGTTTTTAGACCATGGTGATTCCGAAACCTGTCATACCTAAGCTCTAGCACTTATCATTCGTGGACTCGTGTTTAGAAGTCTCGCCTCTGGCAGTTTGGGGCAAACACCAAGTGGTTGCTGAATACATGTGAACCTAAAGAAGTGGTAGAAGAGCGAGGTTTATTCCTCAAATCCCTTTTATTAGACCAGGATTCCTTAGTTGAATTATTTACATTCGAGATCCAGAAAATATGGTACATTTTCTTAGCAGAACTTTTCAATTAATTATCAGTTTTTTGGAGTCTTGAGTTCCCCTTTTGTTGTCTTATGGTGTTTAGCTTTTGAATTATGGCGACGCCGTGTTCTGTTTCATAGAATAATTATTACCAAAACTAGTTCATATCTTTATTTATTTATTTATATAGATACACTGCTCCACGGGCAAACCCAACTACAGAGCAGGGAAATACAGTGGTATTAACAAATTTCAATTAATTTACAATTATAAACATATGATACATTTTACTAAGATATACTGCAAAAAAATATGTCTATATCACAATCCATGCAATTAACTATGCTGCATGTGGTGTAAAGTGGAGAATTCTTCAGGATGTTAGTGCGTGGCGTCCTTAAATAAAAGGTATTTAGATTTCTGGACTGTAATCGTGAAATGCGAAGTCTTTCTAATAATTTAAGGCAGTCAATTATATGTGTACGCAAAAATTATGTAATTATAATCTCGTCTTGTTTTCAAAGTAAATAAAGTATGCCGCTGTAACAAATCTGATTGTGGTGTACCAAATGGAGGGTAAACACCATCCACCTTAATATTTAGAAGCTTTAAACATCGCCTTTGAACTGCTTCAATACGGTTAACATGACATTGATAAAACGCACACCATACAATGGACGCATATTCTAATTAAGATCGTATAATAAAGTTTTTAATGTGAACACGTTCTTGAAATCACGAGAGGTTCCTACAATGAAATCATACAAGCGATTAGCAGAAGCAATGATGGAATAAATGTGATTGTTAAAAGAAAGGGAAGAAACAAATATAACTCCAAGGTCTGTTAGGGTTTCAGACCGATGTAAGGAAATGTTATTTATAGAATAATTGAACAAATTTTATCACTAAAGGACATCATAGTACATTTAACCGAATTGAGGGACAAGTTATTGCGTTTACACCAGCCGCGACCACCTAGTTTAAATGAAAAGCCAAATTTTCACAATCATCCATGGATTTGATGGTGCAATATAATTTCAAATCATCAGCATGTAATAGATAGTTGACATTTATACACTCAGAAATATCATTTATAAAAATGTTAAACAAGAGCGGATCAAGTATTGATCCTTGAGGAACGCCTAATCATGCTACGTAAGTGTGTACCATCTCGTAAATAAGAAGGGAAAAGCTCAACCAGGGAATGATAGAAGCTTATTAAGAAGAATACCATGGGCAAGCCTGTCGAAAATCTGTATAAACAATATCAGTTTGAGCTCTATCGTCAATCGATCCATCGATATGCTCTGTAATTGTAACCAAGTTGGTAACTGTTGAACGCCCTTTTATGAAACCGTGCTGACAACTTGTGATTTTACAGTTAACATGTCTATAAATGACTTGTTCTAATAGGATTTCAAAACTTTAGCGAAATTGCATATTATGAAAATAGGTCGGTAGTTTGGTACGTCCTGTTTATTCCCTTTCGTAAATACCGGACAGACTTTCGGTGTTTACCAGATCGTTGGTACTTTCGTGGTTTTCAAACATGAATTGATGATTATAGAAAACGGTCGTGTAAGAACAATTCTACAATCCTTAAGTAAAAAAGCAGGAAAGTGATCTGATCCAGTAGTTGGTTTAGGCTTAAGAGATCTTAAGGCCCCATACACGTCATTTTCAGTGAAACTATTTATGTGCAGATGTGGACTAAAAACATCGTTTGAGCTTCTAGCAAACGGAGTGGACGTGTCATACGATTTACAGAAAAACCAGCAATTGAATTTAGAATTGCGTCTGAATATCTCTTTATGGCGAACGATTTCCTTGCCATGTACGACGATCTAAAAATCTACATATCTCTTAAACCATAAATTTTATCGAGTTAAACAAATAGTAACTTTTTGTTAAAACATTGATTGAAAAATTCATTTTTGCTATCTTCAGATTATACAGGTTGTCCCTGTAGAAGTTACGGATTATTAACCATTGGACAAGAGCCTCCCCTGGCCTTTAGATAGTAGTGTAGAATTATTTATTCCGTCAAACACACTACAGGGACATACGTAATCATGCATTAAAAATTCCTAATGTTCCAATGTATAATTTAGAAAATATTCTTAAATATTAGTTCTGTTTTCGCAACTTTAAAGGTCTGTAACTCAGAAACGAGGGGTTGTATGAGAATTTTTTTTATGTCACAGCATTAGTTTCACGTCATCTACTCACTCCCGAATTTTTTGCATCAAGTCCCGGAACACCATGTATAGAATATTCATTCATTTTAAAAACGTTCATATGTCTTTATTTTCCTCTTTTTTTGTATCTTGGGTGGAATAGAAGAATCACTTAAAAGAAGCTCGCGCTTCTTTCAGTAGCCTCTGAACTTTGCATTTTAACGCAAATATTTAGTTATGTACTATGTATTTATTGTGGTCAGTGAAAGCATTTATTATTAGATAGAATACTACAGAATTTAAGAGGATTACATCACACTAATTCAACCAAAGTATCAATCTCAAATTCCACACTATGGTCTGGGAAGTATCAATTCATACATTTTTTGTTTTGTTTTTAGGTGATTTGGTTGCAAATCGTTAGACAAAAAATGTCAGAAACATTCTCATTATCAGTTGTTCAGTTAATAAATTGGAAATTTAATATTCTGCTGATAATGTTTCCAATATGCAGTTTGGACTAATATTTAAAGCATCGTTCATTATTTTTACGCTTCAAGAAATATGCGCAATAGAAAAAGGGTGTCCACCCCAGGAAGCTATTTTACCTTGCCGATGTCTTATCAGAGGAAGCGAGTACCAAATCTGGTAACAAATTACACATTTTATATTCCTAATAATATATTAGCAAATATTAGCATATATATGTATATAAAACAAAATATCACGGGGATTGCAGTTAAAAATTCTTGTTATACGGAACCTAACTTTCGAAAGACTTTTTTTCTTTCTTTTTCAAGGTTGTATCGTAGAATTAGTGGAAATCAAAGAAAACAAGATACATAGCCATCATTTCTAACTTCAATTCAAATCAAAACCACTGCCTCAACATTGAATTACAATACACTAAGAAAACGAAAAATTGAATTTACATTATAAATGTAAGCTGATACTTATACTTAAGTCCCTCCTGAAGGAACACATTTTGGTTTCAAAATTCACTACCATTACATTTTAAAAGAGAATATTAGACACTATTTCGGTTGTTTCAAGTGTATGTAGTTTTTTGGACAGAAAGTAACGTTTTATAATTTTCAATACCTAATTACAGTCGAATGTTCTTCAAGCGAGTTTGTTTTATTTTCTATCTATATACCAGGTTTAGTTGAATATTTACGAGTGTGATATCAAATGTTACGCCAATCTTAGCGATAAGATTGATATTTAAATTTTTGAATCTTAATGTTCAATTAATGTCAAAACTAAAGGAAAACCTTTTTTTATATAAATTCTTTCATATAACAGTTGCCTGCTGTTATTTTTTTGGTTGTTTTTTTTACAAGGAGTTGAATCTGCTAAAGTCACCAAACCGCATGAACTCTCACTTCCTCGGTTCTGTCGCTGTGAACATATCCAGGCACTTATCACGTGTACAAAAGTTAGCACCGGCTAAAATATTTTTTAAATTTGCAGAATTTGTACAAAATAAACAAATATCGGAAAATTATGTAACAATCAGCTTAGATGTGGTCTCTTTGTTTACCAACACCCCTTTTACTTTAGTAAAACAGAGTATAACAAAACATTGGGAACAAATACAAGAAAATTATAACCTAAGCCTCAGTAATTTTTTGAGAATGGTAGATTTTATTAGCAGCAATACTTGTTTTGTTTTTAACAAGCAGTTTTATAGAAATATTTTTGGTGTACCTGTGTCTCCTATTTTTGCTCAGTTCGTCATGGATGATTTGATTACCGATTGCCTAAGTAAAATCAGCTTTAACATACCCTTTTTAAAAAAAAATATGTGGATGACATCATCACCGTGGTTCCTAACAACAGCTACCACCATAATATACAGTTCACTGTGGAAGAAGAACACGATAGATCTGTACCCTTTTTGGACACGAAAGTGATCAGAACCAACTCTAATACCCTGATCTTAGATTGGTATAAGAAACGAACTTTTTCAGGAAGATGTCTGAATTACATGTACCATCATCCATATAGAATGAAAATTAACTTGGTTTTAGAACTGAGAAATAGAATTAAAAGCATCTCACACCCATCATTTTTACAAAAAAATTATAGATATGATGCTTTATTAAAAAATAGCTACCATCACATATTTTAAAAAAATTAATTTTCAAAACTCGGAGTGATCGAACTGTCCTTGGGGGATTGAGTATAGATGGGAATCACACAGGAAGGGAAAACCAACCTAATATTGTGTTCGGATTAATACCATATCTTGGTGAAATCTCAGATAAAATCATTAAACATTTCAAAGATATTTCCACGGTAAAAATTGCACAAAAATCAGCCCAACCTTTAAACCAATTGTTCACTAAACTTAAACACAAAGATGAGACCCTCCAACGTACAAACGTGGTTTATCAAATACCCTGTATGAATTGTGGGAAGAAGTATATAGATGAAACAACACAAAATTTGAAAAATCGTTTGGTACAACATAAAAGCGATGGTAAGTTAGGGAAAAGAAAATGTGCGCTTACCGAATATATAATAGATGAGACACATCACGTAGATTTTGGAAATTGAGAAATTTTAGAAGTGGTAAGAAATAGAAGTAAACGTAAATTCTTAGAATTGTACCACATCCTAGTCAATGACCTAACAATGCATAAAAAGTCTGACATCGATGACATAAGTAAGATTTACACATATTTGCTACATTGTACAAATGTGAACCCAACTAGCAGTGACGATCCTTCCCTTAGTTAGGTGTCGTATTAGGTCTGTGGAGAAATTGTTGCGTTTCTTTACAGGCGTGGTACTAGCAACTAACTCCGCTATAAACATATTTTCACACTATAACGTACTTACATAAAGAAATGGCAAAACATTTTTAATCAAATAACACCAGGCATGGAGAGTACCATACTTGAACTAGCAGCATTTCGGGGAGGTCGGGGGGGGGGGGGGTTTCTCCCTCTGTCGGGACTGACAAACTTGACAGGGGGCCATTTCATTCTTTGAAGGAAGTTAAAAATATTGCTACTTAGAGGGTGACAGGCTCTGAAGTTGGCTATTTCGAAATCTAAAATTACCAGAGTGAGAGACTGGACTTGGATGATTTTTTTAAAGAAACCTCTTGTAGTAATTGTAGTAAATAAACCTGAACTGAAATAGGCTTTATTCGACTTTTAACAACTTGACATTGACAAAATCAACTGAACAAAAATTTCAACGAAGATCAGATCAATATATTACATTCATACCCCTCAGTTTATCACGAAGTCCTCCGAATACTTCGGAGAATACCTAATTCGAACTGGTCGTCCAACAGCAATATCATCTATTCTTTCTGGCATCTCTACTTGACTAATTTCAGCTGTCTCCTGTGGAAGATTGGATTTCCGCTTCTCCTTAAAAACTAGATTGGTATTGCCATTCGAGGTTGTATTTGAGTTTTCTTGATGTAGATTTGAAGTTGATTCACTCAACAAGGTCATATCTCCTTGAGGAGCTAAATGACGGGTTGAAACAGTGGTTTCTTTACCATTCAAAAAGCGTACATGTGCATAATCAGGGTTTGCTTCGATTAGTTGAACTTCTTCCACCAATGGTTCGTACTTGTTGGTTCTTACATGTTTTCTAAGGTATACCGGACCAGGAACAGAAAGCCATGTTGGAACTGTAGTACCATTAGAGGATCGTCGAGGATAACTGAACATCCTCTCATGGGGAGTGCAATTGGTTGCTGTACATAACAAAGATCTTATTGCATGAAGAGCTTCTTGTAACGCTGATTCCCACTGATCGATCCTGAGTCTCTGTGATTTCAACGAAAGTTGAATTGTTCTCCATATAATACCATTATAACGCTCACATTGGCCGTTTCCTTGGGGATTTGTATGACTTGAAGCTATACCAAGTGATCCTAGAAATCCTTTTAGTTCCTGTGATATGAAAAGTTCCTCGGTCAGAATGTACATAAGATGGCGTACCAAAAATAACGAAAAGTTAACGAAGGCATTTTATAACTGTCGTAGAGGTCATATCTGGACAAGCAAAAGCGAAAGGAAATCGTGAATATTCATCCACAATAGTTAATATATATTTATTATTTGTTGAGGAATGTAGAGGCCCCTTGAAATCTATATTCAACCTTTCAAATGAAGATGTAGATTTTATTAGAGTTCCTCGATTTCTATGGAATCGAGGCTTTACTTCAGCGCAAATGGGACATGATGCAGTTAGTTTTCGAATGTCTTCCATAGAGAAAGGTAAATTTTTACAGCGAATCCAATGGTTCATTCGAGTAACTCCAGGATGACACAGAGAGTTATGTAGATTATAAAGAGTCTTCCTGTTATCTTCATTCAACTATGATGAAGTTATTCTCGAGAAGGTCTCTGCTACTGTATTTTCGATTCCAGGTCTATATATAATATCATATCTGAAACATGATAGTTCTAGGCGCCACCGCATGATTTTATCATTTTTGATTTTACTGGAAACCTTGTGATCAAACATGAAAGATACCGATTTTTCATCAGTAATCAACTGAAAATGTCGGCCAATAAGGAAATGTCCCCATTTCCGGAGGGCTTCCACAATAACATATGCTTCTTTTTCAACGGATGAATGTCTCTGTTCGGTACTTGAAAGAGTTCTTGAAAAGAACGCTACAGGTCTTCCATTCTGAGAGAGTTGGGCAGCAATAGCAAAATCCGACGCATTAGTTTCTACGGTGAACATAACGGATTCGTCAATAGATTTCACGGCAGCACTGGAAATAATTTTCTTCAATAGTTCGAATGTTGTAATAGCATTTTCAAACATGGGAAATGTTTTACACTGTATCAGTGGTTGGGTTTTCTCAGAGAAATTAGGCACCCATTTTGAGTAATGAGCAAACATTTCCATTATACGGCGAAGGGAAGCTAAACTATTTGGTGCGGGAAGTTCCAAAAGTGGTCTGAGTCTCTCTGGGTCTGGTTTAATTGTTTTCCTCGTAATAGTATAGCCAAGAATATTTATTTTGTCAGTGGAAAACATACATTTCTCCTTGTTAAACTATACTTCTCTGCAGCATTCATGAAGAGTTGTAAATTATGATCGTGGTCCATCTTGTTCGATCCACAAATGGTTACGTCATCCTAGTAAGCATAGGTATCTTTCAAACCCTCACTTTCGATTATATTTTGGATTGTCCTCTGGAAGCAGGCTACTCCATTAGTTACTCCGAATGGAATTCTACGGAATTGGTAAAGTTTACCGCAAGCTTCAAGAGCAGTATACTTTTTTTCATTATCTTTGATGGGAATCTGGTGGTAAGCATTGCGTAGATCAATTGTACTGAATATTTCGTACTTTGCTATTTGATTAACAATATCATCTATCCGTGGTGATGGATAAGCATCAAGTAATGTAAACCTATTGATTGTTTGTGAATAATCAATTACTATTCGCTTATTATGAGTTTCGCTTGAAGTGACTAAAACTTGTGCACGCCACGGTGAGTTACTTGGCTCAATAATATTTTCTTCTAATAGTCTCTTCACTTCATTATCAATGAATTTAGAATCATCAGATGTGTATCGGCGATATCTCACTGCGATAAGTTTACAATTTGGAGCCAAATGTGAGAATAGAGGTAATGGATCAACGTTAGCCAAAGCTAGATTACATACTGCCAAAGAATCTCTTGGTCCACCAAAAGTCACTTCTACACCTGAGTGCTCTTTGAGTAAATCATGACCTATTATCATATCTGCACACAAATCATCAAGTACCAGTAATTTGAAGTTTTCGTATTTATTCTGCAACATTTTAATGGTCACGATACAGCATCCGATCACTTGAGACACTTTAGACGTAGAGGCCATGGCTACATTACATGAGGAAGGAAATATCTTCATTTTTCTTGCTCGTACTATTTTATTATTTATGAAACTATCCGAACTTCCTGTATCAATAAACGCATCCGTCATAATTCCATTAACGTCAATTTGAAGGATTGCTCTTGACAGGCAAGCTGGAGATGCAGCTGAAATTGTAGCCAGGATTGTTGATGATGTCTGTTTGGTTGAGTATTTGGTGGATTTTGCTGAATTGCCTCGAGATTTACAGACTTTTGAAAAATGTCCCTTCTTCCCGCATCCAATGCAGTTGCAATTTCTAGCTGGACACATATCACGAGAATGATAATCAAAACCGCAAAAGAAACACTTAGAAGAAATTGCGAAAGTAGTTGGTTGATCGGAACATTCTTGAATTTGTTCAGAGCGATTGTCTGTATTCATATTAGCTGCTGCATTAAAGGATCCATATGAAGATACATAAGCCTCTGAATGATAATGAGCCATTTCAAGAGCGCTGGCTTTGTCGAAAGCATTTTGTAAGGTTAGTGTATTATTTTCCAGAAGTCGTTGTCTGATGTAAGGAGAACTGAGACCAGTGATGAACGAATCTCTTATGTAATTATTTTTGTTTTCGTCTGCAGATACAGATTTAAAATTACATTCTTTGCTCATTCCCTTCAGAACTTGTAAGTATTGGTCAATAGACTCACTAACTTGTTGACGCCTTGTTGCAAGGGAGTATCGAGCAAAAATTTCATTGCGTGGTTTGACATAGATCTTTTTCAAGATTGCGAGTGCTTCATCATAGGTTGAACATTCACTGATAAATCCATAAATAATGGGACTGACATAGTTAATTAGGATATTCAGTCGCTTATTGCTTTCTGTGGCATTGACAGCTTCAATAAAATTCTCGAATGACCGAATCCAATGTGTCCACTGTTGAGCAGCAGTACTAGAGCTTGGTTCAACTTCTAACCTTTCTGGTCTGAGTAGTTTATCCATCTTATGTAGAATCAAAAAAAAGTCGAATAAATTGTAGTAAATAAACCTGAACTGAAATAGGCTTTATTCGACTTTTAACAACTTGACATTGACAAAATCAACTGAACAAAAATCTCAACGAAGATCAGATCAATATATTACACCTTTGATATAGTTAAACTCACAACCAACAGGTGTTATCCTTTTTTAGCCGGTGCTCACTTTTGTACACGTGATAAGTGCCTGGATGTGTTCACAGTCACAGGACCGAGGAAGTGAGAGTTCACGCGGTTTGGTGACTTTGAGCAGATTCAACTCCTTGTAAAAAAACAACCAAAATAATAACAGCAGGCAACTGTTATATGCTAGAATTTATATAAAAAAAAGTGTTCCTTTAGTTTTGACATTAATTGGACATCAATATTCAAAAATTTAAATATTAATCTCATTGCTGAGATTAGCGCAACATTTGGTATCACACTCGTAAATATTCAGCTACTTTGGTATATAGATAGAAAATAAAACTAATTCGCTTGAAGAGAATACGACTGTAATTAGGTATTGAAAATTGAAAAACGTTACTTTCTATCCAAAAAACTAGATACACTTGAAACAACCGAAATAGTTGTCAAATTTGTTATAATTTTTACCATTTTTTCAATATATTATGGAATTATCTAGAAACATTTAATTTCATTTGAAAAAGTAATATGAGTAGATTCCAAAAAGTAATGGTCGAAACAGTAAATATTATAATAAATATTATACCAGAAGACACTGTTAATTTTAATAAACTGATGATATAAGAAAAGAAAGCAGTTATGGTACGCCAAAGAAAATCTTTTTGACCATCGCGCTAAGCTTTCATTGGTCAAATTATATTATTCTGCCAACTGAAGTGTTCGTTTTATTATGATACTGGCTGTGGTCTTTCCTCATTCCTCATTCAGTTTTATTTATTGACTGTTCTATATAGGGGAAATTAATTATGAAACTTTGGAACTACTTTTTTGGTACTCTCTGTAGAGTTTAGCGTTCTGGTACATCAAATAGGATCTAAATTTATTTATTTTTCAGGTGTTCACACAGCAATTTATCCAACGTCTTAGAAAGTTTAAAAGCTATAGCGAAATACATAACCACGCCCATAGACGAACTAATACTAGAAAACAATTACTTGCCCTCATTACCAGGTCGCACGTTCTCACCCTTACAAATATTACGACTCATGTTACGTCATAACACGTTGGAAAGAGTCTCAACAGATTGGTTGGCAGATTTAGAATCTAGTCTGATGGAACTGTTCATAGTAGAGCCAAAACTTAATAGCTTACCCCAGATGTGTTTAGCACATTTGAGGAATTTAAAAGCTGTAACAATAAGATCGAAGCTGTTGAAGAGATTACCAGTATTTTCAGGATTACCTCTACTGAAATATATACAGATAGAATCAACTTCTTTGTTGGATTTATCACCGTCTAACTTTAAAGATAATGAAGCTTTAGAAAAATTCCATTTACAATCTAGTCCAAGATTAACTAGATTGGAAGCTAATTTATTTGAAAATTTACCAAAATTAGATATTATTAATATATCTTATAGTGGTTTGAACTGGATACATCCAAGAGCGTTTAGTAGATTACCTAGTTTAAAAGAGCTCTCTCTTATAGGTAATAAATTCACTGATCCTGGAATGATTGGTAGAAGTAGCAGAGAATTAACAAAGTTAGAAATCATCAGATTAGACTACAATTATATAAATGTATTAGATGAAGCTACATTTGTAGATATGCAATCGTTAAAAAGTATTTATTTATCCAACAATGCGATACGAGAATTAAGAAAAGGCGCTTTTCATAGATTACCAGCTTTACGCACTTTAGATCTTAGTAAAAATATGTTACAAAGAATCCAACGCCAAAGCTTCTACCAACCGAGCTTTCTAGAAGAATTGAATCTTCAAGATAACGATGTTAATGATGTGTTACAAGTAAGAACTATATTAGAAGATCTTCCGAAGCTAGTTTACTTGGACGTGAGCTATAATAAATTAGATACAATACCTTTCGGGTCTTTAATGGGTCATACGACTTTAGAACAGCTCAATTTGGGATACAATAGGTTACGTGTGGTGGATAAAGAAGCGTTTATGGGAATGCCTGCTTTGAGAGATCTAGAACTTACAAATAACTCTCTTATAGATAATAATCGAGTACCATATTGGAATTTGCCAGCTTTGAAAAGTTTACAAATGTCTAGGAATTATTTAAGGAAATTAGATCCTAGATTTCTTACGAAAATAGAGTCTTTACGAAGGGCTGATTTTAGTAGGAACGGTTTGACCTTTATAGATCCTGAAGCTTTTTTATCCACTCCTTTGCTCGAACATGTTAATATGTCTTACAATTACTTGAAAATGCTTCATCCTGTTACCTTCAGGCATTTGACTCAACTGTATGAACTGGACGTTAGTAGAAATAATTTGAAAGTGTTAGTGACTGGTTTGCCTAGGAATATCGAGCATATTTATTTGAGAGGTAACGAAATTTCCAAAATTTCTGTCGAAGATTTACAACTGCCATCGTTGAGGCTACTGGATTTGAGCGAGAATAGAATACAAACACTTGGAGATGATCAGCTTAAATCATTAGGACGGTTGAAGAAACTCTATTTAAGTAAGTTTTTATTCCAATGATATCCAGAAATCTATTCTCAATTAAATTTCATCCAAGACTTTTCTAACCATTTCCAGGAAAAATAGTGCAATTCTGTATTTTTGTACGTCTATCATCTCTGGCTTATTCACATACATTTTGCTTTTCAAATAACACTATAAAAAAGAAGTAAGAAATTAAATAATTATTTGTTTTTGTTTTCTAGGGTCTAACTTTTTGAGAAACCTGGACGAAAGATCGTTGGATGGATTGATTCAACTGGAAATATTAGATCTGAGTGATAATAGGATATCGGAAATGCATCCTCTAGCTTTACAATCAACTTCAGAATTGAAAATTTTGGATATAGCTAATAACCAATTAACTCTCATTGGACCAAGCTTATTTAGTAATACTAGACAACTAAAAAAATTAAATGCAAGTCATAATCATTTAGGCGAAATTTTAGGAGAAAGTTTACAAGGTAAACTCCTATTTATAAGTACACACCTTCTTTTACTTTCTAGTGTTTCAGAATCATTTCTTTTTAATATCTTCCTTTAAATGATCGATCTATTTTCTCTTCTTCTGTTATCCATATGAATTCCACTATGTATTCGTATTTGATTTCCTTTTCGCTCAAAAATGTGTTACTTTCCAGCAACATTGAACCTAGAGGACTTGGATCTGTCCAATAATCTGCTCGTTCAATTTCCCCAAACATTATTTGGATTAGAGAAACTCAAGAAGTTGGATTTGAGTAGCAACAGATTGAAAACCATCAACTCCACGATAGTTTCCAGTTTGAAAAATTTAAGAGAAATAAAACTGACGAAAAATTATATTCAAATATTGGAAGAAAATACGTTCGTCAACTTGAAACATTTAAAAACTGTGTTTTTAGACGAAAACGATGTTGTATTAATCGAACCGAATTTCATGAAGATGTTACCGGTGCTAAAATTAGTGAAATTGCAACGAAATAAGATAGAAGAGGTACCTACTCATACATTTAATACTTTATTGAGTTTACAAACTGTTGAATTGCAAGAAAATAGCTTAACCTCTATAAATAATCACGCGTTTCATCTGGTACCTCAGTTGCTTACTTTAAATTTGAGTCACAATGAGATTGTGAAGATCGAAGACGCTGGTTTGCAAAGTCTAAGATCTTTGGAGCTCTTAGATTTTAGTTTTAATAAAATAACTAAAATGAGTTCCAGTTTGAGTCAACTGGAATGGCTTGTTGAGTTAAGATTAAAGAATAACTATATATGCGAAGTAGAAGAAGACGTTTTTGGAAATATGCCCAGACTCAAACTCTTAGATCTTAGAAATAATAAGCTGGTGGTTTTCCCCGAAATAGCAGTAGAGAGATTGAGGGAAAATACCGCTCAGTTAGATGTTGAAGGTGAGTTTTGATATATTTATTGAAATATTAGTGTCAATTCACGAAATATTTCAGATAATCCTTTGGCGTGTACTTGCGATATATTATGGTTGAAAGCTTGGATTAGAGAATCCTCCCAAAAGAGTCCTAGATGTGCTGATGGTACTCTATTGGAAGAAATGCCTCTTTCGATAAATGAATGTCCTCTAGATGCGCAAAGAGAAACGATTTTTTCAGGTTGCGATACTGAACTATTGAATGCTCCCACTTTTGGAAACATGGAACTGTTTTCAAAATTGGCCAGTCTGCGAAACTTATCAGGTATTTAAGCAATATATGATATATAAAAATAGGTAAGTGGTTATGAAGTAATTAGAAACTTTTTGGACGTGATCTAAAAGAACAACGAAAACAATAACTATTAATAAGTAAAAAAAATAAACGGTTTTAAGGATTAAAACTAACTTTTCCGCATCTGTGGCCCTGAACAATATTCTATCATAAAATTGTTACTTGTATACACTTCGGTGGATGTATCGTGCTAACAAACCGAAACTTCTCCAAAAATAACCAAATATTCAGTATATCTGGATTTATAGGACCCGCTGTACTCGCTCTAGTCAACTGAAAATCAATAGAGTACATCTGTGAGACATCTTGTACAATACTCAATCATAAAATTGATCAATCGTATACTCTCTGGATGCTGTATCGTGCTAACAATCTGAAAATTCTCCAAAAAAGACGAAAATTTGGTACTTCAAGTACCATAGCACACGTTGTACTGGCTTTAATGAGTCGAATATCAATAGGGTTCATCTTTGAGACGCTCTGATTAATATCCAATCATAAAATTGGTGACTTATATATACTCCGGTGGCTGTATCGTGCTAACAAACTGAATTTTCTCCAAAAATGACAAAAATATCGTACTTAAAGTACCGTAGCACCTGTTGTATTGGCTCCGGTGAGCTGAAAATCAATAGGGTTCATCAGTGAATAATATTCAATCATAAAATTGGTGACTTATTGAACTCCGGAGGCTGTATCGTGCTAACAAACTGAAATCTCTCAAAAAATGACAAAATGTCGTACTTCAAGTACCATAGCACCCGTTGTACTGGCTCTGGTGAACTGAAAATCAATAGGGATTATCTGTGACATGTCCTTAACAATATTCAATCATAAAATTGCTGACTTATTGCACTCCGGAGGCTGTATCGTGCTAACAAGACATGCAAGGAAAAGTGGCCGACGACAACGACGACGACGACGACATACACACAGGATTTTTTTTCTAAAAACCGTTTTTTCGTGTTGTTATTGATGGAAAACGTAAAAATAACTCAAAAAAAATTTCAAAATTCCAACTTTTTTTGGGGTAAACCAATACTTTTCTCGCATATAGAAAGGTCGGGCGGAAAAGTAACATACAACAACAACAGCAAAAATTGTGTCAGGAGAACAACATTTTGTATTTCTGAATTCCATTTTTAACCTAAAATCTACAGAATATCAAAACATATTAATACCCAGAAACGATTTTATTTAAGTTCATATTGGAACATAGACTGAACATTCCAAAGACATCTTAAAGACGTTCCACTTACGTCCATATGGACGACTTTAAGACATCCCGCTTTGTAACAAGATTTTACTGGACGCCTTGAAAACGCCTCGACTTTAAGACGTATTTTTGCAGTCTAGGATCAGGAACTCTACACAAAATGAAAGAAATTGATTGAAAATCTATTGAAACGAATAACAGAAACCTGAAATTTACTAAAAAGGCA
The DNA here is from genome assembly GCA_963921935.1 of Galeruca laticollis. NCBI lineage: Eukaryota > Metazoa > Arthropoda > Insecta > Coleoptera > Chrysomelidae > Galeruca > Galeruca laticollis. The sequence goes on along the minus strand of OY998185.1, from coordinate 65,183,404 downwards.
AGTGAGAACAAGTAACTGGATGATTGTATGCTGATAAAACAATATATCAAGCTAAATTATATGAATACCGAATAATCTTTAGTTACTTATAAATTACATAATCACAAAATATGAACTTTATCATTCTTCTTCTTGCAGTGCCATGCAGATTCCTGCGTAGACGTTCATCGATTTCTTATAGATGTTTCTATTAATTGTGTTGGGGTTTTCCCTCTTAATTGAGTGAATGAAACACCACTCGTGAATACTTTATATTATATATTTTATGAAAATATGTTTGACAAAATTACAGTAAAAAAACTCTATAAATCTAATAATGAATCTTAACAAATTGTTTCTATACTACGATCATTTTTTTCTACCTATTCCTCTTCTTTCTCCTTCAATTTCACCTTGAAGATTGAGGCGTTCTCCATACAGTATGTGTCCGAGATAACCTATTTTTATATTCTTGATATTCTCTAAAAATGTCCTCATGTCTAACATGATCGATTCAAGATACAGTCGTCACAAGACTCATATTTCGAAGGCTTCAATTTCGTTGATGAATTGGTACCTATTATATTTAAGGCTGAAACTCAAGTTATTATCGAAGTCCTAGTAATGTCATTACATGATGCCAATTTTTCACAAATACATTTTGTTATTGTGTGTAGCTCTGTTTGTTTTAAAGCTTTATTTCGCCTGCTTATGTTTAACATTCTTTTTACTTCAGCTGGTCTTGTTTTAAATTATAATTCAGTTATTCATGGAAGTAAGCTACCAAAATCACATCTAATTCAATATATATTTAAGAACCTATTTCATTTTTAGCTGTATCCTCGAACGGCAAAAATAACTTAGCACCCAGCCCGGAAGAATCCGAGTACTTCTACGATGATTACATCGACTATCCTTTCAATTCCAGTGATTACTTAAACGACAAGTTCGACGATAAATCTCCTACAATAGTTCAGAGAGTTCCTTTAACAGAAAAACAATCCTATAAGAACACAACAGGTACTTGCAATTGACAATAATTTCTTGACTCGTACGGTGATAATATATTTTCTTTATCGTAGGTAACGTACCTGTTCTTTACGCAGCTCCTTCCAAAACTAAACAGAAGCCTGAAATACCTGCAAAAGTCCCAGATTCTCCTAGTACCAGTGGATTCACATTTTTTGGCATACCTCTTCCTGCTCTAAAGAATATTTTCGGGGAAAAAGACGATGGAACTGTTATCCATCGATCAGCTCAAAGGAAAAACGCGATCATTAACAATACAAGAAAAGAAAAGAGGCAACCTATACCAAAACTCGGAGGAATATCTACAGAAATTATCCAAGAACTTCCCAGACGTGGACCTGAACTGCAAGGAGGTTTCTTACCTATTTTACCTGGATCTGGAGGATTTAAACCAATACCTGATCCAAGATTATCGTTTATTAGTACAGTACCAACTACTACAAAGAAACAAAGTATACAACAACCTCAGATTAAAAATAAGAAGCCCCCCCCATTATCAAAAACGGAGAAGAATTCCAGGTAAAACATTGTTATAAATTTTCTCTGGATTGATTAATGTATATTCCTTCTTTAACCCAAACTAATTTCAATATCTTCTTCTAATTTGTTTTCTACAAGCTTTAATATGGATGCTAATTTGAAAAAAATCAATATTCAGTTTGCAGATTCCTGAGATAAAACATCGAAAGAGCTCCCAACCAAAAAAGAATTATGATTTGGAACTGGCTACCAACAAAAGTTCCTTGGTTATTTCAGCAGATATAAGTTCAGCAGTTTCTAACAATATGAATAAGAAAGATCAAATATTAGAAGGCAAAATAAACATAACTAGTTCAGAAAGTATAGCTAACGTGCAAATATTTAACAAGAGCGAAACTTTCTTCAAACAGTAAGTATAAATAAATTACTTTCCTAAACTACTATTTTCTATGTATTTTAACCACTTTCAGATACCCACTTGAGACTACTCCGATTGTTCTTTCGACTTCTACCGTCTCCACTCTAACTAAGACAACTTTATCTACGTATCCTCCAGAACCCACAACTTCAACAACAACCGTTGAACCAAAACCAGAATTAACACCCTCGAATTCACCCAAGGAAGTTATAAATGTATTGGGAAAACCACCACAGATATCAGCATCTATAGAGAAACCGAATATAGAAAATATTACGGAAGAATTTCAAACAACAGCTGCTGTTTTAATTGAGGACGATGTGAAAGAGCCTGAATTATCTGGTATGGAGACACAAATAAAAGAAAATGAAGAAATATTACCAGTAACCACGGAAATGATCAAACCGGAAACCAGTAGCAATTCTACATTAGGTATATATTGTTTTTTGGATTAAATTTGCCATATTCTAATGTTCTTTGTTTTGAAAGAAACTCAAATTAAGCTTCACATCTAACTATCTTTTAGTGTTCCTTTCACTTCTTCCTATCTCTTGGTTTCTATTACTACTTTCACATCATGAAAAAAATTGGTAATAATGTTATCAATATAATTATTGATATCTTGAGATTTTCTCTTCTACTTTTTATTATATTTCCAGCAAGATTTATCAACCAAAAAACGTTTTAAAATCTCTTTTTAAACTTTTTGTTTTATACTTCCATCAGCAAAACTAATTGGAATTTAATAATGTTTCTTTGCCTTTTGTAGGTTCTTTTCTTTCAACTTTATTGATCCCAGGTGGTCAACAACCATTTTTCAAACCAACATCTAGATCAACGATAACAAAAGTAGAGTCACCTCAAAGAAATGGTGGTGCTAGTCCTCTGATTTCTTCGATAGAAATAGCAGACCCAAGAATTCCGAATTTTCACATAGAAAGTAGTTCTCAATTATCCGCAGAAGTGATCATAACATCAGCTGAAGACAATAGTAAAACTAACAGCGATTGGTATTTTGAAAATTATAACAAGAGAAATTTAGAGCCTTTTGTGTCGAAAAATGTGGAACATAAACATTCAGGAGGTAGTAAATCAAATGAGATGTTTATATTAATAATATCTATATTTGTAATATTTAGTTAGGAAAAAATGTTATAGTTACCAAAATATTTGTTGATTTAATAATAAATAAATAAATTTTGAGAGTAGTTACATCAATTACCGGACATATTAAAATATTCATTCACTCGCAAAAGAATAATCTGTGCATTGGTCTTAGTTTTTGATATTTACAGTAAGAAATACACAATTGGTGTGCTCTATATGGATTGCAGGCTGCAGATAATTCAGTTTCTTCACTCATTTCTATCTCTAGCTTTCCCATTCCAGTTATCAATGTTCAGTTTTTCTAAATCTGATAAAATACTACCTAACCTAACCATTCAATCTTTTTCTAATCAGTAGTGAAACACTTGCAACAGGTATCTTTCCTTATAATAAAGTTTCTGACTGGTACTCCCCGATTATATACTTCCACAGGTGAACTCTTAATAGTTTGAAAGAAATCCCTGGCTCTGGACGGCTACCTTGGTTTGGAGATCGGGTCGTGGGTTATAAATAACACACAAATAGTATACTGATAGAGTATTACATGGGCATGAAATATATAGGGTTGTCCAAAAAAAACCGGAATTTCCTTTTTTATTGATATTTTTTTTATTTATAGGTCGATTTTATTGATGTCGGTTTTGTTTAAAAGATAATTGATCAAGACACACTACTAATCTAATATTTCGCGTTGTGTTTAAAAAACAAAATGGCGGACACATCCAAACTTTATCAAACTTTAAAACTGATTGGGAATTTTTTGTTTCGCACTGTATATGTTTGCGAATTATTTTACGAAAGTTGAGGAATTTGTGAATGTAACGAGAGGTCAAACATAGAAATCGGTCAAAAATTGTCTGATGTATGGCTCGAAAAAAACAAGTATGTTATTACATAGTGAATTTTAATTTCTTTCGACATTATCCAAAATCAAGTAGGCGAATGTCAAATATTGTTGCTTGCAGTTAATCAGAATTGTTGACACTTGTCAAATTTATCTTTTTTGTGATAAAACTTATTAGACTCATCAAAATATGGTTCTTTCTAACGACGACAAAATTTTTATTAAAACTTTAATTTTGAGAGGATACAGGGTGCATGAAATCTTAGAAAAATTTCCTGAAGAGCGTTACAAAAAAAGTACAATTTACGACTTGGTTAAAAAATTTAATTTAACGCAGTCTATTGCAAGGCGTGAAGGTAGTGGGTGTCCAAGGAGTATACGAACACAGGTGGGTAGGATACCGTACGTTTTATAAACCACATTAAATTAATTTAGGAAAACATTCTCCGAGTTTCGAATTTGGCAGTTAGTCCTGAAAGAGCACATGGTACTAGTTTAAGTGCTCCGCAAATTGCGAGGAGGTGTAATATTTCCCGTAGTTCCGTAAACCGGATAATAAATATCGATCTAGGACTTAAATTTATTAAACGAGAATATTCTTTTAAACTTACTAATGAAGTAAAAGCCAGAAGATTGCTGAGGTGCAGAAATCTTTTAAATAAATTTAGGACTAGAAGAGAAATTGAAAAAATCTGGTTTACTGATGAGAAGATTTTTACAATAAATCCTCTGAAAAACGCGCAAAATGACAGAATATGTATACCTCACCACCAACGCAAAAGGGAAGTCCCTTAAATCGCCTGTTTAGGGAAAGAAACAAGTTTGGTAATTACGTAATGGTGTCTGCAGGGATCTCGAGGAATCAAAAAATTAATTCAATTTTTATTAATCAAGGCGTCAGGTTAAATTCTCAAACTTACTGCGATACCGTTTTAACACAAATGCTTCCCGAAATAGAGGATCGAGCCCCGGACTATATTTTTATGCAGGTATGCTTGTGTTTTATTTTTTTTGCTTTTTGAATGGTTGCGAATATGTTCTTAGGACGGCGCAAGGTGTCACACCAGTGCACATACCCTCAATTATTTAAGAGAAAACGTAGCTGACTTTTTAGAGCCTCACGAATGGCCTCCAAATAGTCCAGATTTAAATCCGTGCGATTACTTTCTGTGGGGCGATTTAGAGGCTATAATTCATGAAAATGGTACAACATTTAGAAATGTCGAAGAACTTAAACAAAGAATTCTTCAATGTTGGGGCCAAATCGGACGAGAACATATTAAAAAAGCAATCGACAGCTGGCGAAGTCGTGTTCAACTAGTAGTTGAAGCTAATGGTGGCCATATTAATGTTTAATTCTCTCTTTAACTTTAGTTATTGTTTTGTGTTCTTCATAAAAAATTCGTTATGTTTCAATTAACTTTTGGTAGATAATATCGAAAGAAATTTAAAATCCACTATGTAATAACATACTCGTTTTTTTCGAGCCATACATCAGACAATTTTTGACCGATTTCTATGTTTGATCTCTCGTTACATTCACAAATGTCTGAACTTTCGTAAAATAATTCGCAAACATATACAGTGCGAAACAAAAAATTTCCAGGCAGTTTTAAAGTTTGGTAAAGTTTGTATGTGTCCGCCATTTTGTATTTTAAATAAAACGCGAAATATTAAATTAGTAGTGTGTCTTGATCAATTATCTTTTAAACAAAACCGACATCAATAAAATCGACCTATAAATAAAAAAAATATCTATGAAAAAGGAAATTCCGGTTTTTTTTGGACAACCCTATACTTCAGACTACACTCAGCACAGCGTTGTCAATATTTACGCAAAATTGTAAGGGTTAGGAAACTTGAAGCCGGTTATATTTTCTGTAGGAAACAAAAGCCACTTTGACCAACTATGTCGTTTACCCGTCGCTCCCCTATTGAAAGTCCTCAGTGATGTGTTTATATATATATATATATATATATATATATATATTAATATGAATTGGCTATGGTGTAATAAGAATGTTATACTTATTTTATTTTAGTTTAAATTTACTTTAAGTTTATTGTTTGCCCGGTATATTGATGATTTTATATATATGATAAACAGTTTATATTACTAACATGAAAACTTCTCATCTCAGGGTAGAGTTCAAGTATTTAGGATAAAATGATTTTAGAATTCTATATATATTAGCGCCAAAGTTAATAAATGCTTTATATTTCAAAAATAAATTTGTTAATCAGAATATGTTACTTGTTCAATGATTCCAAACTAAATACGGTCCTGTCCTGCTTAAAACAAATCTGCATAATTCAATAGATGTCATTCAGAGCTTCTGCCTATGGTAAGTAGATGGTGCGCAAGTCACCAGATGAAATGAATAACTGAATAACTCAAAAATAGTTTAAAAACGTTCTTCAAAGGAAAAAAACGATATTTAATTTAATGAAAATAAATACATTACACTTTTCTTGAAGAAATTCAACTATCTAAAAGGATGACTCTTTCATACAACATACACGCACTCTGGTGAGATATTATTATAAGAGTGAAATACAATTATACAACTTCATAAACATATGATTTTTAGAAAATGGCGAAATACACTCCTAAAAGCGTCTATGCGTCACAAAATTTTAGTTCTTTGCATAAATTGGTAAGTACGCTTGACTTTTTAATATATTAATAAATTAACTTGTACTACCTTATTCACTTCACTGTTTTGTTTGTTCACCTCAATGATCCGTTTCTTTTATTTGTTTCAGATTCTCCTCCTGGAAAAACTCCATGCTGGCATTCCGTTTCTACCAGAACAGGAATCGATGCTGTATTTCATTCAAAGTCCAAGCAGTTTATATAAATTCCATTATTCAGTGTTTTCCAAAAGCTATTGTGGCTATTTTACTTCCACAAGACACAAGACACCATATTATAAAATAAAAATCATGGTTAGTACTGTACAACATTCGACAATTCCCTTTTTTAATTATTAATATAAACTTAACTACTTACACTGATGTATATCTTGTAAGTATAATGTATTTGTTCTTGAATTCTATAGTCAAATTTTTATCTTCCAAATAATTTCAAATGATTTTCTTTACCAAAGAGTTTTGCTGCTTACAAATTTTTCTTCCCAAAAAAAAACCTCTAGTCAATAGCCCCCATAATCAACAACTTTTTACATTCCGATTTTTTTTTCGTTAGCAACATAATTGTCGCCGATATGATCTTTTTTTAAATGTTTATTTACCAATCAAATTTGACTATTTATTTTATCACTCAAATTCTTCATTTCAACCAGTGAAATGTTCATCCATTATATCAGGATATTGTATTCTAAGGTTTTTAATTGCTTAGACTTCCTATATTATTTTCATTCAATAATATTTCCTAGTATTGTTAAAATGACATTTCCTAACCTCTAAGTATGTATGTCAAATGAATATTCTTAATGTTTTAATAGATGACAGCTGTTACCTTTAAATATATATGCAAAATGAAAATTCGTTTTTTTTATGAGTCATGTTCTCTGAAATTCACATTATTATATACTTTTCTGCTCTGTTATGTCTAAACAGCTACACTAACTTACTTTAATGTTTTAATCAACAAATATTATGAGATTAGCTTGACTTTACAGAATAAAGCATTATTAGTTTCTTATCATGAACAAATTCTGATACTTGATCTTTTTAATAAAAGTTTGGTTAATTTATTTCACATAAATTGTTTATCACACCTATTCGCAATTATCCCTACATTATACAGTCTGTCCTTTCTGTATGCCTTCTCTATCGAATAGTGGATCGTACAGATTGTCTCCATTGAAATGTTAAAAAAAAATTTTGACTTAAAAAAAAATTTTTTACTTAAAAAAAAATTTTTTACTTAAAAAAAAATTCTTCTAGATTACAATGCACAATCTTAATTCTTTATTGTTTGATATACAGGGTGTTTCACTCTATAATAATATATATATATATATATATATATATATATATATATATATATAATAAACAACGAATAGATCAGTGGGTATTGCACGCAAATAGAAGAAGGGGCTACTGAAAAGAGTGGTAACCGCAGACATGCATGTTTCTTGCTCATTAGCTGTCATCGGTACGGTACAACCAAGAAAAGATGTGAAACATGGGAGCAAAGGTGTTGAATGAAACATGAGAAAATATAACAGAATTCAGCAGGATAGTCAAACACAACATTTGTGTCAGTAATATTAGAAGATCTCGAATATTCGAGACAACAACCAACGCGCCCCAATATTCTCCATCTTGGTATTTACAAATTTTCGTAGCCCTTTTTGTTCCAGTTTGATAAAAGAATTAGATATTATATAAACCACAACAGCTTGATGAACATTATTTAATATGATTTGCTTATATGTTACTACTTACACTTCAACCACATCAACTAGACTGGAACAAGCTTTAGAGAGTTGTAATTAGACTTCGGTAAGAAGAGCAAAAACCTGCCACTCCTGTCAAACTTATGTTGAAGTATAAAGGCTAGGGTGCTACAAACCTTGACTGTCGTGGATCCCCTTTATATCCCCTAAACCCCTCATTTTTTTTTCAACTCGTGCCCCTTGTACGTCGTCATCGATATAAACCACTTTGAGTATGTTAGACTGGCACTGGCTTTTAATGAAGTTTTCTTTTGTATTGGAAAGGGCAAATAAGTAAGATGGAAATGTAGACAAAGATAAAACTTTATTTAAAAAATATCTTGATAACATGTAGCATAAAAGTTATAAATATTCTTTGAATTATATAACAAAGTATAGGATTACGCAACTTCAACTTCTTTGTGACATCCCGTATGAATTCAAAGTAAAAACACAATATTTACATTTATAGCTGACAAAAAATAATTAGTAAAACATTATATTTTATATTGAAAGTAAATTCCATAGAAGTAAAATGTTTTATTGGAGGTGGCACAAAGAAATTATACGAATTTAATAAATGTGGATGGATATTAATTCCAATAACGACACTTTGGTCTATAAAAATAATATAACTAAGTAAAAATGGGGCCGTGCACGAGGTAGGGATCTGACTGGTCACTCCTAATAGCTGGATAAATGCAAAAGCGACATGGATAATGATCTAAAATCAAAAACATTAAACATATCAGTTTATAATGATGAAATTGGTATGTTATAATAGGCAACTAGTAGTACGATTAATGTTAGTTAGTTATGCAACCAATCATAGAAAAGATTCGAAACGTTTTGTTAAGCACATGCAAGTCTAAATAAACGTATTTGGTTATCCTGGAAACTTTCAATGTTCTAAACAAGCATTCATTGTACGAACACATCATAATCAACAAAAACAAAGCTTCATGATAATATTCCCATGTATTTCGCACCATTACAGACCGATGCACAGTTTATACAATCACTGTAGCTAGTAAGAAGAATACCATAATTAGGTAACCTACAACATCTCTCCTACTTTGAAGGAAAGGGCACAAATCATGGAGAATGGAAATTGATTAAACTGTTCCAATAACAGTTGACCCGGTAGAAGTTACAGAATATCGAGTGAAAATCAACCAACCCTTTTCAAACCACCGGAATTGACCTTGCTGGACCAGTTTACCTGAAGGATGGAACGAAAATTTGGATCGCTCTCTTCACGTGCGCAATATTTAGTGAAGTGCACTTGGATGTCGTGACAAGTCTAAGTGTGAAGGCATTCATTTGTGGATTTGAGCGTTTCATAAGTATTTGTGGCCGCCCATGTACCATATACAGCGATAATGGTTCCAACTTCGTGGGAGATGACCACTTATTCAAGACGTTGGATTAGAACAGCTCACTAAAGCCATTACAACGAGTGCTATGGTACTTGAAGTCCCAAATTTTTGTCATTTTTGGAGAAATCTCGTGTTGTTAGCAAGATACAGCCTCCGGAGTATACACAAGTGACCAATTTTTTAATTGGATATTATTTAGGGCGTCTCAAAAATGGCCTCTATTGATATTCAGCTCACTAAAGCCAGTACAACAAGTGCTATGGTACTTGAAGTCCCAAATTTTTGTCATTTTTGGAGAATTTTCAGTTTGTTAGCACGATACAGCCTCCAGAGTGTATACAAGTGACCAATTTTATAATTGGATATTATTCAGGGCGTCTCAGAGATTAACCTTATTGATATTCAGCTCCCTAAAGCCAGTACAACGAGTGCTGTGATACTTGAAGTCCCAAATTTTTGTAACTTTTGGAGAATTTTCAGTTTGTTAGCACGATACAGCCTCCAGAGTGTATACAAGTGACCAATTTTATAATTGGTTATTATTAAGGGTATCTCAATGATGAACCTTATTGATATTTAGCTCACTAAAGCCAGTACAACGAGTGCTATGGTACTTTAAGTCCCAAATTTTAGTAATTTTTGGAGAATTTTCAGTTTGCTAGCACGATACAGCCTCTAGAGTGTATACAAGTGACCATTTTTATAATTGGATATTATTCAGCGCGTCTCAAAGATGAACCTCATTGATATTTAGCTTACTAGAGCCAGTACAACGAGTGCTATGGTACTTGAAGTCCCAAATTTTTGTAATTTTTGGAGAATTTTCAGTTTAGCACGATACAGCCTTCAGAGTGCATACAAGTGACCAATTTTATAATTGGATATTTTTCAAGGTGTTTCACAGATGTACCCTATTGATTTTCAGTTGACTAGAGCAAGTACAGCGTGTCCTATAAATCCAGATATACTACATTTTTGGTTATTTTGGGAGAAATTTCGGTTTGTTTGCACGATACATCCCCCGAAGTGAATACAAGTGACAATTTGATGATAGAATGTTGTTCAGGGTATCTCACAGATGCGGAAAAGTTAGTTTTAATCTTTAATACCGTTTATTTATTATATTTTGTTATGTATTTGTTACCCTTTAAGTAGATTAGATACACCAAACCATATTATTGTTAGACACTGTATATAAGACAAAGAGGCATTACTTATATATTCATTCACATAATCCATAAGTTGAATTATTAATAATCCTCTTTAGTTAATTAGACAATTAATTTCAGTATCAAATAATATGAATTCATATTATATTTTGTTAAGTAAATAAGTTAGTGGAAAATATTTAGAATGTAATAAATGAGTTGTACCTTTATAAAAACAAGTATGACTAAGCGCATATAAGTTCGATAACAGAAAGAAATAATGTATTGGATATTTTTAAGCATTCATTCTATTGTGTTACGGCGAGAGGAACAGTGGTAGAATTATTAAATAGTGATTTTTGAAGAAATAGTGTAATTATTTCAACACCCGTGTAACAATTTATACAAATGTTATTTTATACGAAAATACTTGAGGTATAATTTCAAAAAATATTTTAACTGTTTACTAAAAGAAGTGATACGCTTATGAATAACGAATGCTTTATTATTTTAATACTCTCTCATTCATAAAAATAGACTAAAGTGTCATTCTTTTGGGAAGTCTTGTCAGGCGGGTAATTTGTGGCTTTGGATAGCTTGATCAATTCAGCCACGAATTTATTATACGGCTTGTTTCAATAGTTAGCATAGGAGGATAGGCATAGTATATAGGTATATTGTTAAAGTTTACTGTAAACACTCCATTGAGATAGCAAGTACTCTCTATTCACGGCCCTAATCAACTTAACGATGGGTCTTAGTAGTGGAATCATTACAACAGGATTACACAGGAACACTTTTCACGCTAAGGTGCCTTTCATAGCGACCTTATAACAGACAAAACGGGCAAAAAAAGTTTTACACAAAATTTGAACTTGTTCTGTTTTATTCCGACGTTGACCCTTTTTTTAGAATAGGTGACTTACTATGAGTGAAAGTGTGGTTGATTTACAGTTGGGATGAAAATTCAATAGATTTTTGGGTTAAAGTGAGGTTATTTTTTGAGGTAAGTAAAAAACATAAAAAAGCTGCAGAAATAATAAAAGCAAAACCAAAGCAGATCAATCACTTGTTGATTCAACAATCTGAAATATAAACAGTTCGTTATTAACTATATTTAAAAACAGGGTGATACAACAATCCATATTAAATAAACAATGTATCACTAATTATTTGTGTTCATAAATTGCATATGGAAACAAATCACATTACGAAACGTCGTAATTTAGACATTTACAATACCATCTATGCTATTTTGACATATTTTTTTTCAAGTCATATACCCTGTATTTGATTAAATAATAGAAATTACCAACCTGCATTATCACCTATTTGAGCTGCTTCTTAAAGTTAGTCAAGTATCTTGATCCTTTCCCCATAGAATGAATAGTAGCAGTAATTTTAATTAAAAACCAGTGAGGGATTCAGCACACGTAGAAAGAAACCAAATCCAAAATAGCTCAACATTTTTATGAACCACATGAACTCTTAAACTAATTATATTTATGTAAAAACAATAGCAGATCTGATTTTTCATTTATCTGTACTAATCAAAATGTTTGTTACATTTTTTGTACTATGTAAATACAAAAGTGTAATTTTAAAGTGCTTCCACTCGCTGGTCTATGTATCAAGCCCAAAGATTCGAGAAACAAATCATCTTTGCTTCTCGAATCGAATTTTTAGAAAAGCCCAAGAAGATTGGAAAAATAAGAAGAAAAGATAATAAATGTAAGTGTTAAACTGTTTAATAATAAAAATAAGTACATTATTATTCACAAATGCGGACGGAATGTGTTTAAGTACATATATAACTATACTAAACTCAATTTACAACCCAGTCAAAACAATAATAAACGCTTGTTCACATGAGCTGACTTTGCAAATTGAGTTAAGTATACATAACAACTTCTACGAATGTACATTTTCAGAGATTCTTATTAATTTTAAAAATTAATAACAATCAATTCATTAGTCAACAAAGTGTTTCAATAATTGGTAAAAATATTTTTTGTATATACTATAATATTGCTTCAACGAATTTTTATATGCATATTGAAATATTGTTTAAAACATAATTATCTACGAGCAGTCTTTTTTATATAACATTAAGTGCTAAGCATGTGCTCCCGAGTTATTTTAGTATTATCATAAAATCCCACAAGAAGCCTAAAACCAAATAATACGAAATTTTCAAAAATTCATAGATAAAATTGATTTATATAGTACACTACCAAATTCCCATAAAATACGGAGATACATTAATAACTGTTAATTTAAGCAATGAAATACTTTGCGCCATCTCTTAAAAGTTTTATTTCACACTGTATACACGCATCAGCTTGTTCAACCGATGAATTTTTGAAATATAATTCGTAAATTGTTTGAATTTAAATACCATCAAAAGTTTCAATAATACACACATAAGTATATAGTAATTCAATTTGTATTCTCTTGAATTGGTTAAAAATTGTTCGTTACGTTCATCTTTTATATTGTTTAAACTGATGACGGTATATTAATTCGTATTTTTGAAAATGTTAGTGAATAAAATGAGTCATTTTTTTGATAAAAGGATTATTAGAAATAATTGGTGAATCAATTAATTAACATTAACGTAATCGTTTAGTTCATGGGATTGTTCGTTATGGTGTTAGAAAAAAGAACAATTTTATTTAGTTTACCAGGTGTCATATCATTATTTTATCAAACGGAATATAAAAATATTAATACAGTACAATGTGATATTAATTTTTCTAATCATATTTCACGATGCAAGTAGCATTTTTAAATGAACTAAAAGTAGTACAGCTGATAACCTGGAAAAATGATGACTGAACTGGAGCAAAATATGCAGGATGTTTTTAGAGATTCACATTTTCAAGTTGGCAACGCTGTTTTGTTTGACAACCGATTTGACAACTGGCAGTTGCTTTGAGATTCGCCGTTTTATAATGAACAGAACAAAACAAAACTTACGTATTTTTTATAAATTGATAAATTTTGATACGGTGCGCTGTGCCACAAATATACGAATATGTTTGTTTTAAATGATTTATTTATTTCATTTGTATTCAAAAAAGTGAGTTGATATTTTTAAATTTAGGAAATTAAGATTTATCGTCTCTTTCGGTGGGTGAATTACTAGACACACTACACAAACAGAATAAAATATCTTTTAACACGTTAAATATAAAAAAAACAGTAAAATTTAAAATTACGTATGTGATTATTGTAAAATATGAGGTATCACGGAATTCTATCCCTATCCCTTTCAACCTGATCAGGAAGTGAGAAAAAGGATTTGATAGTTAACTTGCCTGGTGGTTTACAGAATAAATGTTCTTGAATGTATTGACATGGACACATAACTAAAGGGCAATGACGTCCACCGGAGGATGCAGGAGTGTCTAAGACACCTCTGGCCCTGTGACTGCCCCATCTAGCTAGGTAACGTAAATATAACAAAGTTGCTCGTTCCTGTAAATAAAATTAGTTTTAGGGTGAATGGATAATGAGAAATGCTTACATTAAAAATTTATGTCAACTTTATATACAAAAATGTCACTGATTTAATGAAAAATATCAATCTTTTTCATTTGTTATTTTGGTTCTAATAAAGTAAGTTTGTTCGCTATCCATGGTATAAATATATCCATAACGATTCATGAAGATTTGCAGGCTATCATTTTACTTTGAAAATGTCTGCATGGCGATTGAGTCGCCCACTCAAAATCAGCTATATATCAAGATTTTGGACGGGAGTAAAAATACTAACTAAGGAAATGTTAACCACTATGAAACAATTTCGTAGTGGAAATCGTATCTGTCATCTCCGTAACGCAATTCATGGATTAAAACAGGTAGACAGGCAATGGTTTTCGAAATTGCGGATCCCTTCATTAATACATCAAGTGATGAAATGATAGCCGTGTACATTGATGATTTTATTTATGCATCAAATCACAATGAAGATTTCCGAAAGGTGAAAAACGATCTTACAGCCTCTTTTAACATGTGTGATCTTGGTCCGATCAATTACTTCCTCGGTATTCGCTGGAGACGGGCCGATGACACCGCCAGAAGAAGTACAAGAGCTAGTGAGACATTGCGATAGCAGACGGCTACCAATCAATTGGTTGTGATGCCAACGCACACAATACCGTGTGGAGAAGCACTAACAACAACGCCAAAGGTGAGTGTTTATTAGAATATCTCTTAGCAAATTACCTTAAACGTGGGGACGACCCCACTTTTGTCACGACAGCAAGAGAAGAGGTCCTGGACGTGACAATTGTTAATGTTGCTGCTAGGAAAAATGTAAAATATTGGAGGGTGACGAGCGAGCCATCCCTTTCCGACCATAGGATCATCGAATTTAGGATAGAGGGAGATACTACCTCGATTCCTACAATCCAAAATCCTAGAAATACTGATTGGTCTCTCGCCAAGACCAATCTGAAGGACAATTTGGAACACGTAGAAGTAAATGGGGTAAATCACCCACATACCTGGAACAAAGAGTCTAACAGATCAGTGAGGCAATAATGGAAGCTTTTCATTCCAGTTGCCCACTATCAAAAGCTCTTTCAGAAAAGGATGCTTCTTGGTGGAATGAAAACCTGTCAAACCTCATAAAAGAGGTCCGTCAGCTCTTTAATAGAGGCAAACGTGACAGTAATTGGCAGGGGTACACTGAGAAGCTTACTCAGTACAATGAAGAGATTGGGAAGGCCAAAAGGCTTAATTTTCAAGCATTTTGGGAAAAGATCACTTCCACTCACACAGCGCTCATACTACAAAAGATCATGGCAAATGGGGGAACTAACCCCACAATGTCGCTGAAAAAGCCAGACGGATCATACACGGAATGTGAAGAGGAACGATCGATTCTTCTTCTTAGAACCCACTTTCCAGGTAGTGAACCAGAAAGAAGCACTGAACAAGCAATGAATTACACCAAAAAATCCCGCAAGGAAGATTAGGACATTGCTAAAAAAGATTTACTAAACAACGGTTTCAACCATATAAATTACCAGGAGTGGATGAAATATTTCCAGCACTCCTGCAGCAAGGGATAGAGGAGATCCTTCATCACCTGCTAAAGACTACAAGAAGCAGTTTACCAGTGGGTCTAATACCTAGAAAATGGAGAAGGGCAAAGGTAACCTTCATACCAAAAATAAGGGAAAAAGATGGAACTGATCCCCGATTTTTTAGACCCATCTGTCTAACATCGTTCCTACTCAAAACGATGGAAAAAGTAGTGGATAACAAAAAAAGAACAGAGAACCTGGATAATATAACTTCATAAATGTCAGCATGCCTGCAGAGCGGGTCGATCAACTGAGACGGCTCTGTATCAGGTGACTGATATCATCCATAGAACTCTGAACAACAAATAAATCGCAAAGTGCGCATTCCTGGATATATTTTTTGACATCTGTGATCTTGGTCCGATCAAATACTTCTTCAGCATTTAGTTCAAACAAGAAAATGGAAAACTGGTTGCATATCAAACAAAATACATCAATGAAGTTTTGAACAGATTCAGAATGGCAAATTGCAAGCCTATTGGAACGCCAATGGACCACAAGCCTAAGAAGCTTGAAAAGGTTAAAGTTAATGAGGAGGATAACCTTCCCTACCAAAATCTCATTGGCAGCCTGATGTTTCTCGCTGTGGCAACAAGACCTGACAACAGCTACGTCGTCAATTACTTGAGACAATTTAATAACAGTGATGTATTTTTAATGCACGAATACTAACGTCATGGCAAAAACTACTCGATCATAAAATACAGTTACAGTCGCGAACATTGGACTGCACCTAAGAGAGTCCTATGCTACTTGCAAGGCACGAATGATATGACACTCGTCTCCTCAAAAAGTGGGAAAGTCTTGTTTGGTCTGAGCGCCGCCGAATGGGATCATCGAAGATTGTACTTTGGTTACTGCTTTATTTTCAATTGGTGCTCAAAGAAGCAAACTGCTCAGTCCGAATACTACGCCATAACTAAAACCACCAAAGAAGCCATTCATCTGAAACGTCTGATCAACGATATGGGCATCAAGCAAAACAATATTCCTATAGTCTATGTCAATCAAGCGGCGGAAAGAATCGTCACCAATCCAACAGTAAGCTCCAAATCTTAGTATATCGACATCAAGCAACACTTTGTCCGTGAAATCGTTGAAAGGGGACACATTTTGCTGAAGTACTTGTACATCGTAGAAATGACGGCTGACATTCTAACCAAGCCGTTGCCAAAACCTCTCCATTACCAGCTGATACAACAGAGGGGGTTATACCCGGAGAATCTTCGAGACATTCGTCAGTGGGACTGTGGTAACCAACCTAATTGATGGATAAATAAAAGAAGAATGTTAACTGTTACGGGGATACATAGCAACGCACCGTTAGGAAAACGTCTCTGTCAGCCGTCAGTAAAATATATAATAGTTGTCAATGATATTTCTTGTTCATATATATTATAAGTCTGTTCAGGAATAAAGTATAACATAAAATACAACTGAAATCCATAATTATTGTTATTCAATACACAACAGATTGGCGACGAGGATGGAGGATCAACTAGCAAAAGTGTTAGCAAGTATGATGGATGCAATGACAAATATGCAAGAACAGCAAAATAGATTACAACAAACAATGTTAAACCAAGAAAATACGTCTACGTCTAAAGTCAGTGGCATTTCACTTGTACCATACGACGAAATTAACGAGTCATTCGATAGTTACCTACAACGATTACAAAACTACATTACATTGAAAGGTGTGACAAATGCCAATACAAAAGTGCACATTTTCCTGAATTGCATTGGACCAAAGTATTACCAGATACTAAAAAACATTACCTCTCCAGATGTACCAGAATTAAAAACATATGAAAACCTCATACAAATCTTGAAAAACCACATCGCTCCAGAACCAGGTGAGGTAGCCCAACAGCACAAGTTTTGCCTCAGAATACAGCATGAACATGAATCTATAGCTAATTATGTATTGATTAACAATAATTATGGATTTCAGTTGTATTTTATGTTATACTTTATTCTTGAACAGACTTATAATATATATGAACAAGAAATATCATTGACAACTATTATATATTTTACTGACGGCTGACAGAGACGTTTTCCTAACGGTGCGTTGCTATGTATCCCCGTAACACTTCCCCTCGTTGTATTAATAAGCTTATAGATCTAAACGTTTGGGCGGCCTTCTGTTTCTAGTACTGCGGCGAATTACCACATCTTCCTGTTTCGGTTCGTTGATCTGAGGAACAGTCTCGGCGGCCGAATATACTACCTCTCCATTAGCCGGTTGCTGCTCCGCTCTCTCTAGTGTCTGGTCCTCTTTCTCAATATGTTTCTCCTTAACTGGTTCCTTTTCAGAGTCAACACCCGTGTCCGCCTGTGATTTTTCTTGCGAATCAGGCAGATGATGCTGCCTAACAGACTCATCTTTGTGGATAGTGTGGTCCTTAACATGTGATTTTAATATTTGATCCACGTGTCTTTTATGAATTTTTCCATCTGCATTTATCTCATAGTGTAATTTTCCTATTTTTTCCACGATGACTCCAAATTTCCATTTATTGTCATCATACGATCGTATCTGTACTGTTTCTCCCACATTGAATTGTTTATTTATTTTTATTTCTTCTCTTTTGTTGTTCATTACTGTTATGAATTCCCTTTGAACCAAATCAATCCTTGTTCTATATAATCTTTTGAACATCATTTCACTAGGACTCAATCCAGTGGAATTATTTGGCGTTTTCCTGTGCATCATTAATATTTTTGATAGTTTGTCATGGAGGTACCTTCCTCATGTATCATGGCTTTTAATTTATTTTTAAAAGTTTGTACATATCTTTCTGCTTGTCCATTGGTCGATGGATGGAAAGGTGCTGTGAATTTTGATTGAATTCCATTTTGTTTTAAAAATCTCTGCATTTCTTCTGATCGAAATTGTTTGCCGTTGTCCGATACTATTATTAAGGGTAATCCAAATGTAGTGAACATCTTCTTTAGAATATTAATAGTTGTTGACGATGTAATAGATGATGTAGGTATCACTTCCAGCCACTTTGTATAGGCATCTACAACTATCAAGAAATAATTATTCATGAAAGGCCCCGCATAGTCGATATGTATTCTAGTCCATGGTTCTTTTGGATACTCCCAACTGTGCACGGGTACTTTGATAGGATTTCTTTGAAGCATGCAACATGCTTTACATTTCTTTACCATCTTTTCAATGTCGGAATCAATATTTTTCCACCATACATAGCTTCGTGCCAGTGCTTTCATTTTAACAATTCCCGTATGAGCTGTATGTAACTCTTGCAATATAGTGGCTTGTAATTGTTTTGGTATTACGATTCTAATTCCGTAGAAAATGCAATTATCTTGTAACGAGATTTCATGTATATTGTTCATGTTTCCTTTTCCCGATTTAATATTTTTATATAACTGGCGCAGTTCCGGATCCTTAGCTGTTGCTTCTTTGATTTCCTCTCTAGTAATTGGCATCATTGCAATTTGATTTAGGTAAAATATATCGTCATCTGTCTCTCTTTCCTTATTTTCTGTATTATGTTCTAGTCTTGAGAAATAGTCCGCATTTGCATGCTCTGTTGTTTTCCTGAGTTTAATTTCGTAGTCAAATCCAGCCAAGAAATTCGCGTAATTTATCAGTCTAATTACTGTAGTTGACGGCATCAATTTTGTGGGATGTAGGATTCTTGCAAGAGGTTGGTTATCAATGATAATTATAATTTTTCGACCATAACAATACTGAAAAAACTTTTTGAGTCCCCATATCAGTGCTGCTGCTTCTTTGTCAAGCTGGCTATAATTTTTCTCGGCTTTGATCAAAGATCTTGACGCAAAAGCAATGGGTCTTTCGGTTTTATCAGGCATAATATGTGACAATACTGCGCCGAATCCCGTTGGTGATGCATCTGTAGCTAGCGTCACAAGTAAGTTGGGATAGAATGGGGTAAGTACTTTTTCACTACATATCTCTGTTTTTAAGCTTTGGAAAACATTTTCACATTCTTTGGTCCAATCAAATTTGGTATTCTTTTGTAATAGTTTATACAGCGGATTAAGTTTTGAAGCTAGGTTCGGTATGAATTGCTGATAATAGTTGATCATTCCGAGAAATGTGACGAGACATCTGTTGGCCGGCAACTATTTTTTATATCATCTATTTTCTCGTCAGTTGGGTGTAGTCCCTCCTCATTAATTCTGTGACCAAGGTATGTAATTGACTTTTGAAAAAATTGACATTTCTTCCTATGTAGATGTAGTCCACACTCTTTTAATTTTCTGAATACTATTTCCAGTCGTTGCAGTAATTCTGTATATGTACGTCCTTGTAAAGCAATGTCATCAAAGAAACATGCTGTACCTGATAGCCCTTGTAATGTCTGATCCATATATCTTTGCCATATATTTGGAGCTATTTTTACACCAAACATTAAGCGATTTACTTTATAAGTTCCTTTACAAGTGCTAACTGCTTGCATTTTTGCTGAGGCTTCATCAGTTTTCATGTGTAGGTATGCTTGATTAATGTCCAATGTGCAAAAATATTTTCCTCCACTCAATTTGCTAAATATCTCTTCTATTCTTGGAATAGGATAGTTATCATTTTCTAGATTTTTATTTAATGTTGCACTGTAGTCGGCACATAAGCGTATTTTCCCTGAAGGTTTCACTACAGGAACCAAAGGTGTACCCCATTGTGAGTAAGTAACTTTTTCAAAAATCCCAACTTCTTCCAATCTATCTATCTCTTTTTCTACTTGTTCCTTGAGCGCAAACGGTACTGATCTTGGTCTCAAGAATATTGGTGTAGTGTTTTCCTTTAATTTGAATGATGCCTGGTAATTATTAATTTCTCCAATTTGTTCTGAAAATAAATCTTCATATTCTTTTAGTAATTGGTGTAATTTTTCTTTAAATTCTTGTTCTGTGATGTCTTCGTTTTCTTCTGAACTTATTGCATTTATTTCAAAATTTATCTTAAGTTTCCTTATCCATTCCCTTCCGACTACGGGGTCTACTTTCCTATCAATCACGATTACTCTGCCCCAAATTACTTTGTTTTGTGTTCTATCATCATATTACAGGTACCCAGAGGTTGTATTATTTCCCCCGTATATGTTCTGAGTTTAATTTTCTATGACATAACAAAAACGTCAATGCCAAATTTAGGTTGGAATATTTCATTACTTGTTAATTATAAAATTCGTGTGCTTAGACGCGTTTTCCACTTCATAGAATCTCACATGGAGATACAACAAACTTCTTTTTTATTATTGAGAATTTCAAAAAATTACAGATGACATTTTATGATCGAAAATTGACATAAAATTCACCCTGTATACCTTCACCATTACTAACATTTTTATATAACTCAAAATATCCATTATTAAAAAGTGTCATACATTATTTGTAGCTCAATACACAATCTATAGTATGTATCAAAAAGGTAGGTCATGATTTAAACCACATATTATGGAGCCAAAACAGTCCTTCTATTTAAGAACCTCTTTCAAAATGAAAATAAGAGAACCTGTAACCCTATAAAGTTTTATGTGAGTTTTGTTTCTCGAAATAACAAATGCTTGTATTATTATTATTAAATACTTTTCGAACCGAAGATTAATCTTCTTATTGTATCGGCTATTGAACTGTAAGGTTATTAATAATTATAGGAAGAATTAGTTAGTAAGAATTAAACCACTAATAACACATAATAGGCCAGGCGGCACGTAATTTAAACCGTAAAAAATGTTGGCAAAGCTTTTATTGTTTTAAATGGTTTATTAGGGTGTGATTATCAAGAATCTAGGTTTTCCCCACACCCTTAAGGCCCACGTCGATCTCAGTGAAGCTACAAAGGTACATATTTTTGGTTTTTCGGTGAAATCTCGTTTTCTCTTTATCTTACGGCCAAAATGGTCCTATATGGAATTAAAGGTGACAACGTTATGTACAAAATAGTTTTGTATCATTTTTTGATGGGACTTATAGTTTCGGAGTAGTAGCCGAGCGAAGTTGTGCGAGTTTTGATAAATGCAGTACATATCGATTCTTGCTTACCGAATTTCACTCTTCTCTCGGACTGGTGACTGTTGACAATATAAATAAGCACATATTGCATAAGTTTCCATAAAAAGGTATAGAACTTTTGTTAAAATTGCAAATAGTTTGATTTATTGTGGCTTTCATTAAATACATTTCTGCAGCGGGTCAGTGAAGTCAATCTAATCGTCTTCTCTTCGACAAAGTACGACGTTCTCGCGTAAAAGGTTCGTCCTGAGCTGGTATTTCACCCGAAGTCGATGGTTCAGCAGTGATTTCCTTCGCTTCAATCCTGCTCTCGTTGTCGATCAAAGATGACTCACTCTCAGAATCAGTCATGTAAATGTTTTGTGCACCTGAATGCTCGACCTGCACGTCGATCTCGTCATCAACGTCGAAATTATCTTCTTCCATTTCGATATTTGCGCAAGACTGGCCTCGGCAACTTCCACACATTATCGAGGAACGCAGCCCAGTCTTCTTGCAGCTACAAGCTGCTTGACACCCTTGCTTGCACTCGCAGGATATCGTGCTGAGAAGCTCCTGCGGGGTAGCGTCTATTAACGTAGAAATAGGTGTCAGTTCATTCCTCGTGCTTTTCCAGCCCCAATCTTGCGGACTCTTCTTGTTTCCGTACCACTTTTGAACCTGATGGTAGGTTCTGAAGGAATGCTATCGTGCTGCTGCTTCGGTTGGTGGTAAAGATGCAAGATTGCAAGCACTCTTAGAAATTTATTTCGTGAAGCACTGGAACCTGCAATAATTCAACGATGTGTCACCGCTCGCTCCATAGAGTGCTCTAATGACAGATTTTCCGGCTGCCTCAATCAGGTCTGGAGAAGCATTTGGGTCTTTAAATATTCCAACGATTCTTCGTACATTCATATTTTTTTGAAATAGCTTGCCAAAGTTCTGTTTTCCATGCCTGAAGAATGCTGAGGTTGTGTCGCACCCACTGGAGGCGTAAAGGAAGAGTATGTGCTCCACAACTTCTTCTAAATATTTGAACGACTTCGCCGATTAAATTCTGCTCTCAATTTTTCCTTTCCCTGGTTTCATGAGATAAACATGCGACAACGATGATGCGAGGAGGTCGACATCTTCACCCACTACCATTACGGAATCATAGTCTGGCGATAATTCAATCACGGTGTTAATTATAAGAGTATCAATGTCTTCAGCGGCTTACTTTACGAGAAATCCTGCAGCTCGAAGTTTGCCCTCCAGCATAGAAATGAGCAGGGTCTTGTTCTGGTCGTTGCCAAGGAATTTCTCCTGTGACATGGTTGCTGTCATCGTTTCATCAAACATCACATTAGCAGCGACATGCCTCTGCGATCTACGGAGTCGTTCAGCAGCTTTAGTACTTGTAGTAAATAAACCTGAACTGAAATAGGCTTTATTCGACTTTTAACAACTTGACATTGACAAAATCAACTGAACAAAAATCTCAACGAAGATCAGATCAATATATTACATTCATCCCCCCTCAGTTTATCACGAAGTCCTCCAAATACTTCGGAGAATTCCTAATTCGAACTGGTCGTCCAACAGCAATATAATCTATTCTCTCTGGCATCTCTACTTGACTAATTTCAGCTGTCTCCTGTGGAAGATTGGATTTTCGCTTCTCCCTCAAAACTAGATCGGTATTGCCATTCGAGGTTGTATTTGAGTTTTCTTGATGTAGATTTGAAGTTGATTCACTCAACAAGGTCATATCTCCTTGAGGAGCTAAATGACGGGTTGAAACAGTGGTTTCTTTACCATTCAAAAAGCGTACATGTGCATAATCAGGGTTTGCTTCGATTAGTTGAACTTCTTCCACCAATGGTTCGTACTTGTTGGTTCTTACATGTTTTCTAAGATATACCGGACCAGGAACAGAAAGCCATGTTGGAACTGTAGTACCATTAGAGGATCGTCGAGGATAACTGAACATCCTCTCGTGTGGAGTGCAATTGGTTGCTGTACATAACAAAGATCTTATTGCATGAAGAGCTTCTTGTAACACTGATTCCCACTGATCGATCCTGAGTCTCTGTGATTTCAACGAAAGTTGAATTGTTCTCCATATAATACCATTATAACGCTCACATTGGCCGTTTCCTTGGGGATTTGTATGACTTGAAGCTATACCAAGTGATCCTAGAAATCCTTTTAGTTCCTGAGATATGAAAAGTTCCTCGGTCAGAATGTACATAAGATGGCGTACCAAAAATAACGAAAAGTTGACGGAGGCATTTTATAACTGTCGTAGAGGTCATATCGGGACAAGCAAAAGCGAAAGGAAATCGTGAATATTCATCCACAATAGTTAATATATATTTATTATTGGTTGAAGAATGTAGAGGCACCTTGAAATCTATATTCAACCTTTCAAATGGAGATGTAGATTTTATTAGAGTTCCTCGGTTTCTATGGAATCGAGGCTTTACTTCAACGCAAATGGGACATGATGCAGTTAGTTTTCGAATGTCTTCCATAGAGAAATGTTAATTTTTACAGCGAATCCAATGGTTCATTCGAGTAACTCCAGGATGACACAGAGAGTTATGTAGATTATAAAGAGTCTTCCTGTTATCTTCATTCAACTATGATGAAGTTATTCTCGAGAAGGTGTCTGCTACTGTATTTTCGATTCCAGGTCTATATATAATATCATATCTGAAACATGATAGTTCTAGGCGCCACCGCATGATTTTATCTTTTTTGATTTTACTGGAAACCTTGTGATCAAACATGAAAGATACCGATTTTTCATCAGTAATCAACTGAAAATGTCGGCCAATAAGGAAATGTCTCCATTTCCGGAGGGCTTCCACAATAACATATGCTTATTTTTCAACGGATGAATGTCTCTGTTCGGTACTTGAAAAGAACGCTCCATTCTGAGAGAGTTGGGCAGCACTAGCAAAATCCTACGCATCAGTTTCTACGGTGAACATAACGGATTCGTCAATAGATTTCACGGCAGCACTGGAAATAATTTTCTTCAATAGTTCGAATGCTGTAATAGCATTTTTAGACATGGGAAATGTTTTACACTGTACCAGTGGTTGAATTTTCTCAGAGAAATTAGGCACCCATTTCGAATAATGAGCAAACATTCCCATTATACGGCGAAGGGAAGCTAAACTATTTGGTGCGGGAAGTTCCAAAAGTGGTCTGAGTCTCTCTGGGTCTGGTTTAATTGTTTTCCCCGTAATAGTATAGCCAAGAATATTTATTTTGTCAGTGGAAAACATACATTTCTCCTTGTTCAACGTTAAACTATACTCCTCTGCAGCATTCATGAAGAGTTGTAAATTATGATCGTGGTTCATCTTGTTCGATCCACAAATGGTTACGTCATCCAAGTAAGCATAGGTATCTTTCAAACCCTCACTTTCGATTATATTTTGGATTGTCCTCTGGTAGCAGGCTACTCCATTAGTTACTCCGAATGGAATTCTACAGAATTGGTAAAGTTTACCGCAAGCTTCAAAAACAGTATACTTTTTTGTTATCTCTGATGGGAATCTGGTGGTAAGCATTGCGTAGATCAATTGTACTGAATATTTCGTACTTTGCTATTTGATTAACAATATCATCTATCCGTGGTAATGGATAAGCATCAAGTAATGTGAACCTATTGATTGTTTGTGAAAAATCAATTACCATTCGCTTTTTATGAGTTTCGCTTGAGGTGACTAAAACTTGTGCACGCCACGGTGAGTTACTTGGCTCAATAATATTTTCTTCTAATAGTCTCTTCACTTCATTATCAATGAATTTAGAATCATCAGATGTGTATCAGCGAGATCTCACTGCGATAGATTTACAATTTGGAGCCAAATGTGAGAATAGAGGAAATGGATCAACGTTAGCCAAAGCTAGATTACATACTGCCAAAGAATCTCTTGGTCCACCAAAAGTCACTTCTACACCTGAGTGCTCTTTGAGTAAATCATGACCTATTATCATATCTGCACACAAATCATCAAGTACCAGTAATTTGAAGTTTTCGTATATATTCTGCAACATTTTAATGGTGACGATACAGCATCCGATCACTTGAGACAATTTAGACGTAGAGGCCATGGCTACATTACATGAGTAAGGAAATATCTTCATTTTTCTTGCTCGTACTATTTTATTATTTATGAATCTATCCGAACTTCCTGTATCAATCAACGCATCCGTCATAATTCCATTAACGTCAATTTGAAGGATTGCTCTTGACAGGCAAGCTGGGGATGCAGCTGAAATTGTAGCCAGGATTGTTAATGTCTGTTTAGTTGAATATTTGGTGGATTTTGCTGAATTGCCTCGAGATTTACAGACTTTTGAAAAATGTCCCTTCTTCCCGCATCCAATGCAGTTGCAATTTCTAGCTGGACACATATCACGAGAATGATAATCAAAACCGCAAAAGAAACACTTAGAAGAAATTGCGGAAGTAGTTGGTTGATCGGAACATTCTTGAATTTGTTCAGAGCGATTGTCTGTATTCATATTAGCTGCTGCATTAAAGGATCCATATGAAGATACATAAGCCTCTGAATGATAATGAGCCATTTCAAGAGCTCTGGCTTTGTCGAAAGCATCTTGTAAGTTTAGTGTATTATTTTCCAGAAGTCGTTGTCTGATGTGAGGAGAACTGAGACCACTGATGAACGAATCTCTTAAGTAATCATTTTTGTTTTCGTCTGCAGATACAGATTTAAAATTACATTCTTTGCTCATTTCCTTCAGAGCTTGTAAGCATTGGTCGATAGACTCACTAACTTGTTGACGCCTTGTTGTAAAGGAGTATCGAGCAAAAATTTCATTGCGTGGTTTGACATAGATCTTTTTCAAGATTGCGAGTGCTTCATCATAGGTTGAACATTCACTGATAAATCCATAAATAGTGGGACTGACATAGTTAATTAGGATATTCAGTTGCTTATTGCTTTCTGTGGCATTGACAGCTTCAATAAAATTCTCGAATGACCGAATCCAATGTGTCCACTGTTGAGCGGCAGTACTAGAGCTTGGTTCAACTTCTAACCTTTCTGGTCTGAGTAGTTTATCCATCTTATGTAGAATCAAAAAAAAAGTCGAATAAATTGTAGTAAATAAACCTGAACTGAAATAGGCTTTATTCGACTTTTAACAACTTGACATTGACAAAATCAACTGAACAAAAATTTCAACGAAGATCAGATCAATATATTACAGTACTTTTGTTGTTAGCTTCATTCGGATAGCCGTCAAAAACAACTACGCTGTTGGCCTTGTAGTATGTCTGTACGTACTGTACACATTTCACAAGAATATTGCAGAACGTCTCTTGTTGGTACCAGACCACACGATGGAGAAGGAATCCACCGTCTATAACATGTACCACGTTATCTGCATCGTTGCTGAAATGAGCCACATGAGGTTGGGACAACGTCGAAAAATAAAAATTCGGAAAGCAAGCAAATCACCGACATTATTCTATGTAGTACAGCCTCTCAACGTAAACGTTCAGATGAGTGGTTAAACTGTAGATCCCTTCCATCAGTGGTACCTGGAAAGCACAACATAGGTAGAAGTCCGACCCCGGATATGGCACAGGAAGAAAATGAAGTTTATTTGACATATATCCAAAATGGCATTTACTTGAACACACGTTCGATACCATTGTAACGAAAAAAACCTAAAATCATGAAACTCCAGTTGCAAAAACCTGTAGGTAAGGAATTGGACGTTTGGATGACCAAGCAACAGGTGCAACTGTCCCAATCCGACATCCACGTACTGCTCAAAAATATAATAGTGTATTATTATATTTTTTTCGATTGGAGTTTATATGCTTGAAGTTTGTGAAATGAGGTGTAAACTTGTACGATTACTAAGATATAATAAATCACATTAGATCTTTCGCCAGGTTTTTATTTTCAACCGCTTGTCTTTATATATTAAATGATACTAATAAAAACAGATCTATAAACTAATATGTAACTAACTAAATAATAAAATTGACTGTCTCGACCCTTACTTCGTGGAATATGCTCATATTAGTGTTTTTAAATGAAACTCAAGGTCTCTAGTTAATTCCACAATATAATACAAGTTATTGAAAATTCTAAAAAATTGACAATTGTTTCGATTGTTTCATTTAAAAACACTAACTAAATAATAGGTAACACTCATAACAGTTTATGTCTATTTTCGATAGAAGACGTTATACAGTTCAAGAGTCGCTTGTAGATATCCACTTCTATTTCGTAAATTCAAAGAGCTATACTTTTTCAGACCCAGAATATCTAATTCAGTATATTTATATTTACCTTTTTGTTACATTCTGTATTTGTTTACTTTTATTGAGGAACTACTAATTGTTAAATGTGCAGGTACAGTTTTTATATCCCCTTACATTAGAAACATGATTTAGTACCATACAATATGATTAGATTGGACTTGGAGTATGAAGCTTAAAATAGTACGAGACAATTTGTAAATTATGTTTTTTCTTTTCTTATTAAATAAACATATAATCAGGTGCAAAAAAGTCGATCCATTACATATTTATATGTATGTATATAAATTTAGATAAACCTTCGTATTAATTTGTATAAATTATTTTTACATTTCTTATAAACGCTAGTAATTTGTGTTTTTGTCAAAAATCTAAGTTTAATAATTTGTTATCGTATTGAGTTTTACAAGTATACCAATTTGATATCGAAACGTTTTGAGTTCAGAATTTTTATTTGCATTACCATGGCTTTAATACAATGAACTACTAATACACATGAAATACCCTCTGAATATCTATTCAATACACAGCTTATGCGGCCAACATTAGAGTGAGAGGTTGGTTGTTATTGGTCTATGGTGAGAGGTCCAAGAGTGAGATGCAGCTATTCCGGGCAAAAAGAGCGCAAATTACAATGTACTTTATTGGAATAGTTAATCGTGAACTTTGATAGCAACAATCTTTTAAACAACGAAATTTGGTAATTATACACTAAAATCCAACAAACATCAACGTTCCCTTTTTCTACCTGGACTAGCGCTATCTCACCCTAGAATCAAACAATTGCGTCTGAGAACATTCCATGTGTATTCGTAGTTCATTGCTTTAACACCAACGGATGCTGCAAGAGCTGTGATTTAAAGCAAGATGGTCGTAGCCAATATTATGCGACCTAGGTGTTAGTTGTTGTTCAAAGAGTCATTAAGCGATTCAGTCAAACTGGCAACTATACTAGAAGGCCAGGATCTTGCCGTATAAGAGCATCATCCGCTCGCTATGATTGATTTTTAGTCTCTTCGTGTTTAAGAAATAGGCATCATCGTCAGTTGAGCTGGCAAATCGCTCGAACGAAGTCAGAAATGTGGATGTAAGTAGGTGAACAGCTCGTCGACGACTAAATGAAGCTAATTTATCATCCTGCTATCCGTGGAGCATCGCAGGGCTCGACTTCCTGTTCCAAGAGAACACGAAAACTGAAATTACACAGATTGGAGTAGCGTTTTGGTCTCGCATTAGTCAAGGTTTCGTTTGAGGTCACCAGACGGACACGAAAGAATCTGAAGAACGATTTTCCCAATGCAATGTTGCTGAAAGAATAAGCTACCGAGGAGGCTCAGTTATGGTTTGGACTGTTATAAGGTCCGAGGCCCGTACTGACTAATTTTTTCTTATTTATATTCAATGTTCCTCCTTAAATTTATTGCCGATCTAAAAGTGATACCTTCAAAAATGTTTCTTCTTCTCGATAAAACAGACGTTGATCGAATTTTTTGCACCTGAGTGTATTATGCTCTTATTGTCCGCAAGGAAAAATAACCAGATTCAATTCATATGAAATAATATGAACTATATATGAGTGGGTAGAATATTGTTATTTTAATTGTAGCATTCAATTAGCACTTAGATAAAGTAATATTAAGGTGTTTGTTAATTAATAGAAGGGGAGAGTGAAGTAATTGAGAACGGCGGGTAATTGGGAACAGCTAGAAAAGTCGTACTTGCCTTCGCACTATACCACCCTGAATCTATTCGACGGAAGCATCCAGCGACCCTCAGTTCCCCCGTATTAAAAGTATTTTTCTATGATCAGTGCGTATTCGACAGTGAGAGTGAGAAGCTGCACGGTAAATCAAACAATTTTTTTGGTATATCTGTTATAATGTTACTTGCGACTTATAATAGATGTAGATATCATAATTTTGAGTTTGAAGATACCAAATTGCGTTATTATTATGCACATACTATATGTTTTTAAACCCCACGTGGTTTGAAGTTCACCAGAATTATTGTTGAGGGTTACGGCCATTTTGATTTATATTAACTACTGCGAGAAATTGGGAACGGCGTTAGGCAGGTAATTGGAAACTTTCCCAATTTCCCCTTGCGTTCCTAATCACCCCTAGTGCTAACGGTTGATCGTATAAAAATGTTTTAACGTTAAAAATTGTTTTAGATGCCTCGAAATTACATACGAAAGACCGAACCAAAATACTAAATTAAAGATCTTCGCCATACAATCGAAGATGTCAAAAGTAAACAACTCATATTGGGCAAAGCTGCTACCAAATACTCAGTACCAAAAACAACATTATTCAATCAACTAAAACAAAACGAATTTAAGATACCAAAAAAAGGTCGACACGCTGTATTTGATAAAGAACAAGAAGACCAGCTAGAAAAATGTATACTTGATTGCTGCAAATATTTTTATAGCATAACACCAAATCAATTACGGAAAATTGCTTACGGATACCAGAAGCTTTTAATGCCACCGAAATAAATATGTTTTTTGATCAACTAATAGCGATGTAAAGAAAACACAATATACCTGGTCATCGTATTTTTAAAATCGATGAAACCGATATAAGCACTGTTCAAACAAATAACAAGATTTTGGCTCCAAAAGGTTTAAAACAGCTAGCAAAAGCGATAAGCGGAGAACGTGGTGTAACAACAACATTAGTTTGTGCTATCAGCGCAACTGGCATATAAGTACCTCCCATGTTCATCTTCAAAAGGAAGAGAATGATCGAGCTGTTAATTAAAGGTTGTAACAGAGACATTATTGCCACGGTTTTTGATTCTGGTTGGATAAATGAGTCCATATTTCTCGACTACTTGCGACACTTCATTTATTTTCTGAAACCTACCAAAGAGGAAACAGTTTTACTAATTCTCGACCATCACGAGAGCATACGAGCTTTTCTGAAAAAACAGCCTGCAAGTTCCTTCCTGGCCACCCCATGTATCTCATAAAATGCAACCACTAGATCTAACAATATTCAGTTCACTGAAGATGGTATACAATAAAGAATGTGAGCCCTACATGGTTAACAATCCTGGCAAAAAAATAAGCCATTACGAGGTTGGTGATTTTTTTACAAATGCGTACAACAAAACAGCTAGCATAAGCAAAGCTTTCAGTGGATTTAGAGCCGCTGGAAGTCGTCAACCTAGTGATTCATAGAAATTTAAGGAATGCTTTGAGAATACAATATTTGATCAATCCCACACCAGTCAGACTCAAGAATGCGAAGTTCATCAAGCTGCAACTGAGCAAAATTTGAATGAGTCCGAAAACACTGTCATCCAGAGTCAAACACCAACAGAGGATGACACTTCTATTCCTGAAAGTGACAAATTATCAATATGCCTGTCATTCCTTCTTCCACCACCACTTCTAAGCGATGGAATAAGGAGCATTCTCAGATTTTATCCACAACACCAATAAGAATACAACTAGAGGAAAAACAGAGAAGACAAAGAGAGAGGAAAGCTAAAAAAGAATAAACAACCACACAAAAAAAGTCACAAGTCAAGGGTATATGAATTAGAAATTTGACGAAGGCTTTAGAAGGAAATCAAAACGAAGAGGAGTTTTTCTGTATAATCTGTAACGAAGAATATGAATCCCCACGAACAGAAGGTTGGATCATGTGCGCCATTTGTAAACTCTGGGCTCATGAAGAATGTTCCTCTGGAGAGACAAATAAAGGTTACGTATGTGACATGTGCCACACAAAGGAAATGTATTATTATTGTAGTGTTCCTTATAACCCCATTCTGTTCCCATTTCCCCGCGGGATATTATCAATTACCCCATATGGTATAAATAAACGGCAATTTTTTGGTTTTCGTTCTTATTTATAATAGAATGTTGATTTTTAAGAATTATTTTATCACTAATAAGTAGATAGGCAAGCAAAGTTTATGTTGTATAGTCCGTTTTTAAAAGGCATGGAGTAATAAAAGCTCATTAGGTATGCAAAACCGGTACAGGGTGTATGATAAAATATCTCCGAAGTTTATCTAATTTTGTACTAAAATTTCTCATTTGTTACGAATTTCAGGTAGACACCCCGTAACTCTGTATTCGGTTGGGTCGCCTATTGTATTGAAAGGGTCGCTCTATTGTATTTGAATGAACAAAAAAACAATTTAATCCTCAGAGGCGTGCAATCAGGACAAAACAAACTTGGTATATGAATATGAAGGCACTCAAAAGATTGAATAAAAACACATTTTTTTGTGTTCCTATGAATAAACAATAAACATAAAATATTATATAAAAAATAGCAAATTTTTTTGCAGTAGGTTTCAACTTTACTACTAATATACCGTTTGCAATAGGAGAGGAAAAAAGAAAAATGCAGGAATAAAGTACGAATTAATGTAATATTTATAAAAAAAGTCTAACAAATAATAGTAATAACTAACACAAAAACTAGTCTATATATCAGAATCAGACGATTCTGTTGAGCTTCCATTATTAACATTGATTATAAATGGTTCAATCATGTGTTCACTTATATGATCCATTTCCCACATATTTAGTTCTTCTTGTATCACGTGTTCAACACATTTCTTCCAGTTTTCTTTGGTTACGTTACCTAACGCGTCTTCGAATAAAACTTTTACGTCACTCATTTTGAATGTCGTATTCTTTCTTGAAACTTCCCCTTTCACTTGGGCCCATATTAATTCTATGGGATTGAGTTGACAGTGATAAGGAGGAAGCCTCAGCACCGTTATTCCACGCGCTTATGCCATTTGATCTACAACGTATCTACTATATTTATGTTTATGTGAATTGGCCAGTTGCAAGAGCTCATTTTTCAGCGGGTTATCTGGGCATTCAATATTTTTCGAGGTTAGCCAATCGTGGATATCTTGTTTACGCCATGCAGTTGAAAGTCATTTCTCCACTAACCTGGAGTGATAACTTGCGTTATCCATAACAATGACTGAGTCCGTTGGAATTAGATCTAACATTTGTGAGAAATATTCTTCGAAAACGTCTGCATCCATATCTTCATGATAATCTCCGGTTTGCTTCGACTCAAAGCACAACAATCCACCTTTAACAAAACCTTCGGCACTTCCGATATGAGTAATGATGAGTCGACGTCATTTTCCTGCTGGCGGATTGAGGCCTGTTGACCACCCTTCACGAGCTGCCTGCCTCCGACTTTTGACATTCGTGTATTGCCAAAACATTGAAACAGTATGACCTTCATTTAACCAAGTCTCATCCAAATAATAAACTCGTTTTTGATCTAGTCTTGCTTTCCGAATATTGCGCAAATAACTCCTCCTCCAAATGACAATGTCGTCTCTATCAATCAACATTGCGTTCCGATAATTTTTTTTATATTCAAATCCAAGTTCCTTCAAAATTTTCCATAATGTACTTTGAGACATTTGCGGGAAATCTGAATCTTCTTGAACCGAAGCCATAATTTTGGAGAGAGTTGGGATCTCTTTTCTAAAGAAAAAAGCATGCACCTTACGCATTATTCCATTCTTCAAGTCGTCATCCATTTCAAGTTTGGGTCGGCCTGGGGACTTTGCTGGGGCTGTGATGTTTCCATTTTTTTTCTCCTTCATTAAATTATAAATTGTTGTTTTTGAAACACCCATCATTGTTGCAGTAATCTCCACAGTTTCATCAACACTTCCTGTCAAATTCATGATTTTTCTTCTAATTTCTTCGTTCTTCAACGAGGAATAGCAATTTAATATCAGATTTTTTTCGTTCAGCGACAATGGGCCAACTTTAGGTCGCTTAGATGGTGATAAATCCTCCATATCTGGTCGAATTTGGTTGGAACACTATATAGTTGGAAGGTGTAGTTAGGTGTTTGTCTCGTGTGATGAGAAGAGAACTTGTATAGATGAACAAAAATAAACACCAGTTAACAATAACGGTAAAAAATAATAACAAATAACAGTAATAATGGGGAAATCAATCAACACAGCAGTTTCTCCAGAACAGATGAGCTGTAAATTGAAAATATTCTACCTTTCTGCTACTTTTATAGTTGAAAAGTTCTAGTAAGTACATTGTATCATGGGGGCATTTTCTTAGAACTGAAAAGACTATATTTCACAATAATAAAACCATTTTTGAGCTACCTGTTTGTCAAGTTTCTTCAATTACCTGCTAATTGGGTGAAATAATCGGCCAATGGGGTTGGTTTGGATATATATATATATATATATATATATATATATATATATAAATTTTTTTTTTATATAACGACTGAAAAATGCTATATAGTCATTTTCACAGATTATAATCTAACCTTATCTCCTTTTCTATTAACATCAAAAACAAATTATCTGTCAAAGTCATTTTATAAGGTTATAATCTAACCTCAAATTCAAACTTCATTAAATAATTATAAAGTAACGTAAAAAAATTAAAATAACTAAGTAACGAACAAACAAATTATGTATCGATTTGTCTTATGTGAAATATGACATCAAGTATATTATAATTATATTTATTTTTACATTTACAATTTTTTTAATGATTATTTGTATTGAATTTACTTAAAATATTTTACATGTAAGTACTTATATTTATTTCTCTATTTTAAAATCATATTTATATTTGTATATGTATTATAGTGCCCTGAAGAAGTGTCAAAAGGACACGAAAGCTTGGCGGCATTTTGTAAATAAAAGATCTTGGCGTTGATTCTTTGGACTGAAATCCCCGTTA
The DNA here is from genome assembly GCA_963921935.1 of Galeruca laticollis. Lineage (NCBI taxonomy): Eukaryota > Metazoa > Arthropoda > Insecta > Coleoptera > Chrysomelidae > Galeruca > Galeruca laticollis. The sequence goes on along the minus strand of OY998185.1, from coordinate 65,148,493 downwards.
TCCCCACCTATATATATATATATATATATATATATATATATATATATATATATATATATATATATATATGTATTTGTATAAAATTGTTCATTTTATTTTTTATTGTATGTAGGATTATAACTACCAGGAGCTTATTGGAGGGACTCGTCTACGCCCTTTTATACATAATAATAAATTTTCTGTAAAATTGATGTCAGTGATATAATCCACAGTTTATTATATTATTGATTTTTTGAAATTTCATTTTAAATAATATTACAAAACGGTTATTTTCGGAAATGAGATTTTAGAAGCCTTAACTTTTTTTAAATGATTAAATCTGGTACGCCTATGGTTCCGGCCAAAATTAGTGATTTATTACTCCATGCCTTTTAAAAACGGAGTATAATAAAAATAAATTAGGTCCGTGAATTTTTTTTATTATTTTTGAGCGTTTGAATTTAAGTGTTCCCAATCCCCCCACCTTCCCCTAATAAGAATTATATTATATAAAATAACAACAGTCTCGTATTCTAGGGTGATCAATCTATATTAATTACGTGATTTGTGATTTTACAAATACGAATTACGAAAGACTTATTTTAATTTATATTTTACAAATTACTAAAAATTCCATGTATTTTTCAATCCATAACAGAATAAGTCGATCTTGATTGATAAATAAGCATAGTTATTTGGCGTTTGTTAGTTACATCATGAGATAAGTGAATTATAGTTATTGATATTTATTTGGTGTAAAACAATAAAAGAAGCAAATATTTCATTAAAAATGCATTCAAATTACAGTATGAAAACTTGTTTCAATATGAATTAGTTTGAATGTAGAGATTTATCTCTAACTAATCGTGAATATAGCTCCAAGCTTACAGGATTTTCTACCACAACTTCTAACCCTAAGAGCAACGGTACTGAGCGAAAAGAATACGTGGTTTAATTGGTAAAATTCAAATTAGGTGATGAAAAAGAACTAAACCAAGTGTAAAAAGAACTAAGATTTAGGGAAGCTGAAAAACAGCTGGACAAATCTAGAGGAACGATAAAAATTTATGAAATCTAAATAACTACAGGAAAAAATACTGAAACTAAGTAAAGTGTCAAAGAAAAATCAAACAGGAATTATTGACAACTGACAGGGAATAATACTAAAATATGTGACAAGTATAAATCAAAGAAGACCTGATTGACAGCCAAGAACATATTGATAACAACAATCAAAAAATCGAATAGAAAACTTCGAAATAATTCCGTAATCTATTGACAGTTATCGTATCATTTCTTTTTTTAAATAGATTATACTAGAATCGCGGTCGAGAAGAAGTAATAAATCAAAATTTGATGGGAGATATACAGGTCAAACAAAATACTAAGCCCGCTGTTAAAAATGTTGTGAATTTAAAAATGTTACTTTGTCCGATCCGTATTATGGAAATATATCAACGATAGATCATTTTCTCAATCCATAATGGTCGTAGATTTATGGAGATGTTTGTTGCTTACGATTTAAAAAATGTTGAAAAACTATATTTTATCAAATAATTGGGTCTCAATATTTTAATTAAAATTGTATATATATACAGATTATTTAAAAAATAGTAACAATCGCTACATCGACCCTTACTTTGTGCAATCTACTCATATTACTGTTTTAAATGAAACTATCTGTTTCTAAATACTTCCACAAAATATTGGAAAAATGTAAAAATTCTAAGAAGTTTCAAAACATGCCTTCATTTAAAAAATCGCACAGGCCAACATAATGGAAATATTCATTTAATTTTCAAAGGAATGTTATGACAAAGGTCCAATCCATGAAGGAAAAATCAGGAGTGTACAAAAATGATGCGTTTCGGAAGTATAGTGCGTCAAAATTAGAGCATCGAAAAATGAGGGGGAAATCAAATATCCATCGCAACTCAAAAATTAATAGAGTTAGGACAATAACAACGTCACCCGTCGATTTGGGGCGGAAATTTATTTAATCCAACATATCTCGAGAGAATATTTCTATGAAAGATAGGTCAAAAATATGTTTTAAGAGAATTGCGACAAATGCAATTTTTTCCATACATAGTTGATATTTGTACGAAAATATTTTTTATCTCAAAAAATAGTGAAATTATGATAAATGGGGTGTCCATTTTTCAATAAAATAGATGTTTCAAATTTTAGCCCAGAAATTAAATGAAATGAAAACATGCCTTCATTTAAAAAATGGCACAGGCCAAAATAATGATAATATTCATTTCAATTTCAAAGAAATGTTGTGTCAAAGGTCCGCTTTATGAAGGAAAAAATCAGGAGTAAACAACAATGATGCGTTTCTGAAGTATAGTGCGTCAAAGTTATAGTATCGAAAAAAGATGGGAAAATCAACTATCCATCGCAACTCAAAAATTAATAGAGTTAGGACAATAACAATGTCACCCATCGATTCAGGACGAAATTTGATCTAATCTAACATATCTCGAGGGAATATTTCTATGAAAAAAAGAACAAAAATATGTTTTAAAATAATTGCGAAAAATGCAATTCTCTCCATACTATACGAGTATATAGTTCAGGATCATATTTGTCGGAAAATATTTTTTATCTTAAAAAATACTGAAATTATGATAAATGGGGGGGTGTCTTTGTACGACAAATCGACTGGTGTTGTCCATTTTTCGATAAAATAGATGTTTCAAATTTTAGCCCAGGAATTGAATAAAATGAAAACATGCCTTCATTTAAAAAATGGCACAGAGGAAATTAATAAAAGTATTCATCAAATTTTCAATGAAATGTTATGACAAAGGTGTAATTTATGAAGAAAAAAATCAGGAGTGCACAACAATGATGCGTTTCGGAAGTATAGTGCGTCAAAGTTGGAGTATCGAAAAAAGAGGGGAAAATTAAATATCCATCGCAACTCAAAAATTAATAGAGTTAGGACAATAACATTGTCACCCATCAATTCGGAACGAAATTTTATCTAATCTAACATATTTCGAGGGAATATTTCTATGAAAAAAAGAACAAAAATAAGTTTTAAGAAAATTGCGAAAAATGCAATTTTTTCCAGGATCATATTTGTCGGAAAATATTTTTTATCTCAAAAAATATCGAAATTATGATAAATGGGGTATCTTTGTACGACAAATCGACTGGTGTTGTCCATTTTTCGATAAAATAGATGTTTCAAATTTTAGCCCAGGAATTAGATGAAATGAAAACAAGCCTTCATTTAAAAAATCGCACAGGCCAAAATAATCATAATATACATTTAATTTTCGACGTATTATTGTGTAAACGGTCCACTTTATGCAGAAAAAAATCAGGGGTGCACAACATTGATGCGTTTCAGAAGTATAGTGCGTCAAAGTATCAAAAGGAGTATCAAAAAAAGATTGGAAAATCAAATATCCATCGCAACTCAAAAATTAATAGAGTTAGGACAATAACAATGTCACCCATCGATTCGGAACGAAATTTTATCTAATCCAATTTATCTCGACGGAATATTTCTATGAAAGATAGGCCAAAAATGTGTTTTAAGAGCATATAGATTAAAACCACCATACAAATCCTTGACACTTGACACCAAACATTCATTGACACCTAACACTGACTAGAAGTACTATACATTTGTGTTAAGAAACAAGAACTGGATTTCCTTGAAAAATTGGAAATTAGAAGACACTTAAGAAACCCACAATATGAAGTTGTCAATGAACAGTTAAATCTAGGGAATTCTCCACTAATAAACTGTCTTCTTAAGTGATAATTGTAAAGATCAGCAGATATAGTTTTCCTGGTTTTCTCTATCATTGCACAGTTATACTGATTTTAAATGGAAAAAATATATCCAGAATATAGACATAGGGCTAATAATTTCTAATTTTTAATATTTGTAATATTATATCTTCTTCTTTTTCGCATTAACATATATTAAGTCAATCACACTTCTTGGTCTGGCCAAAAATAATTATTAAACATCAGGTAGGATCAAATGAAATGTAACTTCTGACATTCTGACGATGATATTTACTATCGAAACAATTGTCAAATTTCTTAGAATGTTTACCATTTTACCAATATATTGTGGAATTATCTAGAAACAGTTAGTTTAATTTGAAACCGTAATAAATAATAAGTTAGTGAAGGGTTTGGTAAAATCAAAAATGCTGCACTCAACCTTTAAAATGATTGTAAATATTGAACACTCCTCGTAAATCATTTTATAGATTTTTCATGCTAACAATGTCGTGTTGGTGGTCCGTATAATTTTAGTTAGTATATAAACGTAACGTTCTATATAAATGACATTCTTATCAGTGTTCAACTCATACATCAACAATATAACAGTCACTTTTATGGAATGCGATTTATTATTAAAGTTGTTGCACAAGCACACAACGTAAATATTTAGAACAACACCTGCCTCAGAATTATAAATAAAAAATTGTTCACTATTTCGGTCTATATTTTATATCCCACAAATATATAATTTAAGGTTTCAGTAGATATTATCAAAGCTGATTTTCGGATATGTTGTAGAAGGGTTTCAGATAAGCTTAACTTCAAATTGTCGACCAAGATTTTCTATGAACTTTTGCCGCCATTTTGGAAAAATTATTAAATTTGGGTTTTTATCGATAACTCGGTTCTGTCACGATACGATTATAGCCCTCATCTTATTTTGCTTGTTGCTTTTTTACGTTTTTTACGCATTTTTACGTTTTTTTATACTTTTCCAATTTTTTACGCTCTCTTTAGTTTTCTACGTTTTTTAAAGTTTATAGGGAAGTGCTGTCGCAGTTGGAGTCTCCAGGAAACCGGGCGCACTTCTGGAGTAACTAGCGGCTTACGGGACTCTGTCGTTAGTTGATCAACCACTTCATTAGCTTCTCGTGGGACCAATGTGGAAACTAGAGGAGAAATTAAAGAAAACGAGCCGATGGAGGTGACAACATATCGGAAATTCTAGAAGAACTGGAGGAAGCGCTATTGGCGTCAACCCCCCCTCCTCCCCAATTGTGTTTCCTTTTTATCCAGTGATATAAAGTGAAGCTACAGCTTGTACAGAGTTTTTGGTATATCTAGAGACTATATTTAAATGTTTCGACGTCTTTTTTGTTTATTAGACTAATATGCTTTATAAATATAAAATTATCTTTTAATTCAGTGATGATTATAATATAATAGAAACGTTGCATTTGCTTCTATCTATTGATTTACACCAAAACCGTACCCAATATGATCACCCATGCAACACAGTAATAAAAATATGTAAAATATTACTCAGTAAATGCCCATGTGTATCATTATTCTCGACCACAAAGGGCAGCAATCTCTTTGATTGTCTGCCCTTGGAGGTTTGTTCTCCAAAATTTCTTCGATGTATTGACAAGGACATAGACAGGTAGTAATGTGTCTCGGACTGGATCTATTACCAAATCTCTCATCCAACGTCCAATCTAATCGCCGGCGCAAAAAGTCCTTGCCCCACTTCTGTAAGTAGCGAAGAAAAAGTTGCTCGGCTTGGCCCTATCGATCAGAAGTACGTTGTTGGTTATAATGATTGTAGAGCCATTTAAAATTAAATTAAAGATGGTACTCAGGGAAAAGAGCTTGATGTAATAAAAAATGTTAGTTATTTATTCAAACACTCACCTGCTTTCTGGACAATCTTGTAGTTCGACTACCTTGTATAATGATATCCTGTGCGCTTATATCCAATCGCTGTTCCCATCCTCCGGTGTGGTCCCTTTCGATTTGGTCAATTGAACTTTGCAGATGGGCTATGCACGGTGCAGAGTCCAAATAAATAAAACATATCGTCACTTTGTGGCAACTTATTTTACCTCTGTCATCTAATGCTAAAACAATCTGAAACAACATACAAAAAATAAGTAATTTTATTAAGAAACCTTTAATTTTAATTAATTAAACGTACAGCGATGTTTAACATTGTATTCATCCTCGACAGCATGCATCTAAAATGATCAACAAAGTGATATAAATATCACACATTTTATCTTCAGAAAAGTTGTGGCTACTCAAAATTAAAAATAAACTCACCTTATGTCTAAGCAACTGCTTATTCACGTTCGCCAAACATTTCTCTAGATTCCTCTGTAACTTGTATTTCAAATACATCGACAGAAAAATGGCCAATGCGTTCAAAATCAACCATCCTATCCCTAATCCGAAAAGTGTAAGTCCTTGTAAACCCGAAAAAAGCAGACCTAAGAGTACGAAGAAAGCTACTGTTATCCAAAGGACGAGAACTCGTTTGTAGCAAACATTGTATAAGGAAAACCTAACGTCGTTCACCAATAATTCCAAAGCCTGGACATACTCTTCTACTGTAAGCTGGAAAAAATATAAAGGTTCTGATTATTAGTCAGTTAACGAATCAAACATCCCTTACTGTTAAGCCTTGAGCCATAAGTTCTTCAGGCACTAGTTCTGGACGGAATTGAGCTGGTGTTATCCACGGAAGTTTGGTATTAACAGGTAGCAGTGTAACTATAATATCACCATTAGCTAAAAAATACATGTTTTGAAAGAACCACACTGAAGTGGAAAAATAAATCAGAAAGTCATCGTACAAGTATACAGAATACATCTAGAATCCTGTGAATTGAAACAAAGCCATTTTGTTACTACGTTATTATTTGCAGTTGTTTAGAATTGTTGAAGTATCCTGTACGAAGAACATTTTCTATATTTGATCATCCCTTTATTTTATTGGAGTTTATATTTTGTTTTAATATGAGGAAGTTGACATTAAGTAAATATATCTTGTAAAGTCAAAAATTATTCACCTTAGAGTCATAGGAAGCTCTTGCTATGCTCACGTCAACAAAAGTGGACGTCGAGAAAGCTGTAAAAGGTATTCTAATTGGTTATGAAGAAGATGGCTACAGAATTTGGAGCTTTGAGCAGAAAAAACTGATTAGATCACGTGATGTAGTTACGCCGTTGCAAGTAATAAAAGAGACCCAGTAGCCCCCTCCTTCTACATCACTTAAAACCTTGCTTGAATTTACAAGACACAGTGATGAAAAAGGACGACAATAGATTCATCAAACGAAAACATAGAGGAAAATCAGCAACAAGAAGACCAAACCGAAGTAGATCCAGAACCACAAGAGGTACCAAATGATGAATTATTAGGAAGCTTTAGAGAAGAACTTGTTCAATCTGATTTTGACGAAGAAAATACCGAAGTAAGACGACAGTTGAGAGATAGGTTAATACTAAGAAAGCTAGAAAAACTTGATGATTTTGTATTGACAGTTGCTGCTGCAATCATAGAGCCAGAAGAACCACTAAACTACAAAGAAGCTATAACTTGCAAAGAACGAGAGAATTGGATCGAAGCTATGCAGTGAGAGCTACAGTGACTTGAAGAAAATTGCACGTGGGTAATAACCAAGTTACCACCAGGCAAGAAAACAATTCTGAACAAGTGGGTGTTCAAGCTAAAAAACAATCCAGATGGTTCAATAGACAAGTTCAAAGCTAGATTAGTAATAAAGGGTTATTCTCAACGGAAAGGAGAGGACTATGATCAGACTTACAGTCCAGTGGGAAAAGGAGACACTATACGAGCATTACTTAGTGTTGCTGCCAATAGAAACATATCGCTAACCCAATTTGATGTTTGTACAGCATTTCTTTACGGTAAACTTAAAGAAAAAGTATTTATGAAGCAGCCAGAGGGATATGAAGACAAAAGCGGACTAGTTTGTGAACTTCAACGTAGTTGTATGGATTAAAGCAAGCACCAAGATGTTGGAACAGACGGTTTACAGAATTTATTGAAAAACTCGGTTTTAAGCAAAGCGATGCTGATCCATGCCTATTTGTGAAAAATCAAGGACAAGACTTGCTTCTGTTAGCTCTATACGTTGATGACGGTTTACTGGCCTGCAATAATGAAAGAATGAAGATCTTCTTCTTAGAAAGTTTGAAGAAAGAATTCAAGATCACCACAAAACCTACTACTTATTTTCTTGGTCTGGAAATCAAGAGAGCAGAGAATGGTATGGTCAGTTTTAATACACCAGAAAGGGTTTGGCGCGTTTTGGTATGAAGGACTGCAAACCAGTTTCCACACCCATGGTAAAAGGCAGTCTTCTAGTAGGGAAGGAAAGTGAGGAAGACTCGAATACTACTTTTCCCCATAGGGAAGCTGTTGGTACACTGATGTATTTGATGACTTGTACCAGACCTGATATAGCATATGCTGTTAGTGTTGTGTCAATAAATCCATCCATTCAAGACATTTTGAAGGTCAAAAGAATTTTCTGGTATTTAAAAGGCACAACAGACATTGGATTGCTTTATAAGTTTGGAATACAAGGAAACTTTGAGACGTTTAGTGATTCAGATTATTGGCGGAGATGAAGCAACAGGTCGTTCCACATCTGGAGTTGTTTGCATGTATGCAGGTGCTGCGATATCCTGGATGAGCCAACGACAAACATCAGTAACACTTTCTACGACAGAAGCGGAGAAAATAGCTGCAAGTGAAGCTGCCAAAGGGATAGTTTGGATGAATAGGCTTTACAAAGAAATTGATCCGCTCAAGTCAGTTTCAATTTTGAGTGTAGACAATGAAGCTGCTATTCGTTTGTCACAAAATCCAGAGTTTCATCGTAGAACGAAACATATACATCTCAGGCACTTCTTTGTGAGAGAGTTAGTTCAAGAAAATTCAGTAGTCGTTAAAAAGGTTGCATCTGAATTCTAACTATAGTCCGTTTTTAAAAGGCATGGAGTAATAAAAGCTCATTAGGTATGCAAAACCGATACAGGGTGTATAATAAAATATCTCCGAAGTTTATCTAATTTTGTACTAAAATTTCTCATTTGTTACGAATTTCAGGTAGACACACCCCGTAAGTCTGTATTCGGTTGGGTCGCCTATTGTATTGAAAGGGTCGCTCTATTGTATTTGAATGAACAAATAAACAATTTAATCCTCAGAGGCGTGCAATCAGGACAAAACAAACTTGGTATATGAATATGAAGGCACTATAATTACGAAAATTATTCAAAAGAGTTCACAATATCGATTCAATAAAAACACATTTTTTGTGTTCCTATGAATAAACAATAAACATAAAATATTATATAAAAAATAGCAAATTTTTTTGCAGTAGGTATCAAGTTTACTACTAAAATACCGTTTACAATAGGAGAGGAAAAAAGAAAAATGCAGGAATAAAGTACGAATTAATGTAATATTTATGAAAAAAAATCTAACAAATAATAGTAATAACTAACACAAAAACTAGTCTATATATTAGAATCAGACGATTCTGTTGAGCTTCCATTATTAACATTGATTATAAATTGTTCAATCATGTGTTCACTTATATGATCCATTTCCCACATATTTAGTTCTTCTTGCATCACGTGTTCAACACATTTCTTCCAGTTTTCTTTGGTTACGTTACCTAACGCGTCTTCGAATAAAACTTTTACGTCACTCATTTTGAATGTCGTATTCTTTCTTGAAACTTCACCTTTCACTTGGGCCCATATTAATTCTATGGGATTGAGTTGACAGTGATAAGGAGGAAGCCTCAGCACCGTTATACCACGCGCTGATGCCATTTGATCTACAACGTATCTACTATATTTGTGTTTATGTAAATTGGCCAGTTGCAAGAGCTCATTTTTCAGCGGGTTATCTGGGCATTCAATATTTTTCGAGGTTAGCCAATCGTGGATATCTTGTTTACGCCATGCAGTTGAAGGTAATTTCTCCACTAACCTGGAGTGATAACTTGCGTTATCCATAACAATGACTGAGCCCGTTGGAATTAGATCTAACATTTGTTAGAAATATTCTTCGAAAACGTCTGCATCCATATCTTCATGATAATCTCCGGTTTGCTTCGACTCAAAGCACAACAATCCACCTTTAACAAAACCTTCGGCACTTCCGATATGAGTAATGATGAGTCGACGTCCTTTTCCTGCTGGTGGATTGAGGCCTGTTGACCACCCTTCAAGAGTTGCCTGCCTCCGACTTTTGACATTCGTGTCTTGCCAAAACATTGAAACAGTATGACCTTCATTTAACCAAGTCTCATCCAAATAATAAATTCGTTTTTGATCTAGTCTTGCTTTCCGAATATTGCGCAAATAACACCTCCTCCAAATGACAATGTCGTCTCTATCAATCAACATTGCGTTCCGATAATTTTTTTTATATTCAAATCCAAGTTCCTTCAAAATTTTCCATAATGTACTTCGAGACATTTTCGGAAAATCTGAATCTTCTTGAACCGAAGCCATAATTTTGGAGAGAGCTGGGATCACTTTTCTAAAGAAAAAAGCATGCACCTTACGCCTTATTCCATTCTTCAAGTCGTCATCTATTTCAAGTTTGGGTCGGCCTGGGGACTTTGCTGGGGCTGTGATGTTTCCATTTTTTTTCTCCTTTATTAAATTATAAATTGTTGTTTTTGAAACACCCATCATTGTTGCAGTAATCTCCACAGTTTCATCAACACTTCCTGACAAATTCATGATTTTTCTTCTAATTTCTTCGTTCTTCAACGAGGAATAGTAATTTAATATCAGATTTTTTTGTTCAGTGACAATGGGCCAACTGCCAACTTTAGGTCGCTTAGATGGTGATAAATCCTCCATATCTGGTCGAATTTGGTTGGAACACTATATAGTTGGAAGGTGTAGTTAGGTGTTTGTCTCGTGTGATGAGAAGAGAACTTGTATAGATGAACAAAAATAAACACCAGTTAACAATAACGGTAAAAAATAATAACAAATAACAGTAATAATGGGGAAATCAATCAACACAGCAGTTTCTCCAGAACAGATGAGCTGTAAATTGAAAATATTCTACCTTTCTGCTACTTTTATAGTTGAAAAGTTCTAGTAAGTACATTGTATTATGGGGGCATTTTCTTAGAACTGAAAAGACTATATTTCACAATAATAAAACCATTTTTAAGCTACCTGTTTGTCAAGCTAATTGGGTGAAATAATCGGCAAATGGGGTTTGTTTGGATATATATATATATATATATATATATATATATATATATATATTGTTATTAACATTTATTTTATTATTTATTGTATGTAGGATTATAACTATCTGGAGCTTAGTGGAGGGACGCCGTTTTATACATAATAATAAATTATCTGGAAAATTGATGTCAGTGATATAATCCACAGTTTATTATATTATTGATATTTTGAAATTTCATTTTAAATAATATTACAAAACGGTTATTTTCGGAAATGAGATAATTTTAGAAGCCTTAACTTTTTTTAAATTACTAAATGTGGTACGCCTATGGTTCCGACAAAAATGAGTGATTTATTACTCCATGCCTTTTAAAAACGGAGTATATAATAAAAGTTATTGAAAATTCTAAAAAATTGACAATTAATTTATCGAAACAATTGTCAATTTTTTAGAATTTTCAATAACTTATATTATATTGTGGAATTAACTAGAAACCGTGAGTTTCATTTAAAACAATAATACCCAGATAAATTGTCCACCCGAATCCATTGGGGGCCTTTTTAATGACCTATCTCCCTTATTTTCGAAGTTACAAGGGGATCCATAACGTCGTATAAACATGACGAATATGAAAATATTGATATTAATTCTGATAACGAATAATTTTAGTTTATAGATTTAAGTTTTTGTGTTATTTATTGTTCTTTTTTTATCACAATAATAAAAAAAAATTGTAACATAATTTTCAAGAAAAATCGATAATTTTGGCAGCACTGCACGATAATTTCTTTATTGGTGGTGGCAACACTAAGTAGGTTTTACAGAATATGTTTTACAACAAGATCATCTGTTAGAAAACCTTTGATACCAAATTTCGCTTAAAATTTAGAATTTGCATGTAAATATAATTTGTTTAAGTAGGTAAATAAATAACCATACCAGTAATTAAAACATTTTCTTGGCACTTGATTTTCCGTCACGATATTTTGAAAAATTCCGAAATTCTAAATGTATTATTTGAAAAGCTGTCTGAGCATCCTTTCAACGTAAACATAATTTTATTTACAAATAAAATATCTTTATTTATATAAATTTAAAATAAATTATACAATTTTATCTATACCTAATGTGGCATAAATTGTTGTAATTACTGATATGAATCATCAAAATATTTTTTATGATTACCATACAACAAGGAAAACCCGATGCATGCAATAATTTTGAACTTGTATTGTAATACCAGTTGTTATCTAATTGTCGAAGGTCGTTATTATGTAAATAATATCAATGTAAAATTGCTTATTTCTTTAATAATATACGAGGATCAGTCAAAAGTTTAATAAAACAAAATGTTTTGATAAAGGTCAATAGTCATACTTCTTCATATTCATAATAGATAGTTGAATTGAGAGAAAAACTTGTTTCAGTTAAATGAATTGTAATTGGAAGTGTTTTAATAAAACTAATATATATTTTATGTCATCGTCAATTGGTCTAGTAGACACGTCCAGAGAAATAAAAACAAAAAAATCGTGGCTAAAAATTGCAAAAACTTACAAAATCCTTGCCGGACAGGTTCTACGGGACTAACTGGTAATTCCACATTTCTAAGAGGTTTGGGATCAGCTACAGGCACGTTATTTCCTTCAGAAGATCTGCTGAGACTTCTTTCTATATTCACTTGTACACTTTCAGTATTTATTACAGCGGGAGTATCATGTTGTCGATTATTAACGTTGCTATGTTCTTCGTCGAATTTTACCCAACTTTTGTTATTTGTGGAGTTTTGCGGAGTAGTCTGTGTTGATAAGGTTGTTGTTTCGGACGGTTTGGAGGTTTCTGGGTCACTCATTTTTGAGTGTGTTCGTTTAAAAATAGATCTAAATATACTTTAACATTTCTTATTTACCGATTCAGTTGTTATTATTTTCGTGATTTTTTATGTTTTCATCGCACTACAGATCACAAGACACACTATTTTCGTGTTTTGTCCAGTGTCAATTCATTTCACAGGTGGGACAGGTAAATCCAGACAGTGTTGCCGGCGTTCAGTATAATTGACAATAACTTATATTTTATCAAAACTACTAAAAATGAAGAGAATATACAAATTAAATTGTATGTTGGTATTACCAATAACACCATTCTTTTTCTGGGTAAAATTAAATCACAACTGTACATTTATTTCAACATAATATCTCAGGAACGCTTTTATACAAACATTTGCAAATCGTATAAAATGTTTATTAGCGATATTTATAAGGCATGACTATTCCAACCAATGCGGGGTTGCTAGTCGTCCATCCCAGGTGGTAGGGATAATCATTACCAGCCCGTGACATAAAAGAAATGATTCTTGAATTGGCTCCGTTTCTTTCCTCACACTTTCAAAAAGTTCATCACCCAGCACCATCCAATCATCCAATCTCATATATCTACAGTATCAAAAGGATGCGTCTGAATCCCATAAGTAAAGACATGTCCTCTTCATCTTCTCCTGTCTTATTTTCTTTCTCTTTTTATTCAGTTGATATGCCTTTCAACTTATTCTACGCATGTCTTAATCGAGCTTCCGCTACCATGTAAGCGCAAACTTTCAAATTTATTATTTTGTGGTTGATCAACACACCTCCTTCCTCTTCATATTCGACTTTACCAAAAGTATTTTTAATAGTTGCCTTCTATATAATGGCGTTTCATGGTTTCGATAATAGACTGATCCATTGGTTGCAGCAATCTTTAACATTTGACGTTTTAAACTGGCCATTTCTTCTTTCCAACCGTTCACCGGGGTGGGATTAGTTGGTGCATTATCAAAAGCACTTTACTGCCTTGTTTTCGAAGAGATTTTCGGTGCTTTTTCACTACTTCATAGTAGAAAGTCAACGCTGATTAGTGAAAACGAACACTAGCATCGAAGAGGAAGGACAATAGCGCGCAAAGACAAAATCATTATTTTTGTGAATCGGAGTAATTCCAATACGTTTACGTCCAATTTTTATTAAATCAGAAGGCGATTGGGATAATCGGCGATTCGGATAGGTAGTTGGGGTTAGAATAATCGGAATTCTACTGTATTTCAGAATTCAATGTGGAAACGTAATCAAATTTGGCAACATCGGAGATTTAAACATTCCTGCAAACTTCATATGATACATAAACATTTAGTTTCAAGGTTCTTTTCACTATTGACGTTAGATGTGTGTCGCTTTCCCCTGAATCAAGTTTGTTTGTTAGTTTTCAGCAGCCTGTAACGTAATTTTACTCGAGTTATTCCAAAATACATTTTTTTATTATTTTAATATTACACAATTCATAGTTATCTGCTTGTAATATTTACAAACAATCAATCCAGGGATATTCAACATTTAAAAAATCATTCTACTTCATTTATATTGAAAGTATTTTGTAAAAATACACTTGGCAACGATGTTTCAGGTAACTTATCGAACAGGTGTTTCAGCATGTTGTGGAAAGTTGATAGTGAAGGTTAGATTAAGAGTGTCTTAAAAATCAATTCATTGATAAAACATACCACCCATGTTGATTGATAAGTGCTAAAATTATTATTATGTATTTTTAGATTAAGTATATCCGGTTTCTTATTAGTGATGCCATCTGGACTCATTGCTACTAATTAAAATAGAAGGAATTAGTAGTCAAAATTGTAATGAATGTAATTTTTATTAACAAATTACATATACTGCAATAATTTGAAACCTTCAATTAGTATTAGAGATATATTATGTCTTCGTGAATCAACTGAATAATTATATTGTAACATATTACCCAAAATGTGAGAGTTAGATTAACAATAGCGCCATCTAATGACAAATGAAGAAATCGATAACATATGTTATATTTTAAATTATTTTCTCATTTTTTTTCTCCGTTACGTACATTGGAGAAATTAATTATTAGTGGATCAATGGTATAAAGTATTTTGTAAAATTTGTAATTATCAATCAACATAAAGTAGGGCTTAGGGCATAGCCATCAAGGATTAATCAAACCCGTTCTTCAACAGTAGGCTTAGCATACGTTAGGAAATGTTTAAACCATTCCAAGTATTTGACTGCATTCATCCAGATGGGTGTGCGAAAATTTTGGTTTTGGGTAGAGCAAATAGAGCTTTTGCTCGGGCTCTTAGGAATATTAGTGCTGGAGGAATATAATTTCCTGTAGCGCTAAAACAAATTTCAGCAGTAACAAGAGTTCCTTTTTCCGATGATGTCAAGATTCCTATTTGCTCCTTTCTCTTTCTAGATATCATCTTATCTCATTGGGCACAGTAGTCATCCCCGTTTCGTCACAATTATAAATCTTATCTGGAGAGTATAGCCATTATAGTTTCATATAAATCCTCTATAATGAATAAAAAAAATGTATTAACCTTTTCTTCATTAAATGCTTAGGCTCTTGCTGTCGAAGGGAAACCGTAACTCTGAATGTCTCTGTAAAAAGCCCGTCACCCAAGATCGAAGATCTGATTTTGTTTCTGTTCTATTTCTAATAAAAGATACCGAACAATCTTATTTTCTTGCTCAACGCTAAACACTGGTCAAGACCGTCCTAAACCTTTTTTGGCAGCTTGCTCAGTTGGTTTCTTAAGTTGTCTAAATAACAATATTGCAACTGGGACTTCATATATAATTGCGGTTGAGTTTATTACAGTCCCCTGTCTAATTGATACCAGTGCCTCTTCCATTTACTTTTCATCTCAACTCAGTTTGGTTTGTCTTTCTCTTATATTGGTCAACCATTTTAACCTACGATAATTCTCACTTTGCTCAATAAAACGCATTATTTTTGCCCGAAATGCCATTACAGAATAAAAAATGCAGCAACTGTTTATTTTAGCGATGTTCATATTTAACTTTCTTCCCTACAAATTATACCTTGAAGATAATTGTTTTTAATAACAAACAGCAGATTAAATTAATGTTTAAGAAACGAATGATTTGTGTAACTAAATAAATATCATTTGGTGCCTACAATTTACCCTTCCAAAACACATTTACAACTAATAATTAATATTGTGATTGCTCCAGTCGGCCATATTTTTGCCAGGAGTGTGAATAATGAAAAATTAACAGCTGGTACCAATGGATCAAACGCACACCAAAAAAAAAATATTTTAAATTGAAATTTCACTGTACCCGACTTTCCCCTATAAATGGAGCGAATGGGACGCCTCTCGGGAAGTAATATGTGTTGCCTAGTTAAAATATACCCCTGTATACTGTGTTGCCTAACCTCAATACTTGTTTAAGACGTCAAATAGCAGAGTTCAGCATCGTATATTGATTTATTTTCATTGTGCGCAAATAAAAACAGAGTTGAATTAATAAATAATATTAATAATTGTCATTTACGACAAAGTGAATCTTTCATATTATGCTTGTAATGTATGATTAGTGGTATTTCGGTAGTTGTCATTAATTGTAAGTGTTAATATCGGGAACACCTACTCTTCCAGAACTGAAACAAGATGTTTCCAATTTATTTGAATTATTATCAAACGAAAACCATGATACTCGGCAGCCGAGATTTGGATTGAAATAATAAAATAAGGTAAATTTTGTTAATGTTTACACATTCAGAAATTTATAAAATATATTAACAGGTTTTTCATGTAAAAAATGGGTGGACAAGTTAGTCAGGTGTTCCAATCTGGTAGTGCTCTATTAACAAATGGACACGGTCATAAAGTTACTGATTCTACGAGACAGAAAGTGCAGACGATTTTTGATGCTTTGAGAGCTAATCCTAAAATCGGAGTCCAAAGATTAGAGGGATTACTGCAACAAATACCAAGGGTAAATATTGTTTTATATAATATGAAGCTCTTAATACATCTATTAGTTGAAGGGGTATGTGGATGAAGGAGCTATGTTATGAAAACTTGTTTCTGAATAAATAATGTTTTAACTCAATGTTATATATGGATTTGAATGTTATATTCACTGTGTTTCCCGAGTAATCATGTCAATCAATTTCCGATTTTTAAATATTTATCAGCGTAAATGTGTATATTGGAATGGCTGTCTCACTAAAACCACCAACAACATTTTTTCGAACCGGGCAATAATCCTGACAAGATGAAAGCAGCAGTGTGTCCACATTGGGCTGTATTACACAGGCGAATCTTCAGAGTGCCTGCTATGATCCCTGTGGACACATGCGGGCATCCACTAAAGAGGATTGAGTCCTTAATTGAAGGACTTGGCTTTATGGATGCGTGAGTTGCAGAAATGGGCCCGCCAGTGGCCTCAGTGCCTGAATCTTGGCTGGAACTTGCTCTGCTATTTTTAGCTTTATTCCTAGCTCTTTTTCTGTGAAGTTTTATGTACCTTCTTTCAGGATTTTTGAATCGTTTGCATCTATTGGTAGACCTAGGACTATTACATTTTTCTTTGTTTCAACTTTGACTTTTGCGATAGTTAGTTACTTTTCTGGTTCTTGTTTTTCTCTCTGCATTGTTTAGTTTCTTTTATTAACGGATTCTACTTGTTTTATGTATTGTTTCTGTTCTTATTTTACTGTTTCAATTATGTTGTCAGTTTTTCTGTTTTTACTGCTAAATGTTTCATCAACATTAATAACTTATCCAATTTTTTATCTTACACTTTCTTTTTTTGACTGTGTTCTTACAGTACATTTACTTTTATTACTAAATATTTCATTGTTATCTTCACTATCCGTAGGTCTCTTTTCACGGAATTTTTATCAAGGCTGTAAGAGTAGTTACATACTGATTTTCATGTATCTTAGTTAAACTTTGTGCTGCATTTTAGTCTGCTATTTTCACTACAAAAGCAACCTGAACAAATTTTTTTCGCAGTTTATATGTAACGTAACTTTTCCCCTTTTCCCTCCAAATTGCTGCAGCATTTTTTTCCAAAACTCGAAATGTTTTAATTCTTTTTGTACCTCTGGTAGTTAAACTATCGTTATTGCTAATTGGCAAATATCATGCGATAGTAGGGTATGGGTGATAACTTTATTTATTCTCTGATTCGGATTTATTTGACTCATTTTGACCATTGTTATTCACCAATAACATCAATACGTTACTGTCTCCTGGATATGCACCAATCGACTCTTCTATCTTTTGTTAATTTTTATCACTTTCTGATCCTGACTGACTTGGCACAGATTTCTCTACCGCTTGATTAATAATATTATTATCTTCTGGTATAGATACCATAATATTTTTAACTCTTCTTATTTTTTCTAAAATATTTAGTATGTTAGGTACTTTCTATGCTTTTCACTAATAACTTAGTAATGATAGTTATTATTATTGGTGATTTTATTCTAGTGATTCTAGTTTGTTGATTATTCAAATTGAATAGTAAAATATTATTACCTACCTTGACATTTGGTTCGCTTTTCATCATTATTTCCTCTAGGCTTATTAAAAATAATATTTTGCTCTTGCTTCAAATTCCATAACTTTTTGTACCATAAGTTTCTCCCATGACAACATTTTTACTTTTATTTTAAACTTAAATGCAAGAAAAACACAACTGACCTTGACATTCAATGAAAAACTATAAATTTAAAGGTCAAGTGTTGAGAGTTCAGCCACATCTTACTACAATGTAACTTTAGAATGTTGTGACTTCGATTGGAAGAAGGGGTTATGAGTACTTGATTCTTTCTTCCATAGCAACATTGACAATTACTGTAACTTAGCTCCTTCTTCAATTGGGTATCTGTCTAGATATTGCAAGCAGAGCCAAATGCTTTTGGGACAAGACGCATTAGTATATTATTAATGGAATAATTACAACAGGTGTGAAAACAGCCACTGTTTCGATGTGGCAACACCGCACACAAGTACCTACCATTTTATAAAAAAATAACAAAGCGATGGCACGCATTCAGACTAGATGTTTAATATTCATATTCAATTGAACCATCATTATGAACTGTCAAAAGTCATTGTCGGGTCGTAGGAGGGGGACAGGTCGGTTTAAATATTAATTAATTCTATAAAAAAATAATAAAGCGATGGCACGCATTCAGACTAGATGGATAATGTTCATATTCAATAGAATAATTATTGTGAACTGTCAAAAATCATTGTCGGGCGTAGGAGGGGGACATGTCGGTTTAAATATTAATTAATTCTATAAAAAAATATTAAAGCGATGGCACGCATTCAGACTAGATGGATAATGTTCATATTCAATAGAATAATGGTTGTGAACTGTCATAAGTCATTGTCGGGCCGTAGGAGGGGATACAGGTCGGATTTAATATTAATCAATCCTACAAAAAAAATAAGAAAGTGATAGCACATATTGAGATTAGATAGATAATGTTCATATTAAACAGAATCATCATTGTAAACTGACAAAAGTCATTGTTGGGACGTAGGAGGGGGCACAGGTCGATTTAAATATTAATTAATTCTATAAAAATAAATAAACTTGTACCCCTTCTACGACCCTACAATGCCTTTTGTCAGTTTACAATGATGATTCTGTTGAATATGAACATTATCTATCTAGTCTCAATGCATACCATCGCATTGTTATTTTTTTGTAAAGATTATTAATATTTAAATCGACCTGTGTCCCCCCCTACGACCCGACAATGACTTTTGACAGTTTCCAATGATGATTCTGTTGAATATGAACATTATCTATCTAGTCTCAATGCATGCCATCACATTGTTATTTTTTTGTAAAGATTAGTAATATTTAAATCGACCTGTGGCCCCCCCTACGACCCGACAATGACTTTTGACAGTTTACAATGATGATTCTGTTGAATATGAACATTATTTATCTAGTCTCAATGCATGCCATCACATTGTTATTTTTTTGTAAAGATTAGTAATATTTAAATCGACCTGTGGCCCCCCCTACGACGCGACAATGACTTTTGTCAGTTTACAATGATGATTCTGTTGAATATGAACATTATCTATCTAGTCTCAATGCATGCCATCGCATTGTTATTTTTTTGTAAAGATTATTAATATTTAAATCGACCTGTGCCCCCCCCCCTACGACCCGACAATGACTTTTGTCAATTTACAATGATGATTCTGTTGAATATGAACATTATCTATCTAGTCTCAATGCATACCATCGCATTGTTATTTTTTTGCAAAGATTATTAATATTTAAATCGACCTGTGCCCCCCCTACCACCCGACAATGACTTTTGACAGTTTACAATGATGATTCTATTGAATATGAATATTAAACATCTAGTCTGAATGCGTGCCATCGCTTTGTTATTTTTTTAAAGAATGGTAGGTACGTGTACGCTGTGTTGCCTCATCGAAACCGTGGCAGGAAAAATTCATTCATTACGTTCTTGTTAGTAGTCATATAATTTAAATAATAAACCTTTTATTGTGAAACATTTAAATTATAGAATGAAAATATATTAGCAATTCACGATGAGACCGGTTATAACTTGTTACAAAAATGCGTCGGTGCTAACAACGTAGAACTTGTTAGATGGCTACTAGCCAGACATAGTGCTGCAGATGTCAATAGGTTTCCTTGTAGCTTACCTCTTCATATAGCCTGCTTAAAAGGGTAAGTCGGCAAACGTGTTTGAACGAATATTTCAAATTGTTTGTTGTAGACATGACGAATGTGTTGAATTACTTTTAAAACATGGAGCAAAATCAGATGTTGAAATGCGAATGTGTTGGCCAGGTCCTCATAGCAGTAATTGTGAAGAAAGGGGAAAATATTGTGAGTGAGGGTAGTTTATGTAGTTTTTTTTATTGATAACGTTAATATATAATAATTGGTTATTTTATATATATTTCCTTTTTGGCAAAATTTATTTTCCAAGCATAGGTCTATTATTCTGTCTCCATTTCCATTTTTCGGTTTTCCTCCATTTGTTTCCGACGTTTCCAACTTCTCCATTCAAGTCTCCCATTATGATTACTTTGTAACTAATTTTTGTTCTTAAACCAAAATGTTGGATGAATGTTTGATATATTTTTATAGCTTCAGCTGTTCAACACGAAGAAGCTTGCATAGAAAGAGACAGTAGAGAAAGGGCACCAGTAAGCAAACTACAGTCTGCCATTTATTACGCTCTTGATGGTGATCAAGTTAACATCCTAACATTATTATCCCAAAGGGGAGAAGATCCTTGGGTACGTACCCAACTTATTATCTTCGAATACAATTACATTGAATTTATTAATTAAAATGTTTTCAGAATGGAATTTTTCGCGCTAGAAAGCCATTGTTGCATTCAGCTTGTGAACGAGGAGCTTGGAAATGTACTGAATATCTGATAAAGGAACGTTCTGATGAGATACACGTTTTGAAGGATGAATATTATCCTATTCATTACGCAGTTTTACACGATAGTAAATTCCTTGAACTCTTAATTGGTGAGTATAATTTACAAGTTCCTATAACTTTTATATATAACCTCATATAAAATGTAGAGGCTAAATAATAATAATAATAAGTTTATTGCAATATTTACAGTGTGTCTTCTGAAAAATGAAACAAAATACAGATTAATCTGTGCCAGATATAAATAATTTTTGATTATTTATTTTTGTAGATCATGGTGCAGACACTACAGTTCGTACATGTACTCAACAGATGACTCTTCTACATGTAGTATTACTAGTAGCTCATAAATCAGCCGAGGATACAATAGCAACAATTAGATTATTGCTCGATCACGGCTGTAAAGAATTAATCAACACACCTGATAGTCTTGGAAATACTCCTTTACATGCTCTTATAGTAAGGTAAGCTGTTTCGATAATCAAGTAATTAGTTCTTAAATATTACCCGAAGTTTACAAAATATTATATCTCAGTAGGGGTGGTCGAACCTTATATTGTTATCAATAAAAATTGTGAATTGGCGACAGTATGTTTAATTTTTATTAAAATTTATTCTATTACAGTTTTTTTTAATTACTATAGAATAAAAAAGTATGTAAACAATTATTCGCCCAATAGATTACAACAAACGGGAATCCAGCAACAGGAATTAACCAACAAAAATGCCTCAAACAAAACACGAACAGTCATCAACTAGCATATAAGCAGAAATAGTCGAGAACAGCCCAAATAAGCAGTAACAAAGTAAAAACCTCACAATTAAATGAGGACAGCTCCTTCACGCAGAAATAGTTTCAATAAAAGCAGGAACACCCTGATCAAACAGGACATCTTAATTAAAAAGCAACAGTCCCAATGAAAGAAGAAACAGTCTCTATCAAATAGGACAACTCAATTAAGCAGGAACACTCCCAATCAAAGAAGAAACAGTCTAAATCAAAGCAAAAAAAATCCTAATTAAAGTAAGAACAGTCCCAATTAAAGCAGAATAACTCAATTAAGCAGAAACGGTCCCAATCAAAGCAGAAACAGTCTCATCCAAAGGTGGAACAGACCTAATCAAACAGGACAACTCAATTAAGTAGGAACAGTCCCAATCAAAGAAGAAACAGTCACAATCAAAGCAGGAACATAGTCAATCAAACATAACAACTTAATAAAGCAAGATCAGTACCAATCAAAGCAAAAAGAGTCCCAATCAAAAAAGGAACATTCCGAATCAAAACATGAACAGTTTCAATCAAAGCATGAACAGCCTTAATCAAACAGGATAACTCAAATAACTAACAGCGGTCCCAAGTAAATCAGAAACAGTCTCAATCAAAGCACGAACAGTTTCAATTAAATATGACAACTAAATTAAGCCTTCACAATGAAAGTAGGAATGGTTTCAATCAAATAGGACAACTTACCGAAGCAGGAACAGTTCCAATCAAAGAAGAAACAGTCCCAGTTAATGCTGACGGTCCCAATCAAAGCAGAAATAGTCTCAATCAAAACAGGAACAGTGACAATCAAACAGGACAAATCAATTATCCAGAAAAAGTCCAAATCAAAGCAGAAACAGTCCCAATCAATGCGGGAGCAGTCCTAACCAAAGCAGGAGCAATGTCAATCAAAAAGGACAATTTAGTTAAGCAGGATCAGTACCAAGGAAAGCAGAAATATTCCCATTCAAACAAAGAACAGTCCCAATAAAAGCAGGAACAGTCTCAATTAAACAGGTACAGTGTCAATCAAACAGGACAAATCAATTAACCAGGAACAATCCCAAAAATAGCAGAAACAGTCACAATATGTGCGGGAACAGTTCTAATGAAAGCAGGAACAAAGTAAATTAAACAGGAGAACTTAATTAAGCCGGATCAGTACCAATCAAAGCTGAAAGAGTCTCTATCAAATAAGGGACAGTCCCAATCAAAGCAGGAATAGTTTTATTCAAACTAAACATCTCAATTAAGCAGGAACAGTTCCTATCAAAGCAGGAAATGTCCCAATCAAAGAAGAAACATTCTCAATCAAACAGGACAACTGAATTAAGCAGTAATAGTTGCAATCAAAGCAGTAACTGTCTCAATCAAAGCAGGAATAGTCTTAATTAAACAGGAAGAGTGACTATCAAACAGGACAAATCAATTAACCAGGAACAATCCATATCAAAGCAGAAAGAGTCGCAATCAATGTGGGAGCAGTCCTAATCAAACAGGACAACTTAATTAAACAAAATCAGTACCAAGGAAAGCAGAAATATTTCCATTTAAAGAAGGAATAGTCCCAATAAAAGCAGGAAAAGTCTCAATCAAACAGGACATATCAAATTAAGCAGAACGTGTCTCAATCAAACAAGACAACTCAAATCACCTGCATTGGTTCAAATCAAAAGTAGAAACAGTCTCAATCAGAGCAGGAACTGTCAATTAAACAGAACAACACAATTAAACACGAACAGTCCCAATCAAAGAAGAAACAGCCCAAATAATAGCAAGAACAGTACCAATCAAAGCAGGTGCAGTTCCAATAAATCAGGAATAGTTTTAATCTAACAGGACGTTTTAATCAATCAGGATCAGTCTCTATTAAATCATGAATAGTCCCAATCAGAGCTAGAACAGTCTCAATCAATCAGGATAATTCACAATTAAAGCAGGAGGACATGAACACTTAAATAACCAGGAACGGTCCAAATCAAAGCAAGAACAGACATAATCAAAGCAGGAACAGTATCAATCAAACATGACAACTCGGTTAACCAGGATCAGTTTCAGTAAAGGTAGAAATTGTTACATTCAAAGTAGGAATAGTCCCGATCAGAACAGGAACATTTTCAATAAAATAGAACAACTCAATTAAGCAGGAACTGGCCCTATCAGTGCAAGTACATCTTAATTAAGCAGAAACAATCCCTATCAAATCAGAAACAGTCGCAATCAGAGCTAGAACAATTTAAATCTAATAGAACAACTCAATTAAACAGGACAATTCAATTATCCTGTATCATTAACAATCAAAGCAGGAACAGTTTCAAATCAAAGAAGAAAAAGTTCAAATAAAAGCAGGTACAGTCCTATCAATATAGGAACAGTCCTAATAAAGCAGTCTTAATCTAATAGGACATCTTAATTAAACAGTAACAGTCCCTACCAAATTAGGAATATTCCCAATCGAAATTAGAATCTCATTCAAACACAACAACTCAATTATCCAAAAACATTCACAACCTAAGCAGGAACAGTATTAATCAAACAGGACAACTCAATTAACCAGGATCGGTCCCAATTAAAGTAGAAACAGTTACAATGAAATCGGGAACAGTAAAATGGGACAACTCAATTAAGCAGGAACCGTTACTATCAATGCAGGAAGGAATAGTTCCAATCAAAGCAAAAACATCCTTAATTAAACAGAACAACTCAATTAAGCACAAGCAGTCCAATTCAAACAGGAAAATGTATCAATAAAACAGCAGAGCTCAGTGAAGGACGAATAGTTCTATTATAGCAGTAGCACCCGACTCAGACAGACAAGCTCAGTCAAGCAGGAAAAATATCAATAAAAAGCAAGAATAGTCTCAATCAAACAAAAACCGTCCCAATCTGTCAGAATCAAAGAGCCAAAAAGATGGATTTGGTAGAACCTCATAATCTTTTCAGTCTTGAAACAATTC
The DNA here is from genome assembly GCA_963921935.1 of Galeruca laticollis. Taxonomy (NCBI): domain Eukaryota; kingdom Metazoa; phylum Arthropoda; class Insecta; order Coleoptera; family Chrysomelidae; genus Galeruca; species Galeruca laticollis. The sequence continues at coordinate 65,123,473 of OY998185.1, read as the reverse complement.
TTCAAATTTTATTTAGACACATTTCAATAGTAGATTGGTCTTAGGGCTTGAAGAACAAAAAGGAGGAAATACTTGTCAATAGTACCTTTTATATATTGAAAAGTCAATTTGCCCATGTATAAATAAGGTACTCGATTAAATAATTTGTCTAACTGATTATATTGTTAGGTCAAACATGATAATCTACCTAAAAGGCTGTAGAAAAAGTTTTTAATTTGGATAAAGCAAATAATAAATTATTAAGAGCAGTGTTTTTGTGTCATTTAAAATGAAGAAATTATACAATTTAACAGCAAGCTACAATAATTAAGTGAAGCGATTGAATAGTCACAAAAAAATAGAAAGTATTGTTGATACTAACAGGAATTTTGGATTATATATTGGATAATATCTATTTGTATTGGGATATGTTAAATCTTTAACACATAATTTTTCAGTTAAAATTAAATTGATCAACAAAATATGGTAATATCTTATATTTGTATTGTATTTTACGTTTCTAATGTATATTTTGTATTATTTGAATTTTTAAAGATTTTTTACTTAAAACTCTCTTCTCTATATTGGCTGAACTTACTGAATTAGATCATTAAGTTTACATGAATGCATTCTCTGTAGCTGGAAGAACAGAATTAGACCATCAGTCATCAAAATATCAATTGAACTTGATATTATTAATAGAAACAACAAAATAGCATATAAAGAATAGACGTTTAGACAGTGTCTAGCCTGCTACGATGCTCTGCAACTGGCATAGTGACGTAGTCAGTTGAAGAGTCCAATGAAGTAATAGGAGATGTGAACAACATTGCTTATCTGGTGATTATGTCTCTTATTACTCTTCTAGATTTCTGTATATATCCAAGATATATTTTTATGAAACTGTAGCCGTCGATATTTGTATTTGTCCCAATTTCGTGATCCTGTTTGATGTAAATATAATAAATGAATAATTATAAAAGTAAAAATAATGAAACGTAAAAAATTGTACTGAATTAGTTCATACATATCAACCTTTCTACCTTCTTATTAATTATAGATATGCCCTAGAGGAAGCGCAGTATGGCTATGATAAATGGAACAAATGGGATATATTACACCTTGTACGATACCTCATCCAAAACGGTGCTAGACAGTCGATAAATCACTCAGGAAATTCCGCTGTGGCGTGTGTATTGAGACACGTTAGAGATTGGGACGTTTGTTATGAATTGCTCAATATGTTACTCAACGAAGAAGGTAACGGTACCGAAAATTCTTTACCAGCAATTATTATCGATTAATTTCAGGCGATCCCAATATGGTAGGAAGAGACGGTTCGGTACCTTTAATGGTTTGCTTGGTACCACTCATAAATAAAGATCCGTTACATCACTTTACTCATAATATGAAAGTAAGTTACTTCTAAATCTACGATGGTACTTATATGATATATTTTGTACGATAAAATTAAACAATTTAATTTGTTTTATTTCATCGTTCATTTTGTTTTTAGGTTTGTTATTTGAATTGTATAAAGATTCTCCTGAAACACGGCGCCAATTCGAATTGTAGCTACAGGGCTAATCTGACACCATTGCACGTTTTAGTTTTCACAGTATCGGAAAACATAACGATAAATTGCAATATACAGAAGCGAGGAAATTTCGAATTTATTAAAAATTTGTTGATACTTTTGTTGAATCATAATTTAGATCCTAACGTTAGAGTCAGTAGGACGAAGGAACACATTTTACAGAGTTGTATGGATATGGTTATGAACGTTAGGGACTGTACAGATATTCATTATGTGTAAGTATCATTTTTTTATAATTTAATTGTTGTGGTTGTTTGAGGAAAATTTTAATATATCAGTATCCAATATTAATTGTGAAATATAAGTAATAGAAACAGTTGATCAATAAGTTTGGGAAGATATGCAACCTTAAGGGTGAAAATGTAGGGCAAAAAGTTACTGCCCAAATTGGAATGTTTTAATTTTTCACAGAAACAGCCCCAACCAAAGCAGAAACAATCCCAAAGGAAGCAGGAACAGTCCTAATGAAAGCAGGAACATTCTCAATCAAACCTGGGACAATCAAACAGGACAACTTAATTAAGCAGGAATAGTCCCTATCAAAGCAAGAACATTCCCAGTCCAAACAGGAACAGTTCCAATAAAAGTAGGAGTACGCCAATCAATTAGGCCTAGTCTCAATCAAAACAGGAACGCTCCGATCATACAGGACATCTCAATTGAGCAGGAACATTCACAACTAAAGTGGAAATACTACAAACAAACAAACAAGAACAGTCTCAATCAAACAGATCAACTCAATTAGTCATAAATGGTTCCAATAAAAGCAGGAAGAGTTCCAATTAAAGCAGGAACAATATCAATCAAATAGGGCAGTTTAATTTGGCAGAAACGGTCCTAATGAAAGCAGGAACAGTCCCAATCAAAGCTGGAACAATTCCAATCAAAGCAAGAACAATCTTAATGAAACATGATAACTCAATTAAGCAGGAACAATCCCTATCAAAATAATTCATTCCCAGTCAAAGCAGGAATAGTCTCAATCAAACAGGACATTTCAATTAAGATAGAACAGTCTTAATCAAAACGGAAATAATTCCAATAAAAGCTGGAACAGACCCAATCAGCGCAGAAGTAGCCCCAATCAAAGAAAGAACAGTCTCAATTAAACAGGTCATCCCAATAAATCAAACAGGACAACTCAATTTAGCAGAAACAGTTCCAATCAAAGCAGAAGCAGTCCCAACAAAGAAAGAACAGTCTCAATCAAACAGGTCAACTCAATTAAGTAGGAATAGTTCCTATAAAAGCAAATAGATTCCCAGTCCAAGCAGGAATAATCCCTATTAAAGTAAGAACATTCTCAATCAAATCAGGAACAGTTTTAATCAAACAATGCATCTAAATTAACCTGGAACTGTCCTAATCAAATAAGAAATTATCCCAATAAATGCAGGAACAGTTCCAATCAAAGCAGGAACAATCTGAATCAAACAAGATAGGTCAATTAAGCTGGAACAGTTCCAATCAAAGCAGGAACAGTTCCATTCATAGCAATAACAGTTTCAATTAAACAGGATAACTCGATTAACCAGGAACAGTCCCTATCAAAGTTAGAACATTCTCAGTCGAAGCAGGAATAGTGTCAATCAAACAGGACATGTCAATTTAACTGGAACAGTCCCAATCAAAGGGCGTACATAATTGTGTATGGTCGTTAGAGTTTCTATGACTGCGGATACATAAATGAAATACTGCAAGGTTATGTTGTCCCATATGCACCATTTATTGGAGATAATTATACCGATGCATGACGATGCGCGTCCTCATACCGAAGGATTAGATGCCAGCTCAGATTTGCTCTTTTATAGCAATGGGAATTAATTCGAAAAAATGTTGTTTTGGACTTGATTGACATTATGCCTAGCCTAGAAAAATGAATACCGTTATACAGGACTTATGGATCTTAGGGTCCCTGTCTGTTCCTTATTGTAATAATAATAATAATTCGAGGTATTAATTAGACAGAGAAGTGATTACTACTGGTGTTTTTATTGTTATTTGTGTTTCTGATGATGATTAAAAAAATCTTTTTTTGTGTGTTTATGCTCATAAACTTGATTCCAAAATATTTTCTGAACAAACCATACTATAAAAACTTATACCAAATCGTGACTATTGTTGTTAAAAGTTACAATAATAACAAATATAAAATTTTGGCATTTCTATAGCGGTGCCTGTTTTTCGTGCTGTTGAGCGTATCATTGCATTAACAAACATTCCTCCCCTCCTACCTATCCAAGGGGTTACGGTATTCCACTTCAACGGTGATTTCTGGCATTTTTTAATAAAATTATAAGGCGAATGTTGATTCAGTCTGTCTTGCCAAAGTAAAGTTTACAGTTTTTGAGGGCTATTAGGCAAAGCAGCTAGATGTTCATTTGGTCTAAAACCATGTTTGTGTTGGTTTGCCCGATATAAATTTAAACATATGAGTTTAAAGTGTTGTGATCTAAACTGTCTATTTTTTTGCAGATATGATCTCACTCTTACGCTTATACAATTCGGGGCTAACCCAGATCTGAGTTTAAGTATGTCGGAGGCTATAAAAAGTCATCCGCTGCACGCGCAAAGCGTATGGAAAACAAAAAATTACATTTTGTATTATTATATAATGTTGATATCCCGAAAAGAAAATCTAATCACAGATCCCCGTCTTAGTTTCGCCAAAATTATTTGGCTGTTTTATTGCGTAATGCAGCACAAGCCTCTATTCGAGTGCCTGAAGGTAAGACATTTTTTTTAAATGTTAAATTTGATTGGAATTATTCAGAATTTTTCCTTTTCAGATTCTCCACACTCAACAACTGAGTCTCGTTCCGGGTAAAACGACTGAACCTTTAACTGTCATCATAAGAGATCTGTATAAACGACCACGTACTTTAAAACAGATTTGTCGAGTTAAAATACACAATTGTTTAGAGCGCAAACCGGGACTTTACATCAACAAGCTTAATTTACCGAATCAACTCAAAGATTATTTGTTAAATTTTCAAGCATGAATCAATTAATAAGTAGAGAAAATTAACTTTTCATTAATATGATAGCGGTGTATAAATATACAGGATGTCACAGGTAAATATACAGTTTGACATATTGAATAAATTGGTTCATTCAGATTGTATCTCAACGAAATAAAAATGAATCTTTGGATTGATTTCTTAACTTCATAATGGTGTGACTTGAAATAATAAGGCAATAAACGTTGGGTTTGACAAGTGATATCTGTCGAAATTAGTATTTCGTGTACAATTGCTGCAGCTGCTTTATGCTACAACAAACACGAGACAACCTGTACATATATTTATTTTTCCGTGAGACTACGAAAAAAATTATTGTTTCTATCGATTTTATAAATGAAACAAAATAAATTCATATACAGTATGGCCGAAATAAAAATATATGGGAAACGAGAGCATCAATTTATTTTCCGCGGAAAAGCTTATATGACCGTATAAAAAAACTCAAATAAAATAAACTATTTGAAAAAATTTCGGAAAATATTTTTTAATTTCTTTAATAATGAACATTTCAGAAAACGGATAGCAAAAATGTAATCCCCGAGTCAAAATACAAGGTACTTGATCATTTTTCCCATACGTTAACTATAAATAAAAATTTTTATCCAGGACCACGAATTTTTTTAAAACTTTTTGACATGCCTCCATATAAAATATAATTATTCCGGTACTATGAAAGATGTCGATTTTGTTCTTATACCATTTGATAGAGGAAAGATTAGTCTTTAATAATGACCTTATTTCGTTTCTTCCATTTAATATTTGTAGAAATTATAGAGGGGTTAAAGTTGAGCTAAAAATTTTTATTAAAATTTATCCTAAAAAAATTCATAGCAGCTACGTTTATGAGTTGGAAAGACCAAATTTGGTAAAAATCGAAAGAGGGGACTTGATATTATTATAAAAAAAATACTGAAATTTTCCACCGGCATTATAAACCGAGTTATTAATCATCAACGTTAACATTTTTACACCAAAAATATCTATTCTCAGCCCGTGGATTGAAAATCGAAAAAAAAATGTTTCCGATTTCCATGAAATTTTGCATAGGGGGATTTTTGGATGCGGGAATCCAAAAAATTTGTCAGTTGATCGAATAAAAAAATTATTTCGATTGGAAAATTCAGGAAATCAAATTTTATGGAAAACTATACATCAAAATCTGATATATTTTTTGAATTCTACAACATGAAATACATAATACTTCACTTTTTACATACATTCACTAGAAACCAAAATTTTCAAGTTTTTGGTCTGGAAACCAAAATTTTAGAAATCTTTTTAACATGACTCCATTTAAAATTTTATATTTTCGAAACTGAGAAAGATATCAACTTCTTTCTCACACCATTCGATAACAGAAAAATATACCTTAATTACTGACCATATTTCGTTTTATTCATTCAGTATTTGTGGGAATTATACAGGGTTAAAATTGGTCTGAAAATTTTTACTAAAAATAACCCTAAAAAAATTCGTAGCTGCTACGTTTATGAATTACAAAGACCGAAATTGGTAAAAATCGAAAGAGGGGAGTTAATATCATTATAAAAAAAATACTGCAATTTTGCACCGGCATTATAAACCGAGTTATTAACCATCAAAGTTGACATTTGTACACCAAAAATACTTATTTTCAAGCATCGAATATCGAAAATAAAAATTTGTTTCTGATTTCCATAAAATTTTGCATAGGGGGGTTTTTGAATACGGGGAATTAAAAAAATTTGTCTATTGGTCAAAAAAAAATATTTCGAGTGGTAGATTCCGAAAAATTATTGAAAATTAGAATTTTCCAGAAAACTATACATCAAAATCGAAAACTGACATATTTTTTGAATTCTACAACACGAAATACATAATACTTCACTTTTTACATACATTCACTAGAAACCAAAATTTTCAAATTTTTGGTCTGGAAACCAAAATTTTCGAAAACTTTTTAACATGACTCCATTTAAAATTTTATATTTTCGAAGCTAAGAAAGATATCGACTTGTTTTTTACACCATTCGATAATTGAAAAATGTATCTTAATTACTGACCATATTTCGTTTCATCCATTCAATATTTGTGCAAATTATACAGGGTTAAAGTTGATCTAAAAATTTTTATTATAATTTACCCTTAAAAACATCGTACCAGCTACGTTTATGAATTGCAAAGATCGAAATTAGTAAAAATCGATAGAGGGGAGGTAATACTATTATAAAAAAAATACAGCCATTTTCCACCGGCATTATAAACAGAGTTATTAATCATCAAAGTTAACAGTTTTACACCAAAAATATCTATTCTCAGCCTACCCCTGGTGGATTGAAAATCGAAAAAAAAATTGTTTCCGATTTCCATAAAATTTTGCATAGGGGGATTTTTGGATACGGGGAACCCAAAAAATTTGTCTGTTGGTAAAAAAAATATTTCGAGTGGAAAATTCTGAAAAATTATTGAAACTAGAATTTTCTAGAAAACTACACATCGAAATCGAAAACTGACATATTTTTTGGATTGTACACGTAGTACACTTTTTACATATATTCACTAGAAACCAAAATTTTCAAATTTTTGGTCTGGAAACCAAACTATTTGAAATCTTTTTAACATGCCTCCTTTTATAATTTTATATTTTCGAAACTAAGAAAGATATCGACTTGTTTTTCACACCATTCAATAATGTAAAGATGTACCTTAATTACTGACCGTATTTCGTTTCATCCATTGAATATTTGTGGCAATTATACAGGGTTAAAATTGATCTAAAAATTTTTATTATAATTTACTCTAAATAAATTCGTACCAGCTACGTTTATGAATTGGAAAGATTGAAATTGGTAAAAATCGAAAGAGGGGAGTTAATGCTATTATAAAAAAAATACGGCAATTTTCCACCGACATTCCTAACCGAATCGTTAGTCATCAAAGTTGACATTTATACACCAAAAATATCTATTCTCAGCCTATCCCTTCCTGGTGGATTGAAAATCGAAAAAAATTTGTCAGAGTTGAAGCAACAAAGAGTTTCATGCGTTAAGCACGCAGAAAGAAAAAGGGCTACTGAAGAGAGTGGTAACCGCAGACATGCATGTGTCCTCAGTACGGTATAACCAAGTAAGGGTATAAAACCTGGGAGCAAAGCTGTTGACTGAAACTTTAGAAAATACAATATTAGTAATACTTATAAATAACTAAATTACTGACTACATAGCGAAGCGAGGTGTGAAAATCTATTCCTTAAAAGTAAAATAATTTTAAATATACACCCCAATTATTTATTCCCATTTTCTATATATCCAATGACAAACCGCGATGTCGTGGCGCTTTCAACTGCATTTCTATTGGTTGGGAAACTTACTCGAGTTTGCGTGGTAGAAAAAAGTTGAATTCCTGCAGATGTTAGCATTATCTTTCTTTCTGATCTGAGTTTCAAGATGTCTAGATGATTACCAGTAAGTGCAACGGTTTTTAATTTATTTATTGTATTTGAAACCATTCCAGTTGGGGAGATTAATAAGAACCGTTTTAATTTATTCTGGAAGCTGTTGGTGGCTGAAGTTTGGAAGATTTTGTAGATATTGGTCGATTTTTGGTAACCACGCTACCTAACTCTTTGGAGAGTTTTTAAATTAGAATCATAGCGTCTATTGGATTTGGATATTTACTTTTGATCTTCATTTTGTATGTAAGAGACGATTGTTGGAATTTCCAGGAATTTTTAAGCCCCTGTGCGGTACTTTTTCCTCTGGAGGGATTCGTTCTCTTGAGGGATAATTTACCATTTGGTTCTCTCTAGACCGAGAAGATGAGACGACTACCGTTCGTCCGGACGAGAGGTTAAGAGGATAATATGGGGTGGATTTAAATATTTATATACATTTTTTTGTTATGTAACACAACTATATTTTTGTTGCTTTGTGCCCAACCATATTTTACAGTAGATCGCTTTAGTACCAAAGCTATCCATTGAGTAACGGTTTGTATACCATTTTGTATTTATGACATATGTTATATTCTAGCTAAGTGATAACTGATAACTTTATAACCAGTTTTATTTATTAGTTAATGAATAATTGAACGACTCGGTAGTTGTAGGCCAGTTATTTTTCAATTTTTTGTTTCTGCATCTTGTTAAATTTTAATATCTGTCAACAATTTTTTTGCTTATCACCTGTGGTAGTGACAATAAAACACATTGGTAAGTTTAGAAACCTGCTTTCTTTAGTGTTTCTTATTTATTTGCTAGGTTTAGGATAGGACGAGCAGAAACCTGACTGGCGCCCATTTTTTATAACATTCCGGATATTTTATAATACTCACTCTCACTCACCGACTAAGTCAACTGAAGGCTTGAAAGGTTGTCACCGGAGACAACTAGACTTGCCTGTAACTCATAGGGTCGATACTAGTGGAAACTAGTGACACATTCGGGTGGTTACAACCAGCTACAAAGAGCCTTGAATTCCCATCAACCACCCCCAACCGACACTCCAAGAAGCTTCTACCCAGATTTTGGAGACAAATCGATCAATGCTACTTCAACGACCTTATTGAAAGTATGTAGAGGCGTTGTTTGGATGTTATTGGTGTTAGTGAAAAGCATACTCATTATTAACATATGTACTTTTATTTTTAATAAAATTAAAATGGTACACAACCTCAAATTGTTGTATTTGTTGTTTCAAACTTCAAATATATCGCGCAAAAGAGCACACATACGCTTATATAAAAGAAAAAGAATTCAATTTATAACATATAAAGTCAAGAATCGTTATTAGTTAAGACACAATATCAGAATTTATAAACTTAACCCAACCTTAATTAACTTTTGTGGAGCAGTTTATATGAAATATCCAGTGAAGCCTTATTCTATGGAATGTCGTTGATTTTGTTGAATATTTTGTTTCATTTATAATAAAAAGAAAATTGTTTATCAAATGACTGATTTATTCTATTATAAGATTATTAAAAGAAATTCATTTGTATATACGTAGTGTAAAATATTATGGTAAAAGTTGTATAGTCTATATTACGTTAAACTATTGTGATTATTGTTATGGCAAATTGGTATCAATATTTGAATAAATGATATTTATTATTCAATCGACATTTTTTTTAATAAATACCTAATTCAAACCACTTGTTTGAACATATATTTAATAATTTGAAAAAAAATGCACAAGACGAGAATGATATGAATTATATGATAAGGAAGCTAAGAGAGAAATTTGTGAGGGATTCTATGCTACTGAAGCTGCGCATGAAAGGAGAAGTTGTTGACGTCTTACCCAGAGGGGGACTCATTTGCTTCGATATAGAGACTTTCTGCTGGATTGAAGTGGAAAGCTCTTGGGCAGATATTATCCGCAGACTTGGCACATGAGGTCAGCGCCGAAATTAAACAATTGGGAAGCACTCGAACGACATTCCAAACCCGCTCATCTTGACGGTGTTCTTCCCAAGAAGTCATGCCATGAAATTGGAGAAAATCATCCAACTTGTCGAGGTTCAAAACTCCAGCCTCATTAGTGAGGTTTGTAAAGTCCTGAACTTCAAAAATGGGAGAAAGAGAGCTACCCTCACCATTGGGATCGATCATCAATCTGAGGAGGATCTGAATGCGTTTTGGGCGTATCTCTGTCTCGAAACTGAGAAAAAAGAGAACCCCGCGGAGGATCCAAAGGACATGGAGATACCCTCCACATTCGGTCAACCTGAGATCTTCTCCGGCTCTGTTGGGGGATGCGAAGATCACCTCTGCATCCCGAGAAACTGAGCGGAACTGCTTGGAGGTCGAGGGTCTGATTCGAAATAATGAAACTCTTGGGAAAATATTGCCATGATCGCCGAGGACGGACAGGGAGAGATGGAGGGGGATGAATAGAAGCTGAATTACTCTGCCTCTATGATCCATAACAATTCACATTCACGAATGTGGCACATATTAACCTGCATCACGCGAAGGGATTTTCAGCTGTGATTGCAAGGTTGTTCGCAAAACTACAACTGGGCATTGTACTGATCCAAGAACCATGGATCAACAAAGACAGCCAAAATAAAGATTTGGCATGCAAGGACTCTAAAAGTATCTCCGCGTGCATGTGTAATTATAAGACATTACTAACAATATATATACAGGGTGTCCCAGACTAATTTATTCAGGTTATATCTCCTAAACGAATAGAGAACCAACCCCTTAGTGACAACCCCTAAATTTTTAATTGCGATGGTTGCAGCCTCTTGGTTAGGAATTGGTACTACTTCTGGCTACTTGGAAAAGTAATCCATAGCTACCATTAAGTACTTGTCACCTTTTTTTGTTTTTGGTAGTGGACCGAGTATGTCTACACCTACTTTCTGAAATAGTTCACCGGACAGATATTGAGCAATTTTTCCACGGTTTCTAGTTTTTGGTCCTTTCTGTCCGCTGCATAAGTCACATTTCTTACACCATTCTGTAACGTCTTGGCGATAGTTGACCCAGTAGAATCGTTCACGAAGTTTAGCTGAGGTTTTCTCAACTCCGTAATGTCCTCCTGAACGACTGCTATGAAGTTCTTCCATCGCTTTATCAACAGGTGATTTAGGCAAGACAAGTTAGTGGATCGTAGATACATCGTCAGAGCTCTCCCACATTGGATGGAGTACACCGTCGCGAAGAGTAAGGGAATCCCATCTTTTGATCGTTGAACCATACTTGGACAATTCTTGTTAATCGGGTCTAACTCCATTTTGTAGCCGTGTCCGGACAACTTTTAAGTCTTCATCTTTTGAAATTTTTTTAGGTTTTCTACTGACCACATGTTTTCGTCCGAGTCGCTTCTTATTGTTGTTGCATGCAGCAATTCTATATTTTCATCTTTGTTTATTTGGTTATTATTAATTTCCTTTTCCTCAATTCATTGACAGTAGCTGCATTTTTGTTGAATTCATGGCCATCTGGATAGGGTATCCGCATATCCTTGATAGTGACCTTTTCTATAATTTATTTCAAAATTGTACTCTGCTAAAGTCTTTCTAACCATCTTGCAATTTGTCCTTCCGCATGTTTAAAATGCATCAGCCACTGCAGTACTTTATGGTCGCTTCTGGTGATGAAAGTTCTGCCATAAACGTATGTTTGAAAGTGTTCCATAGCCTTTATAATTGCTAATAGTTCTTTTCTTGTAACGCAGTAATTTTTCTCCGCGCTTCCCAGGGTCTTACTGAAATAAGCTAATACTTTTTCTTCGCCATCTTGTTCCTGCGAAAGAATAGCTCCAATGCCATGTTGTGAAGCGTCGCAGTGGAGAATAAATTGGCCTTCTTTAGGGTACGCTAAAGCCAGTGCAGTGGACAAACCTCTTTTCAATTCAGTAAAGGCATTTTAGCATTCTGAATCCCAATCGAATGATGCGTTGTTTTCAGTAAGTCTGTGTAAAGGTTTGGCTATCTTTCCAAAATTTTGAACAAATTTGCGGTAATATGTACAAAGGCCCAGAAATTGACGAACCTCATGTATATCTTTTAACAGTCTTGAATCGCTGAAATTTTTGCCGGATCAGTTTTTATTCCCTCTGCTGATACAACGTGACTCAAATATAAAATTTCACGTTGAAATAAGGAGCATTTCTTGGAATTCAATTTTAAGTTTGCATTTTTCAGTTGGCTAAAAACTCGTAATTTTTCTTTAGCTCAACTGGTCTCCTAGATGTATTGGCAAGGCGATCGGGAATTTGCTGTTCTATTTTTACCAGACATTTGGCTACCATTACTCCATCTTCTGTCGGCTCACGTGGTTCATCTTTCTTTAAGATGAGCCATGACAATGCTTTCTGAATTTACCGGAATTCTTATATCTTCATCAACTATAACTTTCATTTTGTGCACTGAGGATTATTTCTTTGTTGTCGATGGATAAAATTTTGTTTTACAAATCTATTACAAATTTGCCTTGCATAATGTCTAAACCCAAAATACATTCATCAATGTTTGCTACCAAAAATGAGTGAAGTATGGCCGTGTTTCCAATTCGAATAGATGCTGTTACTTGTCCCAAAATCGGAGTTGTATGATCAGTTGCGGTTTCCAGCACAAGGTCTTTAGGTGTTCTTGCGTATTTCTGTATCAACATATCTGCGCGTATAAATGTTCTAGTTGCCCCAGTATCAACAATAAATTTGCAATCGTGATTTTCTAGTTGTCTCCTAACTGTTACATTTCGGCCATGTTTTAAACAAAGAATATGTGTCAATCGTGGGGCTTTGAATGTTTTTAGTCGCCTTTTAGTAGTTTTCCTGGTTGCTGGTATTAGGGCGCCGATCAGGTGTTGGTGATCGACTTTGGCATGGAGATTATCTTCTAGGGTTGTTTCTTGTGGGGCTATGAGCTCTGTTTCTAACTGGGCTCAGCGATGATGTACGTTGTCTTGATGTTGTACGGTTATCGGAGTTCCTAACTTGGCTTCGAGATCTTGATGGAACTCTACATGTTCTCAGCAGATGTCCAATTCTTTCGCAGTTGAAACATTTCCGGTATTCTTGAATTGATGTACGACTTTGTAGCGTGTCTTTCAGTAGGTTTTCAATTCTAGCCATTCCCCTCCTTCAAGTGTATTGCATTTCTATTTACTAATGCATCTAATTTTTGTCTTAGGTCAAGCTTGTCTGTTTTTAAATCTTTCTCTGTCGTTTTTAAAAATCTTTCTCAACTGTTTTTAAATATTTTTCTACTGTTGCCAAATCTTCCTTAACTGTTTTTAGGCCTTCTTCCATTGCATCTATTTTGTTATCTAAGGCCGCTACCGGAAACTTAATCCTGGCACCGCTATATACCGGTAGATAATTGAATTTTTAATGTATTTAGTTGGTGTTATTGTTGTGATTTTCTTTTAACGTTTTATTGAAGTTTTACTTATTTACATTTAGAACACTTGATGAGAATCATCTTATGACCTTTAGAGTTTTTGGTTGCCGGGGATTCAATAAGGGAGAGACGAGAGAATATTGTGACGGACAACTTCAAAAAATCGACTTCGGCTGTAAATTGAGGTATTTTTAGAATAAAACTGTTATATTCAACTCTGGGAATATTATTCAATCATTTACCTAGACAAACGTGTCCTACCATTCCGTCGAGTATTGATCCGGAGAGTAGAACACAAACCAACCCTATCTGTCGCTAAACTCCCGGTGAAAATTGATCCCGAAACAGAAGCATTTCTCGCTGGTATGAAATCTCCATCGAGTATCGATTCGCAGATAGTGCTGAGCTCTAACCCTACCGAATTCAGCGGAAGGAGGCACCTAGAACCTATATGTTGTAGATAATCCAGAGAAGACGCGGGTATATCTCAGAAGTCGGCGATATCGGAAAAGCGACCATTATTAAACCAGGAATACACCGCAGAGCACTTTAGGGGCGAAGTACGTGAGATTTATAGAAGTCGACCACCCCAACCGACGACCGCCGACCAAGATTGAAATCCCGGAAACAGCGTGGACCAGAAGCGAGATGGTTTGTACATAGTTGTATAGAAAACTTTATTGTACATAATTTTATTATTTCTATGAAAGAGTTTATTTAATTTTATTTCCAGTACAACTGTAACAAAATCGGACAGTGCCTCTAATATTTGCCTCCTTTCCTCCTTCTCCACGTTCCTCCTGTGTACCTCTTCTTCCTTTTCTTATTTTCTAAGGTTTTCCTCTTCCTCTTACTTTCTTTTCCTTTTTTCTTCCTCTTTTTCTTGTTTTTCTTGCTCCATCATCTGAAGAAACCATGCCGGTGCTCCACTATTAGCTTCCATATTGGTGTCGTAATTTGTACTTCTAGTATTGACCATAAATTTCTTTTACCGCTGTCACCACTGTTATAACTTTCACAACTTTATTGAATACTTGGCAAAATACAATACTACTTTTTAACAATTCCAATTATGAACACATCAAACTATTGATTGACTCACTCCGCCACAACTGATCTCTATTTATATATAAAAAGAATTTGCCAGAAAATACTAGAATATTCTATAATTTACTGGTACGTCAATATGGAACACAATAGAAAAATCTTGAAAATTCTAGACTTTTACCTTAATACGTGACTGTGAATACTCCGCTTATTCAGCCCTGTTCGTATTTTCAGTCCTAGCTGACATTCTGACATTCATAGAACAGGTGTAACAATATGATAATTAGCCAGTAAATATCAACATCAGTAACGATGAATCTCTACAGGAAATTACTTTTCGTGCAACCGGACGCAAAACAAGCATTTTGCAGCCGCAACAGAGGCCGCAAAATGATATTTTGCGGCCGTTACCCAGAGTGACGGCCGACAAACATTTTTACGGCCGTTCATATAGTGACTGCCGGCAAACTGAACGCCACTACAACATTTAACATTTCTGAAATATGACAATAACAATGTATTTCGAACCATCTAGTTCAAATGTAGTCAATCGCATAATGTTAATGTCCAAAGAAAATAATACGTTTTTGTCTAATGTAAATAATGATTGTTCAGAAACAATAGATTTAGTTGCTTCATCTTCAGGGATGAATATCAGTAATAATATAAACAGTACAATCAATGTTAATATATATCAAAAATAAAGTATGTTTCTGTTGTGAATTTGGAAATAGTTTTTGGTAAGCCGAGATATTTTGCAATCATACTAGGTATTTTTCCAATCGTATGCACTCCAACAACCTGTGCCGAGCACTTTCCATTTTCATATCTCAGAAATAGACGACGAATAGCAGTATGTTTTGGTCGAAGAGTTACATATTTATAGTAAATTCTTATATAATCTTGATTAGTAATGGTAAAAACACGCTTTTGATCAGTTTTAGTATCAGGAACAGTTACTATCAATACAGTTTTGTCTTCCTGAATATCTTCGAGGGTCATTCTCACTCATTCATCTCGTCGCAATGCTCCTGATATTCCCATTATCAAAACTACCTATAATAATAATTATTATGAATAAAACATCGTACTCCACTTTTTTTCCATATTTATATACCTTCCACAGTAGATGATTTGCATCACTAGCTTGTTTGAGGAAAGAATCAATTTGCTCGTGCGTAAAAACTTTTGATTTCTTTGCTCGATAACCAACTGACTTTTTCTTGAGGAACGGTACCAATTTTAAAAACTTCTCTACGTCAATTCCATCTCGTACGTTAAGCATAGTCTTTAACATAGAATAAATGCTCCATAAAGTTGAACTCTTCACAACTTTTGATCGCTGCATCAAATATCCTAATAATATGTTTTCTGACACCGTCTTGACATTTTGGTTGATACACCAATCTTTGAAGTTGCTGTAACATTTTTCATATTTCCGTTTAGATTTTTCGGGTATCAAATCAGAAAGTGCTGAGTCTATGAGATCTCTCAGCTCAGGAGGAGTGCAAGTAACTGAAATATCACTATCGCTATCGGACATCTTCACGACTTCACGAGAAATGTCAAATTGATTTGTGTTTTTAAATGAAACTCAAGGTCTCTAGTTAATTCCACAATATAATACAAGTTATTGAAAATTTTAAAAAATGGACAATTGTTTCGATAAATCAATATCATCGTCAGAATGACAGAAGTTACATTTTATTTTATGCCTACCTGATGTTTAGTAGTTATATTTTTGGCTAGACCAAGAAGTAACCTAACTTGTGATTGGTTTAATATATGTTTATAGAAAAAAGAAGAAGATGTGATATTACAAATATTGAAGCTTAGATATTATTAGCCCTATGGTGATATCCTGGATATCATTTTTCCAATTAAGATCAGTATAACTGTGCAATGATATAGAAAACCAGGAAAACTATATCTGCTGATCTTTACAATTATCACTTAAGAAGACAGTTTATTAGTGGAGAATTCCCTAGATTTAACTGTTCATTGACAACTTCATATTGTGGGTTTCTTAAATGTCTTCTAATTTCCAGTTCTTCAAGGAAATCCAGTTCTTGTTTCTTTTCACAAATATGCAGCACTTCTAGTTCTGTGTTAGGTGTCAATAAATGATTGGTGTCAAGTAGATGTTTTGCGTAGTGGGATTTATCTGGTTGTTTTAATCTGTAAGCTCGTAAGTGCTCACTGTATCGTATTTCAACAACCAGATAAATCCCACTACGCAAAACATCTACTTGACACCAATCATTCATTGACACCTAACACAGAACTAAAAGTGCTGCATATTTGTGAAAAGAAACAAGAACTGGATTTCCTTGAAGAACTGGAAATTAGAAGACATTTAAGAAACCCACAATATGAAGTTGTCAATGAACAGTTAAATCTAGGGAATTCTCCACTAATAAACTGTCTTCTTAAGTGATAATTGTAAAGATCAGCAGATATAGTTTTCCTGGTTTTCTATATCATTGCACAGTTATACTGATCTTAATTGGAAAAATGATATCCAGGATATCACCATAGGGCTAATAATATATAAGCTTCAATATTTGTAATATCACATCTTCTTCTTTTTTCTATGAACATATATTAAGCCAATCACAAGTTAGGTTACTTCTTGGTCTAGCCAAAAATATAACTACTAAACATCAGGTAGGCATAAAATGAAATGTAACTTCTGTCATTCTGACGATGATATTGATTTATCGAAACAATTGTCAATTTTTTAGAATTTTCAATAACTTGTATTATATTGTGGAATTAACTAGAGACCTTGAGTTTCATTTAAAAACACTAATATGAGCATATTCCACGAAGTAAGGGTCGAGACAGTCAATTTCATTAAATTGATTTGTATTGCTAAATATTTCATCTCCATAGAAACATTGTGATATTGACGTGTAATTTTCTCTATTCGCGTTGAAACGCTGACTTTTCTAAAGAGACATAATGTTTATTGAAATTATGTAATTTTCACGGTTGCACGAAAAATATTGTGTATACTATGGCCGCGAAATGTTTTCGCGACCTCGAGATTATCTTGTCTCGGCCGGAGCGGCCTCGGCGATAATCTCTCTCTCGGAACGCGAAAAAGCATTTTGCGGCGTTAGTATACAAATAACTATTTCTTAAGACCTATCAACGTTCTATTTTCGAAGTCGTCTCTGGTATATAAAAATTATGAAATGATACAGAAGGAACTATTAATAAAAATGTCAGTCGTAAACTTAGTAACGGTAAATACTCTCAAAAAGGTGAATACTATTTCATATACATCGTATTTATTTTTTAATTAGTATCCGCAAATTTATCGCTTAATTTTCTAGGTTAATTTTTGCGTATCCTAGATACATATAGAATATTTATTGGGTATTTACAGAAAC
Source organism: Galeruca laticollis (assembly GCA_963921935.1). NCBI lineage: Eukaryota > Metazoa > Arthropoda > Insecta > Coleoptera > Chrysomelidae > Galeruca > Galeruca laticollis. Next base: position 65,105,594 of record OY998185.1, on the reverse strand, counting down.
TATGCAAAGAAAGTAGGATATAATTTGAATATTTTTGTTTCATTTAAATCGGCAGCAAAACTTTGTCACAATAATATGTAGGTATTTAAACAGTGATAGTTTCTCGTAATAACCTATTTTTATAAAAAAATACCGTTTACATACTGATTGCTGTTGAATACATCATTATTAAAAAGTTTGAAACAAACTACAACTAGTGAACGTAACGTCAGTTGAATTTCCCACAGAGTTTAGGGTACATGTATTAAACTAAAATATCTATTTAGTATATGAATTTGGATACAATTTGTGGCAATAAAACTATCTGATCAGAAAACACGCAGGCAATTAAAAATGTACAAAACTTTATTATTATTATTCAGGAATTTTAATAACCATTACTAAAATATTATAATATATCGTTAGTTTATGCAAGAATGATAGTAGATAACGAATTAGATTATATATCAAAATAAAAATAATGATCTAGCATTTAGAATGAAAAACTTTTTAGGTTAGTTAACGGTACATTTTTTAAATAAAATTAAACTTTCCTTTTAGTATGACCCAATGTACTTATTTCTGTTTCTATCTTTCGAACATAAACTTATAATAAAGCGATGGTAGTTCTTCTAAGACACAAACACCCAATCACCATATCACCAGGTAATAATGGCGGCGGGTCTATCTGTATCAGTATCTATAAGAATCGGCCCATTGTGCATCCTTCTGAGGTTCATACTTCCTTCTAGCTCCAGTCTACTCATCTTAAATTGGCAATAACGTCGCCTGAAGGAAGCTCCCTTATACTGACATATATTAGCATGTGCTCGCCGAATACAGAAAATCTAAATTGAGAGAGAGTCGGACATTCGCAAAGAATGTGTTCGACAGTCTCATCTTTCATCCTCTACAAAGTGGAGTGTCAGACAGACCCAGTGTGTAGAGGGGTTTTCGTAGGTGGCAATGGCCAGTTAGAATGTCCGTGGCTTGTTCATAGTCATTTATTTTTTAACTACTGTAACAGTTCCTTGGTAAGCTTTCTGCGTTGTTCCCTCTACCCTTAAACTTATTAAGGGAACGTTCCTTCAATAGATCAACCGTCGTTGACGCCGATAGACTAATGAAAGTACCATGCCCTAAGAGTTTTAGGAGGCTGCTTTCCTGGCTATCAAGTCAGCAATACGGTTCCCTTTATATTTCCTGTGGCCCTTGATCCAGCCTAAAGTGGGACATTCCAATACTAGGCCTGATTTAATATGGGGTTTGTTCAGGGCTAATAGTGTTTGTTTACCATCCATGAGGATGTAAATATCATTACCTGTGGCGTTCCTTTTGGTAATCTCTTTTGCAGCGATGCAGATAGCAGTTTGAGGAACACTTATATTGCAACTCATTTAATGTTCACATTCTGGGATCTGGAATAAATTCCACAATCTGAGTCTACATTGGTTTTAGATCCATCTGTGAAAATGCGGATTGCGCCTTCTTTTAATGGGTCTTGTGTGTTATTTTTAATGATTACCTTGTAAAGCTTGTGAAAAGCATATCGCGGTGAAATTGAGTCCGTATTCTGTATCTGTATCTGTAAAGGTTGGAAGGGTGGGTAGACCCCACAGCACTTGGGCCACAATTGGCCCATTGTGCATCCTTCTGAGGTTCATTCTAGCTCGTCATCCAGCCTACTTCTCTGAAGTAAGCGATAACGCCGCCTGAATTAAGTTCCCTCATACTGGCGTGTGTTAGCCTGTGCTCGCCGAATACATTAAACCTAAGATGAGAGAGTGGCTGACATTCACAAAGAATGTGCTCGACAGTCTCATCTTCTTGCTCACATCCTCTACAAAGTGGGGTATCAGAGAGACCCAGTCTGTGGAGGTGTTTTCATAGGTGGCAGTGACCAGTCGGAATACCCGTGGCTGTTCGTAGGTTCCGCCTGTTCATAGTCACGTATTTTTTGGCTACTTTGCTCTCCGGATATCGTAGCAGTTCCTTGGCAAGCCTGCAGCCTTCTGCGTCGTCCCATCTACCCTTAAACTTATTAAGGGAGTGTTCCTTTAACAGGTCGACCGTCGCTGACGCCGATAGACCAATAAAAGTGCCAGGTCCCAAAAGCTTTTGGGAGGCTGCCTTCCTGGCTAGCGAGTCTGCAATACGGTTTCCTTTCGATTTCTCATGGCCCTTAATCCAGCCTAAAGTGACCGTGTTGTTGTTACAGGCTTCGATTAAGGCCATGTAACATTCTAGTACTAGGCCTGATGTTATACGTGGTCTGTTCAGGGCTAGTAGTGTTTGTCTACTATCCGTAAGGATGTATATGTTATTACCTGTGGCTTTCCTTTTGGTAATCTCTTTTGCAGCGATGCAGATAGCAGTGAGCTCTGTTTTAGCAACACTTGCATTGCAGCCCATTTTATGTTTAGATTCAGGGGTCTGGAGAAAATTCCACATCCTGAGCCCACATTTGATTTAGACCCATCTGTGAAGATGCGGATTGCGTCTTCTTCCGTTGGGTCTTGTTCGTTGTTTTTAAAGATTACCTTGTAGGGCCTGTTGAAGGCATATCGCGGTGGAATCGAGTCCGTATTGGCCCGCAGCAGTGGGATCTCCCTGAGGGCCTCATGCCACAAGTTACGTCTCAGTTTACCGGATCCTACATCAGGTTGTATACCGGTAGTGTGTAGACATTTTTAGGTAAGAGTTCCATGTTAACTTACTCTTAAAGGTGACCCCTAAATATTTCACCTCTGAAGAAAAGTTAAGTTTGATATTAAGGAGCTTGATGATTTGCAAGCTTCCTTTTTTTCACGAAAAGAACCATCTCCGTCGTTTTCAGATTTATTGACAGTGAATGGTCTTTGCACCATTGCTCTATGACATTGAGGACGTCTTACATTAAAGCACAGAGTATCTCCTCAAGTTTTCCTGTTAGCAAAAGCACTACTAAGTTATCTGCATAAGCTATTGTGTAGAAATTTCCATCGTTAAGGCAGCTGACCAAGGAGCCTAAGAACACCATGTTCAACGGTAGTGGTGAAAGTATCCCTCCCTGTGGATAATCTTTTATTACAACCAGACCTCTGATGGTGACATCGTCTATCTTAATTTTGATTGCTCTTTTTGAGAGTTTAGTTTGGGGGATATTCTTGTTGGCAAGTGCATTTGTTATTTTGGGAAAGTGGTTTTGTCAAATGTACTTTCTATGGATATGAATACACCTAGGATAGACTCTTTATTTTCCAGAGATCTTTCGATGCGTCCCGCCACGAGATGAAAAGCGATTTCCCTGGGGTGTATGCATATTGATTTAGGTGCAGTAGATATTGTGTTATCACTACATCTCTTATATATCGTTCACGCTGCTTCTCCAAAGTCTTCATTTAAAACGATTTGAGGATAATAGGTCCATATGCTTTTGGAATGGAATAGTCCATTCTTCCTAATTTTAGAATGATCTCAACTTTAACTTCTTTCCAACCTTTTGGAACTTACCTCAGTGCCAATGAGGACCTGAGGAATCCTACCAGGTGCGGCATTAAATCATTCAGGTCCCACTGAAGTAGAATTGGATATATACCTTCCATTCGTGGAGATTTAAACGGCGCCGATCTGTCGCGTCTATCGGGTGGCGATTCTCCTCTTCCCCCCAGATTACTGTGTTTGTGGTTCTGGATTCGGGGAAGTTGGTTGACATTAATAATTTGAGGCTTTCCTTCAAGTAGGCATATTTTGTACCATTCTCTTAGGTAGGGATAATTGGAGAGGGCTTTTTGAATTTGCTTTGGGGAAATATTCAATTTCCTCGCAGTAAATTCTTCATGTTTCGCTTTGTTTTTGTCTGACTGTTTTATATTCCTAGAGGTGAGACTTGTATGCGTTCTAGGTCTAACTTGTGCGGCCTTTGCTCTTAAGAGGAAAGTCTTCGATCAGTGTATTTTACCTGTTCTAACTTATGGAGCGAAAACACTGACGCTAACAAAGAGAAGCGGGAATAAAATATGAGCAGCATAAAGAATAATGTTGGGAGTATCCTTGAGAGGTAGAGTTATAAACGCAAGGGTCGGAAGGAGAAATGTAGCTACGGATGCCATCACAAGAATATCAAATATAATTAGTTTGAAATGAAAGCTAGCTTTTATTTAATTTTTATTGGTCGTATGTAACGATCATGGCTATTCATAGCCGGCAACTATAGTTGCCTGTAATAACAGTTTTTATAAAGCCAGACCAATGTGAAGAAAACACACATTCAGACCCATTATAAGGGCAACAGGACGAGATATAACGCGTCTCAGAACAAACGTACACACATAAAAAATTACAAAATTAGAATTAATTTTCCCCAATCTTAGCGTAAACGACATATGTGCACTATATGAAAATTGCATGGGATTTGTGGTTCCGTATACCATTCCCGATTTTAATATAATGGAGACGTCTTACCTGCCATCACAAGAATATCAAATATTGAAATATAATTAGTTTGAAATGAAAGTTAGCTTTTATTTAATTTTTATTGGTCGTATGTAACGATCATGGCTATTCATAGCCGGCAACTATAGTTGCCTGTGATAACAGTTTTTATAAAGCCAGACCAATGTGAAGAAAACACACATTCAGACCCATTATAAGGGCAACAGGACGATATATAACGCATCTCAGAACAAATGTACACACACAAAAAATTACAAAATTAGAATTAATTTTCCCCAATCTTAGCGTAAACGACATATGTGCACTATATGAAAATTGCATGGGATTTGTGGTTCCGTATACCATTCCCGATTTTAATAATCGTAAGTACTTAAACTTTTTATTTATTTATTTTTGGAGACGTCTTACCGTACTATCATCATCCTGCCCACTATATAACAAATCTAAAAATGGTATTAATAAAATAACGGTTTAATGGTACCCTTGACCCATGCTAGTATCTTCGATGCGCTTATACGCTTGCAGTTCTTTCTTTTTGAAGCAAAGTAGCATCTTCGTGGACCGGTTGTATCAAATCAAGGACGTATCACCTTCGTTTTTGTCAACAATAAAACTATATAAAACAAGTTAATTCTTTATATGACACAAAATATTCTTTGAAGGCACTGCCAATTTTTGAATTCAATTAAAATATTCTAATCAAATCAAATACCCTGACCATCAAAGTGAATTGAATCTAACTGGTCTTTAGCCTTTAAATCTTCTTTTTATTTTCTCTATAACACAAAGAGAACAATCTTTTTACTTTTACAGGGGGCACTGAGGATGGTTTCGCTATTAAACTGCTCATATTAATTTTATGTACCAACATACATAACTGGTTCTTTCATTTATTCATCTTTGGTTCACACATCTGACCTCACTCGCTCACTTGTTTAAACATTTCAGTTACACAATTTTAAAAGAGCGATAACCAAAATATTAAGTGTAAATTTACAAAGATAAATAAGGCAAAATCTTCTAATTTGGCTAGATTATCCGGTATTGCTTGGTCTTTTTGCAGACTTGAGGCTTGTATAAACAATGTTTTTAAAATTGTGATGTGATATCCGCAAATATTACAATCTCTTGCAAATCTTAACAATCTCAAGGAATGACACAAAAACAACAAATATTTGCTTTCGAATGGGATTGTAGTATTTGATCCGACACAGCCCCAAAATGTTTAATCCAATTTTCAGGGCATACTACGATATTGTTGAAATCATAAAAAAATATTCTCATGGCTATATCTGTTGATATAGGGTGTTTTTGTGACTGTTAGCTGTGAGAGTTTTCGAATTTTTGAGTTGCAATAAATTTGTTATTGATGAATATTTTTTCATGAAGTTTTGGTCACACCTGTTTATAGGCACTCTAAATCCAGCGGCGTAGTGATTTTTTCAATAAAAAAATCGCTAATAAAAAATCCCGATTTTCGACTAAGAAAAAATATCGTAGTATGTCCTGAAAATTGGAATAAACATTTAAAATTTTGTCTCAAGGTAGACCTTTTAGTACTTGACATTTCAAGAAAAAAATTATTGAAATCGGTTAACAACTTCAAATTTTAGGGGGGTGTTTCCATTAAAAATGGCCCTTGACTTATGGTCTTTACAAACACTTTGTTTCATTTTTCTTGACTATTTTCTTACATTCCTCTCGGGTTCTTGCTTTTTCCTTCAGGTTTATAATTTTTATTTCTTCTACCTTTTTTCTTGCTTCTTGTAACCATTTCTTCTTGGGCCGTCCTCTTCTTTTTCTAACACCTTCTCCTCATTCCGTTGGTTTGTATATTACTTTCTCTCATAATAATCTCCAAGATTCTGTGAGTTTTGAATTGATCCGAGAGGTGCCCCTCAATTAAAACCTTGTTATTAGTCTCCACAAGTGTCATCATCACTAATTGTATCAACTTGTTCGGTATTTCCAACTTTGCTAGAGCTTCTTTCAATTTCTGTCTGCAAATGGAGTCGTATGACTGTTTAAAATCTATAAAAAGCAGATGTAGGCTCAGGCTCTGTTCGTAACTGATATTTTGCATCATCTTTAGCGTAATTACTTGATCAGCTGTCGATCTTCCTGCTCGGAAACCTCCCTGATAGTCTCCAACTATTGACTCTATCAAATTCTTGAATCTTGAACGTATTATCGTCGCCAGTATTTTATAAGTCACATCCAGTAAGGCTATTCCTCTGTAGTTTTCACATAGGGTTTTATCTCCTTTTGCAGACTTGAGGCTTGGATAAATCTTGGCAATCCCGAGGAATGAGATCCTGTGCATTATTTTGAAGATAAAATGGAGCTTTCACAATAACAACATATATTTGCTTTCGAATGGGTGTTAAAGTATTTGATGCGACACATATCTTTGAATCGTATTCAAAATTTGCCTGCAAATAATAATTTTGTTCGGGATTTTCAGTACATTTTTGGCATACATGTTTGACTTATTATTTTGCAAAAGCTTAGCTTAAAGTTATTCTCAGACATTTTCCTATAGTATCTTCATTTTTTTAGCTCTCTGATTGTTCGTTTTGTTTATAAAGTTTATCGATTTCAATTAATAAAGTTCTATTTTTCAGATTTTTGTTCATTCGTTGATTTTATTGGTCTTTGAGTAACTTCTTTCACATTGATTTCCATTGTAAGATCAGAGTCATGTGGCAATTTATGTCTAGTATATTGTATGTTTATGTCTAGTCTAGTAGGTAAAGAAATGGACTTCTTTGTGGTAGTCCCGCTTCATTTGCTTTAGATTGGAGAGTATTCAGTATCTTGTTTTACTCTCAAAAATTTCTATTAGGTCCATGATTTTGTGTATCTGGTCTAATATTTGATGATCTTTTAAGAGTATATTTTCTTCTAGAGTTTAGTTGTTATTGACAGGGGGGATTTAACTCTATTTATCATTTCATCTGAGATTGGTACAAATGTTCTAGATGCTCATGATCATATCGCATGTCCAACCTCTTCTTCAGCTGCTCGAAGTCATCCGTTTCTTCCAAAGGTATCGTCAGAAGTACATCTAAGGCATCTCCCCGAAGCGCTATGGTTAGGTTCACTGCTTTATCCTTATCGGACCAATTATTCACTCTAGCGGCTGCTTCAAACTATTTCACATAATTGGTCCACGACATTTTTCCATTGAACGTTGGGGCCTTGACTCGGATAAAACTACCAATGTCTTCTAACTTAGGGTGTGTTTCTGTCTTGCAAGGTTTCGTTAGCTCGGTCTTCTTTTTTTCCGCTGGCGTGTCTTGAGTTCTTATATCTGTCATAGTTTTTTCTAACTCTTTGATATTCTCGTCCATCCTTGTAATCTTATTCTCAATCTTCTCGTCCATCGTTGTAATCTTATTGTCGATTTTCTCGTCCATCGTTGACATTTTATTCTCTATTTTCTCGTCCATCGTTGACAACTTATTCCCGATTTTAGAGACGAAATTTCATTTTCAACGTCAGCGGCAATGTCGTTTTTAATTAATAAGATATCGGCAGATGTATTGTTATTCAAAGTAGAAATCTTGTCGTCAATATTGGCTGAAATATCGTTCTTCATAGCAGAAATATCGTTTTTTATATAAAAAATATCGTTTTTCACATTCGTTGAAAGTTTCTTTTTCATGCCAGAAATATCGTTCTTCATAGCAGAAATCTTCTCGTCCATGTTCTCCTCCATGGCAGAAATCTTCTCGTCCATGTTAGCAGAAATTGACGAGATTAAGGTGGAAGCCTCATCAGTAAATAAAACGGTTTCTGGATCAGGTCATTTTCCAGTGCCACTTTCTACTAATTCACTTTTCTTACCGGACATTTCCAACTCACGATCTTCCAATTCTGCTCTTAACTCGGCCACTTTCAAGTCCCTTAGTCTCTTGGCCATTTTTACGTAGCAATTTATTTATATTATCCCACTTCTGACACCACTGTAATGTTTTTACTTCAGAGACTATGCCAGTGTGCTGTTTCGTAACAATACATGAAAATGACTTTGTAATGAGGAACAGTCTAGAGTGTGCGCTCTTGCAGATCGCGAAGATGTGGTCATCCCACGTACGACCCCTAAGTAATTGAAGGACGGCACTGGGATTAGGGAGAACAACACACATCTTAATATTAAGAGAGGCAGTAGCCACTCAGAACATCATTTCTGCACATTATCTAGATCTTTTTGAAGATTGTTGATGAGACGATGACAGTGCAGTATTATATCGTCTGCGTAAAGGGACATAGAACTAGAAACATCGTATTTTTCATCACTGGCATACAAGACAAAGAGCAGCGGACCGAAAACAGATCCTTGAGGAAAACGCGACAATATAAAGGTCTTTCTGTTTATTGAGACCCTGTTTTTCAGCTGCTTTTCAGGGAAAACTCAGCCGAAAGATTCTAGGAACCATATCTACACCGGGGACAAAGTTAGTTACGAAACCATAATTTTTGGATAATGCATTACCAGCAAGGAGCCTTAATCTTCATCCATGACGCACGCCGACAACACGAAGAAAGCCAGTCCATCGGCACTTTTATTTCTTTGTGTTATCTGTAATATTTGGGTACAAAAATTGAATAAAGACCTTTTTAATTAATTAATTAAGGTCTTTCTGTCTAAATATTCTGATCGACCATAGTTTTAAAATTTTTGGTTTCTATTTCCAATCTAAAAGTCTTCTAATTTTAGTTCTATGCATTGTCTCAGTCTTTTTTCCAAAATTCTGGTTTAGTGTTTATAACTTGTTTAGGCCCAGTATATTGCGTCGAAGAAAATTGTAGGATTTCTCAAAAAAAATTTAATGCACTCAGTATTTTCAATACAAAACTATAAAAATACCAAACAACTAATAGAGTAAATGTAGGATATATGCTCGAGGAGGATATGTGCCCCGAGCACAAAGTTCGCAAAATATACGCATATGATCGCTCTTTCTTCGTTCTCGCGGCAGTGTGGATGATCTGTTGTGCGATATCCATCGTTAGTCAACGCTCGATTACGATTTAGCAAAATATCACTGGAAACAATTAGTAAGGTGAGGTCTTAGTAAATTCTGATCATGCATGACTATCTATCGGATCTTTCGTCGCCAATGTTGATACAAGTTGGGAATTGGTTTTCTAGGTTAGAATTAGTAGAATAGATCAATTATATCGAGAAAATTCGCTAGGGCATATATCCCATCCGAAATAACACTCGGAGGATTTATGACCCAGTAAAGCAGAGGATATATGCCGTTTAATTTGAAACGAATCCCTTAGAGTAATAATAAACAATTCTAAACGCCAGTAGTGAAATAATGAATGAATTACAAAAAGTGGGGATGGTATTGTAGACACATGGCATTGCTAATTTCGGCTGTTTTTCTGACAAACTTGGCACCGACGAATCATGATAATCCAAAAACATTAAATTAAGTGACTTAAAAGTTTATTTTGTCAGTAAAAGTCTTGAAAAACACATCAAAACGAAAGAACTAAATGTTTACACTCTAGTCGTATTGGCGCTAGTATAAACAAACCACGTTTGACATTATTTACTACAATACTATGTCGTATTGGAAATGATCGTCGATCACACTCTGATAATATTTGCATCTTTCTTTATATGGTAATTAAACAAGGACAAAACTACTAAATAGATTACTATTGACACATTAAACAGGTACTGAAATTTTGAGTAATGTTGTCACTTTTAATAAATATGGCAAAGCAGTGGAAGTGTCCACAAGTAAGCTTAGAATGTGACTCAATGTTTGGGGGAGGAAAAAATCTAAACAAACCAATGACTCAATTTTTTCAGACACCAAGAAAATATATTAGAAAGCAGAATATCAAACCACGTGTTTTGTGGTCTGAAGAGAATTTGAGGGAAGCTATCGAAAATGTGAAATCTGGAAATATGGGCATCAATGAATCTAGTAGGAGATTTAATATACCTTCTAGAACTCTCAGAAAAAGATTGACTTCTGATAACTCCAAAAAAGTTCCTCTAGGAAAGCCTCCTGCTCTTGGAGTATCAAACGAAATTCGTTTAGTTAATCATATTAAAAGATTACAGCAGACAGGATTCGCTCCTACAAGAACAACTGTCAGATCAATTACTTTCAGTTTTGCTAAGAAACTACGTCTAGGAAACGTGTTCTCACATCGAGGTGAAATGACAGAAACAGCAGGGATGCATTGGTTTTATTCATTTATGGAAAGGCACCCGGAACTTACCATAAGAAAAAGTGAAGGATTATCACTTGCCAGAGCAAAAGGAATGAATAGAGCAGAGGTTGATGAGTTTTACGAATTGTTGAAAAGAACTCTGGAGAAGTATGACCTGGTGCAGAAATCATGGGCCATCTTCAATATGGATGAGAGTGGCATACAAATAAATAATAAACCAGATAAAGTAGTGGCTGTGAAAGAAAGCAAATGTGTTCATGTTCTCACTTCCAAAGAAAGTGGAGAAAACGTGTCCTTGATAGCATGTGCAAGTGCTGAAGGAACTTTTTTACTACCAGTTCTGATTCTAAAAGGGGTTCGAAAAAATCTGATGACTTTGGAAGGAATGCCTGCTGGATCTGATCTCTATATGAATAAGCAGTCTTCTTTCATTAATTCAGAATTATTTTTCAAATGGTTAAAGGATGTTTTCGCTCATAGGAAACCAGATGGCCCAGTTATCTTGATACTTGATGGTCATGCATCTCATTGCAACAATTTCGACATGCTGGAATTCACCGAAAAAAATAATATTATTTTGTTATGTCCCCCAAATCATACCACACAAGCCTTACAACCACTCGATAGATCATTCTTCAAACCTTTTAAATATTTTTTAAGAGGGATTCCTACATTTTCCAGAGTAAAGATAAGAATATTAACAGAAACATTATCGGAAAACTTGTGGAATCTACCCATTCAATGAGAATGCAATACCTGACTATTTCTTTCAAATTTCTGATCATTCTCCTGAAAAAGAGCCCGATGAAGAATTGGAGAAAAATCAGTTGATACTAGATGAAAATTTCCTTCTAGATGATCATAACTACGTGTTATAATTCGAGGATTTGCTTGTTCTAGAACCTAGTACAGTAGCAGACATGGAAAATGTTGACTAAAATTATAGTTCTATGCATGATGAATCTCCAATTCCTGACATCAATGAAGTTGCAAGTTATTCCAAACCGGACTCACAGTCTCAGATGAAGAGCCGCAATTCACCAGTGCTCAATCAAATATCAGGAGATACGGACGAAACATCATCTAAATATTTGCATGAAATTGCTCCATTGCAAATCATTTGTAACAAAAAGAATGCAAGGAAACAATCAGCAAATATCATATCATCTGAAGGGACGAAGATGAAGAGAAAAGGAAAAGAAGATGAAGAGAACGTACGTACATGTTCGAGTAGAGCCAAAATGGTAAAAAAAAAGAAAATTAATAAAAACTCTCATATTAAACGAATCAAACCTTTAAAAAAATGATCAGGTGAAGATCAATGTGATGATGATGCAGATTGCGTAGAATGTTTGGAAAACTACTATGACACAAAAGAACCTGTGGACTGGATTCGTTGTATCGACTGCCAAAAATGGTTGTACGAAACCTGTACCGTGTATGGCAACAGTTACAATAACTGTGGTCGATTGAAGAAGAGACAGAATAAAATGAAAAACGTTGAAAAAACCATCGATTTGTAATAGATTTAGTGCTGTTCGAAATATTCAATAATAAATGTTGATTTCTTGATCCTCGATTTTCTATCAACAGTTGATTTAGTATCTATCATCGAAGGAAAAAAATTGTATCCTCTAACTGAACTGTGTCCAGGGCATATATCAGCTCTATGAGGGGCATTAATCCTCAGCTCATGGGGCATAAATCCCATCAAGAAGGCATTTATCCCACTTTGTAAATTTTTTCAATTATTTTTTTCAGTCGTTTTTCGACTTAACTAACCTGTTTACAGTTATATAATTTTGTTGTGAACATCGATTCATTGCAATATATTCAATGATATAGTGACATCAATTAAGGTAGGGCACATATCCCAAATTTACCCTATAGTTCGTGTTATTTCCCAATTTTTTTAAAGCCACGAATATTTAGAAAACTGTTAACCTAATAACATCTTCATCTGGTATTCAGATACATTAAATTAAACAAAGTTATTATTAAATCCTATTTTAATACCAGTCCGTGCGCCTTTGGTTCTTGTAACTTCGCTGGGGTCACCCAACTCAAGAATTCACGATAAACATGATCTTCGTATAAAATCCATCCGAAGGCATTATCCAGCTTCAGTCGTTCAATTCTTCACGTCGAAATAATTTGTAAAATGAAAAGTTTGTTAATTCTACTATTATGTGCGGTTTCGTTACCTCATTTTAACGCCATACCCGTAGAGCTCGTTCAACAAATTATTCCCGTGGAGGTGAGATACGAGCAAATAATACCTGGAATTGTTTCAAGAGAACAAATTTTACTGCACGGAAGAAGGAATTTAGAAGAAAAAGTGCAACTGTCTACAGTTGAATTACCGCAAGCTTTGAAACATCTGCCGATACAAACTGAACCTGAGATTTGGGCAGAAGGAGGCGAAGAAAAACTTCAAGTAAGCGATTATATAAATTTTATATAATATAGTTATAAATTAATATTATTAGTGATATTCCAATCGGAGAATCAGTCAGATTGAAGTGTTTCTTTTAATTTCTTAACTTAAATTAGAAAGTCCATACAGTTTATGGGGAAAATACAATTATAGAAAACATGTTTCTTCAATATAATAATATACAAAATGTTTCTTTTGTTTGATAAAATGAATAGCAAAATTAATAGTTATGAATAAGAAGAAAATTATTTTTATTTTATTAAAGATTATAAGTACCGAAGCTTTTATTTCCAATTTAATTTATCTTAAATGCTGGGAATTATTAAATTTTTAGTGGTACGAACAAAATTAGTTTTGCAACACCCCGCATGAATTTTGTTTCCTATATCAACTTTGTTTTTAATTGAATATTCAGTGTAGTCTTCCATCTACTAGCAGAGCTGCTGAACTCCGATGAAAGTAGTGACTTGTGATTTCGCCAGGATTTTCTTATTCCAGTTTTAACGAATTCCTCATTTTACAAATAAAATAATTTTAATTAAATATTAAAGACTCGGATTGAAAAGAGGTGATGTTTATTCTTTTTTAAATATCCAATTGATTAAATTAAAAAAATGTAAATAAATAAATAAATTGGAAAAATAAAAGGGAAAAATCTTCTTAATCCTAAATAAACGTTTATTAATTTCTTACCATAAGTTGAAATAAAATATCCAGAAGCAGACGTAAGAATTCTATTATCTTTTTTGATTCACTAAATAAATTATAAGGTAAACTACTGATATCTTCTACCGAATCACAAAGATATTCTAATTTACTAGTTTTGCCATTTATAAACAATCTTTTTGAAAAATCTCCACCTACATTAGTTGTAATAATAAACCTAAGGTGAATTGCATAATAGCAAAGTGAACTATATAACATTCTTCCCCTCTTCAGTTTCTTATGAAATCTTCAAAATGTTTTGGGGGGTTTCTATTTCGTTCTAAACGATGAGGCAAAATCTCTTTCACTTGATCAAATTGAACATTGGGATTGCTTTCATCCTTGTCTGAGCCTTTCTCTAATATCACCGAACCATCAGTTGAACCTGAACCCAAATTTTCTTGATCCAGATTTGTACTGGTTTCCTTCAGCAATGATGTATCTCCTCGAGGTGCCAGATGTCGAGTTGAAACAGTAGTTTCTCTACCATTAGAAAACCGTACGTGAGCATAATCTGGGTTTACTTCGACCAGTTCCACTTCTTCCACTGAAGGTTCGTATTTATTCGCTCTAACGTGCCTTCTTAAGTTCCCTGGCTTTTATGAAATCTTGGTTTGATTTCGGCGCAAACTGGACACAATGCGGTCATTTATCGAATATCATTCAAGGAAAAAGGTAGATTTTTACATCGAATCCAATGATACAACCGAGTCACTCCGGGATGACGTAAGGAGGTATGTAAGTTATATAAAGTTTTATCACTTTGTTCTCTTGATATACCTGAAGTTATTCTTGAAAAAGTATCAGCTATTGTATTTTCTAGTCCAGGTCTATAAATGATGTCGTAACTGAAACAGGATAATTCTAGGCGCCACCGCATAATCTTTTCATTTTTTATTTTACTTGAAACTTTGAGATCAAACATGAAAGACACTGATCTCTGGTCTGTTATGAGTTTGAAATGTCGTCCAATTAAGAAGTGTCTCCACTTCTTGAGTGCTTCAACTATATCGTATGCTTCTTTTTCCACAGATGAATGTCTTCTTTCAGTACTAGAGAGAGTCCTTGAGAAAAATGCTACAGGTTTGCCATCTTGGGAGAGCTGAGCTGCTATCGTATTCTCTGAGGCATCGGTTTCCACAGTGAACATAGCAGTGTCATCAATTGATTTAACAGTTGCATTAGCAATGCTTTTCTTCAAAATTTCAAAGGCTGCTACAGCACTCTCAGACAAAGAAAAGGTTTTGCATTCTACTAATGGGTGAATCTTTTCAGAAAACTTGGGAACCCATTTTGAGTAATGTGCAAACATTCCCATTATTCGACGGAGAGAGGACATGTTTGGTATAGGTAGTTCCACAAGTGGCTTCAGTCTATCAGGGTCAGGTTTGATGGTTTTATTCTCTATACAATAACCAAGAATTTTTATTTTGTTCGAAGAAAACACACACTTTTCTTTATTTAAAGTTAGGTTATACTTCTTGGCAGCTTTCATGAAAATATGAAGATTATGTTCATGATGTGCTTTATCGGATCCGCGAATCGTCACGTCGTCTAAATACGCAAAAGTATCTTTCAAACCTTCTTTGTTGATGATGTTTTGAATTACCCTCTGAAAGCAGGCAACTCTATTGGTAACTCCGAACGGAATTCTAAGAATTTGATAAAGGTTACCACAAGCTTCGAAAGCGGTAAACTTCTTTTCTTCTCCTCTGATGGGAATCTGATGGTAAGACAATATCGACGTGATCTCACTGCAATAGGTTTACACTCTATAGATAAATTTGAGAATAGAGGAATTGGGTCCAGATTGGCAATACCTAAACTACATACTGTGAGTGGGCACCTCGATCCACCAAAAGTTACTTTCACATCTATGTGTTCTTTGAGTAAATTGTGACCAATAATTATATCTGCGCATAATTCATCCATTATTAGAAGTTTTAAATCTCGATAGATGTTATCCAGTATTTTTATAGAAACTGTGATAATAACGATGTGGAGGCCATTACTACATCACATGCATAAGGAAATATCTTTAATTTTCTGGATCTTACAACTTTACTTGATATATTACTATCCGAATTTCCCGTATCGATCAATGCATCTGTCACAACTCCGTCAACTTTAACTTGAAGGATGGCTTTCGATAGACAAGCTGGCGAGGCAGCTGAAATAGTCGCTAGTAGAGATGATGTCTGTTTGGTATATTTCATTGAGTTTCCTCGGGGTTTGCAGACTTTTGTGAAATGACCTTTTTTGTCACATGCATGACAGTTGGAATTTTTAGCTGGACACGTACTACGAAGGTGATAATCATATCCACAAAAGTAGCATTTGGAAGAAGCAGCAGACGTTGTCTGTAAATTTTTGAAATTGGTCTTCGTTTCTGTTAGCAGGAGCAGCAGCATTGAACGATCCGAATGGTGTTATATACGCCTCAGAATGAAATTGAGCCATTTCCAGTACTCTCGCATTGTCAAAAGCATTTTCCAAGGTTAGTGTATTATTTTCAAGTAGTCTTTGTCTAATTTGTGATGATATAAGACCACTGATGAATGAATCTCGGATAAATTATTCCCTGTGCTCATCAGCAGATACTGCTTTGAAATTACACTCTTTACTCATTTGCTTCAAAATTTTAAAATATTGATCAATGGATTCACTAGTTTGTGGTCGTCTCGTTGAAAGGGAGTGTCTGGCAAATATTTCATTCCTTGGTTTGACATAAATATTTTTCAAGATGTCGATCGCTTTTTCGTATGTACTACAATCGCTAATATATCCATAAATGGTAGGGCTAACATAATTGATGAGAAGATTCAGTCGATCTTTTTCTTCCGTAGCTTTAGCAACTTCGATGAAATTTTCGAAAGAGCGTATCCAATGGGTCCTCTGTTGAGGTGCATCGCTTAAACAGGGTTCGACTTCTAACTTTTCAGGTCTGAGTAGCTTATCCATTTGATGTTGTGGAAGAAAATAAAGTTGATTACATTATAATAATAAACCTAAACTGAATTGAGGCTTTAATCAACTTTCAACTGGACAGTGACAATAAACAAATAACATAATAGCAAACTGAAGTATATAACATTAGTTTTTTTGAATTTTGCTGATCATTGAAATATTTATACATAAGACAAGAAGGTCCAACACACTTCTTAGCTTCTTCTTTGAATTTAAAATGATCATAACAGGTATAAGGTCTGAAGAATCATTAAACAGTTCATCATAAGATGATTCCGGTGTTGTGGAATCATTATTCTCAAACTTTCTTTGTTTATTTTTTCGTTTGTCAACATTTGAAACAAATTTTATTTTTACATGTTTTGTCCTTCTCTTAATTTTATGAGTATAGGTAACAGATGCTTTGAGTTCGTCCAGATTTGAAGTAGCTGTTAATACCATAGTTTTTCCACATTTATATTGTTTTCGTTATTTTGGGCAAGCTTTTGGAATTGCTATTATGTCACTAGGAGAATAATAAATAGTATTATCACTATATGATTCTGGTTGTTCTAAAGAGCAGCTAGGTTTTGGTGATAAGTTTCCTCTGGTATTCAGATCCTTTTTACAGAAGGTAACTCTTCGGAATTTAGAAGTGAACAAGTAAATTGGTAGATGATGCCAATGGTGAAGGTGTTCTTTGTTCTCTTTATTTATTTTCCTGATTTTCAGCGGGGGTAAATTAATTTCACTTTGATCAAAGTCAGTTGTTTCTGCTGGTTTATTTAATTCTTCAGGGAATATGTCAGGATTGTAAGGCCATACGCCTGTTTTTTTTAAATCCGGTAATGGCATTTTGGGCTGTTGCTGCCCATTAGAATCCTGCACCTTCATCATGAACTATTATAATTTAACCAGGATGGTTTCTTAACCATTTATTTGCCTCTTGTTCATAATATGCACTTAATGGGAACATAAATGAGACATCTAAGCGGTGAGAAATATGTGGGGGAAAAACAAACATTGTTTTGTTTTACCATTTCCACTAAAAACAAATTTCTACTGTGGGTTGCATGTCTATTTAAAATTTGGAGTACAGGATGATCAGTATTTGGTTTCGCAAATTTCAAAAAATGATTAAATCATGTTGGTGCAAAAATATTGAATTGGTGATACTGCACAATACTTTCTGGTGGAAGTCCTATTTCATATAATGAGTTTCTTAGTACTCTAGGATGTATCAATAATGGTGGTATGTACGATCACAATGCGTTAAAATATATAGATTTAGGCAGTCGCAAGGATTTCACAAGATGAAAGAACTTGTTTCTTTCCCCTTAATGAAAATAGATTAGATGGCCTACTAGGTACTGTGGATATTTCAGTTTCATCGTAGTTATAAACGTAAATTTATATTTGTCCATCAAGTCGCTCTCGCGGCTGTGGTGTTTTCGAGTAAACGATTTCGATTTAAAAATCCATAGAATCAGTCAATACCAGCCAGTCCTGTTGCGATATTAAAATTATTGGAATTCTATTTTTTTGTGCATATTCAAAAGCCAAAACTCTCAAGTCTCTTCTATTCAAACCAAAAATTTTACTTTTCGTTAACAGAATATAATTTTTTAAAAGCAATAACTGCTGATTATATCTTTGATATTTAGCAACTCGAGACGGGACTTGCAAAAATCTCCAAATTTGAAAACACACCAAAAATAAGACAAAAATGGATCGGATTTGTTACCACTTTGTCGCTAAACATGAATATCTTTGTCGTGTCGTTGTTTTGTCTGCTTCGTCTAGACCCTGGTATCCTTAGAAATTATGTCGGGAGGAGTGTAATAACATTTTGCTTCTTCTATAACCATTCTTAAGATGAGAATATTGATATTGTATACTTACGCATGATTTTAGAAACTGTATTTTTATATTATAGTTAATACCGGAAGAAGATGGCTCCAAATTGAAGACCATAATTCAGCCTGAGATAGCAGCTGCAATTATCGATGTGGTTCCTGAAAAACCCGTGCAATCATCACCAGAGGTACGAAATAAAAAAAATCATATCAATTAGAAAGCCCCACTAGAATCAGTATGAATTAATAATGACCTTTCTATGTATGTTATGTTTGTGTAACTTGGATGGTTGGCAATTTCTTATTCTGTAGACAAACTCAAATAGACTAGAATTCATAAACTATATATTCAGAAAGTTTCAAAATTGCCGCATTCCTCAAGTCCATATACGTCTTTATAAAGGCCTAGCTTATATATTTTTGGGGATATGGTCGATAGATAATTTGATAAGTAATACCAACTCTGGTTCTATTTTAGTCGAGTCTATGATCAGTATTCTCCAGAATTCCTGCAGATTGCAATCGTAGTAGAAAGTTTAGAGTCCAAACGAATCTAAATTTTTTGGCCAACTTTCGATGATACCACACTTCCAGGAGCATTGTTTGTGTCTCTAATGACAAATCTCTTAAATTATAATCGCGATCATAAGTTTTCCTGTCTCTGGAAACTAAATCCAATCAGATAACCAATCTTTTGACACTTGTTTCTCAATATATGGTTAGTTATAGTAATTTTTGACCCCAATCTACCTGGTTGTCAAAATCTGTAAAACCCTTCAAAAAACTCATATCCGTTTTTGTGGAAATATTTCCAGCAGCAGAATTGATACTAAAAACTTAATAATGAAATATTTTGGCAGTTTATCTATTTATTTGATACCCATATTAACACGTTAAGCCCCGCCATGGAAATAAAAATACAGTAATTCACAGACCGGAAAATAATTACATACGATTTATGAAAACTTAATTTAAAAAAATCAATTTTTGTTTAAAATAAAAACGAGACATAACATTTGTGTCTCGTGGTCTGAAGAAGAGCATATTTGTTGCTCTGACCGCGTGACACAAATGTTGTAACTCAGTGGATGGTCGGCGGACCTGTCGATTCTTGCGCTAAGGGGAGGTAGGTAGGTATTACTTATCGCATTCATTTGCAAAACTGCAAAGCGTGAACGTGGCTGCAGAATGTATTCGTATGAAAATGAGCAAACCTACATTGCAAAATTGTGGGATGAATTTATGTCCGATGAGGATAATGAGGAGATGATTCTGCAGACGACTATGTTCCAAGTGATAACAACGAGGCTAGCAATAGTAGTAAAGAACGCCCTCCAATAAAAAAACGTAAAATCAGAAGAAAAATATTACTTTATTTATTACTGAAAAAGATTTGAAAGTAGCGGGGCCCAGCAAAATAAATAAAAATGATACATCAAATATAACTAGTGCAAAAGACAATTCAGCTGAAAAAAGTGTAGTGCAGGTAAATTTAATTTTTCGGGACTATCATGGTGAGTTTCAATTTTTTTTACTAATTTGTAGGAATTGTCTATTGAAGAAGTCATTGAAAATGTTATCAGTCAGTTTGAAGTTGATTCTGATTCGGAATCAAATATGTCAAATACAGAAAATAATGTCACCTCTACTACAGCATCTTGGGCACCTGTTGATGGTTCAAATCTAAAAACATTTGAATCCAACGTTTCTTCTATGGGGATAAAACATGAATATTATAATCTGTTCGATAAAAATCCTTACGATTTTTATAAAATATTCATTACAGACGACATTTTTACAAAAACCGTTCAGCAAACTAATTTGTATGCACAGCAGAAGCTCGTACAGAAAACGCCATCCCAAAAATCAAAGTCCAAATCATGGGTCGCTACTGATGCAAGAGAAATGGAATTTTTTTTTGGAATATTGATATGGATGGGACTTGTTAAAACCCCGCAACTTAGGGATTATTGGAGTAAAAACTTTTTATTTCAAAATAATGTATGTAAAATTATGAGCAGAAATCGATTTGAGCATCTCCTATCCATGTGGCATTTCAGTGACAATGATCAGGTTCACAACGCCGAGATTGACCGTCTACATAAACTCACGCCATTATTGAAAAGCCTTGTGGAAAGCTTTCAAGATGTCATAACTCCCGGTATAAACGTCTGCATTGATGAAACAATGGTACCATTTCGTGGCCGCTTGAAATTCAAGCAATATATAAAGAATAAGAGACATAAATTTGGTATAAAATTATACAAACTTTGTCTGCAAAATGGATACACATATAATATCAAAGTATACTGTGGAAATGATAAAGGTGCTATAGGAAATGCATCTTTCAACGTAGTGTTTTCACTTATGGAAAATTTACTGGATTGTGGACGAACCCTATACACCGATAATTATTATACAAGCGTTCATCTTGCTCGAGAACTAGCAAAAAGACCGACACATCTTGTGGGTACTGTAAGGTTCAATAGAAAACTGAACTGCACTGAAGTAACACAAAAAAAGTTGGGAAAAAATGAAAGTTTTGCGCGTGAAAGTGAAGATGGTATAGTAATGATAAAATGGAAAGATAAAAGAGACGTGCTTATGCTTACCATCAAGCACACAGAAGAAAGAAAAGTAGTGCGACAACGGGGAGCAGAAATTGAAAAGCCAAAAGTTGTGGTTGATTACAATGAGTGTAAGGCTTACATAGAACTTTCCGACCAAATCACATTGTCTCAGAAGAGGCACAAAATGGAACAGGAAGTTAGCAATGGAACTAATTTTTGGTTTTGCCATGGTAAATGCGTTTATTGTTTATAAGGAAGTAACCCAAAATAAAATCTCCATCACTGACTTCAAAAAAGCAGTTGCTCTCCAATTGTTGAAAATTAGAGAAAGAACCGAAATAAAAGTTGCGCCAAATGAACACAAACTAGAGGAAGATAAACGAAATAGAGATGTTCCGTATGTTATTCAAACATGAAAGCTGAGATTGGAAGATTAGAAGCTCAACGAAAGTGCCCAAGAACAAAATATCGATGTCTGGCCTGCATGAAAAATTACTGTTTGGATTGTTTTTTTACTGTGCACGATGCCAGCAAAGTATTTTTGGCGTAAATATTACTTTCAGACATCCAATTATTTTTATACTTTATTAGAAGTTTATGGTTGTTTTCGTTTACTTTTTTATACCAAATAAAACATAAGCAGATACAAAAAACCCAATTTATTTTATATAAATACATGAAATGAAACAATAATTATTTAATTTACAAGTTATTGTCAAAAATTCAAGTCAGTTTCATAACCCGCAAGCAGTGTAGTGTTCCCCGGACCGCGTAGAATTCACTCCCATATGAATATCAATATAAACGTGAACACTTGTTGGCTCACGTCTCTCGTTAGAAATTCTGGCTGTGTGACCAAACGCATGGTCACACGGTCTGATGTCACTCAACATGCGTGACGCAACATCTGTGTCACGCGGGGCTTAACGTGTTAACTATGTCAGAGTCCTGCTTTTTTGGTAGTGGGGTTTGAAAATCAGTGGACACTTTTGATTTGTTATTAAACGGTTTTATTTAGCTCACCCCGTTTGTTTTATTTATTATTTATTCTTGGGTCAAATTTACTAATTCAAATTTCACCCTCTTCCTGTCAACCGATTAATCTGAAATTTTGTATACACTTTGGATTTTGGTGACAATACAATTATGTTTATTCATTATCATTATAAATTCAAGATGGCCGCCGCTACAAAATGGCGGATAATTTATGTTTTATTAATCCCATCAATATCTATGGGTATCAAATGAAAGGGCTCAACAAGCAGAATAAAATATACTATAAAAAATTTAAATCCAAGATGGCGGCCGCTACAAAATGGCGGATAACGTAGGTTTTATCAATCCCATCAATATGGGTATCAAATGAAAGTGCTCAACCAGTAGAATACAATATACTATATAAAATTATGTTGCCTTTAATACTATCATGGGCTTCTACAATACATAAAATGCAGGGCAGCACTGTGGATCACGCAGTCGTATACTTAGGTGCGAAACTGTTTGAAGAAGGTCAAGCCTACGTGGCTCTTAGTAGAGTATCTTTGCAGGGACTACGTATAGAGGAGTTTGACTGCAATAAACTAACGGGCAAGAAACCTTGCAATAATGAAGCACTAAATGAATTAAACAGAATGCGAGATAAAAACTAAAAACCAAAAAATAAAAATAGGTAAAAAAACTTTTTAAGTTAAACGGTTTTATGTTAAACATACATTGCAATGTTTAAGATAAATGTACTAAAAACCAAAAAATAATAAAATAGATACAGTCGTGGGAATTATAAACATATGCATAGACTAGACTAAAATAAAACCGTGGGGCACGTCAATTGTCTACAAATTATCGACTTAATGTGCGATAGAAGAATCGTTTAATTCGTCGTTAGGCAGTTGGCCCGCAGACGGTGAGGAAATTACTTACTATTTTCTTGCTCATGGAAATTCCAATAGTTATACACTCCATGTGAATAAAAGAGATGTTTCAACTAGTTTATCGTTGGACATTCACACTGCTGGCTGGCGAGGAATCGTTTCACTACTCGTAGTTTGTCTTTAATCGATAAAACATATGATAAAAGTACTACTCGCTCACCACTATGAAACCCTAAAACTCGCTTATAATCGAGCTTGCTAGCTTGTTTCCACATTCTAGCCCTACATATCACACGTCCATCGTTGTCGGTTGAACAACTGCCTAATTATAGTGTAACATTACAAAACAAAAATTTTAATCAACGATTGTAGACAATTGACGTGCCCCACGGTTTTATTTTAGTCTAGTCTATGCATATGTTTATAATTCCCACGACTGTATCTATTTTATTATTTTTTGGTTTTTAGTACATTTATCTTAAACATTGCAATGCATGTTTAACATAAAACCGTTTAACTTAAAATGTTTTTTTACCTATTTTTATTCTAATGAGTGTTACATTTACTGATGTTTGATCTGCTTATTCCTTTCGGTAAAGGTAGGAAATCGGGTACGGAAAGCTTGAAAAAAATGTCGGAAAACCAGAGAAATTTCTCGAACAGCCGTTATAAATAAATTAATTGTTATAAAAGAATTAATACAAGCAATATGTTTAAAAGTCAAGCTAAATGTAGTTTTTGAAGAATATTCTTCTATTCTGTACATTTTTTAAATAAAATTTTCAACTGTAATAGGTTCAAGTGGATAATGATATTCCAGCTGTAAAATCTCTGTTGGATCCAGAAGCCAATTCTCAAGAAAAAGCAGTTAAAGTTGTAAGTATAAGTGAATATAACATTCCTCTTAATATTGTTCAATTTTTTACTATTACAGCCTTTGGATAATATTCTATCTGAAAGTCAAAAAATAATAAACGACGCTCTAAAGAATCTCAAAGAGTCCTTCACACCTGGTAAAGACCAATTTAGTCCCAGTTCGGAACAGTGGGCAGTATTAGAAAAACAAGTTCACCAATATTTTGACGAGCAAAAGAATACGTTGCTGGTTAGACAAACCGAAAATGTTGAAGGTATGTATTACAAACTAACATATTTGTGGAAAGTTAATTTATGAAGATATTCTCGTTTCGAACGATGCAGCCTTTGAAGAAGCTGCCACTGAAACAATCTATTCATAGAAATAGTTGAAAGATCAGGAAGAGAACGGGTTTCTAAGAGTTTTAGAGTTCGAAAGTGTACAGGAGTGAGAGCATTGATGTCTTCTATATCATGAGTTAAGGGCGTGAGGGGCCGAGATAAGCAAGGCTTCAACTAAAAATAAGACAGTATAAAATTCTTCGTAAGTTAAAATTTGGTCTCCCACTACTCTACGCATATTAGATGGGTTTTGACTGACTGTATTTCGGCTTTCCAAAGACCATTGAAATGTACTCCGGCAGACGGTCTGAAAGAAAACTGACAGATCTCCTGCTCAGCAGCGATTTCATATATTTGAAAAGCGGCAAGAAAACCTTCAGAAGTTAAATTACTTACTAACTTAAGATGTAAAGCCTTAGTGGAACAACAAATAAAGAGACGTATGTAGGCTTTAGTTGTTCGAACATCACGATATCTCGAAGGGGTGATGTAAAAGGGTCCTCCAAAGTCAATACCACTCTAAGAAAACGCTTTAATCGAGGACAATCGGAATTTCGGTAAATCCGCTGCTGAAAAGACATAAGGGACTGTTTCCAACAACGAATACATTTTGAAGCGACATAGTTTATGGCTCTTTTCGAAGATAATATCCGAAGCATGTAAATTTTTCTCGTGAAAATATTTGATTAGAAACAATATTAAAGGAACATTGCGGGATATTTCGAAGCGTACGATAAAGGAGCATATTTTAATTGACCACCAACCCTAAGGAGCTTGTCTAAGACTTGAGCATCAAAATTATAAAGGGGTTTTCCCGATTTTCTTCTAAATTAACGGCCCTATCGAGTTGTCCGACCTCTCATTTTCCTCGTGTTTTTTTCTTTTGAAGCCATCATTATTACCTATAATTTTATAAGCAAAAAACGAAAAAAAAATAAACGGTTTTAAAGATTAAAACTAACTTTTCCGCATCTGTGGCCCTGAACAATATTCTATCATTAAATTGTTACTTGTATACACTTCGGGGGATGTATCGTGCTCTTAAGCTCGGAAAAAATGTAACCGAAAAAGCCAAAAATTTGCGCATTTAAATGCATCACAAATTGAGAAAAAATGCAAGGATTTTAGAAAAAAATGCAAGGAATTTAGAAAAAAATGCTGTATATTATAATGTTGAATAATATTATTATTTCATTATTTTACTATGGTAGGGAGTGGGGGAGGGATTTAATAATTAGGTATACCACGAAAATTTATATTAAGTATCAGATTTTATTAATAATAATAATAATACATAGGTACTATTAAAATTATCATGGTAATAATAAAACAGATTAACAATATTTAAACAGACATAAGTAACGTCTTACAATTATTGTAAAAACTATTAATAATTATGTGTTTTTCAAAGTTTTCTAGGAGGAAACTTTGTCTCTTGTCAGAAAATATGTGTTTAAAAATTTAAAAACTTCGTTCAACATCAGTGGGAACATATTTATATTTACAAATGATGTTTAATACTAAATTTGGTATATTTACATCGTTTTCACCCATAAAAATGTTCGACATATTTTTCAAAATTTGAAAGCCTGTATAATTTTGAGCCACAGAATTGAATTTATTTGGAACGATGGTCCCAATTTGGTTACAGTTACTTGTTTATGGTATTTGGTATTTACCATTTTAAGAATAAAGTAATAAAATAATCAATATAGTAAGACCCTTTCAATAAAGTAGGTACCTACTCTTTCAAGTTCTTTCAATTTTGGGGTAGCAGGTAGTTCCAAACACAAACAGATTTAAAAATTCCATAATGAAAACTTTCGGTTCAATAGGATTTTAAAATAATTGGCAATGAATGCTCAAATCTTTAAAGAAATGCATTTTTTGGGAAAAAGTATAAAAAGATGCAAAAAAATGCACGTTGCATTTTTTCCGAGCTCTAGTGCTAACATACTGAAAATTCTCCAAAAATGACAAAAAATTGGTACTTCAAGTATCATAGCACTCGTTGTACTGGCTTTAGTGAGCTGAATATCAATAGGGTTCATCTTTGAGATGCTCTGAATAATATCCAATCATAAAATTGGTCACTTATATATACTCCGAAGGCTGTATCGTGCTAACAAACTGAAAATTCTCCAAAAATGTCAAAAATATCGTACTTAAAGTACTGTAGCACCTGTTGTATTTGCTCTGGTGAGCTGAACATCGATAGGGTTCATCTGTGTGATGTCCTGAATAATATTCAATCATAAAATTGGTGACTTGTTGAACTCCGGAGGCTATATCGTGCTAACAAACTGAAATTTCTCAAATAGTGACAAAATGTCGTACTTCAAGTACCATAGCACCCGTTGTACTGGCTCTGGTGAATTGAAAATCAATAGGGTTCATGTGTGATATGTCCTTAACAACATTCAATCATAAAATTGCTGACTTATTGTTCTCCGGAGGCTGTATCGTGCTAACAAGACATGTAAGCAAAAGTGGCCGACGACGACGACATACACACAGATTTTTTTTTCTAAAAACCATTTTTTCGTATTGTTGTAAAAATAACTTAAATTTTTTTTTTCAAAATTCCATTTTTTTTTGGGGTAAACCAATACTTTTCGCGCATATAGAAAGGTTGGGCGGAAAAGTTTTAATTAATTAAAATTTTAATTTTAACCGTTTATTTCTAATACTTTTTATACAAAATTCCAACTCCAAATCTCTATAGCTTGGCCTAATAATATAGATATATATATTGAAGGTTCTATCAAAATGACATATTGAATGATTTCCAGCTGGAAGTATCCCGGCACCAGTGGCACCAGCTGGACAGCCGGGTCAGAACAATTGGTTTCAAAATCTAGCCGCTGGTGTGAGTAATATTGCCACCAGTTTTGTTAATAATCTTAACAATTTCGCTGGAAATAATAATGGAGCAGCAGCAGCAGTAACACAAGGAGACGAAGGAACAAGCGGACAACAACCTGGAAATCAAGGATTGCAGAACTTTGTATCTTTCATCAATACCGGTATTAATTTAAGTCCAATAAATAAACATATAGGTCTAACACTATAAAAATATACGCAAGTCATAGGTCAAGAGTTTAAACAAGAAATAGCTATTTGTATTACTAGGGAGGAAAGTGCCACTTTTCCTCCCGCAGGATGTAGTTTACTAAGCGGAGAGCAGTAAACATCCAAGGGAGGAAAAGGCACTATACTTCCATGTGATACATATGATATGATTTTTCCTCCTACCCACCTTTTTTTGAAAATCTATTTAAGACACAAATAGGTAACGAATATAATTAAGAACACAAGAATTATTTGTTAAACAAATTTATCAATATATGTTATACAATTAAGTACATAGTATTGTTTAACTATATTTTAGAATTATTTATGTTAATATTGAATGTGCAGTTTTGAGCAGCACTTATATGAACACCATTGGAA
Organism: Galeruca laticollis; assembly: GCA_963921935.1. Classification (NCBI taxonomy): domain Eukaryota; kingdom Metazoa; phylum Arthropoda; class Insecta; order Coleoptera; family Chrysomelidae; genus Galeruca; species Galeruca laticollis. Next base: position 65,077,939 of record OY998185.1, on the reverse strand, counting down.
GAAGATAGGGTTTGAACGGGAGCTTTAGTATTTGAAATATTTTCGCTTAGCACATTGTAATGGTGGTAACTTCTAGAAGTACTTGGCTGATTTTGATCAAGTTCAGGTTCTACATTATTTCCCATAATTTGATCAGAAATACATCTTTTTTTCTGTGTAAGATTGTTCTACATAACCTTCTGCGATATTGGCCGATTTCCAACCGCCATGTTGTTTTAGAGCTAAAATATCCCCACCAGCGTTTACTAACAGAGTTGCTGAAGTTCTTCTGAAACTGTGCCCTGTGTAATGTTCGGCATTTGGAAGATTGAAATATTTTTTGTGGTATTTTGGATATACTATTTTTGCCAACCATTTGATTTATACATTTGCCTGCTTTAAAGCATACCAACAATCGTTTATGCTCAGTTTTAGGACGTAGACATATATACTTTTTAACGATTTGAACAAAATTTGGGCCGTTACCTGTTGTAGTATTGATAACGAAAGTTCGTTGTTTATACGTTTTTGAAGTGTGGATAATTATGACTAAAAGATTGTCTTTCTCTTCAATATCATCCATAGTCATTTTAATAAGCTCATCACATCGACATGCTCCAGAAATTCCAATAACAAGGACTACCTATGAATATTTTATATCGAAAATTAAATTATTTGCATGGGATTTCATTTCTTACCTTCATTAATAAAGAAAACATCATCGGAGGCTTCCATTAAGAATGTATTTATTTCTCCTCTTGTAAAAGTTTTAGCTTTATTTGGTTTGTATCCGGCATTTTGATGTTTTAGAAATGCAATCAACTTTGGATATTTAATATCTACATTGTCCTTCATTTGTATCATTGTGCGTAGCATTGGATATTTAGACCAAAGTGTTGAAGCCTTTAATGATTTTCCTTGTAGTGAAAAATATGCCAGTAAAACATTCTCTGAATATTTATGTATCTAGTTGTCTTCAGCCTATTGCTTATATTGTTTTTCATACCTGTCTTTAGATTTTTGTGGTAGTAAGGTTAATGACGCTATGTTGGCTTGTTCCTTAATATTAGGTGGTGTATTTTGAAATTCAAAATCACTTGAATCGCTCACCATTTTTCAAAAATTCAACTAAGTTTAATGAATGTAGCGACTTTGCACCTCAAAAGTCAATCGCCGTGTTTACTGTCAGTGAGCCACCACAGCATACTATGCTTTTCTCATTCTGAACTCAAAAAACGTATATCTAAGATTCCTGAAGTTGAAATTTGTATTGAAGAACTACGTTGAAGTAACATTAATGTTTGATTTTTACCAAAAAAACAGGATATACAGGATGTTCTAGAAATTATGGAAACAATATGAATATAATGAATTCACAAGTTTCATCGTTTACAACTTACTTGAAATGAGGGGGGGGGGGAAATACTTTCCTCCCTAGGGAGAAAAAGTATGAGTTTCCTCCCTGATTTGAGGGAGGAAAGTGTGTACTTTCTATAGGCGTAGGAGGGAAACATATTATAGAGTTAGGTTTAGTTAGCGTCAGTTGTTACTCCTCTGCTAATCCACTAACCAGAATTATCTTATTGTTTGTTGCTACCGGTTTAGACGGTTAAATTAAGTACAAATTTATTGAAATTCAGCAGCATATATTTTACTTGTCATCCCTTGACATTGCAGTTGTTAAAATTGATTTTACACGGTTACCGGATCGCAAATCATGACACCGAACAATTTTCAATAATAGTAAAATTTCTACTTTGATTTACAAGTAATGCAGAACTTATTAAATCAAAATGTTAAACTGTTTATGTAATTTTGATTCACTCTGTATAATTCTGATGTTTTTCCACACTATAACTGATTGTTATTCCTGTAGGATTTGGTAATCTAATTAGTACTATCACAGGAACCAACAATCAAGGTCCCACAACAAGCAATACCGTTTTAGGTGATTCCGGTGCTACTGTAGCACCAGGTAAACCTGTTGGATTCTTTGGAACAGTCATTAATAACGTTCAATCCGCTCTAGGTATACAACAAGGACCAGGAGGAAGTCCACCACTACAAGGTAATTATGGGCTGTGTGTCATGTTTGCAGACTTTTATTTATTTAAGACCTTTATGACTACATATTATTACATAGAGTTGAATCGAAGATTGTATTAGATAGACGTCACTTAATTATTCATAGATCGTTTTGAGGCATAGCAATCATGCCAGCTCGCGGTTGAGAAATGAGGATTTCACAGGATTGTTTATTCCAAAATTAAACATCTTATAAAGTTCTGGAGTATCATATTCTACTAGATTTGATCGGAAAACACTGTGCGTGTCATAAAAAGATCAAATTTTTTACTAAACTTCCTCCAGTTATCAGATATGTTTATGAAGCGGGAAATTAAAAATTGTAGGTCGCTGTAAGTACCTAAAGACCTTCATTAAGAATATTAGTATCAGCTCTTAATAACAACTTTAGCATAACACACGATGCAATAAAACAACTCCTCTTAGTATTGCTCAAAAAATGAAATTTTCTGTCAACCATTTGATTAGACTTTAAACAACTTTTAAAAATACCTGTTATTCGTAAAGTCTTTCTATTTGGAATAAAATTATGCTTTTCGACCAGATTTTTCGTAATAAAAGATACTTGACAGCCATAATCTGTGAAACTAGAGGGGTACCAGCTGCATCATAGACTAAAATGTACGCTGTGGCGAATAATACGTCTTTTGAGGTAGCTAAAGTAGAATTAGGATGTAAATCAACTGAAGAATCCAGGATAATACCTAAATATTTGACGTCTTCCTCAAACTGGATTGTCTTTTTTATACTCTTTCATTAATCTTTCTTTAGGTGACATCGGCTTTCAACAACAAAATGGCGGTCCAGGTCAAATAATACAATCGTTTGGTGAGTTTTTCTTATGAATTTTAAGCATGAAATTTAGATTTGTGGTAAATTAATGTTATCATATTAAAAATATTAACTAAGAGACGTCTGGAGGCAAATGCACTGATGACCATGATATCGAAATGGTGCAATACTATTAAATTAAATGTATCGATTAAGAAGACCACATATGGCTTAGTTAAAGGGCAACTCGCAAGAGACCCCCACATAAAACTAGACGATAACATAATCAAGAGATCGAAAAGGACAAGGTATCTGGGAATTACTCTGGGTGAATCTTGGCTGTTTAGTTACCACATCACAAATGTCTGTGAAAGTGAGAGATAACTTAAAATCTAATTTGTTAATAACTTTTTTCTAGAGGGCGTGCAAACAATAATTTTGGTTGTGTAATGGTGTGCAATATATCGAAAGTATTTACGATACATTATATTAATGGGGAGGGCAGGCATCGACCTAGCCCTCCAAAGAGCTTTTCCTTGTAACTTTCCAGGGCAGGTTGTGAAAAGAAAAATTTTGCTGGTGCAAAGAGTAAAATGAAATTATTGGCAACAATAAATTCGGGGAGAGGGGGTGGGAGAGGGGCTAGGTCGATGAACATCTTTTCCTGGCATATTTAATAGACAGAATTGTGTTACGCTGCAATTATGTTGGACATAATATGGGATTGCTCTTTCAAGTGAAAAGAAATAACCTTCGTAGACTTAGAAAGTGCTTGGAAGTTTTGTTTTAGTTTTAGTCTAATGTTTCATAACTTGTAATTTAAACCTTAATGGGTTAATAATTTTGTGTTGGTAATTTTGATTTAGAGTTAGGTCCTGCATCTAATGTGGAAAGAATACAGTTAAATCGAGGGAGCGATAATATCAAATTGTGATTAAAGTTAAAAACTGTAATTCACAAAAAGTACAAAAATATTTTGTGTAAGTGTAAACTATCACATATAATTGAAGAGTATTCTCCAAATATTGAGACAATAGGAAAATCTGTCATAAAACAATCCAACATTGTTAAATTCGAAATCTAAATTGTGTTAATTACCTGCAAAAAACAAAAGCGATAAGCGAAGATCGTTCACCAAAATACGAGAACTTGTTTAAAAATACAGTCCCGGACGACTGACTTCAAAAAGGAAATTAATTTATTATAACGCAGCGAGACGAGTTCAGCCAGCCCGGGTGAGTGCTGGAAGCTGTACTGACTAAACATAGATAAATACGATATGGAAGAAATTAAAGGAATGTTCTCGCAGATAAAAGATAGTCTTCGGAATATGGAAGAAAAAATAGACAGAAATGCATGTATTATAATGGAATTGAAACAGAAAAATCATAAGCTGAAAGAAATAATCGCCGAGCAAGAAGAAAGATTAGACCACGTAGAAAGGGAAATAAGGCGCAATAACATAGTAATTCAAGAAATTGAAGATAAGGAGAATGGGATCCAACAAGATATAAAGGAAACAGTACAAAAAATATTGAGAAAAATAGAGGTAGAAGTAGACCCAGAAAAAGATCTGATAGAATTCGGCAGGATCGGAACTTTTGGAAGAAACAAAAGTAGACCAATTATAGTTAAAATCAAAAATTGGAGTAAAAAATTAGAAAAAGCTAAGAGGTACCAATATTTGGATTAATGACTACTACTCGAAAAAAGTCCAAAGAGAAAGAAAAATTTTACTGCCTCAGGTAAAAATAGCCAGAGAACAAGGACACAACGCAGTACTTAAGTTTAATAAATTAATTGTAAACAACAAAAATTATGGAGCAACCGATCGTTCGCCGGAACATGGAGGAGGCAACAAAGAGAAGAAGTCAAAAAACTAGTAGCTCAAGAAAATACGATATATACAATTCAAGACAATGCAATGAAATGCAATGAAAATAAGAAAAGTAAACGCAAAAGTTTAGCGAGAATGGCAACATGGAATATCAGGACAATGCTGACAATGGGAAAAATGGAGGAAATTGCAAAAGAAATGTTGGAATATAAAATAGAGATATTGGCACTTCAAGAAATACGCTGGGAAGGTGAAGGACAACTAAACAAAGGAGAATATATATTGTTTTATGGAGGGGAAGACAGTCGAGGAAAGAACGGCACAGGATTTATGATAAGCAAAAGAATAAGAAATAATATACTAGATTACACAGTTATAAGCGGTAGAATATCAAAATCAAGATTAAAAAACCACATGGCAAATATTGCAATAATTAATTGTTACGCACCGACGGAAGAAGCAAAAGATGAAGACAAAGATGAATTTTACGAGAAATTGGTAAAGGTATGTGAGGAAACCGCAAGACATGATACATTAATAATTATTGGAGATATGAATGCGAAAATAGGAAAAGAAGACTACTTAAATAATGTTGCAGGGAAGTACACTATACATGAAACATCTAACGATAATGGACGGCGACTATGCAATTTAGCTGAGGAGCTCAACATGTATATTAGCAGCACTAGTTTCAAGCATAAGAAAGAACATAAAATTACATGGATTATACCTGGGACTACTACGGGGAACCAGATAGATCATGTTCTGATAGCAAAAAGAAGATCAAAGATGATACAGGATGTAAGATCATACAGAGGAACAAGTGTTGATACTGATCATCAATTAGTAATTGTCAAAATGCAAATGAGAATTGTAAATATAGTAAATAGGACAACAAAATGTAGGAAATGGAACGTGCAGAAATTGAAAAGTAGTAAAAATGAATATGGGGAAGAAGTAAAGAAGCAACTACAAAAGAGCAAAGAACAAGATAATATCGATGAACAATGGAAGGAAATAAAAAGAAGTATAATAACGGTAGCAGAGGAAGTGGTTGGTACAAAAGATACAAGACAGAATAATAAATGGTTTGATCAAGAATGTAAAAAAAAGATAAAAGAGAAAAAAGAAGCCAGACTAAAATGGCTGCGAACTAAGCAACAACATTTTTATGATGAATACAGAAAAATAAGAAAAGAGAGCGCCAAGTTGAAAAAAGCAAAAAGAATAAAATGGTTAAATGAAAGCATGGACATATTAGAGAATGATAATAAAAATAATGTAAAATTATATCAATATATAAAGAGACAAAACAGAAAATCAACTGCAATAAATATCAAGGAAAAAGAGTGGAGTCAATATTTTAAGAATTTATTAACGGAAGAAGATGGGGAGTATGAAGAAGATGATATGACTGATAATGATACAGGGATAGAATACGAAGAAAAACCGACCGAAGAGGAATGCAATGACATAATTAATAAATTGAAACACAACAAAGCAGGAGGGTCAGACGAAATAATAAATGAGCTCATAAAATATGGAGGAGATGATCTAAGACATAAAATATTTAAAATCATGGAAAAAATATGGGAATCAGAAACAATGCCAAAAGAATGGTCTACTGGTATGATTATACCAATAATGAGGAAAGGAAATTGTAATATTTGTAGCAATTATAGAGGAATTAGTTTACTCAATACCGTATATAAAATACTAACAACGATAATAAATGAAAGGCTAAAAAAGGTAATGGAATCAAAAATAGGGTAGTATCAAAAAGGTTTTCGGAAAGGAAAATCAACAGTAGATGCCATACATACTATAAATCAAGTAATTGAAAAATGTTATGAACACAATGTTGGAGTCCAAATGCTATTTATTGATTTCAAGCAAGCTTGCGACAGCTTGAAACGGAGGACAATCATAAAGGATATGGAACAACTAAATGTACCACAAAAGATCATACGGTTGGTGAAAATGACGATGAAAGATTCTAGGGCAAAAGTAATGACAAGGGAAGGTCCATCAGAGGAATTTGAGATAAATGCTGGAGTAAGGCAAGGAGATGGGCTGTCAGCGGTATTGTTTAACGTAGCAGGGGATGGCATAATTAAAACTTGTAATATCAATGGAAGCATAATTAATAAATCAAAACAAATGATGGCATATGCTGATGATTTAACCATAATAGCGAGAGACCGAAAGAGCCTTGAAGAAACATTAGAGAAAATTGTAAAGGAAGCGAGAAAAAAAGGATTAAAAATAAATCAGGAGAAAACAAAATATATGGAAATGAAAAGAAAGAAGGAAGTCTACCAACCAGAAGCAGTAAAGTTAAATGAATTCACTTTTGAAGTTGTTGACACCTTTAAGTATCTGGGAACAGTTATTAGTAACAAAAACGACACAAAAATCGAGATAAGGCAAAGAATTCAACCAGGGTATAGAGCATATAATAAATTTAAAAACATCATGCAGAGTAAGAGAATAAGCCGAGCAACAAAATTAAGAGTATACAGGACGGCGATAAAGCCGGTAGTTACATATGCGGCAGAAACTATGAGACTGACAAATGAGGACGAAGAGCAACTAAGGATATATGAAAGAAGAATAATTATAAATATTTATGGACCGGTCAAACTAGGGTATAACGAGTACCGAAGACTTATGAATTATGAAATTAGAAATATATTAGAAAATGAGGACATAGTAAACACAATTAAATCAAAAAGGATACGTTGGTACGGACATGTTAAAAGAATGGAGAAAGGACAGGAGGTGAGGAGAATTACAGAATGGAGACCGAATGAGGAAAGATTACCAGGAAGACCAAAAATTAGATGGGAAGATCAGGTTGTGAAAGATATAAAAATTTTGGGAGCACAAGGCGGGGAGAGACAGATGCAGGACAGAAAGGAGTGGAGAATAATTGTTGAAACTGCAAAAACCTCTAATAAATTGTAGATAAACAGCAAGAAAAACGTGGGCTGACCCCCCACAAGATACAGGGTCAAAAGAGCTCAATCTGAGCGGCTACAACTCCAACTGGAGTGTATAGCCTTGTATATATATATATATATATATATATATATATATATATAATTTTGATTTAAAGCAACTAATTACGTTCTTTACATACCTATTTAATTTCCATTGAAAAAGTTGTCAATATTTTTGTATCGACTATACATTTCTACTACAGTAGGTACAATGGTTGTTTAATTCCTGAATTTTGGTATCTATGATTTTCAAGTGATCCTAAAAAAATAATGTAATAGATTCATATCAGGAGATCGCGAGCTCCCTTTGACGAAACCATCTTCTGAGCAACGCATTATATCTTCTTGAAACTAGTGTATTCTTAATTTTGTCTTGGTATATTTACAAATATATTTTTCTTGTAACTTAATATAATTCCATATTAATACCCCGTTAGGAGGCACTAACATATTAAAAATGCAGCAGCTAGTGCCAATAGGTGGAATGATCAAGAGAAAACCAAGCTACGACGTCATTATCTAAGCTTTGGAGAACAAGTATGGACAGTAACATTTAAAACAAGTTTTCCAAAGTCAATTGAAAGTGCGCATGCAAAAATTAGAGCCTCCAACAACATGGAAGTGACATAAAAAGACTATTGAGTTCAGCCTATCCACAGGAACCTAAAGAATTTTTAGAACAATTATGCGTTCAAGCATTCATTGATGGTTTCAAAGATACAGAAATGCAACAAGCTCTTCGATTACGCTTCCATATGACACTACAAGATGTATTAACTTTTGCTCAAGAATTCGAAGCTGCTAAAACCATTTCCAAAACGGAACGTCCAAAATTACTAGGAATACACTTCGAGGAGAAGAATTTAACCGAAGTTATTGTTAGAATCAAAAACCTACTGAAAGACACGCTACAAAGTCGTATACCAATTCAAGAATCCCCGAATTGTTTCAATTGCGGAAGAATTGAACATCTGCAGAGAACATGTAGAGGTTCATCAATATCCCGAAGCCAAGTTAGGAACTCGGATAACCAGACAACGTACATCCTCGCAGAACCAGGAAAGTAAGAATAACCAAATAAATAAAGATGAAAAGATAGAATTGCTGCATGCAACAACAAGAAGAAACAAGTTGGACGAAAACATGTGGTCAGTAAAAAACCTAAGAAAATTTCAAACAAAAGAGGAAGACTTAAAAGTTGCCCGGCTGCAAAATGGAGTTAGTTCCGATTGGCAAGAATTGTCCAAGTATAGTTCAACGATCAAAAGATGGTGGGTTCAATGGGTGTTTCATTATCCCTCTTTTGCACTTGGGATAATAAATGGAATGGAAAGTTTGTATTGTTCAATGTTTTGCTCGAAGGACCTTTTTTTAACTGTATTATTTATGTAGGTTTAAGATGGTTTAATAAATCAAACTATTATGTTACTTTCACTTGTATATTGACGGAAATTACATTTTGTTCATTTGTTTGAACAATCAAGAATTTCACTGATGTAGACGCGTTTTACACTTTTGGTTATTTATCACATTATATGATGGAATTATTGAATGAATTAATTCTAAAAATGGTCTCATGCCGATGTTTTCTTATAAAATTAGTAACCATTATGTACTAGGTCTGACTGATGAATAGATGAATGATGACTGGGAAGTGGTTGAAAATAGAGTATTATTAGTACACGTGTGGGTTGGTTTTTTGCTGATGTTCATTGCTTCGAAATATTAAGTGGCAAATTCCTAGAACAATATTTTGCTGATGTATGAGAAAGTTTGAAATTTAATAGCGAGTGAATGATACACGTTTGGGTTGGTTTTTATGCCGATTGCTTGGAAATATTAAATATTTGAGAAATATGATATATTTCTTCAAGTGGTCTATGCAAGTTATATGAATTATGTTATACAGGGGAAGTTAAAATAGAGAATACAGGAACAATTTGTTGTTAAATCAAATTCGTACAATGGGATTCCCTTACTCTTCACTATGGTGTTCTTCATCGGACATTGGATAGCTCTGATGGTGTATCTACGATCCACCAACTTGTCTTGCCTAAGTCATTTGTTCGTAAAGTGATGGAAGAACTTCATAGCAGTCGTTCAGGAGGACATTACGGATTTGGGAAAACCTTAGCTGGAGTTCGTGAACGATCCTACTGGGTCAACTGTCGCCAAGACGTTACAGAATGGTGTAAGAAATGTGACTTATGCAGCGGAAAGAAAGGACCAAAAACTAAAAATCGTGGAAAAATGGCTCAATATCTGTCCGGTGAACCATTTCAGAGAGTAGGTGTAGACATACTCGGGCCACTACCAAAAACAGAAAAAGGTAACACGTACTTAATGGTAGCTATGGATTACTTTTCCAAGTGACCAGAAGTAGTACCAATTCCTAAGCAGCAGAATGCAACCGTCGCTGAAGCATTTATGAATAATGTCATTGCAAGTACATTTCGATCAAGGAACAAATTTTGTATCAGAATTGTGAACAGAATTAATGAAAATCCTCGAGATTAAGAAAACTCGAACTACATCAATGCATCCACAGTCTGATGGTTTAGTGGAACGTCATAACATGATAATTTGCGAATATCTATCGTTATTTCTCTCTCAAAAACCAGCAAGATTGGGATGAATTGATTCCATTGTTTCCCTTATCTTATCGGAGTGCACAGCATGAATCCACTGGCTATACACCTTCAATGTTGGTCACTGGTCGAGAAGTGAAGCTTCCTTTGGAAAACGTCCTTCTTCGTTCCGAGAAGGAGAACAAAGCCTGCCTCAATATGTTGAAGGCCTTCAATAAAAGTTAGAGAAGATTCAGGCGTTTGCAAGGACGCGACTAAAACGAATGAAAAGACGGTTGTATAAAAACCTTGAAGAAGAGATATTTTATCCCGGTAATGCAGTTTGGTTGTATCAGCCCAGAAGAAAGAAAGGTTTAACTCCGAAACTTCAACGAACCTGGGTGTCAAAAAAATCAACGACCTAATTTATCGCGTTCGTCAGACACCAAAAAGTAAACCTAAGGTCGTTCATATCGAAAGATTGGTTCGTTATTATGGTGATGGTCCATCCAATTGGTTTCAATAAGACGTCGAAGTCCCTGTTATTCGAGGCGAATAACTTAAAAAGAAAGGAAACAATGTTACACCTTTTCAAATAACATATTATTTTCACTGAATTATAAGCATATTTTCAGATAGCAGTTTTTTCAAACACGCATGTGTCCACAAGCGATAAGGACCGCTCAGTATTTAGTTGGTGCGCTAGTATCAATACAGAGTGTAGTGTGTAAGTGGTATCGGTAAAAATAAACAAAATATTAATACCTTTCAGAGTAACTTAAAGGGGATATGCCATTCCATTTCTGCACTATATATTTTGAGGGTATTATATGGAACACCCACTAGAATAATCTTGAAAATTCTAGACTGTCACCTTGACATTCATAGAACAGGTGTAACAATGTTAAAAATCTTTTCAGGTACAGCTATCTCGAACTTTTTCCAAGGCGGAAGTACATCGCCAGCTAATGCTCAAGGTGATACAGGCACAGCCCCAACTCAATCTAATAATAATCTGATTCAAAATATCCAAAACGCAATTTCGAATCTGAATCCATTCAGACCTCAAGCAGGCGGACAAAATCCTCTAAATCCCCCAAATTCAATACAATCCAGTAAGTAATCAAACTTGACGTGTGCATATTGGAAATGTGTATTTCTATATTTATATTTGAATATATAGGATGTTAAATAACACTGACAATATTCAAATTTAAATTTCAGCTGTACAAAATATTGGCAGTCAAATACAACAGTTGGTACCTGTTAATGGAGGTAACAGTCAAACACCGTCTCCTACTCCTGTAGAAAATGTGTCTCCAGTAGAAGTCCCAGAAACTGAGGATAATAATGTCAAGAGAGAGATAAACTCGGTGTAAATGTTTTTTGATCGATATGGTTTTCTTCGCTTTTGGACTGCTATTTAATAGATTTAGTTATAGTTTATAATATTTAAATTATTTATTGCGATAATGACGATTAAAAGATAGAAAATAATTTCTGGTGTTATTTTATTTTTCCGTCCAACCCTAGAAAAATGTTGGTTAACCCCAAAAAAGTTGGAATTTTGGATTTTTTTTAGAGTTGAGATATCTTTATAGTTTCCCATGCTGACAACAGGTTCCATTCCAATTATTTTTCAAAATTGTTCTTCATATATTTCAAAATATCATATGTTAACGATAAAAAGTAGAGAAGAAAAAATATTAAGATAGAACAGCATAATTTATCAGAAGCAATCAAAGAAAGTATAGACGTACATGAAACTTGTAAGAAATCAGTTAATTTTCAAGTTGTTGATGAATTCATAAATATTTGTAATGGCCGCTTCCTAGAAAATAGTGAAAATAAATTAATTTTTTTTCTGTAATTATTCATGCAGTCGAAACACACTTATATGGACAAGAAATTATTGTACAAACTGCTAAATTGAAAACTCCATATGTACCTACCTTTAACGACGTATCAGATTTATGTGATAAAATAGTAGTCCCTGAAAATATTATACCAGAAAAATCAGAAGTAAATGATAACTTTACCAATATTATAAATCACATTTTTAATATACTGGTGGGTTTAAAATTAGATGAAAATAATTCATTCAATAAACAGTTATCATTTATAAGTGAAGAACTAAAATTATTAATTACATCTAAAAAACTTTCCTATATTAAACAAGATGGCAATGCTAGATTACTAGCATTGCCAATTCGTAATACATAAATACTGACTCTCCGATAAGGAACATTACAAAATGATATGCAGAAGAATTATGCGTGTAAAAAAGTGTGATAAAGTTACACGACATATTTCATAAAATAGACGAAGTAATTAGGCAACTCTTATTACAATACGTGGTTCGTGTTGCCTAAATAGGCGAATTATATTATTTATGACAAGGAAATTTGAAGATTCCAATTCTTTTACTAAATAATTAATTCCGATTATCAGCATATTTTCTTTGAAGAATGGCTGAATAAATTGAAAGATTCATAGTTTTAGAATTCAATTATAATATCTTAATTCTGTATAGTAAATTGTGAATGTTATTTTTGGTATAATTAGGCAACTCTTATTACAATATGTGATTTGTGTTGCTTAAATGGGTGAATTATATTATTTATGATAAGGACGTTACTCTGCAGATACTATAATACTACGTTCCTGACTAAATACAAATTTGCCCACCACTGGACTAAGGACGATGGGAAATTATTAATTATCTTCTTGAAAGAAGATATCCGGCTCTCTATCACCTTATTTGATAATTTATTTTGGATTCAGGTTATACGAAGGGTATGGGTGATTGTAATAATTTTGAAAAATTATTTTATTGATAAATTTAATCTTACATTTAAGTATAATTCAAAATTAAACCTTATATTATATTTAAGTTTCTACTCTTCATTGATTTAACTTGGTAGCCTGCAACAAAAAATAGAAAAAACGTATAAAATATTTAACAATAATTGCCGTAAATTAAAATTGCACTAAACAAATGGAGTGAAGTATATAGGGTGTTCCGTAAATATGTACCATACATTAGAGGAATGATTGAACGTTAGAAAAGTATAAGAAATATTGTTACGAAATCTAAGACTGGTGTAGACCCTGAATCCGATTCTGCCTATGAAAGTTAAAATTTTGTTTACCATTATTCCCAGCTGAACAACCGAAGGCAGAAACGGGATAAAACCCTTCAAGAGTACAAAGTGGATATAGCTCGACTAGTTCGATTTGCTTATCCATCAGCACCAGAGAACATGATGGAATATCTGGGCCATAAATCACCTACTCTATTTGTGATCTGGGCATCCAAGCCTTTATTGATGGCTTACGTGACCCCGATATATAGAGGACGCTTCGTTTAGCCAGTGGTTCCCAACCTTTTCTGGACCACCGCCCTCTATAGAAGAGAACAAAAATTTCACCGCCCCCCCCCCTTGTCGCTGGTTAGTCCAAAGTAGTTAATTTTATTTCAATATCATTTGTACCGTCCCAATTGATCTGTATTTAGCTTTAATTTCAGTTAATGTCTAAATTTGATTTTAGAGGAATGATGAAGTAGAAATTTATTAAACGACTACCAAATGTACAATAAAATTTTAAATATAAACACAGAATCAATAAGAAATACAATCACAATAGAAATAAGAAATGCAATACAATAAAAAATACAAAATTAATAATAAATAAAAAATCAATGAGACGGTTGAGGCTGGTGGAGTGTTACCAGTTTGTTAATATCGGATTCCAATTCTGTCAACATCAATCGCAGATCGCCACGTTCAGTGATGTGTAGTCTGTTCCTCTTCTTTGACAGCAAATCAGTTACTGCACTGAATGCACGCTCAGCCATATAGGACGAAGGAAATGCAATTAACAACTTCTGTACTATTGTCCACAATCCAGGATAGAGAACTGGTATTGGTTTTTGAAGCCAGCCTTCAGTATCTGTGTTTGCGAAAAGATCTATAACCCAACTTTGTATTTCCATGTTTGAAATATCTTGGAAACGCTCTGTAAAATCAACATGAAGAACTTCCAAGTGGTGGCAGTAAGTAAATAAATCTTCCGGTTTTGCAGACACTGTTGATAATGTGAGAAAATTGTTGTACTCACCTCTACCAAGATTTGTTTTGAATATAAGAAGTTTTCCTGCAAAAGCAGCTATTACGTTTTTAGTTTTAATTAAATTTAAATCATCACCTTGCAATTGTAGATTAACTTGATTAAATACTTTAAACAGGTCCGTCAAATAAGCGATGTCATTTTTTGACGTAATCAGGTTTTCGCGCAATTGTTCGTTTTCTTCAAGAAATTCCAACACTAAGTCAAAGAGATTGAAAAAACGATTCAGACAAACACCTTTAGAGAGCCAACGTACTTCTGCGTGCAGCAGCAAGCGATTGTAGTCTTCATCATTTTCATTGCAAAGCTTATGAAAAAAACGGTCATTCAATGAATTGCTTCTAATGATATTGATTGCTTCAATAACGTTATTGAGGGACGCATGCAGACGTGCATTCAATTTTTTTGCAACGAAATGCTGACGGTGAATAATACAATGTACAGCGAGTACATTTGGCACTGCTTTTCTCAAATGTGCTATAAAACCCTTATGACGCCCGGTCATTGCTGGAGCACCATCAGTAGCAGCAGACAAAATATTGCTAATAGAAATGTCTTTCTCTTGAAAAAATTCTTGCATGATAATAAATATAGAATGTCCTTTTGTATCAGATTCCAAATTCTTAGCAAATAATAACTCTTGATGAATATTTTCTTCTTTTATAAAACGTACGTATGATAAGAGTAGAGCTTTGTTACTTGGTAGAGTTGATTCATCGAGTTCAATGGAAAATTTGCAAGTCTTTAGGTAATCGTATAATGATGTTTCAACGTCATTTGCCATTTCATCTATTCTTCTTTGCACTGAATTATTACTGAGAGGAATTTTTTAATGATGTCAAATGGTGTCTTATGATGGAGAACAGTATTTATTATCTCTTCGACTGCCGGCAAAATTAATTCCTCGCCAATGGTGTGTGGTTTTCCTGACTTTGCGATTAACAATGAAACGTTATATGAGGCTCGTAGCCCATCATCGTCTCGTTTAGAAGACGATGCAAAAAGGTTTGATATAGTTGGCTGTTTTGAATATTGTTTTTCGAGTTCTTGAAAATAGAATATATCTTTGTTCTTCTTATCAGGATGCATTTTATGTAAATGCTCTTGTAGCCTAGAAGGTTTCATAGCTTCATTTGGAAAAAAATTACGGCAAATTAAACACATAGGTAATGATTTGTTTGTAGAAGATTCCGCAAATCCATATTTTAAATATTCAATACTGTATTGCCGGCATTTCTTTTTTAATTTAGAAGTAGATTCAGCCATTTTCATACAAAAATTAAATTCTCAATAGATTTATAGATAGTAATGTTTATAAAATGACACACCACCATTATTTACTACGGCAGAGCTTATGATTCACGACTATATATCGCTGCCAAGCACATACAACTAACAAAAAATTCGTAGAGCTGTTGCTTTTATACGTTTCATTTCGTGCATGATTCAACTTGTCTGTATGCAAACATGTCGAAACATGTTATTTTGTATGAACATCGCGCGTTCGCTTATCAACGTGCCAGGACAAGTCATATACTTCTATTCCGAATTAAAAGAAATTATTATAATTATTAGTATTATTATTAACGCTAATTTAAAACTGCTTATTAACCCTGATTACATCATTTTTATTTCACCATTCCTCTTGACTGCTTATTATTTGCTTCTGAATCCGCTACCGCTCCCCTAAAAGGCTGCAGCGCCCACAGGGGGGCGATATCGCCCCCGTTGGGAACCAATGCTTAAGCCCATACCAAAACGTTAGTCGACGCATTGACAGCTGCTCTTGAATATGAAACAGCAACGAAGGCTTCGGGATATAACAAAATCAGGACCATCCAAGAAGAAGGTAACGAAGACAGACTTGATCAGATCGTCAGTTTGATAAAAAGTATGATGAACAAGAAGCCAAGAAAGATCATATACTGGAATTGGGGCGAGCTAGGGCATGCACGCAGTTCGTGTGAGCACCCCAGGACTTCTGCAAACCAAGAGCCCCAGTCACAGGAAAACATGCCTGGACTATTTGGATGTTATCTTAGTACTGGGGAATACATTTGACGAACACCTGAATTTGGAAGATGTGTTCAAGCGACTGCCCAGCTCATGTTAAACCCGAAGAAATGTCAGCTATTCCAAAACCGAATCAACTATCTAGGTCATATAGTGAGCAATAGAAGAGTGGCGGAAGATCCAGAGAAAATTTCTTCCATTCAGCAATGGCCGCAACCAACCGACAAACATCAAATTAGGAGCTTCTTTGGACTTTGCACATACTATAGAAGATTTATAAGGAAGGTTGGAGATATTGCTACGCCCCTAACTCGACTCACAGAAGAAACAAGAGCTTTCCAATGAGACGAAGACTGTCCAACGGCTTTTGAAACCTTGAAGAGGCGACAACATCCATTACCAGAGGGAGACTTTATTCTTGACACTGACGCAAGCAACGTAGGTATTGGAGGAGTGCTCTCACAGATCCAAGGAGGGCAAGAAAGAGTGCTGGGATATTTCAGTAAAGTCCTCTCCAAAGCAGACCGAAACTACTGCGACACAAGAAGAGAACTTTTGGCAGTAGTGAAGTCCGTGGAACACTTTTACCAGTATCTCTGTGGTAGGAAGTTTTTAATCCGGACTGATCATGCAGCACTCAAGTGGTTGATGCAGTTCAAGAATCCCGAGGGCCAGATCGCTAGATGGATTGAACGACTTCAAGAGTATGATTTCAACATCGAACATCGAGCTGGTGTGAGTCACCGAAATGCCGACTCCCTGTCCAGACGGCCGTGCCCAACAGACTGCTCCCACTGCAACAAGGCGGAATCTAGGGAAGCTGCAGTTTCAAGAACTACTGTAGTCAATGAAGAATGATCACCCACCAAGATCAGAGAAGATCAGGAGAATGATGTTCACTTAAACAAGCTTTTGTATTGCCTAGTAATAAATCATTCCAATCCAAGAACAAGATTAATTAAGTAAGACCAATGTTTAATAAACAATATGTAGACTAAATAATCAAGACCAAGACAAATGAACAACACCATCACTGATACCAAGACTGTCAAATTCTAATAAGCTAGTGCTGTGGTACGATTAATCGCTGTATAAAAAATTGATTCCCGTCTAAAGAAATCAACAATGGATAAAAAAATATAAAATTTTTTCCTAAACATAAAATTTTGTTTGTAGACAATAATAATACCTCATAATAATCCTGTTCTGGTAAAATTTTTTCAGGTCTTGCGACTATTCCTCTGCGTGTTGTTGTAGTTGTTTCACCATCGTGAATGAGACGGTATACTTCGGATCGTTGTAGATAATCCAAATTCCTTGCAGGTGGCGTGTATTTCATGAAATTAATCCTGCAATAAAAAAACTATCATTATAATCACAGATATAAAAATGTTTCAACCAAATCGCAAAGTAGATATACTTCAGTTTTGCTGAAGACCGGGCGTCAACAACCTCATTAGCAAGAATTCTATTAATTGTACCTGCCAAACTTAAACTACTTGTTAATATAAAATGGATATTTTATTTCGGGAAGTAACAAGAATGTTTAATAAAATAATACAACGCTTTTCATGTGTAGGAATGTAGGTATATCTAAAAATAATTCTAAGAAATACCTGTAGAATGGTTTGGCTGTATCTGACCATGGCCAGCTGTTGTTCCATTGGTTAACCTGAAAACATGCCAAATAAATGATATTAACCTAAAAGGTTTGCCTACCCTTTTCTTTTGCCGGATATGACCTCCAGACTATTCTCTATGCTTTCCATAATTTTTTCATCCGACATTTTCGGTTTCCTTGTAGGTACGACGTCATCGGGATCTATCCATTTTCTACCTCCGGGAAGAACTATGGGTCTGAAGGTTGCTCTCTTCTCCATTTCCTGGTTGTTTTTATAAAGAAATGGTAGAATTTAAACATTCAAATATTTAATACGATAGAATGAATGGTATTAAAAAACTTGAACTGCAAGTTAACATTTTATTACAAATGAATTGGTTTTGGATGTTTCACGAGTTTTTATAGTAAACAAAAGATGAAATTATGCAAATAATTTGAAACAAAATATTGTCAAACGTATTTGCATAGTCAGATTTCGACAGGAAAGGAGAAACCAATACTCATCAAACTAAAATCATGGGATGGAAATATATCAACACACGAAGAACTTAAAAGGGTCAAATATATATGGATAAATCATGATTATACAAAGGCAGTTCAAGAGAAAAGAAAATACCTCATGCCCAATATGAAGGAAGCCAAAGAACAAGGACATAAAGCGATACTTAAATACGATAAACTTGAAATCAATGGCACTAAATGTGGATGGGAACATTTCAAGAGTCAGGAGACAGATATTCAAGAGGGATCGAAACGAACAGCAGCTGAGGGGTTACCGGAAAGTGTAAATGAGCAAATTAAGAAAATTACCAGGGTATACCGAAAAAACCTAATAGAAAAAGATGAACGGATGAACGGATTCGGCAGGGAACATGGCAATGAAAAGGATAATAGCACGCAATAAAAATACAAAAAGAAAGAAAAAGCGGAATTTTATCAGAATTGGGACGTGGAACGTTAAAACTTTGTTGAATACAGGAAAAATGGAGGAGGCCTTTAGACAAATGAAGGAATACAATATAGCAGTCATGGCATTACAAGAAATTAGATGGAAATGAGAAGGGCTAATAGATAAGAAAGAGTATACAATGTTTTACTTTGGAGAAGAAAAGCAAGGATACAGGCGAACATGATTTTTAATAAATAAAAAGTTCTTGAATGTGATAATGTACAAAAAGATAAACGGTCGAATATCATATCTAAGAATAAAAAACAGAGCTGCCAATATAACGTTAATAAACGTATATGCCCCCACAGAAGATGCGGATAAGGAAGACAACGACTGATTATATGAGGAACTTAAAAGGATCTGCGAAGAAACCCCAAAACATGATACGGTTATATTAACTGGGAGATCTGAGTGCGCAAATCGGAAAGGAGACACATTTCGAACAAGTATCAGGTAAACATATAGTTCATAATACAACTACTGAAAATGGAACGAGATTATGCAATCTAGCAATGTCGATGAATCTGTGTATAGTCAGTACCAACAGTTAGTTTCATTTAAAAAAGTGATATGAGTAGATTACACAGAGTAAGGGTCGAAACAGTAAATTTCACTAAAGTTCCACGGCAGTATCAAGAAAGACTAAAAATGGAGTGCAAGAAGAGCCGCTCATTCAGATTACTGGTCACAGCAATACAAATTCCATAAAACCTTATCTCCAAATCGATGCACTAAAATTTAATTGAGGCTAGAAGAAATGTTAATACCATTGTAAACAACCAAAATTCCCCCCAAATAATCAATCATTCTCTACAAAAAACAAACCTGCACAAGAGCGATGTTATATCTCAAAGCACATACAAAAACTTCTCGGAGAAATCTATCTGCTGGCATTTTTTTTATTGTTACAGCATTAATAGTTATACTGCAAACACTCTCGATCTTTGACGTTTATTATCTCAGCACCTATTCGGCCAAATTAAACGCATTTTTTTTAAAAGGAGCCTCTTTCTGAGAACTTTTTTTAGGTACTTTGAGTATTTTTCTTCGGTATCCAAATTCGCTTCAAAAATTAATTATTTATAAGACGAAATTTTTCAACTTTTCAAAATCGCATAAAAAAATGATGAAAACTTGAAAAATTGTACATTATAACTATTGTGTATTATAGTTTAGAGGTCTAAGTAGTTAACTCTCCTCTTTCAATTTTTACCAATTTCGGTCTTTCCAATTCATAAACGTAGTTGCTACGAATTTTTTTAAGGTAAATTTTGATAAAAATTTTTAGCTCACTTTTAACCCTGTATAATTCCTACAAATATTGAATTGAAGGAACGAAAAATAATTCATAATTAAGATACATCTTTCCTCTATCGAATGATGTAAAACAAATGTCGCTATCTTCCATAGATTCGGAAATATGAAATTTTAAATGAAGGCGTGTCAAAAAGATTTTGTAAATTTTGGTTCCCAGACCAAAAAATTGAAAATTTTGCTTTACTGTGAATGTATGTAAAAAGTGATATTGTATTATATATTTCGTCTCGTAAAATCCAAAAATGTATGCGGGTTTTTGATTTTGAGTTATAGTTTTCCAGAAAATCCCATTTTCAATAATTTTCCTGACTTTTCCACAGGAATAAATTTTTTTTTTGAAACAACTGACAAATTTTTCAGATTCCTCATATCAAAAAACCTCTTTATGCAAAATTTCATGAAAATCGGAGAGAATTTGTTTTTCGATTTGATGTACATGAAGTTAATTTTTTCGCGGAAATTAATTCATGTAAAAACTATAAGGCCAATTTAATCGGCCTTTGGTATATTGTTTTATACTATAATAAGGTTCTGAAATCCCAATTTATATCGTGATTGGATGATTTCTTATCTGCGAAACAAATGCTTTAAAATAACCTCGTTTTTTAGCTACTTTTTTTGCATTTATCGCCATTTCTCAACAAAAAAATTGAATATATCGATTTTAAACCAATTCCATAATTTCATAAAGAACAAATTCGTAATTATACTTTTGTTCTCTATCTTGCATATTTAAAGAGTTATATTAAGAAATATCGGAAAAAATTAGCGATTTTTGCGTTTTTTTGCAGTTTATGATTTTTTCTGCAAATAGCACAACTTTTTCAGCTATAGGACCTTCATATTTTCTCTTCTTACATGATTTTAGAGCAATTCCAACCAATAGGGGAGGTTGGGGCAATGTGGACTACGGGGGCAATGTAAACCACCTAGGTTTTTTTCATAACAGCGGCAGCAATGCAACAGATTCGATTCTACTTATATGCATACGATACTCAGTAAGAACTTGGCAGCCGTAGAGGATTGTTTATCAGAGTTTAGAGCCAAAACGTGATTTGCGGAAGCGTCGATCTAACAAAAGTGTTGACTTTATATCAGAATTACTTGGTAAGTAAATGTATTTTTATCTATTTTTTAGTCTCCTTACGTGGTTTAGAGTGTGCTTAATATATGCCAAACGGCAATGTTACGATTTTTTATAAACATTGAATATTAACTACACGTGTTCAATTTATTGTCTATGTGGGACCGTTAGTGGTCCACATTACCCCAAGTACATTTTTATATATCTAATTTTATTTTGCTTGTTTTCAGGTGCCTAGTCAAGATGGTCCGTAATTATAGAAGAAAAACGGAGAAACAAACATGGCCACTTGTTGCAATGGAAAATGCTATTAAAGCAGTTAAAAGCGGACAAATGGGCTATTTGAAGGCAAGTAAATGTTTTAATATTCCAAAAGCAACATTAATTCGACGATGTAAGGAACAAAATAAAAGAATTTTACCCAACGAAAAAGGTTTGGGGTTTTATAAACCTGTGTTTACCAAACAACAAGAGGAAGAATTGGAAAATTATATTCTGGATATGGAAACCATGTTCTTTGGCATTACATTGTACCTTCGTTTTCTTGCTTTTCAGTTAGCAGAAAAAAATCAGATAGAGCATACATTCAATAACACCAAAAGACTAGCTGGCCTTGATTGGACTTATGGATTTCGTAACCGTCATCCAAACATTTCGTTGCGCAAACCCGAGTCGACTTCTGCAGCAAGGGCTCAAGCATTTAACCGCCATAATGTCAAGCAATTTTTTGACCTATACAAAAACGTTTTGGATTCTAAAAATATCGCATTAACCAGAATATTTAATTGTGATGAAACCGGGTTAAGCACTGTTCCAAAATGTAACAGTAAAATATTAGCTAAAAAAGGAAGGAAGCAAGTTGGCCGTCTCACCTCTGCAGATAGAAGTGGAACCACCACAGCAGTTATTTGCATCCAGACAGAGTTGTCACGGTCTTTCAGATCGCCAAAATTTTTGGTGATGCGTACTTACAAGCAGCAACCCCCTTAAAGGCTATTAACGCTTTTAAAAAGTGTGGATTAGTCCCCTATGATCCAAATATTTTCACAGATTTAGACTTTGCCCCGTCTGTTGTTACTGACAAAAATCTAGCGACAAACGAACTGCCACAATCTGAAAAGGAAGAAATAATGTCTCCAACCTTTACTGCAGGGAGCACCTTATCGAAGCTCACACAATGTAAGTTGGATGAAGCGCCTCCTACAGAATCTACTTCAAACGATCCTTCACATTGTAACGATAAAGAAGCAACGGCTTCAACATGTACTGCCGGCACGACTCTATCACATCCCATACAATCTAAGCTGGAAAAATAAGTTCCTTCAGCATCAGCATGTCTTCGCTCTACAGAAAACCAAAGGAAAAGTAGTTTTGGGTCAGAAAGTCCTATCGACATTCGTCCACTTCCAAAGACTACTAAATCAAATAATAAACCATTACGGAAAAATAAAAAGGGCAAAGCAGCAATACTAACATCTAGTCCTTATAAATTGGAGTTAGAAGCTGAACTAAAAATAAAAGAGGAAAAAGAAGCAAAGAAAAAGGAAACAGTTAAAAGAAAAATTGATAATCAAGAAAATGAACCAAAGAAACAAAAAGTAGAGTCTAAGAACAGTCTTTCTAAATCAGATAAAGGAAAGCAGAAAAAAACATTTGCAGAGGGAGACCACGATGCAGAATGTTTTTATTGTAATGAGTTGTACTCAACATCAATAGCCGAAGAAGGTTGGGTGCGCTGCTGCGGATGTTTAAGATGGGCTCATGAAGCCTGCGCAGGATTGGACCCTAAAGATGACGAGGCATTTAAATGTGAATTTTGTGCAGAATGTTAATATTTCAAGTACTCGTATTTTTAAGTTGGTAGTACCATCATTTTTATGTTCTATACCTAAATAAAGATTTAATTTTGAATTTCCTTTTTGTGGTCCATATTGCCCCACCCCATGGGGCAATATGAACTTCAGACATGTGTTCAGATTTAATTTTTTTCAACAAACAAGTTTTAAAAATGAAGTTCATAATGATAGTACAAGGTTCACTGAACAATTACAATTTCAAATTTCATCTTAATAATGAGGCTATACAATTTTTTATCTTAGATAGTTCACATTGCCCCAACCTCCCCTATCTAATCTACGTCACGACACAGCCATATTTCAAATGTTTGGGGTCTAATTCTCCTGGACTATTACTGTAATCATAAGTATTGTTGCCAGGAACATTTTTTATGGAATAAAAATAATTCTCCTACAATTAATTAGGTAGCAATTCATATATATTTTCTCAAAATGAGATTAAACAGATTTGATAACTATAATGTTGATGTAAAATGTCAAAGTCAAAAACGTACTGATAGAAACAACACCAAAAAATAATCTCGTTCGTAATTTGAAGCGATCAATGCGGATTCTATTAAAAATAAAGAACTAAAAGTAAGTCCACATCGTCAAGTAACAAATTTAAAATTTTTGGCCCTTAGATTCGTATTTTCAAAGCCGAGGATAGAAT
This sequence comes from Galeruca laticollis, assembly GCA_963921935.1. Lineage (NCBI taxonomy): Eukaryota > Metazoa > Arthropoda > Insecta > Coleoptera > Chrysomelidae > Galeruca > Galeruca laticollis. Next base: position 65,054,075 of record OY998185.1, on the reverse strand, counting down.
TGGCAACATTTCAAATATTTTTGATTGTCTTGTTAAAGAGTATCAAGCAAGCGGATATAATTAAATACACATGCAGCTAAATGATTTTAATGGCTATTTTTTTCCTCAAGGTTATAACATGTCATTTATTTTATACAAGGTGCAAATAAAATGAAAATTGATACGATTTCTGTGAAATGTAAACATGGATTTTGGTTCAAATAAAATATACTGACAACTTTTTATATCAAATGTAAATATAGGGTGTCCCAGTAAGAGTGAACAATGTATTTTAAAAACATTTTTTAGCAAATGAAGATATTTTTATTGTATTGTAAAATAGACTATGTATAGATTAAAATATACCCCTCGGTTCTAAAACACCCCCCTGGTTCTATTAATGAAATTTTCGATGACATTTTGACAAAGATGATGGCTCTATGTCACCGATGACCCATTGGATCTTGGCCTTCAGCTAAGGACTGCACAAACCACATGTCATTCAGATTCATATCATCAAGCTTAGGCCACAAGAACTGCGTTCCTGTAACGAATACCATTCAAAGACGGGACATCTTGAGGTCCAGGTTATGCAAGATTCCAATATTCTCAGTTTAGTTTTAAACTACTTATATAAAACTAATAAGATATAATGAGAAATCAATTTGGAGAAGTTTGTAGGTTTCAGTAAATATCAGAAAGCATCTTTTTGCGTACTGGAAAGCTTCATCATCAGAATCATCAAGAGAGAACAAAATGTATAATAAATATTATCAAAAAATATAACAATTGGAAAAGTACTGCTGATACTTCCAGTTTTATGAATGGTCCTGTATAAAATAACTAAAGATTTTTCTCTATTTCAGATTTTTCGTCGACTTCATCCACCCGTGTTAAGAGGTCTAAAATCATATTAATTGTATTGCGTGTTGTTAATAACATCGTAATTATATAAACAAGTTAAATGTTCATTTAAATAGTATCAGCATATTACTGACATCATTAACTAATCATTATTAGCAATTTTACAAAGTACTAAAGTACAAAGGACTCGACTGTTAAAAACAATCATTATGGTGCTTTAGAGGTCAAAGCAAATTACCTGATTGAAGGCAATACAAAATAAGGCACCACAGGGCGACTATCCCTAAGATAAGTGTATACTCTCGCATATACCCGTTTATATAGTTTAGCTTGATCACCTTGTATGTAAATCTATAATATTTTTGGGTACATTAACAATACAACTATAAAATATAAATGATGCTTAAACTTTGAAATGTATGTACATGGGCGGAACAGTAAATCAAGAGTGATTACCCGTCACTCGCGCCATGTCACGTCTCGACTTTGACCTCTCCCTCTTTTTGTCTCTCCCTCTCTCTGTCACGATACGCTTGACTGTAGATACTCTTATAAACAAAATTTCTTCTTTCACCTTACCCTCAAATTTACTAGACAACCATATAAATCATCAGGAGTGGCTAGAATATTTCCAGCACTCCTGCAGCAAGGGATAGAGGAGATTCTTCCTCACCTGCTGAAGATTACAAGAAGCAGTCTAGCAGTGGGTCTGATACCTAGAAAATGGAGAAGGGCAAGGGTAACCTTCATACCAAAAGTAGGGAAAAAAGTTGGGACTGAAACCCGATTTTTTAGACCCATCTGTCTAACATCGTTTCTACTCAAAACGATGGAGAAAGTAGGATATAACTACATAAGAACAGAGATCCTGGAGAATATACCACTTCATAAATGTCAGCATACCTACAGAACAGGTCGATCAACTGAGACGGCTCTATATCAGCTGACCGAAGTCATCCAGAGAACTCTGAACAACAAAGATATCGCAATGTGCGCATTCCTGGATATATCTGGTGCCTTTGACAACACAACTCATGTGCCTGTCAAAGAAGCACTAAAAAGGCGAGGCGTAGATGAAACCATTGTAAAATGGATGTATAAGTTGTTGACGACGAAGATAGCTGAGACACAGGTGGGGAATCAAACCACCTCAGTTAAAGCTACTCGGGGGACACCTCAAGGGGGAGTGATATCTTCCCTTCTATGGAACTTCGTAGTAGATAAGTTGCTCTACAGACTAACAGAGCTTGGCTTCGAATGTATGGGCTATGCTGATGACATAGTTCTAATAGTTAGAGACAAGTTCGAGAGCACCTTGTGTGATTTATTACAAAATGGTCTCAGAATCATTCATCAATGATGCTTGTCAGTGGGGCTAACCATTAACCCAAACAAGACCATAGTAATTCCATTTACCCGGAAAAGAACATTTCTAGACATGAAACCCCTATTTTTATACGGGGAAATCGTAGAATGGAAATCAGAAGTTAAATATCTAGGGATAACCCTAGGCAGTAAGCTTCTGTGGAATAAACCTATTGAAATAACTGCTAGCTAGCTAGCAATAAGAACATATTGATTTATCGAAACAATTGTCAATTTTTTAGAATTTTCAATAACTATTATATTGTGGAATTAACTAGAGACCTTGAGTTTCATTTAAAAACAATAAGAACATTGATGGCGTGCAGAAATCGAGCTGGTAAGAGTTGGGGCTGTAACCCAAAAATACTGCGATGGATGTGCGCCATGATTGTGAGACCTGTAATAACGTATGGGGCAATAGTTTGGAATACAAAAGCAAGTCAGTTCAGCACGAAGAAGACTCTCGACAAAGTTCAAAGGCTTGGCTGTGTGTGCATCACTGGAGCTATGAGATGGTGTCCAACTAGGGCACTTGAGATCACTACAGATTTCACACCTCTACGGCTGGTGATAAAAAGATCTGCCCAATTCTTAGAATATCTAAGGAACGTTCATGAAATAAGAGTATTAAAAATCAGGTATCGAAAAGAAATTCACTACGATGCTAAATAAAAGGTGAGACTGAGAAAGGGAATACACCACCCAAACTTTCAAAGAAAACACCATTAGATGGTATACGAATGGTTCAAAAACCACCATTGGAGCAGGCTCTGGAGTATTTGGGCCCGGCACCAGATACTCATTAACGTTAGGCTCTTTCCCGAACGTCTTTCAGGCAGAAATACTTGCGATCGAAATATGCGTGAAAATGAACCTAGAAAGAAACTATCAGAATTGTACATATCGGTCCATTCTGATAGTCAAGCAGCTGTCAAAGCATTGAGCATCCATGTCATTGACTCAAACACGTTAGGTGCTCGTCCGCGAGAGTATCATGCCCGTTTAGTCCAACTATGTACTTAAAACAGCACTTTCAAATTTCACTGGATGAACACTTATGGTTGATGCTACTTTTCTCACAAAAACTCAAAATTTATAGATTTCGTTTATCTTGCTTATTGCTCTGCTCCTCCTTCAAACCAAGACACAGTTTACTAATTAAATCAAAGGGGACGGTTGTGGTTTATGTGGATTAACCTTTTTATGCTTTTCACTCAGATAAAGTTACTTCTTACGCTAAATAAATAAAGTATAAGATGATGAACTTCGACCTTCCCAAATTATTAAGCGAGAGAGAAAGAGACGTAAGAGGACTTTGTGTTATTTAAGCTGTCAAAAAAACATCATTTACTGAAAATTTTCTCTCCAAACTTATATAACCGAGTTTGAAGTTAAAATTTCCAAGAAATTGTTGTAATTGTGCCGCTTGTCGTCTTTGTTCTTCTACATGTACCACTAACCTTCTCTTTTTTGGCTAACAATTCCTCTTCTTTTCGCTGTGCCTCTAATTCTTCTTCACGAATTCTATTAATTTCATCTAAATCCTCTTGATCTTCTTCTTGTTCCTCTTCGTATGTGTCCAGTTCCATTATTTCTTGTATTTCTTTTTCGACCAGTGAATCTTCTTCTAGTTCGTCTCCAATTATAGAATTTGCATCAGCTCCGCTCTCTGCTTCAGCCGCTTCTGTTGACGCTGATTTATCTGTAATCAATATTTTATGCAATTACTACTTTAACATAAGATTCACAGGTACCTTTATCACCATCGACGTATCCCTCTTCTTCTTCTTCGACGCATTGTCTTTTGTTTTCATTTTCTGTTTTTTCGATGATGAAAATGTCTGCTATTTGCTTTGACACCGCATCTAGAGTTTCTTGCACCGAAGATGGCAGTTGTGACAAAGCTTGCAATTGTTTTTGTACTGTTCTGAGCTGTTCTTCTAGAGTCATTGCGTTTTCTGAGTAAGGATCTACAATAATCTCCGAAATTGGCTTATATGTTATATGTCGTCCCAGAGAATCTCCTGAAAAAGTTAGTAATAAGATATTTTTGTTAGAATGAATAATATCTGTGCCCTGCATGGAGCGCTAAAATCCATTTTTCTATATTCTGTATCAATCTGTCAGCTGATGCTCTCCGCGGGTGAGTGGTAAGGCGAACAACAAGAACTAACAAATAAGAAAATAACTATTATGTATAGGTGTATCTGTCTCCATCTATAATTGAAGGAGCACCAAATGAATCTTTGAGTATTATTTATAAGAATTTAGATCACGAAAACAAATTAACAAAAACACTCTCCCTCAATTTGTAATTATCCTTCTTTCCAAAAAGTAAAACCACAACTAGAAAACGACAAATATGACAGTCCACTAAACTAATCTAGTTCATCAACACGAGTAGCAATCTAAGTAATCTGACTTTTGATTTGCCCTTTAATCAAAGTCCGCAAGACTTAAGGTGCGCTTCTTGAAACAAAGCTGTATTTTGGAACAAAAGATGTTCCTTTGGATCAACAAGAAAGACAGAATTGTAAACTAAACATTCACAATAAAAACTGACAAGAATTGGATGTAAAACAAGGCGAAGGAGCATTTTATCAAGGAAAATTGAGAGAAACTCATAAAATTCTGATACAGTAGGAGCTGCGAAACAGGCATTGTAAGTTTCTCCTATTTAAATTCTTCTTACAAACACTAATCAATTCTACAAAATGACAGCAAGAAACAAATACAAAATAATTCACGATGTCAAAAAATAAACCGAAGCAAATGACTAATATAGTTTATTTACGATAAAAAGACATTGATGTCATTTTTAATTACTTTCCTGCTTATCAGAATAAATATTAAATTACCAACCGTGAATACAATTTATCCTCAACAGCCAGGGCAATTTACAGCTAACGGGTTGGCAAAACTTCAAGACATTGTCAAATCAACTGGTAAAATTCCCCAGTTTGTTTTGACGTTTATTGACATTCGATCATCCTCTAATATTTACAAGTTTTTTTGGTGCTTTTAGATTCATTGCTTTTTTAAGATTAAAAAAACAGTTATGTTCATAACTAATTATTTAGGCAAATCTGCAATGTGTGGTTCATAAAATGCCGAAGCAGCTGAACAGAGTATGTCAAGAGTTGGTAACATCTTTGTTGAGCTATTTTGAACGAGAATGCCGAAACGGGGGCCCGCTTCTCCCGCTTACTGCTGTAAGAGACGTAAGTGATAGTATTCGCTATTTGTATTCATCATTATTAATATTATTGTTACATATTTAAATGTAAATGATTAAATGTTTTTAATGTTAGGTTAGGTTGATTAAACTTGATAATATATTATTCTTTCATAATTTGAAGTAATTATATTGTAGAGAGTTGCAGAAGCTTTACAACTTAGCGTTGCCACTGTTAACCGTATTGCCGCCAAGCATAACAGAGGTGAACAGCCTAAAAGCCCACCTAAAAAGAGACAACGTATAAAACCTACTGTTGATATTGATAACTTTGATAAAATGCTTTCCGAAATGTATGGAAACAGTGAGTATATTGAATTTACTGTTTTATTTTATTCACAATTAACTAACACAATATTTTTTTCCGAGGAACATATAATCTTGAAAATTTTAAGAGACAAACTCCAGGAGCGTGAGCTCTTTAATGGTTGTTTAACATCACTCTGGAAGATAGTGAAAAATATCGAATTCAAATACCAAAAAGATGATCCTCGTCGTGGTTTAATGGAGTTGTCACATATTGCATTAAAACGTGTAGATTTTCTACATGAATATGTCAAGATAAAAAGGGAAGGTTTATATCAATTTGTGTTTTTGGATGAGACCTGGATATTTAAAGACGGTACTGTTGGATGTTCTTGGCAAGATTCTCACCATAGAAGCGTGAAAAAAACCAAAATTGGGGGTCCAAGGTAATTGAATAAAAAAATTTAGCCATTAATTTATGATGTACTAACATTCCTGCCATTTTAAACCTTTTCAAATATTAACTATTCACACTATTTTATTTAAATCCATATAATTATTAACCGTTGCTTTGAGCTATGCAGTCTATCTAGGAAACCTAGTAGTAATTTGTTATTTCCTTATTGTAGGTATATAGTATTGCATGCTGGTTCCTCTTCTGGATTTACTCCTGGAGCAGGGCTGGTTTTTTCTTCCAAAAAACAAGATGGTGATTACCACGGTGAAATGAACCGAGAAAATTGTTTTGCATTTGTTTGAATCTAGCTATTAGTGAACTTGGAAGAACCTGCCACAATTGTAATGGATAATGCAAGTTACCACAGAACAGTGATCAATAAAGTAGCAACAACATCTACCAAAAAGGCATACAGAACTGGTTGATACAAAATGATATTCCTTTTGAAAATACGTTTCTCAAAACCCAATTATTGAATTTAGTACAACGGTAAGTTGATATAAACATTTTTCAATATATTATGGTAATACTTAGATAACTTATTTTGTTTAAATATATGCATTTTTGTAGGAATAAACCACCAACAGTATATGAAGCTGACATATTATCTGAAAAATATGGTCACAAAGTGCTTCGACTTCCCCCTTACCACTGTATGTTCAACCCAATTGAACATATGTGGGAACTGATGGAAAATGTCTTTAGAAAAAGTGACTCCTGATATTTGGTCATAGACAGTAGAGCACACTGAAAAAATTATACAAGATGGGTGGGATAGAGAAGTAGTATTTGATAGACAGGATGTGCTTCCACTTATTATTAATTTTGACAGTGACGATGAAGATAGTAATGATTTTGTAGTGGAGTTGTGTTTTATTTTTTGTATATTTTTATCCCATTTGCTTTATTTCCATCTTTTCAAAATCACTAATAACTATTATTAAATTAATTAGGTACAGTTATTTTATAATACACAAATTAAAACAACGACCACAGTATCTCTACATAAATAATACTGATAAAATGGGAGATTTTTTATTTTTATATCTTGTAACAAAATTTTATTTTGTGTATCTATATTTTTCTTTTCCATTCTATTTTTATTATAATAAATATAATAGATATTGTATAAAGAAACAATATTTAAATTTGCATGAAGATGATTACAGCTTGTATTAATTCCTTTTAGCGTAAACCCTTGCGGTGCTCTTGAAGATGATTCTATAGAGCATAGAATAAGGTATAAAGACCTACAGTTCGTCATTTAACCCTCTTCTATGTAAAATAATTAAATATTAATTCGAATATAGAATGATTGGTTACTGTTTCTTGTATCTTATCCCTAGTTTTTCATGAATAAATATTTATATTAAATTAATCAAGCATATCATACAAGCCTTTTATTTTTAAATAAATATTTTTGAATTACGCCCTACGAGACACGGAACAATGAAAAAGAAGAACTGTCAATCTAACATCAGATTGACTTTTCTAGTTTTCGTTAAATAAAGGAAAAAACTACAGCTTGGCAACATCACAATATTTTGTTTTGCAACGTCATCATCTTTTTATCGTAAATAAACTATAACGTAAAAGTTCTTTCAAGATTTGAACTTACTTTTTAGATGTTCAAAGCTATTTTCATCGTCAACATCAACGTTATTTTCAATTTCACTGTCACTACATTGTTCAGAATTACTGTTACTATATTTTCCATCGTGTCCATTCTGTTCATTATAGTTTTCTAGTTGATGTCTAAAATTTTCGTCCTCCAGAGAATCAAGATCCGGTTGCGATTCATAACTACCTAATTCCGGAGTTACTGAAACTTCTGGTGAACCCAGACTGTCCTCTACTACATGTTCTATTTCTAGCTGGAATAAAATTAAAGTAACAAATTTACGAGGACTCCGATTATATACTTACGACGTTTTGATCAAACTGCACCCTCTTCTCTTTCGGTAAAGATTTTCTTCTGGATTGCTTTTGAATAATAATTTTGTACCCATCACCCTGTACAAAGTTAAATATTAATACTCAAGGTGCTGGCTATATGCCACATACATATACAGTGCTATTCAAAAGTCCCCTCCCCTCATCGTATCTTTTGAACGGCTATACTTACATTAATAAAATTTGTAGGGTGAAAATAAAGTGTTGTAAACTTCTCTACGAATGGTAACAGGTGACGTAATAGTAATAGATGACGTCACAGTGCCACTCTGGCCAATAATTTTAAATAGGACCTTATGGCTAGTGATATCTCGTTTGAAAGGCATTGACATTGGCTACATAGCCATAGAAAAAAATCTAATGGTGTCAGATTTGGGGACCGAGGTGGCCATTCTATATATAGGACCTCGCCGGCCGATGTATTACTATCAGGAAGTAGACGGAGCACATTTCGAACACTTACTATAAGAATCCATTGTTGATATTTGATTAATTAAATTTAAAAAACTAATTTCAATAATTTTGGTATTTATTTAATTTATCCGTCAAAATTAATTTAAACCCAAACAAAATTAATATGGCTATGTAGCCAATATCAATGCCTTTCAAACGAGATATCACTTGCCATAGGGTCCTATTTAAAATTATTGGCCAGAGTGGCACTGTGACGTCATCTATTACTATTACGTCACCTGTTACCATTCGTAGAGAAGTTTACAACACTTTATTTTCACCCTCCAAATTTTATTAATGTAAGTGTAGCCGTTCAAAAGATACGAGGGGGGTAGGAGACTTTTGAATAGCACTGTATATTTACGAATACAGCGGATCAGTATATTATTATTAGTAGGAAGAATTCACGATAATAAATTTGCATTTTTAATTTCCCCGCTGAATGAAATACATACAACGCATGTACGTACGATATTAAGTACTAACTGAACAGTTCGATGTGTAACGCATTTGCCATTTTAGTGGTCTGAAGTCTGAGTAAGGAGAAAAGAAAGTAAATACTAAAGGTGAGTTTATTTATGATTGCTTATATAAACTAAACGATGTAATATATTAAATCATATTATTTCAATCGAATTAATTTAAGTCACAGTTAGATAATTTTACTTATTGTTAAGCATGGGTAAATACAGGTTGATTGTGTATAATATACTAAAATTTAAATAACCTCATAAAAAACGTCAGTGTTTTCGAGTTATCTACTAAATAATTAAGTTGTGATAAGCTTTATCGCAAAACATGGTTCACGACGTCAATTTAAATGCTATGCACTTGTTGGAATGTGAAATATTCTATTTTTCAACTGGATTCCACTAATTTTGATTACAATCTATAAAAAGAGTTGTTTTGAAATCACGCATATAATTATAAAATGACCCTGAAGTTCAATTAGCGTTTCTTCACTATTTTTTTATTCTAATCATGTGAAAACTTTCAATGTATCGGAATTTTTTGTGAATATTTCAGTTTTATCGTTGAGAAAAATTTAGTAATAAATATGTATGTCACAAATTGCAAACATGAAAATCAACTTCAATATTTTTTATAAATATTGTAGTGTACAAGAAAAAGCTGAACAAAACATTTCGTAATTTTTCCGCAGCAAATTTCTCGATAATATAGTCATTAGTTAGTTTTTTCTGCAGTTTCATACTCAATTAAAATTATGACTAGATTTAACAGATATGATTAAAGGTATTAAATTTTGATTAGTAAATTCGAAAAAATTATGTTGTATTCAGAAAATTATTGAGCCAACGCCATCTACATATTGACATATTTAAAGTCAATTTATATTAAAACCTGGAGCTCTCTTAGCGCTTTACAAATTGGCTTTCACAGAATTAAATTATATCTATTACTTTCCAAAATATCCGACCTGGAAGTTTTTATTGAAACCTACTTACTCTTTTGTTTACAATTGTTGGAATTCTTGAATAAATATTTCTAAGAACAATTAGCAATTTTAATTATTGTATATTTATACAGGATGGGGCAATCTTCTGACATCGGAGGATTACATCGTTGTGATAAGAGATAAAAAAGTTTTGTGTGTGCTAATACAGTTACTGAGGGCACATTTTGAAAATACTTTCGATTCTACAGGGTATTCCAAAACCACGATATACTCTTGAAGCGAGTAAACAATTTTTTTTAAATTCTCCTAACACGTAAATCATATTGATCATGTCTTCCTGCGGAAAATTCATTATAGTTATTTATTATTTAAACCTAACAACACAAACGAAGAATACAGCAATATTTCTTTGACATTTATTAGTACTTGATATAATCAAAAATATGGCTTCATTATATTTCGCCCTTTCTCAAACAAGCCTATAATAACAATTCTTGAAAGTGAAACATGCATAAATATAAAATTTTTGGTAATTCCAGTTACCTACGGTATTAACAAACATTTTATATCATTGATTAGATATTGTAGATGCATCCAAAATTACGATTAAAATTTATGCCTTAGGAATCTTAAAATTTACAAGACGTTGCATGTAAAAATTTAATACCATTTAATTTGTGTACGTAAAATACTTGTTTTTGACCATTATCATAAAATATTTACGGTTTCCCATTAACTTATTTCCTAAATGTACTACATCGTTTGAAAGATTAATAATTGTAAAAAGACTTATAGGGTGATTCATTTAAATATTTTGAGATATTGCTTGATATGCGTTTGGTGTTACCCTGTATTAAAGAAGCCACAGACAAAAAAGTAATTAATACTGAGCAAAGCCAATGATATGTGAATGATAATTGAATACAAAGACATGTTAATTTATTTTGATTTACTGTTTTGCAGAGTGTTAAAGATGAGGTCTTTTTTGCCAATACGATAATTGGCCATATCTTTTTAAAACACCCAAATAAATATTAGAATGCTATATTTTTGTAACACTCTCGGTGAGATCTTTTTGATACTTGAACAAAATATAGTACGTTTCATTTAAAAAAATGTAAGTTTGTGCTGCTACGTGGTTTTGGAATACCCTGTAGAATCGAAAGTATTTTCAAAATGTGCCCTCAGTAACTGTATTAGCACACACAAAACTTTTTTATCTCTTATCACAACGATGTAATCCTCCGATGTCAGAAGATTGCCCCACCCTGTACTATGAAAAGTCAATTTTTATGTATGAAGCTTTGAATAAAATTATTCACCAGCCTCTTCAACCACCTACGAAAAATTCATACGGTTTTCATAAAACTGGCTATAAAGTGAGACGGGTTTTGAAATACTTATTTCATTTTATGGGTTTTCAGAACAAGCAAAACTTTTTATCAAGAACGATATTTTTCACTAAAACTAATATTTAAACATCTTTCACCTATAGGATACCCCATCTGTGAACACGCTGTATAAGAATTTTAAATAAAAAGATGTAGCGTATGATACCGCGATTTAAAGGGAATAACCGGATACATACTGTTAGGAACAACACAGTTTTTTGAAAAAACACATAAATATACCATTCGTTTCTGTTCTTCTACCACTTTTCTAGGTTTTGCCGGCGGTCTTTCGGGTTTCATTAAAAATGTCGACCATTTTTTCTGTTTATATTTGTCTTCAGTGTTGAAAAATGTTTGAGTTGAATTGGAAAACACCATTCTTTCTTCGCTACAAAGAACAAGTCAGAATTTGTTAAAAGAACTTGGTCGTGCAATGTGTTCATTACTGACTATATATTTTCAGATAATTTATGGAAGCATTAGTATCTTTGAAACCATCATACACAATACTTGTAGATTTTTTCGAGTCACATGACCTAGTCACATATAAGATTCCATTTATGTGTTTTAGTGTGGCAATTGTCTGAAATCTACATACCTTCCGTTCGTCGTAAGTTTCGTTGCTTTGTGTTTCCCGAATTCCTCAAAAACTGAAACAAAATAGTAAGACAAATTTATTACATTGACGAACGTGTTTTCATGTGCAAACAGGTAGCTAGGGACGCATATGTCCTTGCAGACAATATTTACATTCCCTTAAGAGACACGTTGTGCTGGAAGTTTTCTAAGAGTCCCAGTAAATGCAAAAAAATAATGTACAGATTTATATCGATTTTTGATAAGAAATTCACTTCATATTAGTACATTTCCCCCCTATCCCATGTCAATGTGTTAATATTTACGTTGATTACTTACTTTCTTTTCCTAATTGTTCAGCTAATTGTTCAGCTCTTTCAATAATTGATTCATCAACGGATACCTGAACATCTCTCATGACAATTTCAATTTCTTTACCTTCATCCTATAAAATATCTGTTGTGCGTCAAGAGTTTCTATCAAATATAATCAATTTTACTCACTTGTAGCAAACTAGAAGGGGTAACTTCGCCTCTGTAAAAAAGAATTTAGGGTATCAATATTTTCATTAAATGTGAATATAGATGGTTTTCCAATATACACGACCAGCAAAATCGAATTTTGGCCCATTCTCTTTAATATAAAGGAATTACCTGAAGTAAGGCATATCTACAACCCTTTGATAAAGAAGCTAAAATTATTTTGTCAGAAAGGCCATCCACAAAATAATAAACAACAAAATTTTTTAAAATGTTTGCTTGAAATTGAGTTGGTTGATGTTTTTATAACATTACTTTGACGCGAAAGAAAGTTATTCATTTCATAAACATCGATAGAATATGTTGATACACTACCTAAGATTCCGCATTCATTATGTGCCATAACACCGTAATCTCTCTTCGCCCACTAACAGAACGAACAGGACCGTAATGGGAAGTTTTAATACTATTTAATGAAAATATGTATAATCATATTTATTTATAATCTGTACATGAAGCCTCGTAAATGTTTTTACCAAGGTTAGCGGTTCAAATAATAATAATTTGAACGCACTAGATTTAAAAAGTAATTATTGTTATATGGTTTCTAAAAATACCAATTAATTCTAAATTTTAGACCTATATATTTTTTATAATAAAAGGGTTTTAATCAAAATTGTCTACTGATATTCAGGGCCCTAAAGCAAAATTTTGGAACAGAATGATCGCAAATTTACAAAAACCTATCTATTTAAAGCAAAATCATGCATATACACATGGAAAATATGTGCGAGCTTTAAAATGGTCGCCCAATGGTACTACAACTATGATTAAATGGAAAATTTCTTTTAATACTACTACTATGCAAAACACGCTTTTCTACACAAATTTTTATGCGCAAAGCAAGCCTTTTCTTAATTAGTTTGATATCCGTTAGTAAAGTAATAATGTAGAGTGTGGGAAAAGTAAACGTTATGGTACTTTTCCGCACGGAAATGTCACTTTGCCCACGGAAATGTCAATGTCAAATTTTTTTGACAATACTTTATAGTGTTCAAATTTAAACTAAAAATTCTGTAAGTAAATTATTTTTTAGATTATGTATTTCAGTTTATTGATTATAGATTATAAACAAATTCATTTATTACCCATTATTTTAGGAACTATGAACCGAGATCATAATTTATCTTTCGAGTTGTCGAATTCCGATATCGAGAATACTCCTCCAGATATTATCGAAAAGGCTCAAAATGCAATCGAAAATTTGTTACCTGGAGTTTCAAAAAACAAGTCATAATTTTAAAGATTATATTTAGTTATTCAATCTATTATTATTTAGTAACCAATGTACATAATATAGAAAAATCGAAATAAAAAACTTAAAATAAAATAAAGCAGCGGAAAGACCTAAATAAAGTATTTCATAATTGTTGTCGCGATAGCTTAGTGGAAAACACATCAGCATTGGAACGAAGAGGCCCGGGTTGAAATCCTTTCGACTCTTTTATATATTTGCAATTTATTTAATCTTTTTACTTTAATTTTGGAACTCTTAAATTCGTTTTGTTTAAGTTAAATAAAATACATATATAAGTTACTTTTTTCTTTAATTAATAAGCGTAGTTGTAGAAAAAATATTGTGATAGTTTCCCGAACGCGACTGCCGGGCAAGCTGTCAAGGGCGGGAAAGACACTTTACGCATGAGTTAGGAACATTGTTTTTTCTACGACCGCATAAAGATTCAAAAAGCACATTGAAAATATATATTTTATTTCAACATACAAAACATTCCATGAAAATCCACTAATTATTATTAATATTAATGTTGAAAACATAATTTGTTGCATTCTGCAAATACGTCAGAATAGCCGGTCCAGAATAGTTAGTTGGTGGTAACTGGCTGTTAAGAGTAACACTCATGCAAAGTGCATGAAGATGACGGAGACGGCATCGGTTGCAAGTTACCAGTACATGAAAGAATTTTATTCGAGATGGTTTTTTTCTGTTCTACGGAGTCCTCCAAATAATTCTCAGCAACAGCAGTTGACTTCCAGCCCCCAAGACGTTTTATCCATTAAAATATTGCTCTTATTGAAAATAATTTGAAAAATGCCAGAATCGGACACTCCGACTTGAAACTTTGACGTCTTGATGACAACTTGGCTGTCATAACAAAGCTTTGGTTACCACACCAAACCACTTGACTCAGCTTAGTTTGATTCTTATGTGGATTGATTTTGAGAAATGGATAGGTTCGATATATAAAAGTAACGCAATTTCTTCATTCCAATGAATGAAAAATAGTCTGGGTTAGATTGAATATTAAAACCTATATTAGTTTTAATAGTAATATACAGGTAAAATCAATGAAATGTACATTTAATAACGATAAATTGACATATTTTATTTCCCCGCACTAGTGCGAGAAAGCGAGTTTTCCCGCACTAGTGCGGGAAAGTGACACTTTCTAAACTAAAATGAGTGTGGGAAAGTGGGTAAAAACGCACGGTCGTAGAAAAACTACTATTTCAATTAGGGTTCTCTGCAAGAAAGAGTAAGTATTAAAAATGTAATGTTTTCTTTAAACGTCGGTAACTTTGGCCTTAGAGTTTAACAATTTTTTTTAAGTTTTACAAAAGTCTCGAGATAACTTGTAAATTAATTTAAATCCCGTTTCACAGGAGACGTAGGACGCCGCCAACGTCGTATACACGTTGGAAAATTGGTTGGCATTGAATTAAGGAGGTACAGGAATGGCCAAAACGCGGTCTCTGTTTTGAATTTTTTACTGCCTCTTTTGCTGAACACATAATTTGTTTTCAAACCAAATATTAGTTTAAAATTTATTATTGCCATAAAACAAATATTGTCATTTTGAAACTGTTATCCAAAAAATATAAAAGAAAAAACAACCACATTTCAACAGAACGATCATTATTTTACCTTTTTATGCCCAAAGTAAATTGCAACCCCGCGGAAGATATAGCTTGTTGTACTTCCGAATGAGTCAACGTTGAGGTAGATAGTTCGTTTATTTTCAATATAATGTCTCCTTTTTGCAATCCTGCTTGGTCTGCTAAACTGTTTTCGTTAACCTAAAATAAAAAGAAGCAATACTAATGTTTCTATTTTTCATTCGTATTACATTTACTTTGATATATTCTTCTGAATATAATTTTATAGTTATCGCTACCTATATATTCATTACTAATTGCAAATAATTTAACAGTAGAATCATGACTTCAAATTATGACGATTTAATTCAAAGCACCTAAATAAAATGTACCTGCTTACTGAAACCGAGTATTTTGTTTAAAAATTTAAAAACGATTTATGCTCAGTACTTAAAAACTGTTTCACGTATCCATTTCATATTTGGCAGAAAATATAGACACTGTACACCCTACTAAATTATGTTAAACAAACGTTTCTCACTGCTAACAGACAGGTCCGTCTTTAGCTATCTTAGGGCCCTTAGCAGTTTCGAATTTGGGGTCGCTATCCCGATTTTTGAAAATGGCAAAAGAGGCAACAATCATTCGGAACAGAATTTATTCATATAAAAAATAGCAAATTGAAGCACATAAGCCTGCTCAAATAAGTTAGGTTATATTAATATTTAATAGGTATATCTAATACATGAAACAAATCTTATTTTTAAAGAACGGTTACAAAATAAACCAAAATGATTAGTTACATAGGCTTCTTCCTCGATTTTTTATGTGCAAAATCGTTTATTACGTTTTCAAAATCTATTTCATATAGTATGTCGTCTTCTATGCTCATAAGTGACAAACTAAACTTACCGACTTATAATTCGGTCCATGCAAAATATTGATTTTTTTAAAAATGCTCTTAGTTTCAAATGCGGAAGCTGATTTATTTGAACTTTTTAGCAACTCTTAGATAAAATACTGTAGTTTTAAGATTATTATTCGGACATCTAAAAGTAATTCAGTATTCGCTGGATATACAGGGGGGAAAAGAAAACAATTTTTTTCTCTACTTTTGACACACCCTGTAAGTTAATTTTGTTAGTAGATCTACACATAATTAACTTTATCAAGAAGACTGATTTGTTTCCAACATTTTGTTTTTTTATTTATCCCGATATCTGAATTTGTTTGTGAAATGTGAAGGTTTAAAGAAAATGCAACATTTTAGAAATGGTCATAATTTAAATGACGGTAGAGAATAAACTACAAAATAAGTAGAGTGCTGTGGCAACTCACAATATGACAACTGTCAAATATTCATTACTTGGCAATTGCAGTTTAATTATCAGTATTGAATTTAACATCATGGTTTTAACACCTACCGATGCAGCACGAGCAGTTGCTCTGGTACAAGATGGTAGGTCTCAGTATTATGCTTCTAGAATATTGGGTGTTACAAGGTCGTAAACTCGTAAACAGTTTTTTATATCTGCGTATCCGCCATAATTTCAACTTTTATACCTGGCTTAGACAGAGTTGGATTTAGGGTCTATACCAGTGTGCTGTTTCGTAACAATAATTTAAATATTATTTCATTTGAAATTATTTGAAACTAATGAATGAGGGATGAAGACGGAGGCCATCGGGGGTCCCTTGTGACAGGGGGCCAATGCGTAAAGATGGCTTCGAGACATTGAGTTTATTTTCTACTCTGATAATTGCGGCGGGCAGCAGAAAAACAAGTTTATGCTGACAATGTACACATACGCCTTACGTCTTTTCCAAAATATCAAGTCCATTGTTCATACATTCTTAATCGAATGACATACTCAAAATGAGGGGGACGCGGTCCATTCTGTAATCGACAAAGAAGTTAAAAGGGCGCTAAAATCTGGAATAATCTACGTACCATCTCAGTATTACCAAGTACCAAGTCAATGAAATGAGCTATAGTGATTTCATTTCAATAACTTTGTATTATAATAGTTTTGTTTCCTCTGTCTACGTTATTCTGTTCTAAATTGAATCCTAATTTCCTATACAAGAATCATCTTAAAATATCAACCCCAGCCTACTGAACACCAAACCATCTACAGAATATCGTCAAATCTGTCCGGAAAAGACTGTAACAAGTACAGAAATTTCGGATATTAACAAAACCCTCAGGCTCTTCTGTCTTAATGCAAAGAGGAATATTAGGACAAGACAATAGTCAGAATTACGCTTCGAAAAGACAAACAGTATTGAAATAATGAGCAAAATTCAAATGCAATTGCCATTTCCCGCAACTTCAGATTTTTGAGTTGTTACAGTTTTCCACGAGATATGCGACATGTAAAATATGTGGTTGGTGTTGTCTAGTTTTAATCTGGTCACGTGACATGTTGTATTTTAGTATTTTGTTTTTCTATTGTATTTTAGTATTTTGATATTTGTGTAATTGTTATTTTTTTCTGCTTGGCTCAATACAAATATTATGCACTTCTAGACTCTACTACTTTATTTACTATTAAGCTGGATAAATGTATATCATTTGATATTTAAATTGTAAATAAAGTTGTTATTATTCATCTTAAATTCGTGCTGTAAATGTGATTCTGGGAATACATGGGAATCTGCAATATCCCAATTGTGACTGTTTCTCCATTTAAAAGCTCCTCTACGTGTAAAAAGAATTTTGTTAATAAAACTACGATCTTATTTTTTTATATATCATCTCCACTTAGCAAAATCCATTCTCAAATGCAATAAATTTTGTATCGGAGTAAAATGTTAAGGTCGTAAATTTTCCTTTTTTAAAATTCGCAAAACTGAAAATTGACTTATTGCAGTCATTGCTGCTAAACGCCGAGTGATTAGATTTATTAGCAATTCGCATTAAAATTTCATCCTCCTGATTCACAGTTATAATTTTCTGTCGTCCCATACCCCACTGTCACGCCTAAATTGTCCAGTTTCTCCGAATCGACGAAAAATATTGCTGAAAGTTTACCGATTGGGTTTGATATCTGCAAACAGCAGCAATACATACATTACATAAACATAGAAGATATCTGGCATTTCAAGATTAGTAAAATTGTTATTTTGAGGCATTTTCACTTAACCGACTTTAAATTTTACAACATTCACAATTTCAAGTGACATTAGCAACAATTAACAGCTATGACAGCAATGGCAGTACCCCACTAGACTAGAACCAACTACATAAAACAAATTATATTGAAAAATTATTCATCAAATGCCACTTATCTGATTGTAATTGAAAATAGAGATCAGTTTATTTGTTTTACAATATTTTGATAATATTTTAAAGTTATATCTCGAGAAATATTGACTTCATCGTTATGAGGTAAGAGTATATTAATTATGTAGAAAGTATAGTACAATCAAAAAATTGTACTAAAGTTTATTGTCCGCCAGTGGCGTGGAATTTAGGAACGATTAACCAGTCAGAAATGTTTGTTTAACATAATTTAGTAAGGTGTCTACACTTTCTGCCAAATATGAAATGAATACGTAAAATAGGTTTAAAGTATTGAGCACAAATCATTTTTAAATTTTTAAACAAAACACCCTGTAACTCATCTGTAAGAAGCTACATTTTATTTATGTGTTTTGGGTTAAATCTTCAAAATTTGAAGTCAGGATTCTACTGTTAAATTATTTCCAATTAGGAATGAATAATTCTGTATATAAATATAAATAATTCAAATGTTCAACTCCAGAAAAAAAATACTCCTTTCTAGAAATTTGATTCAGAGTCTTAGCGCTCATATTTTTGACACAATTCTAACAATTTTTCGCAGGTAATTCACTTCTCGACTAGACTAGATATAACGAAAAATATATAGATAATGAAAATTATAACTTACAATTCAAATTTTATTAATCCAAAATTAACTTGGTAGCACTAGTATATCATTTACCTTGACAACAATTAACGGTTGTTGAAAATCTGCACCTCCCACTACCCTGAACCCCCAATTGGAGGACGCATCCGTTTTGGAAAATTTCAGGTCTATTGCCATCTGAGAAAACAAGGCCACGTTTCTGTGAAAGCGTTTGAACTACAATTGAGTGAAAAATAAGTACCAAAGCCTGGTGGTACCTGACAGCTCAAATCTATTTGCGGTAAATATTCCAGGGTAATACTCGCCCAATAGTGGAGTCAACGTATACGAAAAAGGGTGTTCATTGGGAATTAATTAGGGAAGTAATGTATTTGAAAACCTTTTGAAATACCTTCAAATACGCTCCTCCTTTTTTGTAGTAATTGTGTTTAGAACTTGTAACAATAATCATTTTCTAATTAAACGGTAAACATTATAATAATTATCTGCGAATTTTATTTTGATTCTGTACTGAAGTACCTCTCTGATTAATCCCAATGATCTAAATTTGATGGTTGCCAATGAATTTGTGACGTTAATTATGTCACCGGCAGTGCTTCGAACGTTTGGAATATCCTAGTTTATTTCCATATTGGAATTTCGTATACAGCGAGCGTACAGATATTAATCTTAGTTTAACTTGAAGAAGAAAATCTTAATTTAACTTAAAAACTTTTAAATTAAAAATAATGATTAATACTAAATTATGTAAATGTCGAATGTGCAATCGATAATATTTTTAGTACGATCCGTTATCGACTAGACTACTAATTAACTGAAAAATAAAACCTCACTAAGACTAAATAAAACTTGAAACTATTTCTAATCTTGTCTGCATCTGTAATTTGATGTCCTCATTATTTTGTTTCCGTTACAAATATTGATAACGGTCTTATCAATGTTTTGTTTAATTTCGTGTTAGTTTTTTTCTGATTAACACAATTCATCGATTACAAAGTCTTCAGTGATGTTTAGTTACTGTTAATGGGCAATATTTCTTTTTTACCCGAAACTACAAATCACCGAGCAATTGTGTTTCCACGTGTCACTATGGTGGTTGCATGGTGGTAGCTACAGGTGTGTTAAATATACGGGGGCTGCAATACATCTACTTAAAATCCTTGATTTAATTTTTAGGAATGTTACAGTAACCAAAAACGGAAAGCAAAAATGGGTGTACTAATTCCGATTTTGGTAACGCTTATCGTGGTTGCAATAGCTTACCAATGGATGAAGATTTATAGAAGAAAGGAATTGACAAAATGGATACCCGATGTACCGCAAAATCCAATTTTTGGTAACCTGTTAGAAATTGCAAATCCCACAGGTTAGTTTTATAGATTGTAACTTACAATTAATTTAATTGCAATTAATTAATTGTAAATAATGACACTTTCATGAAACGATTTCAAATTTTTATGATACATTAA
This sequence comes from Galeruca laticollis, assembly GCA_963921935.1. Taxonomy (NCBI): domain Eukaryota; kingdom Metazoa; phylum Arthropoda; class Insecta; order Coleoptera; family Chrysomelidae; genus Galeruca; species Galeruca laticollis. The sequence goes on along the minus strand of OY998185.1, from coordinate 65,033,403 downwards.
TTATTAACATATTGTTTTAGATATTTTAGAAGCGTATTCAAGATATTTAAATGACCATAATGGTCTCTGTACCATCAACATAATTGTTAAAAAGTTTGTGTTAATTTCTGATCCAATTTTTTTGGAGTTTGTGTTGGGTAAATCGGACATCCTCAATAAAACTGAAGAATACGATTATTTGAGTAGCTGGTTGGGCACTGGATTGCTCATAGCGAAAGGTAAATATATATTTAACTGCTCCTCTTTTGCTTCGTATGCATATGCATAAGTTTTACGGATTTGACCAACCATGACAATACAATACTTTATCACAAGATGGGGGTTAAACTGAGAAGTATAATTTTTGTTTCCCAATTTGACCTTTCGTCTCGTGGGTATGGCTTTATATATATGAAATATATATCTAAAATACGTCGATTTTGAATTTTAATGTTTTACATTTTACAACAAAATTTAATTATAAAAGGTGAGATATATTAAGGTGATAACGTCATCGGCAGTTCTTTCAAAAGTAACACCATATATTTTGTGACATTCATGTATTAATAAAAATGTGCTGATTGCAAAAAGGTTTGATACTTTAGATCTAGCGGACAAAATTGGAAAAATATGCGTTTAGAAAATAAATTTTATTGATTTCTAATGGTTAATATAAGAAATTGAAAGTAATTGATACATGATTTTATCTCAAATGTTCGTACTCTAGCCTATTTGATAGTAACCCAAACAACAAATTCTTGTTGAACCTTGTTTATGGTTCCTTGAGAAATATTGTTTATTTATGTTTGAATTCTCTCTTTTAATTTTTCAATATTTGCTAGTTTGGAATAACTAAATGAAATAGATTGTATATGTAACGCAACCTTATATTTTGTTGTTTGTTTCAGCACCAATATGGAGAAAACGAAGGAAAATGTTGACACCATCTTTTCATTTTTCTAACCTAGAAACTTTCGTAAATATTTTCGAATCTTGTGGTGATACATTGATACAGTTATTAGAAAAAGAAACTCTTGAGGATAGTGTCAATATAAGCCAATATATTACAAACTGCACTTTGGACATTATATGTGGTAAGATATCTACTAGAAAGAACTTATATTAAACCAGTACAGAATTATTCATCATCAAATGCTAAAATAATATAAAACGTTTTTAAAATTAAAAATCACATTCATTTTCATTTTACGATGACTATCTTCATTTAGCGGGAAATCATGTCCAGTATTCACAAGGCTGAGCCATTTTTATTCATAGAAGGCGACGTAAGGTCAAACATGAATTTTAATATAATTTAATGAATACTAGAGACCCGCCCCTAGCCCCTAACCTAATCTTGGGGAACCTGTTATACCTCAGCTCTACACTGTTTTTTTTATTTTTTTCTAATATATATATATATATATATATATATATATATATAACAAAGAGATTCTTGGGTAATTCACGCAAAAAGAGAAAGGGGCTACTGAAACAGAGTGATAACCGCGGACATGCATGTTTCTGGCTCATTTGCCGTCATCGGCACGGTATAACCAAATAAGGATGTTATACCCTGCCGATGACGGCAAATGAGCCAGAAACATGCGGTTACCACTCTGTTTCAGTAGCCCCTTTCTCTTTTTGCGTGAATTACCCAAGAATCTCTTTGTTGTTGTTGTTGTTAACATATCACGTGATTTTCCTACATCTTCTTTTATATATATATATATATATATATATATATATATATATATACAGGGTGTTCATTTCAGGACTTCCCACCCTAATTTTCTCGAAATGTCTGTATTTTAAAATAAATCCTGAGACACGTTAACAAATATATCGAAGGGGACAACTTTTTATCATAAAGGCAACGCGCCCCCTTTCACCCCCCGCCAGGGGAAGTTGCCAACTTCAAAATCTTGAATGGGAAGAGGTATCGAGTTATACCTCATTTTGAAGGTCTTTTTAATCTCTACACGTCGGCTTTTGTTTTTTTTAATTGATCGATTCGTTGTTGAAATATTTAGGAAAATCTGTTTGCTGCTTCGTACCATTAAAATAGAAACTGCAATTGTTTGTTTTGTTATTCCTTTCATTTTTTTTGTATAAAAAAATGCAAAAAAATGTTTTTGATAGAGAAAATAAAAGACATGATACCTATTGAATTGTTTACCATATTTACCAGTTGTGTGAAAAAGCAATTTATTAAAAATGGTTTACACTTTAGCTGAAAAAGTTGAAATAGTGTTAATTTACGGCGCCGAAAACCAATGTGCTCGACGAACAGCTGCAATATTTAACGAAAGGCACCCAGATAAGAACACCTCTCATAGGTATGTTCAAAATCTAATCGGCAAATTTACTCAAACAGGATCTGTTGCAAATTTAAAACATGATCAGCCAAGAGTGTTGAATAAAGCCACTCAAATTGAAGTGATAGGTTATTTTGGTATGAATCCTAATACTTCGTTACGTACCATTTCTGCTGCAATTGGAATTTACTTAGGCTCTGTCCACAAAATTACAAAAATTAATAAATTCCATCCCTATAAAAAGTATGTCAAGAGTTAAGTGAAGACGATTTTGACAGAAGAATTGAGTTTTGTGAACAAATGACTACCATTATTAATAACAATAACGAATTTTTAAAAAATATCTGCTTCACTGATGAGTGTACTTTTTATTTAAATGGTTTTGTCAACAAACATAATTGCAGATATAGGAGCAATGAAAATGACCATGTATTTGTCGAAGGGCATACCCAGCATCCCCAAAAAATTAATGTATGGGCCGGTATACTAGGAAATCAAGTAATTGGTCCATTGTTTATAAATGGAAATCTAAATGGTGCGATGTACTTGAATATGCTAGGAAATACGATCAATCCGTTAATTATCGAAGCAATTGAAAATCAACTGGATAGAGATGACAACAACTTTCTTGACGAAAATGAGTTATATTTTCAGCAAGATGGAGCTCCCCCCACATTATGTGCTTCCGGTCCGTCAATGGTTGAACAATGTATTTCCCGGTAAATGGATAGGGCGAAGAGGACCTATAGAGTGACCAGCTAGGTCCCCAGATCTAGCACCATGTGATTTTTTTCTATGGGGACATTTAAAATCAGTTGTTTACACAACCCCGCCACAAAATATAGGAGACCTTCGACAAAGTGTTTGAAAATGCGCGTCACGAATTTGAACAGCGGTTATACCATTGTTTGGCCAACAATGGGCAACATTTTGAGCAATTATTAAATTGAAAATCTGTGTACAATATTGTAATTTAGTTTTGATAAAAGGAATGAGAATAAACCGTTGCAGTTTTTATTTTATTGGTACGAAGCAGCAAATAGATTTTCCTAAATATCTCGACAACGAATCGATCAATTTAAAAAAAAACCGACGTGTAGAGATTGAAAAGACTTTTAAAATGAGGTATAACTCGATACCCCTTCCTTTTTAATATTTTGAAGTTGTCAACTCCCCCTGGAGGGGGGTGAAAGGGGGCGCGTTGCCTTTATGATAAAAAGTTGTCCCCTTCGATATATTTGTTGACGTGTCCCAGGATTTTTTTTTAAATACACACATTTCGAGAAAATTAGAGTGGGAAGTCCTGAAATGAACACCCTATATATATATATATATATATATATATATATATATATATATATATATATATATATATATATATATATATATATTGAACCAGATATCTTAGATAATAAGAGAAGTAGTATTATAAAATTAAGTTTGCTAGTATGAAATATATATGAAAATAACATAATTTAAGAAAACAAGTAAAAAGGAAACACTTTTCTTAATTTAAACAACATATCAAATAAAGATATATTAAATAACAGCCAATAACAATATAATAAATAAGGAATTACCTCAATGATAACATAAAATATAGATATTGCCTAACCAATGTAATGATGTAAATAAAGTTGCCTAAGACGAAGAATAATTTCAATATCATAACAGCTGTTCATCTGAAATGAAAACAAATATTACTATAGTTAATTCATTATAATCATTAATTTAAGAATAAGAACAAATATAAATATTGAATAGAATATAATCCAATAGATTTCATAGATAAACAAATAATGACATATAGACAAATAACATAAGAGAATTTATATTTATAATTGATATGAATGTAACAAGGATATACTATCAATAATAATATTGAATGTTGTACCATGTAAGTGTATCTAAGTATAACCAATTTTAATGTATTTGTATGTATGAAATTGTTTTGATAAGTGATTGAAGTTTCAATTATCTGATTACAAAAGACAATATCTTATTGGTTAAAAAAGATGACATAACAAACTGTGAATCAATAAATAAACTTTTGAATAGTGATCTGGAAAAGAACAAAAGACTGTTTTGTTTAAAAAAGTTGAGAATCGAGGGCACGCTTGAGGAGAACGGAAGCTGGTGTTAAGAAGCGAGGTGTGTGTGGGATAGTGTTCCTAAAAATTTAAAGATATTCCCGGTATAAGACATTTAAACTCCTAAAGTACTGTTAAATATAATATTAGAAATACTTACAGTTAATTGTAACAAGTTTTCCGACAAGAATCTGTGAAATTTTCAACAACTTTGGTTTTTTGGAGATTCAGTGTAGTGTTCCTGGGATCCAGAGACTTTCCTCCAAATTCAAGATCAACAGGTCAGTGTATTTAAATCATTTATTGGCCAATAAATAGTGTAAAAACTCAAAATCCCAATTAAGTACTTAATTTCATAAATTGACAAACTTTTGCAAATATATGATCGATCTAAAAAAGAAAGAAACAGACTTTATATATATTCATTGCATAAATCGTTAAATTTAATAAAAGGCCGAACTTTATACAAATTAAAATATGTACTTACGCTAATCACGCCATCTTGTAATCACATAAATCTGGTGATTGAAATTTTATAATGAAATAACTATGTCCATCTGTATATAATTTCTATTGTTCTATCCATGTATATAATTAATTTCTTCCCACAGCTATTTGTATCATATATAACTATGATATATATATAAATTCTTTTATGTTTATTGTTTTAACCATTCAATTGTTTTCATCGTCAACAAACTGTGTTGTATAATATAGATGCTTCTTACGTATCATAATTGTTTGTTTCATGCTAAAGCGCATGACTAATTTTTTCACGCATGCGCATTTATGATATTATTAAAATCAATAAATAGGTACAATATATCCATTGGCGTCGCATATTATTTTATCAAATAAATATTGCATTGATAATTAAATTGATTTCAAATAATGTGTTTTCTTTTTATTTCAACCATTATAACAGTATAAATTGCCAGGACTCAAAGGGAAAAAGGATTTCATGCTCCCGAATAATCTAATTAAAATAAATTATTAAACAAATATTAAAAACAAACTGAGCTAGCCAAACTTAAAACAAAAAAATCTAAATAATAAACTTCTATAAATAAATTTCACATCAAAAGTAAGTATTATATCAAATATTATTTAGTTAATATATATATATATATATATATATATATATATATATATATATATATATATATATATATATATATATATATATATATATATGTGTTGTTAAAGTAAGATATCGAAGATAAGAAATTATTAGAATACTATTGTTAAAATAGAATTTATTGACTTGAATATTTTAAATTTATATATCACTATTTTCTTAATTATTTTCATCAAAATTATACATCTCCTTTACTTCGTAAATGTATCGTTTTCCAATAATTAAAGGACTTCTGCATTGCCCTTATTACCGCTCCATCTGTGGTGATTTCCAGTAGCTTTCCTGGAAAAAATTTGGCACCAGAAACTACAATAACATAATCCCCCACTGAGTACCCCGGACTAGGGTTGTAGCAGTATCCACTGAGGACGTTTCAGCAGTCTCGTTTGATATCTTCACATCTGGTTCAGAAAAATATAGAGAGCAGAATCTCGTAGAGAAAAATCTCCTGATGTGGAAGTTTCTAATGAAGGATCAGCGTCTGACAGAAATTTTCGTTTCACTTTGGCGATTTTGTTGGGGCCACGTCCAGGTTTTTTAGCCTTACTTACTTTTTTCTTCGATAAGTTGTGTCTTTGGTGTAACAGTCAATATGAACGCTCTTCCTTTATCTCTCCCTTTCCGAGTATTTTTTCCTGGGGCAGCTTTCGGATGGTCTAATACTCTTAAAAATCCTTGACGTTGAAGGCAAAGGTTCAGTCTGGATATTTTCATTGAGTAGCTCTCAACTAGGTCCTTGGAGGTGATCCAATAGTTGGCGTGGTCGCGTGATGTGGTAGAGTTATCCTAGGCTTTAGTTCTTACCTTAGAGGATAAAACGGAAACGTTAACGAAATTTTTTTCATTTGAAGAATTAGGTGAAACATAAAGACAAGCCAGACGACGTTTTTAAGTACTACCTGTAAGGAAAAATCAAATAATCAAGGGGTTACAAAGAACAATTTCTCTAGACATAGTTGAGAACAATCTGGTTAATAAAATTATTACAATTACAAAGTTCTGGTACTTACATTAAACATTCAAAAGAAAGTTCAAACTTCCTCCATAAGAAATTGTAAGATGGCTTCTATGTTTTGAATTTATTAATTCCAAAAATATGGGTCTACAATCACCAAAACAACTTCCAAAATCTCCAACAATATCCGGAATTTTGAATGTTACCAAATGGTGAAATGTATGTTTTCAACCAAAATGGTAACAGAAACCAGAACCATCGCGCAGTCCTGGTACCATACAGTCAGCCAATCAGAGTTCCAGATGTTAAAATGTTCACGACGCACAAAAATTATAACTGCAGTACATCTCCCCAAACGAGATGATCCAACCTTTAAGCGAGTTACATTGGGGTGTAACGCTTACTAGAACTTCAACTTCATTCTACAACGCAGATTCGAGTTAGTTTTCCAACCAATAGAAATCCAGTTGACATGAATTCGTCTTAAACACGAACCATTGAACTACAATCCGCATAAGACATCGAACAAAAGTCAAATAAAGCCAAATGTAAATAATAAAAGTCCACAGCATTGCTCTAGCAATTCCGAATGTGTTAATTATGATTAAGGAAAAGATTACTATATCAAATTCCAATAAATTTAAACGTATTTATGAATAACCAACTATAATTATTCTTTCATTTTACAGAAGCTGCGATGGGGGTGTCAATCGACGCTCAGATTAATCCCAATTCAGAATACGTAAAAGCAGTTCATGCGAAATGTCAATTTTTAATAGAAAAGACCTATTCGCTTCTCAGAAGATACGATATCACCAGCAAATTAACGCCAGCGTATTACGCTGAAAGAAAATGTGATGATATTCTACATGCGCATACTATGCGAGTTATCAGCTCCAGAAGAAAACAATTGGAAAGTGAGAAAGAGAGGAACGTGAATACTAACGATACCGACGATATTGGTTTGAAAAGAAGGAAAGTATTTCTCGATTTATTATTAGAATATGCTGATAATGGAGGAAATTTGACCGATCAAGATATTAGAGAAGAAGTAGATACTTTTATGTTCGCAGTAAGTTATTTTTAATTATCTAATTCACCAAATATCTTAAACATGAATCTTACATATAATTTAAAATATATATATATATATATATATATATATATATATATATATATTGTTTTGTTTTTATTGGTTCTTGGTCTTTTCTTTATCAATTATATATTTTTCATTTTGTATTTTTGGATTTAAGGACCATTTGTAAATACATTAACTTGTAGTTAATACATCTATATATATAACGTTTCGGTCTTATTATGACCTTCATCTGAAATAAAATTCGTTAAAACTAAACGAAATGGTACAAGTTACAATAAGAATTTCAAAAGCAAAACAAACGAATCTTATCTTCAACAGAACGTTCACTTGATCTTTAAACATACTTTACAGATATTTAGGACGTATCGCATAATATAATAAAACTCACACCTAAACCTAACGAGCATTTTAAAAACATAAACCACAACATACATGTTGCTCATAAAGGGTACAACCTACTACAAACCAATTACACCTATCTAAAAGTTAAATTTAAAAGGAAAAAAGAGCAATATAGTCATTAAAGTACCATGTAAAAACTGTCAAAGGGATCTACATCGGACAAACAACTCAGTATTTAATGAACAGAATAAATAGTCACAAATATCAGAAACGAAGCAAAACAGCATTCACTGTCCATATTTTAGAAAATCAACACGAATTTGATTTGGAAAATACAAAAATTCTTCGAAATGAAAACCACACAAAAAACGCGAATGATATAAATCCAAAGAAAAACCAGTTCCGTGAATTTTAAGACTGACACAAAAATCTTAGTAAAATTTATAATGACATTATAAAAACTTAGAAATATAGAAAAACAGGAGGCCCATTTCAAATTTAATAGATGAAGATGATAAGGACAATAATGTTTGACATCCAGAGTACAGAAGAAGCACAAGAGAAGATATGAAGAGCGCAAAGGAAGAGATGAAAAGTGCAATAGAAGAAATCAATAGAAAATTGTATTAACATGAAAAGAAATTTGAAGAGCACATAAAGGAAATGAGAAGACAATTTGAAAAACATTATAAATAAAAAGAAGCAAAAAAACTAAATTATAAGCAAATACAGATAGAAAACAGGAAATAGAAGATATGGGAAATAACTAGGAGGAAAATGAAAATAGCAGATAGAAGTAGTGGAAAGCAGCATTATAAAGACCAATAAAAAGATACAAGATGTGAAACAAGGTATACAATTAAATCTATCAATAGCAGAAGAAATGAATCTTGAAACACGGAGAGAATTAATAATGGAAATGGATATAAATATGCTACGAATCAAAGGAAATAAGAACAAGCGAGACTTTTAAACTATACAGAGGGAAATAAAGGAAGACTTTAAGAAGAAAGAGATGGAGTTCGATAATGAAATTGAAAACATAAAGAATAAAACTCAAGATAACAATATACGAGTGGTCAATTTGATAGAGATATAGGTGGGTACAAATGGATGGAATTATGATACACTCATGCGGGTATAAGACCTAATTTCTCTACACACTTGGTAGTGATGAGGTTACTCTGGCTACCAACGTCAAGTAAAGCCCTACATATCCTCGAAACTCCATTGGAATCCAAAATTTGAACCAAAGCTGTTTCTAAGATCACAGGATTATTACTAAGACTCGCGCTACCAGAAGGTATTACACTACCTTCGGCAACTTCCAATACCACCTCGATTCTACTACCCTCTCAGATTTCTCGAAATGAATTGATGTGTGGTGTATAACACGACATTTTCTACAAGCAATGGTACAGCGTGACTATGCCCGAAGCAATTGTAACACAAGCGTAAATGTTTGACCTTGCATAATCGTTCATTCACACTCAATCTTTGAATAGTATGTACACCATTCTCATTCATTACGAGGGAATGGGGGCGACTTCGAACACTATTTACTCGTGATTTTCCACCGTTTGCCTATCTAATCTGAACCCTCTCCTTGATGTTTCTCGATAACTCTAATGTCTCGATTAGATCAGCCTTTCTCTTTATGCCTCAAAACTCGAAAGTAAAAAAAAGATAAAGCAACAAACAACACTGTCTAAACAAAATTTATAATGATACAAAACCCAGTAAGGAATTGTTTTTTATTTGTTTATCATCTTATTTTCGCCCTTTGAGACGAGCGAACCGAATTTCTCGAAAATAATATCTCGGTTTGACGCTTTTTCATCTCTTGATATCTGCTGTCAGATCAACCGGTCCACGGCGTCGTTGTCGGCTTCTCAAAAAAGTTTTAACATATTGTTTTGCACTCTTCGGATAATTCATAATATTTATTACTTTTCCGCCCAACTTTCTATATGCGAGAAAAGTATTGGTTTACCCCAAAAAAAGTTGGAATTTTGAAATTTTTTTTTGAGTTATTTTTACGTTTTCCATCAACAACAACACGAAAATAGTATATTGTTTTATTAGGAGTGAAAGTATAACTTTTTGTGGCTAGTCTGAATGTTTGATGGCCGAACGTTAGTGACGCCGACAATTTCAGACGAGCCACAAAAAGTGCTTTTGCTCCGAATGAAACATGCTATTTTTTCCGAAAACGGCATCCAGACTATAGAACTAATTAATATTTAAATAAAATTTCAAAACGATTGCAACGAAGTTGATAAATTCAGAAAATAATAATTATAAAACTGCGCACTACATTTCCGTGGTTACTGGTTTTGTGATTGCCAAGTCAAAAACAAATTTGACAGTTCAATAATATTTTATAATGTCAGTAATATTGTAAGTGATTTAAAGCAACAATTGGACTGTGCATTTTTGGTAAGTACTTGAGCATCAAAATTTCGTTTGTTGTAGTAAAGTGTACTGAAATTTTCTTTTAGTTTATATTATGTCGGATTCAGAACCCAACTGTACACCGCCCGACGTTGTTGACATTGCTAAGGCAGCTACGAATGATTTAATCCCAACTAAGTCAAGTAGAGTTTATAATCATGCTTACGAAAGATTTCTCACATGGTGCAATGATAAAAACATTTCAAACTATTCGGAGAACGTGCTACTAGCTTATTTTTTTGAAATGACAACTAAATTAAAAATGAAGAGTTCAACAATGTGGTCTCAGTATTCCATGATAAAATCATTACTGAATATTAAACATGGATTAGATATTAGCAAATATATGAAACTACGTGCTTATCTGAAGAAGCAGAATGAAGGGAATACTCCCAAAAAGTCAAAGGTATTCACAAAAGACCAGTTTGTAGATTTTTTAAATAATGCACCTAATGAGCAATATCTAGGAATTAAGGTTAGTTATAATATTCTAACCTGCATAAATACAATCAAGTTTTTAAATACATACTACTTTTAGGTTGTTCTAATAATGGGCGTATCTGGAGCATGTAGATGCGATGAAATGGTGAACATGACAATAGACGATATAAAAGATTTAGGATCTGTTATTCATATAAAGATTCCTGATTGTAAATCTAATTATTGGAGAAAAATATATAAATCTTTACAGAAAATATACTTCTTTACGTCCACAAGCTATGGAAAGCCGACGCTTTTTTTTGAAATTTCAAAAGGGAAAATGTTATCGCATGGTCATGGGAATTCATACAATTAGTAACGTACCCAAAACAGTAGCAACTTATTTAAAACTACCGGATTCAAAAGATTACACAGGCCATGCGTTAAGAAGAACTTCAGCTACTTTGCTTGTGGATGGAGGAGCTGATATTACTTGTTTGAAACGGCATGGAGGTTGGAGGTCGAGCACTGTTGCTGAAGGATACATTGAAGACTCTTTGTCTAATAAAAAACAAACTGCAGAAAAAATCTTGATGTCGAATTCTTCTTCACTGTACCTGAATGCAACTTCTAATGAGCGAAATTATGTCGACGTTGATGTAATAGAAGCAACAACAAGTAAGGAGTCGCGGGAAATTTTGTCGATGAACTCTTTCAACTCTGCACAAAATTCGCTTGAATTGGAAGTGAATAAATCAGGTAGTGCATTAAATATGTGCGGTGCAACCTTAAATAACTGTAATTTTACTATTAATAATTATTATCGTTAATAAAGTTTAAAAGTACAACTAATAATTATTTTCCCTGTTAAAAATTCTACTTTTTTGTACGGCCGTCAGCGTACAAAAATAGTACATTGTTTACCGGGTAGGAAAAGCTTAACATTCCTGGACGATTGTGAAGATTGCTAAGTCGAGGCGCAAGCCGAGACTTAGCAACACAGAGTCCAGGAATGTGGCTTTTCCTACGAGGTAAACATACTATTTTTCCGCAAATCGTTTAAAATTCGACAGATATTGATTGATTTTAAAAAAACGCGATAATTTTATTCCCAAATAAATGGTGCTTTGAAATTCCTAATAAAATTACTTGGGTTACTATGGAAACGTATTGAGGTTGAATTGTCAAACTTGACGCTTATAAATTTAATTGCTGGTGTTCTCGAAAGTAAAATGATAAGTGATGATGAAATTTCCATTCCTGGGACTCCTCCAGAGCTGGTTGAGGCAGTGAATACTGCTTCATTAGAATTATTGCCAAAGAAATCAAGAGAAAAGTATGAAAATGCATACAGACGTTTTATGGATTATCGCATGAGTAAAAATACGAGTTCTTTCTCAGAAAATGTTGTAATGGCATACTTCCTAGACCTTTGTTTAAAGATGAAATCTTCAACATTATGGGCCAATTATTCAATGCTGAAGTCAACCCTTGCACTTAAACACAATGTAGATATATCTACATACTCAAAACTTCGTTCTTTATTGAAACGGCAAGCTCAAGGTTATAGGGCAAAGAAATCTAAGATTTTAACGAAGGAAGAAATTGAAAAATTTATCCAGGAAGCTCCAGATAAAGAAAATTTAATGATTAAGGTAATTTACAAGGTTTTAATTTCTATTTAGATTATACCTTTATTTATTTTTTAGGTGGCTGTAATATTTGGTATTTCTGGGGCCTATAGAATGGATGAGTTAGTCCGAATGACTGTACACGATATAGAAGACTTAGAATCTAAGCTTTTAATCAGCATACCTGATTCGAAAACCAACAAACCAAGATCATTTGTAATTAATCAGATCTACTTGAATGTTTATCGAAAGTATGTTTCGTTAAGACCAGAAAATATGAACAGTGACCGATTTTTCTTTAAATATCAAAGCGGAAAGGGTTGTAGACAAGTGGTAGGAATTCATCAATTTAGAAAAATGCCCAAAATAGTTGCTACTTATTTGAACTTGGTAAATCCGACAGAATATACTGGTCACTGCTTTCGTCGGTCTTCTGCAACAATATTGGTTGACTCTGGTGCCGACATAACTAGTTTAAAGAGGAATGGCGGATGGAAGTCATCAAACGTTGCTGAAGGATATATCGAAGAATCGCTTAACAATAAGGTTGAGGTGGCAAATAAAATTTTCACATTACAAAATATTCAACAAAATGACCCTACCACCCTGCATGTTGTCCAAAATGTTTCTCATAGTTCTAAGAGTGTTCCTCCAATGTTCAATAATTGTACTAACTGTCAAATTACTGTAAATATAACAAATTGATCTTAAAAATGTATTCAGCAATGACTTGATGTTTTCAAAATATAAATTAATTCCTTATAAGCAATGTGTTTTCAATCATTTATGTAGAACACTAACAACTGTACGGAAATATCATTTCCTTACAGTAAGGAAATGACATTTCCTTACAGTAAGGAAGTCCTGACTTTTTCTTCAAGAAATTTTGACAGGAATGTCAAAATTTCCTAGCGATTTGCGGAAAAGTACTTTTTTGTCCGCTCACGGCCGTAAAAAAAGTGGCGTCTGTGAAATCATACTTCAACATCATGAATTGACATTAATAATGTCTACTTTTTTTGACGTTTGCGGAAAAAACGGTTTTTAGAAAATAAATCCTGTGTGTATGTCGTCGTCGTCGTCGTCGTTGTCGTCGGCCACTTTCCTTACATGTCTTGTTAGCACGATACAGCCTCCGGAGTGTAATAAGTCAGCAATTTTATGATTGAATATTGTTAAGGACATGTCATAGATGAACCCTATTGATTTTCAGTTCACCAGAGCCAGTACAACGGGTGCTATGGTATTTGAAGTACGACATTTTGTCATTTTTTGAGAAATTTCAATTTGTTCGCACGATACAGCTTCCGGAGTTCAACAAGTCACCAATTTTATGATTGAATATTATTCAGGATATCTCACTGATGAACCCTATTGATTTTTAGCTCACCAGAACCAATACAGCAGGTGCTACAGTACTTTAAGTACGACATTTTTGTAATTTTTTTGAGAAGTTTCAGCACAATACAGCCTCCGGAGTATATACAAGTGCCCAATTTTATGACTGGATATTATTCAGAGCGTCTCAAAGATGAATCCTATTGATATTCAGCTCACTAAAGCTAGTACAACGGGTACAATGGTACTTGAAGTACCAAATTTTTGTCATTTTTGGAGAATTTTCAGTTTGTTAGCACGATACAGCCTCCAAAGAGTATACGACTGATCAATTTTATGATTGAATATTGTTCAGGGTATCTCACAGATGTACGCTATTGATTTTTAGTTGACTAGAGCGAGTACAGCGGGTCCTATAAATCCAGATATACTAACTTTTTGCTTATTTTTGGAGAAATTTCGGTTTCTTAGCACGATACATCCCCCGAAGTGTATACAAGTAACAATTTAATGATAGAACATTGTTCAGGGCCACAGATGCGGAAAAGTTAGTTTTAATCTTTAAAACCGTTTATTTATATTATTATTATTATTATTCACGCCAAGTAAGATGTGTTGATGGTAGAATTTGATGTATTCTCTTATCAGCAGCAATAAATATATGCCTTGATAAAACTAGAAGAAAGTATTGTATAATCGATATTGTTAAATTTCTCATTCATTAATTGTACATTACCATTATTTATAAATATATTTATTATTTACAGGGGCATGATACCACCGCAAGTGCATTGAGTTTTGCTTTATATTGTTTATCTACCAACAAGGATATCCAAGTGAGTTGTTAATTATATGAAATGCCTTTAGCTCTATGATATCAATGTCTTCTACAAGATGTCTAGAATCAATAGAATACCTCTTACGAATTGTACTTAATTTTTTGTTTGTTTACTGTATAATATGTTGCAAATTATTACTACGAAAAAGCAAATTCCAAATAGAAAACTGATCCGCAGTTTCGCCTAGCACTCTGACTTTCTCTTTCAGAGAGGGTACTTTCATTACAATGTTATGTTTCAGAGTTCTAGATGAAGGTCGAACTTCCGAAGTACAGCATCTGTACCGTTTTTTCCCCATATTAAAGTTTTGGCATTGTCAGTGACCTCCACTGTATCATTTTCTTCAAAGTCCTCAGTAGCCGACAATTCTGAATCTGTATCATGTTCTGACTCAATGTTATAATCTCCCGATACATCATCTACATCACTATCACTGTCACTTGCTTCATTGTACCACTTTAGAAGAGTTTCTTCCTAATGGGGGTCCTCTAAAAGTACCCGTATTCTCAGCCGGGCCATACTTCTCAAACACTGATGCACACAAATAACTAACACAAACGGTTAGACGTCGTCTGAGAGACGACATTTCAACTACCTCTTATTATATCTGACAAGATAATGCCACAATAACGTCGCAATTACCCCCACCTACCGTGCTCAGACAGCAGAGCGATTAGATAAATTATCCCAGTGACCAATAAGGGCAATAAGAAACAGATTTATAAATCGCGTAGTCTGCTAGACGACGTCGGACCAGTTAAGGGTTAAGTAAATCCTAATATTGAATTTATGTCTTACATTTTGGTGAGAAATGTAACGCTTAAGATGAATTTATAACTGTAAAAGCATTTCCAGGAACAGTTATTATCAAAAATTGGTATTGTATTACAATAATGATTTGTTTTGTAGGACAAAGTTATTGAAGAACAGAAACAAATTTTCGGTCAAGATAAAAATAGAACAGTTACAAATAGAGACTTGACTGACATGACCTATCTAGAATTAGTATTAAAAGAGTGTCTAAGGTATGTTATTTATTAATTATTTTAATTGTAGTTTGTTCGAGATTAAGTATTGAAACATTTTTACCAAATAATATTTGTTTTCATTAAATAAACAATATTAACAACTGAATAATGGAGATAAAGAAACGTTCAATGTATACAGATCATAAAGATATCGTTATGCCATATTTTTAGACATTTCTCAGGCTTCCACTAAGTTTGGTATATACTGAGCAATTCATTACTAATTGAAAAACTGTATTAAATGTGCCATATTTTATAGCGATCGTCGGAAAACCTATTTTACGTATCCATTTCATATTTGGCAGGAAGCATAGACACTATGACAGTCAGTGGTTCCCAACATTTCTGGACCACCGCCCCCTATAGAAGAGAACAAAAATTTCACAATTTTACATTATGTATGTAAAAAGTATAGGACAATAAAAAATTTGCGTTAAAATGTCTTCCGCCAGTGGCGCAGAATTAACCAGTCACTCTCCCTTATCGTACGCCTCTGGTGGTAGTCAGAAACCTTTGTGTAACATAATTTAGTAGGGTCTATAGTATAGTATAGACCCTACTAAATTATGTTACACAAAGGTTTCTGGCCGAATTAACAATAAAGATATAGTTGTTGCTAATCTCACTTGAAATTGTGATTGTTGTAAAATTTAAAGTCGGTTAAGTGAAAATGCCTCAACGCAACAATTTGTAGATTAAATTTTCGACATGTATAAGCAGATTTTTTTTAGATGGTGTCCTTTAGAACATCTTGTTACTACCAGGTCATCCATATAAACAAAAAGTTTTTTAGGTGTGATTCCTGCGAAAGCAATATTCATCATCCGTTGGAAACTATTCGGACTAACTTTCAGTCCAAACAGCAATCTTGTGAAGCGGTAGCATGCATTATTAGTGCTGAATGAAATTATATCTCGAGAACTTTCATTTAATTTCTGACGGTGTTTGATGAAAGACTGATGCCATATCTAAGGTCGAGAACCATTTTGCTCTCCCTAATTGATCCAGTATTTGATCGATTCGGAAAGGCTTCTAACAATGGCAGATGATAAAGAAAATATGTACCCTCGACTAAATCGGAACTTTTATTCGTTTTTATTTTCAGATTGTATCCATCAGTACCTTATATTGGTCGCGAAACAGATAAAGATATGACGTACACAAACGGGGAAATAATTCCAGCTGGTACATCCCTCCTTTTAGTTATATATTCTCTACACAGAAACCCTAAGTATTTCCCAGATCCAGAAAAGTTTGATCCAAGTAGATTCGAAGCTACTACCAATTTACCTGTATACGCGTATATTCCATTCAGTGCTGGATCTAGAAACTGCATTGGTAAGATGATATTTCAATCAAATAAAATAATAATATCTAAGCTTCAATATTTGTAATATCACATCTTCTTCTTTTTTCTATTAACATATATTAAGTCAAACACAAGTTAGGTCACTTCTTGGTCTAGCCAAAAATAACTACTAAACATCAGGTAGGCATCAAATAAAATGTAACTTCTGTCATTCTGACGATGATATTGATTTATCGAAACAATTGTCAATTTTTTAGAATTTTCAATAACTTTTATTATATTGTGGAATTAACTAGAAACCGTGAATTTCATTTAAAACACTAAATAAAATAGTATTTTAAGTAATAAGTTCCGAAAGATATTTAACTGGATCTCTGTATCTGTAAGGTGACCCCACAACACCTAGGCCACAATTGGCCCATTGTGCTTCTTTCTGAGGTTCAGTCTTCCTTCTTGCTCGTCATTCAGCCTACTCGTTTGAAGTAGGCGATAACGTCTCTCATACTGGCGTATATTAGCATGTGCTCGCCGAATACAGAAAATCTAAATTGAGAGAGAGTCGAACATTCGCAAAGATTGTGTTCAACAATCTCATTTTCTTCCTCCTCTACAAAGTGGGGTGTCAGACAGACCCAGTCTGTAAATGTGTTTTCATAGGTGACAGTGACCATTCAGAATACCCGTGGCTGTTCGTAAGTTCTGCCTGTTCGTAAGTTCTGCCTGTTCATAGTAACGTATTTTTTAGCTAATTTGCTGTCCGAATACTGTAACAGTTCCTTGGCAAGCATGCAGCCTTCTGCATCGTCTCATCAACCCACGCGATATACGCTAGTCATCATCAATCGGGTAGTGATTCCCCTCTTCCTCCCAGGTTTCCGTGTTTACGGTTCTGGAGTCGGGGAAGTGAGTTGACTTTAATAGTTTAAGACTTTCCTTTAGGTAGGCTCGTTTAATACCAGATAATTTTCTATAGTGACATTTATTTGTATCTGTCATTGTTAGAGTAAGGGAAAACTATTGAGCAGTAGACTGTATGGATATCTAAGGTAGCGGTATAGCGTCCCTTATTCTCCCATTGCGTATCGATAATCTAACGTGAAGGACCTTAATATCGTACGGATTCTAAAATTCGCGAAGTTGATTGAAATAACGTTTCAGCCATTTCATCATCTTTCGCATTAGGGATGAATTTCTTCTATCTCTCAAAACTTTTGTGCTATCCTCATAGGTTAGCGGACCGATATGACGGTAGTGATCTTTGGAGAGTGCTAGCTGCTTGGGGGAAATCTTCGATTTCCTCGAAGGAGATTCTCCATGCTTATCTTTATAATTGTCTAATGGCTACTTTATACTCCTTGAAGTGAGACTTGTGTCCGTTCCAATCCTCTTCAAGTCTGGTACTTCTACCTTGTTGAAAGATGTCTTCGCCGTTCTCCTGAGCTAATCAATCGCATGGCACTACCATGGAGTGGAGGATCTATTAATATCACCCCGCTTGAGGGGGCAAGACGTCTTATAGTTGTTAATATATATATATATATATATATATATATATATATATATATATATATATATATATATATATATATATATATATATATATATATATATATATATATATATATATATATATGTATATATATATATATAAGATGTACGAATAGTGCGTGACATACAAACAATAAGTAACGAATATATTAGTGGGTATTGCACGCAAATAGAAGAAATGGGCTACTGAAAAAAGTGGTAACCGCAGACATGCATGTTTCAGGCTCATTAGCCATCATCGGTACGGTACAACCAAGAAAAGATGTTTCATTCACCAACTTTGCTCCCATGTTTCACATCTTTTCTTGGTTGTACCGTACCGATGACGGCTAATGAGCCAGAAACATGCATGTCTGCGGTTACCACTTTATTCAGTAGCCCCTTCTTCTATTTGCGTGCAATACCCACTAATATATTCGTTATATATATATATATATATATATATATATATATATATATATATATATATATATATACAGCTCATGTGAGGTTTCGCCGCTTTCGCTATCTAAATCCATTTAACGGAGTGGATCAGTCTCCACCATCATTGTATTTGTTCACTGATGTGTCTCCATTTCTCCCTGTCTTTTACTTTCTTCTTCCGCTTTGTAATTCCTGCCCTGCTTAAGCTATCTTCTACCTATGCCAACAATTTCGATCTAGATCTTCTTTTTCCCCCTAGCTGCCATTGTATGATTACTTTTGTTACTGATTCTGGTCCTTGCTTCCAAATATGTCCCAGCCATTTTATTCTTTGAACTTTAATTTTCTTCACTATGTATTTGATTTGTTTTTCTTCTGTATTTCTGCTCCCCTATCGCCACTGGCCCTAATATTGTTCGTATTAGCTTTCGCTCCATTCATTCTCAACTCGTCTTTCTCTTTCTTTGTCACTGTAATCATTTCTGTTGCATTATTGCATTATTGTTTTATATAATATGTTTCGTAGTTAATATTTTACTTTTCAACGAACTTTTATTTGCTTGTTTGTTTCTGTTTTGATGACATCTTGTTTTTTATTTTATTTTCGACATAACCATATAATGGTCTGTGTCTGCGCAAGCTCCTCTATAAGATCTCACATTTCTTATTGATGATTGTCTTCTTTTATTTATGAGTATGTGATATATTTGAGAATGTGTTTGTTGATCCGGTCATGTCCATATTATTTTGGGTTTGTCGTGATGTGGAAATTTTGTGCTGTATTCGTACTGGTTGCTAAGTTGCATAATCGCTATCCGTGTCATTGGTTCTATCCTGTTTTGTATGTTTTTCTGCTACTAGCTCGATGTGTTGTTCTTTTCCTATTAGGGCATTGAAGTCTTCTAATACCATAATCGTGTCCTCCTTAGGAATCTTTTTTATCTCATCCTCTTGTTCTTCGTACCATCTATCTTTTTCTTCCAAGCTTGCCGTTTCCGTCGGTGCATATACGTTTAGTATTGATAGACTGGTCGGTTTCGCTTCTATCCTCAACTATACAAGTTTTTGGATTATTGGTCGGAATTCTAGTATATTTTGCTTTATGTCTCCGAATATCATGAAAGCTACTCTATATTGTCCTTGCCTCTCGCCCCCTGAGTATCTAAGACTGAAGTTTTTGCTTTCCATTTCCTCTTTTCCCTTCCATCGAATTTCTTGCACTGCAGCTATGTTTATTCCATACCTTCCCAATTCCGATCCTATTTCTTGTATTTTTCCTATCAATAACATTGTCCTAACATGCCATTTGCTTATTTTCATTGTTTTGTATTTTGAATTTTATATTTTTTTAGTGCTCTCTTTTTATTTTAGTGAATTCCTTTTCATGTTCTTGTTCGTGCCCAGCCGTCATTTATTATTCTTTTTCTTCCATTTCATTTTCGTTTGCTAATTTTTTTTTATTTCACTCTCCTTGTTGTTCTATCTCCATTCTTCTTTGTTTATAGTTATCTTGTTATATCCGATTTTAACCGCGTTTCCTCTTTGTTTCTCTTTCCTTGCTATGTTTCTCATTCGCTTTTGTTTTGTTTGTTAAGTCGTTATTAATGTATACTCTTACGTCTTTGTTGTCCTCCAGCTTATTTTTATTCTGCATTATTATTTATTTGTCGTATTCATCATTGAACAGTATCAAGCACGTTCTGGGTTCGAGTTTAGTTACTGATTCGCCTTAACATCTACACTTAACTGCTGTAATTCTCAATCGCATTTTTCAATATAACAGGGTCTTCCTCATCTATTGGTAGCCCACTCATCACCACGTTGTTTTTCTTTTTGTCTTGCTCCATCTATTCTATTATTTTTTTATTTCATTTAATTTTTCTTTTATTATATTATTGTATAGCTTAATTATCTCGTTTTCCTTTTTTATTGATTCGTTTTCTCTTATTATCTTGAATATCTCTTCACTAAGCCCTTGTTGTTCTACTCTGATTTGCTTCATTTTATTCCTTGTTTATCTTTGCTCATATTTCTGCCCTTCTATCCCCGTATTAATTATTTTTATTTCACCCTGAATGTCTTCCTTGAACGTTTGTAATAATTTCACAATTTCCTTAATTTCTTGATTTTTATCTGACGAGCACTCAGTCACTTTACTCTTTTTAAATATTTTCTCCTACTCTAGCGATTCATCGTGCTCTGGTTTACTTCTTTTTTTAATAGATTAAAATTTTCTTGGGACTCTCAGTTCGATCCTGTGTTAATATCGGAGTTTTGAATAGTTTCAGAGTAATTTTCCAAATCTCCTTTATTGTTAGACAACACGTCCTCGACTCGTCACAGAACCCCTTTCAAATAGTGGACATATTTTGTCTGGTCCGTTTTCCTGGGGTCGCGAGTTGGTGTGGAGATTGTGAGCGTCCGTTTCATTTCAAATTTTGTCCAGCGGTGGTCCGACATTGAAATGTCGTCGGATACATGCCAGCCAGAGATTATATTCAAAATGTTTATAGTAGATAAAGTCATATCTATTCGAGTTTGATTTTTAAAGTTAATAAAAGTTGGTTTAGTACCTCTATTTAGAATATAGAGATTCTTGTCAGTTATGTAATCATAAATAGACTTACCTATTTTATGGGATAAGTAGGAACTTTCCTGTGAGTCCCGTAAAATCTCTAATGCACAAAGTATAACCTACAGTAATTTTTTATTTTCAGGTCAAAAGTTCGCTTGGAATTTAATGAAATCGGTCATTTCGAAAATACTGAGAAGTTATGAAATTTTACCGTGCGGACAGGAATTGAAATTGTCTGCAGTTGCTGTTCTCAGATCAGAAAATGGTGTTAGGGTGACGTTAAGAAAGAGAAATTGGGATTAAGTGTATAACCAAAATGTTTTTGTATTGTGCGTTTTGTTTAGTATCTTTTATACAAATTTTAATGTAGAATGATTGTCTATATTTGAAAAAAAAATTAAATTATGTGTTCAGTATTAATCTATCCTTTTTTATCCCTACTAATAATTTAATATATTACCTTTCCCCCACTGTAAAAACACGAAAAAACGGTTATTCGAAAAAAAGCGATGGTTAACATTATAGTATTTGTAAATTTCGTTTAAGAGCTATACTCGCAGAAGAAGACGCTTTAAAAGTGATTGACGAGGAAGCTACGATGAAACCTTATAGAAAACGTCTAGCCAAAAGTATCATAACTGATTATTTAAGTGATACAATGGCTACAGAAGAAGTACGAGCCCACCAAAGTATTGAAAAACTAGATTCCATCCTTGAAATAAAAAGTCTAGTGTACGAATCTGATTTAACTCCCAAATTCTTCCTGTAAACTATATTTTAACTTCCCCCTGTATAACATAATTCATATATCCTGCCCAGACCATATAAAGAAATATGTCATTAATATAAAAGATAACATAAAAATACTAGGCTTATATTTCGACTCTTACCTAAATTGGAAATCTCACATAAATTATCTAAAATCCATGACCCAACGCCATCTTAACATCCTGAAATCTCTATCTTACCACACCAGGTCTTCGGACTACAATACATTAATTGAAATATATCGAACAGTAATTTTACCAAAACTAATGTACCGCGGATTCATTTTCGATTCCGCAAGATCCTCATATAATAAACGTTTCAACCCAATCCAAAATCGAGCCCTCAGAATATCAACAGGAGCATACCGAACTTCTCCCATAGGTATAGGCGAGCGGGACGCACCCCCAAATTGACCTTACAGTGACCACGGAAGTACTAATCGCTAAGATCACTTTTACTTTATGTGTTCGGGGTCGCTGAATACGAATATGATATTATTTTTACGATAAAATTGGGGGAACATGGAAAAAAACGGCAATTTCGGGTAAAATTGAGACAATTGAATTTGGCGTTTTTCTGTGTTCATCTCGCTATATCTTCCACATTTATCAATGTATCATTATGAAATTTTTCATGACTATTGCGTATCTAAAGATCTAAGCAACAAACCAACTCCGAAAATTCTGCGACAATTAATACTCGAACAGTAAATTTACAATTGTTTACTTTTACGTGTTCCGAGTTTTGTCGTACAAATGCAAAAGTTGTGTTACGAAGTTTCGAATTTCTAAAAACTAATTATCCAGTATTAAAATGCAATACCTAAAGAAGTTTTTGGGAAAGTTTCAGATCTAAATTTTGAAAAGAAAAAAAGATATGCTATTTCAAAGTCGAGCGTAGCGTGCGGCTGCACGGCGCGCTATAGCACATAGATGCTGATACTCGCTTAATATTTCATGTACAGCGTATTCAACGCAAAATGAGTGAAAACCAGTTAACAATTGTAGAATCTCCCGATACAGACGTTTTTTTATTACTACTATTTCATTTTGCAAGTTTCGAAAATAGACCTCAGCTATGGTTTTTCACGGGAAAAATATCCGTACGCACTGATTTCAGAAGGTATATACCTATTCATAGTTTAGCACAAAAATTAGAAAAAAATGTCTGTTCGTCGTTGTTAGCTGCACACGGTCTAACAGGCTGTGATACTAATTCATCGTTATTTTACATAGGCAAGATCAAGGTGAATGCAGCATTACGACTTATGTCAGACGAAGAATTGACTATCCGAGTCGGGACTTTACATGCGTCCGAAATACGGTTTTAATATATCAATTAAAATAAAAACCATTAAAATATCTTAAAAATCTTCGTTTATTTCATCTGTATTTACAATCACTTCTTTATTTACACATGTATCATTACAACTACAAACATCACAGCATTTCAAATTAGATTGTCTACAAGGGCAAACGGCAATTTCGCAAGCATTTTTGCCAGTGCACGAGCAAAAGTGCTGTTGTAGTATTTCCATAGCAGTGAGTCCATCGTAATAATCGAAACTCAATCTACCTGTTTCTACCACCCAGCCAAACTTTGTCACATCTTTGGAAATGATTAGAGGTTCGATTGCTTGTTTCCACTCATTGATTTGCCAAAAAGCTCTTAAAATGTGTTTATGCATCGCGGGTTCAGATGGAGGAAGTCTTGCGATTTCAGAGTTCTTTTCGATAGTTAAATGAAATCTTAATGAATTCATATCATTACGTGTACCTTTTGACTTTTTCTTTGGATCGTACAAATAAGATGTGAATGTACTGACGACTTCTTGAGCAACATGTATGTCTAAGTCGGTTATTGTAGCTCAATTAGTCAATTCTTCGTCTGACATAAGTCGTAATGCTGCATTCACCTTGATCTTGCCTATGTAAAATAACCATGAATTTGTATCACAGCCTGTTAGAGCGTGTGCAGCTAACAACGACGAACAGATATTTTTTCCTAATTTTTGTGATAAACTATGAATAGGTATATACCTTCTGAAATCAGTGCGTACGGATATTTTTCCCGTGAAAAACCATAGCTGAGGTCTATTTTCGAAACTTGCAAAATGAAATAGTAGTAATAAAAAAACGTCTGTATCGGGAGATTCTACAATTGTTAACTGGTTTTCACTCATTCTGCGTTGAATACGTTGTACATGAAATATTAAGCGAGTATCAGCATCGATGTGCTAAAGCGCGCCCTGCAGCCGCACGCTACGCTCGACTTTGAAATAGCATATCTTTTTTTCTTTTCAATATTTACATCTGAAACTTTCCCAAAAACTTCTTTAGGTATTGCATTTTAATACAAGATAATTAGTTTTTAGGTATTCGAAACTTCATAACACAACTTTTGCATTTGTACGACAAAACTCGGAACACGTAAAAGTAAACAATTGTAAATTTACTGTTCGAGTATTAATTGTCGCAGAATTTTCGGAGTAGGTTTGTTGCTTAGATCTTTAGATACGCAATAGTCATGAAAAATTTCATAATGATACATTGATAAATGTAGAAGATATAGCGAGATGAACACAGAAAAACGCTAAATTCAATTGTCTCAATTTTACCCGTAATTGCCGTTTTTTTCCATGTTCCCCCAATTTTATCGTAAAAATAATTTCATATTTGTATTCAGCGAGCCCCAAAACATAAAGTAAAAGTGGTCTTAGCGATTAGTACTGCGTGGTCATATACTGCTATTTCTAAGCGACTTTTTGGGGGTGTCCCGCTCGCCTAATAGAAAGCCAACAAAGTATCACTAACTCTCATTTCCTAAAAAATCTCAGAGAAATCCAACTGTTAAAATACTCAGTCACCGTGAAACAAAGACTTTTCATCCAAAAAACCAACAATCTACTGTCTCCTTCCTCTCCAACAATGCGAATCAATTCCAACCCCGGCTCTAACGATCGACTAAACACACTTCTCAACAACATAAATATCTCTCTCCCCAACGTCTTACCAATAAACTTCAACATATTTCCCCCATGGACACTTTCTTCCTAATAATAATACCTCTATGCTCTCTTTCGATAAATCTTCCCTCCCTAATTCCTTCTTTACATCTCGCTTTTCACAACTCATCCACCAAAAATACAATCAACACCTCTTAATATTCACAGGCGGTTCCAAATCTGAAAACGGTGTGGGATCTGTCTTTTATTCATCTAACTCCTCTATAAAACTAAAACTCCACTCTAATAATACAATCCTTTTAACAGAACTCCTCGCCATTCGCGAAACCATAAAACACATTTTAAAAAACAAAACCCCTCTATCTCTAATAATATCAGATTCCCTTAACGCGCTGAAACTTATACAAAAACTTACCCCCAATCATCCCATTTCTATCCAAATAGATTTACCCCATATCTCCAAAATGAGAAATCTAGAATTTAGCTTCCCGTGGATCCCCAGTCACAAAGGCATAGGGGAGAGTGGTTACCCTTCGTACACTTTTTAGATTTTATTTTTTTACTTTATGAATAATTGTCGAAATTATCTAGTTTATGTACCTATATACCTGGACTTCGCCTCGACACAATGACAGCCGAATAATCAGAAATCAAATAGATTTTATAACCGTTAATAATCGATTTAAAAATGGGATTAAGAGCGTTAAGACCTATCCGAGTGTTGACGGAGGAACAGACCATAACTTATTAGTTGCAAAAGTAAACAGAAAACTAAGAACCCTAAAACGACATAACAAATCTCCTGAAATGAATCTGAATGAAATTAAAAATCGCAAAGAACAACTAAATGAAGAGATAAGGGACAAGCTGAACATCGTATTTCAAAGCCTTGCTGGAATCTGGCAGTAGGGTACTTGGCACGGAAACAAAAGCTAGTAAAAACGAATGGATGACACCTAAAATAATTCAGCTTGTTAACGAAAAAAGAAAATTTAAAAATAAAAACAGGCAAAAATATAAAGAACTGAAGAACAAAATTTAATACGAAATCGACAGAGACAAAGAGAACAACTCGATGAAAGAAAACTGTAAAGAATTGGAACAGCTAAATAATAAACACGATACAGCAAACCTGCATAAAAAACTAAAAGATATAACGGGCATCACTAAACACAGAACACCCTGCGTCACTAGGAATAACCAGGGTCAATTAGAAACGGAGGATGGACAGATAAAGAAGGTATGGGAACAATACATTCAAGCTCTTTTCAGCGATGCAAGGGAATATGGACAAGAGACGCTAGACGAGGACCAGTACCTTGAAATTTTGGAGTCAGAGGTCGAGCAGGCAATACAAACGGCTAAGAGTAAGAAAACTCCTGGTCCAGACGAAATCCCTACAGAACTACTAAAAGCATTAGATACCGATATAGTGAAAAAGTTTACAGTTATTCTAAATCAGATATACAGGCAAAGTAAAATATCTACGGAATGGCTCAAGTCCACGTTTATTCCCCTGCCAAAGAAGAACAACCCCTAATCATGCGATGACTATCGGTTAATAAGCAGCCTTATGAGCCACTCACTAAAAATACTTTTAAAAATTATACAAAACAGAATACATAAGAAATGTGAAGAAAAATTAGATAAAACTCAGTTTGGATTTCGTAGGGGCATGGAAACAAGAGAGGCATTGTTTGCCTTAACAGTCCTTTTACAGAAGTGCAGAGAATACAACAAAACCGTATACGCATGCTTTATAGATTTCCAAAAGGCCTTTGACCGAGTACAACACACAAAACTAATAGAAGAACTTAAAAACATCAATTTAGACAAAAAAGACATCGAAATAATAAAAAGCCTGTACTGGAATCAGTCAGCTACAGTGAGAATCAATAATACAGAAACTAATGATATTTCGATTGCACGAGGTGTTAGACAGGGATGTATTCTCTCACCAACATTGTTTAACGTGTACTCTCAGGTTATCTTTGAGAAAGCCTTATGGGAAAGAAGCGAAGGGGTTAAAATCGGCGGCGAAGTAATAAGCACGATAAGATACGCTGACGACACGGTGATCTTGGCAGAGAGTCTGAAGACCTGCAGATACTTGTAAATGCTGTTAATATGGAATGTCAGCAAATGGGAATAGATATTAACACAAAAAAAACAAAACTCATGATAATCTCCAAAACACCCGCACATAATGATTAATTAATAATAAACGATCAAGCAATAGAAAGGGTAGAAAAGTTTAAATACTTGGGTGCTTTCATTAACTCAGACCTAAATCAGGACCAGGAAATCCGTGTAAGGATTGAAATGGCAAGATCGGCATTTCTAAAATTTAAATCCATGTTTTGCAATAAAAATTTGTTTTTTTGGTCCCAGCTATTATATGTTGTAGAAACGTGGACGTTAAAGGCACAAATAACTAAAAGAATCGAAGCCTTCGAAATGTGGATTTACAGACGTATGCTGAAAGTATCATGGACAGCCCGAATTACTAACGAGGAAATACTACATAGAATTGGTCGTGAACGAAAACTACTAAAAATAATAAAAATACGTAAGACAGCATATCTCGGTCACGTATTACGACATGATAAATACTCTCTGTTACAAGTGATTATGCAGGGCAGAGTTGAAGGAAAGAAGGGAATTGGGAGAAAGAAGAAATCATAGCTGAGGAATATCCGAGAATGGACAGACATGGGCGTTGAGGATCTTTTTCATATTGCTAAGGACAGAGATGCTTTTAAGAGAGTGGTCGCCAACCTCCGTTAAATGGGGACGGCATTCGAAGAAGAAGAAGATGTACCTAAGTGTAATAAATATATTGTAGTTTGTTACAAAAAAGTCCGATACTAGTACGTCAAACGGTTATAGTCATTTTTCTGCGATAAGATATTTGTACGAAAGTACCCACATTCGTACAGTAGGTGGGGTACTTTCGTACGCCATGGGGTAGATTCATACAGGGTAATTAAAAAGCCAATTAAAGTCGTTACATTTTTATTATTGTTATTATAAAAATATTTATTTATCAAAGAACTAACTTAATAGTGTGTGACTTAGCTCATCTAAATATATATAAATCTCGTGTCACAATGTTTGTCCTCAATGGACTCCTAAACCACTTAACCGATTATAATAAAATTCGTACACCATGTGCAGTTCGATCCAACTTGAGAGATAGGATAGTTTAAATCTCAAATTATAGTCGCAATTTTAATTTATTGCTAATTATTTGTCTGTTATTAGTCACTATTCACAATTATCTGTTAGGTCCAAATGATTCTAACAGATGTCGATACCTTTCGACTGGGTTGAGTAAGTAATCAATAGATGGCGCTGCTATGGTAAATCTACGAACGTGTCATATAAGCTACATTTTAACAGCATAATTACCACGTGTTGTTGACGCTATAAAATTAATTAAATTTATTTTGTAGTGAATTATTAAAACGAAATACCGTATAATTCAATTATTTCCACTTTTTAAATTTTTGGTGTTAGCATAGCCGGCCACGTGTTACTTAGACTGAAGTGTAAATTGAATTCATATTATAATGAAGATAATACAGTGAAATTAATCCTGTTTTTTACTTATTTGTGCTTCATTGATCAAAACTTTATAATTTAATTTGAATATATGTATGTAAGTATTATCACATAATCATAAAATGTCAATGCAAAAATTTCCTACACTTTTTCAATAGTTGTACAAATATTTTTTTTATTGTTTTTATTTAACCTCTATTAAAAAATATTTAGCACTTATTATTTCAATGTGCTATGATAACAAGTTTTCTCCTCCGTAATTTGAATCCACCTCAATTATGTAACGGTACGCGTTTGGTCATCAAAAAGATCACCGGAAACATTCTTGAAGCAACCATTTTGGCTGGGAAGTTTAAAGGAAAAGTGGTCCTGCTGCCACGTATTCCGATGATACCATCAGATTCTACCATACCCTTCAAAAGGCTACAGTTTCCAATTCGTTTAGCTTTCGCCATGTCTATAAATAAATCTCAAGGTCAAACAATGTCCATTTGTGGTTTAGATTTGGAAAATCCATGTTTTTCTCATGGGCAACTATATGTTGCGTGTTCACGTGTTGGGAAACCGTCGAATCTATTTGTGTTAGCTAAAGACAGGTTAACCAAAAACATTGTGCACCGATTGGTGTTAAATTAAATTGAAAGTATTTATAATTCAAAAAAATAGATATTAATGTTTAAAAGTTTAAGACTGTGCCTTGCCTACCTCATTCATGAGTTTAAGCGTCACATGTTATTTACTGTATTATACTGTAATATACTTATATTTGTTATAAAATTAAATGGAAATAATGAATCTGGTAAATTTTTATTTTGTACCTATTGATTTCTGCTTAATATCAAGTGTAAGAACATTTTAATTAATTGTGTTCAACGTACTTCCCCTTCAAATCTCAATCCAGTCAATTTGTATACCAACATCAACATTTTCGTCTTTGTTCGTAAATAATTTCATTGTACTAAAGGGTGATAGTAGTAGAAAGTCAAATAAGGAGATTACCATATTTTTTTACAAATACCATCTGTGTGAAAAAGCATAGTGGACTCCGTGACTGATGTTCTCTTATTGTTCCTCTTAGATTGTTTACTATAATGTAATATAACAAAAACTTTAGCCACAGCAACGCGTGGCCGGGTCAGCTAGTAGTCGATAAATCTGTCTTTAGAAAAATAACGAAACATAAAATCATTCATCCGCAGTTTACTTATTGATAATTCTGAGCTTATAATCAGTCTGAATGAGATGTTTATCATCATTTTGTATGACATCGTTATACAGTCTTTGACAATTTGAACTTAAAGTAGGTAATTATACATTTGGTTGTTATTTTGAACTTATTGCACATTATAATCATTTAAATTAACTGCGAAAGTAAAAAGTCTAGCCATTCTAGCTGTACAGTTCGTGGTTGAGGATCAGGGAAGATCATAATGACATCGCTGATATACAGAGTGTGTATGTCTTCTATATCAGGGAAAAATAATGACCATGATAATCCTGGTTTCTTCCGAAGATAAGATATTTGCATCTCTGTATCCGAATAAAGACAGAGAACTTTTCCGACGTCATAAACAACAGAAGTCTTTTTTTCAAACTTTACAAAAACAACAATTTTCCTTGATTTTCTCTGGTGTCACATTTGAATTATTATTGATACTGCTATCATCAGTCTCTTCGTCCATTTCTGAATCGACTGGAGATGTTGAACTCTCCCGCAAGCTAAATTGCGATCCTTCAGATTTCTCTGAATCTTCACCGCTTTCGACATTCTTAGCTTTCTTTTAATTTTGTCTTGAATTAAGTTCCTTTAAACTATGTTTCACTGCTTTAGCTCTGGCTTTCCTTTCCTGTTCTATTTTTTTCAATTCTTTCTATCTATGTCTTTCTTCTAGTTCAGTTTTTTCAGGTGTATCTATAGGTATATATACGGGATTTACCCGGTTTTCTTCCTTTATTGGTTTTGCTGGTTCGAACAGCTGTAGGATAAGGTTTTATGACTTCTGGTGTTATGGGAAGTTCAGATTGTGCCTCAGCCGCAGAAGTAGAAGGTTCAGGTTCGCCAGTTCGGGTAACAATGTCTTGAGGATTTTGGAGCAAAGAAGGCGACTGCTCACGAATATCTGACTCATTCATATCAGTCGATGGCACGCTCGTGGAAGGTTGTGGTTCTTAAGCGACAGTACTTGTTTCCGGATTAGATGGCACATTTACCGAATTATTTGAAGCTTACACGTCAATGGGAGCGAAATCTTCATCGCTAAAGGCCATTTCATTGAATGGCCATATACCTGGCTTTTCAAATTCACTTGTAATATTTTTGGCAGTAAAAGATTCGAAATATGCAAGTTTTACCAATTTAGGAATAATATAGATGTTGATTGTTTTGCCTGGATTCGACATATGCCAATTATTGAATGCTATTTTCAACTTTGAACGTGCCGAATACTCCAACGTCTAAGGGTTGCAATCGATGACCAGTGTGCGGCGGAAAAGACACAACAATAATGCCATTATCTCGAGCAAATGGTATAGCCTCTAAGCTGATGTGGCTTTCGTGATTATCACATAGCAGTAAAATCGGATGTTCCTTAGAGCTGAATGTGTTTTAATACTCCGCATTTATCCACCCACTTCTATTAGCAGCTCCGAGGCTTCCTGCAAGCGCACCTTCAAGAAAATGATCTTTGTAGTGCACCCGTGGAAATACAAAAA
Source organism: Galeruca laticollis (assembly GCA_963921935.1). Classification (NCBI taxonomy): domain Eukaryota; kingdom Metazoa; phylum Arthropoda; class Insecta; order Coleoptera; family Chrysomelidae; genus Galeruca; species Galeruca laticollis. The sequence continues at coordinate 65,001,908 of OY998185.1, read as the reverse complement.
GCGGAGGGATAGTATTTCCACTTGCAGCAATAATACCACCAAATGTTATCAATTCGCCTCTTTCCGCTGACACGAATGAATGTTGCAGCAATTAGTAATATAGTCATTTAAGCGTGCCTCTTCTTCCATGGAGAAGACTTGTAGACTCGTGAATTTTGAATGGAAAGTTCGTAAGGGTACATCGGCGTTAGAGCCATCTTTAAATTTCTTGACTCTGCTTTCCAACGTTGATGTTTTGATGTTGTAATTTAACGCGGCTTTCCTATACGACAACCTTCCTTGTATTATATCATCAATTGCTAACTTCATAGACTCTACATCCACTTCTTGAGTACGCGTACCCTTTTTTTTTATATTTTCGCACCATGATTCTGCAATAAAATATTAATTATAAGTATAAGGTTAACTTAATAAAAATATTTCATTCTGTTAGAAGTGGAATATAAGAAAAAATATGTTAGTATGCTGTCTGTGCGATAATTTTAAAAGATACTAGGTATATTTTATTTCTTAAAAATTGAATTTTGATATACTGGTGGTTGATAAAATCTAGCGGGGAGCATTCGTACGCGTACGAATGTGCCCCCTGTCTGGGTGTCCGAATGCACCCCATGCCTTTGCACAAAATAAAATACAACTTTATTCAAATTTAGTTTAAGAAATATAACAATTAGAGCTCAAAATAAACAATGTTCACATTAATTAATCATCATCATTTTGTCAAAAACATGCCAATTCTACTTACAATCACGAACTAAACTTAGATAAAAAATTTACTCAACGCCCGCGAAAACACGTTACGTCTTTTCAGCTGATACACCGTAGTGCGACTGGCGCGACACTCCACTAGCAACATGGCGGCCGGTATGTCTATGCTTCCAAGCAAAGGAGTGCTCGTGCGCCGTTTGGATCAGATTTAGTTGCCAAACAAGAAACTACAAATGGCTCACCTATCCTAATCCTATACACCTCAAAAGAAGCTAGTTCCTTCCTCTCCCCTATCAATCGACATTTAAGTCAAAAAGATTGGCACGCTACTAAGGACAACAACAAATTATATGAAGTGAAAAACAATTTCTTCGATACATATGATTTCTCTGATTTACCTAGGAAAGACAATGTTAAATTGAAAAGAATTGCCATAGGTTATTCCGATTTAACCCATTATTCCCTTCTCAAAAATGAACCTCCACCAGCCTGCTCATTTTGCAATTCCATCCTTTCAATAAAACACATAATCATAGATTGTCCACACCTTCAAAACAAAAGAATCAACATACTAAACTCAAATTCATTCAAAGACATCATGTCTCCACATCTAACAGCAGCCAAAAAGCTTATTCAATATATAAAAGACATCAATATATTGTTACGAACTCGCACACCGAAGCAGATACTAAGTACGGTCCTGTAACCTTATGTTAACAGAGTTTAAAAAATGGCGAGCGCGCCGAATTCTGAGAAGGTCTATTGGGATTTATTGTGACAGTTTTCATAGACATGTTCTCGGAAGGTCTTTCAAGGATTGAGCCGGCAATCGAGAAATATCGCGAAAGGCATTTGTTTTGTGTAAGCCGCTGTCCAGAATTCTCTAGTAAAAAAGGCACTAGTATATAAAAAGGACCGATCAGCGGACCAGGGAGTTGATAAAGTGATCTTGTGAAATAAACAAAAAATACAACGATCAGTAAAGTGTTTATATAAATTAATAATTAAGTTTGTGTTCATATAAATTAAATTTAAGTGATTAGTTAAGTATATATAAATTTAGTGTTAGGAAGTTAGTGTTTAAATAAATTAGTAAGTAGCCATACCGTGTGTTTAAAATTTATCCCACCCGTTTATTGTTTAAATAAATAACAAAAACATTACCATATACAACAAACTCTAACACATAAAACACAAAGAATTTTCTAAAAATTTGCAATGCTAAAGAATTATGCTATTACTTACTCCAATATAAAACATATAATTTAAATTATTTCCACACAATACATGTACATAACAAAAACGTTTATGGGTGCTAAATGACCAAGATGTCGATGCACCTAACCCCCCTAACATTTCCTGCCTTCCACAAGAAAAATCAGTATAAAGGTGCCTTACCTTCATTGTATAAAATACAGCTCTTCAAGCAAATGAATCAAAAAAACATTTACCATTTATATTAGACCCTGGTGCTGTAAAAGCGAATTTGTTTACAACATTCAAGCAGTTGGACAATCCAATAAAAATTTCAGGAATCATCAACGTTACAACTGAAGATAACCTGACTGGTATTTTAGAGGACGTCCTGTATGCTGCGGACATTCCGTACAACCTTCTTTCAGAACGTCGTATCCAAAAATCTGGTATGACAGTTATTTTTAATAAATATGGTTTTATGATTATTAAAAAGGTTAACGAAACAATAAAAGGTAAGCTCCAGATTAGTTTAATAACAGTTAGTCTAAACTATATCGTATATTTTGTAGAATTTTGCTTCCTCACAACGTCAATACGAATTCAATCATTCAAAAGATGTAGTTTATGATAATTATCGATGTTTGAATGACATTTTATGGGCCCCTTATTGTTGACAAGTTGTTTGAATGAAACAAATTATTGAGTACTTCATATTTGGATAAAAATGTAGACGTAATTTGCGTGGGTGTTTCTTATTTGAGATTTGAACAAGATAAACTTATCTATTGAACTGCGTACCCAAAATAAATTCAAGCTTAGTCTTTTAAAGTAATGTTCATCATATTTTTGTTGATAATATCGCATTGAAAATTACATTCTGTTTTTAACATTTTAAGAAACCTGATCACCCCACGTGTTGTAATCGTGGATATCTGAATTTCTAGACAATATTGACTGTTTCCCATGAATTTCAATTAGAGTATGAAATAAAAACAAAGACGGTAATGGCATAATTTTATACTTTATGAAAAACTGTTGACAATGATCTCTGAAACCAAGATCAGCAAGCACACTTATCGCCTTTTTTGCATTCTAAATACCCCTTACAGCATAGGAGGAGTTATCCGAGAGGGTGATGCCATAGCTAATATGCGAATGAAAGAGTGAGAAATACGTAGTTTTGACTAAATGCTCAATATGTGCCTGCCAGCTTAGCCTGTGGTCGAGGACTAATCCAAGTAATTTCACATTTTTTGTTTTTTAGTGAAATGACAACTGATTACTTGCAGATATATGCATGATTTCAGTTTTATTATTATTTAATTTTAGTTTGTTCGATGAAATCCATTCATTTGCCCTGTTACTAACGCAATCTAGAGAGGCGGCCAAATTCGTATTATCTTTCTCCGAAACAATAAATGTTGAATCATCTGCAAATAGTACCGACGTATATGGTAACATAAAACGGTTCAGATCATTAATAAAAATTATAAACAAGAGGGGGCCTAGAACCGACCCCTGAGGGACTCCATGACTTACCTCCAGAAAATCTGATATTACACCATTCACTGTAACACATTGTTTTCTGTTTGACAGGTAAGAACCAATAAGCTTCAACGGAATTCCCCTAACTCCATAATAATTTAATTTTTCTAAGAGAATGTCGTGAGAAACGCAGTCAAATGCCTTTGAAAGATCGCACAGCATTATAGCCGTACGGTTACCATGTTCAAGTCCTTTCACTACGCCGCTCACAACATTAAGAACTGCCTGGGTGGTTGAGCGGGAATTTCTAAAGCCAAATTGGGAGCTACTGAAGAATTCGTTTGAATCAAAATAGTCATACAGCTGTTTTTTTTATTAATTTTTCAATGGCTTTACTGAATATTGAAATAATACAGATAGAGCGATAATTATCGATTACGGAAGCATCGCCTTTTTTGAAGCACTTTGGATAGTTTAAAAATATCGGGATAAATACCAGTGTTAAAAATAAGATTTATGAGTTCCGTAAACGGTTTTGCAGCAGTCTCCTTCAAGATGCGGCTATTGAGTTCATGAATATCAAGACAATCAGAATTTTTAATGAATTAATGGCTAAAGAGACCTCAAAGTGAGTGACCGGGTGTAAATAGAATGAACCGCAAGGAGCAGAAAAATTTTTAAAATATAAGAGCTCGGCATTAGAAATGTTAGGAAGAGATTGAATGATATTGACAGCAATTTCACAAAAGAAGGTATTTATCTCATTTGGTGACAAATCAGGAGTTATTAAGGAGTATTTCGATTTCCTTCTTTCATAGTTAATAACTTTCCAACAAGCCTTTGCTCTATTTAAGCCTTTACTCTATTTTCAGACGACATGATAAATTTATCATAAGCTCATTTTTTCGCGGATTTTAGCCTGCTATTATAAACTACCCTCAGAGTCCTATACTTTTTTAGATCTTCTGGCTGTTTTCTTGCATCGGCTATCAACTTCAAAGATGAAAGTTGATTTCTTAGGTACCTTAAATCATCTGTAAACCAAGACACTGGAGAATGTTCAGTACCTTGCTTAGCTTTTCTTAGAGGAAAACACTCCGAACTTAAATTATGAAAAGTGTTAACATATAGAACACCATTCCTGAATCTATACTTCAGAAAATTTCTTCCTGACTAATTTCAAACCTATTCCTCATACATCGTACCTTGGATTTCACGTGCGTGCTGTGGATAGACAATATTCCAGCCCAATTGCACCAAGTAGTTGAATAAGATCTTATAGTATAGTGATTGTGGATAAATAAAATAATATATTTGGTTTTAAACGTAATTTATTTTATTTGCATTACAAGCAAATTATAACTGTATTTTTTTCAAATTATTTTATATTATAATGCATACTTGAAAAAAACAATGTGCTCTTCAAAGAAACATTTTATTCACTATCGGACAGATTATCATTATTTATATTTCACGTTTTATCAGCAAGAATTTCTATATTTCTATTCAAGAGATATACTCCGTGACATAGAAAGTTGTATACCCAGTGAATATTATTTTATTTCAAAAATATTTCACATACATATTTATAATAAAAAACTATAGTAAAATTGCAATCGGCGCGGAGTGATAAAACTGTCGGAACAGGTCATTTCAGGGGTGGGTCCCGATTATTATTATTTTCAAGGTATAGAAACATTCGGATTACTGAAATATTTATTACGAATATTATCCAATGCCTATATTATTTTGGTGTATTCATATAACATTGTTGAAACAATTTTCAAGAACTATTGCGAGTCTTAATGACCTCAGGCAGACGGGGTGGGATTATAATTTCAGAGATAATTCCCCTACCTGACTATGGAATTTGTGTATTTTTGTTTTAAAGGTAGTTGCACACTGACTGTCAGCAATTATTCATTTAGTGAATTTAGAAAGAACTTGCTCGCTCGCCTGATGAATTTTATTTTAGGAAAGAGATTCCAACACTAGCTAAAATTTCAGATGAAATGAATAAATATTCATATTTCCCTAAAATGGGCCGAACGAAACTACGGGAAACGCTACAGGAATTAAAGTTTAAATGTGCAAACATGATAGAAAAGCGATTTTAGTTAATACTGACGAAATTATTTGTTGGAGACGGAGATATACGAGTATAAGAACAATTCTCAAATTACGTGCAGAAGGCAAACCAATATTTTACTTGGATGAAACCTGGGTGAATGAAGGCTACACTGTCAGTAAAATGTGGCGGAATACCTACATTCAATCTTTACGACAGGTTATTTTGGAAGGAACATCTACAGGATTGAAGAGTCCATCCGGTAAGAGACGACGTCTAATCATAACTCATATTGGCAGTGATAATGGGTATTTAGTGGTTGCTCTTCAATATTCCAATCTAAAATAAACGGTTTAAAAGATTAAAACTGACTTTTCCGCATCTGTGAGATGCCCTGAACAATATTCTATCATAAAATTGTCTACACTTCGGGGGATGTATCGTGCTAACAAACCGAAATTTCGCCAAAATAACCAAAAATGTAGTAGGAGCCTTTGACTTTCTTCTGGCTGATTTCTCCTCCTGGATCTTGTATAGAGCCGTCTTTTACGTTTACACTCTCGTCGAGCTTGCGCAATCTTCTCATTCCACCAATAAACAGACTGTTTAATCGTTGAGCATCTTTTCCTAGGCATAATTTTGTCACAGATCCGATTCAGTGTGTGCGTTAGTTCTCTTGTCGAATTATGTATGATTTTTTCCGGGTCTTCTACTGTTAATTGAAGAAGTTTATCCCTGTCCAGTTTCCTAATCTGCCAGCCTCCATCTTTCATAGTTGTCCTAGGTAGGGACGATCTGTCTTCTACGATTTCAAAAAGAATGAAGTTGTGATCACTCAATGATTCAAGATCGCTGACATGCCAGTTCTTGATGTCGGCTGAGGCAATTGTCAGGTCCAAAAGGAAAGAATAATCACGTCTTTGGAATGTTAGTTTATTTCCTTCATTCACCACAACCAAATCATGTTCAGCCATCCATTCCGTGAGTAGTTGCCCTCTTCTATCTGTATCATCCGTGCCCATTGGGGGGATTTTGCATTTTTCCGTTGAATCTTATCAAACTTCCAATGTAATATTCTTTCAAGATCATCTAGTCCTTCGTTGGGTGAGGCGTAGCAGTTGTAGATGGTATATGTTGGTATTACTATATAGGAGAAGCTGTAAGCTTTTCCATGTTGTCTTATGGTGATGTTATCATCCACTTTTATGGCCGTGTTTAGGTAATCATCGTAAAACCAGTCTTTTCTATTTTTTATGGAAGTTCGGTTGGGTTCGCTCATGAAGATCACTCCAATATCCATGTCTTTGGCCATAGCAAGCACTAAATCGTGGCATGGCCTCCTCCTGAAACTGTTGATTTATAGGAACTCTACCATTTCTTGATAGTACTCTCTGCTGGTTGTGATACACCCAACTTCTGTCTTCCTTTGTTCGCAGGATACGTGATGCTTCCTGTTTAGTGACCATTCTCTCTACAGTGAATGTAGTAGGGGTTGTTCTTACAGTCTGCCGCTTTATGTCATTGTTAAGCGCATCTCAGACACATGGATTCCCGGTCTGGTCCCTTGCACCGCGCTCTCTCATGTCCAAGTTCCCAGCATTTGAAGCAAATATTATCATAACTCATAAGGGTGTATTTAAATGTAATCGTTTACAGTTTGATATTTCTAAAGGTTCTATTTGTATATTTCTTTATTTATTGGCGTTCTATTTTGTTCCACGTAAATTTGAGAAAAAAATAGAAACTCAATTTTACTCACCACCTTTTACCTTTTAGGGGTGATATCTCAAACGAGGGTGGGCTGAGGAAGTTTTTCTCGTGAATTTACACGAAAAGTCGTAAATTTAATCTATTCGACCATAACATATGCTTATTTAATTATACCTTACATGAAACAAAAGAATTCGAAACTCTCAAAACTTGAGCACTTCTGATTATCATACATTGAAAAACACATGCAATCTGTGTAGACGCTGATAGGTATGATATCTATTATTCAAACATTCTCCGAATATAAAAAGGATGTTGACGCCGAATTATTAATTGAAAAAATTTGCAATTCATCTGTGGTGTTCGCAGAAATTCGACCAGAGATGGCATGGAACAAATATCTTGGCGTGGAAGTGATACTATTATGTTGTGGGTTTTCTCTCATGTTAGAAGGTAATGTTAATGAAAAAAAGAGATATAATTTTATTTTTATATTTTGATATTACCAGTTATATTTACGAACGTATATGCTTGTGTTGAAATACCATGACTTTTTATCTCTTTAATTCACACAATTTGTGTTATTTACGGACATATTTAGTGTAGAATGTAGGACTCTAGGCTTCGAAATCGTCCACTTTCTTTTCCATTTTTCATTTTGCCAGTCTCTGAATCTAACTGTCTCTTCCAACTCTTTTTACCATCTTTGTCGTTAGTCTTTCCACGTCCTTATTTTAGTACCTTTCTATTATCGACATCGTATAATGTCCCAACCATCTCCCTATTTGTATCACACAATAGACATAATGACAGCGATAGAAAATTTCTAGAAATATGTATTTATCTAATTAAATATATCTCACGAATTTACAAAAACGTATTTTTATTATAATAGAAGCGAGATTGTTATGTTTTTTAATAAAACAAAACTGCAGAATAGAGCAATTCGCTAAGATAATTGAAACAGCAATCAAAGCAAAGAACCCCGCACTTCTCTTCTGAAACATTCCTATGGCTAGATTTTGATTGAAGTTCAAAATCCCAACTTTTTTAAAACGGTCCCCAAAAAGTCCCCCTTAAATATTTTTTGATGTTACTGCCAAATATATCAATACCTATTAGCGAAACTAAAATATCTGTTGTTTACAGGGCGATGCGTTCTTTCACTGTTTATTTTTAAATTACGTATATTTACAAAGGAGAAAAGCATCAAATATTAAAAAAAATCACCGTCAAAATTTCTGATTATTGGACATAGTGTAGATCTCCATGTCCTTATTAAAAGTTCTTATTGATAGAACTAGATCCTATGGCTACTTTTAGAAATATTAAACGCCTTTATGTTTTCAAGTTAAAACTTTACTTTTTTAAAAAATTATTTAATTACATTCATTACACGTTAATAATATTTATTGAGGTTAACAATATGAAGTCTAATATCATTCTGAAAATGAAATATGTATAGTGAAGCTATGCGGTGTCCAGTAGTTCAATTCAACATTATGACGTAGTCGATCGTCCGATGATGGTTCGATGTAACAATACCATATAAGGTCACGAATTCAGCTGACGGGGTATCTATCGTTTCATAACTCCTCCATCCCTAAAGAAAACTCTAGGGTGAAGCGAGGGTGGAACCACTTGAATTGGATCGATGTTGGTAGGCTTCTTTTTATGCTGAAAAACCTTTCTCATAAGGTTTCTATATTTAAATAGGAAATAACAGATTAGAAGTATGCAGATTATGGTACTTGAACTGATAGCAATTCGAGAAAAGGTCACAGGCATCTTGAGTTCTTCAAGCGGATTTGCAGTTTATGAAGTTTGTCTAAGTTGATTTTCTTTAGCTGAATTTCTTGGATATTCAAAATTGGAAGTGGTACTCCTTGGATTTCTTCGAGAACTATAGGATGTCCTTCGATAATATCTTTTTCGTTTATGTATGTGTATTTTGTAGTAGCGATAGAGCATCTTGGCGGGATTGTTAATAAGTAGCTTCCTTGTAAGACTGAAACTCCTGATTCTTCACAATCTGTTTGTATTTTCTGTGAGTCTGGGAATATTACAATGTAATTGCTTTCGTTAATTTCTTCTATTATTGGTTCGGGAGACTTTTACAGCGATTTGTTGGCAATTCTCTGGCGATGATGTGACTGAGAGAAGAGATGTGATGCAGTCTTTTGTTTCTCTGGTTACTTGTAGCCTGTTGGTTTTACAGTAGTAGACGGATTGGAGATCGATGCATTCTTCATCTTGATAATGATATTGGTTGTTGCTCATAATTAGGTAAGTAGAAGGAGGAATAAGGACAGAGTTATTTATATTAGGTACGGAATATAAGTGGTAGTAGGTAAATACATCTGGATGGACCAGTGGAAATTCTAGTGAAAATATGATTTTATCTTTATCATAATAAACTTTAGTATTAACAATAGCATAATATTTTAATATTTGGTTTTCATTGAATAATAATTGATCATATGTGTATGTGTTATATAGAATTTGGACTATTTCTTTAAGATCCTCACGGGAGATTACGCTTTGATGCAGAACACCTAAACTGGCAAAACTGGCATTTTCGATATCGTTAAGAAAGCTGACATATTAGTGTTTTAAATGAAACTCACGGTTTCTAGTTAATTCCACAATATAATAAAAGTTATTGAAAATTCTAAAAAATTAACAAATGTTTCGATAAATCAATATCATCGTCAGAATGACAGAAGTTACATTTTAATTGATGCCTAGCTGATGTTTAGTAGTCATTTTTGGCTAGACCAAGAAGTGACCTAACTTGTGATTGACTTAATATATATTTATAGAAAAAAGAAGAAGATGTGATATTACAAATATTGAAGCTTAGATATTATTAGCCCTATGGTGATATCCTGGATATCATTTTTCCAATTAAGATCAGCATAATTGTGCAATGATATAGAAAACCAGGAAAACTATATCTGCTAATCTTTATCATTTAAGAAGACAGTTTATTAGTGGAGAACTCCCTAGATTTAACTGTTCATTCACAACTTCATATTGTGGGTTTCTTAAATGTCTTCTAATTTCCAATTCCTCAAGGAAATCCACTTAATTTATTTGATGTATTTATTAATCAGAATTATCTCACTTTTGACAATAAGATATATATTCAAAATGAAGGTTTACCAATGGGAAGCCCTATTTCACCTATTTTAGCTAACATTTTTATGGACAATTTAGAAAGAAAGATCTTTGAAAGTAATATTTCGAAAAATATTTTATTTTGGTATAGATATGTAGATGACATATTAGCTGGTTTCATAGGCAGTGAACGACAATTAGATGTATTTTTCAACCACATCAATAATTTACACCCAAAAATTAAATTTACATTAGAAATTGGAGAAAATAGCTCCATCTCAATTTTCTTGATTTAAAAATTCAAAGAGTTGATAATGTACTTGATTATTCAATTTACCGAAAACCAACACAGACTGATGTGACAATTCCATTCAATTCCAATCACCCTATGTCACACAGACTAGCGACATATAATTCAATGATACATAGAGCTTTTTCAGTTCCTATGAACAAATGTAATTTTGATAGAGAGATTAATACAATTAGACAAATAGCAACATCCAACGATTATCCATTAGATATGATAAATAAGCTAATTAGTAAAAAAGAAGAAAAAGTGGCATTACAACTATTATATCCTAAACAAGCTGATGAAATTAAAACTTATAAAACCATCACATATGCAGGAAATATTTCTAATAATATTTCAAAGATAATATCTTCAGCAACGAATACAACAATTTCTTTTAAAACAGAAAGTAACGTTAGTACAAAATTGTTAAATGTAAAAACAGATATACCACTATTAAAGAAGTCAGGTATATATTAACTCAAATGTCCAGAATGTAATGCTGTCTATTTGGGTCAGACCCTTAGGAATTTTGAAATCCGATACAGTGAACACTTACGAGTATACAGGTTAAAACATCCAGATAAATCCCACTAGGCAAAACATCTACTTGACACCAATCATTCATTGACACCTAACACGAAACTAGAAGTGCTGCATATTTGTGAAAAGAAACAAGAACTGTATTTCCTTGAAGAATTGGAAATTAGAAGACATTTAAGAAACACACAATATGAAGTTGTCAATGAACAGTTAAATCTAGGGAGTTCTGCACTAATAAACTGTCTTCTTAAGTGATAATTGTAAAGATCAGCAGATATAGTTTTCCTGGTTTTCTATATCATTGCACAGTTATACTGATCTTAATTGGAAAAATCATATCCAGGATATCACCATAGGGCTTATAATATCTAAGCTTCAATATTTGTAATATCACATCTTCTTCTTTTTTCTATAAACATATATTAAGTCAATCACAAGTTAGGTCACTTCTTGTTCTAGCCCAAAATAACCACTAAACATCAGGTAGGCATCAAATAAAATGTAGCTTCTGTCATTCTGACGATGATATTGATTTATCGAAACAATTGTCAATTTTTTAGAATTTTCAATAACTTTTATTATATTGTGGAATTAACTAGAGACCGTTAGTTTCATTTAAAACACTAATACCAAATTTTTGTCATTTTTGGAGAATTTTCAGTTTGTTAGCACGATACAGCCTCCAGAGAGTATACGATTGATCAACTTTATGAATGAGTATTGTTCAAGGTGTCTCACAGATGTATCCTATTGATTTTCAGTTGACTAGAGCGAGTACAACGGGTCCTATAAAACTAGATATATTAAAATTTTGGTTATTTTTGGAGAAATTTCGGTTTGTTAGCACGATACATCCCCCGAAGTGTATACAAGTAACAATTTTATGATAGAATATTGTTCAGGGTTACAGATGTGGAAAAGTTAGTTTTAATCTTTAAAACCGTTTATTTTTTTAGCAGTTTTATCGAGGAATTTAGAAATAGAAATTAACTTGTTCTAGGATTTTCATCACACTGTATGTACATTCTACATCAATAATAGTTTTTTAATCATGTGGTGTAGAGTTGTAATAGAGAGGTATAGGTCAATAAATCCATCGAACTCTGCCATACCACCCTGTATATTCAATATATTTCACTACTTAATTTTTATAAATCCTAATTAAGATTTATTTATTCTAGTTAAAGCAGTTTATAAGATCATATTTTATTGTTTGAAAAAACGCAGATTTATTTTCAAAAAGATTGAAATTTAGGAAGTTAAACGTTTAATGAAAATTATATTTTTAACATTAGTTACTACCCAAGATATACATCTAGCGTGCTATGATAAAATATTTTCACAATAAAAAATGAACATCTATCTGTCATTGAGTATTACAATAAGTGTCACTTCTAGTTGTTTATAGTACCTTTTAGTATTTTTCCGTTAATTAACTTAAAATTACAGATAATGTTAGGTACACACATATTCTACTTTACCTACTTTACATTCGCGGCCTTAGATTCATTACCAGTTCCTATTCTTTTATAGCAAATTCTGTTGGCAACTAATTTAATTATTTTACTTTTCATTATATAGAAAATCTAGCCTTTATTGAAAGTTAGCAGCATCAGATGCATGATAAAAACCATTCTCTATTATTTTTTACGAAATTTTCGTATCCTGTTAGAGAATACAATTTCCCTTCCACAGACTATCCTTCTGTGGCTGAACTGTCTGCGTGAATATAACACAAATACGATTATTAGTGACAATGTTTAGATATGAAACTTTTGATTTTCCATATAAAAATGTACAAAATAACACCAGAACTATGCCTTGGTTTCAAAATTCAATAATATGTTTTCGGAAAAGTGGTTTTCACATTAGATAAATTAACAAAGCAGTTTTTTCGTAAATCGTTTATTGCAAAATATATATTAAAAAGAATTGTATAAATGTGGATTGAAGTTACACATCAATATTGAATGTGCTAGGAAAATTTGATACATTCAGTATCAGCAGCAGATATATATTAATGTTCAAATATAGTTGGAGTAGCAATATGACATTTTATCCCTCTTGGACAAGCACACGTTGCATTCTCAATATCACCTGATCAGAATACAAGAAAAATGAATACGTATCTCAACATCGAACGATTTATTATTTACAGATTCATACATCACTATAAAATGGATAATTTGAGACTTTTACCTAAACAAAAGGTTTATCTAAGTTGTTTTGGCGTATTTGCACACACTTATTTTGAATATTTTCAATCAGTTTGTTCTTAAAAGAACAATTTTTTAGTAATAATATAAACGGAATTAAACGAAGAGTTTGAATTATAATCAACACCAATTTGAAAACGTCTTACAAATGTATACAAAATATTGGTCAACTGCCAGCTGACGCATCAATCGAAACATCCGAGGTAATAATAGATACTGAAACGTAAACTTTGTATAACATTCGAAAAAATATTGCTGCAATTTTTCATACAGTAAAAAATAATATAGAAATTGTAATATTGAACGAAACATTTATTTAAATAATGCAATCCGATCTGATCTGATTATGAGAAATCCACTTAGAAAACGTCATTGATACTGTTTATCAATTTTTATTATGTATGATCTATACCTGAGACGAGCGCTTATATGCATTTCATTTACGATATTATCAAATCCTCTATCATCTTCTTCTGACTCTAGTATTTTATCATCAATAATGTTTTTATTTTCTAGGATCTGTTTATACAAATCTATACATCTATAGGACTTGTTACGCTATACTAGGATATAAAAAATCAGATTGTGCCCAATTAGGAAATACAGTAAACAACGTGACTAAATATCTAGAACCAAGGGTTCAACCTACTGTTAACCATATCCAGATGGTACAAACTGTGACCGGTACTCTTTTTCCGATGCTGTTTAATATGTATGTTGGATCGTGGTGCGACAAGTTTGGAAGGAAACCGTTCTTGCTACTTTGTTTAATAGGTAATATATAACATAATATATACTCATGGACAAAATTTTATCATCCCTTTTATTTCAAAATAATTATAAATGATCTGCATTAACTTTACATAAGCTAATGTATGTCATGAATATTTTTACGTTTATTTAATATTAATGGCAATTTTTAATTCTCGCGCATTCTGTTGAAATAAAACTTAGTTTTAACAATGAAAAATAGCATCCTCCACGTTAGTTATGAAAAATTTGTTAATAATAACTTAAGATCGTTATTTGATATTTTTGTTAACAACGGTTGCCCCAAACACATTTTAAAAAATTTATAACACAGACTTCCGTAAATTAATAGTTTAATTCAATTGTTAAAACACATCACTAATTTCAGAATTACCACAAAACATTACATTTAATCGTGAAGTAATTGAATTCTTGAGTAATGGTCTTTAATTTTTCACCATAAACAATTGCAATTCAAAAACTTTAGAAGAGCTCGTCATCGATGTAGATACATTACTCGGAAGTTTAAATCTAGATGATATTATTAAAAATAATATAAAGAGTAGCTGCTATTTATCTTTACTAAAAAACTTTACTAAATTTCATAATAACAATGCTAAATTGAAGTCAAAATTCTTTAAACAACTAAGGTTGGTGAGGGGTATTACTGGTAAGGTGAAGACCAATAGTTTGATGTTTACCAACGCTGATAAGGGGAATTGTTTGATCATTATGTATCGATATGATTACATAAATAAAACTGAGGAATTTTTACAAAATAATAACTTTTTAATAATGAATAATAATAATCCTACTAAGAAATTAACAATGGATCTAAAAGACATATTGAATGAGCACACAAGACAATTTTCTACACTAATGGCATCAATACGAGACATCTTACTCCTACGAACTCTCACATACCTAAATTTTATGAACTTCCATAAAGAAAACTTGCCAATGAGACCAGTGGTTAGCTTTTCCAGCACTCCTCTGGAACTTCTATCTAAATTTGTCAACAATTTTCTGTCTACAACTCTAAATTACAAACCATTGTACATTGTTAAGAACACCTTAGACTTAGCAGATAGAATTAAAACTTGTAATTTCCAGTCTATTTTTTTAATGGTTTCTTTTGATGTTTCCAATGTCTTTACCGACGTCCCCAAAATAGAAACAATCCCTATCGTTAACAATCTAAGAACAATCATCCAATTACAACATCTCACATTGTCGCTCTACTTCAGTTTTGTCTTTCGCAGGACTTCTTTTCCTTTAACGACAGAGTATATAGACAACCGAATGGTTTAGCCATGGGTAACCCTCTCTCACCTTTATAAGCGGATTTGTTCCTTGATCACTAAGAATCAAAGGTTATTTTTAATAACAACCCACATTTTAATAAAGGCATCAAAGGGTTCAGATATGTGGATAATATTATAGCTTTTATTACTGGAGTTGAGGAGGATGCATACAATATCCTCAGCAAACTTAACAATATCCATCCTTCCATACAGTTTACCTTGGAAATTGAAAACAACGGTTCAATAAATTTTGCATTTGACTTTATCAAGGAAAGATTCTGAAATTTAATTTTCCATATCAACAAACTGATCATCTTATTCCAATACTTTCCAACGACCCCTTCCAACACAAAATGTCTGCAATATCTTGTTACATCTATAGATTGCTTAGGGTCCCTCTTTCTTAACATAATTTTAACTTAGAATTATATATATTGAAACTGTTGGCATCGAACAATGGTTATTCTCCTCAAATTGTTGATAATATGGTCCTGAAGACGAGAAGGGGGTTGAGAAGGAATTTAGCCTACCCTGACATTCACAACAACGAACCTACCCAGTACCGCTCATTGACTTATTGTGGTGAGGTTTCTGATGTAGTTTCAAAGATTATTACCAACAATCTTGAAGATGTTGAAATCTCCTTTAAATCAAAATGTTCCATTTCCAAAATTTTCTCTAAGAATAAAGACCCTATTGATAAACTTAACAGAAATGGTATTTATAAATTAACTTGTGATTCCTGTCCATCCACTTATGTGGGTAGGACCACTCGTGCTTTAGGTACTAGAATCATGAAATCCTGCACAACATTCCTAGGAAAAACTTGAGAAATATCAACTTACGTGAAGATCTAGAAATACTTATAGTAATGAAGGTTAACTCAGAACATTGTCTGAACACCCAAATACATCTTAGTTGTAAATTTCAGCATCTGTTCAAAACCTTGTGCTCCTCTAAGGCTTTCGTCTCACCTTCTCACCGTGGCGAATGAATGAGTCTTTCCTATCCTCTATCCATTCTTCACTACTATTTCTTCTATTTTAAGTCCTCTTACCTCAAACTTATTCACCTCTCACATTTACACTACACCTACTACTATTATACACGCTGTGTTCCTGACACCACGCTGTGTGTGGGCCATAATTGGTCCTCTTCTTCTGCTTTCAGCAACCTTTCACAGTCCACTCCTGGACATAGGTCTCCCCTATATTCCTCCATGTTTCTTTGTCCTGTGCAAGTTGATGCCATCTGTTGCCCACTTTGTTCTTAATATCGTCGAGCCACCGTAACTGTGGTCTGCCAACGTTGCGTTTATGTAGGCGTGGCCTCCATTGAATGATGCCAAGTCGTCCTGTCGGGCAATGTGCCCTACCCAGGTCCATTTCAGGTGTGCTATGCGTGTTATAACGTCCTCAACTTTAGTTCTTTGTGTGATACTCTCCTTTGTGATATGGTCTCTAAGGCTCATTCCTAACACCATCGGTTCTATGGCTCTTTGAGTGGTCCTAAGCTTGTTAGCTGATTTAACAGTGATTGTCATGGTTTCCATTCCGTATGTCATCACTAGTAATAAGCATGTATTAAAGACCTTGGTCTACCAGGATAAAACTATCCACTCTTTGTTAGTATAACCTCTCATTTCAACAACCAATTCATCTTATCTTTACATAAATAAAAATAACAATTTCTTACTATCTATCGAACTATTCATGGATACGCCTGGTATTGATCTAGGTTTATTCTTGGTGCTAGTTCTAAAATCATTTTCCAATAATATTGTTTGCTGGTCACCAGGCTATGTATGGGTCATGGTTTGGATCATTCAAATTTAATTATACATTGATAATAAACTATAATCTTCTTCTTTTAAATAGACCTATTGGTCTGTTGCTTGCTGAAGCCGTCTCTGGATGGTTTCTTGCGAGGTGGACTGCCAGCTTTCCTGCCACCTTTTTGGGGGTCTTCCTGGTGGGCGATTTCCGTGTGGCTTGCTTTCCATCATTATTCTCGGTAATCTGTTTTCGTCCATTCTTCGTACGTGCGCGTACCATTCTCTTCGTCTCTGTCTGCCCCATCTGACTATGTCTACTATGCTGCATTGAGCTCGTATGTTAGTGTTTCTTATCCTGTCCCGTCTGGTATTCCCTAGGATAGTTCGTAGGATTTTCATTTCGGCCGAGCGCAGCATACTTTTTGTTTTATTTGTGTCTTCGCGTACTTCTATTCCGTAAGTCATAATAGGTCTGATGCAAGTCTTATAGATCTTCATCTTGCTATCTGTTCCCATGTGCTGGTTTGACCATATCACATCTCTAAGACATCCTGACAGAGCTGCTGCTGTAGTTATGAGACTTCTTACTTCTTTCGCCGGATCGTGGTAGCTGCAGATGTCCATGCCTAGATATTTAAAGACATTGAGTTGCTCGATTGGCTTATCCTCTACAACCGCTTTACACCTGACAGGTTCTCTGGAGAATGTCATAGCTTTGGTTTTTGATGTTGAAATTGCCATGTTGAGTTGTTGGCTGACTTGATAGAATTTAAACAGCTGTCTCTGAAGATCGTTCTCCGTTTCTGCTATAATAGCTGCGTCGTCTGCATAGCAGACCATAGATATTTTTGAGTGGCCCATTCTGTACCCCAAATCTAAGGATGTGACTTGTTGTATTATTTCATCCATCAGGAGGTTGAAAAGGAAAGGGCTCAGGCTGTCACCCTGCCTAATTCCGCCTGGTGTTTTTATGTTGGATGTAATTTGTTCTCCTGACTTGATCTTTGTCACATTTCCAGTGTTTAAGTTTTTAATTAGTTTGGTGATTTGGGACGGGGACTGTCTTTTTGTTAGAATTTGTAGGACGTCTGTCAAGCGCACTTTGTCGAATGCCTTTGTTAAGTCTATGAAGCAGATGTAAGCAGGCTTGTTAAACTCTATTGATTTCTCCTTTAGTTGTTTGCATAAACTATAATAATAGTAACAATTGTATATTTCTCTTTATTACATATCTCCTTGGAATTAATCGGGAAAACGCCTAGTATGAGTCTGTGTTTGTTCTTGGAACTGGTTCTATGAAGCCACAGTGTGCGTCGGACACCAAGCTATGTATGGGTCATAATTTGGTTCATCATACAAGCAATCTTATAAATTTTAGCAAATCATTCTATTCATTTTTCTACTCTTCCACTTTCCTCGATTTATTTTCTTCTGTACATGCCTAATATGGTTCTAAATGTGACATTTATCTAAAAGAATCACAACCACATTGCTTTCCTGAAACCACTACGTATGGGTCATAGTTTGGTTCATTAGAATACAAGCAATTCCTCCCGTCTATTCTTATAACTTCTAGCATATTTGCTATCCTTCTCTTCGTCTCTACACTCTTCCTAGTTTTCTTCTTTTCCGATACATGCTTAGTATGGATCTAGGTTTGTCACAAACATCCTAAAAACTTCACCACCACATTGTTCCCTGAAACCAAGTTATGTATGGGCCATAGTTTGTTTCATCTTTCCTGTACATTCCTAGTATGGATCTAGTTTTGTCACAACTATCTTAAAATCTCCACACCCACTGTTAAGTTACAGTTTCAACGACTGTTCGCTGATTTATAGTTTACGTTACTACAGTAGTGATTTGTCTGTCAACAAAAAAATTATTATTAATCATTGTCATTATTACGTTCCATTTTGTAGAAAGAAACCAATTACATTTGGTTATTATTACGTTACATTTTGTAAAAAGAAACCAATTACATTTGATATTGAACAAATACCAAAACCAATTTTACAGTCCATAAATATCGAAGGCATCTTCATTCACAAATCAACACCCACATTGTTTCTCTGAAACCAACTGGGTCATAGTTAGGTTCTTCAAAATACAAGCGATCTATATTGTATTTCTTTTACTCTTGTCACTTTTCTTCGATTTCTTCTCTTCCTGCGCATACCTAGTATGGGTCTGAGTTTGTCACAGTTTTCGAGGTTTATTGCGTTTACATTTAATTCCCACGGGATGCCATTAGCTGTTGGGTTTACCTTGCCAGCGTGCCTTTCCCCCTTAGGCACTTTAAAATCCTCCATGGATGAATTTACGACCAAATGTTTATTCTGTTTTATTTTATCACTTTACACATATAGGTTTACCACGCTCGGTTCCTGACTGGCTGGGGAATGGATCCGACCCTTAACTCACTTCTCTTAAGACAAGCAGTGGGGAGGGGGTGTTTTCTATTCAACTAAGTTGGATAATGTTTGGAAATTTTGAATTTAACTATTGTATTAATTTCAATAACAACGTTAACTTCATTTTTATATAAAACTAGCTGACCCAGCAGACTTCGTACTGCCTCAATCGATAAATAAAAGACCTAAACTTTTGTATAAATTAATTTCAAAACAAGCAAAACGTATTGAATAAAAAAGCATTTTTTTAATGAAACATGAAGTTTTATTATTATTTTCGACACATCATGTTGCTTACTTAAGCACAGCACAGCACAACATAATCCAGTAGATTCACCAGTGTATTCTAACGCCTTACAATATTTACGAATTATTTTCATTTCCCCAATTGTTACCGATTTGTCGGCACAATAATCAATTGCCGGATCATAGTGGAATGCAGCTCGTTCATGAATCACAGGAGCACCGCGTCTGCGGATTCGCTCAATTTCATTATGTCGTGCTCGCTGTTGTTGTGTTTGATGTGCACGAACTCGTTGCATTCTAAGCCTATCCACTTCATTGTCACTCACTAAATAACGCAATTCTGACATAGCAATACGACTATTTTCTTGATCTGTCTCTCACTGGTCATCAGTGCGGTTAGCACGTGAGGTAGCTCTTCGCACATTTGATTGACTGCGACGACCTAAGTCAGGTCGTCTTCTCCTCAGCATCGTAACGTAATTAATCAAAGTGAGAAAATTTCTCGCTCACTTAACAGTAAAGTGTCACTATCACAAAATATCAACAAAAAAAGAGCACACTACTTGGAATGTCACTATCACAAAGGGTCACAAAAGTAAAGAAAGTTCTCGCGCACGTAGCGGTAATCGTCACTCACAAAGATAGAAGGATGCACTCATAGAATATCGTAACCATGATCGTAACACAATATCGTCAATCGTAATACTTTTTCCGTGTTCTGATTTTTTTTATTATTTTTTTGGAGTTTACCTTTAAGCCATAAATCTCCGTGTTCTGAAGTGCGACAGAATAATTGACATATTAGTTAGTTGTCAAATCTAATGTCAAATAGTATGGTTGTGTTCAGAAACTTAATTTGTGACAAAACTCAAGATTTATCAAACTTAAAAAAATAATCTGATACAGTTACAACTGAAGTTAGCTAAAATTAAGTTTCGCGAAGCCGACCAAATTAATTGGAAATCAGTACTACTAATAGTTTATTACATTTTTTGTCGCGTTCGCGATTCACTTTTGTTTATTTTCGGAACGCGACATTAGATCCTCCAAAGCGCACGCGAAGACTATTTTCATAGATATGATTGAATTTGAACTTTATGCAGCGGTAATAATTGCAAATTGACTCTTTGACGTTAGGAACACACCTAAATTGCTTAGACAACAGTGAGTGATTATAATTTAATATGACCTTTATTGAATAGCAATAAAGTTCAAATTGACTCTAGTTTGTATGGGAAATAGAAAAGGGCTGTTTTTAGGGTTTTCCCGGAAATTATTCGATTTTTTCTCGCCTTTTAAACCTTCCCTAGACCTCCACGAACATTTCAAGACTAAGATAAGATAGTTTTAGTGAGACTAACGAACAGCAATTCATTTTTATATATATGTTTGTATGGGAAATAGAAAAGGGCTGTTTTTAGGGTTTTCCCGGATATTATTCGATTTTTCTCGCCTTTTAAACCTTCCCTAGACCTAGACTAACGAACAGCAATTCATTTATAAATAAATTTCCTTCAGGTTTCAATTCACCATTTTGATATTTTCATTTTTTAAAACATGATATCTTGATTCACTGTTCATCATAATATCACGTTGTAACATTAGACACTATTTTGTTGTATTATTGTACTTTGGCATATTAGCCACCATATATTAATGTCATCACATATCATTTTGTTGATAATTTCATGTAAATTTAAATTGTTCACCCTCACCACAGGGTTTTTTAACAAATTTTAAGTAATTAATGATGTAACATCGAACATTTCATATGATTATAGGTAGCATTGGCAGGTTTTCATGTTTTTTTAAGACACCAGTTGTACCCTTTTTAAACTTTTTAAATTTTTACAACTATTCTAATTTTTTAGGACAGCTTTGAAAATTGCATAATGGTCGAAAGCGCTTAGCTTAATATTTAATAAAATATATACTTAGTACTCGTCTTTCATTAACTCAAACTTTACTAAGTGACTAATTAATAATGAAACTAGAATAAGCTTACTTAAAACTAGAACACAATTTCACTGTAAAGTATCTTAAATTCGTATAGACGTCGATTTTCAACCCACGTTCCCACAAATCGAATGAGGACGTTTTTAAAATGCTTAGTAGAAGACGGTCGAGACGTAAAAATTTGGACTCTGCGCCTGTATGAGTCAAGCCGTTCAGAAAATCAAATAACATATCCTTAATTTTGATACCATTTAGCAATATTTTCTACTTTTCCGCCCAACCTATCTATATGCGAGAATAGTATTGGTTCACCCCAATAAAAGTTGGAATTTGGAAATTTTTTTTAAGTTATTTTCACGTTTTCCATCAACAATAACACGAAAAAACGGTTTTTAGAAAAAAAATCCTGTGTGTATGTCGTCGTCTTCGTCGTCGTCGTCGTTGTCGTCGGCCACTTTTCCTTACATGTCTTGTTAGCACGATACAGCCTCCGGAGTGCAATAAGGCACCAATTTTATGATTGAATATTGTTAGGGTCATATCACAGATGAACCGTATCGATTTTCAGCTCACCAGAGCCAGTACAACGGGTGCTTTGGTACTTGAAATACGACATTTTGTCATTTGTTGAGAAATTTCAGTTTGTTAGCACGATACAGTCTCCAGAGTTTATACAAGTAACCAATTTTATGATTGAATATTATTCAGAGCGTCTCAGCGTCTCAAAGATGAAGCCTATTGATATTCAGCTCACTGAATCCAGTACAATGGGTGCTATGGTACTTGAAGTACCAATTTTTTGTCATTTTTGGAGAATGTTTAGTTTGTTAGCATGATACAGCCTCCAGAGAGTATACGATTGATCAATTTCATGATTGAATATTGTTTAAGGTGTCTCACAGATGTGAGACATCTTTTGTTGACTAGATCGAGTACAGCGGGTCCTATAAATCCAGATATACTGAATTTTTAGTTATTTTTGGAGAAATTTCGGTTTGTTAGCACGATACATCCCCCGAAGTGTATGCAAGTGACAATTTTATGGTGCTATGGTACTTGAAGTACCAATTTTTTGTCATTTTTGGAGAATGTTTAGTTTGTTAGCATGATACAGCCTCCAGAGAGTATACGATTGATCAATTTCATGATTGAATATTGTTCAAGGTGTCTCACAAATGTGAGACACCTTTAGTTGACTAGATCGACTACAGCAGGTCCTATAAATCCAGTTATACTGAATTTTTAGTTATTTTTGGAGAAATTTCGGTTTGTTAGCACGATACATCCCCCGAAGTGTATGCAAGTGACAATTTTATGATAGAATATTGTTCACAGATGCGGAAAAGTTAGTTTTAATCGCTAAAAACCGATTATTTTCATCATTGTTTACCCATAAAAACTGAATATAAGTAAGATTTTTAGAATTCAAATTATCAAATTTCCTTTAAATATTCGATAATTTTGTCCATGAGTGTATTTATTCATGATTACTTCGTGGCTCTAGCTACCAAGCTTATTTCATCATAGCTGTCCTAAAATCAAGCCATTCATTTTTAGGTTTAATGGTTTCAACATTTGGAAATATTTTGATCATACATTTCGAAGATGCTTCGCCCTGGTGGTTTATAATGACTTCCCTACCTACTGTAGTCACCGGTGGATTTGCATCGTTGTTTATAGTTATTTCAGCTTATCTAGTTGACAGTTCAACGACCAAAGATAGAGCTGCTAGGTATGTACTTCTAATATTTTGGATAATGTCATTAAATATGTTATAATTTATTTATTTATTTAGCGTATGGCATTACACATCATGCAACAGGGCCAATAAAAAAAAAATTAAAAATTAAAATTAAGGTATATACAAAAACACAAACAGGAGTGTAAATGACAAAGAGCGAACAAATCAAATAAAATCAAAAACGAACATTATAGTCTTTTGTGGCGTCGGTTGCCATCAGAAAATCTGAGAAGTTTCCAGCATAAGCCCTTGTTTGACATTCGGACACTATGTGGGGAACGGTTTGACCTTCTGCTCCGCAGTCACAGCCGGGATTCGGTATTTCACCCCATTTATGGGGTGAAATCTGCACAAATTCCATGGTTGGTGCGAATACGATTTAGGTATGACCATATATGGCGAGGTAGATCATACCCAGGTGGTTTCTCCGTGATGCAGGGGAGGGTTTGACAATACCCGGGGCCCACTACCTGCCATTGTTCTCTCCAAGATTCTATGACGTTAAACCCTGTGAGTTGCATTTCTCTTGGCTGTTACTATTGTTGGATGTCTGGACCGAAGTCTGCCATTCTCCAGATCAGGTATGTCGCGATGTATGACTAACTGTGGGTTATCAATCAGTTTCTTGTATTCCCGAAGAAGAGCATTCCTTCGCTGAAGATCCGCGGGTTGTATGTGGCTCAAAACAGGCAGCCAGTGTGTTGGAGTTGATCGCATGGTTCCGCTTATAATTCGCATATTGTTGTTGAGCTGCACATCGATTTTCTTTGTGTGAACACTATTCAACTATACCGGGGCGCTGTCGAATAGACCAGTCCTAGTGCTGTAGTGCGTAACGTGTCAGCCGAAGAACCCCATGTGTTACCGCACAACTTATGGAGAATATTATTCCTCGTGTTTAATTTAGCTGCAGTGGTTTCCAAATGCTGTTTGTAGGTGAGCGTTCTGTCTAAAGTAACTCCCAAATATTTCGGACGCGGATTGTTTCGAAGATGGTTGCAAGTGGTTTCTGTTTTTGTGTGGTTCGGTTGTAACCTCCATTTACGAAATTATGTGCTCAGGGACGTTAAATCAGATGACAAAGTTGTTTTCATTGTTTCGAACGTCTTATGTTGTGTGGCCAGGACCCAGTCATCCGCATATCCAAACCTTTTGGAAGTTGTATGTGGCATGTCGGCGATATATAAGCTGAACAATAGCGGAGCTAACACAGAGCCTTGTGGTAAGCCATTATTTAAGACTCTTTGGGCACTTGACTTTTCTCCTGCTATCACCTGGAATGTTATATCGGCCAGCATGCTGTCAACGAGTCGGGTAATCCTCTGGCAAGGAATCACTCGGATGAACTTGTAAAGCAGGCCATGTCTCCAGACAGTATCGTATGCAGCAGACAGATTTATAAACACAGCTGATGTCTTTAATTTATTTTCAAAGCCAGCATCTATGTAGGTTTTTAGTGACATAACCTGATCTGTACACTTGCGTCCGGGGCGTAATCCAGCCTGTTATATGGGAACCGCTGCCATTATTTTGGTAGCAATACGGTTGTAAAGAAGTCTCTTCAGAAGTTTATAGACTGAGCTCAACAGTGCAACTGGCCGATAGCTCTTTGGTTCGTTACTTGGTTTTCCTGGTTTTAAAAGCGCAATTATTTTGGAGTGCTTCATTTGCTGTGGTATTTTACCATGTACCATCATATCTGTGAAGAAGTCGGCCAACCATCCTCTTGCGTATCCTCCACAGTTTAAGAGGAATTCCGGGTGGATTCTGTCAAATCCAGGCGCTTTCCCTGACTTTACATCCTTTAACGCCGTTGTTATTTCTTCTGGTGAGTATAGATAGGAAAACTGTGTATGTTTTTCACTTGTTAATTTAAGTGCTTTAAGCTCGCGATTGATTTGCGTTGTGTAAGCTTTGTCTCGCAGAGCTTTGGAAGTTTGTACAATATGTGCAGCGATTTTGCTGGGGAGAATCGTTGTACCTTTGCGTGCGCTCCTCTTCCTATCATTTAGCTTTGTTAAGAGCGTCCAGATTTTTCTGCTAGACGTTTTAAAATCCAGTGCTTGTACAGTTTCCACCCATCTCTCTCGTCGAGCTCTATCAAGGTTGCGCAGCGGCTCACCCGCGATTTCATGGTCGTTACTGTCGAGAAATGCCTTATATTGGTTTTCGATGTCATCGTTCCATCCCGGGATATATTGTTTTCGGTATTCTCTAGGTATAGTCTTTTTTGCCGAACTTAAGATCGCTCCTCCTTATAGTTCTCTGATTTAGAGGGAATCCATCCCAGGCACTTATCTAGGTTATTAGAGAAATTTTCCCATTTTGCCTTTTGGAAGTTCCACCTTGGGCGAGGAAGAGATGTTACCATGGGGATAGTTATGCCGATCTCTATCAAAGCGGGCCGATGTTGGCTATGTGGAAAATCTGTCAAAATATTGCGAGATGCTTTCAGTGGTAGGTTATCATTATTTATAGTTACGAAGCATAGGTCTGGGTTGTAATCCCGTTTCCAAGCTGCTGAGAGAAAGGAGTCTCGATCTTTTGTGTCAAATACGAGGTAGATATTATTTACGTCTGTCCATCTTGTAAGGGCCTCACCATTTTCATCATTTTCTTCATATTTCCATTGTGTGTGATGGCTGTTAGAATCGCCAATGTAGATAGATGGATGTTGGATCAGGGGTAAGACTTGTGGGGACCCCGAAGCTGCCGGAGGTTTGCATATATTGGCCAAGGTTAGCCCTCCCATTTGGATAGTCACATTATGTATGTTGTTGCCAGAGGAAGCAGAGCACAAGTTAGCATTTTCGTTAGACCACACATAGGTTGCAATACCATAAGCGCGATGATATGTGGCTTCAATTAAATCGTAACCAGGTATCCTACCTCTTCTGATGATTTGTTCCTCATTTTCCGTATGAGTTTCCTGAATGGCAACGACGTCAATGTAATCATGTTTCAAAATCTTCTGCAGGACATCGCACTTCGCCGTGTTTATGCCCTCTATATTGATTTGGCAAATCCGGTCCAAGTTTTCTTGTCGATTGGTCGTGAGAACGACCGTTGAAATTTCTTTGTGACATCAGAGATGATGTGTTTCAGATAGCCAGGAGATCGAAATGATTATCTGGCCGCCAATTAGTGCTAGCTCATTTAGTTCACGTTGTTAGAAACGCTATCCAGTATGCACCACGGGGAGGCGAACTAGCATTACACCCCTATGTTGTAATGAAATCAAATATTGAAATCGGCATGCACGCTTGCTTGTATTAAGGCGCGTTAACATTTGTAAATTATACAATGATACAGTCACTATTTGTTCCGTTATTTCACAATTCAAAAGCCCGACTATGGTGAAAACACAAGATCAATACTCCCACCACACTATGTATAAATTAAGAATAAATATACGCTAGGTGAAAGACAATTAAATAAGTCAAAACCTGTTCATTAGCAATTAATATAAACACGCTTCCCTCAAACGAAACAACTAGCCTTGAGCCGTTTGACTGTTTAGGTCCACAGAACACCACCCATATAACTCGCCTTCTCATGATGACATAGCAGGTTGCTGGCGTCAGAGCATTTTGGCCTTGTTATCTAGGAGGTAGTGACCAAACTTGTCCAGTTGCGTCTATACGAATTGCGATGGAAGAGCAATGCTAGTAGGCAAGTGAATAGATAGGCTAGCTATTAACTTTCTTGTTGTCGCTACTTGTAGGTAAAAATTCTTACCTGATCTGTTCTATTTACTTAAACAATGTAAACGCAGCTTATTATATATACGTGCTTCTACTGTCTGTCTAAGAAAGAAGAAACCGTTCAAACGAGACATCCCGTTAAAAAAATTGGCAACTTTACCTATCATTCGAAGGGGGTTGAAGATAGGGATCAAATTTTCACATTGAAGAATGTCACTTTATAACCATATTTGGCGTGTTTAGGGATTTTTTATAGTGAATGAATTTGCTTTCACACACACTATAAAGCAGTATTTTTGTCATAGATTTTCTGTCATTGACGTAGCTTTTGGACTAGCCTCGTTCGTAGGAAGTCTTGTATCAGCGCCACTATTATACGCTACTAGCTACCAAACTATGTTTATAATAGCAGAAGGGCTACAAGCAGCTACTTTTCTGTATACCTGGCTAGTTATACCAGAAACAGTAAAACGAGAAGACGCTAAAAATGTAAGTATAATTATAATAATAAACATACGTTTTTATTGAAAAAATAATCTCACTCTATAGTCCTCGCCAGGTATTGATTACATTACAACGAAAATGTGAACATGTAATATACTGAATAAATTGATTCCTGATTTTAATTTTAACCTGTTTCTGATCCAACAATTTTGCCTGTTTAGAACCTAAATTTTGACTGCTGAAAGAAACTAACTTATAAAAAATTGTTCGACTCTTCCAGAAAGATTCTGGAAGAGCGATCGAACTTTTGTATAGATTTTGCTGCAGAGGGATCAAAACGTCAATTTTTATTGTGTGTCGTTTTCCGCGAGTTTGACTATTTTACTAATCGGACAATTAATGGACTGTAATCTATACTTTGGCTGGTTTCCTACTCGTGGTCTTCGTATACGTTGACGTCGAATAAAATTCAGAAGAAAATAGATTCTCAGTTTTATCTACACAACAAATTATTTCCCTTGCACAACACCCGGTTACAAATTTAAAGTTAACGAACTAGAATTTGCAATACGCATTCGCTAAGAAGCATTGAAACAAACAAAATTAACAATTAACATAGAATTTGAAAAATACTTTAAAATTGTTTTATTTGATAACGAATTGAACCCACCTGAGAAAAGGGTAAGAATGACTAAAAAGTAAATAAATTCCTCTTTCGATATAATAAAAATATATATATATTTGAAGACACAAATGAGCGTTTGGTTTTCCTGCTGAAATCCGTTATTTTGTGTTTTCCCATGTTTCGATTAACATCTTTGCTCCCAAATTTCACATCCTTATTTGGTTATGCCGTGCTGATGAGGCAAAATGAGCCAGAAACATGCATGTCCACGGTTACCACTCTATTTCAGTAGCCCTTTATTTTGCGTGAATTACCCATGAATATATTTGTTGTTGTTGTTAACATATCACGCGATATTCCTACATCTTCTTTTTTATATATATATATATATATATATATATATATATATATATATATATATAAAAGAAAGTCGTGTTAGTTACTCCACTTATAACTCAAGAACGGCTTAACCGATTTAGCTGGAAATTGGCAGGGAGGTAGTTTAAAGCCACGAGAAGGACATAGGATACTTTTCATCCCGTTCGACAGCATTGCCGTGTGACTTGACATGAAACGTCAGTCACTATAAAACGTGGTATAACAAAAAAGAATCAGACTTGGAATAACAAAACGCAAATGACAGCTATGTAATTGACGTATAATGACAGCTATATAATGACGTATGGATGACAATTTGATATTTGTAAGAAATCAATAATAAAACTATTTCTATTAAATAAATAATTAACAATTATAATGTAATTATAGTGCCATTGCCCATTCGTATAAACAGTGAAGTGAACTATAAAACTGGGTATGGTTGAAAATTTGAGTTTTTAGGTGAAGTGAACTTTGATTAATAATGCCGCGACCAAGACGGTCGAATATTTCCCGACAAAGCCGTGATCCAAGAAGAATACGAAATACTGCGAATGAAAGGAGTGAAGAAGAACAAGAAATTGCACGTGAACAGCGCCGCGATAGTATGGCTCGACTTCGTGCTTCTCAATCACGAGAGCAAATTGAAGCAGCCCGTGAAACAGCTCGGTTGGCAAACAACAGAGGTCAACAAATAGATAATTTACGACGCAGAACAAGATATTTATCAAGTGCTGATTTGAATCGAGCAGCGTTTCAATACGATTGCAGCAATGATTACAGCTTGCATCCTAGCGTTTGCATTGGGCAAATGGACGTAGTTTGCGAGTATTGTGGTGCATTAAAGTTTTCCGGAGAAACGCCTGGATTATGCTGCCTTAATGGTAAAGTGAAATTGCCATTGTTGACTCCGCCACCTGAGCCATTGTATTCATTGCTTTGTGGCGAAACACAAGAATCACGCACTTTCTTGCAAATACTCAAATATACAATGGTTGTTTTCAGATGACGTCATTTGAGGCAGATATTATCTAATTTCAACATGTTTTCCATCAAACCCATGTAACCTGTGGCACAAATACAAGGATTATATGTCAGAAGATATTTTACATCAAATTCGTGTCAGTTCCAGAAATCACGATATTGAGATGAATGAGGAGATACATAATCGTGCTTTACTCTTGATCGAAGATATGTGTTACCTCATGTGCGGTAATTTATTAATCAGATTAGGAATGCCAGCACCATATCGTGAAAAGAATGACGCATTTAATCGAGAATTGGAACGGGAACGTGAATATGATCACCAGGAATTAGATTTAGTAGTTCAAACGAATGTACCCCTGTTGAATTACCAACAAAAAGAAGTTTATGATACTTTAATGGAGGCAATCGATGATGAAAATGGTGGTTTATATTTCCTAGATGCCCCTGGTGGAACTGGCAAGACATTCCTCATGTCATTAGTTTTAGCAACTGTTCGGGCGAGATCTAACATAGCAGTTGCAGTTGCTTTTTCTGGAATAGCAGCCACATTGTTAGAAGGATGCCGTACGGCTCATTCAGCATTCAAATTACCGTTAAATCTTCAAATTATTGGAGAACCAACGTGTAATATTGCAAAACACTTAGCGGTATCGAAAATCCTCATCTGGGACGAATGCACAATGGCGCATAAACGTGCATTAGAAGCACTTAACCGAACATTAAAAGATTTACGCAATGACTCGAGATGTTTTGGAGGAGCAATGATTTTACTGTCTCGCGATTTCCGCCAAACACTGTCAGTAATTCCAAGATCTACGGCTGCCGACGAAATAAACGCTTGCCTCAAATCGTCAAATCTATGGCGCTATGTGAAGAAACTGCAACTGACAACAAACATGAGAGTTACATTGCTTAATGATACATCTGCTGAAGATTTCTCGGAGCAATTGCTGACTATCGGTAATGGTCAAGTACCTGCCGATGAATCGAGCGGATTAATATCATTTCCAAATAATTTCTGTAATTTTGTCTCATCAAAATACGAACTTATCAACAATGTATTTCCAGAAATTATTTCTAACTACAAAAATAATGAATGGTTGAGTGAGCGAGCAATTTTAGCGGCTAAGAATAAAGATGTAGATGACCTAAACTACATAATTCAAAATAAGATCATTGGAACAATGCATTCATTCAAATCTATTGACTGCGTCACAAATGAAGATGAAGCCACCAACTATCCAATTGAATTTTTAAACTCTTTGGACGTGCCTGGCTTACCACCGCACAATTTACGCCTAAAGGTTGGCTCCGTAGTAATCATGCTTCGAAACATAAACCAACCAAAACTGTGCAACGGTACGCGTTTGGTGGTTGGAAAATTGATGAACAATGTAATTTACGCTACGATAATGATATGAAAATTCAAAGGTGAGGAAGTTCTCATTCCGAGGATACCGATGATCCCAACCGATATGCCGTTTGAATTTAAAGGACTTCAATTTCCGAAACGTCTTGCATTTGCCATGACCATCAACAAATCACAAGGCCAATCCTTAAAAGTTTGTGGTTTAAATCTAGAACATTCATGTTTTTCCCATGGTCAATTATACGTGGCATGTTCACGGGTCGGAAGACCATCTGCGTTGTTTGTTTTTGCGCCTGATAATAAAACAAAAAATGTCGTGTATCACAAGGTACTTAAATGAAGAGCAACCTATGTACTAAAATACAGAAATAATTATGAATGATTAATGTAAGTATTTAATTTTTTTTGTATTTTTTCCAATTAAAAAAAATGTCTGCTTATTTGTTGCCATTAAGGCGGAACAAAGTTCGCCGGGTCAGCTAGTATATACATATATATATATATATATATATATATATATATATATATATATATATATATATATATATATATATATTATAATTGATAAATTATAAATTGGATACTTTAATAGCCTCACGTTGGGCCGACAATTTATAATTGAATGATGATAATTATAATTTATGATAATTTTATGGCTAGCTCAGATTATATAATTTGTTTATTTTATTATAGTTTTATATTTTATCGGAGAACATGAGAAACTTCTCTCGTTGGGTTCTGGATATGATAATCAAAGATTGAAGAAATACATATACATAATCTTACCTTTTAATTATAACCTCTGAAAGAAATAATATCTATTAAATAAAACGATTGAAATATGATAATAGTGATATTGATACTTTAACCATAGATGTAAGAATAAAAGAAAACCAACACATTAATGTAAATATGTTTAATAAATGAATTTCAATTTTTAATCTGATTAGAACATAATAAAATATTTTGTAACTGTTAATTTATTTTGCACATTTATTCTTAAGGAATTGTGCCACCCTATATCATACATACATTCTTGGAAACAAAATGATATAATTTCTGCGTCGGCGCTATATCTCCAAACGCATGCGCTGCTACAGTATACATGTAAGAAAGAAGTTTCCTTCCATACACAACGTTTATATTCAACACACTGTTAGCGTGTCTGTGATGAAAATTGTTGGTTATAATTATTAAATGTTTTTATAATCAATTACATATAAGTAATACTTTATAAACTATATGTGTACGTGTATTTAAAAAAACAAGAAAGTGATAGATGAAAGTTATGCATGCAAAAGCTGAAAATAAGTAATGAAATAGAATTGAGCACGCATGATGTACGTGATATTTTACGAGGATAAATTTACAACAGGTGAGTTTCAATATTATCTTAAAATTATAATTCTCTATAGATGAATTTTATAATGCATTATATGTTACTGTTCTTTGGCCTTTTTATATGATATATATCAATTGAATGTTCTATTGAATTTTGAGTGTACACTTTAAAATGTTTATTGGAATTCCAAATAGATTTAATCAAAATACACAGACCTTATCTTTCTTGCTATTACTGCCGGCTGCACTTACATCTTCCAAACTTGCCGATATCTCCTTAGAGATATGCTCCTACGGCACTCTTTAACACTTACACAGGATCTGATACACTTATGATTAGTTTGTCATAAAATGTTTATATAATTTTAACTTTTAACTGTTTTTTAAAGAAAATTTTTGTAGAGAGCAATCTTACAGAGACGCATCCCTCATCACCATTCTAAATCCACTCATTTGTTTTTCAAAATCAACAACTATCCCAGCTTCACTAGTCCATAGCACTCTTATTTGTTTTTTTTATCACAGAAATTGTTATTCTCCAGTCTTTTAGTGACTATTTTGAAAAAACATAAATTTATTGTCCTGGAGGGTATTGACACTGATTCATTTAAATCTCTATCGTATTAAGGAATTTTAATTAAGTCCTTCTTTCCTCTTACAATAGTCCATTTTCTTATATTTACCTTGTTTAGCTAATTTACAAAATGTTTATTTTTACAAATATTACAACCTATATTATTAATTAACCTATATGTAATTGATTCTAATTTAATTTTGCGTCTTGTTTGATACTTATTATACATATACTCCTTATTATTTTTGTTTTTGTAATTAAATTTTATATCTATAATCTATAAACAATGATTTAGGTTGGTATTGAAAAATTCCCTAGCATGACTTTACTTCCTATAAATATTCATTTCCTCAATATGTTTGGGGCTGTGTTCCAACTATCTTTCCCATCTAGTTTCAACCCTTTTCAATGAATGAATGAATACATGGTATTCTAAATTTATGCTACTACAAAAATAATATGTAAATAATGTTAAATTATCGTTAGACTAATTATTCTTTTCTCTTACTTTAGGTTTCAAGCTATTGTGTGACATTTCATCCTGCCGAAATTGTTATGGCTGTGTTCAGTACAATTCCGAATTCCATGACTTTGACAACCAATCAGAATTACTGGTACAGGTAATATTTACTCTTTAATTAGCTAATATAGTGTTGTAATTTCTATTCTTCATCCTTTTCAAAACTTCACATCAATATATTATCCAATCTATACATATTTCAATCTTTTTATATTTTAATCTTTGACTTTTTATTGAGTTTATTCTAATGGTTGTGTCTACTGACACTTCTTACGTTACAATAAGACTTGTTTATTATGTTTGTTTATTTCATTATATTTACAAAACTAGAGGATTAGTTCAACTCCCCTCAAATTTAA
The DNA here is from genome assembly GCA_963921935.1 of Galeruca laticollis. Lineage (NCBI taxonomy): Eukaryota > Metazoa > Arthropoda > Insecta > Coleoptera > Chrysomelidae > Galeruca > Galeruca laticollis. The sequence goes on along the minus strand of OY998185.1, from coordinate 64,968,086 downwards.
ATTTTCAAAAAGGAAGCTTTTAAGTAGACTTTTTAAAATTTCAATTTCAACGTTCCGGCTAATAATTATATTCTACTTAATTCATTACTCTTTTCTTTATATACAGAAATTGAATTTGAAGAATCCTATATTTAAGTTTATTACTATTTCTATCTTAGACTTAGTTTCCATTATCTAATTCTATCCTATCCTATTCTAATTATTTTTACAAATATGAGACCAATCATTCTGGTTTGAAATATCTTAGACATCTTTGCTTACTCTTAGTATATTATTCTATATTATTGTTTTATTTCAATTCCTATACCAATTATTATTCATTTATTCACACCGTAGAATCTTTATTCTTTGAACTATTTCTTGCTTATATTTTTACTTATACCTTTTTCCTTCACTTAACAATTCTTTTAATGCTCTCCTATCCTTATCTTATCTTCGAATTCAAAAAAAATTATTATTTCCAATATTTCATATATTTTCATATCTTATTGTCAACCCTTATTCATGTCAATATAATTACTCCTATAGTCTAACCTTTTTCTTTGCTTACTATCCCTATTTATATTTATTTGCATAATTCTTAATTATAACTCATCAACTTCATTTCTTCAATATATTAATTACATTATACTTTATATATATTTCATTTCTCCCTATCTCATAATAATTAATCATATCATTTACTATATAAATCTTTGCTTCCATATTTCATTGTTACTTATCTCCATAATTCCTATAAAATTTTATTTGACATGAATATCTCAAATTCTATATCTTGATTTAAAAAAAAAAACTTTCTTTCCTTTCCACCTCTTTTACTGTGTTATTCAAATGATAACGAGCCTGTCCTTCCTAAATCCTACCTGTTCTTATTAATAAGTGTGAATTCTGTTTCTTATCCCCTCTACCTAATAAATTCTTACAAAATTTCTTAATATTATATTATCGCTTTTATTTCTGTCTGTCTTTGATATTATATATTTCTTTATAACAAAATGTGTCTCTATTTGTTTGGTTTTTTTAATCTATATAGCTACTCTAACTTTCCTTATAAGTTAAATGTGAAGTTACTTTACTTTTACTTAAAATCATTTATAAGTTTTTAATAATATATTTTTTTTATATTTTATAGATTCTTAACTGCGATAATGGAAACAATCTAGATGTATCCTACATATGAAAAAATTGAAAGCCTTATATCTACCTAGTATCTAATATTTTATGTTACATGGAAGTGCTACTTATGCAGAACATTGGAATCATTACATCTACCTATAATATTACTATTTATATACATGTAAGTAACATAATATTATCTATAATTGTATTATTTATTCTTAATAAATTCCCTATTTAAGTTCATTTTGGTATCCTTTTCCTGTCCATTCCATTATTTTCTTGTTTCCAAAGTTCATTTCAATTCTCATGTGATACTATTTAATATGCTATTCTTTTTCTCACTTTTTTCTTATGTTCTACTCTCGTTGTTTGAGTCTCAATGTTTTTTTGTAGCTTCTTTCCGTTCTCCATTATATCCTTTTTAATTTTGTAGTCCCATATCTCATTAATTTCTTTCCATAAATCTAAAAACATTTGTGCTTCAAATTCCTCCATATCATTCATTTCATTCCTTATTATTTTCATCAAAACATTTGTGTGGATTATATTCATTTTGTTATCCCATTTTATTCCTGTTACTACATTATAAAATTTTCCGGAGCACCCTATACCTATTTCATGATTTCTTATATTATCTTCTATTTCTTCCACTGTATTAATTAATCTTCGGTTCATTTCTTCGACTTCTTTGTTATAATATCTATCCATTATTCCACTTCTTCTAGCACCTTTGACTTTTGAATTTTTTATTCTCCCATCCAAATCTGTAATTTCCTTATTCCCCTTTTCTTGTAAATGCTGCTTGATCTCTTCAATAGCTAGTTCTTGTAATTTAAGGTATCCTACTTTTTTTTCCTTCATTTCTTCTGTTCCCTCTGTAATATTTTTATTTAAAGTCGCATTCAAATCTTCCTTAATATTGTTCATATTTTCATTAATCTTGTCCTCCTTACCATTCATTTCTTCCTTCATAGTAGTCTTATCATCTGACAACTTATCCATTTTATTATCTATGTTCCCCTCTACTTTGTTAAAATCTTTTACCATAGTTTTCCTATCCTTTTTTCTTTCATCATCCCGCTTACTCCTATTTTCCACAATTCTGTTTATAATCTCATTTTGTTCGTCCAATTCTTTATTTAACTCTATATTCATACTATTCATATTCCCTTCTATTCTATTCCTATCTCTTCCAAGTTTTTCACGTAACTTAGTCTGTTCGTCAATTAATTGTTGTAACATTTCCATCCATGCCTTTTCTTCACTCGGTGTTATACGACTACTAATCAATTTTGCTATTTCAGCTATCTGATCCAATTCATTTCTTGTTAAATATTTTTCTGCTTGTTGCTGACCCTGCTTTCCGTCCCTCAATGTCATTTTCTTGCTTTCCATGATTTATTTATTTATTATTAATTAAAGCAAATTAATTCTTTAAATTTTCTCAACGTTGGACTGACAATTTTATAATTATTTGTTTAATAGCCCCACGTTTTGGGACGCCAATTTATAATTGATAAATTATAAATTGGATATTTTAATAGCCCCACGTTGGGCCGACAATTTATAGTTGATTGATGATAATTATAATTTATGATAATTTTATGGCTAGCTCAGATTATATAATTTGTTTATTTTATTATAGTTTTATATTTTATCGGAGAACATGAGAAACTTCTCTCGTTGGGTTCTGGATATGATAATCAAAGATTGAAGAAATACATATACATAATCTTACCTTTTAATTATAACCTCTGAAAGAAATAATATCTATTAAATAAAACGATTGAAATATGATAATAGTGATATTGATACTTTAACCATAGATGTAAGAATAAAAGAAAACCAACACATTAATGTAAATATGTTTAATAAATGAATTTCAATTTTTAATCTGATTAGACCATAATAAAATATTTTGTAACTGTTAATTTATTTTGCACATTTATTCTTAAGGAATTGTGCCACCCTATATCATACATACATTCTTGGAAACAAAATGATATAATTTCTGCGTCGGCGCTATATCTCCAAACGCATGCGCTGCTACAGTATACATGTAAGAAAGAAGTTTCCTTCCATACACAACGTTTATATTCAACACACTGTTAGCGTGTCTGTGATGAAAATTGTTGGTTATAATTATTAAATGTTTTTATAATCAATTACATATAAGTAATACTTTATAAACTATATGTGTACGTGTATTTAGAAAAACAAGAAAGTGATAGATGAAAGTTATGCATGCAAAAGCTGAAAATAAGTAATGAAATAGAATTGAGCACGCATGATGTACGTGATATTTTACGAGGATAAATTTACAACAGGTGAGTTTCAATATTATCTTAAAATTATAATTCTCTATAGATGAATTTTATAATGCATTATATGTTACTGTTCTTTGGCCTTTTTATATGATATATATCAATTGAATGTTCTATTGAATTTTGAGTGTACACTTTAAAATGTTTATTGGAATTCCAAATAGATTTAATCAAAATACACAGACCTTATCTTTCTTGCTATTACTGCCGGCTGCACTTACATCTTCCAAACTTGCCGATATCTCCTTAGAGATATGCTCCTACGGCACTCTTTAACACTTACACAGGATCTGATACACTTATGATTAGTTTGTCATAAAATGTTTATATAATTTTAACTTTTAACTGTTTTTTAAAGAAAATTTTTGTAGAGAGCAATCTTACAGAGACGCATCCCTCATCACCATTCTAAATCCACTCATTTGTTTTTCAAAATCAACAACTATCCCAGCTTCACTAGTCCATAGCACTCTTATTTGTTTTTTTTATCACAGAAATTGTTATTCTCCAGTCTTTTAGTGACTATTTTGAAAAAACATAAATTTATTGTCCTGGAGGGTATTGACACTGATTCATTTAAATCTCTATCGTATTAAGGAATTTTAATTAAGTCCTTCTTTCCTCTTACAATAGTCCATTTTCTTATATTTACCTTGTTTAGCTAATTTACAAAATGTTTATTTTTACAAATATTACAACCTATATTATTAATTAACCTATATGTAATTGATTCTAATTTAATTTTGCGTCTTGTTTGATACTTATTATACATATACTCCTTATTATTTTTGTTTTTGTAATTAAATTTTATATCTATAATCTATAAACAATGATTTAGGTTGGTATTGAAAAATTCCCTAGCATGACTTTACTTCCTATAAATATTCATTTCCTCAATATGTTTGGGGCTGTGTTCCAACTATCTTTCCCATCTAGTTTCAACCCTTTTCAATGAATGAATGAATACATGGTATTCTAAATTTATGCTACTACAAAAATAATATGTAAATAATGTTAAATTATCGTTAGACTAATTATTCTTTTCTCTTACTTTAGGTTTCAAGCTATTGTGTGACATTTCATCCTGCCGAAATTGTTATGGCTGTGTTCAGTACAATTCCGAATTCCATGACTTTGACAACCAATCAGAATTACTGGTACAGGTAATATTTACTCTTTAATTAGCTAATATAGTGTTGTAATTTCTATTCTTCATCCTTTTCAAAACTTCACATCAATATATTATCCAATCTATACATATTTCAATCTTTTTATATTTTAATCTTTGACTTTTTATTGAGTTTATTCTAATGGTTGTGTCTACTGACACTTCTTACGTTACAATAAGACTTGTTTATTATGTTTGTTTATTTCATTATATTTACAAAACTAGAGGATTAGTTCAATATATATATATATATAACAACAATAAAGAGATTCATGGGTAATTCAAGCAAAAAAAGGGCTACTGAAACAGAGTGGTAACCGCGGACATGCATGTTTCTGGCTCATTTGCCGTCTTCAGCACGGTATAACCAAATAAGAATGTGATTACAGAGTGTAAATAAACATAGTGAATTTATCTACAATAACAAAGGAATGGATGTTTTGATTCGAGAAAAACAATTATATTTACTTAGCAACAATGAACAATGAAACAAAATAATTAAAACAATTGCAAGTTGTTGATTTGAAGCTTGGGAGAGAAGCATCGTGGTCTGATAAATGGAGAGACATGTTAAATTTTTCCTTCTCCAAATTAATATAAATTGTAAAGAAACTTAAACAAAATTATATAATAAGTTGACCAAAGTGTTCAACAAAGTATTGAAATAAAAATAACAAAATAATAACTCGTATTTTAAACAAAAAAGTGAATATAATTTGTGCTATCGACCAGAACTTGGTAAGGCTGAATAAAATTACCTTATTAGTATAGTTTTGATGACTGTTGATCCATATTACCATTAATTGTGTTACTTTACTGGTGAAATAATTCACAATTCGTCAATTTTTAATCCTGAGTTCCGGTTTTATTCGATCGTAGCCACGATCTTTTCACATCCATTATCTCCAGAGTCAAGAAGAAACCAAATATGAACTCTATTTCTCTTGTGTACATTAAACTTTTCCTATAAAAACAATAACAAGTATATTTCAGATGTTAGGTTAACCGTTATCATTGATATTAATTTCTTAAATAAATATTAGATTTAATAATTCAATCTCCACTAATATCACGGACATAAAACACTAACTACTTGTCCAAATAATTACTCACAAAATTCATTTTCATTAACAATAATAAATTTACAATACGCCACACCTCTCTTTATCTTCATAAACTAAATAACTTCCACAGAATACACACACAACGCGACGGCTATATTTAGAATAATCACAGTTGAGGTTGAACAGCAGCGAATGACCATTCTACGCAAATAGCAGATAGTTTTTGAACGCAATTTACTCGATGAGAGTTTTAAATAAAATTTGCAATAACTGGAATGAATCAATTTATGAGAAGGTTTTTGCAAGTATTTCTATTTAAATTATAACACATGTATTGTTTAATATTGTAATTAACAAAGAACTATGTTTTCTTCTTTTCACCATCTATTAAATCGTTTGTCTATGTTGTCTTGTGTTTTCCTGATATTTCGACCTAAAGTTTCCTGTTACTGGCGAACGCTAAGTGCGCAATCATCCCTGAGATAAGGTAATAATAATAATATAAAATAAATTTACTTTTTTATCAAACTTATATCTTAATTTGAATTGGGATTCGTGGTAAACGCACCAATTCTGGCGCCCATAATTTGCAATTACATAATTATATAATAACGTGGCTCACTCCAACGTGAAGCTAAATTAAAATATATAATAACTTGGCACCACAACGTGTAGGCAAATATTAAATAATATATTCTTATATATGAGCAGAATATACACGGATATTGTATCTGTAAAACTTTCTCTACCCAAAACATGATACACTAGATAGATATTTTTCAGGTTCCTAGAATAGGAGATTTACTAAATAATGTCGATCTCTTAGGAATGGTGAAAGACGTATTCAGAAAACGCGAAAACAACATCAGGCCATACCTCGTGGCGGTCATAATGGTACCACTCTTATCAGGATTTGCCGGTGGCCAAATGGCGATTTCTACTCTATTTTTGAGAGCTAAACTTAATTGGACTTTAACCAAACTTAATACAGTTCACAGTTTCACAAGTGTCTTAAATTTAGTTGGTACCCTTTCCGGTACGTTTCTTCTGTACAAAACACTGAAGATTAAAGAATTGCAACTGATTTTGCTGTCTACAGTAACCGCTGCAATTGGTAATTTACTATGGGGTCTAGCCACAGACGATTATTACATTTATATAAGTGAGTACCCACAAAATATCATTCAGAATTAATCAGTTGTTTGTTATATCAATTGCAACAATGTTCTTCATTCATTTCATTACATTTTTCATTCGCATAAAAATATTTTTTATATTCTGACAGCTTTTGCCATCAATGTCTTCGGCGCCCTTTCCGGATTGATGTGGAAAACTCTCCTGTCATATATGGTAGCACCTGAGGAAATAGGAAAAATATTAGCCGTCGGTTCTATTTTGGGCAGTTTAAATGGTTTGTTAGCCAATTTAGTTTATTCCAACATTTACAATGCTACTATTAACATTAATAATGGAATTTTCAACTTTGTTTCATTTGGTATTCATATCGTCGTAATAATCATGGTTCTGTAAGTACCTCTTTACTGTTTATTCATTTAGGGCTATTCACTAAGCAAAGTTGTTATTGATAGCAACTGTAAATGGTCGTTATGTTCAAGGTCAGTTGCTAAGCGCGAAATCGGTATTCACTGTTTAAGTAAAGTCGCTACTAAAGTTGTTATGTATAATGACCAGTAGCTTTGTATGTGGTTCACAGGTATCTGCTTTAGAAAACGAAAACCTCTTGCGTTGGGTACTGATTAAAATGTTTTTTTTTCTTTCATGTGAAAAATTAAATATTTTAAATGAATAAGAATGGAATTTTTAGTACAGATAGACTTTTTGATAATTAATAAAAAGTATATGTGCTGCTAGACATTTGCTAAGTTTTCAAAAAAATGGTTCCTTTTTTAGAGAAAATTTGAGAACCAAAAGATGATATTTAAGAGATTCTAATAATCCTTTTGAATTGCCAGATAATAGCACCTTTGAAATGTTTAAACTAAATAAAAATACAGCTTTGGACCTTATAAATGCTTTAAATCACTTTCTACCTGATGGACGATGGACGAGATATTTTCAATCATTTAAAACTGTTACTTACTTTAAATTTGTATGCTCATGGATGCTACCAAGCTAGTGCTGATACACCTTTACATTTTCCATCAAGCGAAGCATCAATTAATAGAATTGCCACATTGGTTACTGACACTATTTGTGAACACATTGGGAAATAAGGTTTTCACATACTGAAGATGAAGTTCGAATAACTGTCCAAGAATTCATGAACAAATTCCATTTTCCAGGAGTAATAGGATGCATAGATTGTACTCATGATGCTGTTATATAGCAAATATCTTCTATCAAAGAACATATGGAGCAAACATATATTGAAGGTAGAACAAATATATGGTTTTTAGATTCTGGTTATCCTTTACAGCCCTAGTTATTGACACCTATAATAGATGCAGAGCCTAATACATCTAAAGCAGCATAAACGGAGTGTTATAAAATGACCGGAAATATCATAGAACGGATGTTTGGTTAGGCACAATATTTGATTTAGAGCAACTGGATGATGAAGAGAATATAAACATTCCAGACCCAGTTCAGAGACAAGAAAATTTGAATATTTTAGAAATTGTACAATAGTAATAATAATTACGATCCAAATTCAATTGACTATTTCACCAGAGCAAATTGATAACTGACAAAATTTGAAGGTTTTGAACTGGCAATTTTTTATCTTGTCGCGGCAATTTTTTGACGTTTAATATATAAAATCTATGTGTATAAAATTCTATCACTCTGTGATAAAATTCAATATAAAATCTTTGATAGTGGTTTCTAAGGAAACTAAGTTGTTTATATATTTATTTAACTGTCTAAAAATTATTAGAACTGTTTCAAAAATTTAAATAAGTATTATTAACATGAATAATACAAGATTTGGAAATAATTCAATAAATGAAATAGAGAGTACAATTAAGCAAAGTATACCGCTAAATACAATGAAGACAAAAAAGTCTGCGTGGGAACAGTTTAGAATGTTTCTGGACGCACTTAATTATACGTTAGAAAAGGATACTTCTGAACAAGTTATAGCGAAAATTCTCGAAGATTATGGTTTTAACATGAAAAAAAGAGATGGAACTGATTATACTGAAGCTAGTGTGAAAACACATTGGAATACGACTGCTCAAATGGTTCAGGAAAAATATTTTCTAGAATTTAACATCAAAATTGATCCATTTAAAGATATTACCTATAAATTTGCTAGATTGGCCAGGGATACAAAACGTAAAAAGCTTCAGGCCGAACCAGAAAAAGAAGTTCTAACGCGTTTACCAAAGAAGAATTAATGGAAATGGTAGAAAGCTATTCTGAAGATAATCCTGATGGGTTACAAAAAAAGTTTTTTCATTTATGTTCGTTCGAAATAGCCTGGCGTGGAAATGAAGCTGCTAATTGTGATATTAATTATTACTTTAAGAAAGAATATGATAATAAAGGTAATTTTACTGGCAGGGTAGAGTATAATTCAATCTTTTCCAAAACAACACAAGGAGGATCAAAAGCTTTATCTGGCAGTAAGTGGCTGGTGAGAAATAATGCTAACAACAATTTGTGTCCCGTTCGTTTATTTTTAAAAATTATTGAAAAAAGAGCATCCAATCCTTATCTAACAACAAGATTATTTTTAACAGTACATGCAAATTGGGAGAAAGAAATATGGTACAAAAATTCACCATTGGGAATTAATACAATTTCAAAGTGGACGAAAATATCGGAAGAATCAATTGGTATAGACACAAAAAAAAATAAAAATAACCAATCATTCACATAGAGCTTCTGCAATATCTGCATTAGCAAAAGAAGGAGTTGGTGAACAAGAAGTAATTAAGCTTACAGGACACTCTTCTGCCCATTCTTTGAAACCATATTTACAACTAAATGAAGAACACCATTTCCAACTTATAGAGAACCTTCGAGAAAATAAAAATAAAGGAATCCTCAGTTTCTAACTTTAATTCATCACAGGTTATGATGCAAAACAATCCCCAAAATAATGCTACAACGTACAATTATAATAATTGTACTTTTTACATAAATAAGTAATTTTTTTTCATAATGTTATTATATTTTTGGCTTTGTATAATTGAAGTTTGCAATAAATAAAACGTCTAAACATATGATTTTTTAGTTTTTCTCTCGTGAAATAGTCATGTCGAATACCACTCAATTAAAAATTTTGTAAGGTAAAATTTTTCTCTTGTCGTATTCAAGTTTGTTGCTTTTAGGTAATTTTGCTCATGACATTTAATGTCATTCGCAAAATTGCCAAGCAACAAACTTTCATAACAATCGAAAAATTTTGCCGACAAAATTTTCACTCTCGTGGTATTGTATATGACAATACCATAAATGAAAAGATAATAAAACAGACTTTAGAACAAGTATATCCTTAAAAATTAAATCATTTTTAGAAACTTTAGACATGAATATTTGCTTTAAAACTGATTACAGTTTATCCAAACTCATTAAAAATAACAAATCTAAATCTTCAAAATCAGGAGTATAACATTTTTTGGTCTGGAACCCAAAATTTTCGTTAAAATTTACCCTAAAAAAATTCGTAGCAGCTACGTTTATGAATTCGAAGAACCGAAGGGGGTGAGTATCGGAAGAGGGGAGCTATTACTATTATAAAAAAAATATGGCAAGTTTCCACCGGTATTACAAACAGACTTGCGCACAATAGAACTATTTTGCGGTGCTGCCACGTTCATTTTGACGGATGTGCCTTGAAGGTTGTTATGATAACAACAGTTGCCAACCATGTACTATAGAATACTAAAATATCGCAAGTAGTTATCTCGGTCATTATCGAAAATGCTATAGTTAGCAACTGCGATAACCGCTATACTTACTGAATAGCCTCAATAATTCATCTCCACTAGATCCATTGTAATGTATTTAATCGTGTTTGACGGATGACAAGTGAAGTTTAATATGTAATGCGTGACATTTTACACCTGACACGTGATGTTTGACGTTTATAAGTCACGTTAAAATGATCTTGTTTTCAGATTTATGTTGCGGTTGGACATACCTCGTTATCAAGCACCTGCAGATGCAAAAGTGGAAACTGAAAGTAATTTTAAGAAAACCAGTTTGAATAAGAACGTTACTGGAGTTGTCAGTAGTGATTTAGAAAGTAGGAGTTTGAGTTTGAATATTGTAGCGATGAATATGGAAGACAATGCAAGGAAATTTAGTTTAAATTATAATGGATATTAGTAGCAGTATGAAAAAAATATATCCAAGGAGTAAAAAATGGAGTTTGAATGTGTTTGTTCATGCTGTACTGAGTACCTATTTATTATTTCTTGGGAAAAGTTTTTAGGACAGAAAGATGAAAAATTAATAACTTATATTCATGTTCATGATTTTAAGATGACTGTTGAATAAGTCATTCAACGATATTTATCAAACAATGATATTCATTTCTTCGGCTAGCTGAAAAATATTTTTATTTTTCTTTTATCAAAATCATTATCAGTAGTTACGACAATATTTTAGATAAACAAGTTTAAGTTTCCTACAACTTCTATCAAGTAAAAACAAAGGCATTGCAACACAAAATGTTTCCATCATTAATCCCATATAATTGTGAAATGTTTTATAGTTTTAAAATTGTTAATGAGTGAGAGAGAGCAAAAGACAGATCACTTAGGACCCGCGGGCAACGTTGTAAACAGAGTGCTGATATGATAGCCAATGGCGTAGACTGCGTAGTTTTAAATTTAACAATATTGGCACGATATGGTAAAAAAACGGATATTACATTTGAAACACTAGTATCGGGTTTTGGCAATAACAGATTTTTTATGAGCAATATCCCTAATAAATACACTTTTTAATGTGGACATATTTATTTATATGTATATTATACAAAATGTAATCGTTTTCTAGGATTCTTTTCAACAAGCCTTCTTCCAGGACAAAGGATTCCTTCTGAGCCCAATATTCCTTTAGTTTCGGTGAAAATCTTAACACGTCTTGCCAGGTAGATCGCAGATATTTGTCTTTTCATTGCCGGATCATTCTTCTGGTTGACCATTCTTCGTTGACTACTGTAATTCTTGAAACTGCAGCTGCTGTAGATTCCGCCTTGTTGCAATGGAAACTGTCTCTGCTGGACACGGCCATCTAGAGAGGAAGTCGGCAGTTCGTTGACTAACCCCAGCTCAATATTCGGCCCTGTCTAGTTTTCTCTGTGATTGGGGTTTGCAAGAGTCGTGGTGTGCTTACATGAACTATGTTCATACCCTAGCTTGCCACAATTCCAGCATCTGATCTTTCTCGGCTTCTTGTCAATCATCTTCTTTCTCAGCCACTTCTTATCCACTCCTGGACGTAAGCCTCTTTCATATTTCTCCATGCTGTCCTGTCCTGTGCTTGTTGAAACCATCTGTTTCCGGCCTGTCTTTTAATATCATCAAGCCATCTTCTCTGTGGTCTTCCTGTGCTTCGCCTTGTTTGTCTTGGTCGCCAGTACGTTAGTTTGGTTGTCCATTTAGCTTGATCCTGCCGGGCCACATGCCCTACTCATTGCCATTTCAGCTCCGCAGTACGCTTTATTATATCCATGACTTTAGTCCTTTGTCGGATATCTTCATTCCTTTTTCTGTCTCTGAGAGTAATTCCGAGCATCGCTCGTTCCATCGCTCTTTGCATCACTCTTAATTGATTTGCTGTCCTCCCTGTCATTGCCATTGTTTCCAGTCCATAGGTCGCTATCGGTAGTATACAGGTATCGAAAACTTTTCGTTTAAGGTTGATCGGTATGCTGCTATTTCTGAATAATATAGTTCATTTTTCCGAACCCCGCCCAGGCTAATTTTATTCTTCGTTTAATCTCAGCCGTTTGATTTTCTTTTCCTATTTTTATTACATGTCCCAAATATATATACTCTTCCACGTTTTCTAGTTTTGTACCATCTATATATATTTGTTCGTTGGTGTTACTTATTATTTTAGTCTTTGCGATGTTCATTTTTAAGCCGATCTTTTTTGAAGCATTATTAAGTTGTTCTAACATGTTGTTCAGTTCGTGCACGTCACTGCTTATCAGGACAATGTCGTCAGCAAACCGAAGATGGTGTAGATAGGAGCCGTCGATATTTATTCCTTTTGTTTCCCATTGTAATGTTTTAAAGACGTTCTCAAGCGCCAGAGTAAATAATTTTGGTGATATTGTATCACCCTGACGTATTCCCCTATTTACCTTAATCTTATCCGTTTTTAGATCTTCATTTATTTTGACATGAAAAGTGGCATTTTTATATATATATTTTAATAAGTTTGTGTACCTGGAATCTATTCTAGCATCGTTCATAGCTTGTATAAAGGCCCACGTTTCGACAGAATCCAACGCTTTGTGAAGATCCACAAATGCCAAGTGAAGGGGTATGTTGTATTCCGTTGTTTTTTCTATCAGTTTTCCAATAGCTTGTAGGTGATCTATAGTACTGAACCCTTTACGGAATCCCGCTTGCTCTACTGGCTGGTACGCGTCCAATTTATTTGTTAGTCTATTGGTTATTATCCTGGTGAGGAGCTTATACATATGAGAGAGAAGGTTAATTGGCCGATAATTTTCTATGTTACTGTTATCTCCTTTTTTAAAAAGCAGGATCACTTCCGCGTTTTGCCATGCATCGGGAATTTTGCCTTCTTGTAGACATTTATTTAAAAGAATTTGTAAAGATTTCTCGATAACCACTCCTCCCATTTTCAGCATTTCACACGTGATTATGTCTAGTCCTGGACTTTTTCTATTTTTCATTTGCTTGAGGGCAACCTGTATTTCTTGCTTTGATATTTCAGGAATGTCTTCAGAGCCCACATTGCATATAACCGTGCTCGTAATTCTAGGGTCCGGTGTAGTAGATGTGTAAAGACGGGTGTAGAATTCTTTGATGTGTTCCGCGATCTTTTTGCTGTCCGAAATTATGTTTCCCTATTGATTTTTCATTTTGGTGATGATTTGTTTACCAGAGGATAGTTTTGACCTTAAGACTTTCATATTTACATTGTCCTCTATTACGTTTTTGATTGTCTTGGTGTTATAAACTCGGATGTCTTTTCTTACTTCTCTATGTATTCGTTTATTTAGTTCCCGATAATTTAGTCCATCATACTTTTTATTAAACTGACGAACTGGTCAAATCTGTCTTCGTCACCTTCTTCTTGGATGGCCCTACCTTTGTTGTATCCCGAAAGCCTTCGTGGCCACGGCCGTCTAGAAAGGAGGTCAGCATTTCGTTGACTCGCACAAGGTCGATGTTCGGCCCTATCTAGTTATCCCTGCGAGTGGGGCTCTAGATTTGTAGGACTTCCGGGACGCTTACACGAACTACGTACATACTGTAGTTCACCACAATTCCAGCATCTATTCGTCTGCGGCGTTTTATCAAGTTAACGATCTGGTCAAGTTTGTCTTCGTCACCTTCCTCTTGGATGATCCTACTTTAGTTGTATCCCGAAACCCTCTTGGCTGTTTTATATTCAAGAGCAGCAGTCAATTCATCGACCAATGTTTTAGGATGTGGTAAACGAAGCGTGCTCTCCATATCGTGATCACGTAAGCTGTCAATAATGGCCTGGATGCTCGAACATTCCATTATATTCTCAGATGCTGATCGGTAAGCAAATCGAACTAGTAGGACAATATCCACTTTATACTCTTGAAGGGTTTCGTCTTCCATTCTTTAGCTGGAATCGGTACAAATGTTTTAGATGTTGGTGACCATATCGCATGTCCAACCTCTTCTTTTGTTCAGCTGCTCGAATTCATCCGTTTCTTCAAGGAGTACCGTCTGAAATGCATCTATATTTTTGCGACATAAAGATTAAGCTGCCAACTGCTAGCTGTTGCTGGAAACTTGGAGTTAAATCAATTTGACTGTTTCATTCAGAAGGATATGCCGATGGCGCAGGAAAAGTTTGTAAATGAATTCGAAGTTTATATGGACTCAAACAATCACCGAGGTACTGGAACCATTGTTTAAGTCAGTATTTAAGTTTAATTGGTTTTTCCTCTAGCCAATATGATACCTCATGATGATGGGCTCATTCTTGCGAAACAAAGTTATATTTTAGATTTATTAGAACAATTACAAAAGGAATTTGATATTACTGTATATACTGAAGACAGTCACTTTCTGAATTTCAAGTAAAACGTTTTGAAGATGGAGTCATCTATAATGAGTTAATACCAAACGATGAATAGCCTTCAGCATATTTAATTGGTAGGCTTATGTATTTGATTGTTACCACAAGGCCAGACTTGGGTTTTATTCTTGCAAAAGCGTCTCAATTATTATCAAAGCCAACTAATAGACATTGGAAATTTCTTAAAAGAATTCTAAGATGTCTAAATAGAACAAGTAATTTGGGTATAATCTATAGTGCCTCATCAATAAATAATTATTTGTTCATATCGACTCTGATTATACTGACGACTATAAAATTGAGTAGTCATCGTCAAGAGTGTGTAGCACTTTCAACCACCGACGCAGTGTGTGTAGCATCTGCAGTTGCTGCAAAGAAGTTGGCTAATAACCCTGAACAACACAAACGTACCAAACACATTGCAGTGAGGTATCATTGTATCCATGAATTAATAAAGCATGAGTTGATTAGCCATTAGGAAACGTCAAGTTTAAAGAATTCTGTCAAAAAATTGGTTTGGCTTGAGTGGATTCAATTTTAGGAAGAGTGATGTTATAAAACTGTATCGATTGTTTTTGTTGACTTACATATTAGCTGTTATAAAACTCAGTGTTTTGACTTTGACGTCATAAAAATGGCTATTGATAGTTACTGAGTGAAAACAAACATTTAAGAAAAAAATTTTGATGAGGAAAAAACTTCTTGATTATTTTTAGTAATATTTCAAACAAATTATTGACAGGTCTATGTTATTTGTTTAGTCTATTGTAATGATTTCCAAAATTATTTATCCATAAGAAAACAAGAAGCTCTAGAATGCTTTCTAAACACACTACATTCCAAACACTTGTTTTTTTAATTTTAAACAAATATTTCTGTAATCAACTTTCTCGACTCTCACTTCGTGGAATCTACTCATATTACTGTTTTAAATGAAACTTACTCTTTCCAGATAATTCCACAATATATTGAAAAAAAAAATGTTAAAAATTTGACAATTGTTTCGATATTAAATATCATCGTCAGAATGACAGATGTTACATTTCATTTGAAGCCTATCTAATGTTTAATAATTATTTTGGCTAGACCAAGAAGTGACCTAACTTGTGACTGATTTAATATATGTTAATAGAAAAAATGAGAAGATAAGATATTACGAATATTAAAGCTTAGATATTATTAGCCCTATGGGGATATCCTGGATATCTTTTTTCCTAATTAGGATAGGTGTAACTGTGAAATGTTATAGAAAACCAGGAAAACTGTATCTGCCGATCTTTACAATTATTATCACTTAAGAAGACAGTTTAAAAGTGGAGAATTCCCTAGATTTGACAACTTCATATTGTGGGTTCTCATTTCTAATTCTTCAAGGAAATCCTGTTTTTGTTTCTTATCCCAAATATGTAGTACTTCTAGTCTAGCCAAAAATAACTACTAAACATCAGGTAGGCATCAAATGAAATGTAACTTCTGTCATTCTAACGATGATATTAAATATATAAACAATTGTTAAATTTCTTAGAATTTTTAACATTTTGTTTTTCAATATAATGGTCCAGAATGATCCAGAAACAGTTTCGTATGATACAATAACTAATGATTTATCGAAAAAAGTGTTTAAAATATTGACGTTACTGATAATGAATTTGTTTACTGTTGACCTGGATATGATCTGAAATTATTATTATTATATATTCTAAATTGTAATTATTCGAATAGTGAAATAAATAACAATATGTAAATTTGTTCGGACTGTGCATGACCCCCCCTCCTCCCCTTTTCCTAGCAACCGTTGTTCTAAGCAATGACGTAGCTTGAAATAGCGACGCCAAGGGGGCAAAACTATCAGCTGGCGCCTAAAATAAGCCTCACAATCACTGAAAATGTTGAAAAAAATTAAATTCAGACTCGATATTTTGAAAACTTAGCAGTCTATGTTTTATTTGGAAAGAGGTGGTTGTCCAAAATAATGTTGAACGTAATTTCTTTAAATTTTGCTTCTTCTATTAATTTTGTATCTACACTAATATAATTGAAAAATGTTTTAGTAACTTTGAATTCACAGGTTTATTTTAGTAGTTTTTGATTGTATCATAATTTGGGTACATCATTTGAAAAATTAGTTAAACACACCTCTGGCTTCAGGCCTCAAAATTCAAATAAATTGCTCTGCCTCATCCTGTTAATTCATGATGTCTTTTAAAATCAATTTCAGACCAAAAATCACTATGTGCAGTACTAGTTCGATGCTGGTAATTTAGGAACGAATAATAACATTATTTTCTTAAAAAATGTATTAACAAAACAATAAAATAAATAAATTTTTTACATGAAATTAAATCTGTGATTTGAGGATAACTTAATTCACTCGTTGTTAAGCTGGCCTGTCGTAATAAAACAGTTACAAGCTGTCAACTCAATAGTATGTCTTCCGGTTAACCCTATACTGAATACCTACAGCAAATGGAAAGAGAAGAGAGACGAATACAAACACACACATTTCAATAGAACATCGCTTTTTCCCCACTATGCGTTACATACCAAATCTTATCAATGCATGAATCAATGAAGCCAATTGGCGTTCTTTAGAAATAAGGAAAACACGAATTTGTGTGGAACTAAATATTTGGTATGCTTACAAAACACTATTGAATTTTTTTCTTATTTCTTCTACCCGTTTAGGTAATTGATTTCAAATTGAATTTGGGACTTTTGATTGTTATATATAATGTCTACGGATCAGCCAACAAAGCTCAAATTAGGATTTTTTGTTGGGTATTCAAATGTGGGCTACATAATCCAAACCTATTTTACGTTTTACCAATTTATTCGAAAAAAAAATACCAAAATAATTATTTTTCAAGGGCACCAATTTTATTTCATCCAATTTATGGAAAATATTCGGCTACAGTCTGCTTTCGATTTTGTCATCAGCATCAAAAGCATTATTATGAATTCCATCGCTAATTTCTGGAGATTTTTCCCTTTTCCTCCTAACGCTATTTCTAAGTTGAGATCTTCCAGCAAAATGTTCGCTGATTTCATACAAAGTTTTCCCTTCCGTTTCCGGAAGTACGAAATACAACCCTACGGTACCTAAAATACCCACAGCTGCGTAAAACCAAAACACAACTGGTAGTCCAAAGTGAGTAACCATAGTCAGAAAAGTTTTGTTTGCTACAAATCCAAAAACGTACCCCACTCCAGCGGAAAATCCAGAGGAAAACGCTCGAATTTCCACCGCGAATATTTCCCCGATAAGAATGAAAGGCAAAATTTTTATTCCTCCATAAGAAAAGAAACCGAATAATATCAGAAATAGAGCCGGTATCCAATTATACTTATCACTTTCTGAGGTGTTATAAACACCATCGAAATAATTTATATTATTATAATAAGCATAAGTGGCTACAGAAAAACAACAAATTCCCGACATAAACAGAGAAATGAAATTAAGGATCCGTTTTCCTAAGAAACTTATAGATGTAACACATACTATAGCTCCGATGAGTTGCATGGCTCCTACAATAATCGTGGAATGGTAAGAATCAAGAGGAACTTTCATCACATCAAATATTTTTATAGCGTACACTTGAAAAGGACCATAACCGTTGAAAGTATTCAACACAAAAACTAGTGAAATAAGTAAGCAAGGATGTATAAAAATCCTTCTAGTAAATACCCTCAGATTTCCAATTTTACTAATAATATTATTCGTATCGATATCCTGTTTTATATTTATTTGTTTATGTAGCTCTTGGAATTCATCTTGGATATCGTCTACAGAAGTCCAACCTCTCAGCCAGGCTATACTTTTTTTAGCGTCTTCTGGTCTATTTTTAGACAAAAGCCATATCGGAGTTTCTGGTACAAATGTTAGTAAAACAAACGATAAAATCGGTACTGTACTATTGATGAGTGTCACAGTACGCCAATCCATAAATGTTCCAAGTACAAACTGACTCAACATTCCCAATGTTACTGTCATCGTACTGGTGGAAGACAGAATGCCTCGCAAGTGTGGCTGGGTTATCTCAGCCACATAAGTCAATACCTAGAAAAAACATATTATGAATATCATGCTTATTTATTAGTTGATAAATATATATTCAATAAGAAGCAAAATATTTTTGGTCAAGCTGCCGTGATATAAAAAATATTCAGTCCATAGAATGTTTTACACTCCGATGCATAACAGTAGTGTATTCTTTGTTTTTCATTACAAAAAGTGAAAAGACACCTTTCATTTTTATCAGGCATTCCCTATACTGATTAGTAGCATGTCATTCAACAAACTTTTGAAATTGTGTATAAATTTGTATCAAACTCATTTACTACTATTTGAAATGAACTTCCCTGTTGAAGAATTAACAGACACGGTTTGGGTACTGGGAGAATATAGTAGGAATTGTTTATTATTGTTACGAAACAGCAACCTGGTTATAGTCCCTAAAACCGACTTAGCCAGGTATAAAAGTTAAAATTATGGCGGATACGCAGTTATAAAAAACTGTTTACGACTCTACGACTATCTTATGTAAACATTGTTTTTGTGACCAGAGTTATCTAGAAAAGGCCAGAATCAATTGTACGGAATTTACAAGTAAAAATGGCTTTAATATATGAGGGGACTGATCAGGAAGAGTTAGTTTAGTTAATAATTGGACATCGTGAGTTAAACAGTAAATAAGTGAATATGAAGTGTTTATATAAATTAGTTCGAGTGAATATACAGTTAATATAAATTAATAATTAAGTGATTAGTTAAGTATATATAAATTATGTGTTAGTGAGTTAGTGTATAAATAAATTAGTAAGTAGCCATACCGAGTGTTTAAAATTTATCCCACCCGTTTATTGTCTAAATAAATAAGAAAAACATTACATTGGTGTCAGAAGTGGGATAATATAAATAAATTGCAACGTAAAAATGGCCAAGAGACTATGTGATCTGAAAATGGCGGAATTAAGAGCAGAATTGGAAGATCGTGAGTTGGAAACGTCCGGTAAGAAAAGCGAATTAGTAGAAAGACTCAAAGTGGCACTGAAAAATGACGGCTTTGATCCAGAATCATTTTTATTCAATGACGAGGCTTCCACCTTAATCTCGTCAATTTTTGCTAATATTTCTGCTGATATGGACGAGAAGATTACCACAATGAAAAGCGATATTTCTGCTATGAAGAATGATATTTCTGCAGATATCTTATCATTGAAAAATGACATTGCTGCTAAAGTCGAGAATAAAATTTCGTCTCTAAAATCAGACATGGAGAATAAGATGACAACGATGGAAAATCAGATGGACGAGAAAATTAAGAAGTTAGAGACAAAGATTGCCGATTTAAGAACACAAGACACATCAGCAGAAGAAAAGAAGATCGAGATCTGCAAGCCAGAAACACAACCCAAGACAGATAATATTGGCAGTTTTGCCCGAGTCAAGGCCCCAACGTTCGATGGAAAAATGTCGTGGACCAATTATGTGAAACAATTTGAAGCAGTCGCTAGAGTGAACAATTGGTCCGATAGAGAGAAGGCAGTGAACTTAACCATCGCGCTTCGCGGAGATGCCTTAGATGTACTTCAGACGATACCTTTGGAAGAAATGGATGACTGCGAGATGCTGAAGAAGAGGTTGGACATGCGATATGGTCACGAACATTTGGAACAGTTGTACAGATTCCAGCTGAAGAACCGAAGGCGGAAACGTGACGAACCCCTTCAAGAGTATGAAATGGATATTGCCCGACTAGTTCGATTTGCTTATCCATCAGCACCAGAGAACATGATGGAATGTTTAGGCATCCAGGCCTTTATTGACGGCTTGTGTGACCATGATATGGAGAAGACGCTTCGATTAGCCCATCCTAAAACATTGGCCGATGCATTGACTGCTGCTCTTAAATATGAAGCAGCCACGATGGCTTCGGGAAACAACAAAGGTAGGACCATACAGGAAGAAGGTGACGATGACAGACTTGACCAGATCGTCAACTTGTTGAAAGGTATGGCAGACAAGATGCCAAAGAAGATCAAATGCCGGGAGTGTGGCGAGCTAAAGCACGTACGCAGTCCGTCTAAGCGCCCCAAGATTCCTGTAACCCAAGAACCCCAGTCACAGGAGAAATCAGACGGGGGTGAACATCCTGCTGATGTGAATCACCGAAAAGCCAACTCTTTGCCTAGGCGGCCATGCCCTGTAGACTATTCACAATGCAACAAGTCGAAATCTAAGAAAGTTGCAGTTTCAAGAATTACAGTAGTCAACGAGGAATGGTCACCCACCAGGATCAGAGAAGATCAGGAGAATGATCCTCACCTGAAGATGATCCGGCAATGGAAGAAAGAAAATCGGCGACCTACCTGGCAAGGAGTGTCAAAGTTTTCACCGAAACTCAAGGCGTATTGGGCTCAGTGGGACTCTCTTGTCCTGGAAGAAGGGCTGTTGAAAAGAGTCCTTGAAAACGATGATGGTTCCGAGATGAGGAGACAGCTAGCTATCCCGAGAACAAAAGTAGCTGAGGTACTGAAGAAGTTACACGACAGTCCATCGGGAGGTCATCTGGGAGTGAAGAAAACCCTTCAGCGAGTCCGTGAAAGGTTTTATTGGATGAACAGCTCCGGCGATGTGAAGGACTGGTGTAAGAAATGTACGACTTGTGCTACGAGTAATGGACCATATCGCAAGAGAAAGGCACCCATGAAACAGTACAATGTTGGAAGTCCTTTCGAAAGGATTGCTTTAGACATCGCTGGACCATTTCCGACAACAGAAAATGGTAGCAAATACATACTGGTTATAATGGATTATTTCACAAAATGGGTGGAAATTTACGCTATTCCCAACCAAGAGGTCACAACTGTAGCAGATGTATTGGTGAAAGAATTTATCAGCCGATATGGAGTGCCCTTGGAAGTCCACAGTGACCAAGGAAAAAATTTCGAAAGCCATCAGTTCCAGGAAATTTTCGAGAAGCTGGGAATGAAGAAGACCAGGACAACAACATTACATCCACAGTCAGATGAAATGGTCGAGAGAATGAACAGGACTATTGAAAAATACCTGTCCAAAGTAGTACCCAGCCATCAGAGAGATTGGGACCAGTATCTTTCCCTATTCGCATTGGCTTATCGATCTGCTGTCAATGAGTCCACGGGTGAAACACCTGCGAAAATCCTGTTTGGACGTGAAATGAGGCTTCCGTGTGACCTGGAATTTGGCTGTCGGCCTGGAGAAGATCTAGCAGGCGAAGACTACGTGATCCCATTGAGAAGAAGGCTGGACGATATTCATGAATTGGTTCGAACAAATCTTCAAGTTGCCAGCGACAGAATGGAAAAGTCGGTACGACACGCAGGCCACAGAAGGCGGTTTTAAAGAAGGGGACAAAGTATGGTTACACAACCCGACGAGGAGACAAGGATTTTCTCCAAAATTACAAAAATCCTGGGAAGGTCCATACTCAATCAAGAAAAGGATCAATGATGTTATATATCGCATAAGCAAGATCCCCAACGGAAAACCAAAAGTAGTTCACCAAAACCGACTAGCCCCATTCGAAGGAGACCATGACCTAGAGGAAGGAGTAAACCTTATTCCAGCTGAGTCTGACCCTACCTTCGATGAATTTATAGGCGCGTATAGAGGTACCGGGAAAGCTAGATATGGATTCACTTCGGAACAACAACAAGATTTGTTCACTCTCCCGGAAGATTATTCACTGGCATACAACATCCCCGCCCGTATCAAGAACGCACGAGGGTTGGCAACCGTCTTTCGAAAGAAGTTCGGACAATTAGAAAAACTTGAAGACCAGATTCCAGCCCCTGGCAAGACACTGAAACTGAAACATAATTCGCGGTACGTCTTTTACGTGGTAACTAAAGATGAATTTAAAGATCGATCTACCTACCGCGATGTGTGGGAAGCACTTCGTAACCTCCGAGACCATGTGTTAGAATCCAGCGTGAAGAAACTGGCTATGCCTAAGATAGCGAGTAACCAGTTGGATTGGCGAGTTATCAGGAACATGGTAGAGGTTATCTTTAGAGATACCGGTGTCCAGATATTAATTTGCAGCTACAACCTCCGTTATCAGTATCCGATGAAGACGGTGCCCTGCTATTTCCATAAGATCGGAAAGTGTAGAAATGGGGCCAGTTGCCGATTCAAACATGCAGTCTCGGCTACACAAAAGTTCCAGGAGGAACTTCCATTTAAGGAGGGGGTAATGTTATGAAACAGCAACCTGGTATAGTCTCTAAAACCGACTCTGTCTAAGCCAGGTATAAAAGTTAAAATTATGGCGGATACGCAGTTATAAAAAACTGTTTACGACTCTACGACTATCTCATGTAAACATTGTTTTTGTGGCCAGAGTTATCTAGAAAAGGCCAGAATCAATTGTCCGGAATTTACTAGTAAAAATGGCTTTAATATATAAGGGGACTGATCAGGAAGAGTTAGTTTAGTTTATAATTGGACATCGTGAGTTAAACAGTAAATAAGTGAATATAAATTAATAATTAAGTGATTAGTTAAGTATATATAAATTAAGTGTTAGTGAGTTAGTGTTTAAATAAATTAGTAAGTAGCCATACCGTGTGTTTAAAATTTATCCCACCCGTTTATTGTTTAAATAAATAAGAAAAACATTACATTATCAATAAGAATTTACCAAGAGCGATATCCTGCACGATGACAACCCACAAAAAAAACGTTGGAAAGGTTGATGGATCGTTTCAATGGTACAAGTTCAGTAGTTTATGAAAAACATCAAAGTATAAAAACTGCAGTTACTAAGGAGAATGAATTTAATTGTATGCTGGTGATTGCGGACAATCCTCATGTTAGTACTCTTGAAATTTCGCGCCAAAAGGATTTCAGTGTAACGTCCGTCCGAAGAATACCGCATAAAAACAAAATAAAATGCATTCATGCCATACCGCATTTAGTTATGTCAAGAGTTACTCGACGATGACTTAAAGCTAAGTGTGCATCCATGAGTACGTCATCACGGACCCGTTGCTACTATCAACCAATCAGAGTGCTGGATGGTTTTACGTACGTCCGTGAAGGTCATCACGGAGAGAAGTTAGTTAATATCAACTTCAGTACGTGTTTTCTGTCCGTTTTATTTACATTTTTTAAATTTATTTTGGCGGTTTTGTTTTTGGGGTCTTGAACGTTTTTAGTTTGCGCTTAACGATGTCGGTTTAACAAACGCAATTCAAATGTGGATATTGTGGCTTTGACTTGATCATTGCCACAGAGTTTTCTCTTTCAACCACTTGGACATAGCTCCAAGGAGTAAAAGATAATAAATACTAGCCATTCTTCAAAAAAACTAGATTCTGAGAGAAAATAAACAATTTACATAGAAATACTGATAAAATCCGGAAAATCAAAAGTTCAAAACATTAAAAAAATAAACGGTTTTAAAGATTAAAACTAACTTTTCCGCATCTGTGGCCCTGAACAATGTTCTATCATAAAATTGTTACTTGCATACACTTCGGGGGATGTATCGTGCTAAGAAACCGAAATTTCTCCAAAAATAACCAAAAAGTTAGTATATCTGGATTCATAGGACCCGCTGTACTCGCTCTAGTCAACTTAAAATCAATAGCGTATATCTGTGATATACCCTGAACAATATTCAATCATAAAATTGATCAATCGTATACTCTTTGGAGGCTGTATCGTGCTAACAAACTGAAAATTCTCCAAAAATGACAAAAATTTGGTACTTCAAGTACCATAGTACCCGTTGTACTAGCTTTAATGAGCTGAATATCGATAGGGTTCATCTTTGAGACGCTCTGATTAATATCCAATCATAAAATTGGTCACTTGTATATATTCCGGAGGCTGTATCGTGCTAACAACCTGAAACTTCTCCAAAATTAACAAAAATATCGTACTTAAAGTACTGTAGCACCTGTTGTATTGGCTCTGATGAGCTGAAAATCAATAGGGTTCATCAGTCTGATATCCTCAATAATATTCAATCACAAAACTGGTGACTTGTTGAACTCCGGAAGCTGTATCGTGCTAACAAACTGAAATTTCTCAAAAAATAACAAAATGTCGTACTTCAAGTACCATAGCACCCGTTGTACTGGCTCTGGTGAACTGAAAATCAATAGGGTTCATCTGTGACATGTTCTTAACAATATTCAATCATAAAATTGCTGACTTATTGCACTCCGGAGGCTGTATCGTGCTAACAAGACATGTAAGGAAAAGTGGCCGACGACAACGACGACGACGACGACATACACACAGGATTTTTTTTCTAAAAACCGTTTTTTCGTGTTGTTGATGGAAAACGTAAAAAAATTTCAAAATTCCAACTTTTTTTGGGGTAAACCAATCCTTTTTTCTCGCATATAGAAAGGTTGGGCGGAAAAGTAATAGTCCACAAAACCAAACAACGATAAAAGGAAATGACAATATTGGTGATGACAGTCATGGATACGTAACAACGGATGCTCTATTTGGATGGCGTGAAATTCACGTATACGTTTAACGGATACGGATATCCGTGATCACGTAATCATGTGAATGTGATCACTGGTCCGTTATAAGCACGTGACTGCTACCAACCAATCAGATTGCTGGATGGTTTTACATACGTCCGTGAAAATCATCACGGAGAGAAATTGGTTAATTTCTACTTCAGTCTGTACTACATTTTATAAATTTATATTGTCGGTTGTGTTTTTGGAGTTTGGAACGTTTTTAATTTGTGTTTTACGATGTTGGCTGAACAAACGTGGATATTCTGGCTTTGACTTAATCGTTGCCACAAATGACGAGGCTTCCACCTCAATCTCGTCAATTTCTACTAACATGGACAAGATTTTCACTAATATGGACGAGAAGATTTCAACCACAAAAAACGATTTTTCTGCTACAAAGAATGATATTTCTACCGTTATCCTATAATTAAAAAATTACATTTCTGCTATCGTCGAAAATAAAATTTAATCCCTAAAATTGGATTTGGAGAATAAGATGACAACAATGGACGACAAAATCGGGAATAAAATAACAGTGATAGACGAGACGAGAAAATCAAGGAGGTAGAGAGAAAGATTGCCGATTCAAGAACACGAGGCACGCCAGAGGAAGAAAAGAAGACCGAGCAAACGAAACTTTGCAAGCCAGAAACACTACCTAAGTTTGAAGACATTGGCAGTTTTACCCGAGTCAAGGCCCCAACGTTCGATGGAAAAATTTCGTTATTACCAATTATGTAAAACAGTTGTTTGAAGCAGCCGCTACAGTGAATAATTGGTCCGACAAAGGGAAGGCAGTAAACTTAATCATCGCACTTCGGGAAGATGGTCTAGATGTACTTCAGACGATACCTCTAGAAGAAACGGATGACTTTGAGCAGCTGAAGAAGAGCTTGAACACGCGATATGGTCACGAACATTTGGAACATTTGTACAGATTCTAGCTGAAGAACCGAAGGCGGAAACGTGACGAAACCCTTCAAGAGTATGAACTGGATATTGCTCGACTAGTTCGATTTGCTCAACTCAATTCCATTATTCTTCGCAAATTCAACAAACCAGTCAATAGTGTATTCAGTTCCGTTGTCTGACATTACTGCTTTAACAGAAGTGCTTGTCTGTGTATGGAAAATTTTGACAAAGTCAACACACCATCCAGTTTCATGTCTTTGTTTTTCCAAATAACATCCCTCAGACAACCTGATATGTAAGATGCCTTATTTGCTTGTTTTCGTACAATTTGTTTTAGCTCCCCGTAGCTGGATATTTCTATACCCAGGTATTCGAACCTTGTAGCCTGCTCTATTATTTCATCGTCAATTACAATTTTGCATCGTCTGGGTTCTCTTGCCGTTACCATAGTTTTGGTCTAGGGTAAATCAATCCACTGAAATAAATAAATAATACACGATCAAAATCAACGTCAGTCATGTTGCCTTCTCGAAAACTAAACCCCATATCGTTTCTGAAACCTTGTTTTTTTGCTACTTTTCAGGGATTACGGAGCCGAAATATGATAGGGTTAAAAAACACATCGCGGGACAAGGTTATTGTATAAAACGAGAATGCTACGGCAAGGAGCCATAGTCGATAAACACACAACGAGATTGAAAAACTGCCAGAACACCGGCCTACATTTAGCATGTATTTTTCAAACTTGTTGTAAAACGGTACAAATTATATAATAAAGAATCTTTTTAATAATAAAAATACGAATTAAATTGTATAACGTTAGACTGAATTTTTTCCAAAGGTTCTGCTACTGTATATAAGTCTCAAAAAAAACTACAGCGCGAGACTTGAATCAGCGACTCATTTTAAAAAAAAATCTACTTACCGGAGCTTCCATCAAACCTCCACTAAATCCTAAAATACAAAGAGCTAAAAATATCTGCCATGTGCTAATAGAAAAAGTTAGAATCATCCAAGCTGTAACGAAAGGAATATTTATAAACTGCATAGCTCTTTTTCTACCAACGGCTTGAGTAACGGAACCAGACACGAGGCACCCCAAAGGAACGCAAATTAAGTTCAAGGAACCTGTAAAATATCATTAGTAATCATAGAATATAGGGTGTATCAAAAGTTATTGATAATAAACAAATATCTTAAATTTATAATTTAAAGAAAATAAATAATTTTTATAAAACAAAGAAATGTATCTATAAAATGTGTTTAAACAAAATGCATTTACGTTACGCAGTAACCATCTACAAAAAATAGTCCGGACTCGAACTGTTTGAAGCCTAAATAGATATAAGACATTCCTTTTAAATAATATATGAATTATATTTTTTTGAAAATGGATTTGTCTATATTAACTTTTACTTGGTTCCGATTCAATTAAATCAAGAATTTGGGCGAAGTTGAGACTAGCATAACGTCCTTCTTTATCTAACCTGGGAATT
Organism: Galeruca laticollis; assembly: GCA_963921935.1. Lineage (NCBI taxonomy): Eukaryota > Metazoa > Arthropoda > Insecta > Coleoptera > Chrysomelidae > Galeruca > Galeruca laticollis. The sequence goes on along the minus strand of OY998185.1, from coordinate 64,940,236 downwards.
AAATTAACGGTCTCTCCAGTAATCTTCCTTCAACAACCAGTCGTATAGTTTTTGCATCAGGGTGCAATCGAGCGGGGTAGGGTCACAAACAATAAAAAATTAACATCTTTGACTTCCCGAAAACAATCTTATCGTTCATGTTTGTCTTGTCTGCAGCAGACGCGATTAGTTTTCGTGCCCTCACAAGGTCACAAAAAGTTTTATAGGAATGGGGAAAAAGCTTATCTTACATTTCGCAAAACAAAAATGTACCGGGTGATCAGTTAAAGGTCTGTTCCAACCAACACAAAAACCGTAATATTACGATACAAACCCAGGTGACCTGCTGATTCGTGAATATAATAAGTCTGTGTAATTTACATCAAATTTGCTGCGTTACTGAGATGGTACGGTAATAAAACGGTATTTACTTCGGTTGGAACAGACCTTAAGGGTAGCGAGCGGCCATATCTCATAAAATATTGGTCGTATAGATTTAGAAAAAAAAATCATGATAAAAGTCGCCAAGAGAAATTGCTGGAAATTATTTTCCAGTTTGTCAAACGTCCGCTAGAGGGCGTAACAACCAACACTAAGTAGAAAAATGGGATTTTTATAGAATTTTGCCTAATGAAAGTGTATCGATGATATTATTTTCATATTTACTGCCTATTCACCTACACTTTTTGACTAAAATGTTTTGTTCTATCTATCAAAATAAAGCGGTAGTGGAGGCTCAATTGTTTTTTTAAACAAACCAAGATTTCTCCCGTTTCGCGTGACCGATTTTAACAAATTTGGGCTCATAGGAAAGAGCATGAATTACACTACAAAACGCTTACTTGGTTTTAAATTTTTGACGTTCGGCTTCGCCGCTAGACGGCGTTAACTGAAATGGTAGCAAATTTTTGAGTTTTTTTCAAAAAAAACAAATGTAATGGTATATTCATTTTTACATATTTGAAAAGAGGATCCATTTTTCTAGAATTTAATGAAAAAAATTTATCATCTATCTTTTTTTGAACTGTTGATATTAAACAAAATATAATTTTATTACATTAAAAAATGGCACGCCACTGTTTTTTATCAAAATAAAAATCATTTTCGTAATCACTTATTAGTAGCTAACAAAAAGAACCTTTTTCGTTAGACAAACGGTTTTGGATTAAAAAAATCAAATAAATTTACGTGGAGCGCCCATTTCTTTAAACATATTAATTTACATATTTGGAAAAAAAATCTTAATAAAACTGTCCAACAACATCAGGAGCAATAACACTAAAAACAAGAACACAGAACTTTAAAAATAAACGTTAAAAATAAATTAATAGTTTTGTCGTAAATGTTCAAAATGTTGTCCATTATTTTGAATGCACTGGTCCAATATTTTCTGGGTGGAGTTGACACCTGCCTCAATTTCCGCTCTTGGTATATTATTTATGGCGTTTTGAATTCGGACTATCATGTCTTCTCGAGTAGTTGGTCGAGTTTTATACACCGAATCCTTTATTGGGTCCCACTGATAAAAATCAAGGCAGGTTAAATCAGGGGACCGTGGTGGCCAGAAAAATAGACTGCCTCTACCAATCCAACGGTTAGGAAAATGCCTGTTCAAAAAATCTTGCACATTTCGAGAATAATGTGCCGGGCATCCGTCTTGTTGAAACCACATATTTCTTCTTATTTCTAAAGGCACATTTTCTAAGAGCTCTGGTAAATCGTTCAATAAAAAGTTCAAATACATGTCACCGATTAGATTGCCAATAAAGATGTGCGACCAGTAATGCATGTTATGAAGATTTACCCTGCCATTACTGCAAAAAGATGCTTCATCTGTCCACAATATTTGTGACAAAATATGACGGTTTTCCCTAATGAAATCTCTAAAAGCCAGTAGCAGTAATCGAGCCTACGTTCAAAGTCAGTCTCATTTAAGGATTAATAAATCACGACGTGATACGGATGGATTTCAAAATCCATTAATATTTTTTGCACAGAGCCATGGGATATTCCTAAATATCTGGAGATCTTTCTTATGCTTAAATGGGGGTCTGCATGAATATAAGCCAACACATTTATAATGTTATCTTCTCTTCTTACTCTACGATTTCTTCTCAAAGTTGTAGTTTTTTGCACTTGTACGGCTAAACGACGAAAACCTTTCTGGAATGCCGTCTTCGGAGGGGATAACGCAGTGCATACTGCCTAGAAGCAATCGCTGCATTTTCAAAACATTGAAAATAAATTTTCAACATATCAAATGCTTCTTCGTTCATAAAAGACATGATTTGTTGTAAAAATACTTTTTACATAACATTAAATTAGATGTTAATAGCAGGAACTGTCAAAATGAATATCAGCATGATTGACAATTTGGTGTTTTTTTTCTTATTTTTTCAATCCAAAACCGTTTGTCTAACGAAAAAAAGTCAAGGGGTTCTTTTTGTTAGCAACTAATAAGTGATTAAGGAAATGATTTTTATTTTGATAAAAAGCAGTGGCGTGCCATTTTTTAATGAAATAAAATTATATTTTGTTCAACATCAACGGTTCAAAAAAAGGTAGACGATTAATTTTTTTCACTAAATTTTAGAAAAATGTACCTCTTTTAAAATATGTAAAAATGAATATACCATTACATTTGTTTTTTTTTTGAAAAAAACTCAAAAATTTGCTACCATTTCAGTTAACGCCATCTAGCGGTGAAGACGAAAGTCGCAAAGTCAAAACCAAGTAAGCTTTTTGTATTGTAAATTATGCTCTTTTATATGAGCCCAAAATTGTTAAAATCGGTCAAGCGAAACGGGAGAAATCTTGGTTTGTTTAAAAAAACAATTGAACTTCCCCCACCACTTTATTTTGATGGATAAAACAAAACATTTTAGTCAAAAAGTATAGGTGAATAGTCAGTAAATATGAAAATGATATCATCGATATACTTTCTTCTTCTTCTTCAAGTGCCGTCTTCGTTCCGAAGGTTGGCAATCATCAAGGCTATTCGTATTTTGGATACCGCTGCTCTAAAAAGGTGACTATTGGTGGCGTTGAACCATTTATTAACCAAGAGTGTCTTCTCCTTCCTATTGATCTTCTTCCACTTAATTTTCCTTGCACAACGAGCTGGAGCAGTTGATATTTGTCCCCCCTCATAACGTGGCCCAGGTAAAGCAGCTTCCTTTTTTTAATAGTTAGGACAATTTCCTTGTCTTGTTTTATCCTTCGGCATTAGTGACTTTCTGTACCCATGAGATTCTCAGATTCCTGCGATACACCCAATGCCTCTACTTTCTTTATTTCGTTCTTCTTTAATGTCCATGATTCCATGCCATAATACAGCACTGACAGAACATAGCATCTCATAAGACGCAATTTGAGTTCCAAGCTGAGATCTCGACTGCAGAATACTCGTTTCATCCTCGTGAAAGTACTCCGCGCTTTTTCAATTCGGATTTTTATTTCCTGAGAGCAGTCCGCATTTTCATTGAAAAGAGTTCCCAGATAATTGTATTTTCTCACTCTTTCAATTGGTTGGTTATGTATTAATATATTTCCGATGTTTTGGACCGATTTTGTTACAACCATTAATTTGGTTTTGTTTGTGTTTAGTGACAGTCCATATTCCTCACTAGCTTCCACAACTGCATTAACAAGTTTCTGTAGGTCTTGAAGTGTTTCGGCTATCAGCACTGTATCAACGGCATATCTTAGATTGTTGATTGGTCTTCCATTGATTTTAATGCCATATTCCTGATCAGCCAGTGCTCTATTCATGATATCTTCCGAGTATGCGTTAAAAAGGATTGGTGAAAGCACACATCCCTGACGAACTCCTCTTTTTATTTCTATATCTTCAGTTGTATTTTCTTCTATCTTCACTACTGCTCTTTGACCATAATAGAGATTTGAAATAATGTTGATATCTCTAGAGTCTAAGTTTTTTGCCTGCAACAGTTTTATAATGTGATCATGGCGCACTTTATCAAAGGCTTTAGTGTAGTCAATAAAGCATAGATACATATCCTGGTTCATGTCTAGGCATCTCTGGGACATAACGTTAAGTGCGAATAACGCTTCACGGGTACCCAGGCCATTACTAAGCCCGAATTGAGTTTCACTGATGCCCTGCTCTAGTTTCCTATATATTCTGGTATGTATGATTTTTAAGAATGCTTTCAAGGTATGTCCCATTAGACTTATAGTGCGATAATCTTGACAATGTTTAGGATTTCTTTTCTTTGGTAGCGTTATAAAAGTTGATATCAGCCATTCCTGTGGTATGATTCCTGATTTATGTATGTTGTTAAACAGATCCATCAAGACATGTATCTGCTCTTCTTCAATAAGTTTAAGAACTTCGGCTGGTAGTTCATCTGTGCCTGGTGCCCTCCTGTTTTTCAGCGAGTTCAGAGCATATAAAACTTCTTCCTTTGTTATTTCTGGTCCTTCGTCTCAGTCCGCGCATTCAAGGTATTCCTTCTGTCTATGGTCTTCAAAGAGTTCCTCGACATAATTTTTCCAGGTTTTTAGTTTTTCTTCTATATCTGTTATTATTCTACCATCTATGTCGTATAATGTATTGAGTCGATTCCTTCTTTGCATTCCTGCTAGTTCTTTTACTTTCTTGTGTATATTCAAGCTATCATGTTTTCGTTGCAGTTCTTCAATTTCTTCACATTTTGTTTTATAGAAATTTTCCTTTGCCACTCTGATTTTCTTCCGTATTTCGACTTGTATTGTTGTTCGCATTTGTCTTTAAAAGTTCTTCTTTTATTCATGAGATGTAGAGTTTCGTCGGTCATCCAGTCGTGTTTTGCTGTACGCGTATCTCATTCTTACAAATTTCCTTCATAGGTTCCATCAACGCTGATTTAAAGTGATGCCATTTCTTATTTATATCATGTTGGTTCTGATTTTCTTCTTCCAGATCAAGTTTTCGTAAGTTGTTTATTTTACTTTTCCGCCCAACCTATCTATATGCGAGAAAAGTATTGGTTTACCCACAAAAAAAGTGAAATTTTGAAAAAAAATTTTGAGTTATTTTTATGTTTTCCATCAACAACAACACGAAAAAACGGTTTTTAGAAAAAAAATCCTGTGTGTATGTCGTCGTCGTCCACTTTTTCTTACATGTTTTGTTAGCACGATACAGCCTCCGGAGTGCAATAAATCACCAATTTTATGATTGAATATTGTTAAGGACATGTCACTAATGAACCCTATTGATTTTCAGCTCACCAGAGCCAGTACAACGGGTGCTATGGTACTTGAAGTACGACATTTTGTCATTTTTTGAGAAATTTCAGTTTGTTAGCACGATACAGCCTCCGGAGTTCAATAAGTCACAAATTTTATGATTGAATTTTATTCAGGACATCTCACAGATGAACCCTCACCAGAGCCACTACAGCAAGTGCTACAGTACTTTAAGTACGATATTTTCGTCATTTTTGGAGATGTTTTAGATTGTTAGCACCATACAGCCTCCAGAGTATATACAAGTGACCAATTTTATGATTGTATATTATTCAGGCCGTCTCAAAGATAAACCCTATTGATATTCAGCCCACTAAAGCCAGTACGACAAGTGCTATGGTACTTGAAGTACCAAATTTTTGTCATTTTAGGAGAATTTTCAGTTTGTTAGTACGATACAGCCTCCAAAGAGTATACGATTGATCAATTTTATTATTGAATATTGTTCAAGGTGTCTCACAAATGTAGCCTATTGATTTTCAGCTGACTATAGCGAGTACAGCGGGTTCTATAAATCCAGATATACTGCATTTTTGGTTACTTTTGGAGAAATTCTGGTTTGTTAACACGATACACCCCCCGAAGTGTGATAGAATGTTAATCAGGGCATTTCATAGATGCGGAAAAGTTAGTTTTAATCTTTAAAACCGTTTATTTGTTTTTATGTTCTGGCGAGTTTTTTCCTTCTGTAACAATCCCATTTTTCTACTTAGTGTTGGTTGTTACGCCCTCTAGCGGACGTTTGACAAACTCGAAAATAGTTTCCAGCAATTTCTCTTGGCGACTTTTATCATGAATTTTTTTTCTAAATATATACGACCAATATCTTATGAGATATGGCCGCTCGCTACCGTTAACTGAGCACCCGGTACATCTTTTCTTTTATTGAAATATCTGGCAATCACTATTTATTGGTACTTATAACAAAATGTCAATGACAGTTTTCGTCCACCACCCAACAGTTTGAACTTATTTTGAATACTTGATTATCGATTTTTCAGGAAATGCAGAGATTTTTTGGCGTGACTATAGGTCCGACATGGTGAATTGTGAGTATAGAGTCATACTATTATAAAAAGGATTATCTTAAACTATGATATACGTAATTTATTTGAGTATAATGGGGGATATCATGATAGAAATATGAATATTTTGGATTTGAAGTCATGTTTATTTAAGAAGACACGACTACTGCACCACAATACTTACTTATCCATGATATTTCTTCTTCGTTTAATAGAACACGTTCTGACAAATCATGTCCGGAAACTCCAGGAATCAAAATAGTTGGAAACCCCAGACCCATTCCATGGACAAATAAGAGGCAATTCTTTATGCACACAGCTATAATTTGTGGCAGACTTCTTCTCAAAGAGCTATAAGTTGGCCTAACACCATTTGAGACTCTATAAAAAACGTAATCATAAATAATAATATTCTCTTCGTCCTGTTAGATTTCTTTTTATTGAAGTACCTTAAAAGCCGCATTGTACCAGGGATATTTAATAAAAGTTTGTGAGATTATTTAAAGTCTCGTGTGAAGCCCTAATAATAATTTATTTACTCACAAAGTAGCAAACCGAGCTAACTAAATGCGATATTTCGACATATTTTTTTAAAAAGAAAGAACTGATTTATTTACGAGTTTAAAGTGCAATATACCAGACTATTCACATCATCGCACAGGCATCACTACTTGACTGTCCAACTGAGTGGACAGTTATACAATTTACTCAACAATTTGAATGACGATATATACAATGCTAAATGAATAGGACCAAATTTCGTTAAAAGCGTGCGTCGTCCTTTGCTTTAATCAGCGATTTCAACGTAAACCAACCTTAAACACGATAATTGGTAAAATTTATTGATAGTTACTTGGAAAAAAATTAAAAAGTACAACCAAAGTTGCCATTAAAAGAATGTTTTCTAATTTAAGATATAACATACTTTTTTAAACCCCAAATTCAAGGTGGGAAACCGGGCCGAAGAATGCGTGGCTATATATAAGAGTAGTCTTTACTGGATTCGACCTTGGAGCACCGGGGGGAACTCCATTGTATTAAATCTCTTACCTCTGCATCCTGAAAACTGCAGCGGTGGACTGTAATAACCCTAGTTTGCCGTGGGACCATTTATTGAGAAAGGAAGAAAAAAACACAACCGGAGAAGTAGAGGGAAAGAAAGGCCAAAGCACACAAAGGTTGTATGCCTACCAAAACTGGGAGAACCGGGCGGTATAGACTACCCACTGAAAAAGGGCATCAGGAGTGCGGAAATACCAGCGACTCCTCAATCAAGGAATAGTCAGGAAGCAGGTTATCCAGCGCTCAATACCCTCGAAGAAATCACCATCGGGGAAGACAAAGCAGAAAAGAGGCCTGGAGCCCATCACTCATCCGCAGCACCCTCTTAATAAAAAACCAATAACAGCTGCAACAATAAACGGGCAGAAATGGCATTCGGGGTGGGAATAATGCCCAAGTATTATCCTAGGATTGTCCTGAAAGCAGAACAGCTCTCCACCCTGGCAAACACTGTGGTGGAAGAGTTGTAACAGAGTAAGGAAAACAGAATCCACTTCTGAGGCATTCATTTCCGCTGTGGAATTATCCTGTGGGAGTGTGGGTCCCAAGTATCAGCACATTGGCTCAAGAGGTCAGCGCAGAAATGAAACTCTTCGGAAGGATCACCAATCTGGGGAGGCTCTAAAGGCAGGAGGTTACACGCTAAACTTCCGTTTTGGGCGTATCCCTGTCTTAAGACTGCGAAAAAAGAGAACCCCGTGGATGATTCAATGAACATGAAGATACCCTCCACATCCGGAAACTCTGAAAAAAGGGAAATAGGCGAAAGCTTGACCTTGGATTAGCCTGAAATATCCTCCGGCTCTGCTGGCGCACCTGGAGATGCGGAGATCACCTCTGCATACCGTAAAATGGTGGAGATGCCTGGAGGTTGAGGGTCTGACTCGAAATCATACAACCTACCCGAACTCCGGGGAAGATATTGCCACGGTGGTCGAGGAGGGACAGGGAGAGATGAAAGAGAAGGGTGAATAACTTAGTCTCTTTCATCCATAACAATTCACATTCACGAATGTGCGCAGTTTAAAGTTCATTACGCGAAGGAAGCTTCAGCTGTGATTGCAAGGTTGTTTGCAAAACCACAACTGGCTTTTTTACTGATCCAAGAACCAAGGATCAACAAAGAATGCCAAATTAAAGGTTTGGCATGCATGGATTCTAAATTGATTGATCAAAGGCAAGAATTTTAGCGTGCCTGTGTATTCATAAGAAATAATATAAAATATATGTGTTTCAAAATACGTGTCACGAGACCGAGTTCCAATCATGGTTCACCACAACATTGGGGGTATCGACCGAGGGAACGTCATTTCCTCTGCCTACTTCGCTGAAGACGGGCCGATGACACTGCCAGAGGATGTACAAAAGCTAGTGAGACACTGCAGCAGCAGACGACTGCCTACCATAATTAGTGGTGATGCCATCGGACACAATACCGTGTGGGGAAGCACGAACAACAACGCTAAATGTGAGTGTATCTTAGAATATGTCTTAGCAAACAACTTTGAGACCTTAAACCTGGGGATAACCCCCACTTTTTTCATGAGAGCAATGGATGTTACAATAGTTAATGTTGCTGCTTGGAAAAATGTAAAAGATTGGTGGATAACAGTTTCCGAGCATAAGATTATCGAATTTAGGATAGATGGAGATACCGCATGGATTTCTTCAATTCGAAATCCTAGAAATACAACCTGCAACAAAAAGTAGAACAGATCAGTGTGGCAATAATGGAAACTTTTTATTCCAGCTACCAAATGTCAAAAGTTCGATTAGATAAAGATGCTCGGTACGGAAATTGGCAGGGGTATACTGAAAATCTTACTCAAATAAAGAGATTAGGAAGGCCAAAAGGCTTAATTTTCAAGCCTTTTATGAAGATCCCTTCCACTCACACAGCGGCCAGACTACAAAAGGTCATGGCAAATGGGGGAACTAACCCCACAATGTTGCTGAAAAAGCCAGACGGAGCATACACGGATGATGAAGAGGAACGATCGATTCTTCCCGCAAAGAGGATTTTAGGACATTGCTAAGAAAATATTTACCAGACAACGGTTGGAATGGGCAATAAGTACCTTTAAACCATATAAATCACCAGAAGTAGTCTAGCAGTGGGTATAATACCTAGAAGGTGGAGAAGGGCAAGGGTAACCTTCATACCAAAAATTACAATTAATTATTTGTTGAAATCCATTTAAACATGCCAATTTAATCGACAATATGGACCATGAATCATCACTGGTGTCACAACAAAGAATAAATATTTTTTTTGGTTCTCCATAAAAATTTGTTTGTGTTATAATTTTTATTTCAAAAGTAAGGCACATTGTGGATATTTTGACCGGGCTGTTTATTATTGAAATTAACTTATCTGTTTAAAATGATTTATTGTTTTTGTGGTTAATGGTACTGTTTATTAATTAAGATATTCATTGTTTCTATTTTTTTTTTCGAATTTATCCATCTATCTAGAACGGAAAAAAATTTGTAGGAGCATTTATTGTGAGATAAATATTTTAATGCGCATACGGATATTAAAACCATTTCGAATTGAAATAATATGTTTCGATAGTATTAAAACATGTAATGATGTTTTAAAAAGTGGATTTACTTTGATATTCTGGAAATAACCTCTCAGTAAATCTATATTTATATTCAAATGAATCCCCATCGGTCATTTTTGGCCAAAAAGTAATATTAATGGTCATTTTATGCTTCCGAATGCATTGCGTCACAAAAGTCCTTGGCATACATTACAAAAAGGGAACAAAATCATTATTAAAGAGATAAGAAGATGTAAATATGAATTGACCTTTTTCTAAATATTCTAAGAAAACTTAATTTTTAATAACTGATGATATTATTGTCAGTTTTAGTGCTAATGATTAGAAACCTATTGAAAAATAAGAAAACACACAAATCATTTTGTTTTATATCCTATCTTTTTGGTAAGCTGATAAAATAAATGTTACTGACGAAAGTGAGTTCTGCAGAAATTTTCCTTGCAGGGTTTAAATTAGTTCAAATGACAACTAGATATTTTTCCACATTGTAAGTAATTTAGAAACACGAATTTATATTTTTTATAATTTAAAATACATACTAATAAGATCATTAAAATTAAGTACCCCATTTTTATAATATATTTGTAACGTTCGTTAAAACTTATAAATAGAAAATAAATCATAGATAACAAAATGTCATATTTAAATGTTTTTGTGATATATCTTTACACAGTGGAAATAGTATTATTTAGAATAAAATTGAAAGGAGATATGCGATCTGAACTCAAAGGAAAAAAACTTTTTCAATTAAAAAAAAAAGATAAATCATTTTGGTTCGAGTTAAAGTAGCCAGTAGATTTTAATGTCATGCAGAAATTCTAGGCGGCGTTGTTGTTATCACATTTTCTTGCACGGGGAGAAAAATGTCTTATTGGTTGATATGTAATGTATGAGATTTCGTCAAATTACACACTCATTTTTCTTTAAATAATGAATTAATTATTTTGCATCTATAACTGCTAATAAATACTAGAAAATATATTAAAAGTTTTCATAAAAGGCAATTAAAAAATTTATTAGATGTTATTTATTTTCATTTTTAATGAGTAGCACTGTTTACTGCATAGATTAAATATAACCTTGAAAGCAACTAATTTTTTACATCATATTTAAGAGATGGTTTGGACGCATCAAGATGTATATTCTATTTCTAATATAAGCAAAAGTAAAGAGTAATTATTGTTACAATTTATTGTAATTGTGGTAGAAATTAAAGTAGTGGTAATGTTGAAAGCAAAACAATTCTGGTACGAAAATTTTAAGAAACGTTTAACTAACAATGATAATAAAATGGACACTTTGTAAAATGGCTATAAAATTAAAAAATATATATAAGACTTACTGTTCCATGATGACAAACAACTAAAATGTTCACTGTGGTTGACAAATTCTTAATGTTAGCTAAGCACCTCCAGTTGATATAATCTATCTTGGATTTATTGTCCTCATTTATTATTGATAACAATATATCCACAATAATTGAATTAACTAAGATTATGGGACGTAAATGTTTTTGTTGTGACTGAAAAGTAACTGAATAATTTTGTTGGTGCAATAATTTCCAAAAGATTAATCTTATAATTGAGGATGGTGTTATTTTGGAAATAAACATTTTTTAATTGTTTGTTTTTTAAAATACAAGTAAACATTCACAAATTTACTGCTATGAATGAGCGTATATATCTGTAGGTCCAAGATCAGTTAGGTTGCCCCCCTCCTAATAGATATGGATTGATATGTGCGCCTATGATTTGGTAAATACACACATTTCGTTGCTCCATCAAAATATCAATTTGCTGCTAGTTTTAAATACTTGAATATTTTGAAAATTTTGTACGTAATTGTTAAAGTGTTAGTATTGCCGGTGTGAATTAAAAAGTGCATTTTGAACGAACTGCTGTAAGTACCCATTATCAGTTGAATTTTTTTCTTCACATTCGTCAAATTTTGTGAAAGGCAAACCAAATCAGCGCTTTCCCCGTATGCTAAAAGTAGTCATGCCAACCGAATCAGATGCCAAATACATTCTAAAAAATAAGAAAAAGGTTTTAGAGACTCGCTCAACCAGCAAATTTTCCATTATGGATGACAAAACTCCAACACAACAAATTGTTTCTTACAGAATTGCGCAAAGAACTGGAGAATCGCACCAATAATGGAGAGAAGAACCTTACCATAAAAATTGTACGAGGATCACCAAAAATAGTTACATTTCACCAATAAATGCTCTTCTCAAAATTTTGAAAACTGGTTGTTACTTTATACTAATCTTGACTCAATATGTGCCAAATTTAATGAATTTGTATGTTCGGTTGATTTAATTAAACCCTCCATAATACATATCAGCAAAACTTGGCTTAAGCCTTCAATTTCGTACTCAGTGGTTCGAATTGATGGCTCTACTATTTTTCGAACCGATAGACCCAACCGTCCTGGAGGGGTGTTTGCATATGCATAAACGAAATTTGTGGAGAAGATTTAAACACACCAAAAATAATGAAAATTTCTTAACTCACAAAAGATTCTCTAATACAATAATTAGTCGGTTGGCTAACGCGAAAAGAGGTTTCGAGGAAAGTATTGCTAATAGTGGCAACCCTAAAAAGTTTTTTAAGCACATTCGTTCCTGTTTTTCGTCTAAAGTTGGTATCCCTTTACTTAGGAAATTTTTTATCGGACAGGATTTTTAAATTTAGAGTCGGCCGAGAGTTCTCCAATGACAGGCCAGTTTCAAGTGCGGTTCCACAGGGTTCCGTCCGTGGCCCATTGCTGTTTGTTGTTCACGCAAGCGATCTTCAAATATTGGTCTCAAACTCAGTTTCTTTTTATGCCGATGACACAAAAATGTTTGCTAATCCTCTAATCGACCATCTCACCCTCCAAAATGACCTACACACTATACAGCGGTGGTGTTTGGACTGGTTGCTTCCTCTGAATATTAATAAATGTAATGTACTCCACATTGGCAAGACCAATCCCAATTTATCATATAACTTAAATGGGCAGATACTAAATACGATTACCAGCCATGATGACCTAGGCATCTTAGTGAACTCAAATTTATCGTGGAGTGAACATGTTGTGTCTGTATGCAACCGCGACTCTATCTGATACAAAAATCGTTCTCTACAGTGTCACTTGAAACTTACTGTAAACTGTACAAATGTTACGTGCGTCCTCTTTTAGAATATGCGGGTCCTGTGTGGTATCCTGATCTTATTCGCGACCAAGATTTATTAGAAAACGTGCAAAGGAGGGCTACTAGATTTGCATTCGGTCGCGTGAGGCCTTCCTATGAGGAGCGACTGACTGGGCCAAATCTCATCTCGTTTCAAGACCGGCGACTTCGGGGAGACTTGATATTATGTTATAAAATCATTAAGCACAACTTTGGTGATCTTTAATCTATGTTTCTATTCAACACTGATCTTAGACTGAGAGGTCACCCATTTAAACTTAAGAAGGAGTCCTTTAGATTCGAGTAAGACAGCACTTTTTACCAAACAGAGCGTTTGATGTCTGGAACAATCTTCCTGATGATGTTGTTGACGCATCATTAGTTGACGCATTAAAGAACAGAATTGATAGACTTCTATATAATAGTTAATAATGCGCATCGTTGCATTTATTATTTATCTGAATTTTGTTTTATTTATATCCTTTTCCGCTGTATAGTTGTTGCGGTTATAGGTTCTTACCTCAGCCCTTATTTCTATTGTAATAATAATAATAATAATAATAACGAGGAAAATACTTACAAATAATAGATCACTACATCCAAACTCATCCATCGAGAGATTATACCTACCAAGAGGACAAGGAGGTCGAGGTTTGGTGAATATAGAAGCCACACACAATATTCAAGTACATAGTCTACAAACCTACTTCAATTACAAGGAAGCACACTCACAACTGCACGTTGCTATCAAGCAAACAGACAAAAAATACACACCACTGAGTACGCATACCCAATTACAATACACAGAGAAGAAAACATTCATGAGAAATCTAACACAGACATGGAAGGTAAAAAACTACACAGCAGATATAAACATGATCTCAGTAGGCAACACCAACTATCGACTAAATTGCTTGAAATAGGACAACTATATACAGAAACAGAAGGATTCATGTGTGCTATACAGGATCAGGTAATAGCTATAAAGAATTATCAAAAGTATATAATCAACATGAACATAGAGGATGACAAATGTAGAATATGTAAAGCAACGTCAGAAACAATTCTTACAGCAAAAATCTTACACAAACATCTACTTCAAAAATACCAAATAAAAACAATAGAAGATCCCTACTATAAGTACAAACCTGATCAAGTGAATGAAAACCAAAATATCAAAGTTTACTGGGACCGAACAATTGTAACAGATAAAACAATAACAAATAATAGACCAGATATAATACTTATAGAAAAAATAAATAAAATCACAACACTAATAGACATCGCTCATCCCCTGGACCACAACATACAGAAAAAATTAGGAAATACACCGAACTAGCAGAAGAAATAAAGGCAATGTGGAAGATGGAGAAAGTTCAGATAACCCCAGTTGTCATTCCAGTAACGGGTCTCATACCACCAGAGTTACTTAATGAATTCAAAAAACACAACTTACCACAACATACAATACTAGAAATGCAAAAATCAACTATATTAGAAACGTGTAGGATAGTAAGGAAAATTATTAAATAAGTCAACAAGGTATGAGTTTTGGAGAATAATAATAATAATAATAATAATAATAATAATAATAATAATAATAATGGAAAGTACTGATTACTACAAATATTTAGGATTCAACCAACAAATTGGATTAGAGCATACAACACTGAAGGAAGAGTTAAAACAAAAATACAAACACAGACTAACAGTCATACTTAAAACAGAACTATCAGCACGAAATAAAACCAAAGCAATTAACACGTACGCAATACCAATACTAACGTACTCAATGGGAGTAATTAAATGGAGTGATACAGATCTCGAAAGCCAAAACACCTTAACCCGATCGCAATGTCACAAACACAGAATACATCATATACACTCAGCAGTGGAACGATTTACACTTAACAGAAGAGAAGGGGGAAGAGGTTTCATAGACATTAAAAATATGAACTACACTCAGGTAGACAACTTGAGAAAATACTTTGTAGAAAGAGGGGAAACAAGCAAAATCCATAAAGCCATCATACACTCTGAAACATCAGGCACACCCCTAAAATTTTCCAGCCATACATACAACCCGACAGATAGAATAATAACACCAGCAACAAAGAAAGGAAAAACACTACATGGAAAACATCCACAACATCTAGCACAACAACATATAGACTTAGAGGCATCCAACATGTGGCTCACAAAGATGAATATCTTCGGTGAGACAGAGGGGTTTATGATCGCAATCCAAGACCAAACGATAAACACCAGATACTACAGCAAACATATAATAAAGGACCCAAATACACAAACAGACAAATGTAGACTATGCAAACAGCACATAGAAACAATTGACCATATAACGGGAGGCTGCAACATACTAGCAAATACAGAATACACCAGAAGACATGATAATGTAGCGAAACACATACATCAACAGCTTGCGAAGCAATACAACCTTATAGAAGAAATCACCCCTACGTACAAATATACACCACAAAACATACTAGAAAACGACAATGCTAAACTATACTGGAACAGATCAATCATCACAGACAAGACAATACCGCAGAACAAACCGGACATCACACTAATAACAAAAAACAACAAAACCACTTACTTAATAGAAATCTCCATACCTAACACGCACAATCTACAAAACAAAATTGGAGAGAAAATTGAAAAATACATCCGTCTCTCAGAAGAAATTAAAGACATGTGGCACCAGGACAGAGTGATTATAATACCCATAATATTATCTAACACAGGAGTTATACCAAGAAATCTACACGACAGCATTCAGAAATTACAACTTCATCCAACAACATACATACCACTACAGAAGTCCGTCATAATAGATACTTGCTCTATAACTAGAAAATTTTTAAATGAGAACTACAGGGAATAATAAAAACAGAATGGAAACTATGCTTGACCTGACGTCCGCATATATTCCTAAACTAACCAGAGAATATCTGAGAAAGGAAGAAGATAATAATAATAATAATAATAATAATAAACCACACAGGATATGGAGCAACTATTAGAGCGGATCGAAACTCAACAACCATAAGTCATCTATTCTTTATGGATGATCTGAAACTATATGCCGCGTGCACAAAACACCTAGAATCCAACTGAAAACTCATGCACCAGTGGAGCACAGATGTCGGAATGTCGTTTGGTATGGAAAAATGCCAAACTGTATCGGTTGAAAAGGGAAAGCTAAAAGAAGGAGAACCTATAGAACTAGAGCCAGGCAAATATATTGAAGCCATGACAGACAAACCCTACAAGTACTTAGGAATCCTTCAGACACACAAGATAGAACATAAAGAAATAAAAGCCATATTAACCACCGAATTCGAAAAACGCCTTTACAACCTCTTAAAAAGTAAGCTAAATTCAAGAAACCTTACCACGGCCATAAATAGCTACGCCATATCCGCTCTTCAGTACTCCTTCGGAATAATTAAATGGACTCAAATGGACCTGGAAGCAGTAAACAGAAAGATTAGAACCGAGCTAACAAAACATAGAAAACACCATCCAAAAGCGTCCGTCGAAAGGGTAAATTTACCTAGAGAAAAAGGAGGTAGAGGAATAAAAGATGTTGTGGAAGCTTGCACTCAGCAAATTGCAGGCTTGAGGAGTTTTTTCCGCCACCAAAATAGTCAACTTCATAAAGCCATAGTGAAAACAGATACGGGTTATACACCTTTAAACCTAAGCATGGAAAACTTTACGCCCTTTAATACACGAAATGAGGAAGATAAAATTAGAAATTGGCGTTCAAAAGAATTGCACGGAAGATTCATTAATGATTTACAGAAAGACACGATAGATCAAGCTAAATCGGTTGAATGGCTTAAAACTGGAACGCTGTTCCCAGAAACTGAAGGTTTTATGGTTGGTATACAAGATCAGGTTATAAAAACGAGGAATTACCAAAAGTATATCTTGAAGGAAGAAATACCAACAGATAGGTGCAGAAAGTGCAACAGAAGTCAAGAAACGATTGAACACATTCTTTCTAGTTGCCAAAGCATAGCTGAAACTAAATATCTGGAACGACACAACAAAGTTGCCACAGTAGTATACCTAGAAGTACTGAAAAAACTTAACCTTGATCCACAAAACAACGAGCCATATTACAAATATAAGCCCCCTCCAGTTATCGAAAATCAGTATGTTAAGATCTACTGGGATAAAACTATCATGACGGACGTAACAGTACGACACAACAGACCGGACATCACAGTCATTAATAAACAATCCAAGCAAGCTCTGCTTATTGACATATCGATCCCAAATAATTCTAACACAGAAAGCAAATACAATGAAAAACTAAGCAAATACGCCGAGCTAAGGACTGAAATAAAAGAATTGTGGAATCTTAAAGAAGTCAAGATCATTCCAGTTGTTTTATCCTGCATTCCCAAGAAACTAAGTACTTCCCTCAAAGACATTGATATTCCTGAGTCAACCTACTGATTAATGCAAAAATCTGTAATCCTAGATGCGACAAACATTGTTAGGTCATTTCTAGAATAGTGACACCCAACGAAAGTCTTGCTGTTGAGGCCGACTGTCGTTGAAACACACCGGCTGTAAATCCGGTGACACAAAAAGGAAAATAATAATAATAATATTTTCAACAAAAACATATATGATCCTTATGCACTTCTAATGCACCAATTTGCTCCGTGAATTATTTTCTTTGCACCACATTCCTTGAGAGGCAACAGCTGTGTGTTTGTGGGGTAGGGGGGTTGGCAAATAAAATTAGTTCGAAAAATCCGTCGATAAAAACTACTGGTCCTAAACGTTCGTTTTGAGAAAGCTACTGTGTTAGTGAAACGCGTCAATCAGTTTAAATTGAACATTAGTTCAAATAAATGAAGTTTTGAACAAATTAAATTGTTTTATTTATAAAAATCTTGCAACTAGCTTAATAAAGAACTGGAGGGCAAGATTCGGTAACAAAACATACAGAGTTATACATCATATGTATCACATTATTGTAGAGAAAAACTCAAAAAAGATACCTTAGATTAGAATTAAACATTTCTATTATGTTGAGAAATGCGAGAATCTCAAATTGCCAAAGAACCAGATTCCCAAGGAATGGCTGTACAGAGTTCAATTTGATATTTCATACCCCTGGCAAAGACGCATGTGATGATTATGCTAAAGACATAAACCTCCTAGCTGAAAATAAGGATGTAAATTAATATAAGGACTATAAAGCAAGAACAGAAGCTGCATCATGAAGGGGCTGATAGAAGAAACTTACTGCTATGGCAGATCTTCAGAAATGTTTGTTTCTCAAATGGCCATTCCTTTTCTTCAAGGAAACTGTGGACGTTGAATTTAACCGCATTCGAAGCCACCTCAAACCTCAAACAGCGCTCATAATATTATTTGGAATAAACGCAATGGACAATGTGGTGCAACCGAAATTGGGTCCTGTATTATAAAATGGGCCACTGACTTGCTGCCTCTTGCGGTGCAAGAAATAACGATTTGGTCGGGCAACTGTCAGAACCAAAATCTAAATCTGAAAATAGTTGTTGCCCATATGTGAATTGTGAGACGATGTCCATATACCGGGTGTCCCGGGACTAATGGGAAAAAAGTCAGGAGCGTACAATCTGAGCCAAAATAATGTTAGTACTTCATATAAACTTTTTCTATTCAGGCCCTCGTTTTGGAGTTATAGGCCTCCAAAGTTATAATTTTGAATTTGGTTTTTATTTTTATTTTTTGTACTAGTTATTTGATCTTTATAAAATTTACGGCAAAGCTATAATGTACGTGTATGTTTATTTTGGAAAGGTAAACAGATTTACAGTAGTGCCTTGAAGACAGGGACGGACTACTCGCAATGGTTAGTGATCCAAAAATTCTGCAGGGATGGCACACCCTGTATGAAATTATCGAAATTCACTTCCCTACACATTAAGCTAACGAAAAGGTACTCTTGTTGGAATTCGATAAAATAAGCCGTTTGGCTAATATTTACAGTTTTATTAATGCACTACGTACCAATTTACCTAACTAACTTATTAATACGATATTCAAGATTTACCTACAGTACTACAAAAAAATAATTTAACGATAGCAGAAGATAAAAAACATTAACGACTTATTATTTGGTAAAAACTTTTTAAAAGTGTTTTTACCGTTTATCAAGTAACCATAGGATTAGTTGTCAAACACTGTGTAGAATAGTTCGTAGTCAGTACTTGTCAATAATTCATAAGTTCTTAATTTAACAGTTACAATGGCAGAATTCACTTTTATTGAGTACGCAGATATGCATTTAATGTATGGACTGGTTTCTCGAAACTTTTTAGAGACCAGAAGGATTTATGCAGAACATTTTATAAACAGAGCATTGCCAGACAGACGAATGTTATGTTTGAGCGTATTGATCTCAGGTTATGGGAATGAATGAGTAAATGTAATTTTCCATGTGTACAAAACAGAGTTTTACACTTTAGGAAGTTTTTTGCCAAAAAAAGGTGGAGAAGGTCCAGTACGAAGCGTACGTACTGCGGCAGTTGAACCAGACTTGTTAAATGCAGTTGATAACGAACCATCAACGAGCTTACGAAAATTATCAAGAAAATATAACGTCTCGAAATCAGTTGTTCATCGTGTCCTAAAAGAACAGCTGTTATATCTTTTTCACTTGAAAAAAGTACACAGTATGACAGTGGCTGATTATTCGGTTTCACCAGAGATGGAGTCATAAATTCTGATAATATGCATTTATGGGATTATGTGAATTCACATGGCATTATCCAAACTAGGAGCCAGCATAAATTCATGGTTAATGTTTGGGCAGGAATAGTTGGCAATCATTTGATAGGGCCATACTTTATTGACGGTACTTTGACCGATCAGAGATATTTGGATTTTTTACAAAATGAATTATGGAACCTGTTTGATGATGTGCTGCTACAAACTCGTAGGAATTTATGGTTCATGCATGATGGGGCCCCTCCTCATTTCAGTTTAGATGTACGACAGCATTTACACACAAGGTTTCCTAATAGATGGATTGGTCGTGGAGGCCCTTTTCAATGGCCACCGCGACCAGGGGACGTTAATCCTATGGATTTCTTTCTCTAGATTATCTCAAAAGTAAGGTATACGGATCACCAGTGCAAACAAGACAAGATTTATTAGACAGAATTGTGTTGCACTGCAATGTTATTAGAAATAATGTGGGATTGCTCTTTCAAGTGCAAAGAAACAACCTACGTAGGCTTAGAATGTGCGTGGAAGTGGGAGGAGATCATATTGAACATTTATTAGAATGACGTTAGTTTTTGTTTTTGTTCTTGTTCAGGAAGTAGTTTTAGTCCTTGTGTTTTTTGGGGTTATCTTAATGGTTTAATAATGTTTTGTTCGTAATTTTGATTAAAAGCAACTAATTACGTTGTTTGCGTACCTATATAATTCCCATTAAATAAGTTCTCAATGTTTTTATCATCTGCTATCATCAAATTATTTTTAGGACATGCCACAGATGATCTCTATTGATTTTCAGCTCATCTGAGCCAATACAACAGGTGCTACAGTACTTTAAGTACGATATTTTTGTCATTTTTGGAGAAGTCTCAGTTTGTTAGCACGATACAGCCTCCGGAGTATATACAAGTGACCAATTTTATGATTGGATATTATTCAGAGCGTCTCAAAGATGAACTCAATTGGTATTCAGCTCACTAAAGCAAGTACAACGATTTGCTATGGTACTTGAGGTCATTTTTGGAGAATTTTCAGTTTGTTAGCACGATACAGCCTCCAGAGAGTATACGATGGATCAATTTTATGATTGAATATTGTTCAAAGTTTCTCACAGATGTACCCTATTGATTCTCAGTTGACTAGAGCGAGTACAGCGGGTCCTATAAATCCAGATATACTAAATTTTTGGTTATTTTTCGAGATATTTCGGTTTGATTGCACGATACATCCTCCGAAGTGTATACAAGTAACAATTTTATGATAGAATATTTTTCAGGGCCACAGATGCGGAAAAGTTAGTTTTAATCTTTAAAACCGGTTATTATTTTGTAGTACTGTAGGTAAATCTTAGAAATCGTATTAATAAGTTAGTTAGGTAAATTGGTACGTAGCGCAATAATAAAACTGTAACTATTAGCCAAACGGATTATTTTATCGAATTCCAGCAAGAGTACCTTTTCGTTAGCTTAATGTGTGGGGAAGTCAATTTCGATAATTTCATACAGGGTGTGCCATCCCTGCAAAATTTTTGGATCACTAACCATTGCGAGTAGTCCGTCCCTGGCTTCAAGGCACTACTGTAAATCTGTTTACCTTTCCAAAATAAACATATTATAGCTTTACCGTAACTGTTATAAAGATCAAATAACTAGTACAAAAAATAAAAACCAAATTCAAAATTAAAACTTTGAAGGCCTATAACTCGAAAACGAGGGCCTGCATAGAAAAAGTTTATATGAGGTACTAAAATTATTTTGGCTCACATTGTACGCTCCTGACTTTTTTCCCATTAGTCCCGGGACACCCTGTATAAGAGTGAAAAATCACAAATTTTTCTTGAAAGGTCACACACATATGGAGGCCGATATGGAACATTCCATAATTGAAAGAAAAAAATCAATGCTAAAGAAATTTGAGATAATAGTTTCTAGAGATTGGGCACAATTCATAAGGTCTTGCTGTGGCAAAATAAAATTCAATGTCGACGAAATGGAAATTTACCATTTTAAAATTTATCTACTTGAATACAAAACTCTACAAATCTAATCTCGTTAGTAGAAAAAAAGTACAAATGGAGGGCTATTTAGTATTTCAAAAGCGGTTCTGATTTCAAAATCTATTTTAGTTAAGAAACATCTTTTGAGATTAACCTGAAGATATTTGCTGTATTCTTTTTACCAGGTTTAACTGAGTCACTCAGTTGGTCTCAGTAAATCAGGAAAAAGTATACGTTCTTTTAATATGGCTAAAGTTGAGTTCAAAGTGAGACTACCTAAGAAATCAGTATATTAATATAAAAAAGGTGAATTCAAACCTACTTTACATTGTCAATATCCATGCAGAAAGACTATTGGAAATTTAAATGTGTAAAACCCACGGGCAACTTTAGTTTTAGTGGGAATTCCATGTTTATTTACATGTAAACAACAATTTTTATGTAAACCATGTAATAACATTTTTGATAAATAAACTTATTATTATTATTATTATTATTAAGTAAAGTTGCAAAAACGGACATCCAACCTTTTGATACTACGGTACAGATTTATATGTAGTAATTTAATAACTTATTTTCTTTAGTAAAATTTTACAAACTTATTGTCATGAGTGACATATTTTTTATTAAAATTAATTCTAACATAGTAGAGTTTTTTACAATGGCAATTCTGACAAAATTCATAAAATATTTACCTTCCCATCGTTCCTAATCTGCGTCTATAGCTGTAGCTCCAACATTAACACAGTTTTCCAAATCTTAGTTGAACGAAATTTTTATATAAAATATATTAACTGAGTAGGAATTTAAAAACTGTATTTAATCATAAGACACATTGTATATATAAAATTTCGTTTCAATATTGTCGTTATTTTCTTTAGAAAGTATCCATTTATAACTTATAAAGAACTAATAATACCAACCAAGTATCTTTGTTGAGAGAAACCGGGTCTACTACTTCTTCATATTTACAAACATCACGCGAAATAACACTTTCCAATGCTGTAATTCAGATTTATTTGCTAATAAATCGTTCAAGGTAAATGCGTTGTTTACAGTTTTGCATTTTGTCACGTCTTTATGCACATTGTTACGAGATTATTTTGATGTACCTACGAGTATTCTTCAAACATTTCATGTTATAGAAAAGGATATTTATTATACAAATATTGAATTATTGATGACACAAGAACAAGACAAGTTAAACCTACTCAACTAATTGTGAATGAAGAATTTTATACTCGGTAGTTGTAGAAAATATGATTAAATAACCGGACTGATGTTCCTACCAGCAAACTGCAAGTATGCCGAGACATATTTGATCCTTCCCCCATCTTAAGCTCGCTAGACAAGCAATCTAGTTGCTCAGTTTAACTGTAGCAATCTATTAAATTAGTCTACGCACTAGTAACGTGTCTGAAAAATGCCAAGCGGATCAAATAATTAAATTGTTACCCTTGTTAATCTAGGAAAAACTACCACAAAGCTTAAGTAACGTTAAAAGAAATCTACGGGAATGAAATTTCATCCGATCGATGTCGAAAAAATTGCTGAACTGGTCCCCGCTGATTGTCATCTGAGCATCCGAAGACTCGCGGAAATAGCAGGAATCGACAAAGGAAGTGTTCTCCTCCTCACTCCCGAACAAAAGGAATTAAGACAGAACATTTACACTGACATACTAAACAAATCGCCACTGATCAGTGACGGATAATGACCTTAGCGACCCCAACTTGGGGTAGCCAGTATTCCAGAAGTTTCGAACAACTTATTTTCCAGCCGTAATCAAAGGTGGCATTGGGTAATAGTCAACAACGTCCCTACAGGCTTTACCGCAAATCATATTGTACACCATGTTAAAGAAAAGCTGGGTTTTACAGAGTTCATTCATTGCTTTCCCTTAATCAATTCAAACAACTGCTAGCAAATTGTTTAACAATAATGTATGGCCACTTGGAGTTTCATTAAAATGGTCTGTTGAATCTTCATTGTCCCAAAAAGCCTAGCCTCCTCCGACGATGGATTTCTTCAGCCTGGAAAATTAATCAAGTAATATGGTCTGTAAGTAAAAGTTCTAACCCTTCTCGTTTCGTAGTAGTAGCCATCACATCTGACAAACATGCTACATCCGTATGTAAATCAAACAGCTTTCGTGTAATAAATCATTTCAGTTTGCAAAAGATTCACACAATGACACTAGGAGGAGTCATCGCTGGACCCGATGACTCCTCCTACGGTTAGATTAACACAGGAATCATCTACTGAAGGTAATCGTTATATTATGCCTAGATTAAGAGAACCGGCTTTTTTATCATTTCTCAAGTTATTCCTCGCCTATCTACATGACCAACCATCGTCTGTATATTTTGAAGGTTATACTTCCACAAGTGTAAAGGTGTTTTTAACACCCGAGGGTCTACCCGTTGATCTCATAGCTTTAAGGGAAATTTATCATAACTTTCATGATTTTTATGGCATAAGGTCAGTTGAAGTAGATGAAGATTCATCCACCTACAGAACTTACATCACCTGTGAACGGAGAATTCACCAAAAAAAATTAGAGAGTGTAATAGCCCTTTACTGCCGATTCGTCGAAAAAAAATTTTTAGATGATAGGACGTGTCCAGAGAAACTAGAATCCTCACTTAGTTTTAAGGAAGGTAAATTAAGAATGGTTCTAATTAATATTCAGTCAATACGCAATAAAACGGACGAGTTGTATTTGTTTTTGGAGGAATTGGGGTTCCCGCAGATAGTTGCTATTACTGAACACTGGCTACAAGCAAACGAACCTGTTTTTATTGAAAAATATCGAGTTATTAGTAGATAGTAAATCAGCTCACTGTGGAGCCCTAATTTTATCTTCTGGCGAGGACTTCTCGGCTGTATTAAAATATTATATCTATTTACAGACCACCTCAATCAAATGTTCAATCTTTTTCTAAATTTACTTGACGCTCTGCCTGTTAAGAGCATGAAATTTTTATGTGGTAATTTTAATATTGACTTTACTAATGATTGTGCCACTCTTTGATACATATTTTTGACTCGTTTAATTTAAATATGCACGTGGATTCACCAACTCGTACTACTAAAACAACTACTTCAATTTTAGATTACATAATTTCTCTCAACAAAATGTCATAGCTAATGTTTAGCAAATTATTGGATTGATCTTTCTGAAGATATTGAGTCTAAATTTTTGGACTTTCTTAATAAAATTATCAGGTGCTTCAATACATAATTTCCACTTCGCTCTCGTAAAACTAAACAACACAAATCATGGTCTACGAAAGGAACACGTACTTCATCTAAGAATATGAGATCACTCATGTACATTAAAAAATTCACAGACAATAGTATCGCGATCAATTACAGACAAGCCAGACTAAGATGGCAGAAACAATAATTATTTTTCCAACGTTAACAACGAATACGAAAAGTGTATTGGACCATGAACAAAAGAATTAACTTTCCTATTCATTGTTTAACATAGGAATAGAACTTATTATTGCAACAATATTAGTCTGGCTTCTCTGTAATAGATGGTGATACATGTTAATAATAGTGGTATTTTTGTTTTTACATTTAACAATTTTACACTAACGTTACTTTCTGTTTTAAAAGAAATTGTTGTATTCGTTGCTGAAGATATTATCTTTGAAATATTATTAGAAATATTTCCTGCATATGTGACGGTTTTATAAGTTTTAATTTCATCAGCTTGTTTAGGATATATTAGTTGTAATGCCACTTTTTCCTCTTTTTTACTAATTAGCTTATTTATCATATCTAATGGATAACCGTTAGATGTTGCTATTTGTCTAATTGTATTAATCTCTCTATCAAAATTACATTTGTTCATAGGAACTGAAAAAGCTCTATGTATCATTGAATTATATGCTGCTAGTCTGTGTGACACAGGGTGGTTAGAATTGAATGGAATTGTTACATCAGTTTGTGTTGGTTTTCGGTAAATTGAATAATCAAGTACATTATTAACTCTTTGAATTTTTAAATCAAGAAAATTGATTGAGCTATTTTCTTCAATTTCTAATGTAAATTTAATTTTCGGGTGTAAATTATTGATGTGGTTGAAAAATACATCTAATTGTCGTTCACTACCCATAAAACAAGCTAATATGTCATCTACATATCTATACCAAAATAAAATATTTTTCGAAATATTACTTTCAAAGATCTTTCTTTCTAAATTGTCCATAAAAATGTTTGCTAAAATAGGTGATATAGGGCTTCCCATTGGTAAACCTTCATTTTGAATATATATCTTATTGTCAAAAGTGAAATAATTCTGATTAATGCATACATCAAATAAATTAAGTATATCTGATATTATTCCTGGATTAATATTTTTATCTTCTAGTAATTTTCTTACAAGTATTAGACATTCTTTAGGAGGAATTTTAGTAAACATGTTAGTTACATCGAACGATATGAGTTTATAGTTATCTTGTAAGTGGATTGCTTTCAACTTTTTGATTAGTTCTATTGAAATTCTAATTGAGTACTGAGATCCATATCCGTAAGTATTGAGTATATTGTTGAGCTTCTTTGCCAATATATTATTAGGAGCATTAACATAAGAGACTACAGGTCTAATTGGTTTCGTTATTTTATGTAATTTAACTGTTCCATATAATTGTGAACAATGAGGATTCTTATGTATGATATACCTCTTTTCGTAATCATTTAAAAGATAATTTGAATTATTAACAATATCCCTCACATCATTAGAAAACTTCTTTGTTCGGTCTGCTTTAAGAACTTTTACATCGCTGGATTCTATAAAGTTATATACTTTGGAATTGTAATTTTCAGTCGTCAAAATGACAGTAGCGTTCCCCTTATCAGATTTTGTAACTGTTATGTTTATGGGTAGTGAACGACAATTAGATGTATTTTTCAACCACATCAATAATTTACACCCGAAAATTAAATTTACATTAGAAATTGAAGAAAATAGCTCAATCAATTATGTTGATTTAAAAATTCAAAGAGTTAATAATGTACTTGATTATTCAATTTACCGAAAACCAACACAAACTGATGTAACAATTCCATTCAATTCTAACCACCCTGTGTCACACAGACTAGCAGCATATAATTCAATGATACATAGAGCTTTTTCAGTTCCTATGAACAAATGTAATTTTGATAGAGAGATTAATACAATTAGACAAATAGCAACATCTGACGGTTATCCATTAGATATGATATATAAGCTAATTAGTAAAAAAGAGGAAAAAGTGGCATTACAACTAATATATCCTAAACAAGCTGATGAAATTAAAACTTATAAAACCATCACATATGCAGGAAATATTTCTAATAATATTTCAAAGATAATATCTTCAGCAACGAATACAACAATTTCTTTTAAAACAGAAAGTAACGTTAGTACAAAATTGTTAAATGTAAAAACAAAAATACCACTATTAAAGAAGTCAGGTATATATAAACTCAAATGTCCAGAATGTAATGCTGTCTATTTGGGTCAGACCCTTAGGAATTTTGAAATCCGATACAGTGAGCACTTACGAGCATACAGATTAAAACAACCAGATAAATCCCACTACACAAAACATCTACTTGACACCAATCATTCATTGACACCTAACACAAAACTAGAAGTACTGCATATTTGTGAAAAGAAACAAGAACTGGATTTCCTTGAAGAACTGGAAATTAGAAGACATTTAAGAAACCCACAATATGAAGTTGTCAATGAACAGTTAAATCTAGGGAATTCTCCACTAATAAACTGTGTTCTTAAGTGATAATTGTAAAAATCAGCAGATATAGTTTTCCTGGTTTTCTATATCATTGCACAGTTATACTGATCTTAATTGGAAAAATGATATCCAGGATATCACCATAGGGCTAATAGTATCTAAGCTTCAATATTTGTAATATCACATCTTCTTCTTTTTTTCTATAAACATATATTAAGCCAATTACAAGCTAGGTTACTTCTTGGTCTAGCCAAAAATAACTACTAAACATCAGGTAGGCATAAAATGAAATGTAACTACTGTCATTCTGACGATGATATTGATTTATCGAAACAATTGTCAATTTTTTAGAATTTTCAATAACTTGTATTATATTGTGGAATTAACTAGAGACCTTGAGTTTCATTTAAAAACACTAATATGAGCATATTCCACGAAGTATGGGTCGAGACAGTCAATTTCATTTAATAGGTATAATAATTATTCATTATGCAATATTAGTCTGGCTACTCTGCAATAGATGGAGAAACTAGATAATAATAATCTTAATGTTATTAGATTGTGTAAATACAAGTAAATGCAATATTTCTTGTGAACTAAATACACCATCGTATTCAAATAAAATCAACCCAACTAATTCTTTTGTTCAAGTTCCAATACAGCTTTTCGTATGCGGTGTTTAGCATAGGTAAAATAATTATTCTTTCTTGCATATTAGTCTGGCTTCTCTACAATAGATGGCGATACTAGTTAATAATAATTTTAATCTAATTAGATTGTGTAGAGGCAAGTAAATGAAATATTTCTCATGAAATAAAATACACCTTCGTATTTAATTATGATTATCCAATTTAATTATTTTGTTCATGGTTCAAATCAGCTTTCCGTATTCGTTCCTAACCTAGGTATACTATTTAAACTTTATCCTATATTAGTCTGGCTTGTCTGAAAGAGAATAAATTAAATTGTGTAGCAGTAAGTAAATGCAATATATCTCAAGAAATGAATACACCTTTGTATTTAATCATAATTATCTAAGTTAGTTCTCTCTGTCATGATCCAAATCAGATTTTTGTATTCGCTCTTAACATATGTAATTATCCATTATGCTTTATTATTCTGCCTTTCCTGCAGTAGATGGCGATACCTGATAATAATAATTTTATTGTAATTAGATTGTTTGAGAACAAGTAAATGCAATATTTCGTATGAAATAAAAAGAACCTTTGTATTCAATTATAATTAACCCAGTTAATTCTCTTCTTCATGGTCCAATATAACTTTTCGTATTCCTTGTTTAACATAGGTATACTATATATTTTTTTCTGAAATTTTAGTCCAGCTACTCTGCAATCGATGGCGAAACCAGTGATTAATACTTTCAATTTAATTAGATCGTGTAGAAGCAAGTAATTGCAATGATTCTAATGAAATAAAGTACAACTTCGTATTTGATTATGATTATGTAAGTTCTTTGATTCATGGTCAATCACCTTTTCGTATTAATTATTTAATATAGGTATAGTAACTATTCTTTTCACAATATTAGTCGGGTATCTCTGCAATAGATGGCGATACATGATAATAATGAGTTTAATCCTAGATTATGTACACAAGGGTTTAATTTAATTAGTTTGTGTAGGATCCAGTAACAGTAATTGCTATGAAATGAAACGAACCGTTGCATTTGAATAGAAAATAACCCAGTTAATTCATTTGCTCATGATCTAATACAGCTTGACGTATTCGTTTTTTAACACAGGTATTTCAATTTTTCTTTTTACAATATTAGTCTGGCTGCTCTACAATAGATGGCGATAGCAGTCATTAATAATTTCAATTTTAATAGATTGTGTAGAAGCAAGTAAATGCAATGATTCTCATGAAATAATGTACACCTGTAGTTAATTACGATTATCTGAGTTAATTCTTTTGTTAACGGTCCATGGTCCAAATCAGCTTTTCGTATTCATTCCTAACATAAGTATAATAATTATTCTTTATATTTTATTATTCTGGCTTCTCTGCAATATATCGGGATACTAGTTAATAATAATTTTATTTTAATTGGAATGTATAGGAGCAAGTAAAATGAAATAGACCGTTGTATTTAATTGAAAGTTACCCAGTTAATTCTTTTGTTCATGGTCCAATACATCTTTTCGTATTCATTGTTTAATATGGGTGGTATAGTAATTATTCTTTCTACAATATTAGTATGACTGCTCTGCAATAGAGTTAGTTATTAATAACTTCAATTTAATTAGATCGTGTAGAAGCAAGTAAATGCAATGATTCTCATGAAATAAAATAATTTAAATGTATTTTTGGAGAATTGCGAAAAATGCAATATTTTCCATGCTATAGTTCAGGTACATATTTGTCGAAAACTTTTTTTGCTCTCAAAAAATACTGAAATTATGAGGAATGGGGTTCTATGGTACGACAAATCGACTGGTGTTGTCCATTTGTCGATGAGATGAATGATTCTAATTTTATGGGAGGATTTAAATTTGAAGAAAAAATGCCTTCATATAAAAAATCACACTGACCAAAATAATAAGATCATTCGTTTAATTTTTTAGTACAGTACTGACAAAGGTTCAGTCTATGAAGAAAAGAATCAGGAGAGCACTAAAACGATGCAATTTAGAAGTAGAGTGTGTCAAACTTAGAGTATGGAATGAAGAGGGGTGAAATCAAATAAACATAGTTACTGTAAAATTAATAACTCTAATCTTTCTTTTTACACCAATATCAAGCTCAACAAAAAGCTGAGAATTGAAAAAAAAATTAGTTTTCAAAAACACCATTGAAATATATTTAAAATTATGGCGGCAGCCAAATTTTTACTGATTAAATACGTTTTTCAGGTAGTAGACGATAATCTACAGCTGTCTGGATAGCAGAATATCATCGAGCAAACTCCTATCAATCTTTTGACACCAATATCAAGCTGAGCAAACAGCTGAGAATTGGAAAACAAATTAGTTTCCAAATATATCATTGAAATATTTTTAAAATTATGGCGAGAGCGCGATTTTTACAGATTAAATACGCTTTTGAGGTAGTAGACGTTAATCTACCGCTGTCTAAATAGCACAATATCATCAAGCAAACTCCTATCAATCTTTTGACACCAATGTAAAGCTGAGCAAACAGCTCAGAATTGGAAAAAAATTAGTTTCCAAAAATATCATTGAAATATTTTTAAAATTATGGCGGGAGCGCGATTTTTACAGATTAAATACGTTTTTGAGGTAGTAGACGTTAATCTACCGCTGTCTAAATAGCACAATATCATCAAGCAAACTCCTATCAATCTTTTGACACCAATATCAAGCTGAGCAAACAGCTAAGAATTGGAAAAAAAATTAGTTTCCAAAAATATCATTGAAATATTTTTAAAATTATGGCGGGAGCGCGATTTTTACAGATTAAATACGTTTTTGAGGTAGTAGACGTTGATCTACCGCTGTCTAAATAGCACAATATCATCAAGCAAACTCCTATCAATCTTTTGACACCAATATCAAGCTGAACAAACAGCTGAGAATTGAAAAAAAAATTAGATTTCAAAAATATCATTGAAATATATTTAAAATTATGTGGTTCTTTGGTACGACAAATCGACTGGTGTTGTCCATTTGACGATGTGATGAATGTTTCAAATTTTAGCAGAGTATGTAAATTGGAAGGAAAGATGCCTCCACTTAAAAAATCACAGACCAAAATAATAAGATCATACGTTTAATTTTTTAGTAAAGTACTGACTTATGAAGAAAAGAATCAGGAGTGCACTACAACGATGCTATTTAGAAGTAGATTGCTTCAAACTTAGAGTATGGAATGAAGAGGGGTGATATCAAATATCCATAATTACTGAAAAATTAATAGAGTTAGGACATTAACAAAGTCACCCATCGATTTGAGACGAAATTTCATCTAATCGAGCATGTTTCGAGCGGAAGATAGGCCAAAAATGTATTTTTGGAGAATTGCGAATAATGCAATATTTTCCATACTATAGTTCAGGTACATATTTGTCGAAAAATATTTTTTCTCTCAGAAAATACTGAAATTATGAGGAATGGGGTTCTTTGGTACGACAAATCGACTGGTATTGTCCATTGGTCGATGAGATGAATGATTCAAATTTTATGGGAGGATTTGAACCGGAAGAAGAAATGCCTTCATATAAAAAATCCCACTGACCAAAATAATAAGATCATTCGTTTAATTTTTCAGTAAAGTACTGACTTATGAAGGAAAACATCAGGAGTGCATTACAACGATGCGATTTAGAAGTAGAGTGCGTCAAATCAATCATCAATAATTACTGAAAAATCAATGGAGTTAGGAAATTAACAAAGTCACTCATCGATTGAGACGAAATTTCATCTATTAGAGCACCTTTCGAGAGAGAGATAGGCCAAAAATGGATTATTGAAGAATTGCGAAAAATGCAATATTTTCCATACTATAGTTCAGGTACATATTTGTCGAAAAATATTTTTTCTCTCAGAAAATACTGAAATTATGAGGAATGGGGTTCTTTGGTACGACAAATCGCCTGATTATGTCCATTTGTCGATGAGATGAATAATTCAAATTTTATGGGAGGATTTAAATTGAAAGAAAAGATGACTTCATATAAAAAAGAACACCGACCAAAATAATAAGTTCATTCGTGTAATTTTTTAGTAAAGTACTGACAAACGTTTAATCTATGATGGGAATAATCAGGAGAGCACTAAAACGATGCGATTTAGAAGTAGAGTGCGTCAAACTTAGAGTATGGAATGAAGAGGGGTGATATCAAATATCCATAATAACTGAGAAATTAATAGAGTTAGGACATTAACAAAGTCACCCATCGATTTAAGACGAAATTTCATCTAATCGAGCATGTTTCGAGCGGAAGATAGGCCAAAAATGTATTTTTGGAGAATTGCGAATAATGCAATATTTTCCATAGAATAATAAGATCATTCGTTTAATTTTTCAGTAAAG
Source organism: Galeruca laticollis (assembly GCA_963921935.1). Classification (NCBI taxonomy): domain Eukaryota; kingdom Metazoa; phylum Arthropoda; class Insecta; order Coleoptera; family Chrysomelidae; genus Galeruca; species Galeruca laticollis. The sequence continues at coordinate 64,907,651 of OY998185.1, read as the reverse complement.
TACTGACTTATGAAGGAAAAAATCAGGAGTGCATTACAACGATGCGATTTAGAAGTAGAGTTCAGGTACATATTTATCGAAAAATATTTTTTCTCTCAGAAAATACTGAAATTATGAGGAATGGGGTTCTCTGGTACAACAAATCGACTGGTGATGTCCATTTGTCGATGAGATGAATGATTCAAATTTTATGGGAGGATACAAATTGAAAGAAAAGGTGCCTTCATATAAAAAATCACACCGACCACAATAATAAGTTCATTCGTGTAATTTTTTAGTAAAGTACTGACAAAGGTTCAATCTATGATGGAAAGAATCAGGAGAGCACTAAAGCGATGCGATTTAGAAATAGAGTGTGTCATACTTATGTATGGATTGAAAAATAAATTCATTTTCGAAAATATCATTGAATTATTTTTTAAATTATGGCGGGAGCGCGATTTTTACTGATAAAATACGTTTTTGAGGTAGTGGACGTTAATCTACCGCTGTCTAAATAGCACAATATCATCAAGCAAACTCCTATCAATCTTTTGTCACCAATATCAAGCTGAACAAACAGCAGAGAATTGAAAAAAAAATTGGTTTTCAAAAATATCATTGAAATATATTTAAAATTATGTGGTTCTTTGGTACGACAAATCGACTGGTGTTGTCCATTTGACGATGAGATGAATGTTTCAAATTTTAGCAGAGGATGTAAATTGAAAGAAAATATGCCTCCACATGAAAAATAACACAGACCAAAATAATAAGATCATACGTTTAATTTTTTAGTAAAGTACTGACTTATGAAGAAAAGAATCAGAAGTGCACTACAACGATGCTATTAAGAAGTAGAGTGCTTCAAACTTAGAGAATGGAATGAAGAGGGATGAAATCAATGATCAATAATTACTGAAAAATCAATGGAGTTAGGAAATTAACAAAGTCACTCATCGATTGAAACGGAATTTCATCTATCAGAGCATCTTCCGAGAGAGAGATAGGCCAAAAATGCATTTTTGAAGAATTGCGAAAAATGCAATATTTTCTATACTATAGTTCAGGTACATATTTGTCGAAAAATATTTTTTCTCTGGTACGACAAATCGACTGGTGATGTCAATTTGTCGATGAGATGAATGATTCAAACTTTATGGGAGGATTTAAATTGAAAGAAAAGGTTGCCTTCATATAAAAAATCACACCGACCACAATAATAAGTTCATTCGTGTAATTTTTTAGTAAAGTACTGACAAAGGTTCAATCTATGATGGAAAGAATCAGGAGAGCACTAAAGCGATGCGATTTAGAAAGAGAGTGCGTCATACTAATGTATGGATTGAAAAATAAATTCATTTTCGAAAATATCATTGAATTATTTTTTAAATTATGGCGGAAGCGCGATTTTTACTGATGAAATACGTTTTTGAGGTAGTAGACGTTAATCTACAGCTGTCTGAATAGCAGAATATCATCGAGCAAAATCCTATCAATCTTTTGACACCAATATCAAGCTGAGCAAATTGCTGAGAGTTGGAAAAAAAATTAGTTTTCAAAAATATCATTGAAATATTTTTATAATTATGGCGGGAGCGCGATTTTTACTGATTAAATACGTTTTTGGGGTAGTAGACGTTAATCTACAGCTCTCTGGATACTAGAATATTATCAAGCAAACTTCTATGAATCTTTTGACACCAATATCAAACTGAGCAAACACCTAAGAATTGAAAAAAAAATTAGTTTTCAAAAATATCATTGAAATATTTTTAAAATTATGGTGGTAGCGCGATTTTTACTGATTAAATACGTTTTTGAGGTAGTAGACGTTAATCTACCGCTGTCTAAATAGCACAATATCATCAAGCAAACTCCTATCAATCTATTGTCACCAATATCAAGCTGAACAAACAGCAGAGAATTGAAAAAAAAATTAGTTTTCAAAAATATCATTGAAATATATTTAAAATTATGTGGCTCTTTGGTACGACAAATCGACTGGTGTTGTCCATTTGACGATGAGAAGAATGTTTCAAATTTTAGTAGAGGATGTGTGTGCACTACAACGATGCTATTAAGAAGTAGAGTGCTTCAAACTTAGAGTATGGAATGAAGAGGGGTGATATCAAATATCCATAATTACTGAAAAATGAATAGAGTTAGGACATTAACAAAGTCACCCATCGATTTGAGACGAAATTTCATCTAATCGAGCATGTTTCGAGCGGAAGATAGGCCAAAAATCTATTTTTGGAGAATTGCGAATAATGCAATATTTTCCATACTCAGGTTCAGGTAAATATTTGTCGACAAATATTTTTTCTCTCAGAAAATAGTGAAATTATGAGGAATGGGGTTCTATGATACGACAAATCGACTGGTGTTGTCCATTTTTGGATAAGATAATTGTTTCAAATATAAGGAGAGTATTTAAGTTAAAAGAAAACATGCATTCATATAAAAAATCGTACAGGCCAAAATAATGGAAATATTCATTCAATTTTTTGAGAAAGTATCGTCAAAGGTCTAATCTTTAATAAAAAATCAGGTGTGCACCACAATGATGCGATTCAGAAGTATAGTGCGTATAACTTGGAGTATCCAATGAAGAGGGTAAAATCAAGTATCGATAATTATTCAAAAAATTGATAGAGTTAGGGCATTAACAAAGTCATCCATCGATTTTAGATGAATCTTCATCTAATGGGACATGTTTCGAGAGGATGATAGGCCAAAAATATATTTTTGGAGAATTGCGAAAAATGCAATATTTTCCTTACTATATATAGTCCAGCTACATATTTGACGAAAAATATTTTTCCTCTCAAAAAATACTGAAATTATGAGAATAGGGGTTCTATGATACGACAAATCGACTGGTGTTGTCCATTTTTGGATAAGATAATTGTTTCAAATATTAGGAGAGCATTTAAGTTAAAAGAAAACATGCCTTCGTATAAAAAATTGAACAGACCAAAATAATGGGAATATTCATTCAATTTTTTGAGAGAGTATCGTCAAAGGTCTTATCTTTGATAAAAAATCAGGAGTGCACTACAGTGATGCGATTCAGAAGTAAAGTGCGTCAAACTTGGAGTATCCAATGAAGAGGGTAAAATCAAGTATCGATAGTTATTCAAAAATTGATAGAGTTCTGGCATTAACAAAGTCACCCATCGAATTTAGATGAGATTTCATCTAATCGTACATCTTTCGAGAGGATGATAGGCCAAAAATATATTTTTGGAGAATTGCGAATAATGCGATATTTTCCTTACTATAGTCCAGCTACATATTTGACGAAAAATATTTTTCCTCTCAAAAAATACTGAAACTATGAGAATAGGGGTTCTATGATACGACAAATCGACTGCTGTTGTCCATTTTTGGATAAGATAATTGTTTCAAATATTAGGAGAGCATTTAAGTTAAAAGAAAACATGCCTTCATATAAAAAATCGAACAGACCAAAATAATGGAAATATTCATTCAATTTTTTGAGAAAGTATCGTCAAAGGTCTAATCTTTGATAAAAAATCAGAAGTGCACTACAATGATGCGATTCAGAAGTAGAGTGCGTCAAACTTGGAGTATCCAATGAAGAGGGTAAAATCAAGTATCGATAGTTATACAAAAATTGATAGAGTTATGGCATTAACAAAGTCACCCATCGATCTTAGATGGAGCTTCATCCAATCGGACATGTTTCGAGATGACGATAGGCCAAAAATTCATTTTTGGAGAATTACGAAAAATGCAATATTTTCCTTACTATAGTCCAGCTACATATTTGACGAAAAATATTTTTCCTGTCAAAAAATACTCAAATTATGAGAATAGGAGTTCTTTGATACGACAAATCAACTGGTGTTGTCCATTTTTGAATGAGATAATTTTTTCAAATATAAGGAGAGCATTTAAGTTAAAAGAAAACATGCCTTCATATAAAAAATCGAACAGACCAAAATAATGGAAATATTCATTCAACTTTTTGAGAAAGTATCGTCAAAGGTCTAATCTTTGATGAAAAATCAGGAGTGCACTACAATGATGAGATTCAGAAGTAGAGTGCGTCAAACTTGGAGTGTCCAATGAAGAGGGTAAAATCAAGTATCGATAGTTATTCAAAAATTGATAGAGTTATGGCATTAACAAAGTCACCCATCGATTTTAGATGGAGCTTCATCTAATCGGACATGTTTCGAGAGGATGATAGGCCAAAAACATATTTTTGGAGAATTGCGAAAAATGCAATATTTTCCTTACTATATATAGTCCAGCTACATATTTGACGAAAAATATTTTTCCTCTCAAAAAATACTGAAATTATGAGAATAGGGGTTCTTTGATACGACAAAAGGACTGGTGTTGTCCATTTTTCGATGAGATAAATGGTTGAAATATTAGGAGAGCATTTAAGTTAAAAGAAAACATGCTATCATATAAAAAATCGAACAGGCCAAAATAAGGGAAATATTCATTAACTTTTCTGAGAAAGTTTCGTCAAAAGTCTAATCTTTGATAAAAAATCAGGAGTGCACTTCACTGATGCGATTCAGAAGTAGAGTGCGTATAACTTGGAGTATCCAATGAAGAGGGTAAAATCAAGTATCGATAGTTATTCAAAAATTGATAGAGTTAGGGCAATAACAAAGTCACCCATCGAATTTAGATGAGATTTCATCAAATCGGACATCTTTCGAGAGGATGATAGGCCAAAAATATATTTTTGGAGAATTGCGAAAAATGCGATATTTTCCTTACTATATATAGTCAAGCTACATATTTGACGAAAAATATTTTTCCTCTCAAAAAAACTGAAATTATGAGTATAGGGGTTCTTTGATACGACAAATCGACTGGTGTTGTCAATTTTTCGATGAGATGAATGGTTCAAATATTAGGAGAGCATTTAAGTTAGAAGAAAACATGCCTTCATATAAAAAATCGAACAGACCAAAATAATGGATAATAATAAGTTCATTCGTATAATTTTTTAGTAAAGTACTGACCAAGGTTCAATCTATGATGGAAAGAATCAGGCGAGCACTAAAGCGATGCGATTTAGAAAGAGAGTACGTCAAACTCATGTATGGATTGAAAAATAAATTCATTTTCGAAAATATCATTGAATTATTTTTTAAATTATGGCGGGAGCGCGATTTTTACTGATTAAATACGTTTTTGAGGTAGTAGACGTTAATCTACAGCTGTCTGAATACCAGAATATCATCGAGCAAACTCCTATCAATCTTTTGACATCAATATCAAGCTGACCAAACAGCTGAGAATTGAAAAAAAAATTAGATTTCAAAAAAATCATTGAAATATTTTTAAAATTATGTGGTTCTTTGGTACGACAAATCGACTGGTGTTGTCCATTTGACGATGAGATGAATGTTTCAAATTTTAGCAGAGGATGTAAATTGGAAGAAAAGATGCCTCCACATAAAAAATCACACAGACCAAAATAATAAGATCATACGTTTATTTTTTTAGTAAAGTACTGACAAAGGTTCAATCTATGATGGGAAGAATCAGGAGAGCACTAAAACGATGCGATTTAGAAGAAGAGTGCGTCAAACTTAGAGTATGGAATGAAGAGGGGTGATATCAAATATCCATAATTAATGAGAAATTAATAGAGTTAGGACATTAACAAAGTCGCCCATCGATTTAAGACGAAATTTCATCTAATCGAGCATGTTTCGAGCGGAAGATAGGCCAAAAATGTATTTTTGGAGAATTGCGAATAATGCAATATTTTCCATACTATAGTTCAGGTACATATCTGTCGAAAAATATTTTTTCTCTCAGAAAATACTGAAATTATGAGGAATGGGGTTCTCTGGTACGACAAATCCACTGTTGATGTCCGTTTGTCGATGAGATGTATGATTCAAATTTTATGGGAGGATTTAAATTGAAAGAAAAGGTGCCTTCATATAAAAAATCACACCGCCACATTAATAAGTTCATTCGTGTAATTTTTTAGTAAAGTACTGACAAAGGTTCAATCTATGATGGAAAGAGTCAGGAGAGCACTAAAGCGATACGATTTAGAAACAGAGTGCGTCATACTTATGTATGGATTGAAAAATAAATTCATTTTCGAAAATATCATTGAATTATTTTTTTAATTATGGCGGGAGCGCGATTTTTACTGATTAAATACGTTTTTGAGGTAGTAGACGTTAATCTACAGATGTCTGAATCGAGCAAACTCCTATCAATCTTTTGACACCAATATCAAGCTGAGCAAACAGCTGAGAATTGAAAAAAAAATAGTTTTCAGAAATATCATTGAAATATATTTAAAACTATGTGGTTCTTTGGTACGACAAATCGACTGGTGTTGTCCATTTGACGATGAGATGAATGTTTCAAATTTTAGCAGAGGATGTAAATTGATAGAAAAGATGCCTCCACATAAAAAATCACACAGACCAAAATAATAAGATCATACGTTTAATTTTATAGTAAAGTACTGACTTATGAAGAAAAGAATCAGGAGTGCACTACAACGATGTTATTAAGAAGTAGAGTGCTTCAAACCTAGAGTATGGAATGAACTGGGGTGATATCAAATATCCATAATTACTGAGAAATTAATAGAGTTAGGACATTAACAAAGTCACCCATCGATTAAGGACGAAATTTCATCTAATCTAGCATGTTTCGAGCGGAAGATAGGCCAAAAATGTATTTTTGGAGAATTGCGAATAATGCAATATTTTCCATACTATAGTTCATGTACATATTTGTCGACAAATATTTTTTCTCACAGAAAATACTGAAATTATGAGGAATGGGGTTCTATGATACGACAAATCGACTGGTGTTGTCCATTTTTTGATAAGATAATTGTTTCAAATATAAGGAGAGCATTTAAGTTAAAAGAAAACATGCATTCATATAAAAAATCGTAAAGGCCAAAATAATGGAAATATTCATTCAATTTTTTGAGAAAGTATCGTCAAAGGTCTAATCTTTAATAAAAAATCAGGTGTGCACCACAATGATGCGATTCAGAAGTAGAGTGCGTCAATCTTGGAGTATCCAATGAAGAGGGTAAAATCAAGTATCGATAGTTATTCAAAAATTGATAGAGTTATGGCATTAACAAAGTCACCCATCGATTATAGATGTGTCTTTATCTAATCGGACATGTTTCGAGAGGATGATAGGCCAAAAATATATTTTTGGTGAATTGCGAGAAATGCAATATTTTCCTTTTCCTTTCCATCTACATATTTGACGAAAAATATTTTTCCTCTAAAAAAATACTGAAATTATGAGAATAGGGGTTCTATGATACGACAAATCGACTGGTGTTGTCCATTTTTGGATAAGATAATTGTTTCAAATATTAGGAGAGCATTTAAGTTGAAAGAAAACATGCCTTTGTATAAAAAATTGAACAGACCAAAATAATGGAAATATTCATTCAATTTTTTGAGAGAGTATCGTCAAATGTCTTATCTTTGATAAAAAATCAGGAGTGCACTACAGTGATGCGATTCAGAAGTAGAGTGCGTCAAACTTGGAGTATCCAATGAAGAGGGTAAAATCAAGTATCGATAGTTATTCAAAAATTGATAGAGTTCTGGCATTAACAAAGTCACCCATCGAATTTAGATGAGATTTCATCTAATCGGACATCTTTCGAGAGGATGAAAGGCCAAAAATATATTTTTGGAGAATTGCGAAAATGCGATATTTTCCTTACTATAGTCCAGCTACATATTTGACGAAAAATATTTTTCCTCTCAAAAAATACTGAAATTATGAGAATAGGGGTTCTATGATACGACAAATCGACTGCTGTTGTCCATTTTTGGATAAGATAATTGTTTCAAATATTAGGAGAGCATTTAAGTTAAAAGAAAACATGCCTTCATATAAAAAATCGAACAGACCAAAATAATGGAAATATTCATTCAATTTTTTGAGAAAGTATCGTCGAAGGTCTAATCTTTGATAAAAAATCAGGAGTGCACTACAATGATGCGATTCAGAAGTAGAGTGCGTCAAACTTGGAGTATCCAATGAAGAGGGTAAAATCAAGTATCGATAGTTATTCAAAAATTGATAGAGTTATGGCATTAACAAAGTCACCCATCGATTTTAGATGGAGCTTCATCCAATCGGACATGTTTCGAGATGACGATAGGCCAAAAATTTATTTTTGGAGAATTACGAAAAATGCAATATTTTCCTTACTATAGTCCAGCTACATATTTGACGAAAAATATTTTTCCTGTCAAAAAATACTCAAATTATGAGAATAGGGGTTCTTTGATACGACAAATCGACTGGTGTTGTCCATTTTTGAATGAGATAATTTTTTCAAATATAAGGAGAGCATTTAAGTTAAAAGAAAACATGCCTTCATATAAAAAATCGAACAGACCAAAATAATGGAAATATTCATTCAATTTTTTGAGAAAGTATCGTCAAAGGTCTAATCTTTGATAAAAAATCAGGAGTGCACTACAATGATGAGATTCAGAAGTAGAGTGCGTCAAACTTGGAGTGTCCAATGAACAGGGTAAAATCAGGTATCGATAGTTATTCAAAAATTGATAGAGTTATGGCATTAACAAAGTCACCCATCGATTTTAGATGAAGCTTCATCTAATCGGACATGTTTCGAGAGGATGATAGGCCAAAAATATATTTTAGGAGAATTGCGAAAAATGCAATATTTTCCTTACTATATTCCAGCTACATATTCGACGAAAAATATTTTTCCTCTCAAAAAATACTGAAATTATGAGAATAGGGGTTCTTTCATACGACAAAAGGACTGGTGTTGTCCATTTTTCGATGAGATAAATGGTTCATTTATTAGGAGAGCATTTAAGTTAAAAGAAAACATGCTATCATATAAAAAATCGTACAGGCCAAAATAATGGAAATATTCATTCACTTTCCTGAGAAAGTTTCGTCAAAAGTCTAATCTTTGATAAAAAATCAGGAGTGCACTTCACTGATGCGATTCAGAAGTAGAGTGCGTATAACTTGGAGTATCCAATGAAGAGGGTAAAATCAAGTATCGATAGTTATTCAAAAATTGATAGAGTTAGGGCAATAACAAAGTCACCCATCGAATTTAGATGAGATTTCATCTAATCGGACATCTTTCGAGAGGATGATAGGCCAAAAATATATTTTTGGAAAATTGCGAAAAATGCGATATTTTCCTTACTATAGTCCAGCTACATATTTGACGAAAAATATTTTTCCTCTCAAAATATACTGAAATTATGAGAAATAAATTCATTTTCGAAAATATCATTGAATTATTTTTTAAATTATGGCGGGAGCGCGATTTTTACTGATTTACGTTTTTGAGGTAGTAGACGTTAATCTACAGCTGTCTGAATACCAGAATATCATCGAGCAAACTCCTATCAATCTTTTGACACCAATATCAAGGTAAGCAAACTGCTGAGAATTGAAAAAAAAATTAGTTTTCAAAAATATCATCGAAATATTTTTTAAATTATGGCTGGAGCGCGATTTTTACTGATTAAATACGTTTTTGAGGTAGTAGACGTTAATCTACAGCTCTCTGAATACTAGAATATTATCAAGCAAACTTCTATAAATCTTTTGACACCAATATCAAACTGAGCAAACAGCTGAGAATTGAAAAAAAAATTAGTTTTCAAAAATATCATTGAAATATTTTTAAAATTATGGTGGTAGCGTGATTTTTACTGATTAAATACGTTTTTGAGGTAGTAGACGTTAATCTACCGCAGTCTAAATAGCACAATATCGTCAAGCAAACTCCTATCAATCTATTGTCACCAATAGCAAGCTGAACAAACAGCAGAGAATTGAAAAAAAAATTAGTTTTCAATAATATCATTGAAATATATTTAAAATTATGTGGCTCTTTGGTACGACAAATCGACTGGTGTTGTCCATTTGACGATGAGATGAATGTTTCAAATTTTAGTAGAGGATGTGTGTGCACTACAACGATACTATTAAGAAGTAGAGTGCTTCAAACTTAGAGTAAGGAATGAATAGGGGTGATATCAAATATCCATAATTACTGAAAAATGAATAGAGTTAGGACATTAACAAAGTCACCCATCGATTTGAGAAGAAATTTCATCTAATCGAGCATGTTTCGAGCGGAAGATAGGTCAAAAATATATTTTTGGAGAATTGCGAATAATGCAATATTTTCCATACTATATAGTTCAGGTACATATTAGTCGACAAATATTTTTTCTCTCAGAAAATAGTAAAATTATGAGGAAAGGGGTTCTTTGGTACGACAAATCGCGTGATGATGTCCATTTGTCGATGAGATGAATTTTTACTGATTAAATACGTTTTTGAGGTAGTAGACGTTAAGCTACAGCTGTCTGAATAGCAGAATATCATCGAGCAAATTCCTATCAATCTTTTGACACCAATATCTACCTGAACAAACATCTGAGAATTGAAAAAAAAATTAGTTTTCAAAAATATCATTGAAATATTTTTAAAAATTATGGCGGGAGCGCGATTTTTACAGATTAAATACGCTTTTGAGGTTAATCTACCGCTGTCTAAATAGCACAATATCATCAAGCAAACTCCTATCAATCTTTTGACACCAATATCAAGCTAAACAAACAGCTGAGAATTGAAAAAAAAATTAGTTTTCAATAATATCATTGAAATATTTTTAAAATTATGGCGAGAGCGCGATTTTTACAGATTAAATACGTTTTTGAGGCAGTAGACGTTAATTTACCGCTGTCTAAATAGCACAATATCATCAAGCAAACCCCTATCAATCTTTTGACACCAATATCAAGCTGACCAAACAGCTGAGAATTGAAAAAAAAATTAGATTTCAAAAAAATCATTGAAATATTTTTAAAATTATGTGGTTCTTTGGTACGACAAATCGACTGGTGTTGTCCATTTGACGATGAGATGAATGTTTCAAATTTTAGCAGAGGATGTAAATTGGAAGAAAAGATGCCTCCACATAAAAAATCACACAGACCAAAATAATAAGATCATACGTTTATTTTTTTAGTAAAGTACTGACAAAGGTTCAATCTATGATGGGAAGAATCAGGAGAGCACTAAAACGATGCGATTTAGAAGAAGAGTGCGTCAAACTTAGAGTATGGAATGAAGAGGGGTGATATCAAATATCCATAATTAATGAGAAATTAATAGAGTTAGGACATTAACAAAGTCGCCCATCGATTTAAGACGAAATTTCATCTAATCGAGCATGTTTCGAGCGGAAGATAGGCCAAAAATGTATTTTTGGAGAATTGCGAATAATGCAATATTTTCCATACTATAGTTCAGGTACATATCTGTCGAAAAATATTTTTTCTCTCAGAAAATACTGAAATTATGAGGAATGGGGTTCTCTGGTACGACAAATCCACTGTTGATGTCCGTTTGTCGATGAGATGTATGATTCAAATTTTATGGGAGGATTTAAATTGAAAGAAAAGGTGCCTTCATATAAAAAATCACACCGCCACATTAATAAGTTCATTCGTGTAATTTTTTAGTAAAGTACTGACAAAGGTTCAATCTATGATGGAAAGAGTCAGGAGAGCACTAAAGCGATACGATTTAGAAACAGAGTGCGTCATACTTATGTATGGATTGAAAAATAAATTCATTTTCGAAAATATCATTGAATTATTTTTTTAATTATGGCGGGAGCGCGATTTTTACTGATTAAATACGTTTTTGAGGTAGTAGACGTTAATCTACAGATGTCTGAATAGCAGTATATCATCGAGCAAACTCCTATCAATCTTTTGACACCAATATCAAGCTGAGCAAACAGCTGAGAATTGAAAAAAAAATAGTTTTCAGAAATATCATTGAAATATATTTAAAACTATGTGGTTCTTTGGTACGACAAATCGACTGGTGTTGTCCATTTGACGATGAGATGAATGTTTCAAATTTTAGCAGAGGATGTAAATTGATAGAAAAGATGCCTCCACATAAAAAATCACACAGACCAAAATAATAAGATCATACGTTTAATTTTATAGTAAAGTACTGACTTATGAAGAAAAGAATCAGGAGTGCACTACAACGATGTTATTAAGAAGTAGAGTGCTTCAAACCTAGAGTATGGAATGAACTGGGGTGATATCAAATATCCATAATTACTGAGAAATTAATAGAGTTAGGACATTAACAAAGTCACCCATCGATTAAGGACGAAATTTCATCTAATCTAGCATGTTTCGAGCGGAAGATAGGCCAAAAATGTATTTTTGGAGAATTGCGAATAATGCAATATTTTCCATACTATAGTTCAGGTACATATTTGTCGACAAATATTTTTTCTCACAGAAAATACTGAAATTATGAGGAATGGGGTTCTATGATACGACAAATCGACTGGTGTTGTCCATTTTTTGATAAGATAATTGTTTCAAATATAAGGAGAGCATTTAAGTTAAAAGAAAACATGCATTCATATAAAAAATCGTAAAGGCCAAAATAATGGAAATATTCATTCAATTTTTTGAGAAAGTATCGTCAAAGGTCTAATCTTTAATAAAAAATCAGGTGTGCACCACAATGATGCGATTCAGAAGTAGAGTGCGTCAATCTTGGAGTATCCAATGAAGAGGGTAAAATCAAGTATCGATAGTTATTCAAAAATTGATAGAGTTATGGCATTAACAAAGTCACCCATCGATTATAGATGTGGCTTTATCTAATCGGACATGTTTCGAGAGGATGATAGGCCAAAAATATATTTTTGGTGAATTGCGAGAAATGCAATATTTTCCTTTTCCTTTCCATCTACATATTTGACGAAAAATATTTTTCCTCTCAAAAAATACTGAAATTATGAGAATAGGGGTTCTATGATACGACAAATCGACTGCTGTTGTCCATTTTTGGATAAGATAATTGTTTCAAATATTAGGAGAGCATTTAAGTTAAAAGAAAACATGCCTTCATATAAAAAATCGAACAGACCAAAATAATGGAAATATTCATTCAATTTTTTGAGAAGGTATCGTCAAAGGTCTAATCTTTGATAAAAAATCAGGAGTGCACTACAATGATACGATTCAGAAGTAGAGTGCGTCAAACTTGGAGTATCCAATGAAGAGGGTAAAATCAAGTATCGATAGTTATTCAAAAATTGATAGAGTTATGGCATTAACAATGTCACCCATCGATTTTAGATGAAGCTTCATCCAATTGGACATGTTTCGAGATGACGATAGGCCAAAAATTTATCTTTGGAGAATTGCGAAAAATGCAATATTTTCCTTACTATAGTCCAGCTACATATTTGACGAAAAATATTTTTCCCGTCAAAAAATACTCAAATTATGAGAATAGGGGTTCTTCGATACGACAAATCGACTGGTGTTTTCCATTTTTGGATTAGATAATTTTTTCAAATATAAGGAGAGCATTTAAGAAAACATGCCTTCATATAAAAAATCGAACAGACCAAAATAATGGAAATATTCATTCAATTTTTTAAGAAAGTATCGTCAAAGGTCTAATCTTTGATAAAAAATCAGGAGTGCACTACAATGATGAGATTCAGAAGTAGAGTGCGTCAAACTTGGAGTGTCCAATGAAGAGGGTAAAATCAAGTATCGATAGTTATTCAAAAATTGATAGAGTTATGGCATTAACAAAGTCACCCATCGATTTTAGATGGAGCTTAATCTAATCGGACATGTTTCGAGAGGATGATAGGCCAAAAATATATTTTTGGAGAATTGCGAAAAATGCAATAATTTCCTTACTATAGTCCAGCTACATATTTGACGAAAAATATTTTTCCTCTCAAAAAATACTGAAATTATGAGAATAGGGGTTCTTTGATACTACAAATCGACTGGTGTTGTCCATTTTTCGATGAGATAAATGGTTCATTTATTAGGAGAGCATTTAAGTTAAAAGAAAACATGCTATCATATAAAAAATCGTACAGGCCAAAATAATGGAAATATTCATTCACTTTTCTGAGAAAGTTTCGTCAAAAGTCTAATCTTTGATAAAAAATCAGGAGTGCACTTCACTGATGCGATTCAGAAGTAGAGTGCGTATAACTTGGAGTATCCAATGAAGAGGGTAAAATCAAGTATCGATAGTTTTTCAAAAATTGATAGAGTTAGGGCAATAACAAAGTCACCCATCTAATCGGACATCTTTCGAGAGGATGATAGGCCAAAAATATATTTTTGGAAAATTGCGAAAAATGCGATATTTTCCTTACTATATATAGTCAAGCTACATATTTGACGAAAAATATTTTTCCTCTCAAAAAATACTGAAATTATGAGGATAGGGGTTCTTTGATACGACAAATCGACTGGTGTTGTCAATTTTTCGATAAGATGAATGGTTCAAATATTAGGAGAGCATTTAAGTTAGAAGAAAACATGCCTTCATATAAAAAATCGAACAGACCAAAATAATGGATAATAATAAGTTCATTCGTGTAATTTTTTAGTAAAGTACTGACCAATGTTCAGTCTATGATGGAAAGAATCAGGAGAGCACTAAAGCGATGCGATTTAGAAAGAGAGTGCGTCAAACTCATGTATGGATTGAAAAATAAATTCATTTTCGAAAATATCATTGAATTATTTTTTAAATTATGGCGGGAGCGCGATTTTTACTGATTAAATACGTTTTTGAGGTAGTAGACGTTAATCTACAGCTGTCTGAATACCAGAATATCATCGAGCAAATTCCTATCAATCTTTTGACACCAATATCAAACTGAGCAAACAGCTGAGAATTGAAAAAAAAATTAGTTTTCAAAAATATCATTGAAATATTTTTAAAATTATGGTGGTAGCGTGATTTTTACTGATTAAATACGTTTTTGAGGTAGTAGACGTTAATCTACCGCAGTCTAAATAGCACAATATCATCAAGCAAACTCCTATCAATCTATTGTCACCAATATCAAGCTGAACAAACAGCAGAGAATTGAAAAAAAAATTAGTTTTCAATATCTTCATTGAAATATATTTAAAATTATGTGGCTCTTTGGTACGACAAATCGACTGGTTTTGTCCATTTGACGATGAGATGAATGTTTCAAATTTTAGTAGAGGATGTGTGTATACTACAACGATGCTATCTAGAAGTAGAGTGCTTCAAACTTAGAGTATGGAATGAAGAGGGGTGATATCAAATATCCATAATTACTGAAAAATGAATAGAATTAGGACATTAACAAAGTCACCCATCGATTTGAGAAGAAATTTCATCTAATCGAGCATGTTTCGAGCGGAAGATAGGCCAAAAATATATTTTTGGAGAATTGCGAATAATGCAATATTTTCCATACTATATAGTTCAGGTAAATATTTGTCGACAAATATTTTTTCTCTCAGAAAATAGTAAAATTATGAGGAAAGGGGTTCTTTGGTACGACAAATCGCGTGATGATGTCCATTTGTCGAGGAGATGAATTTTTACTGATTAAATACGTTTTTGAGGTAGTTGACGTTAATCTACCGCTGTCTGAATAGCAGAATATCATCGAGCAAATTCCTATCATTCGTTTAATTTTTCAGTGAAGCTGACTTATGAAGGAAAAAATCAGGAGTGCATTACAACGATGCGATTTAGAAGTAGAATGCGTCAAACTTGGAGAATGGAATGAAGAGGGATGAAATCAATGATCAATAATTACTGAAAAATCAATGGAGATAGGAAATTAACAAAGTCACTCATCGATTGAGACGAAATTTCATCTATTAGAGCACCTTTCGAGAGAGAGATAGGCCAAAAATGCATTTTTGAAGAATTGCGAAAAATGCAATATTTTCCATACTATAGTTCAGGTACATAATTGTCGAAAAATATTTTTTCTCTCAGAAAATACTGAAATTATCTGGAATGGGGTTCTTTGGTACGACAAATCGACTGTTGTTGTCCATTTGTCGATGAGATGAATGTTTCAAATTTTAGCAGAGGATGTTAATTGAAAGAAAATATGCCTTCATATAAAAAATTGCATAGATTAATATCATGAAATTATTCATTTAATTTTCTAGTAAAGTACTGACAGAGGTTCAATCTATGATGAAAAAAAATCAGGAGTGCACAACAACGATCCGATTCAGGAGTAGAGTGCGTCAAACTTTGAGTTTGGAGGTAATTCAAATATCAATAATTACTGAAAAATGAATGGAGCTAGAACATTAACAATAGGCCAAAAATGTATTTTTGGCGAATTGCGAATAATGCAATATTTTCCATACTATAGTTCAGGTACATATTTGTCGAGAAATATTTTTTCTCTCAGAAAATACTGAAATTATGAGGAATGGGATTCTTTGGTACGACAAATCGACTGGTGTTGTCCATTTGTCGATGAGATGAATGTTTAAAATTTTAGCAGGGGATTTAAATTGAATGAAAAGATGCCTTCGCATAGACCGATATAATAAGATCATTCGTTTAATTTTCTAGTAAAGTACTGACATAGGTTAAACCTATGAAGAAAACAATCCGGAGTGCACCACAACGATGCGATTCAGAAGTAGAGTGCGTCAAACTATATTAAATATTGAATACGAAAGGCTGATTTGGACCATGAACAAAAGAATTAACTCAGATAATCATAATTAAATACGGAGGTTTATTTTATTTCATAAGATATATTGCATTTACTTGTATCCACACAATCTAATTATATTAATTAGTATCGCCATCTATTGCGAAGAAGCCAGACTAATATTTAATAAATAATAATTACTATACCTATGTTAAACAATTAATACGGAAAGCTGTACTGGACCATGCATAAAAGAACAAACTGGGTTGATTTCAATGGAATACAAAGGTTTATTCCAGTTCTTAAGAAATATCTGTTTAGCTTGCTTCTACAAAATCTAATTAAATTAAAATTATTATTAACATGAATCGCCATCTATTGCCGACTGCGACAGATAAGGTATAATTTTTATACCTACATTGAGAAGGAATACGAAAAGCTGATTTGGACCATGAATAATGAAAGTATCTTGGATAATCACTATTGAATACGAATGTGTATTTAATTAAATGAGACATATCGCATTAACTTCCTTCTACAAAATTTAACAGAATTGATATTATTGTTAAAAATTTGAAACATTCATCTCATCGTCAAATGGACAACACTAGTCGATTTGTCGTACCAAAGAACCACATAGTTTTAAATATATTTCAATGATATTTTTGAAAACTATTTTTTTTTCAATTCTCTGCTGTTTGTTCAGCTTGATATTGGTGACAAAAGATTGATAGGAGTTTGATTGATGATATTGTGCTATTTAGACAGCTGTAGATTAACGTCTACTACCCCAAAAACGTATTTAATCAGTAAAAATCGCGCTCCCGCCATAATTTAAAAACTATTTCAATGATATTTTTGAAAACTAATTTTTTTTTCAATTCTCAGCTGTTTGCTCAGCTTGATATTGGTGTCAAAAGATTGATAGGAGTTTGCTCGATGATATACTGCTAATCAGACATCTGTAGATTAACGTCTACTACCTCAAAAACGTATTTAATCAGTAAAAATCGCGCTCCCGCCTTAATTTAAAAAATATTTCAATGATATTTTTGAAAACTAATTTTTTTTTCAATTCTCAGCTGTTTGCTCAGCTTGATATTGGTGTCAAAAGATTGATAGGAGTTTGCTCGATGATATTCTGCTATTCAGACATCTGTAGATTAACGTCTACTACCTCAAAAACGTATTTAATCAGTAAAAATCGCGCTCCCGCCATAATTTAAAAAATAATTCAATGATATTTTCGAAAATGAATTTATTTTTCAATCCATACATAAGTATGACGCACTCTCTTTCTAAATCGTATCGCTTTAGTGCTCTCCTGGTTCTTTCCATCATAGATTGAACCTTTGTCAGTACTTTACTAAAAAATTACACGAATGAACTTATTAATGTGGCAGTGTGATTTTTTATATGAAGGCAACTTTTCTTTCAATTTAAATCCTCCCATAAAATTTGAATCATACATCTCATCGACAAACGGACATCACCAGTGGATTTGTCGTACCAGAGAACCCCATTCCTCATAATTTCAGTATTTTCTGAGAGAAAAAATATTTTTCGGCAGATATGTAGGTACCTGAAAATATTGCATTATTCGCAATTCTCCAAAAATACATTTTTGGCCTATCTTCCGCTCGAAACATGCTCGATTAGATGAAATTTCGTCTTAAATCGATGGGCGACTTTGTTAATGTCCTAACTCTATTAATTTCTCAGTAATTATGGATATTTGATATCACCTCTCTTCATTCCATACTCTAAGTTTGACGCACTCTACTTCTAAATCGCATCGTTTTAGTGCTCTCCTGATTCTTCCCATCATAGATTGAACCTTTGTCAGTACTTTACTAAAAAAATAAACGTATGATCTTATTATTTTGGTCTGTGTGATTTTTTATGTGGAGGCATCTTTTCTTTCAATTTACATCCTCTGCTAAAATTTGAAACATTCATCTCATCGTCAAATGGAACACAAGTCGATTTGTCGTACCAAAGAACCACATAATTTTAAAAATATTTCAATGATATTTTTGAAAACTAATTTTTTTTTCAATTCTCAGCTGTTTGGTCAGCTTGATATTGGTGTCAGAAGATTGATAGGAGTTTGCTTGTTGATATTGTGCTATTTAGACAGCGGTAAATTAACGTCTACTGCCTCAAAAACGTATTTAACTGTAACCATCGCGCTCCCGCCATAATTTTAAAAATATTTCAATGATATTTTGGAAAACTAATTTTTTTTGCAATTCTCAGCTGTTTGCTCAGTTTGATATTGGTGTCAAAAGATTTATAGAAGTTTGCTTGATAATATTCTAGTATTCAGAGAGCTGTAGATTAACGTCTACTACCCCAAAAACGTATTTAATCAGTAAAAATCGCGCTCCCGCCATAATTTTAAAAATATTTCAATGATATTTTTGAAAACTAATTTTTATTTCAATTCTCAGCAGTTTGCTTACCTTGATATTGGTGTCAAAAGATTGATAACAGTTTGTTCGATGATATTCTGGTATTCAGACAGCTGTAAATTAGCGTCTACTACCTCAAAAACGTATTTAATCTGTAAAAATCGCGCTCCCGCCATAATTTAAAAAATAATTCAATGATATTTTCGAAAATGAATTTATTTTTCAATCCATACCTGAGTTTGGCGCACTCTCTTTCTAAATCGCATTGCTTTAGTGCTCTCCTGATTCTTTCCATCATAGATTGAACCTTGGTCAGTAGTTTACTAAAAAATTATACGAATGAACTTATTATTATCCATTATTTTGGTCTGTTCGATTTTTTATATGAAGGCATGTTTTCTTCTAACTTAAATGTTCTCCTAATATTTGAACCATTCATCTCATCGAAAAATTGACAACACCAGTCGATTTGTCGTAACAAAGAACCCCTATTCTCATAATTTCAGTATTTTTTGAGAGGAAAAATATTTTTCGTCAAATATGTAGCTGGACTATAGTAAGGAAAATATTGCATTTTTCGCAATTCTCCTAAAATATATTTTTGGCCTATCATCCTCTCGAAACATGTCCGATTAGATTAAGCTCCATCTAAAATCGATGGGTGACTTTGTTAATGCCATAACTCTATCAATTTTTGAATAACTATCGATACTTGATTTTACCCTCTTCATTGGACACTCCAAGTTTGACGCACTCTACTTCTGAATCTCATCATTGTAGTGCACTCCTGATTTTTTATCAAAGATTAGACCTTTGACGATACTTTCTCAAAAAATTGAATGAATATTTCCATTATTTTGGTCTGTTCGATTTTTTATATGAAGGCATGTTTTCTTTTAACATAAATGCTCTCCTTATATTTGAAAAAATTATCTCATTCAAAAATGGACAACACCAGTCGATTTGTCGTATCAAAGAACCCCTATTCTCATAATTTGAGTATTTTTCGACAGGAAAAATATTTTTCGTCAAATATGTAGCTGGACTATAGTAAGGAAAATATTGCATTTTTCGCAATTCTCCAAAAATAAATTTTTGGCCTATCGTCATCTCGAAACATGTCCGATTGGATGAAGCTTCATCTAAAATCGATGGGTGACTTTGTTAATGCCATAACTCTATGAATTTTTGAATAACTATCGATACTTGATTTTACCCTCTTCATTGGATACTCCAAGTTTGACGCACTCTACTTCTGAATCGCATCATTGTAGTGCACTCCTGATTTTTTATCAAAGATTAGACCTTTGACGATACTTTCTCAAAAAATTGAATGAATATTTCCATTATTTTGGTCTGTTCGATTTTTTATATGAAGGCATGTTTTCTTTTAACTTAAATGCTCTCCTAATATTTGAAACAATTATCTTATCCAAAAATGGACAACAGCAGTCGATTTGTCGTATCATAGAACCCCTATTCTCATAATTTCAGTATATTTTGAGAGGAAAAATATTTTTCGTCAAATATGTAGCTGGACTATAGTAAGGAAAATATCGCATTTTTCGCAATTCTCCAAAAATATATTTTTGGCCTATCATCCTCTCGAAAGATGTCCGATTAGATGAAATCTCATCTAAATTCGATGGGTGACTTTGTTAATGCCAGAGCTCTATCAATTTTTGAATAACTATCGATACTTGATTTTACCCTCTTCATTGGATACTACAAGTTTGACGCACTCTACTTCTGAATCGCATCACTGTAGTGCACTCCTGATTTTTTATCAAAGATAAGACCTTTGACGATACTCTCTCAAAAAATTGAATGAATATTTCCATTATTTTGGTCTGTTCAATTTTTGATACGAAGGCATGTTTTCTTTTAACTTAAATGCTCTCCTTATATTTGAAACAATTATCTCATCCAAAAATGGACAGCATCAGTCGATTTGTCGTATCAAAGAACCCCTATTCTCATAATTTCAGTATTTCTTGAGAGGAAAAATATTTTTCGTCAAATATGTAGCTGGACTATAAAGGAAAATATTGCATTTTTCGCAATTCTCCAAAAATATATTTTTGGCCTATCATCCTCTCGAAACATGTCTAATTAGATGAAAATTCATCTAAAATCGAAGGATGACTTTGTTAATGCCCTAACTCTATCAATTTTTTGAATAACTATCGATACTTGATTTTACCCTCTTCATTGGATACTCCAAGTTATACGCACTCTACTTCTGAATCGCAAAATTGTGGTGTACACCTGATTTTTTATTAAAGATTAGACCTTTGACGATACTTTCTCAAAAAATTGAATGAATATTTCCATTATTTTGGCCTGTACGATTTTTTATATGAATGCATGTTTTCTTTTAACTTAAATGTTCTCCTTATATTTGAAACAATTATCTTATCCAAAAATGGACAACACCAGTCGATTTGTCGTATCATAGAACCCCATTCCTCATAATTTCAGTATTTTCTGAGAGAAAAAATATTTTTCGACAAATATGTACCTGTATGGAAAATATTGCATTATTCGCAATTATCAAAAAATGCATTTTTGGCCTATCTTCCGCTCGAAACATGCTCGATTAGATGGAATCACATCTAAAATCGATGGGTGACTTTGTTAATGCCCTAACTCTATCAATTTTTTGAATAACTATCGATACTTGATATTACCCTCTTCTTTGGATACTCCAAGTTTGACGCACTCTACTTCTGAATCGCATCATTGGAGTGCACACCTGATTTTTTATCAAATATTAGACCTTTGACGATACTTTCTCAAAAAATTGAATGAATATTTCCATTATTTTGGCCTGTACAATTTTTTATATGAAGGCATGTTTCCTTTTAACTTAAATGCTCTCCTAATATTTGAACCATTTATCTCATCCAAAAATGGACAACATCAGTTGATTTGTCGTATCATAGAACCCCTATTCTCATAATTTCAGTATTTTTTTAGAGGAAAAATATTTTTCGTCAAATATATAGCTGGACTATATAGTAAGAGAAAATATTGCATTTTTCGCAATTCTCCAAAAATATATCTTTAGCCTATCATCCTCTCGAAACATGTCTGATTAGATGAAGCCTCATCTAAAATCGATGGGTGACTTTGTTAATGCCATAACTCTATCAATTTTTGAATAACTATCGATACTAGATTTTACCCTCATCATTGGATACTCCAAGTTTGACGCACTCTACTTCTAAATCGCATCATTGAAGTGCACTCCTGATTTTTTATCAAAGATTAGACCTTTGACGATACTTTCTCAAAAAATTGAATGAATATTTCCATTATTTTGGCCTGTACAATTTTTTATATGAAGGCATGTTTCCTTTTAACTTAAATGCTCTCCTAATATTTGAACCATTTATATCATCCAAAAATGGACAACATCAGTCGATTTGTCGTATCATCTCATAATTTCAGTATTTTTTGAGAGGAAAAATATTTTTCGTCAAATATGTAGCTGGACTATATATAGTAAGGAAAATATTGCATTTTTCGCAATTCTCCATAAATATATTTTTGGCCTATCATCCTCTCGGAACATGTCCGATTAGATGAAAATTCATCTAAAATCGATAGGTGACTTTGTTAATGCCCTAACTCTATCAATTTTTGAATAACTATCGATACTAGATTTTACCCTCTTCATTGGATACTCCAAGTTTGACGCACTCTACTTCTGAATCGCATCATTGAAGTGCACTCCTGATTTTTTATCAAAGATTAGACCTTTGACGATACTTTCTCAAAAAATTGAATGAATATTTCCATTATTTTGGCCTGTACAATTTTGCATATGAAGGCATGTTTCCTTTTAACTTAAATGCTCTCCTATTATTTGAACCATTTATCTCATCCAAAAATGGACAGCATCAGTCGATTTGTCGTATCAAAGAACCCCTATTCTCATAAATTCTGTATTTTTTGACAGGAAAAATATTTTTAGTCAAATATGTAGCTGGACTATAGTAAAGAAAATATTGCATTTTTCGCAATGCTCCTAAAATATATTTTTGGCCTATCATCATCTCGAAACATGTCCGATTAGATGAAGCCACATCTAAAATCGATGGGTGACTTTGTTAATGCCCTAACTCTATCAATTTTTTGAATAACTATCGATACTTGATTTTACCCTCTTCATTGGATACTCCAAGTTTGACGCACTCTACTTCTGAATCGCATCATTGAAGTGCACTCCTGATTTTTTATCAAAGATTACACCTTTGACGATACTTTCTCAAAAAATTGAATGAATATTTCCATTATTTTGGCCTGTACAATTTTTTATATGAAGGCATGTTTCCTTTTAACTTAAATGCTCTCCTAATATTTGAACCATTTATCTCATCCAAAAATGGACAACATCAGTCGATTTGTCGTATCATAGAACCCCTATTCTCATAATTTCAGTATTTTTTTAGAGGAAAAATATTTTTCGTCAAATATGTAGCTGGACTATATAGTAAGAGAAAATATTGCATTTTTCGCAATTCTCCAAAAATATATTTTTAGCCTATCATCCTCTCGAAACATGTCCGATTAGATGAAGCCTCATCTAAAATCGATGGGTGACTTTGTTAATGCCATAACTCTATCAATTTTTGAATAACTATCGATACTAGATTTTACCCTCATCATTGGATACTCCAAGTTTGACGCACTCTACTTCTAAATCGCATCATTGAAGTGCACTCCTGATTTTTTATCAAAGATTAGACCTTTGACGATACTTTCTCAAAAAATTGAATGAAAATTTCCATTATTTTGGACTGTACAATTTTTTATATGAAGGCATGTTTCCTTTCAACTTAAATGCTCTCCTAATATTTGAACCATTTATATCATCCAAAAATGGACAACATCAGTCGATTTGTCGTATCATCTCATAATTTCAGTATTTTTTGAGAGGAAAAATATTTTTCGTCAAATATGTAGCTGGACTATATATAGTAAGGAAAATATTGCATTTTTCGCAATTCTCCATAAATATATTTTTGGCCTATCATCATCTCGAAACATGTCCGATTAGATGAAGCCACATCTAAAATCGATAGGTGACTTTGTTAATGCCCTAACTCTATCAATTTTTGAATAACTATCGATACTAGATTTTACCCTCTTCATTGGATACTCCAAGTTTGACGCACTCTACTTCTGAATCGCATCATTGAAGTGCACTCCTGATTTTTTATCAAAGATTAGACCTTTGACGATACTTTCTCAAAAAATTGAATGAATATTTCCATTATTTTGGCCTGTACAATTTTTTATATGAAGGCATGTTTCCTTTTAACTTAAATGCTCTCCTATTATTTGAACCATTTATCTCATCCAAAAATGGACAACATCAGTCGATTTGTCGTATCAAAGAACCCCTATTCTCATAAATTCTGTATTTTTTGACAGGAAAAATATTTTTAGTCAAATATGTAGCTGGACTATAGTAAAGAAAATATTGCATTTTTCGCAATGCTCCAAAAATATATTTTTGGCCTATCATCATCTCGAAACATGTCCGATTAGATGAAGCCACATCTAAAATCGATGGGTGACTTTGTTAATGCCCTAACTCTATCAATTTTTTGAATAACTATCGATACTTGATTTTACCCTCTTCATTGGATACTCCAAGTTTGACGCACTCTACTTCTGAATCGCATCATTGAAGTGCACTCCTGATTTTTTATCAAAGATTAGACCTTTGACGGAACTTTCTCAAAAAATTGAATGAATATTTCCATTATTTTGGCCTGTACAATTTTTTATATGAAGGCATGTTTCCTTCTAACTTGAATGCTCTCCTAATATTTGAACCATTCATCTCATCCAAAAATGGACAACATCAGTCGATTTGTCGTATCATAGATCCTCTATTCTCATAATTTCAGTATTTTTTTAGAGGAAAAATATTTTTCTTCAAATATTGCATTTTTCGCAATTCTCCAAAAATATATTTTTAGCCTATCATCCTCTCGAAACATGTCCGATTAGATGAAGCCTCATCTAAAATCGAAGGGTGACTTTGTTAATGCCATAACTCTATCAATTTTTGGAAAACTATCGATACTAGATTTTACCCTCTTCATTGGATACTCCAAGTTTGACGCACTCTACTTCTGAATCGCATCATTGAAGTGCACTCCTGATTTTTTATCAAAGATAAGACCTTTGACGATACTTTCTCAAAAAATTGAATGAATATTTCCATTATTTTGGCCTGTAGAATTTTTTATATGAAGGCATGTTTCCTTTTAACTTGAATGCTTTCCTAATATTTGAACCATTCATCTCATCCAAAAATGGACAATGATATTTTTGAAAACTAATTTTTTTTCAATTCTAGCTGTTTTTTCTGCTTGATATTGGTGTTAAGAGAAGGATTAGAGTTTCGTTGATGATATTCTGCTATTCAGACAGCTGAAGATTATCGCCTACTACCTCAAAAACGTATTTAATCAGAAAAATCGCGCTACCAACATTATTTTAAAAATATTTCAATGATATTTTTGAAAACTAATTTTTTTTTCAATTCTCAGCTGTTTGTTCAGCTTGATATTGGTGTCAAAAGATTGATAGGAGTTTGCTTGATGATATTGTGCTATTTAGACAGCTGTAGATTAACGTCTACTACCTCAAAAACGTATTTAATCAGTAAAAATTGCGCTCCCGCCATAATTTAATAAATAATTCAATGATATTTTTGAAACTGAATTTATTTTTAATCCATACATAAGTTTGACGCACTCTCTTTTTAAATCGCATCGCTTTAGTGCTCCCTGATTCTTCCCATCATAGATTGAACCTTTGTCAGTACTTTACTAAAAAATTACACGAATGAACTTATTATTTTGGTCGGTGTGATTTTTTATATGAAGGCATCTTTTCTTTCAATTTAAATCCTCCCATAAAATTTGAATCATTCATCATCAGGTGATTTGTCGTACCAAAGAACCCCATTCCTCATAATTTCAGTATTTTCTGAGAGAAAAAGTATTTGTCGACAAATATGTACCTGCACTATAGTATGGAAAATATTGCATTATTCGCAATTCTCCAAAAATAAATTTTTGGCCTATCTTCCGCTCGAAACATGCTCGATTAGATGAAATTTCGTCTTAAATCGATGGGTGACTTTGTTAATGTCCTAACTCTATTAATTTCTCAGTTATTATGGATATTTGATATCACCCCTCTTCATTCCATACTCTAAGTTTGACGCACTCTACTTCTAAATCGCATCGTTTTAGTGCTCTCCTGATTCTTCCCATCATAGATTGAACCTTTGTCAGTACTTTACTGAAAAATTACACGAATGAACTTATTATTTTGGTCTGTGTTTTTTTTTATATTCAGGCATCTTTTCTTTCAATTTAAATCCTCCAATAAAATTTGAATCATTCATCTCATCGACAAATGGACATCAGGCGATTTGTCGTACCAAAGAACCCCTTCCTCATAATTTCAGTATTTTCTGAGAGAAAAAATATTTTTCGACAAACATGTACCTGAACTATAGTATGGAAAATATTGCATTTTTCGCAATTCTTCAAAAATGCATTTTTGGCCTATCTCCCTCTCGAAAGATGCTTGATTAGATGAAATTTCGTCTCAAATCGATGGGTGATGTATGGGAATAAACGAACGATTATTCCTTAAACACACATAAAGCTTCAATAGCTCTTATTTCACTTGGAAGGATTGGATATCATTCAAATTATCTTGAATCGTTGATAAAAATCAAATATATTTTATGAAGTAGAAATTTTTATTTTTTTTGACATTGACAATTTTTTGTAACTGACAGAAAAACTTCCAAGGTTGAATTGAAATTAAATATTTAAGCTATCATGTTAGCAGTTAGACAAGTTAGAAATTAAACATAACTCCCGCCTTGGACGTTTTCCGGGAGAAAACTCCAACTTGAACAAAACACTTCACTTCAGATAACTTCCGCACACAACACAGTACATAAAACATAAAAAATAGCTAACCTAATGACAAAGTTTAAGATTTAACAATACACAAATCTAGGTATCATCAGGAAGGGGACATACCTTCGCTATAGACCTAAGAAACGTTCCATCTGATGTTTTGACTCTAATTAAACGAACTTTGCCGTCTGAACCCTGAATAATTTCAATGATTCGCGCGAGAGCCCACCTGAAAGGAGGCAAGTTATCCTCCTTTAAAAGGACTAATTGATTAATTTCCAAATTTCGGGTTTGATTGGTCCATTTTGGCCTTTGCTGAAGCCTATTAAGATATTCAATGGACCATCGCTTCCAAAATATTTGTTTGAATTTAATACACTTCTGATACATTGACAATCGATTTTCTGGAATATTACTCAAGTCTTTGTCTGGGAATGCTGAAAGATTGTCGCCTATTAAAAAATGTCCCGGTGTTAAAGAGTTTAAATCAGTCGGATCATTTGATAAAATGCTAAGAGGCCGCGAGTTCATGATGCTCTCAATGCAAACCAAGACTGTCGAAAATTCCTCAAAATTTAGAACTGTTTTACCAATAGCTTTAATCAGATGATGCTTAGCACCCTTAATTGCGGCCTCCCAAAGACCGCCCCAATGTGGTGAACGAGGTGGGATAAATTTCCACTGAGTCTCATTTTTCGATAAAAAGTTTTCAATAGACTCAATATTACTTTTGGATTTAAAAAATTCGTATAAGGTTTTCAAATGGTTACTGGAGCCAAAAAAATTAGTGGCATTGTCAGAGTATATTACCGAAGGATTACCCCGTCGGCCTATGAAACGTTGTAATGTGAGCAAAAATTGTTCTGTCGACAAGCCCGACACCAATTCTATATGGACGCACTTAGTAGTCATACATACAAATATAGCAATATATGCTTTAACTTTAGAGGCTTTGCGTAAATTCGAGGTTTTAATTAAAAATGGACCCCCAAAGTCCACACCGACCTTTAAAAATGGACGACAAACTGAAATTCGATCTTTAGGCAGATCTGCCATCATTTGCTCAGCACACCTAGCTTTAAATTTAAAACAAGTGATGCACTTGTGGATTATGCGTTTAACAGCTCTAAGGCCATCTAAAGGCCAATAACGTAGTCTAAAGTTACTTAACACGGTTTGAGCACCGGCATGATATAATTTAAGGTGCTCTCTCCGTAGCATCAAATCAACAATGTGGCATCTAGCGGGCAATAATATTGGATGCTTTTGTGCAAATGGCAGATCAGCATTTGACAATCTCCCGCCAACGCGGATTAAGCCTTCCAAGTCAATAAAGGGATTCAAAGAATTAAACTGTTAATTTCGAAGGACCTTTTTGTTTTTTAATAAATCTTTTTCTTGAGAAAAATAATGTTGTTGCAAAACTTGCAATGTTGCCTTTAAAGCATGTTGTAATTCATCTACTTTTAAAGGACCAAACCTTTTATCATCTTTATGTTGTAAATTATGTCTAAACCGAAGACAGAATGCAACTATACGTTGTATTTTCAGAAAATCTGAAAACCTATTGAAAATACTTATCATATAATTTTCAGTAGAGGTTGTACTCATAACAACTTTTCGTTCTTCCGGAATTTTCTGAATATTAACACTTGACTGAAATGAATTTAAATTAAAATCAACATTTTTCAAATGTGAGGGCCCTTGCCACCACATATTATTAGAAATAAGTTCTTGCGCCATCATACCTCTAGATACATAATCAGCTGGATTTTGTTTGGTAGGAATGTACCTCCAGGTGTACAAGGATGTTAGTTCTTGAATTAAAGAAACTCTATTAGAGACAAATATATTCCATCTACTTGGATGTGATTGTAGCCATGCTAACGAAATTTGCGAATCAGTCCAAAGATTAACACTGGCTATTTGGAAGCTATTTTTGAATGTTTCTAAAATACGATGGGTGACCTTTGCTGACAACACGCATGCGCATAATTCCAATTTTGGAAGAGAAATTGTTCGCAAAGGACAAACTCTAGATTTGGCACAAATTAGATGACAAGAAACACTGTTATTTTCATAAACAGTTCTTAAATATATACAACACCCATATGCCTTTAAGCTTGCGTCTGAATAAGAATGAATCTCAATTCGCTTGATATTGCGATTATTAATTAAACATCGCGGAATTTTTAACTCTGATAATTCAAGAATGTTTGTAGAAAATTGAATCCATTCGTTACTTAACTCTAAATTTAAACAGTCGTCCCAATTTAAATTCAATAACCAAAGCTTCTGCATGAAGATTTTGGCTGTTATGACAATTGGAGCAACAAGCCCCAACGGATCATAGATTTCAGCTATAATAGCTAAGACGTTTCTTTTCGTAATTGGATTTACATTTATGTTCTTGGGCAGAGAAATAGAAAAGTGATCTGATTTCGGCTCCCAAAAAACACCCAGCACTTTATTGGAATTACTCTCAGAATTTATAGAGTAGTTTTTGGATTCAGTTTCTGAGGTAAAATTGTTCATAAATTCAATGGAATTTGAACACCATTTATGAAGTGTAAATTGGCCTAAATTAAGTAATTTTATTAATTGGGTTTTTAGTTCACAGAGCTCCTCGAAAGAGTCAGCTCCAGCCAACACATCGTCAACGTATGTTTGAGTTTGGATTGCCATAGCTGCCAACGGAAATTCTTTTTTATACATGTCTGCCAATTCAACGAGACAACGAGTGGCTACATAAGGTGCAAAATTTGTTCCGTAGCTAACAGTTAACAATTCAATGCATTTAATATCATCTGTTATATTTTCTCGCCATAAGATGTTTTGTAGGTAAATGTGATCAGAATTAATCAAGATTTGCCGGTACATCTTTTCGATGTCTGCAACAACAGCCAACATATAAGCTCTAAAGCGACACAAAATGTCAAATAGCTCTGGCTGAACAACAAGCCCTTTTAGACATATGTCGTTTAATGAATATCCCGAGGTGGTTTTTAGGGACGCGTCGAAGACCACTCTGAGACGCGTTGTAACTTTATCATTGCGAATCACACAATGGTGAGGTATAAAATATTTGTGGTTATTGTGAATATTTTTAAGATCAAGAGAAATGTACCGTGCATGACCTAAGTTGATGTATTCTTTAATAAACTCTGAATATTGGTCAAACAATGACTTATTTTGATGCAATCTTTTCTCTAATGAAAGAAAACGTTTTTTGGCATATGAAAAAGATTCGCCTAGTTTAGAACTCTCAACGGGCGATTTAAATGGCATATCCACTTGAAATCTACCATTATCCAAAATTTTTGTGGTATCCTTAAATATTTGTTCAGAAAGTTCATCTTCACTTGATAAAATACGTCCTTGTGGCACATCTTCAACTGCCCAGAATTTTTGCAGCAAATTGTCGATTTGATTGAAATTAATGAATAAAGAATGTGAGGGAACTTGATCACATGTTATAAAATTTGACAAGATTGTTGGGGATAGGACACCTCCTACCACCCAACCAAGATGAGTATTTTGTAATATGGGTAGGTTGTCCCCAAGGTTAATCAGACCAGGTAAAAGTAATGAATAATAAACATCTGCTCCTAATAACAAATCTACGTGATCTGGAACATCATAATTTGAGTCGGCCAATACAATGCTACAAGGGATTTCTAATCGATCTGTTTGTAGAGGGAATTGAGGCAGCTTAGAAGAAATGAAATTTGTTACTGAACAATTTACTTCAAATGTTTTTGTTGGGTCAACCTTTGAGAACAATTTAATATCTATTCCTTCACTTACTTGCATGTGACCTGATACACCACAAATTGACAAGTTTTTATTATAGGTAGGGTATTGTAGTCTTTTCGCTAATTTATGTGTGATTAGTGATACTTGAGACCCACTATCAAGCACGGCTCTGGCAGATATTAAATGGCCATTGTTATTTGAAACATGTACGGATGCAGTTGCCAATAAAATATGAGATTTTTGGTTTATAAAAAGGCTTGACATAGTGTTGGATTGTGCCCCAAGCTTGTCACTAGTGGAAGCTTGAGTAACCTCCGAATTTTGTATTTGTTCTATGTTAGAAGCTTGATCTGAGTTACTACTCGATTTGTTCATGGAATAACCTTTTTGTTTGTGATTGGTAGGCCCACGATTGGAATCAAAACTCGAATTTTGTTGAGCATTTATTGTATTATTGTGAGAATTATTAGATTTTGACGAATAATCGACAGAATTTCCCGCATGCAATAGGGAATTATGAGCTTCTCCGCAAATAGGGCAATTCTTCCACTCACATTTACTTACATGATGTGGAGCAAAACATTTTAAACATAACCGATTTGAAAATATAAACTGTTTTCTTTTATTCAATGGCAATTCTTTGAATTTAAAGCATTTAAACATGTTATGATTTGACATTTTGCAAAACAAACAACTTAACTTTTTATCTACATTAGCAAAATTAGAGTTTTTACGAGGCAACTCTGGCGAAACCAAATTTTCAGCAGCCTGACATCTTTTCTCAACGAACTTGAGGAACCCGTCTAAAGTAGGTAAAAGAGTAGGACCTCTTTCCAATTCATACCCACGTCTAGTGTTAATGTCTAGTTTTTGGGACAAAATATACACCAAAATCAAATCCCACTCTGCTATAGGAACATTCAAATTTTTTAAGCACTCAGTGTGCTGTTTAACTGTGACAACAAAGTTACGCAAATTCATTGAATTACTTTTATTTATTGATGGAACGTCTAATAGGCCCTTGATGTGAACGTAAATATTCGCTAACTTATTTTCATATCTTTCCTTAAGTATGTCAATTGCTACTGACAAATTAGAGGCGACCAATGGTAAATTTGAAATTAATTTTTGAGGTTCACCCAGTAAATTTGATTTTAAATAAATAAGTTTTTGTATTTCTGCCAAATCATCATTGTCTAAAACAAGGGCTTTAAAAATATCATAGAAACCATTCCAACTTTGGTGCCCACCTGCAAGTTTGTCAATTACAATTTCAGGCATCTTAGATTTTACCTCTGTTTTAACATTAACATTTTGTATGGAATTTGCGTGATGACCTTGTTGGTTTGTACCTTGAACGGTAGCATTATCTTTAGGAGAAGAATGATCAATCAAAATTTTTAATTGAGTTTTTAAAGTACAATATTTTTCTTCATAGTCACTAGGGTCACCAATCTTATCAAGATCTGTCTCGGAGCCCTCAATGACGTCCTGAGATTCACAAAATTTTTTGAAAGAAGTTTCAAGTAGCTCTAACCTGGTATCATATTCAAGTTTATGCAATAAATTACCTGCATTTGCATTGATAAAATTCTCTATTCTAGTGATACTACCTTTAGCAGTTCTTCGAGCGGCGTGCGCTTTTAATAACAACGCATCCGGATCCATGTTTGATTACAGGTTTATATACGTAAAAAAAGTTTGCAAACTGTGTGCGAAAACTCGCACGTCAAATGTTGAACAGTTCAAAAAATAAAAAATATATTGGAAACGACTGACCTGAATGAGTCCTTGACAAAGTCCAATTCACAATCGGTCCAGTCCAATTACCAGATACCAGACACACATTCCATTTTCCAATTTTAATAATTAGGATTTATCGCTGGTTTTATGCTCTGTCCGACTCGAGGGATCAAATTTATGTATGGGAATAAACGAACGATTATTCCTTAAACACACATAAAGCTTCAATAGCTCTTATTTCACTTGGAAGGATTGGATATCATTCAAATTATCTTGAATCGTTGATAAAAATCAAATATATTTTATGAAGTAGAAATTTTTATTTTTTTTGACATTGACAATTTTTTGTAACTGACAGAAAAACTTCCAAGGTTGAATTGAAATTAAATATTTAAGCTAACATGATAGCAGTTAGACAAGTTAGAAATTAAACAGGTGACTTTGTTAATGTCCTAACTCTATTCATTTTTCAGTAATTATGGATATTTGATATGACCGCTCTTCATTCAATATTCTAAGTTTGAAGCACTCTACTTCTAAATAGCATCGTTGTAGTGCACTCCTGATTCTTTTCTTCATAAGTCAGTAATTTACTATAAAATTAAACATTCAATTTTTTGAGAAGGTATCGTCAAAGGTCTAATCTTTGATAAAAAATCAGGAGTGCACTACAATGATGCGATTCAGAAGTAGAGTGCGTCAAACTTGGAGTATCCAATGAAGAGGGTAAAATCAAGTATCGATAGTTATTCAAAAATTGATAGAGTTATGGCATTAACAATGTAACCCATCGATTTTAGATGAAGCTTCATCCAATCGGACATGTTTCGAGAGGATGATAGGCCAAAAATATATTTTAGGAGAATTGCGAAAAATGCAATATTTTCCTTACTATAGTCCAGCTACATATTTGACGAAAAATATTTTTCCTCTCAAAAAATACTGAAATTATGAGAATAGGGGTTCTTTGATACGACAAATCGACTGGTGTTGTCCATTTTTCGATGAGATAAATGGTTCATTTATTAGGAGAGCATTTAAGTTGAAAGAAAACATGCTATCATATAAAAAATCGTACAGGCCAAAATAATGGAGATATTCATTCACTTTTCTGAGAAAGTTTCGTCAAAAGTCTAATCTTTGATAAAAAATCAGGAGTGCACTTCACTGATGCGATTTCAAAGTAGAGTGCGTCAAACTTAGAGTATGGAATGAAGAGGGTTGATATCAAATATCCAGAATTGAGACGAAATTTCATCTATTCGAGCATGTTTCGAGGGGAAGATAGGCCAAAAATGCAATTTTGAAGCATTGCCAAAAATGCAATATTTTCCATACAGGTACAGGTACAAATTCGTCGGAAAATATTTTTTCTCTCAGAAAATACTGAAATTATGTGGATTGGGGTTCTTTGGTACGACAAATCAACTGGTGTTGTCCATTTGTCGATGAGAATAATGTTTCAAATTTTAGCAGAGGATGTCAATTAAAAGAAAAGATGCATTCATATGAAAAGTCCCACAGACCAAAATAATGAGATCATTCATTTGATTTTCTAGTAAAGTACTGACGAAGGTTCAATCTATGAAGAGAAAAATCAGGAGTGCACTACAAAGATGCGATTTAGAAGTAGAGTGCGTCAAACTTAGAGTATGGAATGAAGAGGGGTCAAATCAAATATCAATAATTACTGAAAAATTGATGGTGTTAGGACATTAACAAAGTTACCCATCGATTTGAGACGACGTTTTATCTAATCGAGCATGTTTCGAGAGGAAGATAGGCCAAAAACGTATTTTTGGGGAATTGGGAATAATGCAATATTTTCCAGGTACATATTTGTCGAAAAATATTTTTTCTCTCAGACAATACTGAAATTATGTGGAATGGGTTCCTTTGGTACGACAAATCGACTGGTGTTGTCCATTTGTCGATGAGATTAATGTTTCAAATTTTAGCAGAGTATTTAAATTGAAAGAAAATATGCCTTCATATAAAAAATTGCACAGACCAATATCATGAAATTATTCATTTAATTTTCTAGTAAAGTACTGACAGTTGTTCAATCTATGATAAAAAAAATCAGGAGTGCACAACAACGATCCGATTCAGGAGTAGAGTGCGTTAAACTTTGAGTTTGGAATGAAGAGGGGTAATTCAAATATCAATAATTACTGAAAAATTATTGGTGCTAGAACATTAACAATAGGCCAAAAATGTATTTTTGGAGAATTGCGAATAATGCAATATTTTCCATACTATACTTCAGGTACATATTTGTCGAAAAATATTTTTTCTCTCAGAAAATACTGAAATTATGAGGTACGAAAAATTGACTGGTATTGTCCATTT
Organism: Galeruca laticollis; assembly: GCA_963921935.1. Classification (NCBI taxonomy): domain Eukaryota; kingdom Metazoa; phylum Arthropoda; class Insecta; order Coleoptera; family Chrysomelidae; genus Galeruca; species Galeruca laticollis. The sequence continues at coordinate 64,872,876 of OY998185.1, read as the reverse complement.
GTCGATGAGATGAATGTTTCAAATTTAAGCAGAGGATTTAAATTGAAAGAAAAGGTGCCTTCCTATAAAAAATCACACCGACCAAAATAATAAGATCATTCGTTTAATTTTCTAGTAAAGTACTGACATAGGCTAACCATATGATGAAAAAAATCAGGAGTGCACCACAACGATGCGATTCAGAAGTAGAGTGCGTCAAACTATATTAAATATTGAATACGAAAGGCTGATTTGGACCATGAACAAAAGAATTAACTCAAATAATCATAATTAAGTACGGAGGTTTATTTTATTTCATAAGAAATATTGCATTTACTTGTATCTACACAATCTAATTATATTAAATGGTATCGCCATCTATTGCGAAGAAGCCAGACTAATATTATATAAATAATAATTACTATACCTATGTTAAACAATTAATACGGAAAGCTATACTGGACCATGCATGAAAGAACAAACTGGGTTGATTTCAATGGAATACAAAGGTTTATTCCAGTTCTTAAGAAATATCGGTTTAGCTTGCTTCTACAAAATCTAATTAAATTAAAATTATTATTAACATGTGCCGCCATCTATTGCCGACTGCGACAGATAAGGTATAATTTTTATACCAACATTGGGAAGGAATACGAAAAGCTGATTTGGACCATGAATAATGAAAGTATCTTGGATAATCACTATTGAATGCGAATGTTCATTTAATTGAAGGAGACATATTGCATTAACTTCCTTCTACAAAATTTAACAGAATTGAAATTATTGTTAACAAGTTTCGCCATCTATTACCAAATAGCCAGACTAATATTGTGGAAAGAATAATTATGCTATATTAGTCTGGCTTATTTGCAATAGATGGCGAGACTATATAAATATAATTAGATTGTGTAGAGGCAAGTAAATGCAATATTTCTCATGAAATAAAATACATCCTCGTATTTAGTTATGATTATACAAGTTAATTCTCTTGTTCATGATACAAATCAGTTTTTTGTATTCGTTCTTAACATTGGTACAATATTTATCCATTATTTTATATTAGTCTGGCTTCTCTGCAATAGATGGCGATACACGTTTCTAATAATTTCAATTTAATTAAATTGTGTAGAAGCAAGTAACTGCAATATCTCTCATGAAATCAATATGCCTTGACATTTCATTCTAATTATCTAAGTCAATTCTTTTGTTCATAATACAAAGCAGTATTCTTTCTTAACTTAGGTATAATAATTATTCAATATTGTATTAGCCTGGCTACTCTGTAATAGTTGGCGAAACTAGATACAAGTAAATGCAATATTTCCTTTGAACTAAGTTCTCCTTTGCATTCAATTAGAATAAACTCAGCAAATACCTTTGTTCATAGTCCAATACAGCTTTACGTATTCGTTGTTTAGCATACGTAAAATAATTATTGTATCTTGCATATTAGTCTGGCTTCTCTGCAATAGATGGCGATACCAATTAATAACAATAATAATTTAAATAGTTTGTGTAGATGCAAGTAAATGCAGTATTTCTGACGAATTTAAATAGAGCTTTGTATTGAATCAAAATTATCCCAGTTAATTCCTATGTTCATGGTCCAATACAGCTTTTCGTATTAATAATTTTATATATAGGTATAGTATTATTCATCCTATATTATTAGTCTGGCTTCTTCGCAATAGATGGCGAGACTATTTAATATAATTTATTTGTGTAGATACAAGTAAATGCAATATTTCTGAAGAAATAAAATGAACCTTCGTATCCAATTATAATTATCTATGTTAATTCTTTTGTTCATGGTCCAAATCAGCTTGTTGTATTCGATCCTTACATAGCTATACTATTTATACTTTAACCTATGTTAGTCTGGCTTCGCTGCAATAGACGGCGATACGAGCTAATAATAATTTAAATATAATTAAAGTGTGTAGATACAAGTAATTGCATTATTTATTATGAAATAAGATGAATCTTTCTATTTAATTATGATTATCTAAGTTAATTCTTTTGTTCATGGTCCAAATCAGCGTTTCGTATTCATTATTTAATATAGTTTGACGCACTCTACTTCTGAATCGCATCGTTGTGGTGCCCTCCTGATTTTTTTCTTCATAAGTCAGTACTTTACTAAAAAATTAAACGTATGATCTTATTATTTTGGTCTGTGTGATTTTTCATGTGGAGGCATCTTTTCTTTCAATTTACATCCTCTGCTAAAATTTGAAACATTCATCTTATCGTCAAATGAACAACACCAGTCGATTTGTCGTACCAAAGAACCACATAATTTTAAATATATTTCAATGATACTTTTGGAAACTAATTCTTTTTTCAATTCTCAGCTGTTTGATCAGTTTGATACTGGTGTCAAAAGATTTATAGAAGTTTGCTTGATAATATTCTGGTATTCAGAGAGCTGTAGATTAACGTCTACTACCCCAAAAACGTATTTAATCAGTAAAAATCGCGCTCCCGCCATAATTTCAAAAATATTTCAATGATATTTTTGAAAACTAATTTTTTTCAATTCTCAGCTGTTTCCTCAGCTTTATATTGGTGTCTCAAGATTGATAGGAGTTTGCTCGATGATATTCTGCTATTCAGACAGCTGTAGATTAACGTCTACTACCTCAAAAACGTATTTAATCAGTAAAAATCGCGCTCCCGCCATAATTTAAAAAATAATTCAATGAGATTTTCGAAAATGAATTTATTTTTCAATCCATACATAAGTATGACGCACTCTCTTTCTAAATCGCATCGCTTTAGTGCTCTCCTGATTCTTTCCATCATAGATTGAACCTTTGTCAGTACTTTACTAAAAAATTACACGAATGAACTTATTATTGTGGTCGGTGTGATTTTTTAATATGAAGGCATCTTTTCTTTCAATTTAAATCCTCCCATAAAATTTGAATCATTCATCTCACCGACAAATGGACATCATCAGGCGATTTGTCGTACCAAAGAACCCCATTCCTCATAATTTCAGTATTTTCTGAGAGAAAAAATATTTTTCGACAAATATGTACCTGAACTATAGTATGGAAAATACTGGATTATTCGCAATTCTCCAAAAATACATTTTTGGCCTATCTTCCGTTCGAAACATGCTCGATTAGATGAAATTTCGTCTCAAATCGATGGGTGACTTTGTTAATGTCCTAACTCTATTATATTCTCAGTAATTATGGATATTTGATATCACCCCTCTTCATTCCATACTCTAAGTTTGACGCACTCTACTTCTAAATCGCATCGTTTTAGTGCTCTCCTGATTCTTCCCATCATAGATTGAACCTTTGTCAGTACCTTACTAAAAAGTTACACGAATGAACTTATTATTTTGGTCGGTGTGCTTTTTATATGAAGGCATCTTTTCTTTCAATTTAAATCCTCCCATAAAATTTGAATCATTCATCTCATCGACAAATGGACATCATCAGGCGATTTGTCGTACCAAAGAACCCCATTCCTCATAATTTCAGTATTTTCTGAGAGAAAAAATATTTGTCGACAAATATGTACCTGAACTATAGTATGGAAAATATTGCATTTTACGCAATTCTTCAAAAATGCATTTTTGGCCTATCTCCCTCTCGAAAGATGCTCTAATAGATGAACTTTGGTCTCAATCGATGAGTGACTTTGTTAATTTCCTAACTCCATTGATTTTTCAGTAATTATTGATCATTGATTTCATCCCTCTTCATTCCATTCTCTAAGTTTGACGCACTCTACTTCTAAATCGCATCGTTGTAATGCACTCCTGATTTTTTCCTTCATAAGTCAGTACTTTACTGAAAAATTAAACGTATGATCTTATTATTCTGGTCTGTGTGATTTTCTATGTGGAGGCATCTTTTCTTTAAATTTACATCCTCTGCTAAAATTTGAAACATTAATCTCATCGTCAAATGGACAACACCAGTCGATTTGTCGTACCAAAGAACCACATAATTTTAAATATATTTCAATGATATTTTTGAAAACTAATTTTTTTTTCAATTCGCAGCTATTTGTTCAGCTTGATAATGGTGACAAAAAATTGATAGGAGTTTGCTTGATGATATTGTGCTTTTTAGACAGCGGTAGATTAACGTCTACTACCTCAAAAACGTATTTTATCAGTAAAAATCGCGCTCCCGCCATAATTGTAAATATATATCATTGATATTTTTGAAAACTAATTTTTTTTTCAATTCTCAGCTGTTTGCTCAGTTTGATATTGGTGTCAAAAGATTCATAGAAGTTTGCTTGATAATATTCTAGTATTCAGACAGCTGTAGATTAACGTCTACTACCTCAAAAACGTATTTAATCAGTAAAAATCGCGCTCCCGTCATAATTTAAAAAATAATTCAATGATATTTTCGAAAATGAATTTACTTTTCAATCCATACAAAAGTTTGACGTATTCTCTTCCTAAATCGCATCGCTTTAGTGCTTTCCTGATTCTTTCCATCATAGATTGAACCTTTGTCAGTACTTTACTAAAAAATTAAACGTATGATCTTATTATTCTGGTCTGTGTGATTTTTTATGTGGAGGCATATTTTGTTTCAATTTACATCCTCTGCTAAAATTTGAAACATTCATCTCATCGACAAATGGACAATACCAGTCGATTTGTCGTAGCTAAGAACCCTATTCTACATAATTTCAGTATTTTCTGAGAGAAAAAATATTTTTCGACAAATATGTACCTGAATATAGTATGGAAAATATTGCATTATTCGCAATTCTCCAAAAATACATTTTTGGCCCATCTTCCGCTCGAAACATGCTCGATTAGATGAAATTTCGTCCTTAATCGATGGGTGACTTTGTTAATGTCCTAACTCTATTAATTTCTCAGTAATTATGGATATTTGATATCACCCCTCTCCATTCCATACTCTAAGTTTGACGCACTCTACTTCTAAATCGCATCGTTTTAGTGCTCTCCTGATTCTTCCCATCATAGATTGAACCTTTGTCAGTACTTTACTAAAAAATTACACGAATGAACTTATTATTTTGGTCTGTGTTTTTATATATTTAGGCATCTTTTCTTTCAATTTAAATCCTCCCATAAAATTTGAATCATTCATCTCATCGACAAATGGACATCATCAGGCGATTTGTCGTACCAAAGAACCCCTTCCTCATAATTTCAGTATTTTCTGAGAGAAAAAATATTTTTCGACAAACATGTACCTGCGAGTAATTGTGTGTACTTATGTTGATAGTTGGTCGTGTTGGTACTGATGTTCATTTAGCTCATCATCAGTTAGATTTTCAGATGTATAGCTGCTTTTATCATCGGATGTATCTTCAGCATTAAGTTGATGTTTTATTTTGTTTTGAATTCTCGAGATTCGATTTTTAAGGGATCGTTCTTTGGTTTTGGAACGTAGGAGTATGGAAAATATTGCATTTTTCGCAATTCTTCAAAAATGCATTTTTGGCCTATCTATCTCTCGAAAGATGCTCGATAAGATGAAATTTCGTCTCAAATCGATGGGTGACTTTGTTAATGTCCTAACTCTATTCATTTTTCAGTAATTATGGATATTTGATATGACCGCTCTTCATTCAATATTCTAAGTTTGAAGCACTCTACTTCTAAATAGCATCGTTGTAGTGCACTCCTGATTCTTTTCTGCATAAGTCAGTAATTTACTATAAAATTAAACATTCAATTTTTTGAGAAGGTATCGTCAAAGGTCTAATCTTTGATAAAAAATCAGGAGTGCACTACAATGATGCGATTCAGAAGTAGAGTGCGTCAAACTTGGAGTATCCACTGAAGAGGGTAAAATCAAGTATCGATAGTTATTCAAAAATTGATAGAGTTATGGCATTAACAATGTCACCCATCGATTTTAGATGAAGCTTCATCCAATCGGACATGTTTCGAGATGACGATAGGCCAAAAATTCATTTTTGGAGAATTGCGAAAAATGCAATATTTTCCTTATAGTCCAGCTACATATTTGACGAAAAATATTTTCCCCGTCAAAAAATACTCAAATTATGAGAATAGGGATTCTTTGATACGACAAATCGACTGGTGTTTTCCATTTTTGGATGAGATAATTTTTTCAAATATAAGGAGAGCATTTAAGTTAAAAGAAAACATGCCTTCATATAAAAAATCGAACAGACCAAAATAATGGAAATATTCATTCAATTTTTTGAGAAAGTATCGTCAAAGGTCTAATCTTTGATAAAAAATCAGGAGTGCACTACAATGATGAGATTCAGAAGTAGAGTGCGTCAAACTTGGAGTGTCCAATGAAGAGGGAAAAATCAAGTATCGATAGTTATTCAAAAATTGATAGAGTTATGGCATTAACAAAGTCACCCATCGATTTTAGATGGAGCTCAATCTAATTGGACATGTTTCGAGAGGATGATAGGCCAAAAATATATTTTAGGAGAATTGCGAAAAATGCAATATTTTCCTTACTATAGTCCAGCTACATATTTGACGAAAAATATTTTTCCTCTTAAAAAATACTGAAATTATGAGAATAGGGGTTCTTTGATACGACAAATCGACTGGTGTTGTCCATTTTTCGATGAGATAAATGGTTCATTTATTAGGAGAGCATTTAAGTTAAAAGAAAACATGCCTTCATATAAAAAATCGAACAGACCAAAATAATGGAAATATTAATTCAATTTTTTGAGAAAGTATCGTCAAAGGTCTAATCTTTGATAAAAAATCAGGAGTGCACTTCACTGATGCGATTCAGAAGTAGAGTGCGTATAACTTGGAGTATCCAATGAAGAGGGTAAAATCAAGTATCGATAGTTATTCAAAAATTGATAGAGTTAGGGCAATAACAAAGTCACCCATCGAATTTAGATGAGATTTCATCTAATCGGACATCTTTCGAGAGGATGATAGGCCAAAAATATATTTTTGGAAAATTGCGAAAAATGCGATATTTTCCTTACAAGCTTACAAGCTACATATTTGACGAAAAATATTTTTCCTCTCAAAAAATACTGAAATTATGAGGATAGGGGTTCTTTGATACGACAAATCGACTGGTGTTGTCAATTTTTCGATGAGATGAATGGTTCAAATATTAGGAGAGCATTTAAGTTAGAAGAAAACATGCCTTCATATAAAAAATCGAACAGACCAAAATAATGGATAATAATAAGTTCATTCGTATAATTTTTTAGTGAAGTACTGACCAATGTTCAGTCTATGATGGAAAGAATCAGGAGAGCACTAAAGCGATGCGATTTAGAAAGAGAGTGCGTCAAACTCATGTATGGATTGAAAAATAAATTCATTTTCGAAAATATCATTGAATTATTTTTTAAATTATGGCGGGAGCGCGATTTTTACTGATTAAATACGTTTTTGAGGTAGTAGACGTTAATCTACAGCTGTCTGAATACCAGAATATCATCGAGCAAACTCCTATCAATCTTTTTACACCAATATCAAGGTAAGCAAACTGCTGGGAATTGAAAAAAAAATTAATTTTCAAAAATATCATTGAAATATTTTTTAAATTATGGCGGGAGCGCGATTTTTACTGATTAAATACGTTTTTGAGGTAGTAGACGTTAATCTACCGCAGTCTAAATAGCACAATATCATCAAGCAAACTCCTATCAATCTATTGTCACCAATAGCAAGCTGAACAAACAGCAGAGAATTGAAAAAAAAATTAGTTTTCAATAATATCATTGAAATATATTTAAAATTATGTGGCTCTTTGGTACGACAAATCGACTGGTGTTGTCCATTTGACGATGAGATGAATGTTTCAAATTTTAGTAGAGGATGTGTGTGCACTACAACGATGGAAGAAATTTCATCTAATCGAGCATGTTTCGAGCGGAAGATAGGCCAAAAATGTATTTTTGGAGAATTGCGAATAATGCAATATTTTCCATACTATATAGTTCAGGTACATATTTGTCGACAAATATTTTTTCTCTCAGAAAATAGTAAAATTATGAGGAAAGGGGTTCTTTGGTACGACAAATCGCGTGATGATGTCCATTTGTCGATGAGATGAATTTTTACTGATTAAATACGTTTTTGAGGTAGTAGACGTTAATCTACAGCTGTCTGAATAGCAGAATATCATCGAGCAAATTCCTATCAATCTTTTGACACCAATATCTACCTGAACAAACAGCTGAGAATAGAAAAAAAAATTAGTTTTCAAAAATATCATTGAAATATTTTTAAAAATTATGGCGGGAGCGCGATTTTTACAGATTAAATACGTTTTTGAGGTAGTAGACGTTAATCTACAGATGTCTGAATAGCAGTATATCATCGAGCAAACTCCTATCAATCTTTTGACACCAATATCAAGCTGAGCAAACAGCTGAGAATTGAAAAAAAAATTAGTTTTCAAAAATATCATTGAAATATTTTTTAAATTATGGCGGGAGCGCGATGTTTACAGATTAAATACGTTTTTGAGGCAGTAGACGTTAATTTACCGCTGTCTAAATAGCACAATATCATCAAGCAAACCCCTATCAATCTTTTGACACCAATATCAAGCTGACCAAACAGCTGAGAATTGAAAAAAAAATTAGATTTCAAAAATATCATTGAAATATTTTTAAAATTATGTGGTTCTTTGGTACGACAAATCGACTGGTGTTGTCCATTTGACGATGAGATGAATGTTTCAAATTTTAGCAGAGGATGTAAATTGAAAGAAAAGATGCCTCCACATAAAAAATCACACAGACCAAAATAATAAGATCATACGTTTATTTTTTTAGTAAAGTACTGACAAAGGTTCAATCTATGATGGGAAGAATCAGGAGAGCACTAAAACGATGCGATTTAGAAGTAGAGTGCGTCAAACTTAGAGTATGGAATGAAGAGGGGTGATATCAAATATCCATAATTACTGAGAAATTAATAGAGTTAGGACATTAACAAAGTCGCCCATCGATTCAAGACGAAATTTCATCTAATCGAGCATGTTTCGAGCGGAAGATAGGTCAAAAATGTATTTTTGGAGAATTGCGAATAATGCAATATTTTCCATACTATAGTTCAGGTACATATCTGTCGAAAAATATTTTTTCTCTCAGAAAATACTGAAATTATGAGGAATGGGGTTCTCTGGTACGACAAATCCACTGGTGATGTCCGTTTGTCGATGAGATGTATGATTCAAATTTTATGGGAGGATTTAAATTGAAAGAAAAGGTGCCTTCATATAAAAAATCACACCGCCACATTAATAAGTTCATTCGTGTAATTTTTTAGTAAAGTACTGACAAAGGTTCAATCTATGATGGAAAGAATCAGGAAAGCACTAAAGCGATACGATTTAGAAAGAGAGTGCGTCATACTTATGTATGGATTGAAGAATAAATTCATTTTCGAAAATATCATTGAATTATTTTTTAAATTATGGCGGGAGCGCTATTTTTACTGATTAAATACGTTTTTGAGGTAGTAGACGTTAATCTACAGATGTCTGAATAGCAGTATATCATCGAGCAAACTCCTATCAATCTTTTGACACCAATATCAAGCTGAGCAAACAGCTGAGAATTGAAAAAAAAATAGTTTTCAGAAATATCATTGAAATATATTTAAAACTATGTGGTTCTTTGGTACGACAAATCGACTGGTGTTGTCCATTTGACGATGAGATGAATGTTTCAAATTTTAGCAGAGGATGTAAATTGATAGAAAAGATGCCTCCACATAAAAAATCACACAGACCAAAATAATTTTATGGTAAAGTACTGACTTATGAAGAAAAGAATCAGGAGTGCACTACAACGATGTTATTAAGAAGTAGAGTGCTTCAAACCTAGAGTATGGTATTAACTGGGGTGATATCAAATATCCATAATTACTGAGAAATTAATAGAGTTAGGACATTAACAAAGTCACCCATCGATTAAGGACGAAATTTCGTCTAATCTAGCATGTTTCGAGCGGAAGATAGGCCAAAAATGTATTTTTGGAGAATTGCGAATAATGCAATATTTTGCATACTATAGTTCAGGTACATATTTGTCGACAAATATTTTTTCTCACAGAAAATACTGAAATTATGAGGAATGGGGTTCTTTGGCACGACAAATCGCCTGATGATGTCCATTTGTCGATGAGATGAATGATTCAAATTTTATGGGAGGATTTAAATTGAAAGAAAAGATGCCTTCATATAAAAAAGCACACCGACGAAAATAATAAGTTCATTTGTGTAATTTTTTAGTAAAGTACTGACAAAGGTTCAATCTATGATGGGAAGAATCAGGAGAGCACTTAAACGATGCGATTTAGAAGTAGAGTGCTTCAGACTTAGAGTATGGAATGAAGAGGGGTGATATAAAATATCCATAATTACTGAGAAATTAATAGAGTTAGGACATTAACAAAGTCACCCATCGATTTAAGATGAAATTTCATCTAATCGAGCATGTTTCGAGCGGAAGATAGGCCAAAAATGCATTTTTGGATAATTGCGAATAATGCAATATTTTCCATACTATAGTTCAGGTACATATTTGTCGAAAAATATTTTTTCTCTCAGAAAATACTGAAATTATGAGGAATGGGGTTCTATGATACGACAAATCGACTGGTGTTGTCCATTTTTGGATAAGATAATTGTTTCAAATATAAGGAGAGCATTTAAGTTAAAAGAAAACATGCATTCATATAAAAAATCGTACAGGCCAAAATAATGGAAATATTCATTCAATTTTTTGAGAAAGTATCGTCAAAGGTCTAATCTTTAATAAAAAATCAGGTGTACATCACAATTTTGCGATTCAGAAGTAGAGTGCGTATAACTTGGAGTATCCAATGAAGAGGGTAAAATCAAGTATCGATAGTTATTCAAAAAATTGATAGAATTAGGGCATTAACAAAGTCATCCTTCGATTATAGATGAATTTTCATCTAATTAGACATGTTTCGAGAGGATGATAGGCCAAAAATATATTTTTGGAGAATTGCGAAAAATGCAATATTTTCCTTACTATAGTCCAGCTACATATTTGACGAAAAATATTTTTCCTCTCAAGAAATACTGAAATTATGAGAATAGGGGTTCTTTGATACGACAAATCGACTGATGTTGTCCATTTTTGGATGAGATAATTGTTTCAAATATAAGGAGAGCATTTAAGTTAAAAGAAAACATGCCTTCGTATAAAAAATTGAACAGACTAAAATAATGGAAATATTCATTCAATTTTTTGAGAGAGTATCGTCAAAGGTCTTATCTTTGATAAAAAATCAGGAGTGCACTACAGTGATGCGATTCAGAAGTAGAGTGCGTCAAACTTGGAGTATCCAATGAAGAGGGTAAAATCAAGTATCGATAGTTATTCAAAAATTGATAGAGCTCTGGCATTAACAAAGTCACCCATCGAATTTAGATGAGATTTCATCTAATCGGACATCTTTCGAGAGGATGATAGGCCAAAAATATATTTTTGGAGAATTGCGAAAAATGCGATATTTTCCAGCTACATATTTGACGAAAAATATTTTTCCTCTCAAAATATACTGAAATTATGAGAATAGGGGTTCTATGATACGACAAATCGACTGCTGTTGTCCATTTTTGGATAAAATAATTGTTTCAAATATTAGGAGAGCATTTAAGTTAAAAGAAAACATGCCTTCATATAAAAAATCGAACAGACCAAAATAATGGAAATATTCATTCAATTTTTTGAGAAAGTATCGTCAAAGGTCTAATCTTTGATAAAAAATCAGGAGTGCACTACTATGATGCGATTCAGAAGTAGAGTGCGTCAAACTTGGAGTATGCAATGGAGAGGGTAAAATCAAGTATCGATAGTTATTCAAAAATTGATAGAGTTAGGGCATTAACAAAGTCATCTATCGATTTTAGATGAGTTTTCATCTAATCGGACATGTTTCGAGAGGATGATGATAGGCCAAAAATATATTTGTGGAGAATTGCGAAAAATGCAATATTTTCCTTACTATATATAGTCCAGCTACATATTTGACGAAAAATATTTTTCCTCTCAAAAAATACTGGAATTATGAGAATAGGGGTTCTTTGATATGACATATCGACTGATGTTGTCCATTTTTGGATGAAATAATTGTTTCAAATATAAGGAGAGCATTTAAGTTAAAAGAAAACATGCATTCATATAAAAAATCGTACAGGCCAAAATAATGGAAATATTCATTCAATTTTCTGAGCAAATATCGTCAAAGGTCTAATATTTGATAAAAAATCAGGTGTGCACTACAATGATGCGATTCAGAAGTAGAGTGCGTCAATCTTGGAGTATCCAATAAAGAGGGTAAAATCTAGTATCGATAGTTATTCAAAAATTGATGGAGTTATGGCATTAACAAAGTCACCCAGCGATTTTAGATGAGGCTTCATCTAATGGGACATGTTTCGAGAGGATGATAGGCTAAAAATATATTTGTGGAGAATTGCGAAAAATGCAATATTTTCCTTACTATATATAGTCCAGCTACATATTTGACGAAAAATATTTTTCCTCTCAAAAAATACTGAAATTATGAGAATAGGGGTTCTATGATACGACAAATCGACTGGAGTTGTCCATTTTTGGATGAGATAAATGGTTCAAATATTAGGAGAGCATTTAAGATAAAAGGAAACATGCCTTCATATAAAAAATTGTACAGGCCAAAATAATGGAAATATTCATTCAATGTTTTGAGAAAGTATCGTCAAAGGTCTAATCTTTGATAAAAAATCAGGAGTGCACTTCAATGATGCGATTCAGAAGTAGAGTGCGTCAAACTTGGAGTATCCAATGAAGAGGGTAAATCTAGTATCGATAGTTATTCAAAAATTGATAGAGTTATGGCATTAACAAAGTCACCCATCGATTTTAGATGAGGCTTCATCTAATCGGACATGTTTCGAGAGGATGATAGGCAAAAAATATATTTTTGGAGAATTGCGAAAAATGCAATATTTTCCTTACTATATAGTCCAGCTACATATTTGACGAAAAATATTTTTCCTCTCAAAAAATACTGAAATTATGAGAATAGGGGTTCTATGATACGACAAATCGACTGGTGTTGTCCATTTTTCGATGAGATGAATGGTTCAAACATTAGGAGAGCATTGAAGTTAAAAGAAAACATGCCTTCATATAAAAAATCGTACAGGCCAAAATAATGGAAATATTCATTCAATCTTCTGAGCAAATATCGTCAAAGGTCTAATATTTGATAAAAAATCAGGTGTGCACTACAATGATGCGATTCAGAAGTAGAGTGCGTCAATCTTGGAGTATCCAGTGAAGAGGGTAAAATCAAGTATCGATAGTTATTCAAAAATTGATAGAGTTATGGCATTAACAAAGTCACCCATCGATTTTTGATGAGGCTTCATCTAATCGGACATGTTTCGAGATGATGATAGGCCAAAAATATATTTTTGGAGAATTGCGAAAAATGCAATATTTTCCTTTATAGTCCAGCTACATATTTGACGAAAAATATTTTTCCTCTCAAAAATACTGAAATTATGAGAATAGGGGTTCTTTGATACGACAAATCGACTTGTGTTGTCCATTTTTCGATGAGATAATTGTTTCAAATATAAGGAGAGCATTTAAGTTAAAAGAAAACATGCCTTCATATAAAAAATCGTACAGGCCAAAATAATGGAAATATTCATTCAATTTTCTGAGAAGGTATCGTCAAAGGTCTAATCTATGATAAAAAATCAGGAGTGCACTTCACTGATGCCATTCAGAAGTAGAGTGCGTCAATCTTGGAGTATCCAATGAAGAGGGTAAAATCAAGTATCGATAGTTATTCAAAAATTGATAGAGTTATGGCAATAACAAAGTCACCCATCGATTTTAGATGAGGCTTCATCTAATCGGACATCTTTCGAAAGGATGATAGGCCAAAAATATATTTTTGGAGAATTGCGAAAAATGCGATATTTTCCTTACTATAGTCCAGCTACATATTTGACGAAAATAATTTTTCCTCTCAAAAAATACTGAAATGATTAGAATAGGGGTTCTATAATACGACAAATCGACTGGTGTTGTCCATTTTTGGATAAGATAATTGTTTCAAATATAAGGAGAGCATTTAAGTTAAAAGAAAACATGCATTCATATAAAAAATCGTACAGGCCAAAATAATGGAAATATTCATTCAGTTTGCTGAGAAAATATCGCCAAAGGTCTAATCTTTGATAAAAAATCAGGAGTGCACTACAATGATGCGATTCAGAAGTAGAGTGCGTCAAACTTGGAGTATCCAATGAAGAGGGTGAAATCAAGTATCGATAGTTATTCAAAAATTGATAGAGTCATGGCATTAACAAAGTAACCCATCGAATTTAGATGAGATTTCATCTAATCGGACATCTTTCGAGAGGATGATAGGCCAAAAATATATTTTTGGAGAATTGCGAAAAATGCGATATTTTCCTTACTATAGTCTAGCTACATATTTGACGAGAAATATTTTTCCTCTCAAAAAATAGTGAAATTATGAGAATAGGGGTTCTTTGATACGACAAATCAACTGGTTTTGTCCATTTTTCGATGAGATGAATTGTTCAAATATTAGGAGAGCATTTAAGTTAATAGAAAACATGCCTTCATATAAAAAATCGAACAGACCAAAATAATGGATATATTCATTCAGTTTTTTGAGAAAGCTGCGTCAAAGGTCTAATCTTTGACAAAAATCAGGAGTGCACTTCAATGATGCGATTCAGAAGTAGAGTGCGTCAATCTTGGAGTATCCAGTGAAGAGGGTAAAATCAAGTATCGATAGTTATTCAAAAATTGATAGAGTTATGGCATTAACAAAGTCACCCATCGATTTTTGATGAGGCTTCATCTAATCGGACATGTTTCGAGATGATGATAGGCCAAAAATATATTTTTGGAGAATTGCGAAAAATGCAATATTTTGCTTTATAGTCCAGCTACATATTTGACGAAAAATATTTTTCCTCTCAAAAATACTGAAATTATGAGAATAGGGGTTCTTTGATACGACAAATCGACTTGTGTTGTCCATTTTTCGATGAGATAATTGTTTCAAATATAAGGAGAGCATTTAAGTTAAAAGAAAACATGCCTTCATATAAAAAATCGTACAGGCCAAAATAATGGAAATATTCATTCAATTTTCTGAGAAGGTATCGTCAAAGGTCTAATCTATGATAAAAAATCAGGAGTGCACTTCACTGATGCCATTCAGAAGTAGAGTGCGTCAATCTTGGAGTATCCAATGAAGAGGGTAAAATCAAGTATCGATAGTTATTCAAAAATTGATAGAGTTATGGCAATAACAAAGTCACCCATCGATTTTAGATGAGGCTTCATCTAATCGGACATCTTTCGAAAGGATGATAGGCCAAAAATATATTTTTGGAGAATTGCGAAAAATGCGATATTTTCCTTACTATAGTCCAGCTACATATTTGACGAAAATAATTTTTCCTCTCAAAAAATACTGAAATGATTAGAATAGGGGTTCTATAATACGACAAATCGACTGGTGTTGTCCATTTTTGGATAAGATAATTGTTTCAAATATAAGGAGAGCATTTAAGTTAAAAGAAAACATGCATTCATATAAAAAATCGTACAGGCCAAAATAATGGAAATATTCATTCAGTTTGCTGAGAAAATATCGCCAAAGGTCTAATCTTTGATAAAAAATCAGGAGTGCACTACAATGATGCGATTCAGAAGTAGAGTGCGTCAAACTTGGAGTATCCAATGAAGAGGGTGAAATCAAGTATCGATAGTTATTCAAAAATTGGTAGAGTCATGGCATTAACAAAGTAACCCATCGAATTTAGATGAGATTTCATCTAATCGGACATCTTTCGAGAGGATGATAGGCCAAAAATATATTTTTGGAGAATTGCGAAAAATGCGATATTTTCCTTACTATAGTCTAGCTACATATTTGACGAGAAATATTTTTCCTCTCAAAAAATAGTGAAATTATGAGAATAGGGGTTCTTTGATACGACAAATCAACTGGTTTTGTCCATTTTTCGATGAGATGAATTGTTCAAATATTAGGAGAGCATTTAAGTTAATAGAAAACATGCCTTCATATAAAAAATCGAACAGACCAAAATAATGGATATATTCATTCAGTTTTTTGAGAAAGCTGCGTCAAAGGTCTAATCTTTGACAAAAATCAGGAGTGCACTTCAATGACGCGATTCAGAAGTAGAGTGCGTCAAACTTGGAGTATCCAATGAAGAGGGTAAAATCTAGTATCGATAGTTATTCAAAAATTGATAGAGTTATGGCATTAACAAAGTCACCCTTCGATTTTAGATGAAGCTTCATCTAATCGGACATGTTTCGAGAGGATGATAGGCCAAAAATATATTTTTGGAGAATTGCGAAAAATGCAATATTTTCCAGCTACATATTCGACGAAAAATATTTTTCCTCTCAAAAAATACTGAAATCATGAGAATAGGGGTTCTATGATACGACAAATCGACTGGTGTTGTCCATTTTTCGATGAGATGAATGGTTCAAATATTAGGAGAGCATTTAAGTTAATAGAAAACATGCCTTCATATAAAAAATCGAACAGACCAAAATAATGGATATATTCATTCAGTTTTTTGAGAAAGCTTCGTCAAAGGTCTAATCTTTGATAAAAAATCAGGAGTGCACTTCAATGATGCGATTCAGAAGTAGAGTGCGTCAAACTTGGAGTATCCAATGAAGAGGCTAAAATCTAGTATCGATAGTTATTCAGAAATTGATAGAGTTATGGCATTAACAAAGTCACCCTTCGATTTTAGATGAAGCTTCATCTAATCGGACATGTTTCGAGAGGATGATAGGCCAAAAATATATTTTTGGAGAATTGCGAAAAATGCGATCTTTTCCTTACTATAGTCCAGCTACGTTTTTGAGGCAGTAGACGTTAATTTACCGCTGTCTAAATAGCACAATATCATCAAGCAAACTCCTATCAATCTTTTGACACCAATATCAAGCTGAACAAACAGCTGAGAATTGAAAAAAAAATTAGTTTTCAAAAATATTATTGAAATATTTTTAAAATTATGACGGGAGCGCGATTTTTACAGATTAAATACGTTTTTGAGGTAGTTGACGTTAATCTACCGCTGTCTAAATAGCACAATATCATCAAGCAAACTCCTATCAATCTTTTGTCACCAATATCAAGCCGAACAAACAGCTGAGAATTGAAAAAAAAATTAGTTTTCAAAAATATTATTGAAATATTTTTAAAATTATGTTGGTATCGCGATTTTTACTGATTAAATACGTTTTTGAGGTAGTAGGCGATAATTTTCAGCTGTCTGAATAGCAGAATATCATCAACGAAACTCCAATCCTTCTCTTAACACCAATATCAAGCTGAAAAACAGCTAGAATTTAAAAAAAAATAGTTTTCAAAAATATCATTGAAATATATTTAAAATTATGTGGTTCTTTGATACGACAAATCGACTGGTGTTGTCCATTTGACGATGAGATGAATGTTTCAAATTTTAGCAGAGGATGTAAGTTGAAAGAAAAGATGCCTCCACATAAAAAATCACACAGACCAAAATAATAAGATCATACGTTTAATTTTTTAGTTAAGTACTGTCTTATGAAGAAAAGAATGAGGAGTGCACTACAACGATGCTATTTAGAAGTAGAGTGCTTCAAACTTAGAGTATGGAATGAAGAGGGGTGATATCAAATACCCATAATTACTGAAAAATTAATAGAGTTAGGATATTAACAAAGTCGCCCATCGATTTAAGACGAAATTTCATCTAATCGAGCATGTTTCGAGCGGAAGATAGGCCAAAAATGTATTTTTGGAGAATTGCGAATAATGCAATATTTTCCATACTATAGTTCAGGTACATATTTGTCGAAAAATATTTTTTCTCTCAGAAAATACTGAAATTATGAGGAATGGGGTTCTTTGGTACGACAACTCGACTGGTGTTGTCCATTTGTCGATGAGATGAATGTTTCAAATTTTAGCAGAGGATCTAAATTGAAAGAAAAGATGGCCTCATATAAAAAATCGCGCACACCAAAATAATGAGATCATTCATTTAATTTTCTAGTAAAGTACAGACATAGGTTAAACCTATGAAGAAAAAAATCAGGAGGGCACCACAACGATGCGATTCAGAAGTAGAGTGCGTCAAACTATATTAAATAATGAATACGAAAGGCTGATTTGGACCGTGAACAAAAGAATTAACTTAGATAATCATAATTAAATAGAAAGATTCATCTTATTTCATAATAAATAATGCAATTACTTGTATCTACACACTTTAATTATTTTTAAATTATTATTAACTAGTATCGCCTTCTATTGCAGTGAAGCCAGACTAACCTAGGTTAAAGTATAAATAGTATACCTATCTAAGGAACGAATACAACAAGCTGATTTGGCCATGAACAAAAGAATTAACATAGATAATTATAATTGGATACGAAGTTTATTTTATTTCTCAAAGAAATATGGCATTTACATGTATCTACACAATCTAATTATATTAAATAGTCTCGCCATCTACTGCGAAGAAGTCAGACTAATATTGTATAAATAATAATAATTACTATACCTATGTTAAACAATTAATACGGAAAGCTGTACTGGACCATGTATAAAAGAACAAACTAGGTTAATTTCAATGGAATACAAAGGTTTATTCCAGCTCCTTAGAAATATCGCTTTAACTTGCTTCTACAAAATCTTATTAAATTAAAATTATTATTAACATGTTTCGCCATCTATTGTAGACTACGACAGACAAAGAATAATTTTTATATCTATATTAGGAACGAATACGAAAAGCTGATTTGGACCATGACTAAAGAAATTATCTCAGATAATCAGTAATAAATACGAAAGTGTATTTAATCAAATGAGACATATTGCATTAACTTGCTTCTACAAAATTTAACAAACTTGAAATTATTGTTAACGCCCTCTATCGCATAATAGCCAGACTAATATTAAACAAAGAATAATTGTGTTAGTTAGCAAGTAAATGCTATATTTCTCATTAAATAGAATACATCTCCGTATTTAGTTATCATTGTCCGAGTCGATTCTCTTGTTCATGATCCAAAACAGATTTTTGTATTCGTTCCTAACATAGGTATAATAATTATCCATTATTCTATATTAATCTGCCTTCTCTGCAATAGATGGCGAGACTTAATAATAATAAATTTATTGTAATGAGATTGTGTAGAAACAAGTAAATCCAACATTTCTTATGGAATAAAGTAAACCTTTTCATTCCATGGAAATTAACTCAGTTAGTTAATTTGTTCAGGGTCTTACATAACTTTTCGTATTCATTGTTTACCATTGGTATTATAATTATTCTTTCTACAAAATTAGTCTGGCTGCTCTGTAATAGATGGCGATACATGTTTATAATAATTTCAATTTCATTAAATTGTGTAGAAGCAAGTAGCTGCAATAGCTCTCTTGAAATAAATAGGCCTTGGTATTTAATTTTGATTATCTTAGTTACTTTTCTTGTCTATGATCCAATACAGATTTCTGTATTCTTTCTTAACATAGGTATAATAATTATTCATTATGCATTATTAATCTAGCCCCTCTGCAATAGATGGCGAAACCAGATAATAATAATCATAATGTTATTAGATTGTGTAGATACAGGGAAATGCAACATTTCTTGTACATCATCGTATTCATACGAAATCAACACAGCTAATTCTTTTGTTCAAGTTCCAATACAGCTTTTCGTATTCGTTGTTTAGCATAGGTAAAACAATTATTTTCTTGAATAGTAGTCTGGGTTCTCTGCAAAGATGGCGAAAGTAGATAATAATAATTTTAATGTAATTAGAATGTGTAGATACAAGTGAATGCAATATTTCCTTTCAACTAAATTTACCTTCGTATTCAATTAGAATAAACCCAGCTAATTCTCTTGTTCATGGTCCAATACAGCTTTTCGTATTCGTTGTTTAGCATAGGTAAAATAATTATTAAAACTTGTTTATTAGTCTGGCTTCTCTGCAATAGATGGCGATACTAGTTAATAACAATATTAATTTAAATAGTTTGTGTAGATGCAAGTAAATGAAGTATTCCTCCCCTAATTTATGAGTATTTCTGCATTTTTTGACAGCAAAAATGGTTTTCGACAAATATGTATCTGAACTATAGCATGGAAAATATTGCATTTTTCGCAATTCTCCAAAAAATATTTAAATTATTTTATTTCATGAGAATCATTGCATTTACTTGCTTCTACACGATATAATTAAATTGAAGTTATTAATAACTAACTCTATTGCAGAGCAGCCATACTAATATTGTAGGAAGAATCAATTTTTGAATAACTATCGATACTTGATTTAACCCTCTTCATTGGATACTCCAAGTTATACGCACTGTACTTCTGAATCGCATCATTGTAGTGCACACCTGATTTTTTATCAAAGATTAGACTTTTGACGAAACTTTCTCAGAAAAGTGAATGAATATATCCATTATTTTGGTCTGTTCGATTTTTTATATGAAGGCATTCATCCATCGAAAAATGGACAACACCAGTCGATTTGTCGTATCAAAGAACCCCTATTCTCATAATTTCAGTATTTTTTGACAGGAAAAATATTTTTCGTCAAATATGTAGCTGGACTATAGTAAGGAAAATATTGCATTTTTCGCAATTCTCCAAAAATAAATTTTTGGCCTATCATCATCTCGAAACATGTCCGATTAGATGAAGCTTCATATAAAATCGATGGGTGACTTTGTTTTTGCCATAACTCTATCAATTTTTGAATAACTATCGATACTTGATTTTACCCTCTTCATTGGATACTCCAATTTATACGCACTCTACTTCTGAATCGCATCATTGTAGTGCACTCATGATTTTTTATTAAAGATTAGACCTTTGACGATACTTTCTCAAAAAATTGAATCAATATTTCCATTATTTTGGTCCGTTCGATTTTTTATATGAAGGCATGTTTTCTTATAACTTAAATGCTCTCCTAATATTTGAAACAATTATCTTATCCAAAAATGGACAACACCAGTCGATTTGTCGTATCAAAGAACCCCTTTTCTCATAATTTCAGTATTTTTTGAGAGGAAAAATATTTTTCGTCAAATATGTAGCTGGACTATAGTAAGGAAAATATTGCATTTTTCGCAATTCTCCAAAAATATATTTTTGGCCTATCATCCTCTCGAAACATGTCCGATTAGATAAAGCCACATCTATAATCGATGGGTGACTTTGTTAATGCCATAACTCTATCAATTTTTGAATAACTATCGATACTTGATTTTACCCTCTTCATTGGATACTCCAAGATTGACGCACTCTACTTCTGAATCGCATCAGTGAAGTGCACTCCTGATTTTTCATCAAAGATTAGACTTTTGACGATACTTTCTCAAAAAAGTGAATGAATATTTCCATTATTTTGGCCTGTACGATTTTTTATATGATAGCATGTGTTCTTTTAACTTAAATGCTCTCCTTATATTTGAAACAATTATCTCATCCA
Source organism: Galeruca laticollis (assembly GCA_963921935.1). NCBI lineage: Eukaryota > Metazoa > Arthropoda > Insecta > Coleoptera > Chrysomelidae > Galeruca > Galeruca laticollis. The sequence continues at coordinate 64,851,321 of OY998185.1, read as the reverse complement.
AAAATGGACAACATCAGTCGATTTGTCGTATCAGAGAACCCCTATTCTCTTAATTTCAGTATTTTTTGAGAGGAAAAATATTTTTCGTCAAATATGTAGCTGGAAAATATTGCATTTTTCGCAATTCTCCAAAAATACATTTTTGGCCTATCATCCTCTCGAAACATGTCCGATTAGATAAAGCCACATCTATAATCGATGGGTGACTTTGTTAATGCCATAACTCTATCAATTTTTGAATAACTATCGATACTTGATTTTACCCTCTTCATTGGATACTCCAAGATTGACGCACTCTACTTCTGAATCGCATCAGTGAAGTGCACTCCTGATTTTTTATCAAAGATTAGACCTTTGACGATACTTTATCAGAAAATTGAATGAATATTTCCATTATTTTGGCCTGTACGATTTTTTATATGAAGGCATGTTTTCTTTTAACTTGAATGCTCTCCTTATATTTGAAACAATTATCTCATCCAAAAATGGACAACACCAGTCGATTTGTCGTATCATAGAACCCCTATTCTCATAATTTCAGTATTTTTTGAGAGGAAAAATATTTTTCGTCAAATATGTAGCTGGACTATAAAGGAAAATATTGCATTTTTCGCAATGCTCCAAAAATATATTTTTGGCCTATCATAATCTCGAAACATGTCCGATTAGATGAAGCCACATCTAAAATCGATGGGTGACTTTGTTAATGCCCTAATTCTATCAATTTTTTGAATAACTATCGATACTTGATTTTACCCTCTTCATTGGATACTCCAAGTTATACGCACTGTACTTCTGAATCGCATCATTGTAGTGCACACCTGATTTTTTATCAAAGATTAGACTTTTGACGAAACTTTCTCAGAAAAGTGAATGAATATATCCATTATTTTGGTCTGTTCGATTTTTTATATGAAGGCATGTTTTCTATTAATTTGAATGCTCCCCTAATATTTGAACCATTCATCTCATCGAAAAATGGACAACACCAGTCGATTTGTCGTATCATAGAACCCCTATTCTCATGATTTCAGTATTTTTTGAGAGGAAAAATATTTTTCGTCAAATATGTAGCTGGACTATAGTAAGGAAAATATTGCATTTTTCGCAATTCTCCAAAAATAAATTTTTGGCCTATCATCATCTCGAAACATGTCCGATTAGATGAAGCTTCATCTAAAATCGATTGGTGACATTGTTAATGCCATAACTCTATCAATTTTTGAATAACTATCGATACTTGATTTTACACTCTTCATTGGATACTCCAAGTTTGACGCACTCTACTTCTGACTCGCATCATTGTAGTGCACTCCTGATTTTTTATCAAAGATTAGACCTTTGACGATACTTTCTCAAAAAATTGAATGAATATTTCCATTATTTTGGTCTGTTCGATTTTTTATATGAAGGCGTGTTTTCTTTTATCTTAAATGCTGTCCTTATATTTGAAAAAATTATCTCATTCAAAAATGGACAACACCAGTCGATTTGTCGTATCAAAGAACCCCTATTCTCATATTTTCAGTATTCTTTGACAGGAAAAATATTTTTCGTCAAATATGTAGCTGGACTATATATAGTAAGGAAAATATTGCATTTTTCGCAATTCTCCAAAAATAAATATTTGGCCTATCATCATCTTGAAACATGTCCGATTAGATGAAGCTTCATCTAAAATCGATGGGTGACTTTGTTAATGCCATAACTCTATCAATTTTTGAATAACTATCGATACTTGATTTTACTCTCTTCATTGGATACTCCAATTTATACGCACTCTACTTCTGAATCTCATCATTGTAGTGCACTCATGATTTTTTATTAAAGATTAGACCTTTGACGATACTTTCTCAAAAAATTGAATCAATATTTCCATTATTTTGGTCCGTTCGATTTTTTATATGAAGGCATGTTTTCTTTTAACTTAAATGCTCTCCTAATATTTGAAACAATTATCTTATCCAAAAAGGGACAACCCCAGTCGATTTGTCGTATCAAAGAACCCCTTTTCTCATAATTTCAGTATTTTTTGAGAGGAAAAATATTTTTCGTCAAATATGTAGCTGGACTATAGTAAGGAAAATATTGCATTTTTCGCAATTCTCCAAAAATATATTTTTGGCCTATCATCCTCTCGAAACATGTCCGATTAGATAAAGCCACATCTATAATCGATGGGTGACTTTGTTAATGCCATAACTCTATCAATTTTTGAATAACTATCGATACTTGATTTTACCCTCTTCATTGGATACTCCAAGATTGACGCACTCTACTTCTGAATCGCATCAGGGAAGTGCACTCCTGATTTTTTATCAAAGATTAGACTTTTGACGATACTTTCTCAAAAAATTTGAATGAATATTTCCATTATTTTGGCCAGTACGATTTTTTATATGATAGCATGTGTTCTTTTAACTTAAATGCTCTCCTAATATTTGAAACAATTATCTCATCCAAAAATGGACAACATCAGTCGATTTGTCGTATCAGAGAACCCCTATTCTCTTAATTTCAGTATTTTTTGAGAGGAAAAATATTTTTCGTCAAATATGTAGCTCGAAAATATTGCATTTTTCGCAATTCTCCAAAAATACATTTTGGGCTATCATCCTCTCGAAACATGTCCGATTAGATAAAGCCACATCTATAATCGCTGGGTGACTTTGTTAATGCTATAACTCTATCAATTTTTGAATAACTATCGATACTTGATTTTACCCTCTTCATTGGATACTCCAAGATTGACGCACTCTACTTCTGAATCGCATCAGTGAAGTGCACTCCTGATTTTTTATCAAAGATTAGACCTTTGACGATACTTTCTCAGAAAATTGAATGAATATTTCCATTATTTTGGCCTGTACGATTTTTTATATGAAGGCATGTTTTCTTTTAACTTGAATGCTCTCCTTATATTTGAAACAGTTATCTGATCCAAAAATGGACAACACCAGTCGATTTGTCGTATCATAGAACCCCTATTCTCATAATTTCAGTATTTTTTGAGAGGAAAAATATTTTTCGTCAAATATGTAGCTGGACTATAAAGGAAAATATTGCATTTTTCGCAATTCTCCAAAAATATATTTTTGGCCTATCATCATCTCGAAACATGCCCGATTAGATGAAGCCTAATCAAAAATCGATGGGTGACTTTGTTAATGCCATAACTCTATCAATTTTTGAATAACTATCGATACTTGATTTTACCCTCTTCATTGGATACTCCAAGATTGACGCACTCTACTTCTGAATCGCATCATTGTAGTGCACACCTGATTTTTTATCAAATATTAGACCTTTGACGATACTTTCTCAAAAAATTGAATGAATATTTCCATTATTTTGGCCTGTACAATTTTTTATATGAAGGCATGTCTCCTTTTAATTTAAATGCTCTCCTAATATTTGAACCATTTATCTCATCCAAAAATGGACAACATCACTCGATTTGTCGTATCAAAGAACCCCTATTCTCATAATTTCTGTATTTTTTGACAGGAAAAATATTTTTAGTCAAATATGTAGCTGGACTATAGTAAAGAAAATATTGCATTTTTCGCAATGCTCCAAAAATATATTTTTGGCCTATCATCATCTCGAAACATGTCCGATTAGATGAAGCCACATCTAAAATCGATGGGTGACTTTGTTAATGCCCTAATTCTATCAATTTTTTGAATAACTATCGATACTTGATTTTACCCTCTTCATTGGATACTCCAAGTTATACGCACTGTACTTCTGAATCGCATCATTGTAGTGCACACCTGATTTTTTATCAGAAAGTGAATGAATATATCCATTATTTTGGTCTGTTCGATTTTTTATATGAAGGCATGTTTTCTATTAATTTGAATGCTCCCCTAATATTTGAACCATTCATCTCATCGAAAAATGGACAACACCAGTCGATTTGTCGTATCATAGAACCCCTATTCTCATGATTTCAGTATTTTTTGAGAGGAAAAATATTTTCCGTCAAATATGTAGCTGGACCATAGTAAGGAAAATATTGCATTTTTCGCAATGCTCCAAAAATATATTTTTGGCCTATCATCATCTCGAAACATGTCCGATTAGATGAAGCCACATCTAAAATCGATGGGTGACTTTGTTAATGCCCTAATTCTATCAATTTTTTGAATAACTATCGATACTTGATTTTACCCTCTTCATTGGATACTCCAAGTTATACGCACTGTACTTCTGAATCGCATCATTGTAGTGCACACCTGATTTTTTATCAGAAAGTGAATGAATATATCCATTATTTTGGTCTGTTCGATTTTTTATATGAAGGCATGTTTTCTATTAATTTGAATGCTCCCCTAATATTTGAACCATTCATCTCATCGAAAAATGGACAACACCAGTCGATTTGTCGTATCATAGAACCCCTATTCTCATGATTTCAGTATTTTTTGAGAGGAAAAATATTTTTCGTCAAATATGTAGCTGGACCATAGTAAGGAAAATATTGCATTTTTCGCAATTCTCCAAAAATAAATTTTTGGCCTATCATCATCTCGAAACATGTCCGATTAGATGAAGCTTCATCTAAAATCGATTGGTGACATTGTTAATGCCATAACTCTATCAATTTTTGAATAACTATCGATACTTGAGTTTACACTCTTCATTGGATACTCCAAGTTTGACGCACTCTACTTCTGACTCGCATCATTGTAGTGCACTCCTGATTTTTTATCAAAGATTAGACCTTTGACGATACTTTCTCAAAAAATTGAATGAATATTTCCATTATTTTGGTCTGTTCGATTTTTTATATGAAAGCGTGTTTTCTTTTATCTTAAATGCTCTCCTTATATTTGAAAAAATTACCTCATTCAAAAATAGACAACACCAGTCGATTTGTCGTATCAAAGAACCCCTATTCTCATAATTTCAGTATTTTTTGACAGGAAAAATATTTTTCGTCAAATATGTAGCTGGACTATAGTAAGGAAAATATTGCATTTTTCGCAATTCTCCAAAAATAAATTTTTGGCCTATCATCATCTCGAAACATGTCCGATTAGATGAAGCTTCATCTAAAATCGATGGGTGACTTTGTTAATGCCATAACTCTATGAATTTTTGAATAACTATCGATACTTGATTTTACACTCTTCATTGGATACTCCAAGTTTGACGCACTCTACTTCTGACTCGCATCATTGTAGTGCACTCCTGATTTTTTATCAAAGATTAGACCTTTGACGATACTTTCTCAAAAAATTGAATGAATATTTCCATTATTTTGGTCTGTTCGATTTTTTATATGAAGGCGTGTTTTCTTTTATCTTAAATGCTGTCCTTATATTTGAAAAAATTATCTCATTCAAAAATGGACAACACCAGTCGATTTGTCGTATCAAAGAACCCCTATTCTCATATTTTCAGTATTCTTTGACAGGAAAAATATTTTTCGTCAAATATGTAGCTGGACTATAGTAAGGAAAATATTGCATTTTTCGCAATTCTCCAAAAATAAATATTTGGCCTATCATCATCTTGAAACATGTCCGATTAGATGAAGCTTCATCTAAAATCGATGGGTGACTTTGTTAATGCCATAACTCTATCAATTTTTGAATAACTATCGATACTTGATTTTACCCTCTTCATTGGATACTCCAATTTATACGCACTCAACTTCTGAATCGCATCATTGTAGTGCACTCATGATTTTTTATTAAAGATTAGACCTTTGACGATACTTTCTCAAAAAATTGAATCAATATTTCCATTATTTTGGTCCGTTCGATTTTTTATATGAAGGCATGTTTTCTTTTAACTTAAATGCTCTCCTAATATTTGAAACAATTATCTTATCCAAAAATGGACAACCCCAGTCGATTTGTCGTATCAAAGTACCCCTTTTCTCATAATTTCAGTATTTTTTGAGAGGAAAAATATTTTTCGTCAAATATGTAGCTGGACTATAGTAAGGAAAATATTGCATTTTTCGCAATTCTCCAAAAATATATTTTTGGCCTATCATCCTCTCGAAACATGTCCGATTAGATAAAGCCACATCTATAATCGATGGGTGACTTTGTTAATGCCATAACTCTATCAATTTTTGAATAACTATCGATACTTGATTTTACCCTCTTCATTGGATACTCCAAGATTGACGCACTCTACTTCTGAATCGCATCAGAGAAGTGCACTCCTGATTTTTTATCAAAGATTAGACTTTTGACGATACTTTCTCAAAAAAGTGAATGAATATTTCCATTATTTTGGCCAGTACGATTTTTTATATGATAGCATGTGTTCTTTTAACTTAAAGACTCTCCTTATATTTGAAACAATTATCTCATCCAAAAATGGACAACATCAGTCGATTTGTCGTATCAGAGAACCCCTATTCTCTTAATTTCAGTATTTTTTGAGAGGAAAAATATTTTTCGTCAAATATGTAGCTCGAAAATATTGCATTTTTCGCAATGCTCCAAAAATATATTTTTGGCCTATCATCATCTCGAAACATGTCCGATTAGATGAAGCCACATCTAAAATCGATGGGTGACTTTGTTAATGCCCTAATTCTATCAATTTTTTGAATAACTATCGATACTTGATTTTACCCTCTTCATTGGATACTCCAAGTTATACGCACTGTACTTCTGAATCGCATCATTGTAGTGCACACCTGATTTTTTATCAGAAAGTGAATGAATATATCCATTATTTTGGTCTGTTCGATTTTTTATATGAAGGCATGTTTTCTATTAATTTGAATGCTCCCCTAATATTTGAACCATTCATCTCATCGAAAAATGGACAACACCAGTCGATTTGTCGTATCATAGAACCCCTATTCTCATGATTTCAGTATTTTTTGAGAGGAAAAATATTTTCCGTCAAATATGTAGCTGGACCATAGTAAGGAAAATATTGCATTTTTCGCAATGCTCCAAAAATATATTTTTGGCCTATCATCATCTCGAAACATGTCCGATTAGATGAAGCCACATCTAAAATCGATGGGTGACTTTGTTAATGCCCTAATTCTATCAATTTTTTGAATAACTATCGATACTTGATTTTACCCTCTTCATTGGATACTCCAAGTTATACGCACTGTACTTCTGAATCGCATCATTGTAGTGCACACCTGATTTTTTATCAGAAAGTGAATGAATATATCCATTATTTTGGTCTGTTCGATTTTTTATATGAAGGCATGTTTTCTATTAATTTGAATGCTCCCCTAATATTTGAACCATTCATCTCATCGAAAAATGGACAACACCAGTCGATTTGTCGTATCATAGAACCCCTATTCTCATGATTTCAGTATTTTTTGAGAGGAAAAATATTTTTCGTCAAATATGTAGCTGGACCATAGTAAGGAAAATATTGCATTTTTCGCAATTCTCCAAAAATAAATTTTTGGCCTATCATCATCTCGAAACATGTCCGATTAGATGAAGCTTCATCTAAAATCGATTGGTGACATTGTTAATGCCATAACTCTATCAATTTTTGAATAACTATCGATACTTGAGTTTACACTCTTCATTGGATACTCCAAGTTTGACGCACTCTACTTCTGACTCGCATCATTGTAGTGCACTCCTGATTTTTTATCAAAGATTAGACCTTTGACGATACTTTCTCAAAAAATTGAATGAATATTTCCATTATTTTGGTCTGTTCGATTTTTTATATGAAAGCGTGTTTTCTTTTATCTTAAATGCTCTCCTTATATTTGAAAAAATTACCTCATTCAAAAATAGACAACACCAGTCGATTTGTCGTATCAAAGAACCCCTATTCTCATAATTTCAGTATTTTTTGACAGGAAAAATATTTTTCGTCAAATATGTAGCTGGACTATAGTAAGGAAAATATTGCATTTTTCGCAATTCTCCAAAAATAAATTTTTGGCCTATCATCATCTCGAAACATGTCCGATTAGATGAAGCTTCATCTAAAATCGATGGGTGACTTTGTTAATGCCATAACTCTATGAATTTTTGAATAACTATCGATACTTGATTTTACACTCTTCATTGGATACTCCAAGTTTGACGCACTCTACTTCTGACTCGCATCATTGTAGTGCACTCCTGATTTTTTATCAAAGATTAGACCTTTGACGATACTTTCTCAAAAAATTGAATGAATATTTCCATTATTTTGGTCTGTTCGATTTTTTATATGAAGGCGTGTTTTCTTTTATCTTAAATGCTGTCCTTATATTTGAAAAAATTATCTCATTCAAAAATGGACAACACCAGTCGATTTGTCGTATCAAAGAACCCCTATTCTCATATTTTCAGTATTCTTTGACAGGAAAAATATTTTTCGTCAAATATGTAGCTGGACTATAGTAAGGAAAATATTGCATTTTTCGCAATTCTCCAAAAATAAATATTTGGCCTATCATCATCTTGAAACATGTCCGATTAGATGAAGCTTCATCTAAAATCGATGGGTGACTTTGTTAATGCCATAACTCTATCAATTTTTGAATAACTATCGATACTTGATTTTACCCTCTTCATTGGATACTCCAATTTATACGCACTCAACTTCTGAATCGCATCATTGTAGTGCACTCATGATTTTTTATTAAAGATTAGACCTTTGACGATACTTTCTCAAAAAATTGAATCAATATTTCCATTATTTTGGTCCGTTCGATTTTTTATATGAAGGCATGTTTTCTTTTAACTTAAATGCTCTCCTAATATTTGAAACAATTATCTCATCCAAAAATGGACAACCCCAGTCGATTTGTCGTATCAAAGAACCCCTTTTCTCATAATTTCAGTATTTTTTGAGAGGAAAAATATTTTTCGTCAAATATGTAGCTGGACTATAGTAAGGAAAATATTGCATTTTTCGCAATTCTCCAAAAATATATTTTTGGCCTATCATCCTCTCGAAACATGTCCGATTAGATAAAGCCACATCTATAATCGATGGGTGACTTTGTTAATGCCATAACTCTATCAATTTTTGAATAACTATCGATACTTGATTTTACCCTCTTCATTGGATACTCCAAGATTGACGCACTCTACTTCTGAATCGCATCAGAGAAGTGCACTCCTGATTTTTTATCAAAGATTAGACTTTTGACGATACTTTCTCAAAAAAGTGAATGAATATTTCCATTATTTTGGCCAGTACGATTTTTTATATGATAGCATGTGTTCTTTTAACTTAAAGACTCTCCTTATATTTGAAACAATTATCTCATCCAAAAATGGACAACATCAGTCGATTTGTCGTATCAGAGAACCCCTATTCTCTTAATTTCAGTATTTTTTGAGAGGAAAAATATTTTTCGTCAAATATGTAGCTCGAAAATATTGCATTTTTCGCAATTCTCCAAAAATACATTTTTGGCCTATCATCCTCTCGAAACATGTCCGATTAGATAAAGCCACATCTATAATCGATGGGTGACTTTGTTAATGCCATAACTCTATCAATTTTTGAATAACTATCGATACTTGATTTTACCCTCTTCATTGGATACTCCAAGATTGACGCACTCTACTTCTGAATCGCATCAGTGAAGTGCACTCCTGATTTTTTATCAAAGATTAGACCTTTGACGATACTTTCTCAGAAAATTGAATGAATATTTCCATTATTTTGGCCTGTACGATTTTTTATATGAAGGCATGTTTTCTTTTAACTTGAATGCTATCCTTATATTTGAAACAGTTATCTGATCCAAAAATGGACAACACGAGTCGATTTGTCGTATCATAGAACCCCTATTCTCATAATTTCAGTATTTTATGAGAGGAAAAATATTTTTCGTCAAATATGTAGCTGGACTATAAAGGAAAATATTGCATTTTTCGCAATTCTCCAAAAATATATTTTTGGCCTATCATCATCTCGAAACATGCCCGATTAGATGAAGCCTAATCAAAAATCGATGGGTGACTTTGTTAATGCCATAACTCTATCAATTTTTGAATAACTATCGATACTTGATTTTACCCTCTTCATTGGATACTCCAAGATTGACGCACTCTACTTCTGAATCGCATCATTGTAGTGCACACCTGATTTTTTATCAAATATTAGACCTTTGACGATACTTTCTCAAAAAATTGAATGAATATTTCCATTATTTTGGCCTGTACAATTTTTTATATGAAGGCATGTCTCCTTTTAATTTAAATGCTCTCCTAATATTTGAACCATTTATCTCATCCAAAAATGGACAACATCAGTCGATTTGTCGTATCAAAGAACCCCTATTCTCATAATTTCTGTATTTTTTGACAGGAAAAATATTTTTAGTCAAATATGTAGCTGGACTATAATAGTAAAGAAAATATTGCATTTTTCGCAATGCTCCAAAAATATATTTTTGGCCTATCATCATCTCGAAACATGTCCGATTAGATGAAGCCACATCTAAAATCGATGGGTGACTTTGTTAATGCCCTAATTCTATCAATTTTTTGAATAACTATCGATACTTGATTTTACCCTCTTCATTGGATACTCCAAGTTATACGCACTGTACTTCTGAATCGCATCATTGTAGTGCACACCTGATTTTTTATCAGAAAGTGAATGAATATATCCATTATTTTGGTCTGTTCGATTTTTTATATGAAGGCATGTTTTCTATTAATTTGAATGCTCCCCTAATATTTGAACCATTCATCTCATCGAAAAATGGACAACACCAGTCGATTTGTCGTATCATAGAACCCCTATTCTCATGATTTCAGTATTTTTTGAGAGGAAAAATATTTTCCGTCAAATATGTAGCTGGACCATAGTAAGGAAAATATTGCATTCTTCGCAATTCTCCAAAAATAAATTTTTGGCCTATCATCATCTCGAAACATGTCCGATTAGATGAAGCTTCATCTAAAATCGATTGGTGACATTGTTAATGCCATAACTCTATCAATTTTTGAATAACTATCGATACTTGAGTTTACACTCTTCATTGGATACTCCAAGTTTGACGCACTCTACTTCTGACTCGCATCATTGTAGTGCACTCCTGATTTTTTATCAAAGATTAGACCTTTGACGATACTTTCTCAAAAAATTGAATGAATATTTCCATTATTTTGGTCTGTTCGATTTTTTATATGAAAGCGTGTTTTCTTTTATCTTAAATGCTCTCCTTATATTTGAAAAAATTACCTCATTCAAAAATAGACAACACCAGTCGATTTGTCGTATCAAAGAACCCCTATTCTCATAATTTCAGTATTTTTTGACAGGAAAAATATTTTTCGTCAAATATGTAGCTGGACTATAGTAAGGAAAATATTGCATTTTTCGCAATTCTCCAAAAATAAATTTTTGGCCTATCATCATCTCGAAACATGTCCGATTAGATGAAGCTTCATCTAAAATCGATGGGTGACTTTGTTAATGCCATAACTCTATGAATTTTTGAATAACTATCGATACTTGATTTTACCCTCTTCATTGGATACTCCAAAATTGACGCACTCTACTTCTGAATCGCATCAGTGAAGTGCACTCATGATTTTTTATCAAAGATTAGACTTTTGACTAAACTTTCTCAGAAAAGTGAATGAATATTTCCATTATTTTGGCCTGTACGATTTTTTATATGAAGGCATGTTTCCTTTTAACTTGAATGCTCTCCCAATATTTGAACCATTAATCTCATCGAAAAATGGACAACACCAGTCGATTTGTCGTATCAAAGAACCCCTATTCTCATAATTTCAGTATTTTTTGAGAGGAAAAATATTTTTCGTCAAATATGTAGCTGGACTATAGTAAGGAAAATATTGCATTTTTCGCAATTCTCCAAAAATAAATTTTTGGCCTATCATCATCTCGAAACATGTCCGATTAGATGAAGCTTCTTCTAAAATCGATGGGTGACTTTGTTAATGCCATAACTCTATGAATTTTTGAATAACTATCGATACTTGATTTTACCCTCTTCATTGGATACTCCAAAATTGACGCACTCTACTTCTGAATCGCATCAGTGAAGTGCACTCATGATTTTTTATCAAAGACTAGACTTTTGACTAAACTTTCTCAGAAAAGTGAATGAATATTTCCATTATTTTGGCCTGTACGATTTTTTATATGAAGGCATGTTTCCTTTTAACTTGAATGCTCTCCCAATATTTGAACCATTAATCTCATCGAAAAATGGACAACACCAGTCGATTTGTCGTATCAAAGAACCCCTATTCTCATAATTTCAGTATTTTTTTAGAGGAAAAATATTTTTCGTCAAATATGTAGCTGGACTATAAGGAAAATATTGCATTTTTCGCAATTCTCCAAAAATATATTTTTGGACTATCATCCTCTCGAAACATGTCCGATTAGATGAAGCTTCATCTAAAATCGATGGGTGACTTTGTTAATGCCATAACTCTATCAATTTTTGAATAACTATCGATACTAGATTTTACCCTCTTCATTGGATACTCCAAGTTTAACGCACTCTACTTCTGAATCGCATCATTGAAGTGCACTCCTGATTTTTTATCAAAGATTAGACCTTTGACGATACTTTCTCAAAAAATTGAATGAATATTTCCATTATTTTGGCCTGTACAATTTTTTATATGAAGGCATGTTTCCTTTTAACTTAAATGCTCTCCTTATATTTGAAACAATTATCTCATCCAAAAATGGACAACACCAGTCGATTTCTCGTATCATAGAACCCCTATTCTCATGATTTCAGTATTTTTTGAGAGGAAAAATATTTTTCGTCAAATATGTAGCTGGACTATGTATGGTAAGGAAAATATTGCATTTTTCGCAATTCTCCAAAAATATATTCTTAGCCTATTATCCTCTCGAAACATGTCCGATTGGATGAAGCCTCATCTAAAATCGATGGGTGACTTTGTTAATGCCATAACTCTATCAATTTTTGAATAACTATCGATACTTGATTTTACCCTCTTCATTGGATACTCCAAGTTTTACGCACTCTACTTCTGAATCGCATCATTGTAGTGCACTCCTGATTTTTTATCAAAGATTAGACCTTTGACGATACTTTCTCAAAAAATTGAATGAATATTTCCATTATTTTGGTCTGTTCGATTTTTTATATGAAGGCATGTTTTCTTTTAACTTAAATGCTCTCCTTATATTTGAAAAAATTATCTCATTCAAAAATGGACAACACCAGTCGATTTGTCGTATCAAAGAACCCCTATTCCCATAATTTCAGTATTTCTTGACAGGAAAAATTTTTTTCGTCAAATATGTAGCTGGACTATAGTAAGGAAAATATTATATTTTTCGCAATTCTCCAAAAATAAATTTTTGGCCTATCATCATCTCGAAACATGTCCGATTAGATGAAGCTTCATCTAAAATCGATGGGTGACTTTGTTAATGCCATAACTCTATCAATTTTTGAATAACTATCGATACTAGATTTTACCCTCTTCATTGGATACTCCAAGTTTAACGCACTCTACTTCTGAATCGCATCATTGAAGTGCACTCCTGATTTTTTATCAAAGATTAGACCTTTGACGATACTTTCTCAAAAAATTGAATGAATATTTCCATTATTTTGGCCTGTACAATTTTTTATATGAAGGCATGTTTCCTTTTAACTTAAATGCTCTCCTTATATTTGAAACAATTATCTCATCCAAAAATGGACAACACCAGTCGATTTCTCGTATCATAGAACCCCTATTCTCATGATTTCAGTATTTTTTGAGAGGAAAAATATTTTTCGTCAAATATGTAGCTGGACTATGTATGGTAAGGAAAATATTGCATTTTTCGCAATTCTCCAAAAATATATTCTTAGCCTATTATCCTCTCGAAACATGTCCGATTGGATGAAGCCTCATCTAAAATCGATGGGTGACTTTGTTAATGCCATAACTCTATCAATTTTTGAATAACTATCGATACTTGATTTTACCCTCTTCATTGGATACTCCAAGTTTTACGCACTCTACTTCTGAATCGCATCATTGTAGTGCACTCCTGATTTTTTATCAAAGATTAGACCTTTGACGATACTTTCTCAAAAAATTGAATGAATATTTCCATTATTTTGGTCTGTTCGATTTTTTATATGAAGGCATGTTTTCTTTTAACTTAAATGCTCTCCTTATATTTGAAAAAATTATCTCATTCAAAAATGGACAACACCAGTCGATTTGTCGTATCAAAGAACCCCTATTCCCATAATTTCAGTATTTCTTGACAGGAAAAATTTTTTTCGTCAAATATGTAGCTGGACTATAGTAAGGAAAATATTATATTTTTCGCAATTCTCCAAAAATAAATTTTTGGCCTATCATCATCTCGAAACATGTCCGATTAGATGAAGCTTCATCTAAATCGATGGGTGACTTTGTTAATGCCATAACTCAATCAATTTTTGAATAACTATCGATACTTGATTTTACCCTCTTCATTGGATACTCCAAGTTTGACGCACTCTACTTCTGAATCGCATCATTGTAGTGCACTCCTGATTTTTTATCAAAGATTAGACCTTTGACGATACTTTCTCAAAAAATTGGAGGAATATTTCCATTATTTTGGTCTGTTCGATTTTTTATATGAAGGCGTGTTTTCTTTTAAATTAAATACTCTCCTTATATTTGAAAAAATTATCTCATTCAAAAATGGACAACACCAGTCGATTTGTCGTATCAAAGAACCCCTATTCTCATAATTTCAGTATTTTTTGACAGGAAAAATATTTTTCGTCAAATATGTAGCTGGACTATAAAGGAAAATATTGCATTTTTCGCAATTCTCCAAAAATATATTTTTGGCCTATCATCCTCTCGAAAGATGTCCGATTAGATGAAGCCTCATCTAAAATCGATGGGTGACTTCGTTAATGCCATAACTCTATCAATTTTTGAATAACTATCGATACTTGATTTTACCCTCTTCATTGGATACTCCAAGATTGACGCACCCTACTTCTGAATCGCATCAGTGAAGTGCGCTCCTGCTTTTTTATCAAAGATTAGACCTTTGACGATATTTTCTCAGAAAACTGAATGAATATTTCCATTATTTTGGCCTGTACGATTTTTTATATGAAGGCATGTTTTCTTATAACTTAAATGCTCTCCTTATATTTGAAACAATTATCTTATCCAAAAATGGACAACACCAGTCGATTTGTCGTATCATAGAACCCCTATTCTCATAATTTCAGTATTTTTTGAGAGGAAAAATATTTTTCGTCAAATATGTAGCTGGACTATAAAGGAAAATATTGCATTTTTCGCAATTCTCCAAAAATATATTTTTGGCCTATCATCATCTCGAAGCATGTCCGATTAGATGAAGCCTCATCAAAAATCGATGGGTGACTTTGTTAATGCCATAACTCTATCAATTTTTGAATAACTATCGATACTTGATTTTACCCTCTTCATTGGATACTCCAAGATTGACGCACTCTACTTCTGAATCGCATCCTTGTAGTGCACACCTGATTTTTTATCAAATATTAGACCTTTGACGATACTTTCTCAAGAAATTGAATGAATATTTCCATTATTTTGGCCTGTACAATTTTTTATATGAAGGCATGTTTCCTTTTAACTTAAATGCTCTCCTAATATTTGAACCATTCATCTCATCCAAAAATGGACAACATCAGTCGATTTGTCGTATCATAGATCCTCTATTCTCATAATTTCAGTATTTTTTTAGAGGAAAAATATTTTTCTTCAAATATGTAGCTGGACTATATAGTAAGGAAAATATTGCATTTTTCGCAATTCTCCAAAAATATATTTTTAGCCTATCATCCTCTCGAAACATGTCCGATTAGATGAAGCCTCATCTAAATTTCATCTATTCGAGCATGTTTCGAGGGTAAGATAGGCCAAAAATGCAATTTTGAAGAATTGCCAAAAATGCAATATTTTCCATACAGGTACACAAACTCGTCGGAAAATATTTTTTCTCTCAGAAAATACTGAAATCATGTGGATTGGGGTTCTTTGGTACGACAAATGAACTGGTGTTGTCCATTTGTCGATGAGAATAATGTTTCAAATTTTAGCAGAGGATGTCAATTAAAAGAAAAGATGCATTCATATGAAAAGTCCCACAGACCAAAATAAGGAGATCATTCATTTTATTTTCTAGTAAAGTACTGACGAAGGTTCAATCTATGAAGAGAAAAATCAGGGGTGCACTACAAAGATGCGATTTAGAAGTAGAGTGCGTCAAACTTAGAGTATGGAATGAAGAGGGGTCAAATCAAATATCAATAATTACTGAAAAATTGATGGAGTTAGAACATTAACAAAGTTACCCATCGATTTGAGACGACGTTTTATCTAATCGAGCATGTTTCGAGAGGAAGATAGGCCAAAAACGTATTTTTGGGGAATTGGGAATAATGCAATATTTTCCAGGTACATATTTGTCGAAGAATATTTTTTCTCTCAGACAATACTGAAATTATGTGGAATGGGTTCCTTTGGTACGACAAATCGACTGGTGTTGTCCATTTGTCGATGAGATTAATGTTTCAAATTTTAGCAGAGTATTTAAATTGAGAGAAAATATGCCTTCATATAAAAAATTGCACAGACCAATATCATGAAATTATTCATTTAATTTTCTAGTAAAGTACTGACAGAGGTTCAATCTATGATGAAAAAAAATCAAGAGTGCACCACAACGATGCGATTCAGAAGTAGAGTGCGTCAAACTATATTAAATATTGAATACGAAAGGCTGATTTGGACCATGAACAAAATAATTAACTCAGATAATCATAATTAAATACGGAGGTTTATTTTATTTCATAAGAAATATTGCATTTACTTGTATCTACACAATCTAATTATATTAAATGGTATCTCCATCTATTGCGAAGAAGCCAGACTAATATTATATAAATAATAATTACTATACCTATGTTAAACAATTAATACGGAAAGCTGTACGGGACCATGCATAAAAGAACAAACTGGGTTGATTTGAATGGAATACAAAGGTTTATTCCAGTTCTTGAGAAATATCGGTTTAGCTTGCTTCTACAAAATCTAATTAAATTAAAATTATTATTAACATGTATCGCCATCTATTGCCGACTGCGACAGATAAGGTATAATTATTATACCTACATTGGGAAGGAATACGAAAAGCTGATTTGGACCATGAATAATGAAAGTATCTTGGATAATCACTATTGAATGCGAATGTTCATTTAATTGAAGGAGACATATTGCATTAACTTCCTTCTACAAAATTTAACAGAATTGATATTATTGTTAACAAGTTTTGCCATCTATTACAAAATAGCCAGACTAATATTGTGGAAAGAATAATTATGCTATATTAGTCTGGCTTATTTGCAATAGATGGCGAGACTAGATAAATATAATTAGATTGTGTAGAGGCAAGTAAATGCAATATTTCTCATGAAATAAAATACATCCTCGTATTTAGTTATGATTATACAAGTTAATTCTCTTGTTCATGATACAAATCAGTTTTTTGTATTCGTTCTTAACATTGGTACAATATTTATCCATTATTCGATATTAGTCTGGCTTCTCTGCAATAGATGGCGATACACGTTTCTAATAATTTCAATTTAATTAAATTGTGTAGAAGCAAGTAACTGCAATATCTCTCATGAAATCAATATGCCTTGACATTTCATTCTAATTATCTGAGTCAATTCTTTTGTTCATAATACAAAGCAGTATTCTTTCTTAACTTAGGTATAATAATTATTCAATATTGTATTAGCCTGGCTACTCTGTAATAGTTGGCGAAACTAGATACAAGTAAATGCAATATTTCCTTTGAACTAAGTTCTCCTTTGCATTCAATTAGAATAAACTCAGCAAATACCTTTGTTCATAGTCCAATACAGCTTTACGTATTCGTTGTTTAGCATAGGTAAAATAATTATTGTATCTTGCATATTAGTCTGGCTTCTCTGCAATAGATGGCGATACCAATTAATAACAATAATAATTTAAATAGTTTGTGTAGATGCAGGTAAATGCAGTATTTCTGACGAATTTAAATAGAGCTTTGTATTGAATCAAAATTATCCCAGTTAATTCCTATGTTCATGGTCCAATACAGCTTTTCGTATTAATAATTTTATATATAGGTATAGTATTATTCTTCCTATATTATTAGTCTGGCTTCTTCGCAATAGATGGCGAGACTATTTAATATAATTTATTTGTGTAGATACAAGTAAATGCAATATTTCTGAAGAAATAAAATAAACCTTTGTATCCAATTATAATTATCTATGTTAATTCTTTTGTTCATGGTCCAAATCAGCTTGTTGTATTCGATCCTTACATAGCTATACTATTTATACTTTAACCTATGTTAGTCTGGCTTCGCTGCAATAGACGGCGATACGAGCTAATAATAATTTAAATATAATTAAAGTGTGTAGATACAAGTAATTGCATTATTTATTATGAAATAAGATGAATCTTTCTATTTAATTATGATTATCTAAGTTAATTCTTTTGTTCATGGTCCAAATCAGCGTTTCGTATTCATTATTTAATATAGTTTGACGCACTCTACTTCTGAATCGCATCGTTGTGGTGCCCTCCTGATTTTTTTCTTCATAAGTCAGTACTTTACTAAAAAATTAAACGTATGATCTTATTATTTTGGTCTGTGTGATTTTTCATGTGGAGGCATCTTTTCTTTCAATTTACATCCTCTGCTAAAATTTGAAACATTCATCTTATCGTCAAATGAACAACACCAGTCGATTTGTCGTACCAAAGAACCACATAATTTTAAATATATTTCAATGATACTTTTGGAAACTAATTTTTTTTTCAATTCTCAGCTGTTTGTTCAGTTTGATATTGGTGTCAAAAGATTCATAGAAGTTTGCTTGATAATATTCTAGTATTCAGACAGCTGTAGATTAACGTCTACTACCTCAAAAACGTATTTACTCAGTAAAAATTGCGCTCCCGCCATAATTTAATAAATAATTCAATGATATTTTCGAAAATGAATTTATTTCTAATCTATTCATAAGTTTGACGCACCCTCCTGCTTAATCGCATCGCTTGAGTGCTCCCCTGATTCTGTCCATCATAGATTGAACCTTTGTCAGAACTTTACTAAAAAATTACACGAATGAACTTATTATTTTGGTCGGTGTGATTTTTTATATGAAGGCATCTTTTCTTTCAATTTAAATCCTCCCATAAAATGTGAATCATTCATCTCATCGACAAATGGACATCATCAGGCGATTTGTCGTACCAAAGAACCCCATTCCTCATTATTTCAGTATTTTCTGAGAGAAAAAATATTTTTCGACAAATATGTACCTGAACTATAGTATGGAAAATACTGGATTATTCGCAATTCTCCAAAAATACATTTTTGGCCTATCTTCCGTTCGAAACATGCTCGATTAGATGAAATTTCGTCTTAAATCGATGGGTGACTTTGTTAATGTCCTAACTCTATTATATTCTCAGTAATTATGGATATTTGATATCACCCCTCTTCATTCCATACTCTAAGTTTGACGCACTCTACTTCTAAATCGCATCGTTTCAGTGCTCTCCTGATTCTTCCCATCATAGATTGAACCTTTGTCAGTACCTTACTAAAAAGTTACACGAATGAACTTATTATATTGGTCGGTGTGCTTTTTATATGAAGGCATCTTTTCTTTCAATTTAAATCCTCCCATAAAATTTGAATCATTCATCTCATCGACAAATGGACATCATCAGGCGATTTGTCGTACCAAAGAATCCCATTCCTCATAATTTCAGTATTTTCTGAGAGAAAAAATATTTGTCGACAAATATGTACCTGAACTATAGTATGGAAAATATTGCATTTTACGCAATTCTTCAAAAATGCATTTTTGGCCTATCTCCCTCTCGAAAGATGCTCTAATAGATGAACTTTGGTCTCAATCGATGAGTGACTTTGTTAATTTCCTAACTCCATTGATTTTTCAGTAATTATTGATCATTGATTTCATCCCTCTTCATTCCATTCTCTAAGTTTGACGCACTCTACTTCTAAATCGCATCGTTGTAATGCACTCCTGATTTTTTCCTTCATAAGTCAGTACTTTACTAAAAAATTAAACGAATGATCTTGTAATTTTGGTCGGTGGGATTTTATATATGAAGGCATTTCTTCTTCCGGTTTAAATCCTCCCATAAAATTTGAATCATTCATCTCATCGTCAAATGGACAACACCAGTCGATTTGTCGTACCAAAGAACCACATAATTTTAAATATATTTCAATGATATTTTTGAAAACTAATTTTTTTTTCAATTCGCAGCTATTTGTTCAGCTTGATAATGGTGACAAAAAATTGATAGGAGTTTGCTTGATGATATTGTGCTTTTTAGACAGCGGTAGATTAACGTCTACTACCTCAAAAACGTATTTTATCAGTAAAAATCGCGCTCCCGCCATAATTGTAAATATATATCATTGATATTTTTGAAAACTAATTTTTTTTTCAATTCTCAGCTGTTTGCTCAGTTTGATGTTGGTGTCAAAAGATTCATAGAAGTTTGCTTGATAATATTATAGTATTCAAAGAGCTGTAGATTAACGTCTACTACCCCAAAAACGTATTTAATCAATAAAAATCGCGCTCCCGCCATAATTTTAAAAATATTTCAATGATATTTTTGAAAACTAATTTTTTTTTCAATTCTCAGCTGTTTGCTCAGCTTGATATTGGTGTCAAAAGATTGATAGGAGTTTGCTTGATGATATTGTGCTTTTAGACAGCGGTAGATTAACGTCTACTACCTCAAAAACGTATTTTATCAGTAAAAATCGCGCTCCCGCCATAATTGTAAATATATATCATTGATATTTTTGAAAACTAATTTTTTTTTCAATTCTCAGCTGTTTGCTCAGTTTGATATTGGTGTCAAAAGATTCATAGAAGTTTGCTTGATAATATTCTAGTATTCAGACAGCTGTAGATTAACGTCTACTACCTCAAAAACGTATTTAATCAGTAAAAATCGCGCTCCCGTCATAATTTAAAAAATAATTCAATGATATTTTCGAAAATGAATTTACTTTTCGATCCATACATAAGTTTGACGCATTCTCTTCCTAAATCGCATCGCTTTAGTGCTTTCCTGATTCTTTCCATCATAGATTGAACCTTTGTCAGTACTTTACTAAAAAATTAAACGGTCTGTGTGATTTTTTATGTGGAGGCATATTTTGTTTCAATTTACATCCTCTGCTAAAATTTGAAACATTCATCTCATCGACAAATGGACAATACCAGTCGATTTGTCGTAGCTAAGAACCCTATTCTACATAATTTCAGTATTTTCTGAGAGAAAAAATATTTTTCGACAAATATGTACCTGAACTATATAGTATGGAAAATATTGCATTATTCGCAATTCTCCAAAAATACATTTTTGGCCCATCTTCCGCTCGATTAGATGAAATTTCGTCTCAAATCGATGGGTGACTTTGTTAATGTCCTAACTCTATTCATTTTTCAGTAATTATGGATATTTGATATCACCCCTCTTCATTCCATACTCTAAGTTTCAAGCACTCTACTTCTAAATAGCATCGTTGTAATGCACTCCTGATTCTTTCCTTCTTAAGTCAGTACTTTACTGAAAAATTAAGCGAATGATCTTCTTATTTTGGTTAGGTTAGGTTAGGTTTTACATTTACAGCTGTATGAATAGCAGAATATCAACACGCAAACTCTAATCCTTCTTTTAATAATATATCAAGCTGAACGAACAGCTGAGAATTGAAAAAAAAATAGTTTTCAAAAATACTATTGAAATATATTTCAAATTATGGCGACAGCCCCATTTTTACTAATTAAATACGTTTTCAAAGATTCAATCTATGAAGAGAATAATCAGGAGTGCACTACAAAAATGCGATTTAGAAGTAGAGTGCCTCAAACTTAGAGTATGGAATGAAGAGGGGTGATATCAAACATCCATTATTACTGAAAAATTAATGGAGCTAGAACATTAATAAAGTCACCCATCGATTTGAGACGACGTTTTATCTAATCGAGCATGTTTCGAAAGGAAGATAGGCCAAAAATGTATTTTTGTAGAATTGCGAAAAATGCAATATTTTCCATACAGGTACATATTTGTCAAAAAATCTTTTTTCTCTCAGAAAATACTGAAATCATGAGGGATGGGATTCTTTGGTACGACAAATCGACTGGTGTTGTCCATTTGTCGATGAGATGAATGTTTAAAATTTTAGCAGGGGATTTAAATTGAATGAAAAGATGCCTTCGCATAGACCGATATAATAAGATCATTCGTTTAATTTTCTAGTAAAGTACTGACATAGGTTAAACCTATGAAGAAAAAAATCCGGATTGCACCACAATGATGCGATTCAGAAGAAGAGTGCGTCAAACTATATTAAATATTGAATACGAAAGGCTGATTTGGACCATGAACAAAAGAATTAACTCAAATAATCATAATTAAGTACGGAGGTTTATTTTATTTCATAAGAAATATTGCATTTACTTGTATCTACACAATCTAATTATATTAAATAGTATAGCCATCTATTGCGAGGAAGCCAGACTAATATTATACAAATAATAATTACTATACCTATGTTAAACAATTAATACGGAAAGCTGTACTGGACCATGCATAAAAGAACAAACTGGGTTGATTTCAATGGAAAACAAAGGTTTATTCCAGTTCTTAAGAAATATCGGTTTAGCTTGGTTCTACAAAATCTAATTAAATTAAAATTATTATTAACATGTACCGCCATCTATTGCCGACTGCGACAGATAAGGTATAATTTTTATACCTACATTGGGAAGGAATACGAAAAGCTTTTTTGGACCATGAATAATGAAAGTATCTTGGATAATCACTATTGAATACGAATGTGTATTTAATTAAATGAGACATATTGCATTAACTTCCTTCTACAAAATTTAACAGAATTGAAATTATTGTTAACAAGTTTCGTCATCTATTACAAAATAGCCAGACTAATATTGTAGAAAGAATAATAATGCCATATTAGTCTGGCTTATTTGCAATAGATGGGGAGACTAGATAAATATAATTAGATTGTGTAGAGGCAGGTAAATGCAATATTTCTCATGAAATAAAATACATCTCCGTATTTAGTTATGATTATACAAGTTAATTCTCTTGTTCATGATACAAATCAGTTTTTTGTATTCGTTCTTAACATTGGTACAATATTTATCCATTATTCGATATTAGTCTGGCTTCTCTGCAATAGATGGCGATACACGTTTCTAATAATTTCAATTTAATTAAATTGTGTAGAAGCAAGTAACTGCAATATCTCTCATGAAATCAATATGCCTTGACATTTCATTCTAATTATCTAAGTCAATTCTTTTGTTCATAATACAAAGCAGTATTCTTTCTTAACTTAGGATTAATAATTATTCAATATTGTATTAGCCTGGCTACTCTGTAATAGTTGGCGAAACTAGATACAAGTAAATGCAATATTTCCTTTGAACTAAGTTCTCCTTTGCATTCAATTAGAATAAACTCAGCAAATACCTTTGTTCATAGTCCAATACAGCTTTACGTATTCGTTGTTTAGCATAGGTAAAATAATTATTGTATCTTGCATATTAGTCTGGCTTCTCTGCAATAGATGGCGATACCAATTAATAACAATAATAATTTAAATAGTTTGTGTAGATGCAGGTAAATGCAGTATTTCTGACGAATTTAAATAGAGCTTAGTATTGAATCAAAATTATCCCAGTTAATTCCTATGTTCATGGTCCAATACAGCTTTTCGTATTAATAATTTTATATATAGGTATAGTATTATTCTTCCTATATTATTAGTCTGGCTTCCTCGCAATAGATGGCGATACTATTTAATATAATTTATTTGTGTAGATACAAGTAAATGCAATATTTCTGAAGAAATAAAATAAACCTTCGTATCCAATTATAATTATCTATGTTAATTCTTTTGTTCATGGTCCAAATCAGCTTGTTGTATTCGATCCTTACATAGCTATACTATTTATACTTTAACTTATGTTAGTCTGGCTTCGCTGCAATAGACGGCGATACGATCTAATAATAATTTAAATATAATTAAAGTGTGTAGATACAAGTAATTGCATTATTTATTATGAAATAAGATGAATCTTTCTATTTAATTATGATTATCTAAGTTAATTCTTTTGTTCATGGTCCAAATCAGCGTTTCGTATTCATTATTTAATATAGTTTGACGCACTCTACTTCTGAATCGCATCGTTGTGGTGCCCTCCTGATTTTTTTCTTCATAAGTCAGTACTTTACTAAAAAATTAAACGTATGATCTTATTATTTTGGTCTGTGTGATTTTTCATGTGGAGGCATCTTTTCTTTCAATTTACATCCTCTGCTAAAATTTGAAACATTCATCTTATCGTCAAATGAACAACACCAGTCGATTTGTCGTACCAAAGAACCACATAATTTTAAATATATTTCAATGATACTTTTGGAAACTAATTTTTTTTTTCAATTCTCAGCTGTTTGTTCAGTTTGATATTGGTGTCAAAAGATTCATAGAAGTTTGCTTGATAATATTCTAGTATTCAGACAGCTGTAGATTAACGTCTACTACCTCAAAAACGTATTTAATCAGTAAAAATTGCGCTCCCGCCATAATTTAATAAATAATTCAATGATATTTTCGAAAATGAATTTATTTCTAATCTATTCATAAGTTTGACGCACCCTCCTGCTTAATCGCATCGCTTGAGTGCTCCCCTGATTCTGTCCATCATAGATTGAACCTTTGTCAGAACTTTACTAAAAAATTACACGAATGAACTTATTATTTTGGTCGGTGTGATTTTTTATATGAAGGCATCTTTTCTTTCAATTTAAATCCTCCCATAAAATGTGAATCATTCATCTCATCGACAAATGGACATCATCAGGCGATTTGTCGTACCAAAGAACCCCATTCCTCATTATTTCAGTATTTTCTGAGAGAAAAAATATTTTTCGACAAATATGTACCTGAACTATAGTATGGAAAATACTGGATTATTCGCAATTCTCCAAAAATACATTTTTGGCCTATCTTCCGTTCGAAACATGCTCGATTAGATGAAATTTCGTCTTAAATCGATGGGTGACTTTGTTAATGTCCTAACTCTATTATATTCTCAGTAATTATGGATATTTGATATCACCCCTCTTCATTCCATACTCTAAGTTTGACGCACTCTACTTCTAAATCGCATCGTTTTAGTGCTCTCCTGATTCTTCCCATCATAGATTGAACCTTTGTCAGTACCTTACTAAAAAGTTACACGAATGAACTTATTATATTGGTCGGTGTGCTTTTTATATGAAGGCATCTTATCTTTCAATTTAAATCCTCCCATAAAATTTGAATCATTCATCTCATCGACAAATGGACATCATCAGGCGATTTGTCGTACCAAAGAACCCCATTCCTCATAATTTCAGTATTTTCTGAGAGAAAAAATATTTGTCGACAAATATGTACCTGAACTATAGTATGGAAAATATTGCATTTTACGCAATTCTTCAAAAATGCATTTTTGGCCTATCTCCCTCTCGAAAGATGCTCTAATAGATGAACTTTGGTCTCAATCGATGAGTGACTTTGTTAATTTCCTAACTCCATTGATTTTTCAGTAATTATTGATCATTGATTTCATCCCTCTTCATTCCATTCTCTAAGTTTGACGCACTCTACTTCTAAATCGCATCGTTGTAATGCACTCCTGATTTTTTCCTTCATAAGTCAGTACTTTACTGAGAAATTAAACGAATGATCTTGTAATTTTGGTCGGTGGGATTTTATATATGAAGGCATTTCTTCTTCCGGTTTAAATCCTCCCATAAAATTTGAATCATTCATCTCATCGTCAAATGGACAACACCAGTCGATTTGTCGTACCAAAGAACCACATAATTTTAAATATATTTCAATGATATTTTTGATAACTAATTTTTTTTTCAATTCGCAGCTATTTGTTCAGCTTGATAATGGTGACAAAAAATTGATAGGAGTTTGCTTGATGATATTGTGCTTTTTAGACAGCGGTAGATTAACGTCTACTACCTCAAAAACGTATTTTATCAGTAAAAATCGCGCTCCCGCCATAATTGTAAATATATATCATTGATATTTTTGAAAACTAATTTTTTTTTCAATTCTCAGCTGTTTGCTCAGTTTGATGTTGGTGTCAAAAGATTCATAGAAGTTTGCTTGATAATATTATAGTATTCAGAGAGCTGTAGATTAACGTCTACTACCCCAAAAACGTATTTAATCAATAAAAATCGCGCTCCCGCCATAATTTTAAAAATATTTCAATGATATTTTTGAAAACTAATTTTTTTTTCAATTCTCAGCTGTTTGCTCAGCTTGATATTGGTGTCAAAAGATTGATAGGAGTTTGCTTGATGATATTGTGCTTTTAGACAGCGGTAGATTAACGTCTACTACCTCAAAAACGTATTTTATCAGTAAAAATCGCGCTCCCGCCATAATTGTAAATATACACTACTCCAAGAATTTAACGCACCACCAAAAAATAACCAAAAATTTAAAGTAAATTTTTGTCTAAACTGCTTGTCCGATTTGAATGAATTTTTTTTTGAATGACAGGTTGACACTTCCAGAGAGTTAGTGTACTACTGTATTTGCATACAAACTTATTTTTGCATAAATACGGGGTGTTGCAATGATAACCTGATTTTTTCATAAAATTTGTAACACCCTGTGGAGTTCAACAGTAACAATATCAACTTAAAATTAAAATAAAACTGTAGCTTTATCTTTTTGTAACATTTTGTTTTTTGATTTACTCTATTATCTTGGCCACGACAAGAGAAAATCAATTTTATAGCATAACATGTTTTTTATTAAAATTTATAATAATAAAAGTGAGTAGCAGGCTAGGTTAGGTTTATAATGAGTGGGTCAATGAGGCCCTCCACTGCGACTCGCGAGAATCTATTGTGGCTCGAGTAGCAGGCTATGAAAAACAATAAGTTACAGTAAATTGTCATTAGCTAAATACAGGTGTCAAAAAGTATTTCATAGAAGTGTATTTTTAGTGTTAGCCCTTTTTAATTAATATGCAACGTGAAACACGAAATCTTACTGGCGAAGAATGTGCTCAAGCATTAATATTGTTCGAGGAAGGCTGGAATTACCGAAGAATTGGTAGACGATTTAATGTATCCCATACAACCGTTTCACGAGTTATACAAAGAAATAGAGACACTGGAAGTCATGGTCGTAGACCGGGACAAGGAAGGAATCGAATAACAACCCCTAATCAGGACCGTTTTTTAAGATTATCGGCATTAAGACAACGTTTTGTAACAGCCCGGACCCTTCAAACCCAGCTTCGAGATGCTACTGGTGTACAAATTTGTGGTGAAACAGCTCGTCAGCGACTACGAGAACACAATTTGAGACCTAGAATTGCTGCTCGGGGGCCAGCTCTAAGTAGAGATCATCGAAGAGCGAGGCTGAATTTTGCCATGGAACATCGTAACTGGTTAGAAGCGGAATGGCTATAGGTATTATTTACGGATGAGTCAAGATTTTGTTTGTACAATAATGACAGGCGCATACGTGTATATCGACGCCCTAACGAACGATATGCTCAGTGTAATTTCTCAAATAACACATTATTTGGAGGAGGATCTGTGATGGTCTGGGGAGGTATTTCTTTGACTGGTCGCACAGAACTTGTGGTCATAAACAATGGAAGCCTTACAGCTGAAAGGTACATATTGGAGGTTTTAGACCAACATGTAATGTCATATGCGCCATATATAGGGCAAGGATTTATGTTGATGCACGATAATGCCAGGCCTCATGTTGCTGGAGTTGTGAGGAATTATCTAGAGGAAGTTGGCATCGATATCATGGCATGGCCAGCTAGGAGCCCTGATTTAAATCCCATAGAGAATCTTTGGGAAACTCTTGGGAGGAGGTTACGAGAGGAACGGAACTTGAACACCTTGGAAGACGTGGGGAGGCGACTGATTGAAATATGGGAAGAAATTGACCAAAATTATATACGGTCGCTTATTTTAAGTATGGGCCGTCGGTGCCAAGCAGTTATTTCTGCCAGAGGCGGAAATACTCGCTACTGACTTTTGTTTACGTTTTGTTTCTTTGTTTTTCGTTGTTAAAGTTGAATAATAAATTTTAATAAAAAACATGTTATGCTATAAAATTGATTTTCTCTTGTTGTGGCCAAGATAATAGAGTAAATCAAAAAACAAAATGTTACAAAAAGATAAAGCTACAGTTTGATTTCAATTTTAAGTTGATATTGTTACTGTTGAACTCCACAAGGTGTTACAAATTTTATGAAAAAATCAGGTTGTCATTGCAACACCCCGTATTTTTACAAAAATAAGTTTGTATGCAAATACAGTAGTACACTAACTCTCTGGAAGTGTCAACCTGTAATTCAAAAAAAAATTCATTCAAATCCGACAAGCAGTTTAGACAAAAATTTACTTTAAACTTTTGGTTATTTTTTGGTGGTGCGTTAAATTCTTGGAGTAGTGTATATCATTGATATTTTTGAAAACTAATTTTTTTTTCAATTCTCAGCTGTTTGCTCAGTTTGATATTGGTGTCAAAAGATTCATAGAAGTTTGCTTGATAATATTCTAGTATTCAGACAGCTGTAGATTAACGTCTACTACCTCAAAAACGTATTTAATCAGTAAAAATCGCGCTCCCGTCATAATTTAAAAAATAATTCAATGATATTTTCGAAAATGAATTTACTTTTCAATCCATACATAAGTTTGACGCATTCTCTTCCTAAATCGCATCGCTTTAGTGCTTTCCTGATTCTTTCCATCATAGATTGAACCTTTGTCAGTACTTTACTAAAAAATTAAACGGTCTGTGTGATTTTTTATGTGGAGGCATATTTTGTTTCAATTTACATCCTCTGCTAAAATTTGAAACATTCATCTCATCGACAAATGGACAATACCAGTCGATTTGTCGTAGCTAAGAACCCTATTCTACATAATTTCAGTATTTTCTGAGAGAAAAAATATTTTTCGACAAATATGTACCTGAACTATATAGTATGGAAAATATTGCATTATTCGCAATTCTCCAAAAATACATTTTTGGCCCATCTTCCGCTCGATTAGATGAAATTTCGTCTCAAATCGATGGGTGACTTTGTTAATGTCCTAACTCTATTCATTTTTCAGTAATTATGGATATTTGATATCACCCCTCTTCATTCCATACTCTAAGTTTCAAGCACTCTACTTCTAAATAGCATCGTTGTAATGCACTCCTGATTCTTTCCTTCTTAAGTCAGTACTTTACTGAAAAATTAAACGAATGATCTTCTTATTTTGGTTAGGTTAGGTTAGGTTTTACATTTACAGCTGTATGAATAGCAGAATATCAACACGCAAACTCTAATCATTCTTTTAATAATATATCAAGCTGAACGAACAGCTGAGAATTGAAAAAAAAATAGTTTTTAAAAATACTATTGAAATATATTTCAAATTATGGCGACAGCCCCATTTTTACTAATTAAATACGTTTTCAAAGATTCAATCTATGAAGAGAATAATCAGGAGTGCACTACAAAAATGCGATTTAGAAGTAGAGTGCCTCAAACTTAGAGTATGGAATGAAGAGGGGTGATATCAAACATCCATTATTACTGAAAAATTAATGGAGCTAGGACATTAATAAAGTCACCCATCGATTTGAGACGACGTTTTATCTAATCGAGCATGTTTCGAAAGGAAGATAGGCCAAAAATGTATTTTTGTAGAATTGCGAAAAATGCAATATTTTCCATACAGGTACATATTTGTCAAAAAATCTTTTTTCTCTCAGAAAATACTGAAATCATGAGGGATGGGATTCTTTGGTACGACAAATCGACTGGTGTTGTCCATTTGTCGATGAGATGAATGTTTAAAATTTTAGCAGGGGATTTAAATTGAATGAAAAGATGCCTTCGCATAGACCGATATGATAAGATCATTCGTTTAATTTTCTAGTAAAGTACTGACATAGGTTAAACCTATGAAGAAAAAAATCCGGATTGCACCACAATGATGCGATTCAGAAGAAGAGTGCGTCAAACTATATTAAATATTGAATACGAAAGGCTGATTTGAACCATGAACAAAAGAATTAACTCAAATAATCATAATTAAATACGGAGGTTTATTTTATTTCATAAGAAATATTGCATTTACTTGTATCTACACAATCTAATTATATTAAATAGTATCGCCATCTATTGCGAAGAAGCCAGACTAATATTATACAAATAATAATTACTATACCTATGTTAAACAATTAATACGGAAAGCTGTACTGGACCATGCATAAAAGAACAAACTGGGTTGATTTCAATGGAAAACAAAGGTTTATTCCAGTTCTTAAGAAATATCGGTTTAGCTTGGTTCTACAAAATCTAATTAAATTAAAATTATTATTAACATGTCCCGCCATCTATTGCCGACTGCGACAGATAAGGTATAATTTTTATACCTACATTGGGAAGGAATACGAAAAGCTGATTTGGACCATGAATAATGAAAGTATCTTGGATAATCACTATTGAATACGAATGTGTATTTAATTAAATGAGACATATTGCATTAACTTCCTTCTACAAAATTTAACAGAATTGAAATTATTGTTAACAAGTTTCGTCATCTATTACAAAATAGCCAGACTAATATTGTAGAAAGAATAATAATGCCTTATTAGTCTGGCTTATTTGCAATAGATGGCGAGACTAGATAAATATAATTAGATTGTGTAGAGGCAGGTAAATGCAATATTTCTCATGAAATAAAATACATCTCCGTATTTAGTTATGATTATACAAGTTAATTCTCTTGTTCATGATACAAATCAGTTTTTTGTATTCGTTCTTAACATTGGTACAATAATTATCCATTATTCTATATTAGTCTGGCTTCTCTGCAATAGATGGCGATACACGTTTCTAATGATTTCAATTTAATTAAATTGTGTAGAAGCAAGTAACTGCAATATCTCTCATGAAATCAATATGCCTTGACATTTCATTCTAATTATCTAAGTCAATTCTTTTGTTCATAATACAAATCAGTATTCTTTCTTAACTTAGGTATAATAATTATTCAATATTGAATTAGTCTGGCTACTCTGTAATAGATGGCGAAGCTAGATACAAGTAAATGCAATATTTCCTTTGAACTAAATTCACCTTTGCATTCAATTAGAATAAACTCAGCTAATACTTTTGTTCGTGGTCCAATACAGCCTTACGTATTCGTTGTTTAGCATAGGTAAAATAATTACTGTATCTTGCATATTAGTCTGGCTTCTTTGCAATAGATAGCGATACCAATTAATAACAATAATAATTTAAATAGTTTGTGTAGATGCAAGTAAATGCAGTATTTCTGACGAAATTAAATAGAGCTTTGTATTGAATTATAATTATCCCAGTTAATTCCTATGTTCATGGTCCAATACAGCTTTTCGTATTAATCATTTTATATATAGGTATAGTATTTTTCTTCCTATATTATTAGTCTGGCTTCTATGCAATAGATGGCCATACTAGTTAATAATAATTTTAATCTAATTAGATTGTGTAGAAGCAAGTAAATGCAATATTCCTCATGAAATAAAATACACCTTCGTATTTAATTATGATTATACGATTTAATTATTTTGTTCATGATTCAAATCAGCTTTTCGTATACGTTCCTAACCTAGGTATACTATTTAAACTTTATTCTATATTAGGCTGGCTTGTCTGCAATAGATGGCGAAACGCGCTAATAATAATTTCGTATTTAATCATAATTATCTAAGTCAGTTCTCTCTTTCATGATCAAAATCAGATTTTTGAATTCCTTCTTAACATATGTAATTATCCATTAAACTTTATTATTCTGCCTTCTCTGCAGTAAATGGCGATACCTGATAATAATAATTTTATTGTAATTTGATTGTATAGGAAAAAGTAAATGCAATATTTCGTATGAAATAAAATAAACCTTTGTATTCAATTGAAATTACCCAATTAATTCTCATCTTCAGGGTCCAATATAACTTTTCGTATTCCTTTCTTAACATAGGTGTTCTAATGTAACCCCTTTTACTTAGGGTTAATTAGAGGGAATGTATTTTTGGCTTTGCGAAGGACCACTACGGCCGTTTGTCACTGAAGTAACGATGAACCGTAGAATGAAATTAAACACTGTTATCACGTTATGATTTATATTGTCATGAAATATAAGTTATTTACTGTTGCTTCGACAATTAAGAATTCACTTGACTTTTCGCGATAACTGAAAGTATTGTGCACATACTATGTTGGTTTATGAAAAGAATAAAGATTACGGACACATGGTGGTTCCCGGGTTAAAAACGCCGGCTGGTTTTACGAAGTTGTAGCATGTTATATGATGAAAGAGGGTGTCTGAGAAGTGTGAAAGCTATCTGGGAAGTGGAGTAAAAATGAGGCTATTTTCGTATTTATATGTTTGATGACGTAGGATCGAGGAATGAGTAAACTATTAGAAACTGGCCAATGGGATAAAAGTATTTTAAAATGTAACGTTCGAACAACAAGTGAATGTTGCAGATATGAAGATGTTTTTTGTGGGGTTTTCAACGGTTTCGTAGATACAGATAACAGAGTTTGGAAGAGAGTTTTTATGAAGAGATAAGATGTCGGGGACTTTGATATGTTCAGTAGAATTTCAGAAAACGATATTTATCTGTTTTTCTTAGGTGTTAGTAAATTTAAATGACTTTTTTAGTGAAGTAAAGAAATATTAACTGTTGAAAATAAGGATATATTTAGTTATATGTTTTGAGCATAATATTCGACTTTTATTATACAGGGGAAATTGAAATAGAATCACGGGAGAATTTGGTAATTAAAAACCAAATTCGAACATATTGGGGGCGCGGGAAGAATGGAAGAGAGGTGAGAGATGGCTGCTCTCAGACATCGAATGCTGATGTTAGTGAAAGGGTATGGAGCGTGAGTGTGTGTACAGTGTTGATGCAGGTTTGTGAATGAAAGTGAATAATTTTGAGAGTAACTATGTAAATAGGTGTATATGGGTTGTAAAGTAACCTAATGTTGGTGTCAGAGTGTTGTAAGGACTCTAACGTCATGAATGTAATGAATGAATAAGATTTGAGGTTAGAGTGTGGTAAGGACTCTAACGTCATGAATGTAACGAATGAATAAGGTTTGAGGTTAGAGTGTTGTAAGGACTCTAACGTCATGAATGTAACGAATGAATAAGAGTTGAGGTTAGAGTGTTGTAAGGACTCTAACGTCATGAGTGTAACGAATGTAAGCAATATACTCTAGAAATGGACTAGAGTTGTAAACGATAAGAGTGCAAGCAATATACTCTAGAAATGGACTAGAGTTGTAAACGATAAGAATGTAAGCAATATACTCTAGAAATGGACTAGAGTTGTAAACGATAAGAGTGTAAGCAATATACTCTAGAAATGGACTAGAGTTGTAAACGATAAGAGTGTAAGCAATATACTCTAGAAATGGACTAGAGTTGTAAACGATAAGAGTGTAAGCAATATACTCTAGAAATGGACTAGAGTTGTAAACGATAAGATTGTAAGCAATATACTCTAGAAATGGACTAGAGTTGTAAACGATAAGAATGTAGCAATATACTCTAGAAATGGACTAGAGTTGTAAACGATAAGAGTGTAAGCAATATACTCTAGAAATGGACTAGAGTTGTAAACGATAAGAAGGTAAGCCATATACTCTAGAAATGGACTAGAGTTGTAAACGATAAGAGTGTAAGCAATATACTCTAGAAATGGACTAGAGTTGTAAACGATAAGAAGGTAAGCAATATACTCTAGAAATGGACTAGAGTTGTAAACGATAAGAGTGTAAGCAATATACTCTAGAAATGGACTAGAGTTGTAAACGATAATAGTGTAAGCAATATACTCTAGAAATGGACTAGAGTTGTAAACGATAAGAAGGTAAGCAATATACTCTAGAAATGGACTAGAGTTGTAAACGATAAGAGTGTAAGCAATATACTCTAGAAATGGACTAGAGTTGTAAACGATAAGAAGGTAAGCAATATACTCTAGAAATGGACTAGAGTTGTAAACGATAAGAGTGTAAGCAATATACTCTAGAAATGGACTAGAGTTGTAAACGATAAGAATATAATAATACCTTTGTCCAGGTATTCACATAAAGGAATAATACCTTTGTCCAGGTATTCACATGATAGAATAATACCTTTGTCCAGGTATTGACATAAAAGAATAATACCTTTGTCCAGGTATTCACATAAGAGAATAATACCTTTGTCCAGGTATTCACATGAAAGAATAATACCTTTGTCCAGGTATTCACATGAAAGAATAATACCTTTGTCCAGGTATTCACATAAAAGAATAATACCTTTGTCCAGGTATTCACAGAAAAGAATAATAAATGCAGTAAAGAACGAGAATGTTTACGTCGATTCTAGTTCGACAAGTGTGGTACCAGTTTGTTTTACGAGTAACGGTCCAGGAACCTCGGACTTCCCAGTGTTTAAAGAGATAATGAGAGAAATGTAAGAGAATGTTTAAGTCGATTCTTGTTCGACAAGTGTGGTACCAGTTTGTTTTACGAGTAACGGTCCAGGAACCTCGGACTTCCCAGTGTTTAATGAGATAATGAGAGAAATGTAAGAGAGTATGCTCATAAGACTAGAGCAAGTACGAATGCGTGCAACAACAAGTGAGTAAGAGTAAGTATGAATGAATGTGAATGCGAATGTAAATACGAGTATGTACGAATAAGTGTAAAAGTATTATGAATGTGAGCTTTGAGTGCCAATATGAGAATGAGTATGAGTTTGATTAAGGTGCAATTGTATGCGAGTGCAAGTAATAATTCATGTGTGAGTTAGCATAAAAGTAAATGTAAGGTAGTGACCACGAGTGTTTAAGTATGATGAAAGAGTTTTTTCTAACTCTTTTGAGATTGTTTTTGTATATGTTTTTATGATTAATGTTTGTGTTGAGGGGACCCGACTCTTTTGCGGGTAAGAATGAGTTTTTAAAATGTTTTAATTAATGTAAAGGAGTTATTTCTGTTCTTGCCAAGAAAAGGAGGGTAAGATATGTATACAATGTTTTTGTCAAGTCGTTTTAAATTCAAAGTGTCGTCAATGTGATTGGTTAAGTAACATATGAGTAAGGGGGGATGCCGTTTTCTTCTAAACGTCACCCAAGTGTTTATATTATCCAAGTGTCATCTTCTTCAACCATGCATCTTCTTCAACCAAGTATCTTCATATTTTCAACCAAGTTTCTTCATCTTTTCAACCAAGTATCTTCTTTTTCAACCAAGTATCTTCATCTTTAACCAAGTATATTCATCTTTTCAACCAAGTATCTTCATTTTCAACCAAGTTTCTTCATCTTTTCAACCAAGTTTCTTCATCTTTTCAACCAAGTATCTTCATCTTTTCAACCAAGTATCTTCATATTTTCAACCAAGTTTCTTCATCTTTTCAACCAAGTTTCTTCATCTTCTCAACCAAGTATCTTCATCTTTTCAACCAAGTATCTTCATCTTTTCAACCAAGTATCTCCTTTTTCAACCAAGTATCTTCATCTTTAACCAAGTATATTCATCTTTTCAACCAAGTATCTTCATTTTTAACCAAGTTTCTTCATCTTTTCAACCAAGTTTCTTCATCT
Organism: Galeruca laticollis; assembly: GCA_963921935.1. NCBI lineage: Eukaryota > Metazoa > Arthropoda > Insecta > Coleoptera > Chrysomelidae > Galeruca > Galeruca laticollis. The sequence continues at coordinate 64,815,516 of OY998185.1, read as the reverse complement.
TTTCAACCAAGTATCTTCATCTTTTCAACCAAGTATCTTCATATTTTCAACCAAGTTTCTTCATCTTTTCAACCAAGTTTCTTCATCTTTTCAACCAAGTATCTTCATCTTTTCAACCAAGTATCTTCATATTTTCAACCAAGTATATTCTTCTTCATTTCAATACCTTTATCCAGGTATTCACATAAGAGTAATGTTCATGTCAAAGTGTCTAAGCTTTTTTTTTGTTAATCGTCCAGGGTTTTAAGTGTTAAAGTATTTGTTTCTCAATGTTCAAGTATAAGTTTAAGTTTTTCACATAGTTTCAAGTATATAAGTATCACTGTCCTCTTCCAGAGGACTAAAGGATTGTTTTCTTGACGAGAAAGAGTTTAAGCAATGATGAGTGAGTGCTATTCTGCACTGTAAGGGCGTTGAGTACAAATGAATCGTTTATTCGAGTGTAAGTGTTAGTTTGATAATGAATTATGAGCAAGAATGTTTTAATGTGAGAGTAAGTTTTGATTTTATAATTGTTTTGTGATTTAAGAATGTGTGTTACGGTAAGTTTTTCTTAAAAGTGGTTTGGTCACACCGGAAGAATGTATGTAATGAGTAAGAGAGGGGTTATCCGTAAGGTATTGTGAATGAGTTGTCCAGAACACTATGTTTCCTGACGATAATATTCTGGAGATTGTTGCATTGATGGTGAATGGTTAGGGTTTGGGATCTTGGGTTAACAAGTTTTCCAAGACTGTACATTTTTTTTCAAGAAATCAAAAAAAATATCACTAGCAATTAAATTTTGATCAGTCTCTTTTTCTTCAAGAGATCTTTTTGTATTATAATCTAACTTTGTTTTTAATATGTGAACGATTAGTGCATCAAATACTCTTCCTTATTGATATTTAAATTTAACAATGACTTTACGATAGATCTAGCTTCGGACGTGAATGTTCTTAATTGTTGGGCAGTACATTTTGAAATGTTATTACAATCTGTCAAACGGTTAACATGGGCAGTAACAATCTGCCGTGTATTATTATATTTAACATGAAATGCAAATTAATGGCTATGTTTGAACAATGCTTATTTTGTATCAGCGTAATATATTTGTTTTATATTTTTGCTACCAGCCGTGCCTGTTCAGTTTTCTACGACTAGTTGCAAGTTAAAATGATACTCTACATTTAATGCATGTTATATACAAAATATCAATTCACTTTGTCCATTAGTGTAACGGTTTTATTATTAATACATAAAAAATATCAAATAATGTTATTATAGTTCCAAATCAATGTTACTGTGCAATTCTTTAAATCACCCTGTATAATATTTTATTTTACACAACCAATATCAAAGAATGTTATTATAAATCCAAATTAATATTAAGGTGAAATCATTTAAATCACCCTGTATACTATTTTATTCTACACAAACAATGTCAAAGAATGTTATTATAAATCCAAATTAATATTAAGGTGAAACCATTTAAATCACCCTATATACTATGTTTACAAAATCTACGTTGGTTGATAAGCAAATATACAAAATCCTTTATTATCAATAAATACCTTATCTAATGAATGTTTCTGCTGTCGAAATTCTCGAAAAGTTCTCGGGAACGCTGAGGGTCTATATTTTCTGGATTCCAAGGGCTGTTTCACTGCTCTCTCCTGGTTGCTAGGACTGCTTTACTTTCTTCTGGTTCTATCCGGTCTCGACAGGACCATGTTCTAATGTAACCCCTTTTACTTAGGGTTAATTAGAGGGAATGTATTTTTGGCTTTGCGAAGGACCACTACGGCCGTTTGTCACTGAAGTAACGATGAACCGTAGAATGAAATTAAACACTGTTATCACGTTATGATTTATATTGTCATGAAATATAAGTTATTTACTGTTGCTTCGACAATTAAGAATTCACTTGACTTTTCGCGATAACTGAAAGTATTGTGCACATACTATGTTGGTTTATGAAAAGAATAAAGATTACGGACACATGGTGGTTCCCGGGTTAAAAACGCCGGCTGGTTTTACGAAGTTGTAGCATGTTATATGATGAAAGAGGGTGTCTGAGAAGTGTGAAAGCTATCTGGGAAGTGGAGTAAAAATGAGGCTATTTTCGTATTTATATGTTTGATGACGTAGGATCGAGGAATGAGTAAACTATTAGAAACTGGCCAATGGGATAAAAGTATTTTAAAATGTAACGTTCGAACAACAAGTGAATGTTGCAGATATGAAGATGTTTTTTGTGGGGTTTTCAACGGTTTCGTAGATACAGATAACAGAGTTTGGAAGAGAGTTTTTATGAAGAGATAAGATGTCGGGGACTTTGATATGTTCAGTAGAATTTCAGAAAACGATATTTATCTGTTTTTCTTAGGTGTTAGTAAATTTAAATGACTTTTTTAGTGAAGTAAAGAAATATTAACTGTTGAAAATAAGGATATATTTAGTTATATGTTTTGAGCATAATATTCGACTTTTATTATACAGGGGAAATTGAAATAGAATCACGGGAGAATTTGGTAATTAAAAACCAAATTCGAACAATAGGTGTACTATATATTTTTCTACACTTTTAGTCTGGCTACTTTGCAATAGATGGCGATACCAGTGATTAATTCTTTCAATTTAATTAGATCGTGTAGAAGCAAGTAATTGCAATGATTCTAATGAAATAAAGTACAACTTCGTATTTAATTATGTTTATCTAAGTTAATTCTTTTATTCATGGTCCAAATCAGGTTTTCGTATTGGTTCCTAACATAGGTATAATAATTTTTTTATGATTAATTAGTCTGGCTTCTCTGCAATAGATGGCAAAACTAGTAAATTTGAATATAATTAAAGTGTTTAAATACAAGTGAATGCATCATTTATTATGAAATAAGATAAACCTTTGTATTTAATTATGATTATCAAAGTCAATTCTTGTGTTCATGGTCCAAATCAGCCTTTCATATTCATTATTTAATATAGGTATACTAATTATTTTTTTTACAATATTAGTCTGGCATTTCTGAAATAAATGGCTTATCCGGATAATAATAACTTTAATTTAATCCAGTAATTGCTATGAAGTTAAACGAAGCGTTGCATTTAAGTAAAAACAACCTAATGAAATTGACTGTCTCGACCCTTACTTCGTGGAATATGCTCATATTAGTTTTTTTAAATGAAACTCAAGGTCTCTAGTTAATTCCACAATATAATACAAGTTATTGAAAATTCTAAAAAATTGACAATTGTTTCGATAAATCAATATTGATTTATCCAAACAATTGTCAATTTTGATAACACATGTATTTCAACTATTCTTTCTACAATATTAGTCTGGCCGCTCTACAATAGATGGCGAAAGTAGTTATTAATAATTTCAATTTAATTAGATTGTGTAGAAGCAAGTGAATGCAATGATTCTCATGAAATAATGTACACCTGTAGTTAATTACGATTATCTAAGTTAATTCTTTTGTGAATGGTCCATGGTCCAAATCAGCTTTTCGTATTCATTCCTAACATAGGTATAACAATTATTCTTAATATTATATTATTCTAGGTTTCTCTGCAATAGATGGCGCTACTAGTTAATAATAATTTCAATGTAATCGGAATGTGTAGAAGCAAGTAATTGTAATATTTCTTATGAAATGAAAGAAACCGTTGTATTTAATTGAAAGTTACCCAGTTAATTCTTTTGTTCATGGTCCAATACATCTTTTCGTATTCATTGTTTAATATAGGTGGTATAGTAATTATTCTTTCTACAATATTAGTATGGCTGCTCTGCAATAGAGTTAGTTATTAATAACTTCAATTCAATTATATCGTGTAGAAGCAAGTAAATGCAATGATTCTCATAAAATAAAATAATTTATATGTATTTTTGGAGAATTGCGAAAAATGCAATATTTTCCATGCTATAGTTCAGATACATATTTGTCGAAAACCATTTTTGCTCTCAAAAAATGCAGAAATACTCATAAATTAGGGGAGGAATACTGCATTTACTTGCATCTACACAAACTATTTAAATTAATATTATTTGTGGGGATATTATATACCTATCCTTTTTTGTCAACCTCTCCCTCTTAAGGCTCTCTGATCGAGGTAGTGTAGCTAGAAAATAAGTGAATTATACACATATGTAGAACACGCTTGTAGTAATTTTTGTAGTAAGGGAATAAATGATAGAACAAGTCATCCATGGTGTTTGTGTTATAAAACCGGAGTGGCAATTTCCTGGACCCTACAATAATTAGATTGTGTAGATACAAGTAAATGCAATATTTCTTGAGAAATAAAATGAACGTTCGTATTCAATTATAATTATCTTTGTTAATGGTCCAAATCAGCTTGTTGTATTCGATCCTTACATAGCTATACTATTTATACTTTAACCTATGTTAGTCTGACTTCTCTGCAATAGATGGCGATACTATTTAATAATAATTTAAATATAATTAAAGTGTGTAGATACAAGTAATTGCATTATTTATTATGAAATAAGATGAATCTTTCTATTTAATTATGATTATCTAAGTTAATTCTTTTTTTCATGGTCCAAATCTACCTTTCGTATTCATTATTTAATATAGTTTGACGCACTCTACTTCTGAATCGCATCGTTGTGGTGCCCTCCTGATTTTTTTCTTCATAGGTTTAACCTATGTCTGTACTTTACTAGAAAATTAAATGAATGATCTCATTATTTTGGTCTGCGCGATTTTTTATATGAGGCCATCTTTTCTTTCAATTTAGATCTTCTGCTAAAATTTGAAACATTCATCTCATCGACAAATGGACAACACCAGTCTATTTGTCGTACCAAAGAACCCCATTCCTCATAATTTCAGTATTTTCTGAGAGAAAAAATATTTTTCGACAGATATGTACCTGAACTTTATAATGCATTTTTGGCCTATCTTCCGCTCGAAACATGCTCGAATAGATGAAATTTCGTCTCAATCGATGAGTGACTTTGTTAATTTCCTAACTCCATTAATTTTTCAGTAATTATGGATATTTGATATCACCCCTCTTCATTCCATACTCTAAGTTTGAAGCACTCTACTTCTTAATAGCATCGTTGTAGTGCACTCCTGGTTCTTTTCTTCATAAGTCAGTACTTTACTAAAAAATTAAACGTATGATCTTATTATTTTGGTCTGTGTGATTTTTCATGTGGAGGCATCTTTTCTTTCAATATACATCCTCTGCTAAAATTTGAAAAATTCATCTCATCGTCAAATGAACAACACCAGTCGATTTGTCGTACCAAAGAACCACATAATTTTAAATATATTTCAATGATATTTTTGGAAACTAATTTTTTTTTCAATTCTCAGCTGTTTGCTCAGTTTGATATTGGTGTCAAAAGATTTATAGAAGTTTGCTTGATAATATTCTAGTATTCAGAGAGCTGTAGATTAACGTCTACTACCCCAAAAACGTATTTAATCAGTAAAAATCTCGCTCCCGCCATAATTTCAAAAATATTTCAATGATATTTTTGAAAACTATTTTTTTTTCAATTCTCAGCTGTTTCCTCAGCTTGATATGAGTGTCTTAAGATTCATAGGAGTTTGCTCGATGATATTCTGCTATTCAGACAGCTGTAGATTAACGTCTACTACCTCAAAAACGTATTTAATCAGTAAAAATCGCGCTCCCGCCATAATTTAAAAAATAATTCAATGATATTTTCGAAAATGAATTTATTTTTCAATCCATACATAAGTATGACGCACTCTCTTTCTAAATCGCATCGCTTTAGTGCTCTCCTGATTCTTTCCATCATAGATTGAACCTTTGTCAGTACTTTACTAAAAAATTACTCGAATGAACTTATTATTGTGGTCGGTGTGATTTTTTAATATGAAGGCATCTTTTCTTTCAATTTAAATCCTCCCATAAAATTTGAATCATTATAGAAAATATTGCATTTTTCGCAATTCTACAAAAATGCATTTTTGGCCTATCTCCCTCTCGAAAGATGCTCTAATAGATGAAATTTCGTCTCAATCGATGAGTGACTTTGTTAATTTCCTAACTCCATTGATTTTTCAGTAATTATTGATCATTGATTTCATCCCTCTTCATTCCATTCTCTAAGTTTGACGCACTCTTCTTCTAAATCGCATCGTTGTAATGCACTCCTGATTTTTTCCTTCATAAGTCAGTACTTTACTGAAAAATTAAACGAATGATCTTATTATTTTGGTCGGTGGGATTTTTTATATGAAGGCATTTCTTCTTCCGGTTTAAATCCTCCCATAAAATTTGAATCATTCATCTCATCGACCAATGGACAATACCAGTCGATTTGTCGTACCAAAGAACCCCATTCCTCATAATTTCAGTATTTTCTGAGAGAAAAAATATTTTCCGACAAATATGTACCTGAACTATAAGTATGGAAAATATTGCATTATTCGCAATTCTCCAAAAATACATTTTTGGCCTATCTTCCGCTCGAAACATGCTCGATTAGATGAAATTTCGTCTCAAATCGATGGGTGACTTTGTTAATGTCCTAACTCTATTAATTTCTCAGTAATTATGGATATTTGATATCACCCCTCTTCATTCCATACTCTAAGTTTGACGCACTCTACTTCTAAATCGCATCGTTTTAGTGCTCTCCTGACTCTTCCCATCATAGATTGAAATTGAAAAATTAAACGTATTATCTTATTATTTTGGTCTGTGTGATTTTTTATGTGGAGGCATCTTTTCTTTCAATTTACATCCTCTGCTAAAATTTGAAACATTCATCTCATCGTCGAATGGACAACACGAGTCGATTTGTCGTACCAAAGAACCACATAATTTTGAATATACTTCAATGATATTTTTGAAAACTAATTTTTCTTTTCAATTCTAGCTGTTTTTTCAGCTTGATATTGGTGTTGAGAGAAGGATTAGAGTTTCGTTGATGATATTCTGCTATTCAGACAGCTGAAGATTATAGCCTACTACTTCAAAAACGTATTTAATCAGTAAAAATCGTGTTACCACCATAATTTTAAAAATATTTCAATGATATTTTTGAAAACTATTTTTTTTTTCAATTCTCAGCTGTTTGTTCAGTTTGATATTGGTGTCAAAAGATTTATAGAAGTTTGCTTGATAATATTCTAGTATTCAGAGAGCTGTAGATTAACGTCTACTACCCCAAAAACGTATTTAATCAGTAAAAATCGCGCTCCCGCCATAATTTAAAAAATAATTCAATGATATTTTCGAAAATGAATTTATTTTTCAATCCATACATAAGTATGACGCACTCTCTTTCTAAATCGCATCGCTTTAGTGCTCTCCTGATTATTTCCATCATAGATTGAACCTTAGTCAGTACTTTACTAAAAAATTACACGAATGAACTTATTATTGTGGTCGGTGTGATTTTTTATATGAAGGCACGTTTTCTTTCAATTTAAATCCTCCCATAAAATTTGAATCATTCATCTCATCGACAAATGGACATCACCAGTCGATTCGTCGTACCAGAGAACCCCATTCCTCATAATTTCAGTATTTTCTGAGAGAAAAAATATTTTTCGACAAATATGTACCTGAACTATAGTATGGAAAATATTGCATCATTCGCAATTCTCCAAAAATACATTTTTGGCCTATCTTCCGCTCGAAACATGCTCGATTAGATGAAATTCCGTCTTAAACCGATGGGTGACTTTGTTAATGTCCTAACTCTATTAATTTCTCAGTAATTATGGATATGTGATATCACCCCTCTTCATTCCATACTCTAAGTTTGACGCACTCTACTTCTAAATCGCATCGTTTTAGTGCGCTCCTGATTCTTCCCATCATAGATTGAACCTTTGTCAGTACTTTACTAAAAAATTACACGAATGAACTTATTATTTTGGTCTGTGTGATTTTTTATGTGGAGGCATCTTTTCTTTCAATTTACATCCTCTGCTAAAATTTGAAACATTCATCTCATCGTCAAATGGACAACACCAGTCGATTTGTCGTACCAAAGAACCACATAATTTTAAATATATTTAAATGACATTTTTGAAAACTAATTTTTTTTTTCAATTCTAGCTGTTTTTTCAGCTTGATATTGGTGTTAAGAGAAGGATTAGAGTTTCGTTGATGATATTCTGCTATTCAGACAGCTGAAGATTATCGCCTACTACCTCAAAAACGTATTTAATCAGGAAAATCGCGCTACCAACATAATTTTAAAAATATTTCAATGATATTTTTGAAATCTAATTTTTTGTTCAATTCTCTGCTGTTTGTTCAGCTTGATATTGGTGACAAAAGATTGATAGGAGTTTGCTAGATGATATTGTGCTATTTAGACAGCGGTAGATTAACGTCTACTACCTCAAAAACGTATTTAATCAGTAAAAATCGCGCTCCCGCCATAATTTAAAAAATAATTCAATGATATTTTCGAAAATGAATTTATTTTTCAATCCATACATAAGTATGACGCACTCTCTTTCTAAATCGCATCGCTTTAGTGCTCTCCTGATTCTTTCCATCATAGATTGAACCTTTGTCAGTACTTTACTAAAAAATTACACGAATGAACTTATTATTGTGGTCGGTGTGATTTTTTATATGGAGGCATCTTTTCTTTCAATTTAAATCCTCCCATAAAATTTGAATCATTCATCTCATCGACAAATGGACATCATCAGGTGATTTGTCGTACCAAAGAAGCCCATTCCTCATAATTTCAGTATTTTCTGAGAGAAAAAATATTTTTCGACAAATATGTACCTGAACTATGGAAAATATTGCTTTTTTCGCAATTCTTCAAAAATGTTTTTTTTGGCCTATCTCCCTCTCGAAAGATGCTCTAATAGATGAAATTTCGTCTTGAATCGATGGGTGGCTTTGTTAATGTCCTAACTCTATTAATTTCTCAGTAATTATTGATCATTGATTTCATCCCTCTTCATTCCATTCTCTAAGTTTGACGCACTCTTCTTCTAAATCGCATCGTTGTAATGCACTCCTGATTTTTTCCTTCATAAGTCAGTACTTTACTGAAAAATTAAACGAATGATCTTATTATTTTGGTCGGTGGGATTTTTTATATGAAGGCATTTCTTCTTCCGGTTTAAATCCTCCCATAAAATTTGAATCATTCATCTCATCGACCAATGGACAATACCAGTCGATTTGTCGTACCAGAGAACCCCATTCCTCATAATTTCAGTATTTTCTGAGAGAAAAAATATTTTCCGACAAATATGTACCTGAACATAGTATGGAAAATATTGCATTTTTCGCAATTCTTCAAAAATGCATTAGATGAAATTCCGTCTTAAACCGATGGGTGACTTTGTTAATGTCCTAACTCTATTAATTTCTCAGTAATTATGGATATTTGATATCACCCCTCTTCATTCCATACTCTAAGTTTGACGCACTCTACTTCTAAATCGCATCGTTTTAGTGCGCTCCTGATTCTTCCCATCATAGATTGAACCTTTGTCAGTACTTTACTAAAAAATTACACGAATGAACTTATTATTTTGGTCTGTGTGATTTTTTATGTGGAGGCATCTTTTCTTTCAATTTACATCCTCTGCTAAAATTTGAAACATTCATCTCATCGTCAAATGGACAATACCAGTCGATTTGTCGTACCAAAGAACCACATAATTTTAAATATATTTCAATGACATTTTTGAAAACTATTTTTTTTTTCAATTCTAGCTGTTTTTTCAGCTTGATATTGGTGTTAAGAGAAGGATTAGAGTTTCGTTGATGATATTCTGCTATTCAGACAGCTGAAGATTATCGCCTACTACCTCAAAAACGTATTTAATCAGTAAAAATCGCGCTACCACCATAATTTTAAAAATATTTCAATGATATTTTTGAAAACTAATTTTTTTTCCAATTATCAGCAGTTTGTTCAGTTTGATATTGGTGTCAAAAGATTCATAGAAGTTTGCTTGATAATATTCTAGTATTCAGAGAGCTGTAGATTAACGTCTACTACCTCAAAAACGTATTTAATCAGTAAAGATCGCGCTCTCGCCATAATTTAAAAAATAATTCAATGATATTTTCGAAAATGAATTTATTTTTCAATCCATACATAGGTATGACGCACTCTCATTCTAAATCGCATCGCTTGAGTGCTCCCCTGATTCTGTCCATCATAGATTGAACCTTTGTCAGTACTTTACTAAAAAATTACACGAATGAACTTATTATTTTGGTCGGTGTGATTTTTTATATGAAGGCATCTTTTCTTTGAATTTAAATCTCCCCATAAAATGTGAATCATTCATCTCATCGACAAATGGACATCATCAGGTGATTTGTCGTACCAAAGAACCCCATTCCTCATAATTTCAGTATTTTCTGAGAGAAAAAATATTTGTCGACAAATATGTACCTGGATAGTATGGAAAATATTGCATTTTTCGCAATTTTTCAAAAATGCATTTTTGGCCTATCTCCCTCTCGAAAGGTGCTCTAATAGATGAAATTTCGTCTCAATCGATGAGTGACGTTGGTCGGTGGGATTTTTTATATGAAGGCATTTCTTCTTCCGGTTTAAATCCTCCCATAAAATTTGAAACATTCATCTCATCGACCAATGGACAATACCAGTCGATTTGTCGTACCAAAGAACCCCATTCCTCATAATTTCAGTATTTTCTGAGAGAAAAAATATTTTTCGACAAATATGTACCTGAACATAGTATGGAAAATATTGCATTTTTCGCAATTCTTCAAAAATGCATTTTTGGCCTATCTCTCTCTCGAAAGGTGCTCTAATAGATGAAATTTCGTCTCAATCGATGAGTGACTTTGTTAATTTCCTATCTCCATTGATTTTTCAGTAATTATTGATCATTGATTTCATCCCTCTTCATTCCATTCTCCAAGTTTGACGCATTCTACTTCTAAATCGCATCGTTGTAATGCACTCCTGATTTTCCTGATTTTTTCCTTCATAAGTCAGCTTCACTGAAAAATTAAACGAATGATCTCATTATTTTGGTCTGTGGGATTTTTTATATGAAGGCATTTCTTCTTCCGGTTTAAATCCTCCCATAAAATTTGAAACATTCAACTCATCGACCAATGGACAATACCAGTCGGTTTGTCGTACCAAAGAACCCCATTCCTCATAATTTCAGTATTTTCTGAGTGAAAAAATATTTTTCGACAAATATGTACCTGAACTATAGTATGGAAAATATTGAATTATTCGCAATTCTCCAAAAATACATTTTTGGCCTATCTTCCGCTCGAAACATGCTCGATTAGATGAAATTTCGTCTTAAATCGATGGGCGACTTTGTTAATGTCCTAACTCTATTAATTTCTCAGTAATTATGGATATTTGATATCACCCCTCTTCATTCCATACTCTAAGTTTGACGCACTCTACTTCTAAATCGCATCGTTTTAGTGCTCTCCTGATTCTTCCCATCATAGATTGAACCTTTGTCAGTACTTTACTAAAAAATTACACGAATGAACTTATTATTTTGGTCTGTGTTTTTTCTTATATTTAGGCATCTTTTCTTTCAATTTAAATCCTCCCATAAAATTTGAATCATTCATCTCATCGACAAATGGACATCATCAGGCGATTTGTCGTACCAAAGAACCCCTTCCTCATAATTTCAGTATTTTCTGAGAGAAAAAATATTTTTCGACAAACATGTACCTGCGAGTAATTGTGTGTACTTATGTTGATAGTTGGTCGTGTTGGTACTGATGTTCATTTAGCTCATCATCAGTTAGATTTTCAGATGTATAGCTGCTTTTATCATCGGATGTATCTTCAGCATTAAGTTGATGTTTTATTTTGTTTTGAATTCTCGAGATTCGATTTTTAAGGGATCGTTCTTTGGTTTTGGAACGTAGGAGTATGGAAAATATTGCATTTTTCGCAATTCTTCAAAAATGCATTTTTGGCCTACCTATCTCTCGAAAGATGCTCGATTAGATGAAATTTCGTCTCAAATCGATGGGTGACTTTGTTAATGTCCTAACTCTATTCATTTTTCAGTAATTATGGATATTTGATATGACCGCTCTTCATTCAATATTCTAAGTTTGAAGCACTCTACTTCTAAATAGCATCGTTGTAGTGCACTCCTGATTCTTTTCTTCATAAGTCAGTAATTTACTATAAAATTAAACATTCAATTTTTTGAGAAGGTATCGTCAAAGGTCTAATCTTTGATAAAAAATCAGGAGTGCACTACAATGATGCGATTCAGAAGTAGAGTGCGTCAAACTTGGAGTATCCACTGAAGAGGGTAAAATCAAGTATCGATAGTTATTCAAAAATTGATAGAGTTATGGCATTAACAATGTCACCCATCGATTTTAGATGTAGCTTCATCCAATCGGACATGTTTCGAGATGACGATAGGCCAAAAATTTATTTTTCGAGAATTGCGAAAAATGCAATATTTTCCTTACTATAGTCCAGCTACATATTTGACGAAAAATATTTTTCCCGTCAAAAAATACTCAAATTATGAGAATAGGGGTTCTTTGATACGACAAATCGACTGGTGTTTTCCATTTTTGGATGAGATAATTTTTTCAAATATAAGGAGAGCATTTAAGTTAAAAGAAAACATGCCTTCATATAAAAAATCGAACAGACCAAAATAATGGAAATATTCATTCAATTTTTTGAGAAAGTATCGTCAAAGGTCTAATCTTTGATAAAAAATCAGGAGTGCACTACAATGATGAGATTCAGAAGTAGAGTGCGTCAAACTTGGAGTGTCCAATGAAGAGGGTAAAATCAAGTATCGATAGTTATTCAAAAATTGATAGAGTTATGGCATTAACAAAGTCACCCATCGATTTAAGATGGAGCTTAATCTAATCGGACATGTTTCGAGAGGATGATAGGCTAAAAATATATTTTAGGAGAATTGCGAAAAATGCAATATTTTCCTTACTATAGTCCAGCTACATATTTGACGAAAAATATTTTTCCTCTCAAAAAATACTGAAATTATGAGAATAGGGGTTCTTTGATACGACAAATCGACTGGTGTTGTCCATTTTCCGATGAGATAAATGGTTCATTTATTAGGAGAGCATTTAAGTTAAAAGAAAACATGCTATCATATAAAAAATCGTACAGGCCAAAATAATGGAAATATTCATTCACTTTTCTGAGAAAGTTTCGTCAAAAGTCTAATCTTTGATAAAAAATCAGGAGTGCACTTCACTGATGCGATTCAGAAGTAGAGTGCGTATAACTTGGAGTATCCAATGAAGAGGGTAAAATCAAGTATCGATAGTTATTCAAAAATTGATAGAGTTAGGGTAATAACAAAGTCACCCATCGAATTTAGATGAGATTCCATCTAATCGGACATCTTTCGAGAGGATGATAGGCCAAAAATATATTTTTGGAAAATTGCGAAAAATGCGATATTCTCCTTACTATATATAGTCAAGCTACATATTTGACGAAAAATATTTTTCCTCTCAAAAAATACTGAAATTATGAGGATAGGGGTTCTTTGATACGACAAATCGACTGGTGTTGTCAATTTTTCGATGAGATGAATGGTTCAAATATTAGGAGAGCATTTAAGTTAGAAGAAAACATGCCTTCATATAAAAAATCGAACAGACCAAAATAATAGATAATAATAAGTTCATTCGTATAATTTTTTAGTGAAGTACTGACCAATGGTCAGTCTATGATGGAAAGAATCAGGAGAGCACTAAAGCGATGCGATTTAGAAAGAGAGTACGTCAAACTCATGTATGGATTGAAAAATAAATTCATTTTCAAAAATATCATTGAAATATTTTTTAAATTATGGCGGGAGCGCGATTTTTACTGATTAAATACGTTTTCGAGGTAGTAGACGTTAATCTACAGCTCTCTGAATACTAAAATATTATCAAGCAAACTTCTATAAATCTTTTGACACCAATATCAAACTGAGCAAACAGCTGAGAATTGAAAAAAAAATTAGTTTTCAAAAATATCATTGAAATAATTTTAAAATTATGGTGGTAGCGTGATTTTTACTGATTAAATACGTTTTTGAGGTAGTAGACGTTAATCTACCGCGTTCTAAATAGCACAATATCATCAAGCAAACTCCTACCAATCTATTGTCACCAATAGCAAGCTGAACAAACAGCAGAGAATTGAAAAAAAAAATAGTTTTCAATAATATCATTGAAATATATTTAAAATTATGTGGCTCTTTGGTACGACAAATCGACTGGTGTTGTCCATTTGACGATGAGATGAATGTTTCAAATTTTAGTAGAGGATGTGTGTGCACTACAACGATGGAAGAAATTTCATCTAATCGAGCATGTTTCGAGCGGAAGATAGGCCAAAAATATATTTTTGGAGAATTGCGAATAATGCAATATTTTCCATACTATATAGTTCAGGTACATATTTGTCGACAAATATTTTTTCTCTCAGAAAATAGTAAAATTATGAGGAAAGGGGTTCTTTGGTACGACAAATCGCGTGATGATGTCCATTTGTCGATGAGATGAATTTTTACTGATTAAATACGTTTTTGAGGTAGTAGACGTTAATCTACAGCTGTCTGAATAGCAGAATATCATCGAGCAAATTCCTATCAATCTTTTGACACCAATATCTACCTGAACAAACAGCTGAGAATTGAAAAAAAAATTAGTTTTCAAAAATATCATTGAAATATTTTTAAAATTATGGCGAGAGCGCGATTTTTACAGATTAAATACGTTTTTGAGGTAGTTGACGTTAATCTACCGCTGTCTAAATAGCACAATATCATCAAGCAAACCCCTATCAATCTTTTGACACCAATATCAAGCTGACCAAACAGCTGAGAATTGAAAAAAAAAATTAGATTTCAAAAATATCATTGAAATATTTTTAAAATTATGTGGTTCTTTGGTACGACAAATCGACTGGTGTTGTCCATTTGACGATGAGATGAATGTTTCAAATTTTAGCAGAGGATGTGAATTGAAAGAAAAGATGCCTCCACATAAAAAATCACACAGACCAAAATAATAAGATCATACGTTTATTTTTTTAGTAAAGTACTGACAAAGGTTCAATCTATGATGGGAAGAATCAGGAGAGCACTAAAACGATGCGATCTAGAAGTAGAGTGCGTCAAACTTAGAGTATGGAATGAAGAGGGGTGATATCAAATATCCATAATTACTGAGAAATTAATAGAGTTAGGACATTAACAAAGTCGCCCATCGATTTAAGACGAAATTTCATCTAATCGAGCATGTTTCGAGCGGAAGATAGGCCAAAAATGTATTTTTGGAGAATTGCGAATAATGCAATATTTTCCATACTATAGTTCAGGTACATATCTGTCGAAAAATATTTTTTCTCTCAGAAAATACTGAAATTATGAGGAATGGGGTTCTCTGGTACGACAAATCCACTGGTGATGTCCGTTTGTCGATGAAATGTATGATTCAAATTTTATGGGAGGATTTAAATTCAAAGAAAAGGTGCCTTCATATAAAAAATCACACCGCCACATTAATAAGTTCATTCGTGTAATTTTTTAGTAAAGTACTGACAAAGGTTCAATCTATGATGGAAAGAATCAGGAGAGCACTAAAGCGATACGATTTAGAAAGAGAGTGCGTCATACTTATGTATGGATTGAAAAATAAATTCATTTTCGAAAATATCATTGAATTATTTTTTAAATTATGGCGGGAGCGCGATTTTTACTGATTAAATACGTTTTTGAGGTAGTAGACGTTAATCTACAGATGTCTGAATAGCAGTATATCATCGAGCAAACTCCTATCAATCTTTTGACACCAATATCAAGCTGAGCAAACAGCTGAGAACTGAAAAAAAAATAGTTTTCAGAAATATCATTGAAATATATTTAAAACTATGTGGTTCTTTGGTACGACAAATCGACTGGTGTTGTCCATTTGACGATGAGATGAATGTTTCAAATTTTAGCAGAGGATGTAAATTGATAGAACAGATGCCTCCACATAAAAAATCACACAGACCAAAATAATAAGATCATACGTTTAATTTTATGGTAAAGTACTGACTTATGAAGAAAAGAATCAGGAGTGCACTACAACGATGTTATTAAGAAGTAGAGTGCTTCAAACCTAGAGTATGGAATGAACTGGGGTGATATCAAATATCCATAATTACTGAGAAATTAATAGAGTTAGGACATTAACAAAGTCACCCATCGATTAAGGACGAAATTTCATCTAATCTAGCATGTTTCGAGCGGAAGATAGGCCAAAAATGTATTTTTGGAGAATTGCGAATAATGCAATATTTTCCATACTATATATAGTTCAGGTACATATTTGTCGACAAATATTTTTTCTCACAGAAAATACTGAAATTATGAGGAATGGGGTTCTTTGGTACGACAAATCGCCTGATGATGTCCATTTGTCGATGAGATGAATGATTCAAATTTTATGGGAGGATTTAAATTGAAAGAAAAGATGCCTTCATATAAAAAAGCACACCGACGAAAATAATAAGTTCATTCGTGTAATTTTTTAGTAAAGTACCGACAAAGGTTCAATCTATGATGGGAAGAATCAGGAGAGCACTTAAACGATGCGATTTAGAAGTAGAGTGCTTCAAACTTAGAGTATGGAATGAAGAGGGGTGATATAAAATATCCATAATTACTGAGAAATTAATAGAGTTAGGACATTAACAAAGTCACCCATCGATTTAAGACGAAATTTCATCTAATCGAGCATGTTTCGAGCGGAAGATAGGCCAAAAATGCATTTTTGGATAATTGCGAATAATGCAATATTTTCCATACTATAGTTCAGGTACATATTTGTCGAAAAATATTTTTTCTCTCAGAAAATACTGAAATTATGAGAAATGGGGTTCTATGATACGACAAATCGACTGGTGTTGTCCATTTTTGGATAAGATAATTGTTTCAAATATAAGGAGAGCATTTAAGTTAAAAGAAAACATGCATTCATATAAAAAATCGTACAGGCCAAAATAATGGAAATATTCATTCAATTTTTTGAGAAAGTATCGTCAAAGGTCTAATCTTTAATAAAAAATCAGGTGTACACCACAATTTTGCGATTCAGAAGTAGAGTGCGTATAACTTGGAGTATCCAATGAAGAGGGTAAAATCAAGTATCGATAGTTATTCAAAAAATTGATAGAGTTATGGCATTAACAAAGTCATCCTTCGATTTTAGATGGATTTTCATCTAATTAGACATGTTTCGAGAGGATGATAGGCCAAAAATATATTTTTGGAGAATTGCGAAAAATGCAATATTTTCCTTTATAGTCCAGCTACATATTTGACGAAAAATATTTTTCCTCTCAAAATATACTGAAATTATGAGAATAGGGGTTCTATGATACGACAAATCGACTGCTGTTGTCCATTTTTGGATAAGATAATTGTTTCAAATATTAGGAGAGCATTTAAGTTAAAAGAAAACATGCCTTCATATAAAAAATCGAACAGACCAAAATAATGGAAATATTCATTCAATTTTTTGAGAAAGTATCGTCAAAGGTCTAATCTTTGATAAAAAATCAGGAGTACACTACAATGATGCGATTCAGAAGTAGAGTGCGTCAAACTTGGAGTATCCAATGAAGAGGGTAAAATCAAGTATCGATAGTTATTCAAAAATTGATAGAGTTATGGCATTAACAAAGTCACCCATCGATTTTAGATGAAGCTTCATCCAATCGGACATGTTTCGAGATGACGATAGGCCAAAAATTTATTTTTGGAGAATTGCGAAAAATGCAATATTTTCCTTACTATAGTCCAGCTACATATTTGACGAAAAATATTTTTCCTGTCGAAAAATACTCAAATTATGAGAATAGGGGTTCTTTGATACGACAAATCGACTGGTGTTGTCCATTTTTGAATGAGATAATTCTTTCAAATATAAGGAGAGCATTTAAGTTGAAAGAAAACATGCCTTCATATAAAAAATCGAACAGACCAAAATAATGGAAATATTCATTCAATTTTTTGAGAAAGTATCGTCAAAGGTCTAATCTTTGATAAAAAATCAGGAGTGCACTACAATGATGAGATTCAGAAGTAGAGTGCGTCAAACTTGGAGTGTCCAATGAAGAGGGTAAAATCAAGTATCGATAGTTATTCAAAAATTGATAGAGTTATGGCATTAACAAAGTCACCCATCGATTTTAGATGGAGCTTAATCTAATCGGACATGTTTCGAGAGGATGATAGGCCAGAAATATATTCTAGGAGAATTGCGAAAAATGCAATATTTTCCTTACTATAGTCCAGCTACATATTTGACGAAAAATATTTTTCCTCTCAAAAAATACTGAAATTATGAGAATAGGGGTTCTTTGTTACGACAAATCGACTGGTGTTGTCAATTTTTTGATGAGATGAATGGTTCAAATATTAGGAGAACATTTAAGTTAGAAGAAAACATGCCTTCATATAAAAAATCGAACAGACCAAAATAATGGATAATAATAAGTTCATTCGTATAATTTTTTAGTAAACTACTGACCAAGGTTCAATCTATGATGGAAAGAATCAGGAGAGCACTAAAGCGATGCGATTTAGAAAGAGAGTGCGTCAAACTCAGGTATGGATTGAAAAATAAATTCATTTTCGAAAATATCATTGAATTATTTTTTAAATTATGGCGGGAGCGCGATTTTTACAGATTAAATACGTTTTTGAGGTAGTAGACGCTAATCTACAGCTGTCTGAATACCAGAATATCATCGAACAAACTCCTATCAATCTTTTGACACCAATATCAAGGTAAGCAAACTGCTGAGAATTGAAAAAAAAATTAGTTTTCAAAAATATCATTGAAATATTTTTAAAATTATGGCGGGAGCGCGATGTTTACAGTTAAATACGTTTTTGGGGTAGTAGACGTTAATCTACAGCTCTCTGAATACTAGAATATTATCAAGCAAACTTCTATAAATCTTTTGACACCAATATCAAACTGAGCAAACAGCTGAGAATTGAAAAAAAAATTAGTTTTCAAAAATATCATTGAAATTTTTTTAAAATTATGTTGGTAGCGCGATTTTTCTGATTAAATTCGTTTTTGAGGTAGTAGGCGATAATCTTCAGCTGTCTGAATAGCAGAATATCATCAACGAAACTCTAATCCTTCTCTTAACACCAATATCAAGCTGAAAAAACAGCTAGAATTGAAAAAAAATTAGTTTTCAAATATATCATTGAAATATATTTAAAATTATGTGGTTCTTTGGTACGACAAATTGACTGGTGTTGTCCATTTGACGATGAGATGAATGTTTCAAATGTTAGCAGAGGATGTAAATTGAAAGAAAAGATGCCTCCACATAAAAAATCACACAGACCAAAATAATAAGATCATACGTTTAATTTTTTAGTAAAGTACTGACAAAGGTTCAATCTATGATGGGAAGAATCAGGAGAGCACTAAAACGATGCGATTTAGAAGTAGAGTGCGTCAAACTTAGAGTATTGAATTAAGAGGGGTGATATCAAATATCCATAATTACTGAGAAATTAATAGAGTTAGGACATTAACAAAGTCACCCATCGATTTAAGACGAAATTTTATCTAATCGATCATGTTTCGAGTGGAAGATAGGCCAAAAATGTATTTTTGGAGAATTGCGAATAATGCAATATTTTCCATACTATAGTTCAGGTACATATTTGTCGAAAAATATTTTTTATCTCAGAAAATACTGAAATTATGAGGAATGGGGTTCTCTGGTACGACAAATCGACTGGTGATGTCCATTTGTCGATGAGATGAATGATTCAAATTTTATGGGAGGCTTTCAATTGAAAGAAAAGGTGCCTTCATATAAAAAATCACTTCGACCACAATAATAAGTTCATTCGTGTAATTTTTTAGTAAAGTACTGACAAAGGTTCAATCTATGATGGAAAGAATCAGGAGAGCACTAAAGCGATGCGATTTAGAAAGAGAATGCATCAAACTTATGTATGGATTGAAAAGTAAATTCATTTTCGAAAATATCATTGAATTATTTTTTAAATTATGGCGGGAGCGCGATTTTTACTGATTAAATACGTTTTTGAGGTAGTAGACGTTAATCTACAGCTGTCTGAATAGCAGAATATCATCGAGCAAACTCCTATCAATCTTTTGACACCAATATCAAGCTGAGCAAACAGCTAAGAATAGAAAAAATAATTAGTTTTCAAAAATATCATTGAAATATTTTTAAAGTTATGGCGGGAGCGCGATTTTTACTGAATAAATACGTTTTTGGGGTAGTAGACGTTAATCTACAGCTCTCTGAATACTGTAATATTGTCAAGCAAACTTCTATAAATCTTTTGACACCAATATCAAACTGAGCAAACAGCTGAGAATTGAAAAAAAATTAGTTTTCAAAAATATCATTGATATATATTTACAATTATGGCGGGAGCGCAATTTTTACTGATAAAATACGTTTTTGAGGTAGTAGACGTTAATCTACCGCTGTCTAAATAGCACAATATCATCAATCAAACTCCTATCAATCCTTTGTCACCAATATCAAGCAATACAAACAGCTGAGAATTGAAAAAAAAATTGGTTTTCAAAAATATCATTGAAATATATTTAAAATTATGTGGTTCTTTGGTACGACAAATCGACTGGTGTTGTCCATTTGACGATGAAATGAATGTTTCAAATTTTAGCAGAGGATGTAAATTGAAAGAAAAGATGCCTCCACATAAAAAATCACACAGACCAAAATAATAAGATCATACGTTTAATTTTATAGTAAATTACTGACTTATGAAGAAAAGAATCAGGAGTGCACTACAACGATGCTATTTAGGAGTAGAGTGCTTCAAACTTAGAATATTGAATGAAGAGCGGTCATATCAAATATCCATAATTACTGAAAAATGAATAGAGTTAGGAGATTAAAAAAGTCACCCATCGATTTGTGAGGAAGTTTCATCTAATCGAGATTGTTTCTAGAGGAATATAGGCCAAAATTTTATTTTTACTGATTAAATACGTTTTTGAGGTAGTAGACGATAATCTACAGCTGTCTGAATAGCAGAATATCATCGAGCAAATTCCTATCAATCTTTTGACACCAATAACAAGCTGAGCAAACAGCTGAGAATTGAAAAAAAAATTCATTTTCAAAAATATCATAGAAATATTTTTATAATTATGACGGGAGCGCAATTTTTACAGATTAGATACGTTTTTGAGGTAGTAGACGATAATCTACAGCTGTCTGAATAGCAGAATATCATCGAGCAAACTCCTATCAATCTTTTGACTACAATATCAAGCTGAACAAACAGCTGAGAATTGAAAAAAAAAATAGTTTTCAAAAATATCATTGAAATATTTTTAAAATTATGTTGGTAGCGCGATTTTTCTGATTAAATACGTTTTTGAGGTAGTAGGCGATAATCTTCAGCTGTCTGAATAGCAGAATATCATCAACGAAACTCTAATCCTTCTCTTAACACCAATATCAAGCTGAAAAAACAGCTAGAATTGAAAAAAAATTAGTTTTCAAAAATATCATTGAAATATATTTAAAATTACGTGGTTCTTTGGTACGACAAATCGACTGGTGTTGTCCATTTGACGATGAAATGAATGTTTCAAATTTTAGCAGAGGATGTAAATTGAAAGAAAAGATGCCTCCACATAAAAAATCACACAGACCAAAATGATAAGATCATACGTTTAATTTTATAGTAAATTACTGACTTATGAAGAAAAGAATCAGGAGTGCACTACAACGATGCTATTTAGAAGTAGAGTGCTTCAAACTTAGAATATTGAATGAAGAGCGGTCATATCAAATATCCATAATTACTGAAAAATGAATAGAGTTAGGACATTAACAAAGTCACCCATCGATTTGAGACGAAATTTCATCTAATCGAGCATCTTTCGAGAGGGAGATAGGCCAAAAATGCATTTTTGAAGAATTGCGAAAAATGCAATATTTTCCATACAGGTACATGTTTGTCGAAAAATATTTTTTCTCTCAGAAAATACTGAAATTATGAGGAAGGGGTTCTTTGGTACGACAAATCGCCTGATGATGTCCATTTGTCGATGAGATGAATGATTCAAATTTTATGGGAGGATTTAAATTGAAAGAAAAGATGCCTAAATATAAAAAAAAAACAGACCAAAATAATAAGTTCATTCGTGTAATTTTTTAGTAAAGTACTGACAAAGGTTCAATCTATGATGGGAAGAATCAGGAGAGCACTAAAACGATGCGATTTAGAAAGAGAGTGCGTCATACTTATGTATGGATTGAAAAATAAATTCATTTTCGAAAATATCATTGAATTTTTTTTTTAATTATGGTGGGAGCGCGATTTTTACTGATTAAATACGTTTTTGGGGTAGTAGACGTTAATCTACAGCTCTCTGAATATTATCAAGCAAACTTCTATAAATCTTTTGACACCAATATCAAACTGAGCACAGAGCTGAGAATTGAAAAAAAAATTAGTTTTCAAAAATATCATTGAAATATATTTAAAACTATGTGGTTCTTTGGTACGACAAATCGACTGGTGTTGTCCATTTGACGATGAGATGAATGTTTCAAATTTTAGCAGAGGATGTAAATTGAAAGAAAAGATGCCTCCACATAAAAAATCACACAGACCAAAATAATAAGATCATACGTTTAATTTTTTGGTAAAGTACTGACAAAGGTTCAATCTATGATGGGGAGAATCATGAGAGCACTAAAACGATGCGATTTAGAAGTAGAGTGCGTCAAACTTAGAGTATGGAATGGAGAGGGGTGATATCAAATATCCATAATTACTGAGAAATTGATAGAGTTAGGACATTAACAAAGTCACCCATCGATTAAGGACGAAATTTCATCTAATCGAGCATGTTTCGAGCGGAAGATAGGCCAAAAATGTATTTTTGGAGAATTGCGAATAATGCAATATTTTCCATATAGTGCAGGTACATATTTGTCGACAAATATTTTTTCTCTCAGAAAATACTGAAATTATGAGGAATGGGGTTCTTTGATACGACAAATCGCCTGATGATGTCTATTTGTCGATGAGATGATTAATTCAAATTTTATGGGAGGATTTAAATTCAAAGAAAAGATGCCTTCATATAAAAAATCACACCGACCGCAATAATAAGTTCATGCGTGTAATTTTTCAGTAAAGTACTGACAAAGGTTCAATCTATGATGGGAAGAATCAGGAGAGCACTAAAACGATGCGATTTAGAACTAGAGTGCGTCAAACTTAGAGTATGGAATGAAGAGGGGTGATATCAAATATCCATAATAACTGAGAAATTAATAGAGTTAGGACATTAACAAAGTCACCCATCGATTTAAGACGAAATTTCATCTAATCGAGCATGTTTCGAGCGGAAGATAGGCCAAAAATGTATTTTTGGAGAATTGCGAATAATGCAATATTTTCCATACTATAGTGCAGGTACATATTTGTCGACAAATATTTTTTCTCTCAGAAAATACTGAAATTATGAGGAATGGGGTTCTTTGGTACGACAAATCACCTGATGATGAATGATTCAAATTTTATGGGAGGATTTAAATTGAAAGAAAAGATGCCTTCATATAAAAAATCACACCGACCAAAATAATAAGTTCATTCGTGTAATTTTTTAGTAAAGTACTGACAAAGGTTCAATCTATGATGGAAAGAATCAGGGGAGCACTAAAGCGATGCGATTTAGAAAGAGAGTGCGTCAAACTTATGTATGGATTAAAAATAAATTCAGTTTCAAAAATATCATTGAATTAATTATTAAATTATGGCGGGAGCGCAATTTTTACTGATTAAATACGTTTTTGAGGTAGTAGACGTTAATCTACAGCTGTCTAAATAGCACAATATCATCAGGCAAACTCCTATCAATCTTTTGACACCAATATCAAGCTGAACAAACAGCTGAGAATTGAAAAAAAAATTAGTTTTCAGAAATATCATTGAAATATCTTTAAAATTATGTTGGTAGCGCGATTTTTCTGATTAAATACGTTTTTGAGGTAGTAGGCGATAATCTTCAGCTGTCTGAATAGCAGAATATCATCAACGAAACTCTAATCCTTCTCTTAACACCAATATCAAGCTGAAAAAACAGCTAGAATTGAAAAAAAATTAGTTTTCAAAAATATCATTGAAATATATTTAAAATTATGTGGTTCTTTGGTACGACAAATTGACTGGTGTTGTCCATTTGACGATGCTATGAATGTTTCAAATTTTAGCAGAGGATGTAAATTGAAAGAAAAGATGCCTCCACATAAAAAATCACACAGACCAAAATAATAAGATCATACGTTTAATTTTTTAGTAAAGTACTGACAAAGGTTCAATCTATGATGGGAAGAATCAGGAGAGCACTAAAACGATGCGATTTAGAAGTAGAGTGCGTCAAACTTAGAGTATTGAATTAAGAGGGGTGATATCAAATATCCATAATTACTGAGAAATTAATAGAGTTAGGACATTAACAAAGTCACCCATCGATTTAAGACGAAATTTTATCTAATCGAGCATGTTTCGAGCGGAAGATAGGCCAAAAATGTATTTTTGGAGAATTGCGAATAATTCAATATTTTCCATACTATAGTTCAGGTACATATTTGTCGAAAAATATTTTTTCACTCAGAAAATACTGAAATTATGAGGAATGGGGTTCTTTGGTACGACAAACCGACTGGTATTGTCCATTGGTCGATGAGTTGAATGTTTCAAATTTTATGGGAGGATTTAAACCGGAAGAAGAAATACCTTCATATAAAAAATCCCACCGACCAAAATAATGAGATCATTCGTTTAATTTTTCAGTGAAGCTGACTTATGAAGGAAAAAATCAGGAGTGCATTACAACGATGCGATTTAGAAGTAGAATGCGTCAAACTTGGAGAATGGAATGAAGAGGGATGAAATCAATGATCAATAATTACTGAAAAATCAATGGAGATAGGAAATTAACAAAGTCACTCA
The DNA here is from genome assembly GCA_963921935.1 of Galeruca laticollis. Classification (NCBI taxonomy): domain Eukaryota; kingdom Metazoa; phylum Arthropoda; class Insecta; order Coleoptera; family Chrysomelidae; genus Galeruca; species Galeruca laticollis. Next base: position 64,790,497 of record OY998185.1, on the reverse strand, counting down.
TCGATTGAGACGAAATTTCATCTATTAGAGCACCTTTCGAGAGAGAGATAGGCCAAAAATGCATTTTTGAAGAATTGCGAATAATGCAATATTTGTCGAAAAATATTTTTTCTCTCAGAAAATACTGAAATTATCTGGAATGGGGTTCTTTGGTACGACAAATCGACTGTTGTTGTCCATTTGTCGATGAGATGAATGTTTCAATTTTTAGCAGAGGATGTAAATTGAAAGAAAATATGCCTTCATATAAAAAATTGCATAGATTAATATCATGAAATTATTCATTTAATTTTCTAGTAAAGTACTGACAGAGGTTCAATCTATGATGAAAAAAAATCAGGAGTGCACAACAACGATCCGATTCAGGAGTAGAGTGCGTCAAACTTTGAGTTTGGAGGTAATTCAAATATCAATAATTACTGAAAAATGAATGGAGCTAGAACATTAACAATAGGCCAAAAATGTATTTTTGGCGAATTGCGAATAATGCAATATTTTCTATACTATACTTCAGGTACATATTTGTCGAAAAATATTTTTTCTCTCAGAAAATACTGAAATTATGAGGAATGGGATTCTTTGGTACGACAAATCGACTGGTGTTGTCCATTTGTCGATGAGATGAATGTTTAAAATTTTAGCAGGGGATTTAAATTGAATGAAAAGATGCCTTCGCATAGACCGATATAATAAGATCATTCGTTTAATTTTCTAGTAAAGTACTGACATAGGTTAAACCTATGAAGAAAAAAATCCGTAGTGCACCACAACGATGCGATTCAGAAGTAGAGTGCGTCAAACTATATTAAATATTGAATACGAAAGGCTGATTTGGACCATGAACAAAAGAATTAACTCAGATAATCATAATTAAATACGGAGGTTTATTTTATTTCATAAGATATATTGCATTTACTTGTATCTACACAATCTAATTATATTAATTATTATCGCCATCTATTGCGAAGAAGCCAGACTAATATTATATAAATAATAATTACTATACCTATGTTAAACAATTAATACGGAAAGCTGTACTGGACCATGCATAAAAGAACAAACTGGGTTGATTTCAATGGAATACAAAGGTTTATTCCAGTTCTTAAGAAATATCGGTTTAGCTTGCTTCTACAAAATCTAATTAAATTAAAATTATTATTAACATGTATCGCCATCTATTGCCGACTGCGACAGATAAGGTATAATTTTTATACCTACATTGGGAAGGAATACGAAAAGCTGATTTGGACCATGAATAATGAAAGTATCTTGGATAATCACTATTGAATACGAATGTGTATTTAATTAAATGAGACATATCGCATTAACTTCCTTCTACAAAATTTAACAGAATTGATATTATTGTTAACAAGTTTCGTCATCTATTACAAAATAGCCAGACTAATATTGTAGACAGAATAATAATGCTTTATTAGTCTGGCTTATTTGCAATAGATGGCAAGACTAGATAAATATAATTAGATTGTGTAGAGGCAAGTAAATGCAATATTTCTCATGAAATAAAATACATCTCCGTATTTAGTTATGATTATACAAGTTAATTCTCGTGTTCATGATACAAATCAGTTTTTTGTATTCGTTCTTAACATTGGTACAATAATTATCCATTATTCTATATTAGTCTGGCTTCTCAGCAATAGATGGCGATACACGTTTCTAGTAATTTCAATTTAATTAAATTGTGTAGAAGCAAGTACCTGCAATATCTCTCATGAAATCAATATGCCTTGACATTTCATTCTAATTATCTAAGTCAATCTTTTGTTCATAATACAAATCAGTATTCTTTCTTAACTTACTTATAATAATTATTCAATATTGAATTAGTCTGGCTACTCTATAATGATGGCGAAACTAGATACAAGTAAATGCAATATTTCCTTTGAACTAAATTCATCTTTGCATCCAATTAGAATAAACTCAGCTAATAGTTTTGTTCGTGGTCCAATACAGCTTTACGTATTCGTTGTTTAGCATAGGTAAAATAATTATTGTATCTTGCATATTAGTCTGGCTTCTCTGCAATAGATAGCGATACCAATTAATAACAATAATAATCTAAATAGTTTGTGTAGATGCAAGTAAATGCAGTATTCCTGACGAAATTAAATAGAGCTTTGTATTGAATTAAAATTATCCCAGTTAATTCCTATGTTCATGGTCCAATACAGCTTTTCGTATTAATCATTTTATATATAGGTATTGTATTAATCTTCCTATAATATTAGTCTGGCTTCTCTGCAATAGATGGATATACTAGTTAATAATAATTTTAATTTAATTAGATTGTGTAGAAGCAAGTAAATGCAATATTCCTCATGAAATAAAATACACCTTCGTATTTAATTATGATTATACAATTTAATTATTTTGTTCATGGTTCAAATCAGCTTTTCGTATACGTTCCTAACCTAGGTATACTATTTAAACATTATTCTATATTAGGCTGGCTTGTCTGCAATAGATGGCGAAACGCGCTAATAATAATTTCGTATTTAATCATAATTATCTAAGTCAGTTCTCTCTTTCATGATCAAAATCAGATTTTTGAATTCCTTCTTAACATATGTAATTATCCATTAAACTTTATTATTCTGCCTTCCCTGCAGTAAATGGCGATACCTGATAATAATAATTTTATTGTAATTAGATTGTATAGGAAAAAGTAAATGCAATATTTCGTATGAAATAGAATAAACCTTTGTATTCAATTGAAATTACCCAGTTAATTCTCTTCTTCAGGGTCCAATATAACTTTTCGTATTCCTTTTTTAACATAGGTGTATTATATATTTTTCTACAATTTTAGTCTGGCTACGTTGCAATAGATGGCGATACCAGTGTTTAATTCTTACAATTTAATTAGATCGTGTAGAAGCAGGTAATTGCAATGATTCTAATGAAATAAAGTACAACTTCGTATTTAATTATGTTTATCTAAGTTAATTCTTTTATTCATGGTCCAAATCAGGTTTTCGTATTGGTTCCTAACATAGGTATAATAATTTTTTTCGACAAATATGTACCTGAACTATAGTATGGAAAATATTGCATTATTCGCAATTATCCAAAAATACATTTTTGGCCTATCTTCCGCTCGAAACATGCTCGATTAGATGAAATTTCGTCTTGAATCGATGGGTGACTTTGTTAATGTCCTAACTCTATTCTGTTTGGTAGAAAATCCAGTCGCTTTAAAATTTCTGACATTTTGAGTAGCAACGAAATAGTTGTTAATAACCAAGTTATTGAGCGTCGACAGGTTGTTAAGAACTTGGGAGTGTTTATGGATGAGGATTTACGTTTTACTAAGCATGTATCTTTTTGTTTGCAGAGATCTTATACAAAATTAAGGTTTCTTTACCTGAATCGTCATCTACTTACAAGAAAAACTAAAATTATTTTATGTGAAGCATTGATACTTTCTAACTTAAACTACTGTGATGTTGTTTATGGTACTTTCCTAAGTAAATCCGATGAGACAAGGCTTCAAAAGTTGCAAAATGCTTGTATACGATATATATTTGGTGTTAGAAAATATAGTCATATCAGTCATCATTACACGACACTGCAATGGCTCAGATTAAAACAAAGGAGAATATTACATGCTGCTTGCTTGTACTCCCAAATTTTGCAGTATAAAACACCCGCCTATTTGTATGAAAAAATTACGTATCGATCAAATGTACATAACTTGAATGTTCGTTTTAGGGGGACACTTACTCCGCCATTATTCAACTGTATATTTTTCAAATGTTGTTTCAGCTATTCAATTGTCAATATATACAATAACTTGCCAGCTAATATTCGTCATACCCTTTCGAGTAATGCATTTAAAAATAAATTGCTTGTTCATTTACTCTCTCAACAAGAATGAAATTGTAATGTAGTTGTATGGATATATGTATTCTCCTCTGTATAGGTTTTATATGAACATTTTTCATTGCGTTTCTCAGCTTTTGCTGTGAATTAACTATGCTAAGGTTAGGTGGAAGAGCAGACATCCGTTTCACTCGGGACGGATGAATTGAACCTCGCCTTAATTGTATATCTCTTTTGTTAATATTTGTATGTGTCCTTTTCTAAAAGTTAATAAAGGCATTATTATTATTATTATTATTATTATTATTTTTCAGTAATTATGGATATTTGATATCACCCCAGTTCATTCCATACTCTAAGTTTGAAGCACTCTACTTCTTAATAACATCGTTGTAGTGCACTCCTGATTCTTTTCTTCATAAGTCAGTACTTTACTATAAAATTAAACGTATGATCTTATTATTTTGGTCTGTGTGAATTTTTATGTGGAGGCATCTTTTCTATCAATTAACATCCTCTGCTAAAATTTGAAACATTCATCTCATCGTCAAATGGACAACACCAGTCGATTTGTCGTACCAAAGAACCACATAGTTTTAAATATATTTCAATGATATTTTTGAAAACTATTTTTTTTTCAATTCTCTGCTGTTTGTTCAGCTTGATATTGGTGACAAAAATTGATAGGAGTTTGATTGATGATATTATGCTATTTAGACAGCTGTAGATTAACGTCTACTACCTCAAAAACGTATTTAATCAGTAAAAATCGCGCTCCCGCCATAATTTAAAAAATATTTCAATGATATTTTTGAAAACTAATTTTTTTTTCAATTCTCAGCTGTTTGCTCAGCTTGATATTGGTGTCAAAAGATTGATAGGAGTTTGCTCGATGATATACTGCTATTCAGACATCTGTAGATTAACGTCTACTACCTCAAAAACGTATTTAATCAGTAAAAATCGCGCTCCCGCCATAATTTAAAAAATAATTCAATGATATTATCGAAAATGAATTTATTTTTCAATCCATACATAAGTATGACGCACTCTCTTTCTAAATCGTATCGCTTTAGTGCTCTCCTGATTCTTTCCATCATAGATTGAACCTTTGTCAGTACTTTACTAAAAAATTACACGAATGAACTTATTAATGTGGCGGTGTGATTTTTTATATGAAGGCAACTTTTCTTTCAATTTAAATCCTCCCATAAAATTTGAATCATCTCATCGACAAACGGACATCACCAGTGGATTTGTCGTACCAGAGAACCCCATTCCTCATAATTTCAGTATTTTCTGAGAGAAAAAATATTTTTCGGCAGATATGTACCTGAACTATAGTATGGAAAATATTGCATTATTCGCAATTCTCCAAAAATACATTTTTGGCCTATCTTCCGCTCGAAACATGCTCGATTAGATGAAATTTCGTCTTAAATCGATGGGCGACTTTGTTAATGTCCTAACTCTATTAATTTCTCAGTAATTATGGATATTTGATATCACCCCTCTTCATTCCATACTCTAAGTTTGACGCACTCTACTTCTAAATCGCATCGTTTTAGTGCTCTCCTGATTCTTCCCATCATAGATTGAACCTTTGTCAGTACTTTACTAAAAAAATAAACGTATGATCTTATTATTTTGGTCTGTGTGATTTTCTATGTGGAGGCATCTTTTCTTCCAATTTACATCCTCTGCTAAAATTTGAAACATTCATCTCATCGTCAAATGGAACACAAGTCGATTTGTCGTACCAAAGAACCACATAATTTTAAAAATATTTCAATGATATTTTTGAAAACTAATTTTTTTCTCAATTCTCAGCTGTTTAGTCAGCTTGATATTGGTGTCAGAAGATTGATAGGAGTTTGCTTGATGATATTGTGCTATTTAGACAGCGGTAAATTAACGTCTACTGCCTCAAATACGTATTTAACTGTAAACATCGCGCTCCCGCCATAATTTTAAAAATATTTCAATGATATTTTTGAAAACTAATTTTTTTTCAATTCTCAGCTGTTTGCTCAGTTTGATATTGGTGTCAAAAGATTTATAGAAGTTTGCTTGATAATATTCTAGTATTCAGAGAGCTGTAGATTAACGTCTACTACCTCAAAAACGTATTTAATCAGTAAAAATCGCGCTCCCGCCATAATTTAAAAAATATTTCAATGATATTTTTGAAAACTAATTTTTTTTTCAATTCCCAGCAGTTTGCTTACCTTGATATTGGTGTCGAAAGATTGATAGGAGTTTGCTCGATGATATTCTGGTATTCAGACAGCTGTAGATCAACGTCTACTACCTCAAAAACGTATTTAATCAGTAAAAATCGCGCTCCCGCCATAATTTAAAAAATAATTCAATGATATTTTCGAAAATGAATTTATTTTTCAATCCATACATGAGTTTGACGCACTCTCTTTCTAAATCGCATCGCTTTAGTGCTCTCCTGATTCTTTCCATCATAGACTGAACATTGGTCAGTACTTCACTAAAAAATTATACGAATGAACTTATTATTATCCATTATTTTGGTCTGTTCGATTTTTTATATGAAGGCATGTTTTCTTCTAACTTAAATGCTCTCCTAATATTTGAACCATTCATCTCATCGAAAAATTGACAACACCAGTCGATTTGTCGTATCCTCATAATTTCAGTATTTTTTGAGAGGAAAAATATTTTTCGTCATATATGTAGCTTGACTATATATAGTAAGGAAAATATCGCATTTTTCGCAATTTTCCAAAAATATATTTTTGGCCTATCATCCTCTCGAAAGATGTCCGATTAGATGAAATCTCATCTAAATTCGATGGGTGACTTTGTTATTGCCCTAACTCTATCAATTTTTGAATAACTATCGATACTTGATTTTACCCTCTTCATTGGATACTCCAAGTTATACGCACTCTACTTCTGAATCGCATCAGTGAAGTGCACTCCTGATTTTTTATCAAAGATTAGACTTTTGACGAAACTTTCTCAGAAAAGTGAATGAATATTTCCATTATTTTGGCCTGTACGATTTTTTATATGATAGCATGTTTTCTTTTAACTTAAATGCTCTTCTAATAAATGAACCATTTATCTCATCGAAAAATGGACAACACCAGTCGATTTGTCGTATCAAAGAACCCCTATTCTCATAATTTCAGTATTTTTTGAGAGGAAAAATATTTTTCGTCAAATATGTAGCTGGACTATAGTAAGGAAAATATTGCATTTTTCGCAATTCTCCTAAAATATATTTTTGGCCTATCATCCTCTCGAAACATGTCCGATTAGATTAAGCTCCATCTAAAATCGATGGGTGACTTTGTTAATGCCATAACTCTATCAATTTTTGAATAACTATCGATACTTGATTTTACCCCCTTCATTGGACACTCCAAGTTTGACGCACTCTACTTCTGAATCTCATCATTGTAGTGCACTCCTGATTTTTTATCAAAGATTAGACCTTTGACGATACTTTCTTAAAAAATTGAATGAATATTTCCATTATTTTGGTCTGTTCGATTTTTTATATGAAGGCATGTTTTCTTTTAACTTAAATGCTCTCCTTATATTTGAAAAAATTATCTCATCCAAAAATGGAAAACACCAGTCGATTTGTCGTATCAAAGAACCCCTATTCTCATAATTTGAGTATTTTTTGACGGGAAAAATATTTTTCGTCAAATATGTAGCTGGACTATAGTAAGGAAAATATTGCATATTTCGCAATTCTCCAAAAATAAATTTTTGGCCTATCGTCATCTCGAAACATGTCCGATTGCATGAAGCTTCATCTAAAATCGATGGGTGACATTGTTAATGCCATAACTCTATCAATTTTTGAATAACTATCGATACTTGATTTTACCCTTTATCCTTGCGATTTGGACCATGAATAATGAAAGTATCTTGGATAATCACTATTGAATACGAATGTGTATTTAATTAAATGAGACATATCGCATTAACTTCCTTCTACAAAATTTAACAGAATTGATATTATTGTTAACAAGTTTTGTCATCTATTACAAAATAGCCAGACTAATATTGTAGAAAGAATAATAATGCTTTATTAGTCTGGCTTATTTGCAATAGATGGCAAGACTAGATAAATATAATTAGATTGTGTAGAGGCAAGTAAATGCAATATTTCTCATGAAATAAAATACATCTCCGTATTTAGTTATGATTATACAAGTTAATTCTCGTGTTCATGATACAAATCAGTTTTTTGTATTCGTTCTTAACATTGGTACAATAATTATCCATTATTCTATATTAGTCTGGCTTCTCTGCAATAGATGGCGATACACGTTTCTAGTAATTTCAATTTAATTAAATTGTGTAGAAGCAAGTAACTGCAATATCTCTCATGAAATCAATACGCCTTGACATTTCATTCTAATTATCTAAGTCAATTCTTTTGTTCATAATACAAATCAGTATTCTTTCTTAACTTACTTATAATAATTATTCAATATTGAATTAGTCTGGCTACTCTGTAATGATGGCGAAACTAGATACAAGTAAATGCAATATTTCCTTTGAACTAAATTCATCTTTGCATCCAATTAGAATAAACTCAGCTAATACTTTTGTTCGTGGTCCAATACAGCTTTTCGTATTCGTTGTTTAGCATAGGTAAAATAATCATTAAAACTTGTTTATTAGTCTGGCTTCTCTGCAATAGATGGCGATACTAGTTAATAACAATATTAATTTAAATAGTTTGTGTAGATGCAAGTAAATGAAGTATTCCTCCCCTAATTTATGAGTATTTCTGCATTTTTTGACAGCAAAAATGGTTTTCGACAAATATGTATCTGAACTATAGCATGGAAAATATTGCATTTTTCGCAATTCTCCAAAAAACATTTAAATTATTTTATTTCATGAGAATCATTGCATTTACTTGCTTCTACACGATATAATTAAATTGAAGTTATTAATAACTAACTCTATTGCAGAGCAGCCATACTAAGATTGTAGAAAGAATCAATTTTTGAATAACTATCGATACTTGATTTTACCCTCTTCATTGGATACTCCAAGTGATACGCACTGTACTTCTGAATCGCATCATTGTAGTGCACACCTGATTTTTTATCAAAGATTAGACTTTTGACGAAACTTTCTCAGAAAAGTGAATGAATATATCCATTATTTTGGTCTGTTCGATTTTTTATATGAAGGCATGTTTTCTATTAACTTAAATGCTCTCCTAATATTTGAACCATTCATCTCATCGAAAAATGGACAACACCAGTCGATTTGTCGTATCAAAGAACCCCTATTCTCATAATTTCAGTATTTTTTGGGAGGAAAAATATTTTTCGTCAAATATGTAGCTGGACTATAGTAAGGAAAATATTGCATTTTTCGCAATTCTCCAAAAATAAATTTTTGGCCTATCATCATCTCGAAACATGTCTGATTAGATGAAGCTTCATCTAAAATCGATGGGTGACTTTGTTAATGCCATAACTCTATCAATTTTTGAATAACTATCGATACTTGATTTTACCCTCTTCATTGGATACTCCAAGATTGACGCACTTTACTTCTGAATCGCATCAGTGAAGTGCACTCCTGATTTTTTATCAAAGATTAGACTTTTGACGAAACTTTCTTAGAAAAGTGAATGAATATTTCCATTATTTTGGCCTGTACGATTTTTTATATGAAGGGATGTTTCCTTTTAACTTGAATGCTCTCCTAATATTTGAACCGTTTATCTCATCGAAAAAAGGACAACACCAATCGATTTGTCGTATCAAAGAACCCCTATTCTCATAATTTCAGTATTTTTTGAGAGGAAAAATATTTTTCGTCAAATATGTAGCTGGACTATAGTAAGGGAAATATTGCATTTTTCGCAATTCTCCAAAAATAAATTTTTGGCCTATCATCATCTCGAAACATGTCTGATTAGATGAAGCTTCATCTAAAATCGATGGGTGACTTTGTTAATGCCCTAACTCTATCAATTTTTTGAATAACTATCGATACTTGATTTTACCCTCTTCATTGGATACTCCAAGTTTGACGCACTCTACTTCTGAATCGCATCATTGAAGTGCACTCCTGATTTTTTATCAAAGATAAGACCTTTGACGATACTTTCTCAAAAAATTGAATGAATATTTCCATTATTTTGGCCTGTAGAATTTTTTATATGAAGGCATGTTTCCTTCTAACTTGAATGCTCTCCTAATATTTGAACCATTCATCTCATCCAAAAATGGACAACATCAGTCGATTTGTCGTATCATAGATCCTCTATTCTCATAATTTCAGTATTTTTTTAGAGGAAAAATATTTTTCTTCAAATATGTAGCTGGACTATATAGTAAGGAAAATATTGCATTTTTCGCAATTCTCCAAAAATTCATTTTTAGCCTATATCCTCTCGAAACATGTCCGATTAGATGAAGCCTCATCGAAAATCGAAGGGTGACTTTGTTAATGCCATAACTCTATCAATTTTTGGAAAACTATCGATTCTAGATTTTACCCTCTTCATTGGATACTCCAAGTTTGACGCACTCTACTTCTGAATCGCATCATTGAAGTGCACTCCTGATTTTTTATCAAAGATAAGACCTTTGACGATACTTTCTAAAAAATTGAATGAATATTTCCATTATTTTGGCCTGTAGAATTTTTTATATGAAGGCATGTTTCCTTTTAACTTGAATGCTCTCCTAATATTTGAACCATTCATCTCATCCAAAAATGGATAACATCAGTCGATTTGTCGTATCATAGAACCTCTATTCTCATAATTCCAGTGTTTTTTTAGAGGAAAAATATTTTTCTTCAAATATGTAGCTGGACTATATAGTAAGGAAAATATTGCATTTTTCGCAATTCTCCAAAAATAAATTTTTAGCCTATCATCCTCTCGAAACATGTCCGATTAGATGAAGCCTCATCTAAAATCGTAGGGTGACTTTGTTAATGCCATAACTCTATCAATTTTTGAATAACTATCGATACTAGATTTTACCCTCTCCATTGGATACTCCAAGTTTGACGCACTCTACTTCTGAATCGCATCATTGAAGTGCACTCCTGATTTTTTATCAAAGATTAGACCTTTGACGATACTTTCTCAAAAAATTGAATGAATATTTCCATTATTTTGGCCTGTAGAATTTTTTATATGAAGGCATGTTTCCTTTTAACTTGAATGCTCTCCTAATATTTGAACCATTCATCTCATCCAAAAATGGACAACATCAGTCGATTTGTCGTATCATAGAACCTCTATTCTCATAATTTCAGTATTTTTTTAGAGGAAAAATATTTTTCTTCAAATATGTAGCTGGACTATATAGTAAGGAAAATATTGCATTTTTCGCAATTCTCCAAAAATATATTTTTTGCCTATCATCCTCTCGAAACATGTCCGATTAGATGAAGCCTCATCTAAAATCGATGGGTGACTTTGTTAATGCCCTAAGTCTATCAATTTTTTGAATAACTATCGATACTTGATTTTACCCTCTTCATTGGATACTCCAATTTTGACGCACTCTACTTCTGAATCGCATCATTGAAGTGCACTCCTGATTTTTTATCAAAGATTAGACCTTTGACGATACTTTCTCAAAAAATTGAATGAATATTTCCATTATTTTGGCCTGTACAATTTTTTATATGAAGGCAGGTTTCCTTTTAACTTAAATGCTCTCCTAATATTTGAACCATTTATTTCATCGAAAAATGGACAACACCAGTCGATTTGTCGTATCAAAGAACCCCTATTCTCATAATTTCAGTATTTTTTGAGAGGAAAAATATTTTTCGTCAAATATGTAGCTGGACTATAAAGGAAAATATTGCATTTTTCGCAATTCTCCAAAAATATATTTTTGGCATATCACCATCTCGAAACATGTCCGATTAGATGAAGCCTCATCAAAAATCGATGGGTGACTTTGTTAATGCCATAACTCTATCTATTTTTGAATAACTATTGATACTTGATTTTACCCTCTTCATTGGATACTCCAAAATTGACGCACTCTACTTCTGAATCGCATCAGTGAAGTGCACTCCTGATTTTTTATCAAAGATCAGACCTTTGACGGAACTTTCTCAAAAAATTGAATGAATATTTCCATTATTTTGGCCTGTACAATTTTTTATATGAAGGCATGTTTCCTTTTAACCCAAATGCTCTCCTAATATTTGAACCATTTATCTCATCCAGAAATGGACAACATCAGTCGATTTGTCGTATCGAAGAACCCCTATTCTCATAATTTCTGTATTTTTTGACAGGAAAAATATTTTTAGTCAAATATGTAGCTGGACTATAGTAAAGAAAATATTGCATTTTTCGCAATGCTCCAAAAATATATTTTTGGCCTATCATCATCTCGAAATATGTCCGATTAGATGAAGCCACATCTAAAATCGATGGGTCACTTTGTTAATGCCCTAACTCTATCAATTTTTTGAATAACTATCGATACTTGATTTTACCCTCTTCATTGGATACTCCAAGTTTGACGCACTCTACTTCTGAATCGCATCATTGAAGTGCACTCCTGATTTTTTATCAAAGATTACACCTTTGACGATACTTTCTCAAAAAATTGAATGAATATTTCCATTATTTTGGCCTGTACAATTTTTTATATGAAGGCAGGTTTCCTTTTAACTTAAATGCTCTCCTAATATTTGAACCATTTATTTCATCGAAAAATGGACAACACCAGTCGATTTGTCGTATCAAAGAACCCCTATTCTCATAATTTCAGTATTTTTCGAGAGGAAAAATATTTTTCGTCAAATATGTAGCTGGACTATAAAGGAAAATATTGCATTTTTCGCAATTCTCCAAAAATATATTTTTGGCCCATCACCATCTCGAAACATGTCCGATTAGATGAAGCCTCATCAAAAATCGATGGGTGACTTTGTTAATGCCATAACTCTATCAATTTTTGAATAACTATTGATACTTGATTTTACCCTCTTCATTGGATACTCCAAGATTGACGCACTCTACTTCTGAATCGCATCATTGTAGTGCACACCTGGTTTTTTATCAAATATTAGACCTTTGACGATATTTGCTCAGAAAATTGAATGAATATTTCCATTATTTTGGCCTGTACGATTTTTTATATGAAGGCATGTTTTCTTTTAACTTAAATGCTCTCCTTATATTTGAAACAATTATCTCATCCAAAAATGGACAACACCAGTCGATTTGTCGTATCAAAGAACCCCTATTCTCATAATTTCAGTATTTTTTGAGAGGAAAAATATTTTTCGTTAAATATGTAGCTGGACTATATATAGTAAGGAATATATTTTTGGAGAATTGCGGAAAATGCAATATTTTCCATACTATAATAGTTCAGGTACATATTTGTCGAAAAATATTTTTTCTCTCTGAAAATACTGAAATTATGAGGGATGGGATTCTTTGGTACGACAAATCGACTGGTGTTGTCCATTTGTCGTTGAGATGAATTTTTCAAATTTTAGCAGATGATTTAAATTGAAAGAAAAGATGCCTTCATATGAAATTTCGCACAGACCAATATAATGAGATCGTTCGTTTAATTTTTTAGTAAATTACGTACAACGGTTCAATCTATGATGAAAATAATCAGGATTGTACCACAATGATGCTATTTAGAAGTAGAGTGCGTCAAACTTAGAGTTTGGAATGAAAAGGGGTGAAATCAAATATCCATAGTTATTGAAAAATTAATAGAGATAGGAGATTAAAAAAGTCACCCATCGATTTGAGAGGAAGTTTCATCTAACCGAGCTTGTTTCTAGAGGAATATAGGCCAAAATTTTATTTTTACTGATTAAATACGCAGAATATCATCCAGCAAACTCCTATCAATCTTTTGACATCAATAAAAAGCTGAGCAAACAGCTGAGAATTGGAAAAAAAATTAGTTTTCAAAAATATCGTTGAAATATTTTTACTATTATGGCGGGAGCGCAATTTTCACTGATTAAATACGTATTTGAGGTAGTAGACGATAATCTACAGCTGTCTGAATAGCAGAATATTATCAAGCAAACTCCTATCAATCTTTTGACACCAGTATCAAGCTGAATAAACAGCTGAGAATTGAAAAATAAATTCATTTTCAAAAATATCATTGAATTATTTTTTAAATTATGGCGGGAGCGCGATTTTTACAGATTAAATACGTTTTTGAGGTAGTAGACGCTAATCTACAGCTGTCTGAATACCAGAATATCATCGAACAAACTCCTATCAATCTTTTGACACCAATATCAAGGTAAGCAAACGGCTGAGAATTGAAAAAAAAATTAGTTCTCAAAAATATCATTGAAATATTTTTAAAATTATGGCGGGAGCGCGATTTTTACTGATTAAATACGTTTTTGGGGTAGTAGACGTTAATCTACAGCTCTCTGAATACTAGAATATTATCAAGCAAACTTCTATGAATCTTTTGACACAAATATCAAACTGAGCAAACAGCTGAGAATTGAAAAAAAAATTAGTTTTCAAAAATATCATTGAAATATTTTTAAAATTATGGCGGGAGCGCGATGTTTACAGATTAAATACGTTTTTGAGGCAGTAGACGTTAATTTACCGCTGTCTAAATAGCACAATATCATCAAGCAAGCCCCTATCAATCTTCTGACACCAATATCAAGCTGACCGAACAGCTGAGAATTTAAAAAAAAATTAGTTTTCAAAAATATCATTGAAATATTTTTAAAATTATGTGGTTCTTTGGTACGACAAATCGACTTGTGTTCCATTTGACGATGAGATGTTTGTTTCAAATTTTAGCAGAGGATATAAATTGAAAGAAAAGATGCCTCCACATAAAAAATCACACAGACCAAAATAATAAGATCATACGTTTATTTTTTTAGTAAAGTACTGACAAAGGTTCAATCTATGATGGGAAGAATCAGGAGAGCACTAAAACGATGCGATTTAGAAGTAGAGTGCGTCAAACTTAGAGTATGGAATGAAGAGGGTTGATATCAAATATCCATAATTACTGAGAAATTAATAGAGTTAGGACATTAACAAAGTCGCCCATCGATTTAAGACGAAATTTCATCTAATCGAGCATGTTTCGAGCGGAAGATAGGCCAAAAATGTATTTTTGGAGAATTGCGAATAATGCAATATTTTCCATACTATAGTTCAGGTACATATCTGCCGAAAAATATTTTTTCTCTCATAAAATACTGAAATTATGAGGAATGGGGTTCTCTGGTACGACAAATCCACTGGTGATGTCCGTTTGTCGATGAGATGATTCAAATTTTATGGGAGGATTTAAATTGAAAGAAAAGTTGCCTTCATATAAAAAATCACACCGCCACATTAATAAGTTCATTCGTGTAATTTTTTAGTAAAGTACTGACAAAGGTTCAATCTATGATGGAAAGAATCAGGAGAGCACTAAAGCGATACGATTTAGAAAGAGAGTGCGTCATACTTATGTATGGATTGAAAAATAAATTCATTTTCGAAAATATCATTGAATTATTTTTTAAATTATGGCGGGAGCGCGATTTTTACTGATTAAATACGTTTTTGAGGTAGTAGACGTTAATCTACAGATGTCTGAATAGCAGAATATCATCGAGCAAACTCCTATCAATCTTTTGACACCAATATCAAGCTGAGCAAACAGCTGAGAATTGAAAAAAAAATTAGTTTTCAAAAATATCATTGAAATATTTTTTAAATTATGGCGGGAGCGCGATTTTTACTGATTAAATACGTTTTTGAGGTAGTAGACGTTAATCTACAGATGTCTGAATAGCAGTATATCATCGAGCAAACTCCTATCAATCTTTTGACACCAATATCAAGCTGAGCAAACAGCTGAGAATCGAAAAAAAAATTAGTTTTCAAAAATATCATTGAAATATTTTTTAAATTATGGCGGGAGCGCGATTTTTACTGATTAAATACGTTTTTGGGGTAGTAGACGTTAATCTACAGCTGTCTAAATAGCACAATATCATCAATCAAACTCCTATCAATCTTTTGTCACCAATATCAAGCTGAACAAACAGCAGAGAATTGAAAAAAAAATAGTTTTCAAAAATATCATTGAAATATATTTAAAACTATGTGGTTCTTTGGTACGACAAATCGACTGGTGTTGTCCATTTGACGATGAGATGAATGTTTCAAATTTTAGCAGAGGATGTTAATTGATAGAAAAGATGCCTCCACATAAAAATTCACACAGACCAAAATAATAAGATCATACGTTTAATTTTATAGTAAAGTACTGACTTATGAAGAAAAGAATCAGGAGTGCACTACAACGATGTTATTAAGAAGTAGAGTGCTTCAAACTTAGAGTATGGAATGAACTGGGGTGATATCAAATATCCATAATTACTGAAAAATAATAATAATAATAATAATGCCTTTATTAACTTTTAGAAAAGGACACATACAAATATTAACAAAAGATATACAATTAAGGCGAGGTTCAATTCATCCGTCCCGAGTGAAACGGATGTCTGCTCTTCCACCTAACCTTAGCATAGTTAATTCACAGCAAAAGCTGAGCAACGCAATGAAAAATGTTCATATAAAACCTATACAGAGGAGAATACATATATCCATACAACTACATTACAATTTCATTCTTGTTGAGAGAGTAAATGAACAAGCAATTTATTTTTAAATGCATTACTCGAAAGGGTATGACGAATATTAGCTGGCAAGTTATTGTATATATTGACAATTGAATAGCTGAAACAACATTTGAAAAATATACAGTTGAATAATGGCGGAGTAAGTGTCCCCCTAAAACGAACATTCAAGTTATGTACATCTGATCGATACGTAATTTTTTCATACAAATAGGCGGGTGTTTTATACTGCAAAATTTGGGAGTACAAGCAAGCAGCATGTAATATTCTCCTTTGTTTTAATCTGAGCCATTGCAGTGTCGTGTAATGATGACTGATATGACTATATTTTCTAACACCTAATATATATCGTATACAAGCATTTTGCAACTTTTGAAGCCTTGTCTCATCGGATTTACTTAGGAAAGTACCATAAACAACATCACAGTAGTTTAAGTTAGAAAGTATCAATGCTTCACATAAAATAATTTTAGTTTTTCTTGTAAGTAGATGACGATTCAGGTAAAGAAACCTTAATTTTGTATAAGATCTCTGCAAACAAAAAGATACATGCTTAGTAAAACGTAAATCCTCATCCATAAACACTCCCAAGTTCTTAACAACCTGTCGACGCTCAATAACTTGGTTATTAACAACTATTTCGTTGCTACTTAAAATGTCAGAAATTTTAAAGCGACTGGATTTTCTACCAAACAGAATAGAGTTAGGACATTAACAAAGTCACCCATCGATTCAAGACGAAATTTCATCTAATCGAGCATGTTTCGAGCGGAAGATAGGCCAGAAATGTATTTTTGGATAATTGCGAATAATGCAATATTTTCCATACTATAGTTCAGGTACATATTTGTCGAAAAAAATTATTATACCTATGTTAGGAACCAATACGAAAACCTGATTTGGACCATGAATAAAAGAATTAACTTAGATAAACATAATTAAATACGAAGTTGTACTTTATTTCATTAGAATCATTGCAATTACCTGCTTCTACACGATCTAATTAAATTGTAAGAATTAAACACTGGTATCGCCATCTATTGCAACGTAGCCAGACTAAAATTGTAGAAAAATATATAATACACCTATGTTAAAAAAGGAATACGAAAAGTTATATTGGACCCTGAAGAAGAGAATTAACTGGGTAATTTCAATTGAATACAAAGGTTTATTCTATTTCATACGAAATATTGCATTTACTTTTTCCTATACAATCTAATTACAATAAAATTATTATTATCAGGTATCGCCATTTACTGCAGAGAAGGCAGAATAATAAAGTTTAATGGATAATTACATATGTTAAGAAGGAATTCAAAAATCTGATTTTGATCATGAAAGAGAGAACTGACTTAGATAATTATGATAAAATACGAAATTATTATTAGCGCGTTTCGCCATCTATTGCAGACAAGCCAGCCTAATATAGAAAGTTTAAATAGTATACCTAGGTTAGGAACGTATACGAAAAGCTGATTTGAACCATGAACAAAATAATTAAATTGTATAATCATAATTAAATACCAAGGTGTATTTTATTTCATGAGGAATATTGCATTTACTTGCTTCTACACAATCTAATTAAATTAAAATTATTATTAACTAGTATGGCCATCTATTGCAGAGAAGCCAGACTAATATTATAGGAAGATTAATACAATACCTATATATAAAATGATTAATACGAAAAGCTGTATTGGACCATGAACATAGGAATTAACTGGGATAATTTTAATTCAATACAAAGCTCTATTTAATTTCGTCAGGAATACTGCATTTACTTGCATCTACACAAACTATTTAGATTATTATTGTTATTAATTGGTATCGCTATCTATTGCAGAGAAGCCAGACTACTATGCAAGATACAATAATTATTTTACCTATGCTAAACAACGAATACGTAAAGCTGAATTGGACCACGAACAAAAGTATTAGCTGAGTTTATTCTAATTGGATGCAAAGATGAATTTAGTTCAAAGGAAATATTGCATTTACTTGTATCTAGTTTCGCCATCATTATAGAGTAGCCAGACTAATTCAATATTGAATAATTATTATAAGTAAGTTAAGAAAGAATACTGATTTGTATTATGAACAAAAGATTGACTTAGATAATTAGAATGAAATGTCAAGGCATATTGATTTCATGAGAGATATTGCAGGTACTTGCTTCTACACAATTTAATTAAATTGAAATTACTAGAAACGTGTATCGCCATCTATTGCTGCAGACTAATATAGAATAATGGATAATTATTGTACCAATGTTAAGAACGAATACAAAAAACTGATTTGTATCATGAACACGAGAATTAACTTGTATAATCATAACTAAATACGGAGATGTATTTTATTTCATGAGAAATATTGCATTTACTTGCCTCTACACAATCTAATTATATTTATCTAGTCTTGCCATCTATTGCAAATAAGCCAGACTAATAAAGCATTATTATTCTTTCTACAATATTAGTCTGGCTATTTTGTAATAGATGACGAAACTTGTTAACAATAATATCAATTCTGTTGAATTTTGTAGAAGGAAGTTAATGCGATATGTCTCATTTAATTAAATACACATTCGTATTCAATAGTGATTATCCAAGATACTTACATTATTCATGGTCCAAATCAGCTTTTCGTATTCCTTCCCAATGTAGGTATAAAAATTATACCTTATCTGTCGCAGTCGGCAATAGATGGCGATACATGTTAATAATAATTTTAATTTAATTAGATTTTGTAGAAGCAAGCTAAACCGATATTTCTTAAGAACTGGAATAAACCTTTGTATTCCATTGAAATCAACCCAGTTTGTTCTTTTATGCATGGTCCAGTACAGCTTTCCGTATTAATTGTTTAACATAGGTATAGTAATTATTATTTATTAAATATTAGTCTGGCTTCTTCGCAATAGATGGCGATACTAATTAATATAATTAGATTGTGTAGATACAAGTAAATGCAATATATCTTATGAAATAAAAATAAACCTCCGTATTTAATTATGATTATCTGAGTTAATTCTTTTGTTCATGGTCCAAATCAGCCTTCCGTATTCAATATTTAATATAGTTTGACGCACTCTACTTCTGAATCGCATCGTTGTGGTGCCCTCCTGATTTTTTTCTTCATAGGTTTAACCTATGTCTGTACTTTACTAGAAAATTAAACGAACGATCTCATTATATTGGTCTGTGCGAAATTTCATATGAAGGCATCTTTTCTTTCAATTTAAATTCTCTACTGAAATTTTAAAAATTCATCTCAACGACAAATGGACAACACCAGTCGATTTGTCATACCAAAGAATCCCATCCCTCATAATTTCAGTATTTTCTGAGAGAAAAAATATTTCTCGACAAATATGTACCTGTATGTATGGAAAATATTGCATTTTCCGCAATTCTCCAAAAATACATTTTTAGCCTATCTTCCTTTCGAAACATGCTCGATTAGATAAAACGTCGTCTCAAATCGATGGGTGAATTTATTAGTGTCCTAACTCCATTAATTTTTCAGTAATTATGGATATTTGATATCACCCCTCTTCATTCCATAATCCATTCAATAATTACTGAAAAAATAACAGAGTCACTGATCGATTGAATGAAGAGGGTAAAATCTAGTATCGATAGGTATTCAGAAATTGATAGAGTTATGGCATTAACAAAGTCACTCATCGATTATAGATGTGGCTTTATCCAATCGGACATGTTTCGAGAGGATGATAGGCCAAAAATATACTTTTGGAGAATGGCGAAAAGTGCAATATTTTCTTTACTATAGTCCAGCTACATATTTGACTAAAAATATTTTTCCTCTCAAAAAATACTGAAATTATGAAAATAGGGGTTCTTTGATACGACAAATCGACTGATGTTGTCCATTTTTGGATGAGATAATTGTTTCAAATATAAGGAGAGCATTGAAGTTAAAAGAAAACATGCTATCATATAAAAAATCGTACAGGCCAAAATAATGGAAATATTCATTCACTTTTCTGAGAAAATATCGTCAAAGGTCTTAGCTTTGATAAAAAATCAGGAGTCCACTTCACTGATGCGATTCAGAAGTAGAGTGCGTCAATCTTGGAGTATCCAATGAAGAGGGTAAAATCAAGTATCGATAGTTATTCAAAAATTGATAGAGTTATGGCATTAACAAAGTCACCCATCGATTATAGATGTGGCTTTATCTAATCGGACATGTTTCGAGAGGATGATAGGCCGAAAATATATTTTTGGAGAATTGCGAAAAATGCAATATTTTCCTTACTATAGTCCAGCTACATATTTGACGAAAAATATTTTTCCTGTCAAAAAATACTGAAATTATGAGAATAGGGGTTCTTTGATACGACAAATCGACTGGTGTTGTCCATTTTTGGATGAGATAGTTTTTTCAAATATAAGGAGTTATTCAAAAATTGATAGAGTTAGGGCATTACCAAAGTCACCCATCGAATTTAGATGAGATTTCATCTAATCGGACATCTTTCGAGAGGATGATAGGCCAAAAATATATTTTTGAAGAATGGCGAAAAATGCAATATTTTCCAGCTACATATTTGACGAAAAATATTTTTCCTCTAAAAAAATACTGAAATTATGAGAAAATAAGGGTTCGTTGATACCACGAATCGACTGGAGTTGTCCATTTTGCGATGAGATAAATGTTTCAAATAATAGGAGAGTATTTAAGTTAAAAGAAAACATGCCTTCATATGAAAAATCGAAGAGACCAAAATAATGGAAATATTCATTCAATTTTTTGAGGAAGTATCGTCAAAGGTCTAATCTTTGATAAAAAATCAGGAGTGCACTACTATGATGCGATTCAGAAGTAGAGTGCGTCAAACTTGGAGTATGGCAATGGAGAGGGTAAAATCAAGTATCGATAGTTATTCAAAAATTGATAGAGTTAGGGCATTAACAAAGTCATCTATCGATTTTAGATGAATTTTCATCTAATCGGACATGTTTCGAGAGGATGATAGGCCAAAAATATATTTGTGGAGAATTGCGAAAAATGCAATATTTTCCTTACTATATATAGTCCAGCTACATATTTGACGAAAAATATTTTTCCTCTCAAAAAATACTGGAATTATGAGAATAGGGGTTCTTTGATATGACATATCGACTGATGTTGTCCATTTTTGGATGAGATAATTGTTTCAAATATAAGGAGAGCATTTAAGTTAAAAGAAAACATGCATTCATATAAAAAATCGTACAGGCCAAAATAATGGAAATATTCATTCAATTTTCTGAGCAAATATCGTCAAAGGTCTAATATTTGATAAAAAATCAGGTGTGCACTACAATGATGCGATTCAGAAGTAGAGTGCGTCAATCTTGGAGTATCCAATGAAGAGGGTAAAATCTAGTATCGATAGTTATTCAAAAATTGATAGAGTTATGGCATTAACAAAGTCACCCATCGATTTTAGATGAGGCTTCATCTAATGGGACATGTTTCGAGAGGATGATAGGCTAAAAATATATTTGTGGAGAATTGCGAAAAATGCAATATTTTCCTTACTATATATAGTCCAGCTACATATTTGACGAAAAATATTTTTCCTCTCAAAAAATACTGAAATTATGAGAATAGGGGTTCTATGATACGACAAATCGACTGGAGTTGTCCATTTTTGGATGAGATAAATGGTTCAAATATCAGGAGAGCATTTAAGATAAAAGGAAACATGCCTTCATATAAAAAATTGTACAGGCCAAAATAATGGAAATATTCATTCAATGTTTTGAGAAAGTATCGTCAAAGGTCTAATCTTTGATAAAAAATCAGGTGTGCACTACAATGATGCGATTCAGAAGTAGAGTGCGTCAAACTTGGAGTATCCAATGAAGAGGGTAAAATCTAGTATCGATAGTTATTCAAAAATTGATAGAGTTATGGCATTAACAAAGTCACCCATCGATTTTAGATGAGGCTTCATGTAATCGGACATGTTTCGAGAGGATGATAGGCTAAAAATATATTTTTGGAGAATTGCGAAAAATGCAATATTTTCCTTACTATATAGTCCAGCTACATATTTGACGAAAAATATTTTTCCTCTCAAAAAATACTGAAATTATGAGAATAGGGGTTCTATGATACGACAAATCGACTGGTGTTGTCCATTTTTCGATGAGATGAATGGTTCAAACAATAGGAGAGCATTGAAGTTAAAAGAAAACATGCCTTCATATAAAAAATCGTACAGGCCAAAATAATGGAAATATTCATTCAATTTTCTGAGCAAATATCGTCAAAGGTCTAATATTTGATAAAAAATCAGGTGTGCACTACAATGATGCGATTCAGAAGTAGAGTGCGTCAATCTTGGAGTATCCAGTGAAGAGGGTAAAATCAAGTATCGATAGTTATTCAAAAATTGATAGAGTTATGGCATTAACAAAGTCACCCATCGATTTTTGATGAGGCTTCATCTAATCGGACATGTTTCGAGATGATGATAGGCCAAAAATATATTTTTGGAGAATTGCGAAAAATGCAATATTTTCCTTTATAGTCCAGCTACATATTTGACGAAAAATATTTTTCCTCTCAAAAATACTGAAATTATGAGAATAGGGGTTCTTTGATACGACAAATCGACTTGTGTTGTCCATTTTTCGATGAGATAATTGTTTCAAATATAAGGAGAGCATTTAAGTTAAAAGGAAACATGCCTTCATATAAAAAAATTGTACAGGCCAAAATAATGGAAATATTCATTAAATTTTTTGAGAAAGTATCGTCAAAGGTCTAATCTTTGATAAAAAATCAGGAGTGCACTTTAATGATGCGATTCAGAAGTAGAGTGCGTCAAACTTGGAGTATCCAATGAAGAGGGTAAAATCTAGTATCGATAGTTATTCAAAAATTGATAGAGTTAGGGCATTAACAAAGTCACCTATCGATTTTAGATGAATTTTCATCCAATCGGACATGTTTCGAGAGGATGATAGGCCAAAAATATATTTGTGGAGAATTGCGAAAAATGCAATATTTTCCTTACTATATATAGTCCAGCTACATATTTGACGAACAATATTTTTCCTCTCAAAAAATACTGAGATTATGAGAATAGGGGTTCTTTGATACGACAAATCGACTGGTGTTGTCCAATTTTCGATGAGATAAATGGTTCAAATATTAGGAAAGCATCTAAGTTAAAAGGAAACATGCCTTCATATAAAAAATTGTACAGGCCAAAATAATGGAAATATTCATTCAATTTTTTGTGAAAGTATCGTCAAAGGTCTAATCTTTGATGAAAAATCAGGAGTGCACTTCAATGATGCGATTCAGAAGTGGAGTGCGTCAAACTTGGAGTATTCAATGAAGAGGGTAAAATCTAGTATCGATAGTTATTCAAAAATTGATAGAGTTAGGGCATTAACAAAGTCACCTATCGATTTTAGATGAATTTTCATCTAATCGGACATGTTTCGAGAGGATGATAGGCCAAAAATATATTTGTGGAGAATTGCGAAAAATGCAATATTTTCCTTACTATATATAGTCCAGCTACATATTTGACGAAAAATATTTTTCCTCTCTAAAAATACTGAAATTATGAGAATAGGGGTTCTTTGATACGACAAATCGACTGGTGTTGTCCATTTTTCGATGAGATAAATGGTTCAAATATTAGAAAAGCATTTAAGTTAAAAGGAAACATGCCTTCATATAAAAAATTGTACGTGCCAAAATAATGGAAATATTCATTCAATGTTTTGAGAAAGTATCGTCAAAGGTCTAATCTTTGATAAAAAATCAGGAGTGCACTTCAATGATGCGATTCAGAAGTAGAGTGCGTCAAACTTGGAGTATCCAATGAAGAGGGTAAAATCTAGTATCGATAGTTATTCAAAAATTGATAGAGTTATGGCATTAACAAAGTCACCCATCGATTTAAGATGAGGCTTCATCTAATCGGACATGTTTCGAGAGGATGAAAGGCTAAAAATATATTTTTGGAGAATTGCGAAAAATGCTACATATTTGACGAAAAATATTTTTCCTCTCAAAAAATACTGAAATTATGAGAATAGGGGTTCTATGATACGACAAATCGACTGATGTTGTACATTTTTGGATGAGATAATTGTTTCAAATATAAGGAGAGCATTTAAGTTAAAAGAAAACATGCCTCCATGTAAAAAATCGTACAGGCCAAAATAATGGAAATATTCATTCAATTTTCTGAGCAAATATCGTCAAAGGTCTAATATTTGATAAAAAATCAGGTGTGCACTACAATGATGCGATTCAGAAGTAGATTGCATCAATCTTGGAGTATCCAATGAAGAGGGTAAAATCAAGTATCGATAGTTATTCAAAAATTGATAAGGTTATGGCATTAACAAAGTCACCCATCGATTTTTGATGAGGCTTCATCTAATCGGACATGTTTCGAGATGATGATAGGCCAAAAATATATTTTTGGAGAATTGCGAAAAATGCTACATATTTGACGAAAAATATTTTTCCTCTCAAAAAATACTGAAATTATGAGAATAGGGGTTCTATGATACGACAAATCGACTGGTGTTGTCCATTTTTGGATGAGATAATTGTTTCAAATATAAGGAGAGCATTTAAGTTAAAAGAAAACATGCCTTCATATAAAAAATCGTACAGGCCAAAATAATGGAAATATTCATTCAATTTTCTGAGAAGGTATCGTCAAAGGTCTAATCTTTGATAAAAAATCAGGAGTGCACTTCACTGATGCGATTCAGAAGTAGAGTGCGTCAATCTTGGAGTATCCAATGAAGAGGGTAAAATCAAGTATCGATAGTTATTCAAAAATTGATAAAGTTATGGCATTAACAAAGTCACCCATCGATTATAGATGTGGCTTTATCTAATCGGACATGTTTCGAGAGGATGATAGGCCAAAAATATATTTTTGGAGAATTGCGAAAAATGCAATATTTTCCTTACTATAGTCCAGCTACATATTTGACGAAAAATATTTTTCCTCTCAAAAAATACTGAAATTATGAGAATAGGGGTTCTTTGATACGACAAATCGACTGGTGTTGTCCATTTTTGGATAAGATAATTGTTTCAAATATAAGGAGAGCATTTAAGTTAAAAGAAAACATGCATTCATATAAAAAATCGTACAGGCCAAAATAATGGAAATATTCATTCAGTTTGCTGAGAAAATATCGCCAAAGGTCTAATCTTTGATAAAAAATCAGGAGTGCACTACAATGATGCGATTCAGAAGTAGAGTGCGTCAAACTTGGAGTATCCAATGAAGAGGGTAAAATCAAGTATCGATAGTTATTCAAAAATTGATAGAGTCATGGCATTAACAAAGTCTCCCATCGAATTTAGATGAGATTTCATCTAATCGGACATCTTTCGAGAGGATGATAGGCTAAAAATATATTTTTGGAGAATTGCGAAAAATGCGATATTTTCCTTACTATAGTCCAGCTACATATTTGATGAAAATAATTTTTCCCCTCAAAAAATACTGAAATTATGAGAATAGGGGTTCTATAATACGACAAATCCACTGGTGTTGTCCATTTTTGGATAAGATAATTGTTTCAAATATAAGGAGAGCATTTAAGTTAAAAGAAAACATGCATTCATATAAAAAATCGTACAGGCCAAAATAATGGAAATATTCATTCAGTTTGCTGAGAAAATATCGCCAAAGGTCTAATCTTTGATGAAAAATCAGGAGTGCACTACAATGATGCGATTCAGAAGTAGAGTGCGTCAAACTTGGAGTATCCAATGAAGAGGGTAAAATCAAGTATCGATAGATATTCAAAAATTGATAGAGTCATGGCATTAACAAAGTCACCCATCGAATTTAGATGAGATTTCATCTAATCGGACATCTTTCGAGAGGATGATAGGCCAAAAATATATTTTTGGAGAATTGCGAAAAATGCGATATTTTCCTTACTATAGTCTAGCTACATATTTGACGAGAAATATTTTTCCTCTCAAAAAATAGTGAAATTATGAGAATAGGGGTTCTTTGATACGACAAATCGACTGGTTTTGTCCATTTTTCGATGAGATGAATGGTTCAAGTATTAGGAGAGCATTTAAGTTAATAGAAAACATGCCTTCATATAAAAAAATTGTACAGGCCAAAATAATGGAAATATTCATTAAATTTTTTGAGAAAGTATCGTCAAAGGTCTAATCTTTGATAAAAAATCAGGAGTGCACTTCAATGATGCGATTCAGAAGTAGATTGCGTCAAACTTGGAGTATCCAATGAAGAGGGTAAAATCTAGTATCGATAGTTATTCAAAAATTGATAGAGTTAGGGCATTAACAAAGTCACCTATCGATTTTAGATGAATTTTCATCCAATCGGACATGTTTCGAGAGGATGATAGGCCAAAAATATATTTGTGGAGAATTGCGAAAAATGCAATATTTTCCTTACTATATATAGTCCAGCTACATATTTGACGAACAATATTTTTCCTCTCAAAAAATACTGAGATTATGAGAATAGGGGTTCTTTGATACGGCAAATCGACTGGTGTTGTCCAATTTTCGATGAGATAAATGGTTCAAATATTAGGAAAGCATCTAAGTTAAAAGGAAACATGCCTTCATATAAAAAATTGTACAGGCCAAAATAATGGAAATATTCATTCAATTTTTTGAGAAAGTATCGTCAAAGGTCTAATCTTTGATGAAAAATCAGGAGTGCACTTCAATGATGCGATTCAGAAGTGGAGTGCGTCAAACTTGGAGTATTCAATGAAGAGGGTAAAATCTAGTATCGATAGTTATTCAAAAATTGATAGAGTTAGGGCATTAACAAAGTCACCTAACGATTTTAGATGAATTTTCATCTAATCGGACATGTTTCGAGAGGATGATAGGCCAAAAATATATTTGTGGAGAATTGCGAAAAATGCAATATTTTCCTTACTATATATAGTCCAGCTACATATTTGACGAAAAATATTTTTCCTCTCTAAAAATACTGAAATTATGAGAATAGGGGTTCTTTGATACGACAAATCGACTGGTGTTGTCCATTTTTCGATGAGATAAATGGTTCAAATATTAGGAAAGCATTTAAGTTAAAAGGAAACATGCCTTCATATAAAAAATTGTACGTGCCAAAATAATGGAAATATTCATTCAATGTTTTGAGAAAGTATCGTCAAAGGTCTAATCTTTGATAAAAAATCAGGAGTGCACTTCAATGATGCGATTCAGAAGTAGAGTGCGTCAAACTTGGAGTATCCAATGAAGAGGGTAAAATCTAGTATCGATAGTTATTCAAAAATTGATATAGTTATGGCATTAACAAAGTCACCCATCGATTTAAGATGAGGCTTCATCTAATCGGACATGTTTCGAGAGGATGAAAGGCTAAAAATATATTTTTGGAGAATTGCGAAAAATGCAATATTTTCCTTACTATATAGTCCAGCTACATATTTGACGAAAAATATTTTTCCTCTCAAAAAATACTGAAATTATGAGAATAGGGGTTCTATGATACGACAAATCGACTGATGTTGTACATTTTTGGATGAGATAATTGTTTCAAATATAAGGAGAGCATTTAAGTTAAAAGAAAACATGCCTCCATGTAAAAAATCGTACAGGCCAAAATAATGGAAATATTCATTCAATTTTCTGAGCAAATATCGTCAAAGGTCTAATATTTGATAAAAAATCAGGTGTGCACTAGAATGATGCGATTCAGAAGTAGATTGCGTCAATCTTGGAGTATCCAATGAAGAGGGTAAAATCAAGTATCGATAGTTATTCAAAAATTGATAAGGTTATGGCATTAACAAAGTCACCCATCGATTTTTGATGAGGCTTCATCTAATCGGACATGTTTCGAGATGATGATAGGCCAAAAATATATTTTTGGAGAATTGCGAAAAATGCTACATATTTGACGAAAAATATTTTTCCTCTCAAAAAATACTGAAATTATGAGAATAGGGGTTCTATGATACGACAAATCGACTGGTGTTGTCCATTTTTGGATGAGATAATTGTTTCAAATATAAGGAGAGCATTTAAGTTAAAAGAAAACATGTCTTCATATAAAAAATCGTACAGGCCAAAATAATGGAAATATTCATTCAATTTTCTGAGAAGGTATCGTCAAAGGTCTAATCTTTGATAAAAAATCAGGAGTGCACTTCACTGATGCGATTCAGAAGTAGAGTGCGTCAATCTTGGAGTATCCAATGAAGAGGGTAAAATCAAGTATCGATAGTTATTCAAAAATTGATAGAGTTATGGCATTAACAAAGTCACCCATCGATTATAGATGTGGCTTTATCTAATCGGACATGTTTCGAGAGGATGATAGGCCAAAAATATATTTTTGGAGAATTGCGAAAAATGCAATATTTTCCAGCTACATATTTGACGAAAAATATTTTTCCTCTCAAAAAATACTGAAATTATGAGAATAGGGGTTCTTTGATACGACAAATCGACTGGTGTTGTCCATTTTTGGATAAGATAATTGTTTCAAATATAAGGAGAGCATTTAAGTTAAAAGAAAACATGCATTCATATAAAAAATCGTACAGGCCAAAATAATGGAAATATTCATTCAGTTTGCTGAGAAAATATCGCCAAAGGTCTAATCTTTGATGAAAAATCAGGAGTGCACTACAATGATGCGATTCAGAAGTAGAGTGCGTCAAACTTGGAGTATCCAATGAAGAGGGTAAAATCAAGTATCGATAGTTATTCAAAAATTGATAGAGTCATGGCATTAACAAAGTCACCCATCGAATTTAGATGAGATTTCATCTAATCGGACATCTTTCGAGAGGATGATAGGCCAAAAATATATTTTTGGAGAATTGCGAAAAATGCGATATTTTCTTTACTATAGTCTAGCTACATATTTGACGAGAAATATTTTTCCTCTCAAAAAATAGTGAAATTATGAGAATAGGGGTTCTTTGATACGACAAATCGACTGGTTTTGTCCATTTTTCGATGAGATGAATGGTTCAAGTATTAGGAGAGCATTTAAGTTAATAGAAAACATGCCTTCATATAAAAAATCGAACAGACCAAAATAATGGATATATTCATTCAGTTTTTTGAGAAAGCTTCGTCAAAGGTCTAATCTTTGATAAAAAATCAGGAGTGCACTTCAATGATGCGATTCAGAAGTAGAGTGCGTCAAACTTGGAGTATCCAATGAAGAGGCTAAAATCTAGTATCGATAGTTATTCAAAAATTGATAGAGTTATGGCATTAACAAAGTCACCCTTCGATTTTAGATGAAGCTTTATCTCATCTGACATGTTTCGAGAGGATGATAGGCCAAAAATATATTTTTGGAGAATTTCGAAAAATGCAATCTTTTCCTTACTATAGTCCAGCTACGTTTTTGAGGCAGTAGACGTTAATTTACCGCTGTCTAAATAGCACAATATCATCAAGCAAACTCCTATCAATATTTTGACACCAATATCAAGCTGAACAAACAGCTGAGAATTGAAAAAAAAATTAGTTTTCAAAAATATCATTGAAATATTTTTAAAATTATGGCGGGAGCGCGATTTTTACAGATTAAATACGTTTTTGAGGTAGTTGACGTTAATCTACCGCTGTCTAAATAGCACAATGTCATCAAGCAAACTCCTATCAATCTTTTGTCACCAATATCAAGCCGAACAAACAGCTGAGAATTGAAAAAAAAATTAGTTTTCAAAAATATTATTGAAATATTTTTAAAATTATGTTGGTAGATTTTTACTGATTAAATACGTTTTTGAGGTAGTAGGCGATAATTTTCAGCTGTCTGAATAGCAGAATATCATCAACGAAACTCCAATCCTTCTCTTAACACCAATATCAAGCTGAAAAAACAGCTAGAATTGAAAAAAAAAATAGTTTTCAAAAATATCATTGAAATATATTTAAAATTATGTGGTTCTTTGATACGACAAATCGACTGGTGTTGTCCATTTGACGATGAGATGAATGTTTCAAATTTTAGCAGAGGATGTAAGTTGAAAGAAAAGATGCCTCCACATAAAAAATCACACAGACCAAAATAATAAGATCATACGTTTAATTTTTTAGTTAAGTACTGACTTATGAAGAAAAGAATCAGGAGTGCACTACAACGATGCTATTCAGAAGTAGAGTGCTTCAAACTTAGAGTATGGAATGAAGAGGGGTGATATCAAATACCCATAATTACTGAAAAATGAATAGAGTTAGGATATTAACAAAGTCGCCCATCGATTTAAGACGAAATTTCATCTAATCGAGCATGTTTCGAGCGGAAGATAGGCCAAAAATGTATTTTTGGAGAATTGGGAATAATGCAATATTTTCCATACTATAGTTCAGGTACATATTTGTCGAAAAATATTTTTTCTCTCAGAAAATACTGAAATTATGAGGAATGGGGTTCTTTGGTACGACAACTCGACTGGTGTCGTCCATTTGTCGATGAGATGAATGTTTCAAATTTTAGCAGAGGATCTAAATTGAAAGAAAAGATGGCCTCATATAAAAAATCGCGCACACCAAAATAATGAGATCATTCATTTAATTTTCTAGTAAAGTACAGACATAGGTTAAACCTATGAAGAAAAAAATCAGGAGGGCACCACAACGATGCGATTCAGAAGTAGAGTGCGTCAAACTATATTAAATAATGAATACGAAAGGCTGATTTGGACCGTGAACAAAAGAATTAACTTAGATAATCATAATTAAATAGAAAGATTCATCTTATTTCATAATAAATAATGCAATTACTTGTATCTACACACTTTAATTAGTTTTAAATTATTATTAACTAGTATCGCCTTCTATTGCAGTGAAGCCAGACTAACCTAGGTTAAAGTATAAATAGTATACCTATCTAAGGAACGAATACAACAAGCTGATTTGGCCATGAACAAAAGAATTAACATAGATAATTATAATTGGATACGAAGTTTATTTTATTTCTCAAGAAATATGGCATTTACATGTATCTACACAATCTAATTATATTAAATAGTGTCGCCATCTATTGCGAAGAAGTCAGACTAATATTGTATAAATAATAATTACTATACCTATGTTAAACAATTAATACGGAAAGCTGTACTGGACCATGTATAAAAGAACAAACTAGGTTAATTTCAATGAAATACAAAGGTTTATTCCAGTTCCTTAGAAATATCGCTTTAACTTGCTTCTACAAAATCTTATTAAATTAAAATTATTATTAACATGTTTCGCCATCTATTGTAGACTACGACAGACAAAGAATAATATTTATATCTATATTAGGAACGAATACGAAAAGCTGATTTGGACCATGACTAAAGAAATTATCTCAGATAATCAGTAATAAATACGAAAGTGTATTTAATCAAATGAGACATATTGCATTAACTTGCTTCTACAAAATTTAACAAAATTGAAATTATTGTTAACGCCTTCTATCGCATAATAGCCAGACTAATATTAAACAAAGAATAATTGTGTTAGTTAGCAAGTAAATGCTATATTTCTCATTAAATAGAATACATCTCCGTATTTAGTTATCATTGTCCGAGTCGATTCTCTTGTTCATGATCCAAAACAGATTTTTGTATTCGTTCCTAACATAGGTATAATAATTATCCATTATTCTATATTAATCTGGCTTCTCTGCAATAGATGGCGAGACTTAATAATAATAAATTTATTGTAATGAGATTGTGTAGAAACAAGTAAATCCAACATTTCTTATGGAATAAAGTAAACCTTTCCATTCCATGGAAATTAACTCAGTTAGTTAATTTGTTCAGGGTCTTACATATTTTTTCGTATTCATTGTTTACCATTGGTATTATAATTATTCTTTCTACAAAATTAGTCTGGCTGCTCTGTAATAGATGGCGATACATGTTTATAATAATTTCAATTTCATTAAATTGTGTAGAAGCAAGTAGCTGCAATAGCTCTCTTGCAATAAATAGGCCTTGGTATTTAATTTTGATTATCTTAGTTACTTTTCTTGTCTATGATCCAATACAGATTTCTGTATTCTTTCTTAACATAGGTATAATAATTATTCATTATGCATTATTAATCTAGCCCCTCTGCAATAGATGGCGAAACCAGATAATAATAATCATAATGTTATTAGATTGTGTAGATACAGGGAAATGCAACATTTCTTGTACACCATCGTATTCATACGAAATCAACACAGCTAATTCTTTTGTTCAAGTTCCAATACAGCTTTTCGTATTCGTTGTTTAGCATAGGTAAAACAATTATTTTCTTGAATGGTAGTCTGGGTTCTCTGCAAAGATGGCGAAAGTAGATAATAATAATTTTAATGTAATTAGAATGTGTAGATACAAGTGAATGCAATATTTCCTTTCAACTAAATTTACCTTCGTATTCAATTAGAATAAACCCAGCTAATTCTCTTGTTCATGGTCCAATACAGCTTTTCGTATTCGTTGTTTAGCATAGGTAAAATAATTATTAAAACTTGTTTATTAGTCTGGCTTCTCTGCAATAGATGGCGATACTAGTTAATAACAATATTAATTTAAATAGTTTGTGTAGATGCAAGTAAATGAAGTATTCCTCCCCTAATTTATGAGTATTTCTGCATTTTTTGACAGCAAAAATGGTTTTCGACAAATATGTATCTGAACTATAGCATGGAAAATATTGCATTTTTCGCAATTCTCCAAAAAATATTTAAATTATTTTATTTCATGAGAATCATTGCATTTACTTGCTTCTACACGATATAATTAAATTGAAGTTATTAATAACTAACTCTATTGCAGAGCAGCCATACTAATATTGTAGGAAGAATCAATTTTTGAATAACTATCGATACTTGATTTAACCCTCTTCATTGGATACTCCAAGTTATACGCACTGTACTTCTGAATCGCATCATTGTAGTGCACACCTGATTTTTTATCAAAGATTAGACTTTTGACGAAACTTTCTCAGAAAAGTGAATGAATATATCCATTATTTTGGTCTGTTCGATTTTTTATATGAAGGCATTCATCCATCGAAAAATGGACAACACCAGTCGATTTGTCGTATCAATGAACCCCTATTTTACCCTCTTCATTGGATACTCCAAGATTGACGCACCCTACTTCTGAATCGCATCAGTGAAGTGCACTCCTGCTTTTTTATCAAAGATCAGACCTTTGACGATATTTTCTCAGAAAACTGAATGAATATTTCCATTATTTTGGCCTGTACGATTTTTTATATGAAGGCATGTTTTCTTATAACTTAAATGCTCTCCTTATATTTGAAACTATTATCTTATCCAAAAGTGGACAACACAAGTCGATTTGTCGTATCATAGAACCCCTATTCTCATAATTTCAGTATTTTTTTAAAGGAAAAATTATTTTCGTCAAATATGTAGCTGGACTATACTAAGGAAAATATTGCATTTTTCGCAATACTCCAAAAATATATTTTTGGCCTATCATCCTCTCGAAAGATGTCCGATTAGATGAAGCCTCATCTAAAATCGATGGGTGACTTTCTTAATGCCCTAACTCTATCAATTTTTGAATAACTATCGATACTTGATTTTACCCTCTTCATTGGATACTCCAATTTATACGCACTCTACTTCTGAATCGCATCATTGTAGTGCACTCATGATTTTTTATTAAAGATTAGACCTTTGACGATACTTTCTCAAAAAATTGAATCAATATTTCCATTATTTTGGTCCGTTCCATTTTTTATATGAAGGCATGTTTTCTTTTAACTTAAATGCTCTCCTTATATTTGAAACAATTATCTCATTCAAAAATGGACAACACCAGTCGATTTGTCGTATCAAAGAACCCCTATTCTCATAATTTCAGTATTTTTTGACAGGAAAAATATTTTTCGTCAAATATGTAGCTGGACTATAGTAAGGAAAATATTGCATTTTTCGCAATTCTCCAAAAATAAATTTTTGGCCTATCATCATCTCGAAACATGTCCGATTAGATGAAGCTTCATATAAAATCGATGGGTGACTTTGTTAATGCCATAACTCTATCAATTTTTGAATAACTATCGATACTTGATTTTACCCTCTTCATTGGATACTCCAAGATTGACGCACCCTACTTCTGAATCGCATCAGTGAAGTGCACTCCTGCTTTTTTATCAAAGATTAGACCTTTGACGATATTTTCTCAGAAAACTGAATGAATATTTCCATTATTTTGGCCTGTACGATTTTTTATATCAAGGCATGTTTTCTTATAACTTAAATGCTCTCCTTATATTTGAAACAATTATCTTATCCAAAAATGGACAACACAAGTCGATTTGTCGTATCATAGAACCCCTATTCTCATAATTTCAGTATTTTTTTAAAGGAAAAATTATTTTCGTCAAATATGTAGCTGGACTATACTAAGGAAAATATTGCATTTTTCGCAATACTCCAAAAATATATTTTTGGCCTATCATCCTCTCGAAAGATGTCCGATTAGATGAAGCCTCATCTAAAATCGATGGGTGACTTTGTTAATGCCCTAACTCTATCAATTTTTGAATAACTATCGATACTTGATTTTACCCTCTTCATTGGATACTCCAATTTATACGCACTCTACTTCTGAATCGCATCATTGTAGTGCACCCATGATTTTTTATTAAAGATTAGACCTTTGACGATACTTTCTCAAAAAATTGAATCAATATTTCCATTATTTTGGTCCGTTCGATTTTTTATATGAAGGCATGTTTTCTTTTAACTTAAATGCTCTCCTTATATTTGAAACAATTATCTTATCCAAAAATGGACAACACCAGTCGATTTGTCGTATCAAAGAACCCCTTTTCTCATAATTTCAGTATTTTTTGAGAGGAAAAATATTTTTCGTCAAATATGTAGCTGGACAAGGAAAATATTGCATTTTTCGCAATTCTCCAAAAATATATTTTTGGCCTATCATCCTCTCGAAACATGTCCGATTAGATAAAGCCACATCTATAATCGATGGGTGACTTTGTTAATGCCATAACTCTATCAATTTTTGAATAACTATCGATACTTGATTTTACCCTCTTCATTGGATACTCCAAGATTGACGCACTCTACTTCTGAATCGCATCAGTGAAGTGCACTCCTGATTTTTTATCAAAGATTAGACCTTTGACGATACTTTCTCAGAAAATTGAATGAATATTTCCATTATTTTGGCCTGTACGATTTTTTATATGAAGGCATGTTTTCATTTAACTTAAATGCTCTCCTTATATTTGAAACAATTATCTCATCCAAAAATGGACAACACCAGTCGATTCGTCGTATCATAGAACCCCTATTCTCATAATTTCAGTATTTTTTTAGAGGAAAAATATTTTTCGTCAAATATGTAGCTGGACTATAGTAAGGAAAATATTGCATTTTTCGCAATTCTCCAAAAATAAATTTTTGGCCTATCATCATCTCGAAACATGTCCGATTAGATGAAGCTTCATCTAAAATCGATTGGTGACATTGTTAATGCCATAACTCTATCAATTTTTGAATAACTATCGATACTTGATTTTACACTCTTCATTGGATACTCCAAGTTTGACGCACTCTACTTCTGACTCGCATCATTGTAGTGCACTCCTGATTTTTTATCAAAGATTAGACCTTTGACGATACTTTCTCAAAAAATTGAATGAATATTTCCATTATTTTGGTCTGTTCGATTTTTTATATGAAGGCGTGTTTTCTTTTATCTTAAATGCTGTCCTTATATTTGAAAAAATTATCTCATTCAAAAATGGACAACACCAGTCGATTTGTCGTATCAAAGAACCCCTATTCTCATATTTTCAGTATTCTTTGACAGGAAAAATATTTTTCGTCAAATATGTAGCTGGACTATAGTAAGGAAAATATTGCATTTTTCGCAATTCTCCAAAAATAAATATTTGGCCTATCATCATCTTGAAACATGTCCGATTAGATGAAGCTTCATCTAAAATCGATGGGTGACTTTGTTAATGCCATAACTCTATCAATTTTTGAATAACTATCGATACTTGATTTTACCCTCTTCATTGGATACTCCAAAATTGACGCACTCTACTTCTGAATCGCATCAGTGAAGTGCACTCATGATTTTTTATCAAAGATTAGACTTTTGACTAAACTTTCTCAGAAAAGTGAATGAATATTTCCATTATTTTGGCCTGTACGATTTTTTATATGAAGGCATGTTTCCTTTTAACTTGAATGCTCTCCCAATATTTGAACCATTTATCTCATCGAAAGATGGACAACACCAGTCGACTTGTCGTATCAAAGAACCCCTATTCTCATAATTTCAGTATTTTTTGAGAGGAAAAATATTTTTCGTCAAATATGTAGCTGGACTATAAGGAAAATATTGCATTTTTCGCAATTCTCCAAAAATATATTTTTGGACTATCATCCTCTCGAAACATGTCCGATTAGATGAAGCTTCATCTAAAATCGATGGGTGACTTTGTTAATGCCATAACTCTATCAATTTTTGAATAACTATCGATACTTGATTTTACCCTCTTCATTGGATACTCCAATTTATACGCACTCTACTTCTGAATCGCATCATTGTAGTGCACTCATGATTTTTTATTAAAGATTAGACCTTTGACGATACTTTCTCAAAAAATTGAATCAATATTTCCATTATTTTGGTCCGTTCCATTTTTTATATGAAGGCATGTTTTCTTTTAACTTAAATGCTCTCCTAATATTTGAAACAATTATCTTATCCAAAAATGGACAACCCCAGTCGATTTGTCGTATCAAAGAACCCCTTTTCTCATAATTTCAGTATTTTTGAGAGGAAAAATATTTTTCGTCAAATATGTAGCTGGACTATAGTAAGGAAAATATTGCATTTTTCGCAATTCTCCAAAAATATATTTTTGGCCTATCATCCTCTCGAAACATGTCCGATTAGATAAAGCCACATCTATAATCGATGGGTGACTTTGTTAATGCCATAACTCTATCAATTTTTGAATAACTATCGATACTTGATTTTACCCTCTTCATTGGATACTCCAAGTTTGACGCACCCTACTTCTGAATCGCATCATTGAAGTGCATTCCTGATTTTTTATCAAAGATTAGACCTTTGACGGAACGATCTCAAAAAATTGAATGAATATTTCCATTATTTTGGCCTGTACAATTTTTTATATGAAGGCATGTTTCCTTTTAACTTGAATGCTCTCCTAATATTTGAACCATTTATCTCATCGAAAAATGGACAACACCAGTCGATTTGTCGTATCAAAGAACCCCTATTCTCATAATTTCAGTATTTTTTTAGAGGAAAAATATTTTTCGTCAAATATGTAGCTGGACTATAAGGAAAATATTGCATTTTTCGCAATTCTCCAAAAATATATTTTTGGACTATCATCCTCTCGAAACATGTCCGATTAGATGAAGCTTCATCTAAAATCGATGGGTGACTTTGTTAATGCCATAACTCTATCAATTTTTGAATAACTATCGATACTTGATTTTACCCTCTTCATTGGATACTCCAATTTATACGCACTCTACTTCTGAATCGCATCATTGTAGTGCACTCATGATTTTTTATTGAAGATTAGACCTTTGACGATACTTTCTCAAACAATTGAATCAATATTTCCATTATTTTGGTCCGTTCGATTTTTTATATGAAGGCATGTTTTCTTTTAACTTAAATGCTCTCCTAATATTTGAAACAATTATCTTATCCAAAAATGGACAACCCCAGTCGATTTGTCGTATTAAAGAACCCCTTTTCTCATAATTTCAGTATTTTTTGAGAGGAAAAATATTTTTCGTCAAATATGTAGCTGGACTATAGTAAGGAAAATATTGCATTTTTCGCAATTCTCCAAAAATATATTTTTGGCCTATCATCCTCTCGAAACATGTCCGATTAGATAAAGCCACATCTATAATCGATGGGTGACTTTGTTAATGCCATAACTCTATCAATTTTTGAATAACTATCGATACTTGATTTTACCCTCTTCATTGGATACTCCAAGATTGACGCACTCTACTTCTGAATCGCATCAGTGAAGTGCACTCCTGATTTTTTATCAAAGATTAGACCTTTGACGATACTTTCTCAGAAAATTGAATGAATATTTCCATTATTTTGGCCTGTACGATTTTTTATATGAAGGCATGTTTTGTTTTAACTTGAATGCTCTCCTTATATTTGAAACAATTATCTCATCCAAAAATGGACAACACCAGTCGATTTGTCGTATCATAGAACCCCTATTCTCATGATTTCAGTATTTTTTGAGAGGAAAAATATTTTTCGTCAAATATGTAGCTGGACTATAGTAAGGAAAATATTACATTTTTCGCAATTCTCCAAAAATAAATTTTTGGCCTATCATCATCTCGAAACATGTCCGATTAGATGAAGCTTCATCTAAAATCGATTGGTGACATTGTTAATGCCATAACTCTATCAATTTTTGAATAACTATCGATACTTGATTTTACACTCTTCATTGGATACTCCAAGTTTGACGCACTCTACTTCTGACTCGCATCATTGTAGTGCACTCCTGATTTTTTATCAAAGATTAGACCTTTGACGATACTTTCTCAAAAAATTGAATGAATATTTCCATTATTTTGGTCTGTTCGATTTTTTATATGAAGGCGTGTTTTCTTTTATCTTAAATGCTGTCCTTATAGTTGAAAAAATTATCTCATTCAAAAATGGACAACACCAGTCGATTTGTCGTATCAAAGAACCCCTATTCTCATATTTTCAGTATTCTTTGACAGGAAAAATATTTTTCGTCAAATATGTAGCTGGACTATAGTAAGGAAAATATTGCATTTTTCGCAATTCTCCAAAAATAAATATTTGGCCTATCATCATCTTGAAACATGTCCGATTAGATGAAGCTTCATCTAAAATCGATGGGTGACTTTGTTAATGCCATAACTCTATCAATTTTTGAATAACTATCGATACTTGATTTTACCCTCTTCATTGGATACTCCAAAATTGACGCACTCTACTTCTGAATCGCATCAGTGAAGTGCACTCATGATTTTTTATCAAAGATTAGACTTTTGACTAAACTTTCTCAGAAAAGTGAATGAATATTTCCATTATTTTGGCCTGTACGATTTTTTATATGAAGGCATGTTTCCTTTTAACTTGAATGCTCTCCCAATATTTGAACCATTTATCTCATCGAAAGATGGACAACACCAGTCGACTTGTCGTATCAAAGAACCCCTATTCTCATAATTTCAGTATTTTTTGAGAGGAAAAATATTTTTCGTCAAATATGTAGCTGGACTATAAGGAAAATATTGCATTTTTCGCAATTCTCCAAAAATATATTTTTGGACTATCATCCTCTCGAAACATGTCCGATTAGATGAAGCTTCATCTAAAATCGATGGGTGACTTTGTTAATGCCATAACTCTATCAATTTTTGAATAACTATCGATACTTGATTTTACCCTCTTCATTGGATACTCCAATTTATACGCACTCTACTTCTGAATCGCATCATTGTAGTGCACTCATGATTTTTTATTAAAGATTAGACCTTTGACGATACTTTCTCAAAAAATTGAATCAATATTTCCATTATTTTGGTCCGTTCCATTTTTTATATGAAGGCATGTTTTCTTTTAACTTAAATGCTCTCCTAATATTTGAAACAATTATCTTATCCAAAAATGGACAACCCCAGTCGATTTGTCGTATCAAAGAACCCCTTTTCTCATAATTTCAGTATTTTTTGAGAGGAAAAATATTTTTCGTCAAATATGTAGCTGGACTATAGTAAGGAAAATATTGCATTTTTCGCAATTCTCCAAAAATATATTTTTGGCCTATCATCCTCTCGAAACATGTCCGATTAGATAAAGCCACATCTATAATCGATGGGTGACTTTGTTAATGCCATAACTCTATCAATTTTTGAATAACTATCGATACTTGATTTTACCCTCTTCATTGGATACTCCAAGTTTGACGCACCCTACTTCTGAATCGCATCATTGAAGTGCATTCCTGATTTTTTATCAAAGATTAGACCTTTGACGGAACTTTCTCAAAAAATTGAATGAATATTTCCATTATTTTGGCCTGTACAATTTTTTATATGAAGGCATGTTTCCTTTTAACTTGAATGCTCTCCTAATATTTGAACCATTTATCTCATCGAAAAATGGACAACACCAGTCGATTTGTCGTATCAAAGAACCCCTATTCTCATAATTTCAGTATTTTTTTAGAGGAAAAATATTTTTCGTCAAATATGTAGCTGGACTATAAGGAAAATATTGCATTTTTCGCAATTCTCCAAAAATATATTTTTGGACTATCATCCTCTCGAAACATGTCCGATTAGATGAAGCTTCATCTAAAATCGATGGGTGACTTTGTTAATGCCATAACTCTATCAATTTTTGAATAACTATCGATACTTGATTTTACCCTCTTCATTGGATACTCCAATT
Source organism: Galeruca laticollis (assembly GCA_963921935.1). Lineage (NCBI taxonomy): Eukaryota > Metazoa > Arthropoda > Insecta > Coleoptera > Chrysomelidae > Galeruca > Galeruca laticollis. The sequence goes on along the minus strand of OY998185.1, from coordinate 64,749,464 downwards.
TATACGCACTCTACTTCTGAATCGCATCATTGTAGTGCACTCATGATTTTTTATTGAAGATTAGACCTTTGACGATACTTTCTCAAAAAATTGAATCAATATTTCCATTATTTTGGTCCGTTCGATTTTTTATATGAAGGCATGTTTTCTTTTAACTTAAATGCTCTCCTAATATTTGAAACAATTATCTTATCCAAAAATGGACAACCCCAGTCGATTTGTCGTATTAAAGAACCCCTTTTCTCATAATTTCAGTATTTTTTGAGAGGAAAAATATTTTTCGTCAAATATGTAGCTGGACTATAGTAAGGAAAATATTGCATTTTTCGCAATTCTCCAAAAATATATTTTTGGCCTATCATCCTCTCGAAACATGTCCGATTAGATAAAGCCACATCTATAATCGATGGGTGACTTTGTTAATGCCATAACTCTATCAATTTTTGAATAACTATCGATACTTGATTTTACCCTCTTCATTGGATACTCCAAGATTGACGCACTCTACTTCTGAATCGCATCAGTGAAGTGCACTCCTGATTTTTTATCAAAGATTAGACCTTTGACGATACTTTCTCAGAAAATTGAATGAATATTTCCATTATTTTGGCCTGTACGATTTTTTATATGAAGGCATGTTTTCTTTTAACTTGAATGCTCTCCTTATATTTGAAACAATTATCTCATCCAAAAATGGACAACACCAGTCGATTTGTCGTATCATAGAACCCCTATTCTCATGATTTCAGTATTTTTTGAGAGGAAAAATATTTTTCGTCAAATATGTAGCTGGACTATAGTAAGGAAAATATTACATTTTTCGCAATTCTCCAAAAATAAATTTTTGGCCTATCATCATCTCGAAACATGTCCGATTAGATGAAGCTTCATCTAAAATCGATTGGTGACATTGTTAATGCCATAACTCTATCAATTTTTGAATAACTATCGATACTTGATTTTACACTCTTCATTGGATACTCCAAGTTTGACGCACTCTACTTCTGACTCGCATCATTGTAGTGCACTCCTGATTTTTTATCAAAGATTAGACCTTTGACGATACTTTCTCAAAAAATTGAATGAATATTTCCATTATTTTGGTCTGTTCGATTTTTTATATGAAGGCGTGTTTTCTTTTATCTTAAATGCTGTCCTTATATTTGAAAAAATTATCTCATTCAAAAATGGACAACACCAGTCGATTTGTCGTATCAAAGAACCCCTATTCTCATATTTTCAGTATTCTTTGACAGGAAAAATATTTTTCGTCAAATATGTAGCTGGACTATAGTAAGGAAAATATTGCATTTTTCGCAATTCTCCAAAAATAAATATTTGGCCTATCATCATCTAAAATCGATGGGTGACTTTGTTAATGCCATAACTCTATCAATTTTTGAATAACTATCGATACTTGATTTTACCCTCTTCATTGGATACTCCAAAATTGACGCACTCTACTTCTGAATCGCATCAGTGAAGTGCACTCATGATTTTTTATCAAAGATTAGACTTTTGACTAAACTTTCTCAGAAAAGTGAATGAATATTTCCATTATTTTGGCCTGTACGATTTTTTATATGAAGGCATGTTTCCTTTTAACTTGAATGCTCTCCCAATATTTGAACCATTTATCTCATCGAAAGATGGACAACACCAGTCGACTTGTCGTATCAAAGAACCCCTATTCTCATAATTTCAGTATTTTTTGAGAGGAAAAATATTTTTCGTCAAATATGTAGCTCGAAAATATTGCATTTTTCGCAATTCTCCAAAAATACATTTTTGGCCTATCATCCTCTCGAAACATGTCCGATTAGATAAAGCCACATCTATAATCGATGGGTGACTTTGTTAATGCCATAACTCTATCAATTTTTGAATAACTATCGATACTTGATTTTACCCTCTTCATTGGATACTCCAAGATTGACGCACTCTACTTCTGAATCGCATCAGTGAAGTGCACTCCTGATTTTTTATCAAAGATTAGACCTTTGACGATACTTTCTCAGAAAATTGAATGAATATTTCCATTATTTTGGCCTGTACGATTTTTTATATGAAGGCATGTTTTCTTTTAACTTGAATGCTCTCCTTATATTTGAAACAATTATCTCATCCAAAAATGGACAACACCAGTCGATTTGTCGTATCATAGAACCCCTATTCTCATAATTTCAGTATTTTTTGAGAGGAAAAATATTTTTCGTCAAATATGTAGCTGGACTATAAAGGAAAATATTGCATTTTTCGCAATTCTCCAAAAATATATTTTTGGCCTATCATCATCTCGAAACATGCCCGATTAGATGAAGCCTAATCAAAAATCGATGGGTGACTTTGTTAATGCCATAACTCTATCAATTTTTGAATAACTATCGATACTTGATTTTACCCTCTTCATTGGATACTCCAAGATTGACGCACTCTACTTCTGAATCGCATCATTGTAGTGCACACCTGATTTTTTATCAAATATTAGACCTTTGACGATACTTTCTCAAAAAATTGAATGAATATTTCCATAATTTTGGCCTGTACAATTTTTTATATGAAGGCATGTCTCCTTTTAATTTAAATGCTCTCCTAATATTTGAACCATTTATCTCATCCAAAAATGGACAACATCAGTCGATTTGTCGTATCAAAGAACCCCTATTCTCATAATTTCTGTATTTTTTGACAGGAAAAATATTTTTAGTCAAATATGTAGCTGGACTATAGTAAAGAAAATATTGCATTTTTCGCAATGCTCCAAAAATATATTTTTGGCCTATCATCATCTCGAAACATGTCCGATTAGATGAAGCCACATCTAAAATCGATGGGTGACTTTGTTAATGCCCTAATTCTATCAATTTTTTGAATAACTATCGATACTTGATTTTACCCTCTTCATTGGATACTCCAAGTTATACGCACTGTACTTCTGAATCGCATCATTGTAGTGCACACCTGATTTTTTATCAGAAAGTGAATGAATATATCCAATATTTTGGTCTGTTCGATTTTTTATATGAAGGCATGTTTTCTATTAATTTGAATGCTCCCCTAATATTTGAACCATTCATCTCATCGAAAAATGGACAACACCAGTCGATTTGTCGTATCATAGAACCCCTATTCTCATGATTTCAGTATTTTTTGAGAGGAAAAATATTTTTCGTCAAATATGTAGCTGGACTATAGTAAGGAAAATATTGCATTTTTCTCAATTCTCCAAAAATAAATTTTTGGCCTATCATCATCTCGAAACATGTCCGATTAGATGAAGCTTCATCTAAAATCGATTGGTGACATTGTTAATGCCATAACTCTATCAATTTTTGAATAACTATCGATACTTGAGTTTACACTCTTCATTGGATACTCCAAGTTTGACGCACTCTACTTCTGACTCGCATCATTGTAGTGCACTCCTGATTTTTTATCAAAGATTAGACCTTTGACGATACTTTCTCAAAAAATTGAATGAATATTTCCATTATTTTGGTCTGTTCGATTTTTTATATGAAAGCGTGTTTTCTTTTATCTTAAATGCTCTCCTTATATTTGAAAAAATTACCTCATTCAAAAATAGACAACACCAGTCGATTTGTCGTATCAAAGAACCCCTATTCTCATAATTTCAGTATTTTTTGACAGGAAAAATATTTTTCGTCAAATATGTAGCTGGACTATAGTAAGGAAAATATTGCATTTTTCGCAATTCTCCAAAAATAAATTTTTGGCCTATCATCATCTCGAAACATGTCCGATTAGATGAAGCTTCATCTAAAATCGATTGGTGACATTGTTAATGCCATAACTCTATCAATTTTTGAATAACTATCGATACTTGAGTTTACACTCTTCATTGGATACTCCAAGTTTGACGCACTCTACTTCTGACTCGCATCATTGTAGTGCACTCCTGATTTTTTATCAAAGATTAGACCTTTGACGATACTTTCTCAAAAAATTGAATGAATATTTCCATTATTTTGGTCTGTTCGATTTTTTATATGAAAGCGTGTTTTCTTTTATCTTAAATGCTCTCCTTATATTTGAAAAAATTACCTCATTCAAAAATAGACAACACCAGTCGATTTGTCGTATCAAAGAACCCCTATTCTCATAATTTCAGTATTTTTTGACAGGAAAAATATTTTTCGTCAAATATGTAGCTGGACTATAGTAAGGAAAATATTGCATTTTTCGCAATTCTCCAAAAATAAATTTTTGGCCTATCATCATCTCGAAACATGTCCGATTAGATGAAGCTTCATCTAAAATCGATTGGTGACATTGTTAATGCCATAACTCTATCAATTTTTGAATAACTATCGATACTTGAGTTTACACTCTTCATTGGATACTCCAAGTTTGACGCACTCTACTTCTGACTCGCATCATTGTAGTGCACTCCTGATTTTTTATCAAAGATTAGACCTTTGACGATACTTTCTCAAAAAATTGAATGAATATTTCCATTATTTTGGTCTGTTCGATTTTTTATATGAAAGCGTGTTTTCTTTTATCTTAAATGCTCTCCTTATATTTGAAAAAATTACCTCATTCAAAAATAGACAACACCAGTCGATTTGTCGTATCAAAGAACCCCTATTCTCATAATTTCAGTATTTTTTTAGAGGAAAAATATTTTCCGTCAAATATGTAGCTGGACTATAGTAAGGAAAATATTGCATTTTTCGCAATTCTCCAAAAATATATTTCTGGACTATCATCCTCTCGAAACATGTCCGATTAGATGAAGCTTCATCTAAAATCGATGGGTGACTTTGTTAATGCCATAACTCTATCAATTTTTGAATAACTATCGATACTAGATTTTACCCTCTTCATTGGATACTCCAGGTTTGACGCACTCTACTTCTGAATCGCAGCATTGAAGTGCACTCCTGATTTTTTATCAAAGATTAGACCTTTGACGGAACTTTCTCAAAAAATTGAATGAATATTTCCATTATTTTGGCCTGTACAATTTTTTATATGGAGGCATGTTTCCTTTTAACTTAAATGTTCTCCTTATATTTGAAAAAATCATCTCATTCAAAAATGGACAACACCAGTCGATTTGTCGTATCAAAGAACCCCTATTCCCATAATTTCAGTATTTCTTGACAGGAAAAATTTTTTTCGTCAAATATGTAGCTGGACTATAGTAAGGAAAATATTATATTTTTCGCAATTCTCCAAAAATAAATTTTTGGCCTATCATCATCTCGAAACATGTCCGATTAGATGAAGCTTCATCTTAAATCGATGGGTGACTTTGTTAATGCCATAACTCTATCAATTTTTGAATAACTATCGATACTAGATTTTACACTCTTCATTGGATACTCCAAGTTTGACGCACTCTACTTCTGAATCGCATCAGTGAAGTGCACTCATGATTTTTTATCAAAGATTAGACTTTTGACTAAACTTTCTCAGAAAAGTGAATGAATATTTCCATTATTTTGGCCTGTACAATTTTTTATATGAAGGCATGTTTCCTTTTAACTTGAATGCTCTCCTAATATTTGAACCATTTATCTCATCGAAAAATGGACAACACCAGTCGATTTGTCGTATCAAAGAACCCCTATTCTCATAATTTCAGTATTTTTTGACAGGAAAAATATTTTTCGTCAAATATGTAGCTGGAAGGAAAATATTGCATTTTTCGCAATTCTCCAAAAATAAATTTTTGGCCTATCATCATCTCGAAACATGTCCGATTAGATGAAGCCTCATCTAAAATCGATGGGTGACTTTGTTAATGCCATAACTCTATCAATTTTTGAATAACTATCGATACTTGATTTTACCCTCTTCATTGGATACTCCAAGATTGACGCACCCTACTTCTGAATCGCATCAGTGAAGTGCGCTCCTGCTTTTTTATCAAAGATTAGACCTTTGACGATATTTTCTCAGAAAACTGAATGAATATTTCCATTATTTTGGCCTGTACGATTTTTTATATGAAGGCATGTTTTCTTATAACTTAAATGCTCTCCTTATATTTGAAACAATTATCTTATCCAAAAATGGACAACACCAGTCGATTTGTCGTATCATGGAACCCCTATTCTCATAATTTCAGTATTTTTTGAGAGGAAAAATATTTTTTGTCAAATATGTAGCTGTACTATAAAGGAAAATATTGCATTTTTCGCAATTCTCCAAAAATATATTTTTGGCCTATCATCCTCTCGAAAGATGTCCGATTAGATGAAGCCTCATCTAAAATCGATGGGTGACTTTGTTAATGCCATAACTCTATCAATTTTTGAATAACTATCGATACTTGATTTTACCCTCTTCATTGGATACTCCAAGATTGACGCACCCTACTTCTGAATCGCATCAGTGAAGTGCGCTCCTGCTTTTTTATCAAAGATTAGACCTTTGACGATATTTTCTCAGAAAACTGAATGAATATTTCCATTATTTTGGCCTGTACGATTTTTTATATGAAGGCATGTTTTCTTATAACTTAAATGCTCTCCTTATATTTGAAACAATTATCTTATCCAAAAATGGACAACACCAGTCGATTTGTCGTATCATAGAACCCCTATTCTCATAATTTCAGTATTTTTTGAGAGGAAAAATATTTTTCGTCAAATATGTAGCTGGACTATAAAGGAAAATATTGCATTTTTCGCAATTCTCCAAAAATATATTTTTGGCCTATCATCATCTCGAAGCATGTCCGATTAGATGAAGCCTCATCAAAAATCGATGGGTGACTTTGTTAATGCCATAACTCTATCAATTTTTGAATAACTATCGATACTTGATTTTACCCTCTTCATTGGATACTCCAAGATTGACGCACTCTACTTCTGAATCGCATCATTGTAGTGCACACCTGATTTTTTATCAAATATTAGACCTTTGACGATACTTTCTCAAGAAATTGAATGAATATTTCCATTATTTTGGCCTGTACAATTTTTTATATGAAGGCATGTTTCCTTTTAACTTAAATGCTCTCCTAATATTTGAACCATTTATCTCATCGAAAAATGGACAACATCAGTCGATTTGTCGTATCATAGAACCCCTATTCTCATAATTTCAGTATTTTTTGAGAGGAAAAATATTTTTCGTCAAATATGTAGCTGGACTATATAGTAAGGAAAATATTGCATTTTTCGCAATTCTCCAAAAATATATTTTTAGCCTATCATCCTCTCGAAACATGTCCGATTAGATGAAGCCTCATCTAAATTTCATCTATTCGAGCATGTTTCGAGGGGAAGATAGGCCAAAAATGCAATTTTGAAGAATTGCCAAAAATGCAATATTTTCCATACAGGTACACAAACTCGTCGGAAAATATTTTTTCTCTCAGAAAATACTGAAATTATGTGGATTGGGGTTCTTTGGTACGACAAATGAACTGGTGTTGTCCATTTGTCGATGAGAATAATGTTTCAAATTTTAGCAGAGGATGTCAATTAAAAGAAAAGATGCATTCATATGAAAAGTCCCACAGACCAAAATAATGAGATCATTCATTTTATTTTCTAGTAAAGTACTGACGAAGGTTCAATCTATGAAGAGAAAAATCAGGGGTGCACTACAAAGATGCGATTTAGAAGTAGAGTGCGTCAAACTTAGAGTATGGAATGAAGAGGGGTCAAATCAAATATCAATAATTACTGAAAAATTGATGGAGTTAGGACATTAACAAAGTTACCCATCGATTTGAGACGACGTTTTATCTAATCGAGCATGTTTCGAGAGGAAGATAGGCCAAAAACGTATTTTTGGGGAATTGGGAATAATGCAATATTTTCCAGGTACATATTTGTCGAAGAATATTTTTTCTCTCAGACAATACTGAAATTATGTGGAATGGGTTCCTTTGGTACGGCAAATCGACTGGTGTTGTCCATTTGTCGATGAGATTAATGTTTCAAATTTTAGCAGAGTATTTAAATTGAGAGAAAATATGCCTTCATATAAAAAATTGCACAGACCAATATCATGAAATTATTCATTTAATTTTCTAGTAAAGTACTGACAGAGGTTCAATCTATGATGAAAAAAAATCAAGAGTGCACAACAACGATCCGATTCAGGAGTAGAGTGCGTTAAACTTTGAGTTTGGAATGAAGAGGGGTAATTCAAATATCAATAATTACTGAAAAATTATTGGTGCTAGAACATTAACAATAGGCCAAAAATGTATTTTTGGAGAATTGCGAATAATGCAATATTTTCCATACTATACTTCAGGTACATATTTGTCGAAAAATATTTTTTCTCTCAGAAAATACTGAAATTATGAGGTACGAAAAATTGACTGTCGATGAGATGAATGTTTCAAATTTAAGCAGAGGATTTAAATTGAAAGAAAAGATGCCTTCCTATAAAAAATCACACCGACCAAAATAATAAGATCATTCGTTTAATTTTCTAGTAAAGTACTGACATAGGTTAAACCTATGAAGAAAAAAATCCGGAGTGCACCACAACGATGCGATTCAGAAGTAGAGTGCGTCAAACTATATTAAATATTGAATACGAAAGGCTGATTTGGACCATGAACAAAAGAATTAACTCAGATAATCATAATTAAATACGGAGGTTTATTTTATTTCATAAGAAATATTGCATTTACTTGTATCTACACAATCTAATTATATTAAATGGTATCGCCATCTATTGCGAAGAAGCCAGACTAATATTATACAAATAATAATTACTATACCTATGTTAAACAATTAATACGGAAAGCTATACTGGACCATGCATAAAAGAACAAACTGGGTTGATTTGAATGGAATACAAAGGTTTATTCCAGTTCTTAAGAAATATCGGTTTAGCTTGCTTCTACCAAATCTAATTAAATTAAAATTATTATTAACATGTATCGCCATCTATTGCCGACTGCGACAGATAAGGTTTAATTATTATACCTACATTGGGAAGGAATACGAAAAGCTGATTTGGACCATGAATAATGAAAGTATCTTGGATAATCACTATTGAATACGAATGTGTATTTAATTAAATGAGACATATCGCATTAACTTCCTTCTACAAAATTTAACAGAATTGATATTATTGTTAACAAGTTTCGTCATCTATTACAAAATAGCCAGACTAATATTGTGGAAAGAATAATTATGCTATATTAGTCTGGCTTATTTGCAATAGATGGCGAGACTAGATAAATATAATTAGATTGTGTAGAGGCAAGTAAATGCAATATTTCTCATGAAATAAAATACATCCTCGTATTTAGTTATGATTATACAAGTTAATTCTCTTGTTCATGATACAAATCAGTTTTTTGTATTCGTTCTTAACATTGGTACAATATTTATCCATTATTCGATATTAGTCTGGCTTCTCTGCAATAGATGGCGATACACGTTTCTAATAATTTCAATTTAATTAAATTGTGTAGAAGCAAGTAACTGCAATATCTCTCATGAAATCAATATGCCTTGACATTTCATTCTAATTATCTAAGTCAATTGTTTTGTTCATAATACAAAGCAGTATTCTTTCTTAACTTAGGTATAATAATTATTCAATATTGTATTAGCCTGGCTACTCTGTAATAGTTGGCGAAACTAGATACAAGTAAATGCAATATTTCCTTTGAACTAAGTTCTCCTTTGCATTCAATTAGAATAAACTCAGCAAATACCTTTGTTCATAGTCCAATACAGCTTTACGTATTCGTTGTTTAGCATAGGTAAAATAATTATTGTATCTTGCATATTAGTCTGGCTTCTCTGCAATAGATGGCGATACCAATTAATAACAATAATAATTTAAATAGTTTGTGTAGATGCAAGTAAATGCAGTATTTCTGACGAATTTAAATAGAGCTTTGTATTGAATCAAAATTATCCCAGTTATTTCCTATGTTCATGGTCCAATACAGCTTTTCGTATTAATAATTTTATATATAGGTATAGTATTATTCTTCCTATATTATTAGTCTGGCTTCTTCGCAATAGATGGCGAGACTATTTAATATAATTTATTTGTGTAGATACAAGTAAATGCAATATTTCTGAAGAAATAAAATAAACCTTCGTATCCAATTATAATTATCTATGTTAATTCTTTTGTTCATGGTCCAAATCAGCTTGTTGTATTCGATCCTTACATAGCTATACTATTTATACTTTAACCTATGTTAGTCTGGCTTCGCTGCAATAGACGGCGATACGAGCTAATAATAATTTAAATATAATTAAAGTGTGTAGATACAAGTAATTGCATTATTTATTATGAAATAAGATGAATCTTTCTATTTAATTATGATTATCTAAGTTAATTCTTTTGTTCATGGTCCAAATCAGCGTTTCGTATTCATTATTTAATATAGTTTGACGCACTCTACTTCTGAATCGCATCGTTGTGGTGCCCTCCTGATTTTTTTCTTCATAAGTCAGTACTTTACTAAAAAATTAAACGTATGATCTTATTATTTTGGTCTGTGTGATTTTTCATGTGGAGGCATCTTTTCTTTCAATTTACATCCTCTGCTAAAATTTGAAACATTCATCTTATCGTCAAATGAACAACACCAGTCGATTTGTCGTACCAAAGAACCACATAATTTTAAATATATTTCAATTTACTTTTCAATCCATACATAAGTTTGACGCATTCTCTTCCTAAATCGCATCGCTTTAGTGCTTTCCTGATTCTTTCCATCATAGATTGAACCTTTGTCAGTACTTTACTAAAAAATTAAACGGTCTGTGTGATTTTTTATGTGGAGGCATATTTTGTTTCAATTTACATCCTCTGCTAAAATTTGAAACATTCATCTCATCGACAAATGGACAATACCAGTCGATTTGTCGTAGCTAAGAACCCTATTCTACATAATTTCAGTATTTTCTGAGAGAAAAAATATTTTTCGACAAATATGTACCTGAACTATATAGTATGGAAAATATTGCATTATTCGCAATTCTCCAAAAATACATTTTTGGCCCATCTTCCGCTCGATTAGATGAAATTTCGTCTCAAATCGATGGGTGACTTTGTTAATGTCCTAACTCTATTAATTTTTCAGTAATTATGGATATTTGATATCACCCCTCTTCATTCCATACTCTAAGTTTCAAGCACTCTACTTCTAAATAGCATCGTTGTAATGCACTCCTGATTTTTTCCTTCATAAGTCAGCTTCACTGAAAAATTAAACGAATGATCTCATTATTTTGGTCGGTGGGATTTTTTATATGAAGGCATTTCTTCTTCCGGTTTAAATCCTCCCATAAAATTTGAAACATTCAACTCATCGACCAATGGACAATACCAGTCGGTTTGTCGTACCAAAGAACCCCATTCCTCATAATTTCAGTATTTTCTGAGTGAAAAAATATTTTTCGACAAATATGTACCTGAAGTATGGAAAATATTGAATTATTCGCAATTCTCCAAAAATACATTTTTGGCCTATCTTCCGCTCGAAACATGCTCGATTAGATAAAATTTCGTCTTAAATCGATGGGTGACTTTGTTAATGTCCTAACTCTATTAATTTCTCAGTAATTATGGATATTTGATATCACCCCTCTTAATTCAATACTCTAAGTTTGACGCACTCTACTTCTAAATCGCATCGTTTTAGTGCTCTCCTGATTCTTCCCATCATAGATTGAACCTTTGTCAGTACTTTACTATAAAATTAAACGTATGATCTTATTATTTTGGTCTGTGTGATTTTTTATGTGGAGGCATCTTTTCTTTCAATTTACATCCTCTGCTAAAATTTGAAACATTCATCTCATCGTCAAATGGACAACACCAGTCAATTTGTCGTACCAAAGAACCCCATTCCTCATAATTTCAGTATTTTCTGAGTGAAAAAATATTTTTCGACAAATATGTACCTGAACTATAGTATGGAAAATATTGAATTATTCGCAATTCTCCAAAAATACATTTTTGGCCTATCTTCCGCTCGAAACATGCTCGATTAGATAAAATTTCGTCTTAAATCGATGGGTGACTTTGTTAATGTCCTAACTCTATTAATTTCTCAGTAATTATGGATATTTGATATCACCCCTCTTAATTCAATACTCTAAGTTTGACGCACTCTACTTCTAAATCGCATCGTTTTAGTGCTCTCCTGATTCTTCCCATCATAGATTGAACCTTTGTCTTTGATCTTATTATTTTGGTCTGTGTGATTTTTTACGTGGAGGCATCTTTTCTTTCAATTTACATCCTCTGCTAAAATTTGAAACATTCATCTCATCGTCAAATGGACAACACCAGTCAATTTGTCGTACCAAAGAACCACATAATTTTAAATATATTTCAATGATATTTTTAAAAACTAATTTATTTTCAATTCTAGCTGTTTGTTCAGCTTGATATTGGTGTCAAAAGATTGATAGGAGTTTGCTTGATGATATTGTGCTATTTAGACAGCTGTAGATTAACGTCTACTACCTCAAAAACGTATTTAATCAGTAAAATTTGCGCTCCCGCCATAATTTAATAAATAATTCAATGATATTTTTGAAACTGAATTTATTTTTAATCCATACATAAGTTTGACGCACTCTCTTTCTAAATCGCATCGCTTTAGTGCTCCCCTGATTCTTTCCATCATAGATTGAACCTTTGTCAGTACTTTACTGAAAAATTACACGAATGAACTTATTATTGTGGTCGGTGTGATTTTTTATATGAAGGCATCTTTTCTTTCAATTTAAATCCTCCCATAAAATTTGAATTATTCATCTCATCGTCAAATGGACAACACCAGTCGATTTGTCGTACCAAAGAACCACATAATTTTAAATATATTTCAATGATATTTTTGAAAACTAATTTTTTTTTCAATTCTCAGCTGTTTGTTCAGCTTGATATTGGTGTCAAAAGATTGATAGGAGTTTGCTTGATGATATTGTGCTATTTAGACAGCTGTAGATTAACGTCTACTACCTCAAAAACGTATTTAATCAGTAAAAATTGCGCTCCCGCCATAATTTAATAAATAATTCAATGATATTTTTGAAACTGAATTTATTTTTAATCCATACATAAGTTTGACGCACTCTCTTTCTAAATCCCATCGCTTTAGTGCTCCCCTGATTCTTTCCATCATAGATTGAACCTTTGTCAGTACTTTACTGAAAAATTACACGAATGAACTTATTATTGTGGTCGGTGTGATTTTTTATATGAAGGCATCTTTTCTTTCAATTTAAATCCTCCCATAAAATTTGAATTATTCATCTCATCGTCAAATGGACAACACCAGTCGATTTGTCGTACCAAAGAACCACATAATTTTAAATATATTTCAATAATATTTTTGAAAACTAATTTTTTTTTCAATTCTCAGCTGTTTGCTCAGTTTGATATTGGTGTCAAAAGATTTATAGAAGTTTGCTTGATAATATTCAGAGAGCTGTAGATTAACGTCTACTACCCCAAAAACGTATTTAAGCAGTAAAAATCGCGCTCCCGCCATAATTTTAAAAAAAATTCAATGATATTTTCGAAAATGAATTTATTTTTCAATCCATACATAAGTATGACGCACTCTCTTTCTAAATCGCATCGTTTTAGTGCTCTCCTGATTCTTCCCATCATAGATTGAACCTTTGTCAGTACTTTACTAAAAAATTACACGAATGAACTTATTATTTTGGTCTGTGTTTTTTTTTATATTTAGGCATCTTTTCTTTCAATTTAAATCCTCCCATAAAATTTGAATCATTCATCTCATCGACAAATGGACATCATCAGGCGATTTGTCGTACCAAAGAACCCCTTCCTCATAATTTCAGTATTTTCTGAGAGAAAAAATATTTTTCGACAAACATGTACCTGAACTATAGTATGGAAAATATTGCATTTTTCGCAATTCTTCAAAAATGCATTTTTGGCCTATCTCCCTCTCGAAAGATGCTCGATTAGATGAAATTTCGTCTCAAATCGATGGGTGACTTTGTTAATGTCCTAACTCTATTCATTTTTCAGTAATTATGGATATTTGATATGACCGCTCTTCATTCAATATTCTAAGTTTGAAGCACTCTACTTCTAAATAGCATCGTTGTAGTGCACTCCTGATTCTTTCCTTCATAAGTCAGTAATTTACTATAAAATTAAACGTATGATCTTATTATTTTGGTCTGTGTGATTTTTTATGTGGAGGCATCTTTTCTTTCAATTTACATCCTCTGCTTAAATTTGAAACATTCATTTCATCGTCAAATGGACAACACCAGTCGATTTGTCGTACCAAAGAACCACATAATTTTAAATATATTTCAATGATATTTTTGAAAACCAATTTTTTTTTCAATTCTCAGCTGTTTGTTTCACTTGATATTGGTGACAAAGGATTGATAGGAGTTTGATTGATGATATTGTGCTATTTAGACAGCGGTAGATTAACGTCTACTACCTCAAAAACGTATTTAATCAGTAAAAATCCCGCTACCACCATAATTTTAAAAATATTTCAATGATATTTTTGAAAACTAATTTTTTTTTCAATTCTCAGCTGTTTGCTCAGTTTGATATCTACTACCTCAAAAACGTATTTAATCAGTAAAAATCGCGCTCCCGCCATAATTTAAAAAATATTTCAATGATATTTTTGAAAACTAATTTTTTTTTCAATTCTCAGCAGTTTGCTTACCTTGATATTGGTGTCAAAAGATTGATAGGAGTTTGCTCGATGATATTCTGGTATTCAGACAGCTGTAGATTAACGTCTACTACCTCAAAAACGTATTTAATCAGTAAAAATCGCGCTCACGCCATAATTTAAAAAATAATTCAATGATATTTTCGAAAATGAATTTATTTTTCAATCCATACATGAGTTTGACGCACTCTCTTTCTAAATCGCACCGCTTTAGTGCTCTCCTGATTCTTTCCATCATAGACTGAACATTGGTCAGTACTTTACTAAAAAATTATACGAATGAACTTATTATTATCCATTATTTTGGTCTGTTCGATTTTTTATATGAAGGCATGTTTTCTTCTAACTTAAATGCTCTCCTAATATTTGAACCATTCATCTCATCAAAAAATTGACAACACCAGTCGATTTGTCGTATCAAAGAACCCCTATCCTCATAATTTCAGTATTTTTTGAGAGGAAAAAAATTTTTCGTCAAATATGTAGCTTGACTATATATAGTAAGGAAAATATCGCATTTTTCGCAATTTTCCAAAAATATATTTTTGGCCTATCATCCTCTCGATAGATGTCTGATTAGATGAGATCTCATCTAAATTCGATGGGTGACTTTGTTATTGCCCTAACTCTATCAATTTTTGAATAACTATCGATACTTGATTTTACCCTCTTCATTGGATACTCCAAGTTATACGCACTCTACTTCTGAATCGCATCAGTGAAGTGCACTCCTGATTTTTTATCAAAGATTAGACTTTTGACGAAACTTTCTCAGAAAAGTGAATGAATATTTCCATTATTTTGGCCTGTACGATTTTTTATATGATAGCAAGTTTTCTTTTAACTTAAATGCTCTCCTAATAAATGAACCATTTATCTCATCGGAAAATGGACAACACCAGTCGATTTGTCGTATCAGAGAACCCCTATTCTCATAATTTCAGTATTTTTTGAGAGGAAAAATATTTTTCGTCAAATATGTAGCTGGACTATAGTAAGGAAAATATTGCATTTTTCGCAATTCTCCTAAAATATATTTTTGGCCTATCATCCTCTCGAAACATGTCCGATTAGATTAAGCTCCATCTAAAATCGATGGGTGACTTTGTTAATGCCATAACTCTATCAATTTTTGAATAACTATCGATACTTGATTTTACCCTCTTCATTGGACACTCCAAGTTTGACGCACTCTACTTCTGAATCTCATCATTGTAGTGCACTCCTGATTTTTTATCAAAGATTAGACCTTTGACGATACTTTCTCAAAAAATTGAATGAATATTTCCATTATTTTGGTCTGTTCGATTTTTTATATGAAGGCATGTTTTCTTTTAACTTAAATGCTCTCCTAATATTTGAACCATTTATCTCATCCAAAAATGGACAACATCAGTCGATTTGTCGTATCATGGAACCCCTATTCTCATAATTTGAGTATTTTTTGACGGGAAAAATATTTTTCGTCAAATATGTAGCTGGACTATAGTAAGGAAAATATTGCATTTTTCGCAATTCTCCAAAAATAAATTTTTGGCCAATCGTCATCTCGAAACATGTCCGATTGGATGAAGCTTCATCTAAAATCGATGGGTGACATTGTTAATGCCATAACTCTATCAATTTTTGAATAACTATCGATACTTGATTTTACCCTCTTCATTGGATACTCCAAGATTCACGCACTCTACTTCTGAATCGCATCATTGTGGTGCACACCTGATTTTTTATTAAAGATTAGACCTTTGACGATACTTTCTCAAAAAATTGAATGAATATTTCCATTATTTTGGCCTGTACGATTTTTTATATGAATGCATGTTTTCTTTTAACTTAAATGCTCTCCTTATATTTGAAACAATTATTTTATCCAAAAATGGACAACACCAGTCGATTTGTCGTATCATAGAACCCCATTCCTCATAATTTCAGTATTTTCTGAGAGAAAAAATATTTTTCGACAAATATGTACCTGATCTATAGTATGGAAAATTATCCAAAAATGCATTTTTGGCCTATCTTCCGCTCGGAACATGCTCGATTAGATGAAATTTCGTCTTAAATCGATGGGTGACTTTGTTAATGTCCTAACTCTATTAATTTCTCAGTAATTATGGATATTTTATATCACCCCTCTTCATTCCATACTCTAAGTTTGAAGCACTCTACTTCTAAATCGCATCGTTTAAGTGCTCTTCTGATTCTTCCCATCATAGATTGAACCTTTTCCAGTACTTTACTAAAAAATTACACGAATGAACTTATTATTTTCGTCGGTGTGCTTTTTTATATGAAGGCATCTTTTCTTTCAATTTAAATCCTCCCATAAAATTTGAATCATTCATCTCATCGACAAATGGACATCATCAGGCGATTTGTCGTACCAAAGGACCCCATTCCTCATAATTTCAGTATTTTCTGTGAGAAAAAATATTTGTCGACAAATATGTACCTGAACTATAGTATGGAAAATATTGCATTATTCGCAATTCTCCAAAAATACATTTTTGGCCTATTTTCCGCTCGAAACATGCTAGATTAGATGAAATTTCGTCCTTAATCGATGGGTGACTTTGTTAATGTCCTAACTCTAATAATTTCTCAGTAATTATGGATATTTGATATCACCCCAGTTCATTCCATACTCTAGGTTTGAAGCACTGTACTTCTTAATAACATCGTTGTAGTGCACTCCTGATTCTTTTCTTCATAAGTCAGTACTTTACTATAAAATTAAACGTATGATCTTATTATTTTGGTCTGTGTGATTTTTTATGTGGAGGCATCTCTTCTATCAATTTACATCCTCTGCTAAAATTTGAAAATTTCATCTCATCCCGCCATAATTTTAAATATATTTCAATGATATTTTTGAAAACTATTTTTTTTTTCAATTCTCTGCTGTTTGTTTAGCTTGATATTGGTGACAAAAGATTGATAGGAGTTTGATTGATGATATTGTGCTATTCAGACATCTGTAGATTAACATCTACTACCTCAAAAACGTATTTAATCAGTAAAAATCGCGCTCCCGCCATAATTTAAAAAAATATTTCAATGATATTTTTGAAAACTAATTTTTTTTTCAATTCTCAGCTGTTTGCTCAGCTTGATATTGGTGTCAAAAGATTGATAGGAGTTTGCTCGATGATATACTGCTATTCAGACATCTGTAGATTAACGTCTACTACCTCAAAAACGTATTTAATCAGTAAAAATCGCGCTCCCGCCATAATTTAAAAAATAATTCAATGATATTTTCGAAAATGAATTTATTTTTCAATCCATACATAAGTATGACGCACTCTCTTTCTAAATCGTATCGCTTTAGTGCTCTCCTGATTCTTTCCATCAAAGATTGAACCTTTGTCAGTACTTTACTAAAAAATTACACGAATGAACTTATTAATGTGGCGGTGTGATTTTTTATATGAAGGCACCTTTTCTTTCAATTTAAATCCTCCCATAAAATTTTAATCATACATCTCATCGACAAACGGACATCACCAGTGGATTTGTCGTACCAGAGAACCCCATTCCTCATATTTCAGTATTTTCTGAGAGAAAAAATATTTTTCGACCGATATGTACCTATAGTATGGAAAATATTGCATTATTCGCAATTCTCCAAAAATACATTTTTGGCCTATCTTCCGCTCGAAACATGCTCGATTAGATGAAATTTCGTCTTAAATCGATGGGCGACTTTGTTAATGTCCTAACTCTATTAATTTCTCAGTAATTATGGATATTTGATATCACCCCTCTTCATTCCATACTCTAAGTTTGACGCACTCTACTTCTAAATCGCATCGTTTTAGTGCTCTCCTGATTCTTCCCATCATAGATTGAACCTTTGTCAGTACTTTACTGAAAAAATAAACGTATGATCTTATTATTTTGGTCTGTGTGATTTTTTATGTGGAGGCATCTTTTCTTTCAATTTACATCCTCTGCTAAAATTTGAAACATTCATCTCATCGTCAAATGGACAACACCAGTCGATTTGTCGTACCAAAGAACCACATAATTTTAAAAATATTTCAATGATATTTTTGAAAACTAATTTTTTTTTTCAATTCTCAGCTGTTTGGTCAGCTTGATATTG
This sequence comes from Galeruca laticollis, assembly GCA_963921935.1. Lineage (NCBI taxonomy): Eukaryota > Metazoa > Arthropoda > Insecta > Coleoptera > Chrysomelidae > Galeruca > Galeruca laticollis. The sequence continues at coordinate 64,730,688 of OY998185.1, read as the reverse complement.
GTGTCAAAAGATTGATAGGGGTTTGCTTGATGATATTGTGCTATTCAGACAGCTGTAGATTAACGTCTACTACCTCAAAAACGTATTTAATCAGTAAAAATTCATCTCATCGACAAATGGACATCATCAGGCGATTTGTCGTACCAAAGAACCCCTTTCCTCATAATTTCACTATTTTCTGAGAGAAAAAATATTTGTCGACAAATATGTACCTGAACTATACCTATAGTATGGAAAATATTGCATTATTCGCAATTCTCCAAAAATAGATTTTTGGCCTATCTTCCGCTCGAAACATGCTCGATTAGATGAAATTTCGTCTCAAATCGATGGGTGACTTTGTTAATGTCCTAACTCTATTCATTTTTCAGTAATTATGGATATTTGATATCACCCCTCTTCATTCCTACTCTAAGTTTGAAACACTCTACTTCTTAATAGCATCGTTGTAGTGCACACACATCCTCTACTAAAATTTGAAACATTCATCTCATCGTCAAATGGACAACACCAGTCGATTTGTCGTACCAAAGAGCCACATAATTTTAAATATATTTCAATGATATTTTTGAAAACTAATTTTTTTTTCAATTCTCAGCTGTTTGCTCAGTTTGATAGTGGTGTCAAAAGATTTATAGAAGTTTGCTTGATAATATTCTAGTATTCAGAGAGCTGTAGATTAACGTCTACTACCCCAAAAACGTATTTAATCAGTAAAAATCGCGCTCCCGCCATAATTTTAAAAATATTTCAATGATATTTTTGAAAACTATTTTTTTTTCAATTCTCAGCACTTTGCTTAGCTTGATAATGGCGTCAAAAGATTGATAGGAGTTTGCTCGATGATATTCTGCTATTCAGACAGCTGTAGATTAACGTCTACTACCTCAAAAACGTATTTAATCAGTAGAAATCGCGCTCCCGCCTTAATTTAAAAAATAATTCAATGATATTTTTGAAAACTAATTTTTTTTTCAATTCTCAGCTGTTTGCTCAGTTTGATAGTGGTGTCAAAAGATTTATAGAAGTTTGCTTGATAATATTCTAGTATTCAGAGAGCTGTAGATTAACGTCTACTACCCCAAAAACGTATTTAATCAGTAAAAATCGCGCTCCCGCCGTAATTTAAAAAATATTTCAATGATATTTTTGAAAACTAATTTTTTTTTCAATTCTCAGCTGTTTGCTCAGTTTGATAGTGGTGTCAAAAGATTTATAGAAGTTTGCTTGATAATATTCTAGTATTCAGAGAGCTGTAGATTAACGTCTACTACCCCAAAAACGTATTTAATCAGTGAAAATCGCGCTCCCGCCATAATTTCAATGATATTTTTGAAAACTAATTTTTTTTTCAATTCTCAGCTGTTTGCTCAGTTTGATAGTGGTGTCAAAAGATTTATAGAAGTTTGCTTGATAATATTCTAGTATTCAGAGAGCTGTAGATTAACGTCTACTACCCCAAAAACGTATTTAATCAGTGAAAATCGCGCTCCCGCCATAATTTCAATGATATTTTTGAAAACTAATTTTTTTTTCAATTCTCAGCTGTTTGCTCAGTTTGATAGTGGTGTCAAAAGATTTATAGAAGTTTGCTTGATAATATTCTTGTATTCAGAGAGCTGTAGATTAACGTCTAAGAGCTGTAGATTAACGTCTACTACTTCAAAAACGTATTTAATCAGTAAAAATCGCGCTCCCGCCATAATTTAAAAAATATTTCAATGATATTTTTGAAAACTAATTTTTTTTTCAATTCTCAGCTGTTTGCCCAGCTTGATATTGGTGTCAAAAGATTGATAGGAGTTTGCTCGATGATATACTGCTATTCAGAGAGCTGTAGATTAACGTCTACTACCCCAAAAACGTATTTAATCAGTAAAAATCGCGCTCCCGCCGTAATTTAAAAAATATTTCAATGATATTTTTGAAAACTAATTTTTTTTTCAATTCTCAGCTGTTTGCTCAGTTTGATAGTGGTGTCAAAAGATTTATAGAAGTTTGCTTGATAATATTCTAGTATTCAGAGAGCTGTAGATTAACGTCTACTACCCCAAAAACGTATTTAATCAGTGAAAATCGCGCTCCCGCCATAATTTCAATGATATTTTTGAAAACTAATTTTTTTTTCAATTCTCAGCTGTTTGCTCAGTTTGATAGTGGTGTCAAAAGATTTATAGAAGTTTGCTTGATAATATTCTAGTATTCAGAGAGCTGTAGATTAACGTCTACTACCCCAAAAACGTATTTAATCAGTGAAAATCGCGCTCCCGCCATAATTTCAATGATATTTTTGAAAACTAATTTTTTTTTCAATTCTCAGCTGTTTGCTCAGTTTGATAGTGGTGTCAAAAGATTTATAGAAGTTTGCTTGATAATATTCTTGTATTCAGAGAGCTGTAGATTAACGTCTAAGAGCTGTAGATTAACGTCTACTACTTCAAAAACGTATTTAATCAGTAAAAATCGCGCTCCCGCCATAATTTAAAAAATATTTCAATGATATTTTTGAAAACTAATTTTTTTTTCAATTCTCAGCTGTTTGCCCAGCTTGATATTGGTGTCAAAAGATTGATAGGAGTTTGCTCGATGATATACTGCTATTCAGACATCTGTAGATTAACGTCTACTACCTCAAAAACGTATTTAATCAGTAAAAATCGCGCTCCCGCCATAATTTAAAAAATAATTCAATGATATTTTCGAAAACTAATTTTTTTTCAATTCTCAGCTGTTTGCTCAGTTTGATAGTGGTGTCAAAAGATTAATAGAAGTTTGCTTGATAATATTCTAGTATTCAGACAGCTGTAGATTAACGTCTACTACTTCAAAAACGTATTTAATCAGTAAAAATCGCGCTCCCGCCAAAATTTTTGGCCTATCATCCTCTCGAAAGATGTCCGATTAGATGAAACCTCATCTAAATTCGATGGGTGACTTTGTTATTGCCCTAACTCTATCAATTTTTGAATAACTATCGATACTTGATTTTACCCTCTTCATTGGATACTCCAAGTTATACGCACTCTACTTCTGAATCGCATCAGTGAAGTGCACTCCTGATTTTTTATCAAAGATTAGACTTTTGACGAAACTTTCTCAGAAAAGTGAATGAATATTTCCATTATTTTGGCCTGTACGATTTTTTATATGATAGCATGTTTTCTTTTAACTTAAATGCTCTCCTAATAAATGAACCATTTATCTCATCGAAAAATGGACAACACCAGTCGATTTGTCGTATCAAAGAACCCCTATTCTCATAATTTCAGTATTTTTTGAGAGGAAAAATATTTTTCGTCAAATATGTAGCTGGACTATAGTAAGGAAAATATTGCATTTTTCGCAATTCTCCTAAAATATATTTTTGGCCTATCATCCTCTCGAAACATGTCCGATTAGATTAAGCTCCATCTTAAATCGATGGGTGACTTTGTTAATGCCATAACTCTATCAATTTTTGAATAACTATCGATACTTGATTTTACCCTCTTCATTGGACACTCCAAGTTTGACGCACGCTACTTCTGAATCTCATCATTGTAGTGCACTCCTGATTTTTTATCAAAGATTAGACCTTTGACGATACTTTCTCAAAAAATTGAATGAATATTTCCATTATTTTGGTCTGTTCGATTTTTTATATGAAGGCATGTTTTCTTTTAACTTAAATGCTCTCCTTATATTTGAAAAAAATTATCTCATCCAAAAATGGAAAACACCAGTCGATTTGTCGTATCAAAGAACCCCTATTCTCATAATTTGAGTATTTTTTGACGAGAAAAATATTTTTCGTCAAATATGTAGCTGGACTATATATAGTAAGGAAAATATTGCATTTTTCGCAATTCTCCAAAAATAAATTTTTGGCCTATCGTCATCTCGAAACATGTCCGATTGGATGAAGCTTCATCTAAAATCGATGGGTTACATTGTTAATGCCATAACTCTATCAATTTTTGAATAACTATCGATACTTGATTTTACCCTCTTCATTGGATACTCCAAGTTTGACGCACTCTACTTCTGAATCGCATCATTGTAGTGCACTCCTGATTTTTTATCAAAGATTAGACCTTTGACGATACCTTCTCAAAAAATTGAATGTTTAATTTTATAGTAAATTACTGACTTATGAAGAAAAGAATCAGGAGTGCACTACAACGATGCTATTTAGAAGTAGAGTGCTTCAAACTTAGAATATTGAATGAAGAGCGGTCATATCAAATATCCATAATTACTGAAAAATGAATAGAGTTAGGACATTAACAAAGTCACCCATCGATTTGAGACGAAATTTCATCTAATCGAGCATCTTTCGAGAGGGAGATAGGCCAAAAATGCATTTTTGAAGAATTGCGAAAAATGCAATATTTTCCATACTATAGTTCAGGTACATGTTTGTCGAAAAATATTTTTTCTCTCAGAAAATACTGAAATTATGAGGAAGGGGTTCTTTGGTACGACAAATCGCCTGATGTCCATTTGTCGATGAGATGAATGATTCAAATTTTATGGGAGGATTTGAATTGAAAGGAAAGATGCCTAAATATAAAAAAAAACACAGACCAAAATAATAAGTTCATTCGTGTAATTTTTTAGTAAAGTACTGACAAAGGTTCAATCTATGATGGGAAGAATCAGGAGAGCACTAAAACGATGCGATTTAGAAGTAGAGTGCGTCAAACTTAGAGTATGGAATGAAGAGGGGTGATATCAAATATCCATAATTACTGAGAAATTAATAGAGTTAGGACATTAACAAAGTCACCCATCGATTTAAGACGAAATTTCATCTAATCGAGCATGTTTCGAGCGGAACATAGGCCAAAAATGTATTTTTGGAGAATTGCGAATAATGCAATATTTTCCATACTATAGTTCAGGTACATATTTGTCGACAAATATTTTTTCTTTCAGAAAATACTGAAATTATGAGGAATGGGGTTCTTTGATACGACAAATCGCCTGATGATGTCTATTTGTCGATGAGATGAATAATTCAAATTTTATGGGAGGATTTAAATTGAAAGAAAAGATGCCTTCATATAAAAAATCACACCGACCACAATAATAAGTTCATTCGTGTAATTTTTCAGTAAAGTACTGACAAAGGTTCAATCTATGATGGGAAGAATCAGGAGAGCACTAAAACGATGCGATTTAGAAGTAGAGTGCGTCAAACTTAGAGTATGGAATGAAGAGGGGTGATATCAAATATCCATAATAACTGAGAAATTAATAGAGTTAGGACATTAACAAAGTCACCCATCGATTTAAGACGAAATTTCATCTAATCGAGCATGTTTCGAGCGGAAGATAGGCCAAAAATGTATTTTTGGAGAATTGCGAATAATGCAATATTTTCCATACTATAGTGCAGGTACATATTTGTCGACAAATACTTTTTCTCTCAGAAAATACTGAAATTATGAGGAATGGGGTTCTTTGGTACGACAAATCACCTGATGATGAATGATTCAAATTTTATGGGAGGATTTAAATTGAAAGAAAAGATGCCTTCATATAAAAAATCACACCGACCAAAATAATAAGTTCATTCGTGTAATTTTTTAGTAAAGTACTGACAAAGGTTCAATCTATGATGGAAAGAATCAGGGGAGCACTAAAGCGATGTGATTTAGAAAGAGAGTGCGTCAAACTTATGTATGGATTAAAAATAAATTCAGTTTCAAAAATATCATTGAATTATTTATTAAATTATGGCGGGAGCGCAATTTTTACTGATTAAATACGTTTTTGAGGTAGTAGACGTTAATCTACAGCTGTCTAAATAGCACAATATCATCGAGCAAACTCCTATCAATCTTTTGACACCAATATCAAGCTGAACAAACAGCTGAGAATTGAAAAAAAAATTAGTTTTCAAAAATATCATTGAAATATTTTTAAAATAATGTTGGTAGCGCGATTTTTCTGATTAAATACGTTTTTGAGGTAGTAGGCGATAATCTTCAGCTGTCTGAATAGCAGAATATCATCAACGAAACTCTAATCCTTCTCTTAACACCAATATCAAGCTGAAAAAACAGCTAGAATTGAAAAAAAATTAGTTTTCAAAAATATCATTGAAATATATTTAAAATTATGTGGTTCTTTGGTACGACAAATTGACTGGTGTCAAATGGACAACATTTGACGATGAGATGAATGTTTCAAATTTTAGCAGAGGATGTAAATTGAAAGAAAAGATGCCTCCACATAAAAAATCACACAGACCAAAATAATAAGATCATACGTTTAATTTTTTAGTAAAGTACTGACAAAGGTTCAATCTATGATGGGAAGAATCAGGAGAGCACTAAAACGATGCGATTTAGGAGTAGAGTGCGTCAAACTTAGAGTATTGAATTAAGAGGGGTGATATCAAATATCCATAATTACTGAGAAATTAATAGAGTTAGGACATTAACAAAGTCACCCATCGATTTAAGACGAAATTTTATCTAATCGATCATGTTTCGAGTGGAAGATAGGCCAAAAATATATTTTTGGAGAATTGCGAAAAATGCGATATTTCCCTTACTATAGTCCAGCTACATATTTGACGAAAAATATTTTTCCTCTCAAAATATACTGAAATTATGAGAATAGGGGTTCTATGATACGACAAATCGACTGCTGTTGTCCATTTTTGGATAAGATAATTGTTTCAAATATTAGGAGAGCATTTAAGAAAACATGCCTTCATATAAAAAATCGAACAGACCAAAATAATGGATATATTCATTCAGTTTTTTGAGAAAGCTGCGTCAAAGGTCTAATCTTTGATAAAAATCAGGAGTGCACTTCAATGATGCGATTCAGAAGTAGAGTGCGTCAAACTTGGAGTATCCAATGAAGAGGGTAAAATCTAGTATCGATAGTTATTCAAAAATTGATTGAGTTATGGCATTAACAAAGTCACCCATCGATTTTAGATGAAGCTTCATCTAATCGGACATGTTTCGAGAGGATGATAGGCCAAAAATTTATTTTTGGAGAATTGCGAAAAATGCAATATTTTCCTTACTACATATTTGACGAAAAAAATTTTTCCTGTCAAAAAATACTGAAATGATGGGAATAGGGGTTCTTTGATACGACAAATCGACTGGTGTTGTCCATTTTTGAATGAGATAATTTTTTCAAATATAAGGAGAGCATTTAAGTTAAAAGAAAACATGCCTTCATATAAAAAATCGAACAGACCAAAATAATGGAAATATACATTCAATTTTTTGAGAAAGTATCGTCAAAGGTCTAATCTTTGATAAAAAATTAGGAGTGCACTACAATGATGCGATTCAGAAGTAGAGTGCGTCAAACTTGGAGTATCCAATGAAGAGGGTAAAATCTAGTATCGATAGTTATTCAAAAATTGATAGAGTTATGGCATTAACAAAGTCACCCTTCGATTTTAGATGAAGCTTCATCTAATCGGACATGTTTCGAGAGGATGATAGGCCAAAAATATATTTTTGGAGAATTGCGAAAAATGCAATATTTTCCAGCTACATATTTGACGAAAAATATTTTTCCTCTCAAAAAATACTGAAATCATGAGAATAGGGGTTCTATGATACGACAAATCGACTGGTGTTGTCCATTTTTCGATGAGATGAATGGTTCAAATATTAGGAGAGCATTTAAGTTAATAGAAAACATGCCTTCATATAAAAAATCGAACAGACCAAAATAATGGATATATTCATTCAGTTTTTTGAGAAAGCTTCGTTTAAGGTCTAATCTTTGATAAAAAATCAGGAGTGCACTTCAATGATGCGATTCAGAAGTAGAGTGCGTCAAACTTGGAGTATCCAATGAAGAGGCTAAAATCTAGTATCGACAGTTATTCAAAAATTGATAGAGTTATGACATTAACAAAGTCACCCTTCGATTCTAGATGAAGCTTCATCTAATCGGACATGTTTCGAGAGGATGATAGGCCAAAAATATATTTTTGGAGAATTGCGAAAAATGCGATCTTTTCCTTACTATAGTCCAGCTACGTTTTTGAGGCAGTAGACGTTAATTTACCGCTGTCTAAATAGCACAATATCATCAAGCAAACTCCTATTAATCTTTTGACACCAATATCAAGCTGAACAAACAGCTGATAATTGAAAAAAAAATTAGTTTTCAAAAATATCATTGAAATATTTATAAAATTATGGCGGGAGCGCGATTTTTACAGATTAAATACGTTTTTGAGGTAGTTGACGTTAATCTACCGCTGTCTAAATAGCACAATATCATCAAGCAAACTCCTATCAATCTTTTGTCACCAATATCAAGCCGAACAAACAGCTGAGAATTGAAAAAAAAATTAGTTTTCAAAAATATTATAGAAATATTTTTAAAATTATGTTGGTAGCGCGATTTTTACTGATTAAATACGTTTTTGAGGTAGTAGGCGATAATTTTCAGCTGTCTGAATAGCAGAATATCATCAACGAAACTCCAATCCTTCTCTTAACACCAATATCAAGCTGAAAAAACAGCTAGAATTGAAAAAAAAAATAGTTTTCAAAAATATCATTGAAATATATTTAAAATTATGTGGTTCTTTGATACGACAAATCGACTGGTGTTGTCCATTTGACGATGAGATGAATGTTTCAAATTTTAGCAGAGGATGTAAGTTGAAAGAAAATATGCCTCCACATAAAAAATCACACAGACCAAAATAATAAGATCATACGTTTAATTTTTTAGTTAAGTACTGACTTATGAAGAAAAGAATCAGGAGTGCACTACAACGATGCTATTTAGAAGTAGAGTGCTTCAAACTTAGAGTATGGAATGAAGAGGGGTGATATCAAATACCCATAATTACTGAAAAATGAATAGAGTTAGGATATTAACAAAGTCGCCCATCGATTTAAGACGAAATTTCATCTAATCGAGCATGTTTCGAGCGGAAGATAGGCCAAAAATGTATTTTTGGAGAATTGCGAATAATGCAATATTTTCCATACTATAGTTCAGGTACATATTTGTCGAAAAATATTTTTTCTCTCAGAAAATACTGAAATTATGAGGAATGGGGTTCTTTGGTACGACAACTCGACTGGTGTCGTCCATTTGTCGATGAGATGAATGTTTCAAATTTTAGCAGAGGATCTAAATTGAAAGAAAAGATGGCGTCATATAAAAAATCGCGCACACCAAAATAATGAGATCATTCATTTAATTTTCTAGTAAAGTACAGACATAGGTTAAACCTATGAAGAAAAAAATCAGGAGGGCACCACAACGATGCGATTCAGAAGTAGAGTGCGTCAAACTATATTAAATAATGAATACGAAAGGCTGATTTGGACCGTGAACAAAAGAATTAACTTAGATAATCATAATTAAATAGAAAGATTCATCTTATTTCATAATAAATAATGCAATTACTTGTATCTACACACTTTAATTATTTTTAAATTATTATTAACTAGTATCGCCTTCTATTGCAGTGAAGCCAGACTAACCTAGGTTAAAGTATAAATAGTATACCTATCTAAGGAACGAATACAACAAGCTGATTTGGCCATGAACAAAAGAATTAACATAGATAATTATAATTGGATACGAAGTTTATTTTATTTCTCAAGAAATATGGCATTTACATGTATCTACACAATCTAATTATATTAAATAGTTTCGCCATCTATTGCGAAGAAGTCAGACTAATATTGTATAAATAATAATTACTATACCTATGTTAAACAATTAATACGGAAAGCTGTACTGGACCATGTATAAAAGAACAAACTAGGTTAATTTCAATGGAATACAAAGGTTTATTCCAGTTCCTTAGAAATATCGCTTTAACTTGCTTCTACAAAATCTTATTAAATTAAAATTATTATTAACATGTTTCGCCATCTATTGTAGACTACGACAGACAAAGAATAATTTTTATATCTATATTAGGAACGAATACGAAAAGCTGATTTGGACCATGACTAAAGAAATTATCTCAGATAATCAGTAATAAATACGAAAGTGTATTTAATCAAATGAGACATATTGCATTAACTTGCTTCTACAAAATTTAACAAACTTGAAATTATTGTTAACGCCCTCTATCGCATAATAGCCAGACTAATATTAAACAAAGAATAATTGTGTTAGTTAGCAAGTAAATGCTATATTTCTCATTAAATAGAATACATCTCCGTATTTAGTTATCATTGTCCGAGTCGATTCTCTTGTTCATGATCCAAAACAGATTTTTGTATTCGTTCCTAACATAGGTATAATAATTATCCATTATTCTATATTAATCTGGCTTCTCTGCAATAGATGGCGAGACTTAATAATAATAAATTTATTGTAATGAGATTGTGTAGAAACAAGTAAATCCAACATTTCTTATGGAATAAAGTAAACCTTTTCATTCCATGGAAATTAACTCAGTTAGTTAATTTGTTCAGGGTCTTACATAACTTTTCGTATTCATTGTTTACCATTGGTATTATAATTATTCTTTCTACAAAATTAGTCTGGCTGCTCTGTAATAGATGGCGATACATGTTTATAATAATTTCAATTTCATTAAATTGTGTAGAAGCAAGTAGCTGCAATAGCTCTCTTGAAATAAATAGGCCTTGGTATTTAATTTTGATTATCTTAGTTACTTTTCTTGTCTATGATCCAATACAGATTTCTGTATTCTTTCTTAACATAGGTATAATAATTATTCATTATGCATTATTAATCTAGCCCCTCTGCAATAGATGGCGAAACCAGATAATAATAATCATAATGTTATTAGATTGTGTAGATACAGGGAAAAGCAACATTTCTTGTACATCATCGTATTCATACGAAATCAACACAGCTAATTCTTTTGTTCAAGTTCCAATACAGCTTTTCGTATTCGTTGTTTAGCATAGGTAAAACAATTATTTTCTTGAATAGTAGTCTGGGTTCTCTGCAAAGATGGCGAAAGTAGATAATAATAATTTTAATGTAATTAGAATGTGTAGATACAAGTGAATGCAATATTTCTTTTCAACTAAATTTACCTTCGTATTCAATTAGAATAAACCCAGCTAATTCTCTTGTTCATGGTCCAATACAGCTTTTCGTATTCGTTGTTTAGCATAGGTAAAATAATTATTAAAACTTGTTTATTAGTCTGGCTTCTCTGCAATAGATGGCGATACTAGTTAATAACAATATTAATTTAAATAGTTTGTGTAGATGCAAGTAAATGAAGTATTCCTCCCCTAATTTATGAGTATTTCTGCATTTTTTGACAGCAAAAATGGTTTTCGACAAATATGTATCTGAACTATAGCATGGAAAATATTGCATTTTTCGCAATTCTCCAAAAAATATTTAAATTATTTTATTTCATGAGAATCATTGCATTTACTTGCTTCTACACGATATAATTAAATTGAAGTTATTAATAACTAACTCTATTGCAGAGCAGCCATACTAATATTGTAGGAAGAATCAATTTTTGAATAACTATCGATACTTGATTTAACCCTCTTCATTGGATACTCCAAGTTATACGCACTGTACTTCTGAATCGCATCATTGTAGTGCACACCTGATTTTTTATCAAAGATTAGACTTTTGACGAAACTTTCTCAGAAAAGTGAATGAATATATCCATTATTTTGGTCTGTTCGATTTTTTATATGAAGGCATTCATCCATCGAAAAATGGACAACACCAGTCGATTTGTCGTATCAAAGAACCCCTATTCTCATAATTTCAGTATTTTTTGACAAGAAAAATATTTTTCGTCAAATATGTAGCTGGACTATAGTAAGGAAAATATTGCATTTTTCGCAATTCTCCAAAAATAAATTTTTGGCCTATCATCATCTCGAAACATGTCCGATTAGATGAAGCTTCATATAAAATCGATGGGTGACTTTGTTTTTGCCATAACTCTATCAATTTTTGAATAACTATCGATACTTGATTTTACCCTCTTCATTGGATACTCCAATTTATACGCACTCTACTTCTGAATCGCATCATTGTAGTGCACTCATGATTTTTTATTAAAGATTAGACCTTTGACGATACTTTCTCAAAAAATTGAATCAATATTTCCATTATTTTGGTCCGTTCGATTTTTTATATGAAGGCATGTTTTCTTTTAACTTAAATGCTCTCCTAATATTTGAAACAATTATCTTATCCAAAAATGGACAACACCAGTCGATTTGTCGTATCAAAGAACCCCTTTTCTCATAATTTCAGTATTTTTTGAGAGGAAAAATATTTTTCGTCAAATATGTAGCTGGACTATAGTAAGGAAAATATTGCATTTTTCGCAATTCTCCAAAAATATATTTTTGGCCTATCATCCTCTCGAAACATGTCCGATTAGATAAAGCCACATCTATAATCGATGGGTGACTTTGTTAATGCCATAACTCTATCAATTTTTGAATAACTATCGATACTTGATTTTACCCTCTTCATTGGATACTCCAAGATTGACGCACTCTACTTCTGATTCGCATCAGTGAAGTGCACTCCTGATTTTTTATCAAAGATTAGACTTTTGACGATACTTTCTCAAAAAAGTGAATGAATATTTCCATTATTTTGGCCTGTACGATTTTTTATATGATAGCATGTGTTCTTTTAACTTAAATGCTCTCCTTATATTTGAAACAATTATCTCATCCAAAAATGGACAACATCAGTCGATTTGTCGTATCAGACAACCCCTATTCTCTTAATTTCAGTATTTTTTGAGAGGAAAAATATTTTTCGTCAAATATGTAGCTGGAAAATATTGCATTTTTCGCAATTCTCCAAAAATACATTTTTGGCCTATCATCCTCTCGAAACATGTCCGATTAGATAAAGCCACATCTATAATCGATGGGTGACTTTGTTAATGCCATAACTCTATCAATTTTTGAATAACTATCGATACTTGATTTTACCCTCTTCATTGGATACTCCAAGATTGACGCACTCTACTTCTGAATCGCATCAGTGAAGTGCACTCCTGATTTTTTATCAAAGATTAGACCTTTGACGATACTTTATCAGAAAATTGAATGAATATTTCCATTATTTTGGCCTGTACGATTTTTTATATGAAGGCATGTTTTCTTTTAACTTGAATGCTCTCCTTATATTTGAAACAATTATCTCATCCAAAAATGGACAACACCAGTCGATTTGTCGTATCATAGAACCCCTATTCTCATAATTTCAGTATTTTTTGAGAGGAAAAATATTTTTCGTCAAATATGTAGCTGGACTATAAAGGAAAATATTGCATTTTTCGCAATGCTCCAAAAATATATTTTTGGCCTATCATAATCTCGAAACATGTCCGATTAGATGAAGCCACATATAAAATCGATGGGTGACTTTGTTAATGCCCTAATTCTATCAATTTTTTGAATAACTATCGATACTTGATTTTACCCTCTTCATTGGATACTCCAAGTTATACGCACTCTACTTCTGACTCGCATCATTGTAGTGCACTCCTGATTTTTTATCAAAGATTAGACCTTTGACGATACTTTCTCAAAAAATTGAATGAATATTTCCATTATTTTGGTCTGTTCGATTTTTAATATGAAGGCGTGTTTTCTTCTAACTTAAATGCTCTCCTTATATTTGAAAAAATTATCTCATTCAAAAATGGACAACACCAGTCGATTTGTCGTATCAAAGAACCCCTATTCTCATAATTTCAGTATTTTTTGACAGGAAAAATATTTTTCGTCAAATATGTAGCTGGACTATAGTAAGGAAAATATTGCATTTTTCGCAATTCTCCAAAAATAAATTTTTGGCCTATCATCATCTCGAAACATGTCCGATTAGATGAAGCTTCATATAAAATCGATGGGTGACTTTGTTAATGCCATAACTCTATCAATTTTTGAATAACTATCGATACTTGATTTTACCCTCTTCATTGGATACTCCAAGATTGACGCACCCTACTTCTGAATCGCATCAGTGAAGTGCACTCCTGCTTTTTTATCAAAGATTAGACCTTTGACGATATTTTCTCAGAAAACTGAATGAATATTTCCATTATTTTGGCCTGTACGATTTTTTATATGAAGGCATGTTTTCTTATAACTTAAATGCTCTCCTTATATTTGAAACAATTATCTTATCCAAAAATGGACAACACAAGTCGATTTGTCGTATCATAGAACCCCTATTCTCATAATTTCAGTATTTTTTGAGAGGAAAAATTATTTTCGTCAAATATGTAGCTGGACTATACTAAGGAAAATATTGCATTTTTCGCAATACTCCAAAAATATATTTTTGGCCTATCATCCTCTCGAAAGATGTCCGATTAGATGAAGCCTCATCTAAAATCGATTGGTGACATTGTTAATGCCATAACTCTAAAAATTTTTGAATAACTATCGATACTTGATTTTACACTCTTCATTGGATACTCCAAGTTTGACGCACTCTTCTTCTGACTCGCATCATTGTAGTGCACTCCTGATTTTTTATCAAAGATTAGACCTTTGACGATACTTTCTCAAAAAATTGAATGAATATTTCCATTATTTTGGTCTGTTCGATTTATTATATGAAGGCGTGTTTTCTTTTATCTTAAATGCTGTCCTTATATTTGAAAAAATTATCTCATTCAAAAATGGACAACACCAGTCGATTTGTCGTATCAAAGAACCCCTATTCTCATATTTTCAGTATTCTTTGACAGGAAAAATATTTTTCGTCAAATATGTAGCTGGACTATAGTAAGGAAAATATTGCATTTTTCGCAATTCTCCAAAAATAAATATTTGGCCTATCATCATCTTGAAACATGTCCGATTAGATGAAGCTTCATCTAAAATCGATGGGTGACTTTGTTAATGCCATAACTCTATCAATTTTTGAATAACTATCGATACTTGATTTTACCCTCTTCATTGGATACTCCAAAATTGACGCACTCTACTTCTGAATCGCATCAGTGAAGTGCACTCATGATTTTTTATCAAAGATTAGACTTTTGACTAAACTTTCTCAGAAAAGTGAATGAATATTTCCATTATTTTGGCCTGTACGATTTTTTATATGAAGGCATGTTTCCTTTTAACTTGAATGCTCTCCCAATATTTGAACCATTTATCTCATCGAAAGATGGACAACACCAGTCGACTTGTCGTATCAAAGAACCCCTATTCTCATAATTTCAGTATTTTTTGAGAGGAAAAATATTTTTCGTCAAATATGTAGCTGGACTATAGGGAAAATATTGCATTTTTCGCAATTCTCCAAAAATATATTTTTGGACTATCATCCTCTCGAAACATGTCCGATAAGATGAAGCTTCATCTAAAATCGATGGCTGACTTTGTTAATGCCATAACTCTATCAATTTTTGAATAACTATCGATACTAGATTTTACACTCTTCATTGGATACTCCAAGTTTGACGCACCCTACTTCTGAATCGCATCATTGAAGTGCATTCCTGATTTTTTATCAAAGATTAGACCTTTGACGGAACTTTCTCAAAAAATTGAATGAATATTTCCATTATTTTGGCCTGTACAATTTTTTATATGAAGGCATGTTTCCTTTTAACTTGAATGCTCTCCTAATATTTGAACCATTTATCTCATCGAAAAATGGACAACACCAGTCGATTTGTCGTATCAAAGAACCCCTATTCTCTTAATTTCAGTATTTTTTGAGAGGAAAAATATTTTTCGTCAAATATGTAGCTGGAAAATATTGCATTTTTCGCAATTCTCCAAAAATACATTTTTGGCCTATCATCCTCTCGAAACATGTCCGATTAGATAAAGCCACATCTATAATCGATGGGTGACTTTGTTAATGCCATAACTCTATCAATTTTTGAATAACTATCGATACTTGATTTTACCCTCTTCATTGGATACTCCAAGATTGACGCACTCTACTTCTGAATCGCATCAGTGAAGTGCACTCCTGATTTTTTATCAAAGATTAGACCTTTGACGATACTTTCTCAGAAAATTGAATGAATATTTCCATTATTTTGGCCTGTACGATTTTTTATATGAAGGCATGTTTTCTTTTAACTTGAATGCTCTCCTTAAATTTGAAACAATTATCTCATCCAAAAATGTACAACACCAGTCGATTTGCCGTATCATAGAACCCCTATTCTCATAATTTCAGTATTTTTTGAGAGGAAAAATATTTTTCGTCAAATAGCTGGATCAAGTAGCTGGACTATAAAGGAAAATATTGCATTTTTCGCAATGCTCCAAAAATATATTTTTGGCCTATCATCATCTCGAAACATGTCCGATTAGATGAAGCCACATCTAAAATCGATGGGTGACTTTGTTAATGCCCTAATTCTATCAATTTTTTGAATAACTATCGATACTTGATTTTACCCTCTTCATTGGATACTCCAAGTTATACGCACTGTACTTCTGAATCGCATCATTGTAGTGCACACCTGATTTTTTATCAAAGATTAGACTTTTGACGAAACTTTCTCAGAAAAGTGAATGAATATATCCATTATTTTGGTCTGTTCGATTTTTTATATGAAGGCATGTTTTCTATTAATTTGAATGCTCCCCTAATATTTGAACCATTCATCTCATCGAAAAATGGACAACACCAGTCGATTTGTCGTATCATAGAACCCCTATTCTCATGATTTCAGTATTTTTTGAGAGGAAAAATATTTTTCGTCAAATATGTAGCTGGACTATAGTAAGGAAAATATTGCATTTTTCGCAATTCTCCAAAAATAAATTTTTGGCCTATCATCATCTCGAAACATGTCCGATTAGATGAAGCTTCATCTAAAATCGATTGGTGACATTGTTAATGCCATAACTCTATCAATTTTTGAATAACTATCGATACTTGATTTTACACTCTTCATTGGATACTCCAAGTTTGACGCACTCTACTTCTGACTCGCATCATTGTAGTGCACTCCTGATTTTTTATCAAAGATTAGACCTTTGACGATACTTTCTCAAAAAATTGAATGAATATTTCCATTATTTTGGTCTGTTCGATTTTTTATATGAAGGCGTGTTTTCTTTTATCTTAAATGCTGTCCTTATATTTGAAAAAATTATCTCATTCAAAAATGGACAACACCAGTCGATTTGTCGTATCAAAGAACCCCTATTCTCATATTTTCAGTATTCTTTGACAGGAAAAATATTTTTCGTCAAATATGTAGCTGGACTATAGTAAGGAGAATATTGCATTTTTCGCAATTCTCCAAAAATAACTATTTGGCCTATCATCATCTTGAAACATGTCCGATTAGATGAAGCTTCATCTAAAATCGATGGGTGACTTTGTTAATGCCATAACTCTATCAATTTTTGAATAACTATCGATACTTGATTTTACCCTCTTCATTGGATACTCCAAAATTGACGCACTCTACTTCTGAATCGCATCATTGAAGTGCATTCCTGATTTTTTATCAAAGATTAGACCTTTGACGGAACTTTCTCAAAAAATTGAATGAATATTTCCATCATTTTGGCCTGTACAATTTTTTATATGAAGGCATGTTTCCTTATAACTTGAATGCTCTCCCAATATTTGAACCATTTATCTCATCGAAAAATGGACAACACCAGTCGACTTGTCGTATCAAAGAACCCCTATTCTCATAATTTCAGTATTTTTTTAGAGGAAAAATATTTTTCGTCAAATATGTAGCTGGACTATAAGGAAAATATTGCATTTTTCGCAATTCTCCAAAAATATATTTTTGGACTATCATCCTCTCGAAACATGTCCGATAAGATGGAGCTTCATCTAAAATCGATGGCTGACTTTGTTAATGCCATAACTCTATCAATTTTTGAATAACTATCGATACTTGATTTTACCCTCTTCATTGGATACTCCAAAATTGACGCACTCTACTTCTGAATCACATCATTGAAGTGCATTCCTGATTTTTTATCAAAGATTAGACCTTTGACGGAACTTTCTCAAAAAATTGAATGAATATTTCCATTATTTTGGCCTGTACAATTTTTTATATGAAGGCATGTTTCCTTATAACTTGAATGCTCTCCCAATATTTGAACCATTTATCTCATCGAAAAATGGACAACACCAGTCGACTTGTCGTATCAAAGAACCCCTATTCTCATAATTTCAGTATTTTTTTAGAGGAAAAATATTTTTCGTCAAATATGTAGCTGGACTATAAGGAAAATATTGCATTTTTCGCAATTCTCCAAAAATATATTTTTGGACTATCATCCTCTCGAAACATGTCCGATTAGATGAAGCTTCATCTAAAATCGATGGGTGACTTTGTTAATGCCATAACTCTATCAATTTTTGAATAACTATCGATACTTGATTTTACCCTCTTCATTGGATACTCCAATTTATACGCACTGTACTTCTGAATCGCATCATTGTAGTGCACTCATGATTTTTTATTAAAGATTAGACTTTTGACGATACTTTCTCAAAAAAGTGAATGAATATTTCCATTATTTTGGCCAGTACGATTTTTTATATGATAGCATGTGTTCTTTTAACTTAAAGACTCTCCTTATATTTGAAACAATTATCTCATCCAAAAATGGACAACATCAGTCGATTTGTCGTATCAGAGAACCCCTATTCTCTTAATTTCAGTATTATTTGAGAGGAAAAATATTTTTCGTCAAATATGTAGCTCGAAAATATTGCATTTTTCGCAATTCTCCAAAAATACATTTTTGGCCTATCATCCTCTCGAAACATGTCCGATTAGATAAAGCCACATCTATAATCGATGGGTGACTTTGTTAATGCCATAACTCTATCAATTTTTGAATAACTATCGATACTTGATTTTACCCTCTTCATTGGATACTCCAAGATTGACGCACTCTACTTCTGAATCGCATCAGTGAAGTGCACTCCTGATTTTTTATCAAAGATTAGACCTTTGACGATACTTTCTCAGAAAATTGAATGAATATTTCCATTATTTTGGCCTGTACGATTTTTTATATGAAGGCATGTTTTCTTTTAACTTGAATGCTCTCCTTATATTTGAAACAATTATCTCATCCAAAAATGGACAACACCAGTCGATTTGTCGTATCATAGAACCCCTATTCTCATAATTTCAGTATTTTTTGAGAGGAAAAATATTTTTCGTCAAATATGTAGCTGGACTATAAAGGAAAATATTGCATTTTTCGCAATTCTCCAAAAATATATTTTTGGCCTATCATCATCTCGAAACATGCCCGATTAGATGAAGCCTAATCAAAAATCGATGGGTGACTTTGTTAATGCCATAACTCTATCAATTTTTGAATAACTATCGATACTTGATTTTACCCTCTTCATTGGATACTCCAAGATTGACGCACTCTACTTCTGAATCGCATCATTGTAGTGCACACCTGATTTTTTATCAAATATTAGACCTTTGACGATACTTTCTCAAAAAATTGAATGAATATTACCATTATTTTGGCCTGTACAATTTTTTATATGAAGGCATGTCTCCTTTTAATTTAAATGCTCTCCTAATATTTGAACCATTTATCTCATCCAAAAATGGACAACATCAGTCGATTTGTCGTATCAAAGAACCCCTATTCTCATAATTTCTGTATTTTTTGACAGGAAAAATATTTTTAGTCAAATATGTAGCTGGACTATAGTAAAGAAAATATTGCATTTTTCGCAATGCTCCAAAAATATATTTTTGGCCTATCATCATCTCGAAACATGTCCGATTAGATGAAGCCACATCTAAAATCGATGGGTGACTTTGTTAATGCCCTAATTCTATCAATTTTTTGAATAACTATCGATACTTGATTTTACCCTCTTCATTGGATACTCCAAGTTATACGCACTGTACTTCTGAATCGCATCATTGTAGTGCACACCTGATTTTTTATCAGAAAGTGAATGAATATATCCATTATTTTGGTCTGTTCGATTTTTTATATGAAGGCATGTTTTCTATTAATTTGAATGCTCCCCTAATATTTGAACCATTCATCTCATCGAAAAATGGACAACACCAGTCGATTTGTCGTATCATAGAACCCCTATTCTCATGATTTCAGTATTTTTTGAGAGGAAAAATATTTTTCGTCAAATATGTAGCTGGACTATAGTAAGGAAAATATTGCATTTTTCGCAATTCTCCAAAAATAAATTTTTGGCCTATCATCATCTCGAAACATGTCCGATTAGATGAAGCTTCATCTAAAATCGATTGGTGACATTGTTAATGCCATAACTCTATCAATTTTTGAATAACTATCGATACTTGAGTTTACACTCTTCATTGGATACTCCAAGTTTGACGCACTCTACTTCTGACTCGCATCATTGTAGTGCACTCCTGATTTTTTATCAAAGATTAGACCTTTGACGATACTTTCTCAAAAAATTGAATGAATATTTCCATTATTTTGGTCTGTTCGATTTTTTATATGAAAGCGTGTTTTCTTTTATCTTAAATGCTCTCCTTATATTTGAAAAAATTACCTCATTCAAAAATAGACAACACCAGTCGATTTGTCGTATCAAAGAACCCCTATTCTCATAATTTCAGTATTTTTTGACAGGAAAAATATTTTTCGTCAAATATGTAGCTGGACTATAGTGAGGAAAATATTGCATTTTTCGCAATTCTCCAAAAATAAATTTTTGTCCTATCATCATCTCGAAACATGTCCGATTAGATGAAGCTTCATCTAAAATCGATGGGTGACTTTGTTAATGCCATAACTCTATGAATTTTTGAATAACTATCGATACTTGATTTTACCCTCTTCATTGGATACTCCAAAATTGACGCACTCTACTTCTGAATCGCATCAGTGAAGTGCACTCATGATTTTTTATCAAAGATTAGACTTTTGACTAAACTTTCTCAGAAAAGTGAATGAATATTTCCATTATTTTGGCCTGTACGATTTTTTATATGAAGGCATGTTTCCTTTTAACTTGAATGCTCTCCCAATATTTGAACCATTAATCTCATCGAAAAATGGACAACACCAGTCGATTTGTCGTATCAAAGAACCCCTATTCTCATAATTTCAGTATTTTTTGAGAGGAAAAATATTTTTCGTCAAATATGTAGCTGGACTATAGTAAGGAAAATATTGCATTTTTCGCAATTCTCCAAAAATAAATTTTTGGCCTATCATCATCTCGAAACATGTCCGATTAGATGAAGCTTCATCTAAAATCGATTGGTGACATTGTTAATGCCATAACTCTATCAATTTTTGAATAACTATCGATACTTGAGTTTACACTCTTCATTGGATACTCCAAGTTTGACGCACTCTACTTCTGACTCGCATCATTGTAGTGCACTCCTGATTTTTTATCAAAGATTAGACCTTTAACGATACTTTCTCAAAAAATTGAATGAATATTTCCATTATTTTGGTCTGTTCGATTTTTTATATGAAAGCGTGTTTTCTTTTATCTTAAATGCTCTCCTTATATTTGAAAAAATTACCTCATTCAAAAATAGACAACACCAGTCGATTTGTCGTATCAAAGAACCCCTATTCTCATAATTTCAGTATTTTTTGACAGGAAAAATATTTTTCGTCAAATATGTAGCTGGACTATAATAGTAAGGAAAATATTGCATTTTTCGCAATTCTCCAAAAATAAATTTTTGGCCTATCATCATCTCGAAACATGTCCGATTAGATGAAGCTTCATCTAAAATCGATGGGTGACTTTGTTAATGCCATAACTCTATGAATTTTTGAATAACTATCGATACTTGATTTTACCCTCTTCATTGGATACTCCAAAATTGACGCACTCTACTTCTGAATCGCATCAGTGAAGTGCACTCATGATTTTTTATCAAAGATTAGACTTTTGACTAAACTTTCTCAGAAAAGTGAATGAATATTTCCATTATTTTGGCCTTTACGATTTTTTATATGAAGGCATGTTTCCTTTTAACTTGAATGCTCTCCCAATATTTGAACCATTAATCTCATCGAAAAATGGACAACACCAGTCGATTTGTCGTATCAAAGAACCCCTATTCTCATAATTTCAGTATTTTTTTAGAGGAAAAATATTTTTCGTCAAATATGTAGCTGGACTATAAGGAAAATATTGCATTTTTCGCAATTCTCCAAAAATATATTTTTGGACTATCATCCTCTCGAAACATGTCCGATTAGATGAAGCTTCATCTAAAATCGATGGGTGACTTTGTTAATGCCATAACTCTATCAATTTTTGAATAACTATCGATACTAGATTTTACCCTCTTCATTGGATACTCCAAGTTTGACGCACTCTACTTCTGAATCGCATCATTGAAGTGCACTCCTGATTTTTTATCAAAGATTAGACCTTTGACGATACTTTCTCAAAAAATTGAATGAATATTTCCATTATTTTGGCCTGTACAATTTTTTATATGAAGGCATGTTCCCTTTTAACTTAAATGCTCTCCTTATATTTGAAACAATTATCTCATCCAAAAATGGACAACACCAGTCGATTTCTCGTATCATGGAACCCCTATTCTCATGATTTCAGTATTTTTTGAGAGGAAAAATATTTTTCGTCAAATATGTAGCTGGACTATGGTAAGGAAAATATTGCATTTTTCGCAATTCTCCAAAAATATATTCTTAGCCTATTATCCTCTCGAAACATGTCCGATTAGATGAAGCCTCATCTAAAATCGATGGGTGACTTTGTTAATGCCATAACTCTATCAATTTTTGAATAACTATCGATACTTGATTTCACCCTCTTCATTGGATACTCCAAGTTTTACGCACTCTACTTCTGAATCGCATCATTGTAGTGCACTCCTGATTTTTTATCAAAGATTAGACCTTTGACGATACTTTCTCAAAAAATTGAATGAATATTTCCATTATTTTGGTCTGTTCGATTTTTTATATGAAGGCATGTTTTCTTTTAACTTAAATGCTCTCCTTATATTTGAAAAAATTATCTCATTCAAAAATGGACAACACCAGTCGATTTGTCGTATCAAAGAACCCCTATTCCCATAATTTCAGTATTTCTTGATAGGAAAAATTTTTTTCGTCAAATATGTAGCTGGACTATAGTATGGAAAATATTATATTTTTCGCAATTCTCCAAAAATAAATTTTTGGCCTATCATCATCTCGAAACATGTCCGATTAGATGAAGCTTCATCTAAATCGATGGGTGACTTTGTTAATGCCATAACTCAATCAATTTTTGAATAACTATCGATACTTGATTTTACCCTCTTCATTGGATACTCCAAGTTTGACGCACTCTACTTCTGAATCGCATCATTGTAGTGCACTCCTGATTTTTTATCAAAGATTAGACCTTTGACGATACTTTCTCAAAAAATTGGAGGAATATTTCCATTATTTTGGTCTGTTCGATTTTTTATATGAAGGCGTGTTTTCTTTCAAATTAAATACTCTCCTTATATTTGAAAAAATTATCTCATTCAAAAATGGACAACACCAGTCGATTTGTCGTATCAAAGAACCCCTATTCTCATAATTTCAGTATTTTTTGACAGGAAAAATATTTTTCGTCAAATATGTAGCTGGAAGGAAAATATTGCATTTTTCGCAATTCTCCAAAAATAAATTTTTGGCCTATCATCATCTCGAAACATGTCCGATTAGATGAAGCCTCATCTAAAATCGATGGGTGACTTTGTTAATGCCATAACTCTATCAATTTTTGAATAACTTTCGATACTTGATTTTACCCTCTTCATTGGATACTCCAAGATTGACGCACCCTACTTCTGAATCGCATCAGTGAAGTGCGCTCCTGCTTTTTTATCAAAGATTAGACCTTTGACGATATTTTCTCAGAAAACTGAATGAATATTTCCATTATTTTGGCCTGTACGATTTTTTATATGAAGGCATGTTTTCTTATAACTTAAATGCTCTCCTTATATTTGAAACAATTATCTTATCCAAAAATGGACAACACCAGTCGATTTGTCGTATCATGGAACCCCTATTCTCATAATTTCAGTATTTTTTGAGAGGAAAAATATTTTTCGTCAAATATGTAGCTGGACTATAAAGGAAAATATTGCATTTTTCGCAATTCTCCAAAAATATATTTTTGGCCTATCATCCTCTCGAAAGATGTCCGATTAGATGAAGCCTCATCTAAAATCGATGGGTGACTTTGTTAATGCCATAACTCTATCAATTTTTGAATAACTATCGATACTTGATTCTACCCTCTTCATTGGATACTCCAAGATTGACGCACCCTACTTCTGAATCGCATCAGTGAAGTGCGCTCCTGCTTTTTTATCAAAGATTAGACCTTTGACGATATTTTCTCAGAAAACTGAATGAATATTTCCATTATTTTGGCCTGTACGATTTTTTATATGAAGGCATGTTTTCTTATAACTTAAATGCTCTCCTTATATTTGAAACAATTATCTTATCCAAAAATGGACAACACCAGTCGATTTGTCGTATCATAGAACCCCTATTCTCATAATTTCAGTATTTTTTGAGAGGAAAAATATTTTTCGTCAAATATGTAGCTGGACTATAAAGGAAAATATTGCATTTTTCGCAATTCTCCAAAAATATATTTTTGGCCTATCATCATCTCGAAGCATGTCCGATTAGATGAAGCCTCATCAAAAATCGATGGGTGACTTTGTTAATGCCATAACTCTATCAATTTTTGAATAACTATCGATACTTGATTTTACCCTCTTCATTGGATACTCCAAGATTGACGCACTCTACTTCTGAATCGCATCATTGTAGTGCACACCTGATTTTTTATCAAATATTAGACCTTTGACGATACTTTCTCAAGAAATTGAATGAATATTTCCATTATTTTGGCCTGTACAATTTTTTATATGAAGGCATTTTTCCTTTTAACTTAAATGCTCTCCTAATATTTGAACCATTTATCTCATCCAAAAATGGACAACATCAGTCGATTTGTCGTATCATATAACCCCTATTCTCATAATTTCAGTATTTTTTGAGAGGAAAAATATTTTTCGTCAAATATGTAGCTGGACTATATAGTAAGGAAAATATTGCATTTTTCGCAATTCTCCAAAAATATATTTTTAGCCTATCATCCTCTCGAAACATGTCCGATTAGATGAAGCCTCATCTAAATTTCATCTATTCGAGCATGTTTCGAGGGGAAGATAGGCCAAAAATGCAATTTTGAAGAATTGCCAAAAATGCAATATTTTCCATACAGGTACACAAACTCGTCGGAAAATATTTTTTCTCTCAGAAAATACTGAAATTATGTGGATTGGGGTTCTTTGGTACGACAAATGAACTGGTGTTGTCCATTTGTCGATGAGAATAATGTTTCAAATTTTAGCAGAGGATGTCAATTAAGAGAAAAGATGCATTCATATGAAAAGTCCCACAGACCAAAATAATGAGATCATTCATTTTATTTTCTAGTAAAGTACTGACGAAGGTTCAATCTATGAAGAGAAAAATCAGGGGTGCACTACAAAGATGCGATTTAGAAGTAGAGTGCGTCAAACTTAGAGTATGGAATGAAGAGGGGTCAAATCAAATATCAATAATTACTGAAAAATTGATGGAGTTAGGACATTAACAAAGTTACCCATCGATTTGAGACGACGTTTTATCTAATCGAGCATGTTTCGAGAGGAAGATAGGCCAAAAACGTATTTTTGGGGAATTGGGAATAATGCAATATTTTCCAGGTACATATTTGTCGAAGAATATTTTTTCTCTCAGACAATACTGAAATTATGTGGAATGGGTTCCTTTGGTACGACAAATCGACTGGTGTTGTCCATTTGTCGATGAGATTAATGTTTCAAATTTTAGCAGAGTATTTAAATTGAGAGAAAATATGCCTTCATATAAAAAATTGCACAGACCAATATCATGAAATTATTCATTTAATTTTCTAGTAAAGTACTGACAGAGGTTCAATCTATGATGAAAAAAAATCAAGAGTGCACAACAACGATCCGATTCAGGAGTAGAGTGCGTTAAACTTTGAGTTTGGAATGAAGAGGGGTAATTCAAATATCAATAATTACTGAAAAATTATTGGTGCTAGAACATTAACAATAGGCCAAAAATGTATTTTTGGAGAATTGCGAATAATGCAATATTTTCCATACTATACTTCAGGTACATATTTGTCGAAAAATATTTTTTCTCTCAGAAAATACTGAAATTATGAGGTACGAAAAATTGACTGGTATTGTCCATTTGTCGATGAGATGAATGTTTCAAATTTAAGCAGAGGATTTAAATTGAAAGAAAAGATGCCTTCCTATAAAAAATCACACCGACCAAAATAATAAGATCATTCGTTTAATTTTCTAGTAAAGTACTGACATAGGTTAAACCTATGAAGAAAAAAATCCGGAGTGCACCACAACGATGCGATTCAGAAGTAGAGTGCGTCAAACTATATTAAATATTGAATACGAAAGGCTGATTTGGACCATGAACAAAAGAATTAACTCAGATAATCATAATTAAATACGGAGGTTTATTTTATTTCATAAGAAATATTGCATTTACTTGTATCTACACAATCTAATTATATTAAATGGTATCTCCATCTATTGCGAAGAAGCCAGACTAATATTATATAAATAATAATTACTATACCTATGTTAAACAATTAATACGGAAAGCTATACTGGACCATGCATAAAAGAACAAACTGGGTTGATTTCAATGGAATACAAAGGTTTATTCCAGTTCTTAAGAAATATCGGTTTAGCTTGCTTCTACAAAATCTAATTAAATTAAAATTATTATTAACATGTATCGCCATCTATTGCCGACTGTGACAGATAAGGTATAATTATTATACCTACATTGGGAAGGAATACGAAAAGCTGATTTGGACCATGAATAATGAAAGTATCTTGGATAATCACTATTGAATACGAATGTGTATTTAATTAAATGGGACATATTGCATTAACTTCCTTCTACAAAATTTAACAGAATTGAAATTATTGTTAACAAGTTTCGTCATCTATTACAAAATAGCCAGACTAATATTGTAGTAAGAATAATAATGCCATATTAGTCTGGCTTATTTGCAATAGATGGCGAGACTAGATAAATATAATTAGATTGTGTAGAGGCAGGTAAATGCAATATTTCTCATGAAATAAAATACATCTCCGTATTTAGTTATGATTATACAAGTTAATTCTCTTGTTCATGATACAAATCAGTTTTTTGTATTCGTTCTTAACATTGGTACAATATTTATCCATTATTCGATATTAGTCTGGCTTCTCTGCAATAGATGGCGATACACGTTTCTAATAATTTCAATTTAATAAAATTGTGTAGAAGCAAGTAACTGCAATATCTCTCATGAAATCAATATGCCTTGACATTTTATTCTAATTATCTAAGTCAATTATTTTGTTCATAATACAAAGCAGTATTCTTTCTTAACTTAGGTATAATAATTATTCAATATTGTATTAGCCTGGCTACTCTGTAATAGTTGGCGAAACTAGATACAAGTAAATGCAATATTTCCTTTGAACTAAGTTCTCCTTTGCATTCAATTAGAATAAACTCAGCAAATACCTTTGTTCATAGTCCAATACAGCTTTACGTATTCGTTGTTTAGCATAGGTAAAATAATTATTGTATCTTGCATATTAGTCTGGCTTCTCTGCAATAGATGGCGATACCAATTAATAACAATAATAATTTAAATAGTTTGTGTAGATGCAGGTAAATGCAGTATTTCTGACGAATTTAAATAGAGCTTTGTATTGAATCAAAATTATCCCAGTTAATTCCTATGTTCATGGTCCAATACAGCTTTTCGTATTAATAATTTTATATATAGGTATAGTATTATTCTTCCTATATTATTAGTCTGGCTTCTTCGCAATAGATGGCGAGACTATTTAATATAATTTATTTGTGTAGATACAAGTAAATGCAATATTTCTGAAGAAATAAAATATACCTTCCTATCCAATTATAATTATCTATGTTAATTCTTTTGTTCATGGTCCAAATCAGCTTGTTGTATTCGATCCTTACATAGCTATACTATTTATACTTTAACCTATGTTAGTCTGGCTTCGCTGCAATAGACGGCGATACGAGCTAATAATAATTTAAATATAATTAAAGTGTGTAGATACAAGTAATTGCATTATTTATTATGAAATAAGATGAATCTTTCTATTTAATTATGATTATCTAAGTTAATTCTTTTGTTCATGGTCCAAATCAGCGTTTCGTATTCATTATTTAATATAGTTTGACGCACTCTACTTCTGAATCGCATCGTTGTGGTGCCCTCCTGATTTTTTTCTTCATAAGTCAGTACTTTACTAAAAAATTAAACGTATGATCTTATTATTTTGGTCTGTGTGATTTTTCATGTGGAGGCATCTTTTCTTTCAATTTACATCCTCTGCTAAAATTTGAAACATTCATCTTATCGTCAAATGAACAACACCAGTCGATTTGTCGTACCAAAGAACCACATAATTTTACATATATTTCAATGATACTTTTGGAAACTAATTTTTTTTTCAATTCTCAGCTGTTTGTTCAGTTTGATATTGGTGTCAAAAGATTCATAGAAGTTTGCTTGATAATATTCTAGTATTCAGACAGCTGTAGATTAACGTCTACTACCTCAAAAACGTATTTAATCAGTAAAAATTGCGCTCCCGCCATAATTTAATAAATAATTCAATGATATTTTCGAAAATGAATTTATTACTAATCTATTCATAAGTTTGACGCACCCTCCTGCTTAATCGCATCGCTTGAGTGCTCCCCTGATTCTGTCCATCATAGATTGAACCTTTGTCAGAACTTTACTAAAAAATTACACGAATGAACTTATTATTTTGGTCGGTGTGATTTTTTATATGAAGGCATCTTTTCTTTCAATTTAAATCCTCCCATAAAATGTGAATCATTCATCTCATCGACAAATGGACATCATCAGGTGATTTGTCGTACCAAAGAACCCCATTCCTCATTATTTCAGTATTTTCTGAGAGAAAAAATATTTTTCGACAAATATGTACCTGGATTATTCGCAATTCTCCAAAAATACATTTATGGCCTATCTTCCGTTCGAAACATGCTCGATTAGATGAAATTTCGTCTTAAATCGATGGGTGACTTTGTTAATGTCCTAACTCTATTATATTCTCAGTAATTATGGATATTTGATATCACCCCTCTTCATTCCATACTCTAAGTTTGACGCACTCTACTTCTAAATCGCATCGTTTTAGTGCTCTCCTGATTCTTCCCATCATAGATTGAACCTTTGTCAGTACCTTACTAAAAAGTTACACGAATGAACTTATTATATTGGTCGGTGTGCTTTTTATATGAAGGCATCTTTTCTTTCAATTTAAATCCTCCCATAAAATTTGAATCATTCATCTCATCGACAAATGGACATCATCAGGCGATTTGTCGTACCAAAGAACCCCATTCCTCATAATTTCAGTATTTTCTGAGAGAAAAAATATTTGTCGACAAATATGTACCTGAACTATAGTATGGAAAATATTGCATTTTACGCAATTCTTCGAAAATGCATTTTTGGCCTATCTCCCTCTCGAAAGATGCTCTAATAGATGAACTTTGGTCTCAATCGATGAGTGACTTTGTTAATTTCCTAACTCCATTGATTTTTCAGTAATTATTGATCATTGATTTCATCCCTCTTCATTCCATTCTCTAAGTTTGACGCACTCTACTTCTAAATCGCATCGTTGTAATGCACTCCTGATTTTTTCCTTCATAAGTCAGTACTTTACTGAAAAATTAAACGAATGATCTTGTAATTTTGGTCGGTGGGATTTTATATATGAAGGCATTTCTTCTTCCGGTTTAAATCCTCCCATAAAATTTGAATCATTCATCTCATCGTCAAATGGACAACACCAGTCGATTTGTCGTACCAAAGAACCACATAATTTTAAATATATTTCAATGATATTTTTGAAAACTAATTTTTTTTTCAATTCGCAGCTATTTGTTCAGCTTGATAATGGTGACAAAAAATTGATAGGAGTTTGCTTGATGATATTGTGCTTTTTAGACAGCGGTAGATTAACGTCTACTACCTCAAAAACGTATTTTATCAGTAAAAATCGCGCTCCCGCCATAATTGTAAATATATATCATTGATATTTTTGAAAACTAATTTTTTTTTCAATTCTCAGCTGTTTGCTCAGTTTGATGTTGGTGTCAAAAGATTCATAGAAGTTTGCTTGATAATATTATAGTATTCAGAGAGCTGTAGATTAACGTCTACTACCCCAAAAACGTATTTAATCAATAAAAATCGCGCTCCCGCCATAATTTTAAAAATATTTCAATGATATTTTTGAAAACTAATTTTTTTTCAATTCTCAGCTGTTTGCTCAGCTTGATATTGGTGTCAAAAGATTGATAGGAGTTTGCTTGATGATATTGTGCTTTTAGACAGCGGTAGATTAACGTCTACTACCTCAAAAACGTATTTTATCAGTAAAAATCGCGCTCCCGCCATAATTGTAAATATATATCATTGATATTTTTTTTTCAATTCTCAGCTGTTTGCTCAGTTTGATATTGGTGTCAAAAGATTCATAGAAGTTTGCTTGATAATATTCTAGTATTCAGACAGCTGTAGATTAACGTCTACTACCTCAAAAACGTATTTAATCAGTAAAAATCGCGCTCCCGTCATAATTTAAAAAATAATTCAATGATATTTTCGAAAATGAATTTACTTTTCAATCCATACATAAGTTTGACGCATTCTCTTCCTAAATCGCATCGCTTTAGTGCTTTCCTGATTCTTTCCATCATAGATTGAACCTTTGTCAGTACTTTACTAAAAAATTAAACGGTCTGTGTGATTTTTTATGTGGAGGCATATTTTGTTTCAATTTACATCCTCTGCTAAAATTTGAAACATTCATCTCATCGACAAATGGACAATACCAGTCGATTTGTCGTAGCTAAGAACCCTATTCTACATAATTTTAGTATTTTCTGAGAGAAAAAATATTTTTCGACAAATATGTACCTGAACTATATAGTATGGAAAATATTGCATTATTCGCAATTCTCGAAAAATACATTTTTGGCCCATCTTCCGCTCGATTAGATGAAATTTCGTCTCAAATCGTGGGTGACTTTGTTAATGTCCTAACTCTATTCATTTTTCAGTAATTATGGATATTTGATATCACCCCTCTTCATTCCATACTCTAAGTTTCAAGCACTCTACTTCTAAATAGCATCGTTGTAATGCACTCCTGATTCTTTCCTTCTTAAGTCAGTACTTTACTGAAAAATTAAACGAATGATCTTCTTATTTTGGTTAGGTTAGGTTAGGTTTTACATTTACAGCTGTATGAATAGCAGAATATCAACACGCAAACTCTAATCCTTCTTTTAATAAT
The DNA here is from genome assembly GCA_963921935.1 of Galeruca laticollis. NCBI lineage: Eukaryota > Metazoa > Arthropoda > Insecta > Coleoptera > Chrysomelidae > Galeruca > Galeruca laticollis. The sequence goes on along the minus strand of OY998185.1, from coordinate 64,699,244 downwards.
ATATCAAGCTGAACGAACAGCTGAGAATTGAAAAAAAAATAGTTTTTAAAAATACTATTGAAATATATTTCAAATTATGGCGACAGCCCCATTTTTACTAATTAAATACGTTTTCAAAGATTCAATCTATGAAGAGAATAATCAGGAGTGCACTACAAAAATGCGATTTAGAAGTAGAGTGCCTCAAACTTAGAGTATGGAATGAAGAGGGGTGATATCAAACATCCATTATTACTGAAAAATTAATGGAGCTAGGACATTAATAAAGTCACCCATCGATTTGAGACGACGTTTTATCTAATCGAGCATGTTTCGAAAGGAAGATAGGCCAAAAATGTATTTTTGTAGAATTGCGAAAAATGCAATATTTTCCATACAGGTACATATTTGTCAAAAAATCTTTTTTCTCTCAGAAAATACTGAAATCATGAGGGATGGGATTCTTTGGTACGACAAATCGACTGGTGTTGTCCATTTGTCGATGAGATGAATGTTTAAAATTTTAGCAGGGGATTTAAATTGAATGAAAAGATGCCTTCGCATAGACCGATATAATAAGATCATTCGTTTAATTTTCTAGTAAAGTACTGACATAGGTTAAACCTATGAAGAAAAAAATCCGGATTGCACCACAATGATGCGATTCAGAAGAAGAGTGCGTCAAACTATATTAAATATTGAATACGAAAGGCTGATTTGGACCATGAACAAAAGAATTAACTCAAATAATCATAATTAAATACGGAGGTTTATTTTATTTCATAAGAAATATTGCATTTACTTGTATCTACACAATCTAATTATATTAAATAGTATCGCCATCTATTGCGAAGAAGCCAGACTAATATTATACAAATAATAATTACTATACCTATGTTAAACAATTAATACCGAAAGCTGTACTGGACCATGCATAAAAGAACAAACTGGGTTGATTTCAATGGAAAACAAAGGTTTATTCCAGTTCTTAAGAAATATCGGTTTAGCTTGGTTCTACAAAATCTAATTAAATTAAAATTATTATTAACATGTACCGCCATCTATTGCCGACTGCGACAGATAAGGTATAATTTTTATACCTACATTGGGAAGGAATACGAAAAGCTGATTTGGACCATGAATAATGAAAGTATCTTGGATAATCACTATTGAATACGAATGTGTATTTAATTAAATGAGACATATTGCATTAACTTCCTTCTACAAAATTTAACAGAATTGAAATTATTGTTAACAAGTTTCGTCATCTATTACAAAATAGCCAGACTAATATTGTAGAAAGAATAATAATGCCATATTAGTCTGGTTTATTTGCAATAGATGGCGAGACTAGATAAATATAATTAGATTGTGTAGAGGCAGGTAAATGCAATATTTCTCATGAAATAAAATACATCTCCGTATTTAGTTATGATTATACAAGTTAATTCTCTTGTTCATGATACAAATCAGTTTTTTGTATTCGTTCTTAACATTGGTACAATAATTATCCATTATTCTATATTAGTCTGGCTTCTCTGCAATAGATGGCGATACACGTTTCTAATGATTTCAATTTAATTAAATTGTGTAGAAGCAAGTAACTGCAATATCTCTCATGAAATCAATATGCCTTGACATTTCATTCTAATTATCTAAGTCAATTCTTTTGTTCATAATACAAATCAGTATTCTTTCTTAACTTAGGTATAATAATTATTCAATATTGAATTAGTCTGGCTACTCTGTAATAGATGGCGAAGCTAGATACAAGTAAATGCAATATTTCCTTTGAACTAAATTCACCTTTGCATTCAATTAGAATAAACTCAGCTAATACTTTTGTTCGTGGTCCAATACAGCTTCACGTATTCGTTGTTTAGCATAGGTAAAATAATTACTGTATCTTGCATATTAGTCTGGCTTCTTTGCAATAGATAGCGATACCAATTAATAACAATAATAATTTAAATAGTTTGTGTAGATGCAAGTAAATGCAGTATTTCTGACGAAATTAAATAGAGCTTTGTATTTAATTAAAATTATCCCAGTTAATTCCTATGTTCATGGTCCAATACAGCTTTTCGTATTAATCATTTTATATATAGGTATAGTATTTTTCTTCCTATATTATTAGTCTGGCTTCTATGCAATAGATGGCCATACTAGTTAATAATAATTTTAATCTAATTAGATTGTGTAGAAGCAAGTAAATGCAATATTCCTCATGAAATAAAATACACCTTCGTATTTAATTATGATTATACGATTTAATTATTTTGTTCATGATTCAAATCAGCTTTTCGTATACGTTCCTAACCTAGGTATACTATTTAAACTTTATTCTATATTAGGCTGGCTTGACTGCAATAGATGGCGAAACGCGCTAATAATAATTTCGTATTTAATCATAATTATCTAAGTCAGTTCTCTCTTTCATGATCAAAATCAGATTTTTGAATTCCTTCTTAACATATGTAATTATCCATTAAACTTTACTATTCTGCCTTCTCTGCAGTAAATGGCGATACCTGATAATAATAATTTTATTGTAATTTGATTGTATAGGAAAAAGTAAATGCAATATTTCGTATGAAATAAAATAAACCTTTGTATTCAATTGAAATTACCCAATTAATTCTCATCTTCAGGGTCCAATATAACTTTTCGTATTCCTTTCTTAACATAGGTGTACTATATATTTTTCTACACTTTTAGTCTGGCTACTTTGCAATAGATGGCGATACCAGTGAATAATTCTTTCAATTTAATTAGATCGTGTAGATGCAAGTAATTGCAATGATTCTAATGAAATAAAGTACAACTTCGTATTTAATTATGTTTATCTAAGTTAAGTCTTTTATTCATGGTCCAAATCAGGTTTTCGTATTGGTTCCTAACATAGGTATAATAATTTTTATATGATTAATTAGTCTGGCTTCTCTGCAATAGATGGCAAAACTAGTAAATTTGAATATAATTAAAGTGTTTAAATACAAGTGAATGCATCATTAATTATGAAATAAGATAAACCTTTGTATTTAATTATGATTATCAAAGTCAATTCTTGTGTTCATGGTCCAAATCAGCCTTTCATATTCATTATTTAATATAGGTATACTAATTATTTTTTTTACAATATTAGTCTGGCATTTCTGAAATAAATGGCTTATCCGGATAATAATAACTTTAATTTAATCCAGTAATTGCTATGAAGTTAAACGAAGCGTTGCATTTAAGTAAAAACAACCTAATGAAATTGACTGTCTCGACCCTTACTTCGTGGAATATGCTCATATTAGTTTTTTTAAATGAAACTCAAGGTCTCTAGTTAATTCCACAATATAATACAAGTTATTGAAAATTCTAAAAAATTGACAATTGTTTCGATAAATCAATATTGATTTATCCAAACAATTGTCAATTTTGATAACACATGTATTTCAACTATTCTTTCTACAATATTAGTCTGGCCGCTCTACAATAGATGGCGAAAGTAGTTATTAATAATTTCAATTTAATTAGATTGTGTAGAAGCAAGTTAATGCAATGATTCTCATGAAATAATGTACACCTGTAGTTAATTACGATTATCTAAGTTAATTCTTTTGTGAATGGTCCATGGTCCAAATCAGCTTTTCGTATTCATTCCCAATGTAGGTATAACAATTATTCTTAATATTATATTATTCTAGGTTTCTCTGCAATAGATGGCGCTACTAGTTAATAATAATTTCAATGTAATCGGAATGTGTAGAAGCAAGTAATTGTAATATTTCTTATGAAATGAAAGAAACCGTTGTATTTAATTGAAAGTTACCCAGTTAATTCTTTTGTTCATGGTCCAATACATCTTTTCGTATTCATTGTTTAATATAGGTGGTATAGTAATTATTCTTTCTACAATATTAGTATGGCTGCTCTGCAATAGAGTTAGTTATTAATAACTTCAATTCAATTATATCGTGTAGAAGCAAGTAAATGCAATGATTCTCATAAAATAAAATAATTTATATGTATTTTTGGAGAATTGCGAAAAATGCAATATTTTCCATGCTATAGTTCAGATACATATTTGTCGAAAACCATTTTTGCTCTCAAAAAATGCAGAAATACTCATAAATTAGGGGAGGAATACTGCATTTACTTGCATCTACACAAACTATTTAAATTAATATTATTTGTGGGGATATTATATACCTATCCTTTTTTGTCAACCTCTCCCTCTTAAGGCTCTCTGATCGAGGTAGTGTAGCTAGAAAATAAGTGAATTATACACATATGTAGAACACGCTTGTAGTAATTTTTGTAGTAAGGGAATAAATGATAGAACAAGTCATCCATGGTGTTTGTGTTATAAAACCGGAGTGGCAATTTCCTGGACCCTACAATAATTAGATTGTGTAGATACAAGTAAATGCAATATTTCTTGAGAAATAAAATGAACGTTCGTATTCAATTATAATTATCTTTGTTAATGGTCCAAATCAGCTTGTTGTATTCGATCCTTACATAGCTATACTATTTATACTTTAACCTATGTTAGTCTGACTTCTCTGCAATAGATGGCGATACTATTTAATAATAATTTAAATATAATTAAAGTGTGTAGATACAAGTAATTGCATTATTTATTATGAAATAAGATGAATCTTTCTATTTAATTATGATTATCTAAGTTAATTCTTTTTTTCATGGTCCAAATCTACCTTTCGTATTCATTATTTAATATAGTTTGACGCACTCTACTTCTGAATCGCATCGTTGTGGTGCCCTCCTGATTTTTTTCTTCATAGGTTTAACCTATGTCTGTACTTTACTAGAAAATTAAATGAATGATCTCATTATTTTGGTCTGCGCGATTTTTTATATGAGGCCATCTTTTCTTTCAATTTAGATCTTCTGCTAAAATTTGAAACATTCATCTCATCGACAAATGGACAACACCAGTCTATTTGTCGTACCAAAGAACCCCATTCCTCATAATTTCAGTATTTTCTGAGAGAAAAAATATTTTTCGACAGATATGTACCTGAACTTTATAATGCATTTTTGGCCTATCTTCCGCTCGAAACATGCTCGAATAGATGAAATTTCGTCTCAATCGATGAGTGACTTTGTTAATTTCCTAACTCCATTAATTTTTCAGTAATTATGGATATTTGATATCACCCCTCTTCATTCCATACTCTAAGTTTGAAGCACTCTACTTCTTAATAGCCTCGTTGTAGTGCACTCCTGGTTCTTTTCTTCATAAGTCAGTACTTTACTAAAAAATTAAACGTATGATCTTATTATTTTGGTGTGTGTGATTTTTCATGTGGAGGCATCTTTTCTTTCAATATACATCCTCTGCTAAAATTTGAAAAATTCATCTCATCGTCAAATGAACAACACCAGTCGATTTGTCGTACCAAAGAACCACATAATTTTAAATATATTTCAATGATATTTTTGGAAACTAACTTTTTTTTCAATTCTCAGCTGTTTGCTCAGTTTGATATTGGTGTCAAAAGATTTATAGAAGTTTGCTTGATAATATTCTAGTATTCAGAGAGCTGTAGATTAACGTCTACTACCCCAAAAACGTATTTAATCAGTAAAAATCGCGCTCCCGCCATAATTTCAAAAATATTTCAATGATATTTTTGAAAACTATTTTTTTTTCAATTCTCAGCTGTTTCCTCAGCTTGATATGGGTGTCTTAAGATTCATAGGAGTTTGCTCGATGATATTCTGCTATTCAGACAGCTGTAGATTAACGTCTACTACCTCAAAAACGTATTTAATCAGTAAAAATCGCGCTCCCGCCATAATTTAAAAAATAATTCAATGATATTTTCGAAAATGAATTTATTTTTCAATCCATACATAAGTATGACGCACTCTCTTTCTAAATCGCATCGCTTTAGTGCTCTCCTGATTCTTTCCATCATAGATTGAACCTTTGTCAGTACTTTACTAAAAAATAACTCGAATGAACTTATTATTGTGGTCGGTGTGATTTTTTAATATGAAGGCATCTTTTCTTTCAATTTAAATCCTCCCATAAAATTTGAATCATTCATCTCATCGACAAATGGACATCATCAGGCGATTTGTCGTACCAAAGAACCCCATTCCTCATAATTTAAGTATTTTCTGAGGGAAAAAATATTTTTCGACAAATATGTACCTGAACTATAGTATGGAAAATATTGAATTATTCGCAATTCTCCAAAAATACATTTTTGGCCTATCTTCCGCTCGAAACATGCTCGATTAGATGAAATTTCGTCTTAAATCGATGGGCGACTTTGTTAATGTCCTAACTCTATTAATTTCTCAGTAATTATGGATATTTGATATCACCCCTCTTCATTCCATACTCTAAGTTTGACGCACTCTACTTCTAAATCGCATCGTTTTAGTGCTCTCCTGATTCTTCCCATCATAGATTGAACCTTTGTCAGTACTTTACTAAAAAATTACACGAATGAACTTATTATTTTGGTCTGTGTTTTTTTTTATATTTAGGCATCTTTTCTTTCAATTTAAATCCTCCCATAAAATTTGAATCATTCATCTCATCGACAAATGGACATCATCAGGCGATTTGTCGTACCAAAGAACCCCATTCCTCATAATTTAAGTATTTTCTGAGGGAAAAAATATTTTTCGACAAATATGTACCTGAACTATAGTATGGAAAATATTGAATTATTCGCAATTCTCCAAAAATACATTTTTGGCCTATCTTCCGCTCGAAACATGCTCGATTAGATGAAATTTCGTCTTAAATCGATGGGCGACTTTGTTAATGTCCTAACTCCATTAATTTTTCAGTAATTATGGATATTTGATATCACCCCACTTCATTCCATACTCTAAGTTTGAAGCACTCTACTTCTTAATAGCCTCGTTGTAGTGCACTCCTGGTTCTTTTCTTCATAAGTCAGTACTTTACTAAAAAATTAAACGTATGATCTTATTATTTTGGTGTGTGTGATTTTTCATGTGGAGGCATCTTTTCTTTCAATATACATCCTCTGCTAAAATTTGAAAAATTCATCTCATCGTCAAATGAACAACACCAGTCGATTTGTCGTACCAAAGAACCACATAATTTTAAATATATTTCAATGATATTTTTGGAAACTAACTTTTTTTTCAATTCTCAGCTGTTTGCTCAGTTTGATATTGGTGTCAAAAGATTTATAGAAGTTTGCTTGATAATATTCTAGTATTCAGAGAGCTGTAGATTAACGTCTACTACCCCAAAAACGTATTTAATCAGTAAAAATCGCGCTCCCGCCATAATTTCAAAAATATTTCAATGATATTTTTGAAAACTATTTTTTTTTCAATTCTCAGCTGTTTCCTCAGCTTGATATGGGTGTCTTAAGATTCATAGGAGTTTGCTCGATGATATTCTGCTATTCAGACAGCTGTAGATTAACGTCTACTACCTCAAAAACGTATTTAATCAGTAAAAATCGCGCTCCCGCCATAATTTAAAAAATAATTCAATGATATTTTCGAAAATGAATTTATTTTTCAATCCATACATAAGTATGACGCACTCTCTTTCTAAATCGCATCGCTTTAGTGCTCTCCTGATTCTTTCCATCATAGATTGAACCTTTGTCAGTACTTTACTAAAAAATAACTCGAATGAACTTATTATTGTGGTCGGTGTGATTTTTTAATATGAAGGCATCTTTTCTTTCAATTTAAATCCTCCCATAAAATTTGAATCATTCATCTCATCGACAAATGGACATCATCAGGCGATTTGTCGTACCAAAGAACCCCATTCCTCATAATTTAAGTATTTTCTGAGGGAAAAAATATTTTTCGACAAATATGTACCTGAACTATAGTATGGAAAATATTGAATTATTCGCAATTCTCCAAAAATACATTTTTGGCCTATCTTCCGCTCGAAACATGCTCGATTGGATGAAATTTCGTCTTAAATCGATGGGCGACTTTGTTAATGTCCTAACTCTATTAATTTCTCAGTAATTATGGATATTTGATATCACCCCTCTTCATTCCATACTCTAAGTTTGACGCACTCTACTTCTAAATCGCATCGTTTTAGTGCTCTCCTGATTCTTCCCATCATAGATTGAACCTTTGTCAGTACTTTACTAAAAAATTACACGAATGAACTTATTATTTTGGTCTGTGTTTTTTTTTATATTTAGGCATCTTTTCTTTCAATTTAAATCCTCCCATAAAATTTGAATCATTCATCTCATCGACAAATGGACATCATCAGGCGATTTGTCGTACCAAAGAACCCCTTCCTCATAATTTCAGTATTTTCTGAGAGAAAAAATATTTTTCGACAAACATGTACCTGCGAGTAATTGTGTGTACTTATGTTGATAGTTGTTCGTGTTGGTACTGATGTTCATTTAGCTCATCATCAGTTAGATTTTCAGATGTATAGCTGCTTTTATCATCGGATGTATCTTCAGCATTAAGTTGATGTTTTATTTTGTTTTGAATTCTCGAGATTCGATTTTTAAGGGATCGTTCTTTGGTTTTGGAACGTAGGAGTATGGAAAATATTGCATTTTTCGCAATTCTTCAAAAATGCATTTTTGGCCTATCTATCTCTCGAAAGATGCTCGATTAGATGAAATTTCGTCTCAAATCGATGGGTGACTTTGTTAATGTCCTAACTCTATTCATTTTTCAGTAATTATGGATATTTGATATGACCGCTCTTCATTCAATATTCTAAGTTTGAAGCACTCTACTTCTAAATAGCATCGTTGTAGTGCACTCCTGATTCTTTTCTTCATAAGTCAGTAATTTACTATAAAATTAAACATTCAATTTTTTGAGAAGGTATCGTCAAAGGTCTAATCTTTGATAAAAAATCAGGAGTGCACTACAATGATGCGATTCAGAAGTAGAGTGCGTCAAACTTGGAGTATCCACTGAAGAGGGTAAAATCAAGTATCGATAGTTATTCAAAAATTGATAGAGTTATGGCATTAACAATGTCACCCATCGATTTTAGATGAAGCTTCATCCAATCGGACATGTTTCGAGATGACGATAGGCCAAAAATTTATTTTTGGAGAATTGCGAAAAATGCAATATTTTCCTTACTATAGTCCAGCTACATATTTGACGAAAAATATTTTTCCTCTCAAAAAATACTGAAATTATGAGAATAGGGGTTCTTTGATACGACAAATCGACTGGTGTTGTCCATTTTCCGATGAGATAAATGGTTCATTTATTAGGAGAGCATTTAAGTTAAAAGAAAACATGCTATCATATAAAAAATCGTACAGGCCAAAATAATGGAAATATTCATTCACTTTTCTGAGAAAGTTACGTCAAAAGTCTAATCTTTGATAAAAAATCAGGAGTGCACTTCACTGATGCGATTCAGAAGTAGAGTGCGTATAACTTGGAGTATCCAATGAAGAGGGTAAAATCAAGTATCGATAGTTATTCAAAAATTGATAGAGTTAGGGTAATAACAAAGTCACCCATCGAATTTAGATGAGATTCCATCTAATCGGACATCTTTCGAGAGGATGATAGGCCAAAAATATATTTTTGGAAAATTGCGAAAAATGCGATATTTTCCTTACTATATATAGTCAAGCTACATATTTGACGACAAATATTTTTCCTCTCAAAAAATACTGAAATTATGAGGATAGGGGTTCTTTGATACGACAAATCGACTGGTGTTGTCAATTTTTCGATGAGTTGAATGGTTCAAATATTAGGAGAGCATTTAAGTTAGAAGAAAACATGTCTTCATAAAAAAAATCGAACAGACCAAAATAATGGATAATAATAAGTTCATTCGTATAGTTTTTTAGTGAAGTACTGACCAATGGTCAGTCTATGATGGAAAGAATCAGGAGAGCAAAATATCATTGAAATATTTTTTAAATTATGGCGGGAGCGCGATTTTTACTGATTAAATACGTTTTCGAGGTAGTAGACGTTAATCTACAGCTCTCTGAATACTAGAATATTATCAAGCAAACTTCTATAAATCTTTTAACACCAATATCAAACTGAGCAAACAGCTGAGAATTGAAAAAAAAATTAGTTTTCAAAAATATCATTGAAATATTTTTAAAATTATGGTGGTAGCGTGATTTTTACTGATTAAATACGTTTTTGAGGTAGTAGACGTTAATCTACCGCAGTCTAAATAGCACAATATCATCAAGCAAACTCCTATCAATCTATTGTCACCAATAGCAAGCTGAACAAACAGCAGAGAATTGAAAAAAAAATTAGTTTTCAATAATATCATTGAAATATATTTAAAATTATGTGGCTCTTTGGTACGACAAATCGACTGGTGTTGTCCATTTGACGATGAGATGAATGTTTCAAATTTTAGTAGAGGATGTGTGTGCACTACAACGATGGAAGAAATTTCATCTAATCGAGCATGTTTCGAGCGGAAGATAGGCCAAAAATATATTTTTGGAGAATTGCGAATAATGCAATATTTTCCATACTATATAGTTCAGGTACATATTTGTCGACAAATATTTTTTCTCTCAGAAAATAGTAAAATTATGAGGAAAGGGGTTCTTTGGTACGACAAATCGCGTGATGATGTCCATTTGTCGATGAGATGAATTTTTACTGATTAAATACGTTTTTGAGGTAGTAGACGTTAATCTACAGCTGTCTGAATAGCAGAATATCATCGAGCAAATTCCTATCAATCTTTTGACACCAATATCTACCTGAACAAACAGCTGAGAATTAAAAAAAAATTAGTTTTCAAAAATATCATTGAAATATTTTTAAAATTATGGCGAGAGCGCGATTTTTACAGATTAAATACGTTTTTGAGGTAGTTGACGTTAATCTACCGCTGTCTAAATAGCACAATATCATCAAGCAAACCCCTATCAATCTTTTGACACCAATATCAAGCTGACCAAACAGCTGAGAATTGAAAAAAAGAATTAGATTTCAAAAATATCATTGAAATATTTTTAAAATTATGTGGTTCTTTGGTACGACAAATCGACTGGTGTTGTCCATTTGACGATGAGATGAATGTTTCAAATTTTAGCAGAGGATGTGAATTGAAAGAAAAGATGCCTCCACATAAAAAATCACACAGACCAAAATAATAAGATCATACGTTTATTTTTTTAGTAAAGTACTGACAAAGGTTCAATCTATGATGGGAAGAATCAGGAGAGCACTAAAACGATGCGATTTAGAAGTAGAGTGCGTCAAACTTAGAGTATGGAATGAAGAGGGGTGATATCAAATATCCATAATTACTGAGAAATTAATAGAGTTAGGACATTAACAAAGTCGCCCATCGATTTAAGACGAAATTTCATCTAATCGAGCATGTTTCGAGCGGAAGATAGGCCAAAAATGTATTTTTGGAGAATTGCGAATAATGCAATATTTTCCATACTATAGTTCAGGTACATATCTGTCGAAAAATATTTTTTCTCTCAGAAAATACTGAAATTATGAGGAATGGGGTTCTCTGGTACGACAAATCCACTGGTGATGTCCGTTTGTCGATGAAATGTATGATTCAAATTTTATGGGAGGATTTAAATTGAAAGAAAAGGTGCCTTCATATAAAAAATCACACCGCCACATTAATAAGTTCATTCGTGTAATTTTTTAGTAAAGTACTGACAAAGGTTCAATCTATGATGGGAAGAATCAGGAGAGCACTAAAGCGATACGATTTAGAAAGAGAGTGCGTCATACTTATGTATGGATTGAAAAATAAATTCATTTTCGAAAATATCATTGAATTATTTTTTAAATTATGGCGGGAGCGCGATTTTTACTGATTAAATACGTTTTTGAGGTAGTAGACGTTAATCTACAGATGTCTGAATAGCAGTATATCATCGAGCAAACTCCTATCAATCTTTTGACACCAATATCAAGCTGAGCAAACAGCTGAGAATTGAAAAAAAAATAGTTTTCAGAAATATCATTGAAATATATTTAAAACTATGTGGTTCTTTGGTACGACAAATCGACTGGTGTTGTCCATTTGACGATGAGATGAATGTTTCAAATTTTAGCAGAGGATGTAAATTGATAGAAAAGATGCCTCCACATAAAAAATCACACAGACCAAAATAATAAGATCATACGTTTAATTTTATGGTAAAGTACTGACTTATGAAGAAAAGAATCAGGAGTGCACTACAACGATGTTATTAAGAAGTAGAGTGCTTCAAACCTAGAGTATGGAATGAACTGGGGTGATATCAAATATCCATAATTACTGAGAAATTAATAGAGTTAGGACATTAACAAAGTCACCCATCGATTAAGGACGAAATTTCATCTAATCTAGCATGTTTCGAGCGGAAGATAGGCCAAAAATGTATTTTTGGAGAATTGCGAATAATGCAATATTTTCCATACTATATATAGTTCAGGTACATATTTGTCGACAAATATTTTTTCTCACAGAAAATACTGAAATTATGAGGAATGGGGTTCTTTGGTACGACAAATCGCCTGATGATGTCCATTTGTCGATGAGATGAATGATTCAAATTTTATGGGAGGATTTAAATTGAAAGAAAAGATGCCTTCATATAAAAAAGCACACCGACGAAAATAATAAGTTCATTCGTGTAATTTTTTAGTAAAGTACTGACAAAGGTTCAATCTATGATGGGAAGAATCAGGAGAGCACTTAAACGATGCGATTTAGAAGTAGAGTGCTTCAAACTTAGAGTATGGAATGAAGAGGGGTGATATAAAATATCCATAATTACTGAGAAATTAATAGAGTTAGGACATTAACAAAGTCACCCATCGATTTAAGACGAAATTTCATCTAATCGAGCATGTTTCGAGCGGAAGATAGGCCAAAAATGCATTTTTGGATAATTGCGAATAATGCAATATTTTCCATACTATAGTTCAGGTACATATTTGTCGAAAAATATTTTTTCTCTCAGAAAATACTGAAATTATGAGAAATGGGGTTCTATGATACGACAAATCGACTGGTGTTGTCCATTTTTGGATAAGATAATTGTTTCAAATATAAGGAGAGCATTTAAGTTAAAACAAAACATGCATTCATATAAAAAATCGTACAGGCCAAAATAATGGAAATATTCATTCAATTTTTTGAGAAAGTATCGTCAAAGGTCTAATCTTTAATAAGAAATCAGGTGTACACCACAATTTTGCGATTCAGAAGTAGAGTGCGTATAACTTGGAGTATCCAATGAAGAGGGTAAAATCAAGTATCGATAGTTATTCAAAAAATTGATAGAGTTAGGGCATTAACAAAGTCATCCTTCGATTTTAGATGGATTTTCATCTAATTAGACATGTTTCGAGAGGATGATAGGCCAAAAATATATTTTTGGAGAATTGCGAAAAATGCAATATTTTCCTTTATAGTCCAGCTACATATTTGACGAAAAATATTTTTCCTCTCAAAATATACTGAAATTATGAGAATAGGGGTTCTACTATACGACAAATCGACTGCTGTAGTCCATTTTTGGATAAGATAATTGTTTCAAATATTAGGAGAGCATTTAAGTTAAAAGAAAACATGCCTTCATATAAAAAATCGAACAGACCAAAATAATGGAAAAATTCATTCAATTTTTTGAGAAAGTATCGTCAAAGGTCTAATCATTGATAAAAAATCAGGAGTGCACTACAATGATGCGATTCAGAAGTAGAGTGCGTCAAACTTGGAGTATCCAATGAAGAGGGTAAAATCAAGTATCGATAGTTATTCAAAAATTGATAGAGTTATGGCATTAACAAAGTCACCCATCGATTTTAGATGAAGCTTCATCCAATCGGACATGTTTCGAGATGACGATAGGCCAAAAATTTATTTTTGGAGAATTGCGAAAAATGCAATATTTTCCTTACTATAGTCCAGCTACATATATGACGAAAAATATTTTTCCTGTCGAAAAATACTCAAATTATGAGAATAGGGGTTCTTTGATACGACAAATCGACTGGTGTTGTCCATTTTTGAATGAGATAATTTTTTCAAATATAAGGAGAGCATTTAAGTTAAAAGAAAACATGCCTTCATATAAAAAATCGAACAGACCAAAATAATGGAAATATTTATTCAATTTTTTGAGAAAGTATCGTCAAAGGTCTAATCTTTGATAAAAAATCAGGAGTGCACTACAATGATGAGATTCAGAAGTAGAGTGCGTCAAACTTGGAGTGTCCAATGAAGAGGGTAAAATCAAGTATCGATAGTTATTCAAAAATTGATAGAGTTATGGCATTAACAAAGTCACCCATCGATTTTAGATGGAGCTTAATCTAATCGGACATGTTTCGAGAGGATGATAGGCCAGAAATATATTTTAGGAGAATTGCGAAAAATGCAATATTTTCCTTACTATAGTCCAGCTACATATTTGACGAAAAATATTTTTCCTCTCAAAAAATAGTGAAATTATGAGAATAGGGGTTCTTTGTTACGACAAATCGACTGGTGTTGTCAATTTTTTGATGAGATGAATGGTTAAAATATTAGGAGAACATTTAAGTTAGAAGAAAACATGCCTTCATATAAAAAATCGAACAGACCAAAATAATGGATAATAATAAGTTCATTCGTATAATTTTTTAGTAAACTACTGACCAAGGTTCAATCTATGATGGAAAGAATCAGGAGAGCACTGAAGCGATGCGATTTAGAAAGAGAGTGCGTCAAACTCAGGTATGGATTGAAAAATAAATTCATTTTCGAAAATATCATTGAATTATTTTTTAAATTATGGCGGGAGCGCGATTTTTACAGATTAAATACGTTTTTGAGGTAGTAGACGTTAATCTACAGCTCTCTGAATACTAGAATATTATCAAGCAAACTTCTATAAATCTTTTGACACCAATATCAAACTGAGCAAACAGCTGAGAATTGAAAAAAAATTAGTTTTCAAAAATATCATTGAAATATTTACAAAATTATGGCGGGAGCGCGATGTTTACAGTTAAATACGTTTTTGAGGCAGTAGACGTTAATTTACCGCTGTCTAAATAGCACAATATCATCAAGCAAACTCCTATCAATCTTCTGACACCAATATCAAGCTGACCAAACAGCTGAGAATTGAAAATAAAAATTAGTTTTCAAAAATATCATTGAAATATTTTTAAAATTATGTGGTTCTTTGGTACGACCAATCGACTTGTGTTCCATTTGACGATGAGATGAATGTTTCAAATTTTAGCAGAGGATGTAAATTGAAAGAAAAGATGCCTCCACATAAAAAATCACACAGACCAAAATAATAAGATCATACGTTTATTTTTTTAGTAAAGTACTGACAAAGGTTCAATCTATGATGGGAAGAATCAGGAGAGCACTAAAACGATGCGATTTAGAAGTAGAGTGCGTCAAACTTAGAGTATGGAATGAAGAGGGGTGATATCAAATATCCATAATTACTGAGAAATTAATAGAGTTAGGACATTAACAAAGTCGCCCATCGATTTAAGACGAAATTTCATCTAATCGAGCATGTTTCGAGCGTCAGATAGGCCAAAAATGTATTTTTGGAGAATTGCGAATAATGCAATATTTTCCATACTATAGTTCAGGTACATATCTGCCGAAAAATATTTTTTCTCTCAGAAAATACTGAAATTATGAGGAATGGGGTTCTCTGGTACGACAAATCCACTGCTGATGTCCGTTTGTCGATGAGATGTATGATTCAAATTTTATGGGAGGATTTAAATTGAAAGAAAAGTTGCCTTCATATAAAAAATCACACTGCCACATTAATAAGTTCATTCGTGTAATTTTTTAGTAAAGTACTGACAAAGGTTCAATCTATGATGGAAAGATTCAGGAGAGCACTAAAGCGATACGATTTAGAAAGAGAGTGCGTCATACTTATGTATGGATTGAAAAATAAATTCATTTTCGAAAATATCATTGAATTATTTTTTAAATTATGGCGGGAGCGCGATTTTTACTGATTAAATACGTTTTTGAGGTAGTAGACGTTAATCTACAGATGTCTGATTAGCAGTATATCATCGAGCAAACTCCTATCAATCTTTTGACACCAATATCAAGCTGAGCAAACAGCTGAGAATTGAAAAAAAAATTAGTTTTCAAAATTATCATTGAAATATTTTTTAAATTAAGGCGGGAGCGCGATTTTTACTGATTAAATACGTTTTTGAGGTAGTAGACGTTAATCTACAGATGTCTGATTAGCAGTATATCATCGAGCAAACTCCTATCAATCTTTTGACACCAATATCAAGCTGAGCAAACAGCTGAGAATTGAAAAAAAAATTAGTTTTCAAAAATATCATTGAAATATTTTTTAAATTATGGCGGGAGCGCGATTTTTACTGATTAAATACGTTTTTGGGGTAGTAGACGTTAATCTACAGCTGTCTAAATAGCACAATATCATCAATCAAACTCCTATCAATCATTTGTCACCAATATCAAGCTAAACAAACAGCAGAGAATTGAAAAAAAAATAGTTTTCAAAAATATCATTGAAATATATTTAAAACTATGTGGTTCTTTTGTACGACAAATGACTAGTGTTGTCCATTTGACGATGAGATGAATGTTTCAAATTTTAGCAGAGGATGTAAATTGATAGAAAAGATGCCTCCACATAAAAATTCACACAAACCAAAATAATAAGATCATACGTTTAATTTTATAGTAAAGTACTGACTTATGAAGAAAAGAATCAGGAGTGCACTACAACGATGTTATTAAGAAGTAGAGTGCTTCAAACTTAGAGTATGGAATGAACTGGGGTGATATCAAATATCCATAATTACTGAAAAATAATAATAATAATAATAATGCCTTTATTAACTTTTATAAAAGGACACATACAAATATTAACAAAAGAGATATACAATTAAGGCGAGGTTCAATTCATCCGTCCCGAGTGAAACGGATGTCTGCTCTTCCACCTAACCTTAGCATAGTTAATTCACAGCAAAAGCTGAGCAACGCAATGAAAAATGTTCATATAAAACCTATACAGAGGAGAATACATATATCCATACAAGTACATTACAATTTCATTCTTGTTGAGAGAGTAAATGAACAAGCAATTTATTTTTAAATGCATTACTCGAAAGGGTATGACGAATATTAGCTGGCAAGTTATTGTATATATTGACAATTGAATATCTGAAACAACATTTGAAAAATATACAGTTGAATAATGGCGGAGTAAGTGTCCCCCTAAAACGAACATTCAAGTTATGTACATCTGATCGATACGTAATTTTTTCATACAAATAAGCGGGTGTTTCATACTGCAAAATTTGGGAGTACAAGCAAGAAGCATGTAATATTCTCCTTTGTTTTAATCTGAGCCATTGCAGTGTCGTGTAATGATGACTGATATGACTATATTTTCTAACACCAAATATATATCGTATACAAGCATTTTGCAACTTTTGAAGCCTTGTCTCATCGGATTTACTTAGGAAAGTACCATAAACAACATCACAGTAGTTTAAGTTAGAAAGTATCAATGCTTCACATAAAATAATTTTAGTTTTTCTTGTAAGTAGATGACGATTCAGGTAAAGAAACCTTAATTTTGTATAAGATCTCTGCAAACAAAAAGATACATGCTTAGTAAAACGTAAATCCTCATCCATAAACACTCCCAAGTTCTTAACAACCTGTCGACGCTCAATAACTTGGTTATTAACAACTATTTCGTTGCTACTCAAAATGTCAGAAATTTTAAAGCGACTGGATTTTCTACCAAACAGAATAGAGTTAGGACATTAACAAAGTCACCCATCGATTCAAGACGAAATTTCATCTAATCGAGCATGTTTCGAGCGGAAGATAGGCCAAAAATGTATTTTTGGATAATTGCGAATAATGCAATATTTTCCATACTATAGTTCAGGTACATATTTGTCGAAAAAAATTATTATACCTATGTTAGGAACCAATACGAAAACCTGATTTGGACCATGAATAAAAGAATTAACTTAGATAAACATAATTAAATACGAAGTTGTACTTTATTTCATTAGAATCATTGCAATTACCTGCTTCTACACGATCTAATTAAATTGTAAGAATTAAACACTGGTATCGCCATCTATTGCAAAGTAGCCAGACTAAAATTGTAGAAAAATATATAATACACCTATGTTAAAAAAGGAATACGAAAAGTTATATTGGACCCTCAAGAAGAGAATTAACTGGGTAATTTCAATTGAATACAAAGGTTTATTCTATTTCATACGAAATATTGCATTTACTTTTTCCTATACAATCTAATTACAATAAAATTATTATTATCAGGTATCGCCATTTACTGCAGAGAAGGCAGAATAATAAAGTTTAATGGATAATTACATATGTTAAGAAGGAATTCAAAAATCTGATTTTGATCATGAAAGAGAGAACTGACTTAGATAATTATGATTAAAAACGAAATTATTATTAGCGCGTTTCGCCATCTATTGCAGACAAGCCAGCCTAATATAGAATAATGTTTAAATAGTATACCTAGGTTAGGAACGTATACGAAAAGCTGATTTGAACCATGAACAAAATAATTAAATTGTATAATCATAATTAAATACGAAGGTGTATTTTATTTCATGAGGAATATTGCATTTACTTGCTTCTACACAATCTAATTAAATTAAAATTATTATTAACTAGTATGGCCATCTATTGCAGAGAAGCCAGACTAATATTATAGGAAGATTAATACAATACCTATATATAAAATGATTAATACGAAAAGCTGTATTGGACCATGAACATAGGAATTAACTGGGATAATTTTAATTCAATACAAAGCTCTATTTAATTTCGTCAGGAATACTGCATTTACTTGCATCTACACAAACTATTTAAATTATTATTGTTATTAATTGGTATCGCTATCTATTGCAGAGAAGCCAGACTAATATGCAAGATACAATAATTATTTTACCTATGCTAAACAACGAATACGTAAAGCTGTATTGGACCACGAACAAAAGTATTAGCTGAGTTTATTCTAATTGGATGCAAAGATGAATTTAGTTCAAAGGAAATATTGTATTTACTTGTATCTAGTTTCGCCATCATTACAGAGTAGCCAGACTAATTCAATATTGAATAATTATTATAAGTAAGTTAAGAAAGAATACTGATTTGTATTATGAACAAAAGAATTGACTTAGATAATTAGAATGAAATGTCAAGGCATATTGATTTCATGAGAGATATTGCAGTTACTTGCTTCTACACAATTTAATTGAATTGAAATTACTAGAAACGTGTATCGCCATCTATTGC